>JADMNL010000025.1:198497500-199942500 GCA_016271365.2 Neoceratodus forsteri
TTTGACCATTCCTTCAACCTTGCCAAGTCCCTTTTAATCCTTTCCACCCCACCTTGTGTATCAACCCTGTTGCAGATCTTTGTGTTATCTGCAAAGAGACATACTTTTCCTTCCAGGTGCTCTCCAATGTCACCTATAAAGGCAATAAAGAGGACTGGTCCCAGTACCGAACCCGGCGGTACCCCGCTAGTTACCCTCCTTTCTTCACTGTGGACTCCGTTTACTATTACCCTTTACGTCCTGTTGTCCAGCCAGTTTTTTATCCAGGCTACCACCTTGGGACCCACTCCAAGGCTGGCTAACTTGTATATTAATCTTTTGTGTGAGACTGTGTCAAATGCCTTGCTAAAATCTACGTAGGCCATATCCACAGCCCCTCCTTGGTCTACTACTTTGGTCACCCAGTCAAAGAAATCTATTAGGTTCATCTGACATGACCTTCCTGCTGTGAAACCATACTGCCTTGGCTCCTGTGCCCCACTGGCCTCTAGGTACTCAACAATTCTTTCTTTCAGAAGTGATTCCATCATTTTCCCTACCACTGAGGTCAAACTAACTGGTCTGTAGTTTCCTGCCTCTGCTCTGCTCCCACTTTTGTGAAGTGGAATCACATCTGCCCTCCTCCAGTCCTCAGGTACCACCCCATCCTCCCATGATTTGTTAAAGAGAGTAGTCAGTGGCGTTACTAGTTCTACCCTTAGTTCTTTTAGAATTCTGGGGTGAATCCCATCAGGCCCCATTGCTTTGTCCACCCTCAGTTTCAAGAGTTCTTTCAAAACCCTTTCTTATGTGAATGGACTGGTATCGACCCCCCTATTCAGAGTGTTTCTCTTGTTTGGTTTAGGTACCTCCACCTCCTCTTCCGTCATGAATACTGAGCAGAAATATTCGTTCAGTATCCCTGCTTTTTCACTGTCACCCTCTGCCCACATTCCTTCCCCTTTATTAGGTCTCTGTATCCCTTCCTTGGTCTTTCTTCACTCCCTAATGTATGTATAAAAGGTTTTATCCCCCTTCTTAACAGAGTTGGCTATCTTTTCCTAAGTTTGTGCCTTTGCTATTCTGACTGCCTTCCCTGCCTCCTTCTGCTTTAACTGATAAAGTTCTCTGTCCTGCTCCTTCTGTGTTTCCTTATATTTCCTGAATGCTATCCATTTCTCCTTAACCGTCCCTTCCACCTCTTTTGAGAACCATAGTGTTTTTTTCCTTCATTTTGTTTTGTTGAGTTGCTTCACACGAAGACTTTGCCTCTGTGATGGCTGTTTTGATTATTCCCCATTGTTCCTCCACCCCTCCTTCTTGCCCATTTGCTAGTGCTTTTCTGAGGCACTCTCTCATTTTCCCAAAGTCAGCCCTCCTAAAGTCCAGTACTCTTGTTTTTGTATGGCTTGACTCTATGGCTGTGTTTATTGTGTACCACACTGTTTGGTGGTCACTTGTTCTCAGATGGCTACCCACTTCTAAATTTGAGATCCTTTCTCCTTCTCCATTTGAGAGTACCAGATCTAAGATTGCTCCATCCTGAGTGGGTTCCAACACTAGCTGTCTGAGGCATGCCCCCTGTAGGGCATCAAGAATGACTCTGCTCTTGGATGTGCCTGCAGCAAAGGTACTCCAGTTAACATCTGGCATATTCAGGTCCCCCATCAACAATATCTCCCCTTTTTCTGCCATTTTAAGGATACCTTCTATCATTTCCTTGTCCACCCCCCGAGATGGGGGTCTGTACACAACCCCCATGCAGATTGTTGTGCCATTTCTTGTCTCCAGGGTGACCCATAGTGACTCATCAACTTCCTGTTTACTTTTAAGTTCTGTTGCTTTAATCCCTTCCCTTATATAGAGAGCTACTCCTCCTCCTCTTTTACCCACCCTGTCCCTCCTGTAGATTGTGTATCCAGGTATGTTGACTTACCAGTCATGGTTCTCTGTGTACTATGTTTCAGTGACTGCCACAATATCCAGGCAGCCCTCTTCCATCAAGGCCATTAGTTCAGGGAGCTTGATACACAGACTGTGGGCATTGGTACTCATCCACAAATCCTCTTTCCTTTACAGCTTTAACACAAAGTGTGATGTAAGCTTTTCAGATAGGCTATCCTTATTTACACTAAATGTAATGATTATGGCTTTAAATTACTGATATTTTTGCTGAGAATTATGTATACAGTTTTTGTCTATCATGTTTGTACATGTGTTGTATTGTTATGCTTCATAAAATGGTGGAAGACTTGGTTTGCTGGCAAAGGCACCTAGCTTCACCTGAGCTCTTTTCTTCTAGGTTGCTCGAAAGGACAGAGCAAAGAACCTTACCAGAGCAAGGAAAAGGATTAAGGCTACTTGTGGCTAGGCAGACTTACTGTGTGTTACTATTTTCTTTTGTACTCACAGGGGTTGTTACTGTTTGTTGCTAACATTTTATTGCTTTATTTTTCTCTGATTCAAATTGTTGCTGCTGGGTATACTTTCTGCTGCATTATTACAGGGTGTGCCTACAGATGTGTGCTTGCAGATTACTGCTGTAATCTTCTGATTCAAATTGTCTTTTGCAAGGTATATCTTCTGTTACTGCTTTATTTTTCTCTGTAGCAAAGTGTTTCTTACACGGTATATCTTCTGTGAAATTATTACAGGAAGTGCTTTACAGGTTTTACAGTTTTATCTATCATTAGGATAAGCTTTCAGGGCTACTGCATTCATTGCTGGCTGATTGTTTCTGCTCTTTCCTCCTTGTTTCTTTCATCCATGGTTCTTCTTTTTTGGCTGGGCAAGGGCCCAGCCACCCACTCCCATCCCCAAGCACCCCACACTACACTCCTTTTATAGGGTAGCACAGTCGTGACATTTCCTGTAGCAAAGCAGGAAGGGGTAGATCAGAGGGGTATCCACACAGTGACCTCATTTACAGGGGCACAAGTAATTTGACCTGCTATAACAAGTTATACAAAAACAAACAAACTAAACACAAAATCAAACTTTTGCCTTCATTTTCCTCCTTCTAATTACTCTAACCAGGTTATAAACCCAGCAACTTATCTGGAATGGATATTATTAACTGCAGGTACTGTGGGGCACTTTTCAAAAGGGCAGTTTTGCAGGATTTAGGACACTGTCCTACATGCTGGGCCATTGGAGATATAAGGGCTCAGCTTCAGGCAGCATGGGCAGAGATTGCACACCTCAAATTGCATATTCAGGAGGAAATATATTATAAGACCTGCCCACCATTTCCCCAACATCCAACAGAAGCACCTCGACCGCAGAGGGTAGTTGGTCTGGGAGGTTGGCAGGTGGTTAGGAGGGACAAATTGGGTGCCCCATCACTCAGTGCTCTTCAGCATATCACCTCCACAAATCATATAAAAACTACAAACAGGTATCTGCCTCTATCTCTGAAATCAAACAAAGGGGCAGAGGACACTGCAGAGCAAGACATTGCAGTACAGGAGCTAGCACAACAAAACTCACCCAAAACAGGAACCAAAACAAAAAAAGTGAACAGGAAATCCAAAAAACTTCTGATTATTGGAGACTCCATGATTCAGGGACCTGATACCTATCTTCAGCCATGGGTAATGGTCAGATGTCTCCCAGGTACATCAGCGTGGAGAGACACTGACTGCATTGCTAAAATTGTACAGGAAGCAGGAGAAAACATTGATGTCCTGGTACACATAGGGACTAATGATCTTGCCAGCCTGTCAGCTGTGGAGACCAAGGAACACCTGACCAGGCTGGGTGACAAACTATCATCCTTTTCATCTGGCATCTCCTTCTCTGAGATCCGGCCAGTCTGGGAGAGGGGGCAGATAGACAGAAGGTAAAAGAAGGGGAGATAGGGGAGCTAAACATGTTGCTCAAGGGCTGGTGCCAGGAAAAAGGACACAAATTTGTAGGGAACTGGCAACAGTTTTGGAAGCGAAAGTTCTTTAAATTCAATGGACTGCATCTGACTAAGGAGGGAGTCAGTGCATTGGGGCAGAAGGTTGATGTCTTTGCAGAATATTTAAACTAGCAAATGGTGAGGGAGGTGCGGTACCCGATACGTCGAATGGGAAGAACACCCTTCCCCCATCAGCTAGTGGTCAAACAGGAGTTCAGCATGTTTGTCGTTCATTTGCATCACCAGGTAAGAAAAAAGGTCCGGCTGCCCATACGACGCACAGGGGAAATGCCAGACCTCACCCAACAACTAACACACCGAAATCTGGCCAATGGAAAATCATGTACACAAATGCTCGCAGTCTGGGAAACAAGATCCCAGACCTAAAGGCAATAATGATAGAGGCCAAACTGGACATAGTAGCCATTAGCGAGACATGGTTTACCAGTAACCACACTTGGGAGACTTCAGTACCTAGCTATGTACTGTTCAGAAGAGACTGAGGTGCAAAAAGGGGGGTGGAGTGGCCCTTTATGTCAATGAAAATATCAAAGCTACAGAAATTCAGAATACACATAAGGAGCCGGAAGACCTGTGGGTCTCCCTGGAAACAGGAAATGGGACAGCCATACAAACTGGGGTTGTCTACAGGCCTCCAGACCAGGGGGAGGACATAGACACATTACTGTTAGAAGATATACAAAACATGATAGCTAAAGGGGAGGTTCTGATAATGGGAGACTTCAACATGCCAGATACAGATTGGTCAATACCAGCAGGAACATCTGCCAGAACTAGACACATAGTTCAGGGGCCGCCAGTAGGGCCTGCAGCACCTGCACAGTACCAATCCCTCCCTGGACTGTACCCCACACCCCTATGTCCCCCACCTTTGCCTTTCCCATTGTCCCCTGCCCCTCCCCTCCTTGTTGTAGCCTTGCACTTCCCTTCCCCCACTGTATATATATATATATATATATTTGTACATAGTTTCTGTTGATGTTTATTAATACATGCTTTTCCTACTATGACTGTATCAGTCTTTGTTTTGCAGCAGGCACATGGTGCCTTGCTGCAGTGGTGTGCATGGCAACTGTGGGGTGGTGCTGGCCTGTCCGTGGTGTGTCTGTCAGGGATCCTCCACTGGTGTGGGTGTGGGCCATGGGCTCTGTCTGGGGTATGTGTGGTGTGCCCTGTGCACTGTTTGCCTGTGTGCAGTGGGCTTTGGTGCATGTGCTATGTCCTGGCTGCCCCAGGCGGTGTGTGCCATGCCCATGTGGCTGTGCTCCTTGCGTGTCTGTGGTTCACACGGTTCTGCCGACCCCACCACTGCATGCATGGATGCTGGCGTGACATAGGTGGCAGTCCATACCAGCCACCTTCCAGGCACAGCGCCTTGGCAGCTGGCATCCCAACCCCAGGTCTATTGCACATCTGCCTCTGTTGCCACTGTGGGCGGTGCTGTTGTTGTCCCCCTCCATGCAGTCTATGGTGTCTGGGGCAGTGCCTGTAGTCTGGTGACTGTTACTTGGGGTCCTGCTGCATGCAGGACGTGACCTGGTTCATGGTGCACACACCACATGGCAGGCTCACTGGCGTCATGGTGGTGTGCAGGCCGTAGGTACATGGCACCTTGGGACTCACGACAGCAGCTTCTGTTGCTCCACTATGTGTGGCTGTTTGACAGGGTATCCTTGGGACTGTGTTGGGGGGGTTTGTATGTGCCCTGTATTGCCTCCTGTGTGGTTCATGCCTCCATGCGCCACAGTAGGGTGCTGTGCTGTCTGGTGGAGCCAGTGCTGGGTTGGGCTGTGTGCATGTGTGGGTGTTCAGAGTGCCTTCCTGCTAGAGGTGGCATCCGGGGTGGGCCTTGTCACATGCGGGGACCCTCGGGTGCTGATGCCAGGCTGACCTCCTTGCTGTGCCTCTGTGGGGGCCATGCAGGGGGGCCTTGTGTATGCTGTGGTGGCATCAGTGGATGGTGTCACCACATGCGGGGAGGGGTCACGGTGGGGATGTTGTGCATGGCACCATGGGGCACCGGGCTGCATTGTCACGGTGGTGGTGGCATGCCTTCAGTGCCATGCACTGTTTAGTCATGCTTCTGGCCTGGGTGTCTCGGGGTCACTGTACTGGGGGTGGTCGGCATTGGTGTGGTGCCATGGCATGGGTGGGTCCTGGCCATCCTTGTGTTACGGTCTCTGTTTGTCAGGGTGACAGTGCAGGGGTGCCTTGCCCAGCAGGGGGGGACTGCTGGCCCACGCCTGCTGTTGGATTGGTGCCAGGGTTCATGGGTTGGTCGTCCATTCTGCTCACATCTGGTTGTGCAGCTCATGGGGGCCTTGCCCTGGTGGGGGGGCGGGGGGTTGGTCTGTCTGTCCTGCTGTATGCCCCTCTGCTCATGGCGCATACATGGCTGGTGCACAGCTGCTTTCTGTCTTTGTCCCTGCGCATCCCTAGGGGTGCTATTGCCATCGGCCCTGCTCCATTGCACATCCCTCGTTGCGCTATGGCACATCAGACGTGATATTCAGCTACGTTGCACAGGCATACCTTGGCCTGCGCTTAGTTTGAATATCGCACCCGTTGCACCATGGCGCACTGTACTTGCGCCTGCTCCCGCTATTGTGCATCTTTTTGGCACAGTCTGAATATCTCACCTAAAATGTACCGTGTAGTCATGTTTAGTACGAACATACGAACATATGAAATTTGCCAGCAGATAAAGGCCTAGAGGTTTATCAAGTCTGCTCAAATGTGCAGCTAGCACCCCTTATTCTGCAGCTGCCCCTTCCTTCCACCCTTCCCCTTCATTAACCCTCCCCCTTGTCCTGTCCCATCCCCTTTTGAAGCAGTCCACTGTTCTACTGCATACCACTTCTGCAGGTAACGCATTCCACCCAGCCACCACCCTCTCTGTAAAAAAGTGTCTCCTCATCTCCTTCCTGAACCTTCCTCTCTCCAGTCTCATATCGTGGCCCCTGGTGGCCCTCCCTCCCTTACTTTGAACAGCCTCTCTGTACCGCCTTGTTTATTCCTTTCATGTATTTAAAGGTTTCAATCATGTCACCCTGTCCCTCCTCTCCTCCAGTGAGTACATGTTCAACTCCTTCAACCTCTCTCTGTATGATAAGTCCCCAGCCCTTGATCATCTTTGTCGCCTCCCTGCACCCCTCCAGTAACAATGTCCCTCTTCAGATACAGGCGCAGTACTGCCGCAGTACTCCAGGTGTGGTCTAACTAAGGACCTATATAGTGGCAGAATCACCTCCTCCCTCCTCAAGGATATACCCCTTGTAATACAGCCCAGCATTTTGTTGGCCTTTGCAGCTGCCTTCCTACATTGTGCCGAGTTGTTCATTGACCCTGTAATGAGCACACCCAGATCCTTCTCCTCCTCTGTCTGGGCTAGCTGCACTCCTCCTAGCTGGTAACTCTTCCTTGGGGTCTTCATCCCAAAATGCAGCACCTTGCACTTTTTGGCATTAAACCCCAGTTGCCAGGTGTCTGACCAGGTTTCAAGTTTTGCCAGATCATCCTGCAACCCTTGCCATCCCCCTAGGTCATCCACCACCGCGCCTATCTTGGTATCATCAGCAAACAGACTGATCTTGCTCTTGATGTCCCATGATATGTCTGCAATGAATATCCCAAACAACACTGGTCCCAACACTGAGCCCCGTGGAACACGCTCATCACTGCCCTTGGGTGTGAGCTCCCACCCACCACCCTCTGTTGCCTTCCCTGAAGCCAGTTTCCTACCCATCTGACCAGCTTTGCACCCGCCCGTGCCTACCTTCCTTCCCAGCCTTCCATCGGCGCAGTGAATGCCTTACTGAAGTCCAGATACAGGACATCCACTGCATGGCCCCTGTCCAGTTGCCTAGTTACCCAGTCATAGAACTCGACCAGGTTGATTTGGCAGGATCTGCCATGTATGAAGCCATGCTGTCTGCTGTCCTGTAGTCCTTTGGCCTCTAGGAGGGCCACCAGCCTCTCCTTCAGGATAGTCTCCATTAGCTTACCCACGATGGATGTGAGGCTCACTGGTCTGTAGTTTCCCGGTTCATCCTTGGGGCCACTCTTGTGGAGGGGCACCACATGAGCCATCCTCCAGTCCTGAGGTACGCACCCCGAATGTAGTGAGGCATTAAATAGGTCTGCCAAAGGTTTAGTGAGTGACTTTGGTTAAAATAAGTCTTTAATCAGCTTCTGCTGTAGCTTTCCAGCTCTAGTCTTAGCAGCCTGGTGTCACAGATTTCACAACAAGAAGAGGTGTAGTGGATTGGTTTCTGGTTGATTCTCTAACCAGGACATGCACTTGGTGAAGGCTTCAATCTCCTCATTATCTGTAACAGGTTTTGTTGCCTCCTCCTCGTCCTCCTCTCTCCAAGACTCTAGTTCATCTCTCTCAGCAGCTTTCATTATGGCCTGAACAACACAGTCATCAGTAATGTGCTCTTCATGACCATCCACCTCCTTATTGCACTCAACACAATTTGGCATCAGTAACACTAAGGGTAAGCTTAGAAGCAAGCACAGTAAGTTATTCAATGTCTGTTTCATGGCTTTCTTGTGCTCCCCATGTGCCAGCTGTTGCTCCTGTACCTCTGTCTGAATCTGTGTCCTGGATGTCTGTGCCTGCTTCAGATTGTGTTAAGGATTCTTCCTGAGGCATGACATCATCAGGTTTCTTCCTGATGCCCGATTTTGCCCATGCATTCATGATTGTTTCTGTTCTCAGAAGCGCCCATGCTTCTGCTGCCATGTTGAGCATGTCTTTCAGCTTAAGTGCTTTTTTCATATCTTGCAGTGGCTGGTCCTCATTTTTTTTCATCCAGGATAGTATGAGGGAGCTTATTTGTGTAATTACTTTTGAAGATGTCTAGAATCCCCTGGTTACATGACTGGATTTTAGAAGCAGCATTGGGAGGGAGAAACATACATTTAATGCTCCCATCTGCTGTTTTAGTCACGGGCATTACAGCATGGGTGGGAGAACTGCCAAGGAAAAGAATTGCTTTTACTGTCAAACCCCGTTATCTCAGAAACCTTTTGACACTTGCAGCAAACTGTTCCCTGTAGCAGTGCACAAAAATCACACCATCCATCCAGATGTTATGCTGGCTCTCATACTGCATAGGTAGATCTTTAACATTTTATGTTCTTAAAACATCTCGGTTTCCTTGACTTCTCTATGAGAGGTGGAAGGCAGGGTTATGGATATCATCCTGGCACACCTTCGTGTTTTTTTCTTTGCTTTGTGCTGGTTGTGCCTTTCATGGTCATTGCAAATTCATGGAGCTATTGTTTGGCATGTGAAATATCAATGATTGTTGACTTGCCAACTAGGGATGTCAGAAAGTTGCCATTTCTGCCTGAGTGGAACTTTCGATGAAGTGTGGCAACTTTCACGGATGTTTTCAAGCTTCCGCCTGTGGTGGATCAGAAAACTTCTGAATGTTTGTGGTCAAATTTCACCCCATTCTGCCCAGCCCAATGTTAACACTCCCCTTCCCCCGTGACTATTGGTCCCTCCTCCAACCCAATGGAACCTCCCTAGCAGTCCCTCCCCCATGCACAATCACCTGGCCCCCGAAGTATTTTAAAAAACACCAAACCCTGGTGGCTAGTGGTCTCTATCCCCAGTCAACCACCTGCCAGTGCCCCTCCCAGTATTATTAGTCAGTTACCTCCCCCATGCTGCCATCCCCATCACCCATATATTAAAATATTTTCCCCCTGGTGGTCTAATGGTAGCTAGTGAATTCCCCTCCCTCCCCATCCCCAAATCCCAATCTCCAGTATTTTATTTTGTAAACATATTTCCTGGTGGTCTAGTGGACCCCGCACCCCTCCCCACCCCAACAGGTAGTGTCCCACCCTGCTCTCCCAATCCCAAAATGGAGCAGGCCACTGGCACAGCCCTCTGCTCTCCTCCACGGCCAGCGGCCCACTGAGATTTCAATGAATAAGCATGTGCATGTACCAGCACATGCTCATTTATCGAAATCTCAGTGGGCTCTCAACACGTGGAGGAAGTGGAAACTGTGTAATAACCCAGCTCTGCTTCAGGATGGGGGCGGGATGGGGCACTACTGTCGAGTGGGGAGAATGAGGGCCACAGAACACCAAACAACCCTACAAAATAAAAATATGAGACTAAGATTCGGGGATAAGAAGGAGAATAATTCACTAACTACCACTAGACAACCAAGGAAAAATATTTTAATATATAGGGGATGGGGATGGTGGTTGGAGGTAACTGACTAATAGTACTGGGAGGGACACTGGCAGGTGGTTGACTGGTGGTAGGGACCACTAGCCACCGGGGTTTGATGTTTTTTTTAAATACTTTGAGGGGTGCAGATGATCAGCTTGGGGGATGGATCGCTAGCCAGCAGGGATTTAATTTATTTATGTTAGTCAATCGGGTGACGGGCCACAATCGGAGGGGCACAATCAGCCTAATTACCTTGCTAAAGTAGGGTGCATAGCAGGCAGAATGTCTCCAAAAGTTCAGAAATTGATTTCTGAACTTTTGTGGAAGCGGAGGTAAGACTTCAGCTTGAATTCCGCCTGCAGAAGTTTTTTTTCGCACATCCCTATTGCCAACTCTGTAGTCAGCAGCCAGGCTCAGTGCATGCTCACTGTTTTCAAACCTCTCAAGAAAGTAGAGTTTAGTAGCAATTGTAAGGACATTTATTTTTCTCTTTCTAGCAGTCTCAGCATTCTCAGTCATTCTATCAGCCAGCACAGTAGAAATAGTAGAAAACAACAAAACAGAATGAACAGAACAGCTAGTAACAAGGTTTGAGTTTGACAGCTAATTGTATCTTGTGTGTTAGATTGTGAGTGACAACTCACTCAGCTGATCTACAGCTGATCAATTGCATTGCCTGTGACTGTAAGTTGATTATGTGAGCTCACTTGTTCTCTCACTCGTACATCTGATCGCACTAAAATTGACTGTCACTGAACCGCAATTCATTAGATAAGGCCGTTCAGATCAGTGGGGTTCATTAGATCAGAGTACTACTGTATTATATCTCATCTGTTCTGCCTTGGATAAATATATAGTAAAAATGTTTACAAGCAAGACCTGGTATAATAACAATGCAAGCAGTGAGCATTCAGCATTGACAAATGCTTGTTTAGTTATAGGTGAGCAAGAAAGGTCTTAATTTATGTGATTTTTGTGTTTTTTGCCCCTCTTTACTTCCCCTGTGAGCTAATTGCTACAACACTTGCAGGAATCAGAGAACCTGGCACCTTCTCTGTGCTTTCAAACTTCAAGTAAATTGGTTGAATGGGGGCAATTATTAAGGTGCGAAAATTAGGGTTTAACATTAAAGTGCTTACTCGACTCTTATATACAGGCACTACCTCACCTGTATGATAAAATAGCCTGACTAAAAATAGACAATTTAGCATTACCTGTGAGTAGCCACGACTTTCAAAACTCACTAATGGCTTTGCCACTTGAGAGTTATGATCCTGCTCCTTCACTGATAAAATCAATCTAAATATCCAACAAAAATGGTTTGAGTTCCCAGTTCTCATTAAGCCCTATTGGATTCATTGGGCCTCATTCTAGAAGGGTGGTGCAAGTTTCCACCGAACGCAACTTACACCACCTGCACCTGCAACATTGACCCTGCGCCCTAGTCTAGTAAGGGCAGGGTCATATTATCAAAGTCCTGCGACTTGCGACATGCGACCAGAGTCGCCAAACTACAGGCACTGGGCATCATCTCAGAAGCTAACAACAGGGCAGCACAGACAACCCTCCCATCCATGCCCCGACCCCTTGGTCACCACCGAAATGTGGTGGACAGGTAGCCCTAGTAGTCTACCGCCCCCGAACTGTTTAATAAAAAATGTACGGTCCTGTATCCCTGGTGTCTAGTGCCCCTCCCAACTGTATATTAATAAACATGAATCCCCATTGCCCTGGTAGTCTAGTGCCCCCCTGAACTGTACATAAATAAGAAAATGAATCCCCGTTGCCTTGGTAGTCTAGTGGCCCCCCAACTGTACATGAATAGAACAACGAATCCCCATTTCCCTGGTAGGCTAGTGGCCCCCCACCTCCGAACTGTACATAAATAATTAAAGAATCCCCATTTCCCTAGTAGTCTAGTAGCCACCAACCCCCCCATCCAGCTGTGCCAGCCCACCCAGCACCCCACCACCCATCCTCAGCCAGCGACTGGCACAGCCCACCTCTCAGCTCCACGGCCAGCCACCGACTGAGTGCAATATTAGCGCTACTGCACAGATGCACTCAGAAATTAATTTGGGGACTGGGGATTTGGCTGGGGATGGGTGGGGGTGCTGGATGGGCTGCCATGGCTGGGTGGGGTGGTGGGGGGGCCACTTGACTACCAGGGAAGTAGGGGATCCTTTCATTATTTATGTACGGTTGATGAATCACTGGTCTACCAGAAACGAGGATTCATTACAACATGTACAGTTCGAAAATGAACTACCAGGGCTAATTATTTATTTCTTTTTATTATATTAAACTCTAGTTATTGCCACATATATGCAGGTGACTCACGGTTCGGGGCATGGTGGGGATGATGAGTGTTACCCCTACGGGGCTTCTGCCAACAGCTGTTTTGGGGGGCTGGGGGTATGGGTAGCCCTGTGGGGCTCCCACTGGAGTGTCTGGGCATGGGAGGAAAGGGAACCTGTGCACTGTCCGCTGGAAAGCCGACGGGTCTACAGGACCCTTGGGGGCATCTGTAAGTTATAACCGCTAAATGCTGGTATAACTTACATTGCTGGATCTCCTCCAGGGGTTCTTGTAGAATCCCAATGTGGGCACTTTATGGCTGCCCTTCTAGAATGGGGTGCAACTGCTGCCGTAAACCCGCTAATGCCATGTTGCAGGGGGTTTATGTGGTGTAACTACTGTTTGGCGCAAGCAGCCTGTGCCATGTCGCAGGCCACAATGTAATCGTGCATGTCACAGCTGCTGGCATAAGTTGCTACTTGCGCCATTTTACTTGGTGCAACTGCAGTTATGCCAGGTGTAACCCTTCTAGAATTGGGCCCATTGTCTGCATCTTAAATATCCAAAAGCTCTCTCTTTTAAGTAAAGATTAATCCTATTGCCTCCCCTTGTGGGTTGTTTAACCATTTCTAAGCCTTGAAATCTCAGACATCTTGGATATTTAGACTGATGTTCCTAAACACTTTGGTTAACACTGAGAGGTCAGACATTTTGCAAACTAACATAGTTACAAGTGCTGTGCAGATATTGTATAAAATAATGTGAAAAATAAGTTTGATACTGTATATGTATTTCCCCCCTCCTCCTACCTCCCCCTCCTTTAAACTGGTACACACAACAAAGAAAGTTGAAGTTTTGTGTTGTATCTTTTTTGTTCTAGGCTGCTTCAGTCCCCTGACTTGCTTCAATGAAAATGCCAATGATTGGTGGAACATCTGGTTGTCAATGGACTATAGGATCCAAGGCAGCATGGTTTCACCAGGGGGAGGTCATGTCAGACCAACCTCATTGAATTTATTGACTGGGTGA
The DNA here is from genome assembly GCA_016271365.2 of Neoceratodus forsteri. NCBI lineage: Eukaryota > Metazoa > Chordata > Ceratodontiformes > Ceratodontidae > Neoceratodus > Neoceratodus forsteri. The sequence goes on from JADMNL010000025.1 coordinate 198,510,934, forward strand.
CTAGGGAGGTGGATCAGGGGAGGGCAGTGGACATGGCCTATCTGGACTTCAGCAAGGTCTTTGACACTGTGCCACATAGAAGACTATTGCACAAACTGGGGAATATGGGTGTGGGCAGGACAGTAGTGTGGTGGGTAAGTAACTGGCTGGGAGGCAGGACACAGAGGGTGGTGGTAAATGGCTGTCACTCCACAGAGGAAGAGTGACCAGTGGGGTACCAGGGATCAGTGCTGGGACCGGTCCTATTCAATATCTTCATCAGTGACATTGCACAGGACCTAGAGGCAGAATTTCACTGTTTGCTGATGACACAAGCTCTGTAACAGAGTAGACACACCAGAGGGTGTAGACAGAATGAGAAGGGACCTGCAGAAACTTGAAGAATGGTCAGGGGTTTGGCAGTTGAAATTCAATGCAAGGAAGTGCAAGATAATGTATATGGGGCACAAAACCCTGGCACAATATATCAGTTGGGGGGTGAGGATATAGCATGCACCAAGCAGGAAAGGGATCTTGGGGTTATCATCTCTGATGACCTCAAGGCAGGAAACAGTGTGACAAGGCAGCAGGTAAAGCAAATAGGATGCTGGGATGCATAGGCAGGGCGTCACCCATGGGAAAAGGGAGGTCATAATTCCACTATACAAGACACTACTGAGGCCCCACCTGGAGTACACTGTACAGTTCTGGAGACCTTACCTACGTAAGGACATAGACAGGGTAGAGAAGGTTCAGAGGAGGCAACAAGATGCTGCATGGATTGCATCACAAGTCCTATGAGGACAGGTTGAAGGAACTGAACATGTACTCCCTGGAGGAGAGGAGGGAGAGAGAGAGGATATGATAGAGACATACAAATATCTTACAGGGAGGAACAGGGTGCAGGAATACACTATTTTTAAGTGAAAAAGATGTTCCAGGACTAGAGGGCATGGGATGAAGTTGGAGGGAGGATGATTCAGAGAAAACGTGTGGAAGAATTTCTTCACAGAACGGGTGGTGGACAAGTGGAACACCCTGCCAGAGGAAGTGGTGGGGGCTGAAACAATCACGGGATTTAAGAATGCATGGGATAGACATAAAGGAATTCTGGAGGTCAGGGGTAAGGGGCAACAGACTTCTTGGAAAACATAAACTGAACTTATAAGCTCAAATGGGCAGACTGGGTGGGCCATAGGCCCTTATCTGCGACACTGTCTATGTATCTATGTATCTATGATACTTGTTTCTGGTTTATTCATGTGGATCCCCAAGAAATTTAGTTTGGAAATTGGAATGTGGGTGATCATTGAATTAATTTGTAGAAACATTATTATATAATTATATTATTATTAGAAGCAATAACTTTATGGGACATTAGCTTTACTGTAACATATGGTGATTCAGTTCAAATTCTTTGTTTAATTGCCACTGTTTTGAATTGTCGTACTGCTCTTTTACTGTTGAATATTTATTCTGTGTGTGGATTGGTGTCATGGGTGATGATGTAATCATGGCAGAGTAAGAATATTCAATGAATTGCACACCTGTAAATCTCTACCTCCTGATGAAGCCTGGGGATGGGTGGGGGTGCTGGGTGGACTGGCATGGCTGGGTGAGGCAGTGGGGGGGGCCACTAGCCTACCAGGGAAACAGGGATTCATTTTTTTATTTATGTACAGTTGGAGACGGCCACTAGACTACCAGGGTAATGGGGATTCATTTTCTTATTTATGTACAGTTTGGAGGGTGGGGCCACTAGACTACCAGGGCTGGATTTATTTTATTTCTTTTATTATATTAAACTCTTGTTATTGCCACATATGCGGCGGGTGACTCACGGTTCGGGGCACGGGTGGGGGGATGGCAGTGCCACCCTGCGGGGCTTCTGCCAACAGCTGTTTCGGGGGGCTGGGGGTATGGGTAGCCCTGTGGGACCCCCACTGGGGTGTGCTGGGCATGGGGCACTCCTCCTACCTTAATTAAATACTCTGAAAAGGTGCTGTAAAAGGTGAAGCACTGAGGTGTATTTGCTTTCTGGTGATACATATTCTATGTACTTGGAAATCTTTATTAGAAACTTCATATTTGAAATTTTCCTTGTCAAGTCCATTTGTTTCAAGTGTGGAGAGTGTTTCTGCTTGTATTTTGCATCAAATATGTTGAATCTGGAAAGACGTAGAGAAAGAGGTGATATGATGTTAGTGTATAAAGCCTTAAAAATGATCAAATATCGAAAACAGTATATCTGCACAAAAACAGGACCAAACATAACAAGGGGCCAGAATCATCAACTGAAAGGTAGTTTGTTTAAAACAGACAAGAGTAGGCATTATGTTGCTCAATGATTGACAACTGGAATTAGCTTCCAGAAGCAATAGTGAATGCCCCATACTGTATTAGAATGTTTTAAGAATAGACAGGATGAATTTACATATCAGTATTGCACAAATGAATAACCATTGATAGGTGGAAATCTGTCTCGATGGACAATTGCCCACTTCAGTTTGAAAGTTTATATGCATAACACATCTTCAGCTGCAAACCTGTCAAATTAGCTCTTTATTAATCTATAACTCTTTAATTTTACTGCTGTGGTTAGAATGCTGAATAGCAGGACTGTTATGTCATAAAGCAAATTTTCAGCTTCTCTTCTATTGGTTATGTACAGCCATTATGACCTGCTTAACTAGGGCTGTGCAGAATGTAGTATTCTACTGTGAAATTCAGACAGAATGACAGGTCCATTTCCAAAATGCTTTATAATTTTTTCAATCAATTATTTGGAATTTTAAAAGACTTTTTCATATAAACCACAGATACATTTTCCATGGATTACTTGCTCTGTGGGTTAGTTTCTTGCAATTGTGGAACCCTAATCCACAGTTTACATAAACTGTGGAACTCTAATCTGTGGTTTATATAAAATGCAAACCTATTAATCCACTGTTTATATAAAAAGGCACAAGCCATTTTCAGAATTATAGGATTCTGCTTGCAACATAATTCTGCAAAATTAGATGCAAGTTCCAAAATTCCATTGAATTCCAGCAAAAACAGATTCTTGAAAATTCTGCACAGCTCTACGGCGTATGTTTAACTCATGTTACCTTATTGGTGACATATCTAATAGTGAGATACATTTTTATCATGACAGATCTGTCATCAACAAATAACACCATTTATAGGGTGAAATGCATTCTCATTTGTGTATGAATTCAGAATGCTGTAGTGATTGCTGTTCACTGACAACTGCTTTGAGTTAATAATTATTGGTTGTGTTGGGCCTGGTTCTTCTTCCTTATGCTCCTCAGCCATTTGGGGTTCCCTAGTAGCTTTCCCAGTCTCTACAGCTGCTGTAGGTACCTATTTTTATTGTGTGCCTGTGTCCCCCTAACTGCTAATTGACCATCTCTCTTAGCTCAGTCAGATGTGCAGTTTTGATGCATTATGTGCTATCTCATTTGTTTTTATATGATGAAAGAAATAGTAACACAAGTTTGAAGTGTGCCTTTGTCAAATACTCAACTTGTGGAAAAGTGTTCCTGTGAGGGGTAAAAAGTACCATAAAAATTCTGCAAGAAACTGAAAGATTTTGAAAATCCATGAATTTTGGTGGCATAAGATACCCTGTGCATAACACCAAATACCATGCCCTTGAATAGCAAAGCAAATAGAACATTGTTTTATTTTCAGCATAATATGATAACTGCTAGAGAATCCTTGAGATAAATAATTTTCTGAAACATGAATGTAATCTACATTCATTATTAATCAATTTACATAAATTACATTTCACATGTACAGCCAAGTGCATGACTAACAGCTGCTTATGACAATTTGAAAAAAAAAAAAAGAAACTGTACATGACATTTTTAGTTGTCTGCTTTTTAATCTTAATGTTCTTGTATTTTAGGCAGCGCATACAAACCTAACCCTGTAGGTGAAAATGTGGGGGAGGGTCTGGAAGGAATTCATATACAGTACTAGTAGGCCAGTGAAGTTCTTTTTCTTTCTTTCTTTCTTTCTTTCTTTCTTTCTTTCTTTCTTTCTTTCTTTCTTTCTTTCTTTCTTTCTTTCTCTCTCTCTCTCTCTCTCTTTCTTTCTTTCTTTCTTTCTTTCTTCCTTCCTCTGTACAATGACATAAACCTAGATGAAGGACAGTATATATTATGACCCAACTCAGTGGTGCCAGCAAATACATTGTGCCTCATCATGGGAGACCAAGCCTTTCACATTAATTCTGACTCTCCTGTCATTATTCAATACTTGTCCTAAATTCCTATACTGTACGTTCTAAATCCACTGCCAACCTAATGGTTAAGCTGGAAAAGCCTAGACAGAGCAGTAGAGGCAGCACATTCAGACTGCTGGAGGAGGTGAATGCCAGTCTCACTTTTTGAGTATATCTGCGGTTACTAGGGAGTCTTTGTCTTACGGGTGACTATGAAATTGTGCCCCCCCTCATGTTGCACATCAGTGGGAGGGCTAGTGTGGCAGAAGTGGGGAGGTGGCCAGGACTTTTAAGGTTAACAATTCAGTTTGTGCTGTCAATGATGATAGCCTTGACTCCCATGTCACATTACATGGCACCACAACCACCAGCTCCTTCCAATCCCTGCCAATAAATATAGAACCTCCTGTTCTATGACCCATGACCCACCAATGGGAGATCCTTGGAGTACTATGAGGGAATGATACAGCTGGCTGGAGTTACCATGCACAGAACTGGAGATCTGGGCAGGCAGACACCATGGAGCAAATCTGATAGCAGATAGAAGAAGTAGGTGTTAGTCTGAATAACGCAAATGGAGTTAGAGTGTGGAGATAGTTCAGAGTGGGATGACTGTGTACAAAATGCCATGGTTGGATTACAGAATGAAATCATAGAGGCAATCTAGACCCTGTTTCCACCAACTAACAATTAGAATTCCACAAGTGCAAGTATGATTTCCCAAGCAAGTTACTCAGCCAGATTTTGAACTTGGCGTGATTCCTGTGTAGCCCTGTGTGTGCTGCTGCTGCTCTTTGAGCATTTTTTCACCCATCCCACCTCCTCCTCCTCCTCCTCCTCCTCCCTTAATTAAATACTCTAAAACCCCTCCTCTGGTCTTTTCTAACTGGCCTCAGAAGTGTGGAGGCATGACCCCAAACTTAAACTAATTTCTACATTCCTTTAAATAGTCTTCTGCTCCTCCTTTTCCGGAAGAACTTCTTCCCTTCCCATTGGTTCTTCTCTCCCTGTCTAGTGGCACATCAGCCAGTCAAATAATGCTCACCAGCCTGCATATTAGGAGTTCCCCCCAGACTCAAACCTGGTACCCTGTACACCAAAGTCCACAGACCTACCACTGCACCACAGGGACTCCCTCTCATGATGTATGCTAAACACTCCCCCTTATACTCCCCGAACACCAGCACACCCTACCCATGGCTAGTCCTGCCCACCACACTATGCTTAAAACACTACTACTACTACTGATCCTACCTTGCTCCACTCCTCACACACCCCACCCCACCCAAGTACCAGACCCACTGCTGCCCTACGGCTTACACCACTGCCACAGCTCCTCCACAGTGTCCACTCCAGTAGCGCCTGCTCCCCTCCCCCCAAACATATTCCACTGTTTCTGCCCCACACAAACTCAGCATGGCAGGCAATTGGCCCTGCCATCCCAACCCTATGGTCACTAGGCATACCATGCATTGGGAGTGCACACAGTCCATACCGCTCCACAGCTGGACACATTAACAAGCATAGGCCTCTCCTCAGAGTTATCTCTCTCCTCCTACTTCTATCTGGAAACATACACCCAAACCCGGGACCCAGATCCTACAACACACAGAAACAGACACCAGCCACTGGCCTCCACATTGGGTCCATGAATAGCTGCAGTATACTTAAAAAAAATGCTGCACTCCAATGCTGGATTACAAGGCACCAACTGGACATCCTAACCCTGGTTGAAACCTTGCTATCCAAGACCACCCCCAACTCAGCTGTCTCCTTCCCTGGCTACTCACTCTTTAGACTGGACAGAGTGGGCAAACGATGCAGGGGGTATACAATTTACATTAAGCACACCCTACTGTCCCAGGAACTAGCCCGCTCAGTGTTAGAACATGGAGCACAAGCGTTATCACTTAAAATCTCCCCTGACTCATCAAAGGCACCCCTTATAGTCACTGCGGCCTATCTCCCACCCCGCAAACAAACACAAGCCCTCCACTCACTAACAGAGTACCTTGTCAGCCTCCCCCACAAATCAGAACACATACTACTAGAGGATCTCAACATAAACTGGTTCAGCAAAGCAGTTACCTCCACCTTGGATGCACTCACAGCCCTTGACCTACATCAGTTGGTGACTAAACCAGCTAGGTGTAACCCAGCCATGGGCACACACACTTTGCTGGATGTCATCCTCACTAACTGGCCCCAAAAAATCAAGGACATTGAAATTCTACCAAACTCCCTCAGTGACCACTCTCCGGTAATCTGCTCATGGTCAGGCCGGCAACCTGCACAACCCCTAACCACAACACTCTGAGGCCAACTGTGCCCAGGCAAACTCTCTGACTTTAAACAGCACCTTACTCAATGGGACTGGTCCCCAGTGTACCATGCCCACAGCATTGATGCTGCGATCAGCTACTTCCAGGTCTCCTTCACCCAGGCCTGTGACATCTTTGTCCCTATAAAAAAGGCAAGCATCAAAAAACAGAGCACAGCATGGATAACTCCATCCCTCCTCCAGCAGCTCAAAAGCCTTGATAACCTTTGGCACAGGATGAATGAATCAGGCACACCTGCAGACAAGCAGGTATACAGAGCTGCACGGAACAGCTGCACCTTGGCTATTCAAAACGCAAAAGCCGAACACTACCGAGCCACCCTAACTGCCTCCTGGGGCTCATCACGCAAGTTCTGGAACAACATAAAGTCCCTAAATGGAAAAACACACACGCCGCCCCCATCCCAAATTGCATCTAAGGGATCGGTTACCACAGACCCTAAGAAGATTGCCAAAACACTCAATGACAACTTTACTGACTTGTGCTGCATTCTCTCCCCAAACTTCTTTGACCCAGTACCCACCCCCAACCCCCACCACCCACGGCCACCTTTCTATCTCTGGGCTATCTCCACCATGGAAGCAAGGCCATACCTAGCCAAAGCTCTGGACGGTACTAACCCCCTGAATGACCAAATTGACATCAAACTCCTCCGTCTGGCACTGGACGTGCTGATTACCCTGCTCACTGGCCTTCTGAACTGCTTCCTATGCCTTGGTCAGTTTCCCACAGCCTGGAATAATGCAGTTGTTACACCAATCCACAAAGGCAGTGACCCCCTAACACTGGGAAACTACCGACCAATCTCCACTATCTAAAGCGCTAGAAAAAGTTGTGGCAGATCAACTAACTGACTACCTTGAAACCCATGACCTACTCTGCAAAGAACAGCATGATTTCCATGCTGGGCATAGTACATCCACAGCCCTGATAGAATTCTCAAACTACATACATACTGCTCTTGATAGAGGGCACATCATAGGGGCTGTGTTCATAGACCTATCCAAGGCCTTTGACATGGTCAGTCACCCTCTCCTACTAAACTCCCTCCTCCTAATGGGGTTCTCACAAGGGCCCTTGGACTGGTTTACTAATTACCTGTCTTCTAGGTCCCAGTGTGTGCAGATAAATAACACAGTCTCCTACTCGCATCCCATCCACTCAGGAGTCCCACAGGGATCCATTCTAGGGCCCTTGCTTTTTAGCATATTCTTGAATGCAATTCCCACTGCCTGCCCCAAAAAGATCCTCCTCTACATGGATGACGCCATCATCTGTGCTTCCCACACCAACCCAACTGACCTTTAGGCCTCACTCTAGAACGCGTTCAGCCAAGCCGAACTCTGGTTTGCAAAGCATAGACTAGTCACGAACCTGAAAAAACCAAGATCCTACTTTTCGCACATCACCAAAGCAAATTAAAAAATGACAGATTGTATATTCAAGCACAGTCACTCTACACCCTGGAGCAGGTCTCGTCCCATAAGTATCTAGGGGTTATCTTTGACTCTGCCCTCTCCTTCCACGCACACATCAACACCCTCACATCTGTTACCAATGCACGCATTGGCCTACTTTATCACCATAAGGACTGCCTTGCGCCAGAAGCCCTGAGACTAGCCATGACCTCCTCAGTAATGTCTCTGATCAACTATGGGTTGCTGGTCTATGCTGCCGCAGATGCAACAGCTATCAGTAAAATAAAAGTGGTCATTAACAAAGCCTGCAGGCGCTTAACTGCTGCAGACTGCATGATACACACATGCATGCTCTATTCCATTGCCCAGATCCTGAACTTTGGTGAGAGGGTCCACTACCAGTTCTGCCTCTTGACCAAAAAAACCCTCCTTGGCTTGACCCCCCCAGGCCTATCTGCCTCCCTAATCTCCTCTTCCCCCACAGTGTACACATGCAGCTCGACTAAAACTACACTGGTCATTCCCAGAGTCAGAACCACACTCGCTCAGACGTCTTTTCTGGTCAAGGCTCCCTCCTACTTCAATGCCCTCCTGCCATCGGTCTCTAACCATCAAAAACTTGGTCCCCTTAAAAAGGCACTCAAGACCCACCTCCTTGCCACCCGCACCTGCATCTGCACACTCTAAGTCCACCACCAGTGACTTCACCCGCCGCTCAGAAAGGCCACACAACCTCTTTCACAGTCAGTGGCCTGCAATTCTTACTCAAGCACTCAGACAAAGTCTCCCGACAGACTGCTCTAGAATTTGCACTACCTGCCTCCCCTAACTTACCCAGTTTACTCAGTTCCAGCCATGCGTAGTAGGCATGTTCACTGTCCCTAGATTCACTCTCTGGCCCCTAACTGACTTCTTACTGTTATAGTCATCCTATGCACTGTCAACAGCCACAACAATGTATTAGACATCCTTGTAAACTGGTCAGGACATCCTTGTAAAATGGTCATGCTGTAACCGGAAGTCAAAGTGCCCTAGCACTATACCCCGTGTCATACTGTTTACTGTGTTGCCCATAGTCTACAGCCTCAACTCTGTATTAGACATTCCAGTATACTGTTTCATGATGCAACCTTGCCATCAGACTGCACTGGCATTGTATATTGTATCGTACTGTCTATTGTATTTACCTATGTCTATATTGCGTATTGAAGTGGAGCCTGTGGAAATGAGTCTCTGACTCAAAGGCTGTAATTCCAAGATTTAAAAAAAAAACAAACAATAAAGAATACTAATTTTCATTGCACCACTGTCATAGTAAGGATCTCCTCCTCAGATGTGAACTCATCTTTCTGTATATGAATAATGGGTAGAGGTACAAGGGTGTGACCAGTTTACATCTGGTTTGCACTACCTCTGATAGTGATTAGGAATTGTGCCCCATATATATTATAAAAAAACTTAAATCTGAAAACTGTCATATAATCCTTTTATGCAGATATATAAATGTCATTGTAAACTAATAAAAAATACAACAACTTTGCATAGTCTTCCCATAGCTATCAGAGGTGACAAATAGGACAGCATTCAAAAGAATATTAAAGGATCATGTTGGTTTCCTTGACAATTCTAATTGTCTTTAACAATAAGTGTGTATGTGCTGTATATATATATACTGTATGTAAACATAATGTTTGAAACATGGAATCCATTGTATTTCATCACAGCAATTCTTAAGTAACCTAGTACCGTACTTGTGTATCACTTGCATTTGTAATTATTGTCTTATAATTTCCTCCCTCTCCCAGGTCATTGCTGAAAGCAGATCACTTGACTAAGTCTACCCAGTGGTTAACTAAATAAAATAAATACAAAACTTCAGTCAATAAACAAATAAATAAAACTTGATCAATCCCTGAATTAATGTCCCTGAAGTTTGCTATTGCTTAATAGATATTATGACGTCTCCATAAAGCTCATCAGTGTATACAACCCCCTGTTGTAAGGTCCTACTTGTCCTTGAAATTAAATTTCCTACACAGGAAGCCTGTGAGCAGAACTTGATTAATATCTACTTGATGCTGGTTTCTTGCCAGTTAAACATTCCTCCTGGTGCCTTCTTCAAAACTTACATGCCACTGAGCTTGGAACAGAAAAAAGCTACATCATTGAATACAACAGTTTATAAAGAGAGACAGAAAAGTTTCAAAACATAATCATAGTTATCACATCTTGATAATGTTCATCATAACTAATGTAAATATAACAAAAACCCTCCAACAGCTACTGAAAGCAGTAAAGCACTTAAAGACTATCAATTGTATTGACCCTTTTATAAACTACTCATTACCTTTAGCCAGTGACCGGATAGAAAACAGGAAGAAGATAGACAGATCTCACCAGCTTCTAGTTTTGTAGTGTTTTCCAGCTTTGCATTGATTATTTTCATCTTTACTTAACGTGGTTGAATATTTACTGTTTCATTTATACCACTTCATGGTGGAGACAAGCTGTAGTTTGTATAACAAAAGCAGAATGTTTTTTTCATGTGTATTCTATTGGAACTACAAGCCATTTAAGAGTTCAGAATAAACTTTGGCCATGTTTACTAAACTCACTGCAAAAGATGAAACATTGTTTAGAAATATTAGTAATCACATTATCTTTAAGTCTTTTCTACACTATGGAGTCTGATTGCTTAGACTTTGAGCAGAATAAATGAAGACGTCTTTGTTTAATTAATCTGGTCAAACCCAATCCAGTTATCTTTCTATGATACTCAGTTATACAAAATGTCAACTTAATTTATTTAAAACTTTCACACTGGGATAATCTTGTTACAATGCAACTCCTACTTTACAAGAGGATTCCCTTGAGGCAAGCAACACAGGTTACAGATTCGACACATTCAGTTGCAAGTTACAAGTTGCAGTTACAAGTACATTACATTCAGTTAGACATAAACAACAAGCATTTGTCAATGCCGAATGTTTGCTTGCTGGTATTAGCATTAGAAATGCAGGAGTTAGACAGATGCAGGATAGGAATGGCAGTGAAGTAGTGAACTTGACATGAACCGCACCTCCATGCTGTAGAGAGGGACAGGATGTGGGGTAAGGTTTTGGGTCGTCACCCATGACGGTCAAGCCATGTCACCTCAGCCTATTCTGCAGACAGTGAGATGTGTTGATCTGTGCCTTAGGGTATTTGGCTTTACAGTCAGCCCATTCCAAAAGGACATATGTTGAAATGGGTGCAGCACAGGAGAATGGTGTGAAGTCTTGGGATGAAGAGTCCAAGGTTCACCTCGATGCCTGTGTCTGTGGCGGGGGTGGGGGTGGGATGGCATGAGCAGTCACGGTCGGCAATCTAAAGGCACCCCAATGCCTGTCTGTCTGTACAGGGTAGGACGTATGGTTAGAAACCCTAATGCCTCGGGTATTTGCTGGTATTCACAGTACAAATTTTGAACATGGGCTTTTTGTGAACCCACCTCATGAAAGCATTTTGGATCTCTTCCCATGAACAGTGGCAGTGTGATTTTGTCAATGTGTCCCGAAAAGTGACTTCCAACAGTGACAGTGCCATTCTGCACCACATGTACAAAAACATAGATCGGGCAGGATGTGAAGAATGATAGCTGAACCATCCATAGGGAGGTATGAAGAGATGGCAATGTTGAAAATGTGTTGTGGGAATATTAACAATGCTTGCAGTTCTGAGCATACATGGAAACCGTGCAACGCATGTGCATAACACAGTCACTTTATGGCGTTTTATCATCAGATTTTCACCATAGGCATTTAACGACCTGTGCTGATGAACAGCGTCACTGTGATTTTGTTACTGTGTTCTGAACACTGATGTCCCACAGCAACCACGGTAGTCTACGCTGGAACTGCAAAAACACATTTCAACCAGGATGTGAAAAATGACAGCTGTGCTGTTCATAAGGAGGTGTGGAAAAATGGAAATGTTGAAAATCTGGTGTGAAAATATTACAAATGTGCAAAGTTATAAGCGTGCGTGGGAACTGCGCAACGCATGCTCATAACACAGTCACTTTACGGACTTTCATCACCAAATTTTCAGCATAGGCATTTTAGGACCTCTGCTAATCAACAGTGTCCCTGTGATTTTCGTAATGTGTCTCTAACAGTGATTTCCCACAGAGACCGCACTATTGTGTGCCGGAAGTGTGAAAACACATTTCGGCCAGGAGGTACAAAATGACAGCTGCACTGTTCATAAGGAGGTGTGGAAAAATGGCAATGTTGACAATATGGTCTGAAAATATTACAAATGTGAGAAGTTATGAGCGTTCGTGGAAACTGTGCAATGCACTCTCGTAACACTGTCATTTTATGGACGTTTGTCACCAGATTTTCAACTTACCCATTTTAGGACCTTTGCTAATGAGCAGTGTCGATGAGATTTTCCTAATGTGTCCCGAACATGGATTTCCCTCAATGACTGTGGTAGTCTGCACCGCAAGTGCAAAAACACATTTGGGCCAGGATGTGAAAAATGACAGCTGTACTGCTCATAAGGAGGTGCAGACAAATGGCAGTGTTGACAATCTGGAGTGAAAATATTGCAAATGTGCGAAGGTACAAGCATGCATAGAAACTGAGCAATGCACACTCATAGCACAGTCTTTTTTTTTTAAACTTTCAATCTTTATTCAGTTTCAAGTAAGCTTTTTTTTACAAAAATAAACAGTTAAGGGAACAGGATAACAGAAAATATAAAAAAATCTTAGCTATGTGTATGAAAAATAAAAGAAAATACATATAATGTGCACTGTTGACAAGAAAAAACAAGCAATTTCATTCAATGCCAAGATTAGGGGAATTGGGGGTGCTATCAAAGGGATACTATCCAATTAAGGAAGGGTGAGATGCTAAAAATTGACTTAAGGTACAAAATCTGAATGTATAGGCATAATGTACAGAACCCATTTTCTCCATTCATTATCAAAGGCCTTCTGTGATTTATTGACTATAGCAGTGAGTCTCTCCATCTTATAGAGATCTATCATAATTTGCTGCCAGAGACCTAAGGTAGGGGGAGAGTGGGAATACCATTTCTTTGTAATGACCTTCTTAGTGGCCAAGAGGGCCAAATTCAAAAATTTCTTGGAGGGAACATTGGAGGGTCCCTGGGAAACATTCCCAAACAGAAAAAGTTGAGAGTTCAGAACCAGATTAGGGGGATATTAATTTATGGAAAGCCTCACTGAATTGTGAGAGAAATAATTGAAGGGCCTTGCATGACCAGAATATGTGGCCTAAGGTAGCTGAAGGGAACCCACAATGTCTCCAGCATTCTGCCTTAACATGAAGTGTATATTTCTGTACCACTACTGGGGCTCTGAAGTACCTTACAGTAAGCTTCCAAGCAAAATCCTTCCACTTACCTGAGCTAACACCTTTATACATATTCTTTAAGTGACTCTGCCAGCTGGTCCAAGATATCTCAGTCTCAAGGTCCCTTTCCCAGCCTATCCTAATTTTATCATGGGGTTTATTTTGCAGCTCGCAGAGGCCTTTGTACAAGATAGAAATTAGATGGGGCTGAATTGGTCTCCTTTCTAGGGCCGCTATTAATAAAAGCAAAAAGTTAGGTGGGGGGGGGGGAAGTTCTCCCACCTCATCTTTCCAAGTGAATTGAGATAATTCCTGGTTTGGAAATATCTGAATCTGTCTGAGTAGGTAATGTTATACCTTTGGATCAGTTCCATTAGATAAAGGAATGTCCCCTTAGGCATAAAATGGTATACCAGATGTAAACCCCTCCTAAACCATATGATATAACCTTTATCCATTTTGCCCGGAAGGAAGGCATCCAGATGGGGAAGGGAAAGTATAGCTGGTCTCCAAGGTTTAAATTCCCTCGAGGATATTATTCTTTGCCAGCATTTAAGCGTAAACTGTGTATAAGGGTTAGATATGTTATCTACCTTGGCTGTCGGGGGAGAGCAATGTACTGTAAATGTCAGATAGCTCCATTTCCTGTATTTACACAGCCTTCCATCGGGATATATATGTCTTATCAAACCAATATAGGGGAGTTCTTATTTGGGCTGCTTGATAATAAAGTTTGAAATTTGGTAGGGACAGACCCCCTAAGTGTCTTGAGAGCTGCAGTACTGCAAGGTAGATCCTGGGTTTATGGTTTGCCCAGACAAATGAGGAGACCTTTTTCTACAGCGTCCAAAAGAAAGTGTCTGGGATTTGTACAGGGAGATTCTGGGTCAGGTAGAGAAAGCATGGTAGAACCATCATCCTGATTGAATCTACCCGTTGATGGAGGGATAAAGGGAGAGACCCCCATCTCTCCATGTCAGACACAGCTTTTGACATGAAGGGAGCAAAATTCATTGTAAACAGATCACTATCTGGAGGCCCAATATGAACCCCCAGGTATTTAATGCTATCTAAGTGCCATCTGAAGTTATAGGTTTGCCTCAGATCCTCCTGTGGGGTAAAATTCAGAGCCAATACCTCGGTCTTACTCTGATTAATTTTATAACCTGAAATTGTCCCAAATTTTTCCAGAGTATCCCAGAGGAGGGGGAGAGCAGTTTCGGGATCGGTCATATATATTAGGAGGTCATCCGCATACAGTGCTAATTTATGGTGTATTGAATGGACCTCTACCCCTGTCAGTCTATCCCTCTGTCTCAAGGCCTGAGCCAAGGGCTCCAGATATATTGCAGATAGTAAAGAGGAGAGGGGGCACCCCTGTCTGGTGCCACGAGTAAGGGAGATAGGGTTAGAAAAGGAACCGTTTATTTGGATGTAAGTTTTAGGGTGAGAATACATGGCTTCTATTGATTTAATAACTGACTGTGGGACTCCGATCCTGCCAAGCACCTCCCAGAGAAAGGGCCATTCGACACAGTTGAATGCCTTCTCTGCGTCCAAGGAGAGAAGGAGGAACCGAGACTTGGTGTGCTTTATCCTTTGTAACAGATGTAGAGTTTGTTTAATGTTGTCTTGGGTCTGTCGCCCCAGGACGAATCCTATTTGGTCTGGGTCTATTATTTCTGGAAGGAAAGTCTCAAATCTTTTGGCCATTATAGATGCATATACTTTATAGTCAATATTGAGGACCGAAATAGGTCTATATGAAGAACAGAATGTTGTGTCCTTACCTGGTTTTAAGATACTGGATATGTATGCATACCGCCACGAGTCAGGGATGGGTTCACCCAATTGCACAGCTCTGCAGGCCTCCAACAGAGTAGGCGAAAGGTCCGCCCGAAAGGCCTTATAGAATTCTCCAGTGAAACCATCAGGGCCTGGACTTTTATTAGTTTTAAGAGCTGTCAGTGCCTGCTCTATTTCTATCTGAGAAACTGGACTTTCCAATAATTGCTGGTGTTTTTGAGTTATCCTCTGCAAGTTTAGATGACTCAGAAAGGCCTCCATTGCTGGTGGCCCCTGTGAGTGTTCAGTACCATACAGGCCGCTGTAGTATCTCTGAAAAACCTGCTCAATTTCCCTAGGAAGAGTAACTAGCCTTTTAGAGCAAGGGTCCCTAATTTGAGTGATGTTGGATCTGGATTTGTGCTGCCTAAGTCTATGGGCTAATAACCGGGTAGCCCTAGGGCCCCCCTCATAGTATTTCTGTTTAAGAAGTTGCAGTGCTTGCTCTGTACGCATATCTAAAATTTTCTGGATCTGTTGCTTAGTGGCCTGCATAAGGGGTATGCCCTGGTGTCACCCTCTGCATGTAAGGCCTGCAGATTTTGAAGTTGTCGTTGTAGGGTGTCTAGTTGCTGTTGCTGTTTTTTCTTTTGATGTACGGCAAATTTAATTATTTCCCCCCTTAGAACAGCTTTCAGGGTATCCCACAAAATTCCCTTCTTAGTTTCCTGCCTATTGTTTTCAGCCAAGATCTGTTTTATTTTGCCTTGAGCCATCTCTCTAAATTGCTTACTGTTCAGCAAGAAATTATTAAACCTCCAGAGTGTGTTAATTTTCTCCCTGTTCCATATTACCTTTAAAGTAAGAATCGAATGATCTGATAAGACAGTAGAGATCTGTGAGCAGCTCTGCATTTTATATAGGTGCTCTTTAGATACATGGAAGTAATCTATACGTGTATACACTCTGTGGGGGGCGGAGTAGTGTGTATATTCCCTTTTATTAGGGTGCTGATTACGCCAAATGTCTACCCAGTGAGCCTCAGAGAGATACGCCTGGACAGCACGGTGTGCAGAGGATTTCCTAAAGGGACCCTTACTAGATGTGTCTAAACAAGAGGTAGTTAAGTTGTGGTCTCCACCCATTATTAAGACTCCCCTACTTCTTTCCAACACTTTCTGAAATAACATTTTCAATACTGTGGGTCCCTCTCCTGGAGGAACACATAGGGAGACACGGGTGAGCTCCTGTTCTTCCAGTCGGCCTACTGCAATAGCCAGATGCCCATCTGGATCCGAGTAAGAATTTGTCAATTGAAAGGGAACCCCCTTAGGGATCAGGACTGCGGTACCCCTTCTCTCCCCTCTGCCATAAACTGAAGCCACAATAGTAGAGAACCCAAATTTGGCCAATTTCTGGTGTTCCTGTTTGCTTAAATGGGTCTCCTGTAATAGGAGAAAAGAGGGTTTCAGCCTTTTGATAGAGGAGATCACCCTATATCTCTTTATGGGGTTGTTTAGCCCATTAACATTGTGGGAACAGATCTTAATTATGGAATCATTATCCATTGTAAAAACATATAAACCTGAACTGCTTAAGTTGCATCTCTGAAAAAGTAATAAGGTAATTCAGGGATCCACACAATGGTAGCATAAGTATGAGGTCCTGCACCATCAGCACCCAGACCCTGACACTGTAATGCATAAAGAACTTAACTACTGGAGTTAGCCTTTTAAAATGGCCAGCTCCAGAAATAAGAAATAGCATGTGCACATTAAGAGAAGAAAAATAAAACTTAACACTAACAAGTAAAAACTTTGTTAACTTATTTACAGTCGACTTCCAGAGTAGGAGGGCGAGAAACTCACTCTCCAGGAAGGAGGGCCCAATCCTGCATTTGGGAGAGGGCTCCGTGGGAGGAATTGTGACCTCACAAGGTCAGGCCTCCCCAACCCTAAGAAGATCGGGGTGAGTGATGGGGATGTCAAGCTAGCTAGCAAAATTGTCAGGGTAAACGCCTGGAGGATGCCCTGAGAAAATGCCCTAGAGAGGCAAGAACGGGAATGCTGCATGAGGTTTTGGGTACATAGCAATTGCCATCATAACCCTTGCCTGCAAATAAAATTAGAAATCAGTTACTTGTGTGCGCCTTACAAAAACTTTAGGATGCCCTTTAGATTAATTGACAGAAATTAAATTCACAGAAATGGACTGCAGATTAGGGCATCAGTTTGTTAACTGTGAAAAAAGGAGAGAAAAGGCAGAATCAGTAACAGCTTTCTGGTCACTTTGTTGCTGCAGCTTGCTTTAAATGAAAAAGGGTTTTATTCAAACCCCATAGGCAACACATGACCAACTGGAGGCAGTATAGCGCAGTGGTCTAAGGTGCTGAGCTGCAAGTCTGGTGATATCTAGCAGACCAGACCTGGGTTTGAATCCCACAGCTTCCACTTGCATACTGTATGACCCTGAGCAAGTCACTTAACCTCCTTGTGTTCCCAGGTTGCTCCTGTAAAAAAGCTTTCAGCTTAGTGTGCTATACCTGGTTAAACAACAACTAAAAAAAAAAACAGTGAGCTCAGGTGTTTAAACTGTGGGGGTCCATTTCTAGGCCATTCGAGGCAGGTTGCTTCACTCTGATAAAGTTTTTGAGATCCTGAAGGGAACAGAATCTTCCTCACTTTCCCATGCCCTCGTGAACAGCCACAGAGTCCTGCCAGTTGGAGCGGGAGCGGGAGCGGGGGCGCTTCTGCTGCAACGGATCCGTCGGAGGGAAACTCCATCCTCTCTTCTTCAGTTATGGGGAAATTTCTTCAGGAAGGGAATAAACCACATTTCCAGAGTCCCAGAAAACCCGAAGTTTGGCCGGATAAGGTGTTTGAAATTTAACTCCCTTCTCTCTGAGCAGCCTCAAAATTGGAGCGTAAGTCATTCTTTTTTTCATGATGTCTGTAGGGTAGTCATTGTCAAAGAGTAGCCTGGCTGAATTATACGTAACATTCTTTTTAGCCCATGCTGTCTTCTGTATCTGTTCCTTGTCCCTGAAACTGGAGAACTTTAACACCACTGAGCGAGGCCTTGCGGAAGGGTCTGTGGGTTTTCTAGCTAGAGCTCTGTGCACCCTTTCAATTTTGAATGAAAAAGTCGGAGGAAGAGCCAGAATATCCCTCAGCATATCAGACAGAAAGTTCTCCATTCTACCAGTCTCTGAGCCCTCGGGTAATCCATATATACGGAGGTTGTCCCTTCGGGACCGTGCTTCAAGGTCGGTAATCTTTGCTTGCATAGCTTCATGTTGATCCACCAAGTAATCTACTGCCTGGTGTAGTCGAGTGGTTTCCTCTGCGACCTCTCCTGTTGCTTCCTCAGAGCGGCCTAATCTCTCCTCGACCTCCGTAAGCCGATTTTGCAGCATTGTAAATTCTTTTTTATTTTCTGCACGGAATGCCCTTATTTCACTCAGTAGTGTTTCGTATCAAGAGCGTGAAAGTCTTTCAGCTTCTGTATCTGTATCGGAGGCCTGGTCTTCCACCGCGCTATTTTCTGAAGAGATGCTGCAAGTATCGGGAGGCCTCTTCTCAGATCCAAGTGCATCCGCCTTTTGTGAAGATTTCCCTGGGCACGATTTTAGTTTATTTTTACTCCCTGTCATAGTTTAACTCTCTTAAGGAAGTTTTTGAAATTTGCTGTAACTGATTAGGGAGAATTAGTCGGCAGGTTATGTGGAGCTTCTCCTCTATGCTGCCATTCCCATCGGTGACGTCACCGGAAGTCCAGCACAGTCTTTTTATGGACTTTTCTCACCACATTTTTAACATAGACATTTTAGGACCTCTGCTAATGAACAGTGTCACTGTGATTTTCGTAATGTGTCCCAAACATTGATTTTGCACACCTACTGTGCCATTGTGCGCTACATGCGCAGAAACACATTGTGGGCAAGATGTGCAAAATTAAAGCTGTACTAATCATAAGGAGGTGTGGTAAAATTGCATTGTTGAAACTCTGGAGTGCAAATATTAAAAAGTTGCACACTTACGAGTGTGCGTAGGACCTGCGCAAGGCACGCTCGTAAAACAGTCATTTTTAGGAATTTTTCCACCAAATTTTCAACATAGCCATTTTAAGACCTCTGCTCATGAGCAGTGTCATTGTGATTTTCTTTATGTGTCCCATACATTGAGTTCGCACACCGACTGCGCCATTATGTGCTACATGTGCAGAAACACATTTTGGGTGAGATGTGAAAAATGAATGCTGTACTGCTCATAAGTAGGTATGATAAAATGGCAGTGTTGAAAATCTGGAGTGCAAATGTTACAAATTCGCAAACTTAGGAGCGTGCGTAGGAACTGCACAATACACGCTCATAAAACAGTCCTGTTTAGGAATTTTTTTTCCAAAATTTCAACATAGCCATTGTAAGACCTCTGCTCATGAACAGTGTCACTATGATTTTCTTAATCTGTCCCAAACATTGATTTCACACACTGACTACGCCATTGTGTGTTACATGCGTGGAAACACATTTTGGGTGAGTTATGAAAAATGACAGCTGTACTGCTCATAAGTATGTGTGATAGAATGGCAATGTTGAAAATCTGGAGTGCAAGTCTTACAAATTCACGAACTTACGAGCCTGCGTATGAACTGCGCAATGCACGCTCGTAAACAGTCTATTCTAGGATTTTTTTCACCAGATTTGCAACATAGGCTTTTTGAGAGCCCACCTCATGAACACTGGCACTGTCATTTCGTTAATCAGTCCTGAAAGGTGATTTTGTGCAGTGACCGCGAAATCACCCTTCAGGCATGATTAATGCCATGACAGTGACAGAATTCATGAGGAGGGGTCCCAAAAAACCCATGTTGAAAATTTGGTGCCAAAATTCCAAAAAATGCCTGAGATATGCAGCAAAGTTGAAAAAACCCTATCTATCCCATTATACAGCTTACTGGCATTTCCTCAGTTCGCGGTCGGCTTTGAAGAGTGCAGACGTGTTCCCAGTCCACCGAAGATCGTCGTGCCAGACTCCTGAGATAAGTATGGGGTGAGGGGGGTGTGGAGAGGCAGGGTGCGCAGTGGGTGGATGCAGGTTGCAGGAGGGGGGTCTGGGAGACTGCGAGGGACCGTTTTTTCTCCACGGGAAAAAACAAAACAAAAAGACAACACGGGATGGTTTTCTATTTCACAGGGGCATTTGGCACACTGGAGTGGGCTCCCAGTGTGCCAACGGACTGTTTTTTTTGGGGCCCAGTAGCCAGTAGGGGTTGGGCACCTCGTCGGCTTACACAAGAAAGGGGCCATCATGCCGATGGGGATTAGAAGGCACCCCGTCAGCACACAAGAAAATGGGAGGGGTTGGTTTGATCATGCCGCCAGCGACAGATAGACAGGAGACATGTGCACTGAAGCCAGAGAGATTGGGGCCCCATCAGCAAACAAAGACCGTGGGGGCACTTGCTGCGAGGGATTGGGCACCCCCTCAGTATAGGGGGCAACATAATATTGTTTGTGAACATGGCGCAAGCCACCGCCCATGTTCACAAACAGTGTCTAGTTAATGTTCTGTCCTGCAATGACAGGTTGCTCCCTCATTGCAGCACAATGACTGATGCTGCAATGATGAGGCAGCCCCTGATTGCTGCGGTGAAAACGTTAGAAGTTGGTGCACTTTTGGAGACCAGTGTCATCACCACACTGTGCCTCTATTGGTCCACCATTGCCAAGCCCTCTAATGCAATGCCTCCCGTGGCTGTAACAGTGCTGCGCCTCCACAACCTGCTTCTCTCCGAAGCTGTCACGTCATGTTTCTTGTGCATGCACACAAGCAAACATAAAAAGGAACAGACAGTGCACAACAGACAGTATTCTCTTAAATTAGGAACTAGAGAGTGAACAGCAACTCTGAGCATATACAGTATATTGTAGTAACATGGGGTGCTAATATAGTTAGGATTCAGTCAGGACGTTTATGTTAAACTCTTATTTTTAGCTGTTTAGAACTAGGAAACCCTTGTCACAGGTATCTGAAAGGTGAACATATTAATTTATGTATTGATATATTTAGTTCATTTTTAACCAGGTACATGCACTAGACATGCAAGGCCTATTCTCAGGCATAACCCAGGATATACGGTGTATAGACTTTGTTACAATATCTACAAGCACTGCCAATATGTTAAACATTGTTTAGGTAGTTTGCAAAACAGTGGGTGTCACAAAAGCAAAAGAAATTGAAATTAAGATTTTTTATGGGTACAAAATACAGAAAAATGGTAAAGATATGAAATCTGAAACTTTCAGGTGCATGACACTGACACATGACAATATTCTGGTCAAAGTACACCTGTGTAATACAAACAATAAATACACAAGGTAGAATGATAACTGGCTTAGGGACATGACACAGAAGGCAGTGGTTTAAGGGCACTATTCCAAATGGAGAGGGTTACTTAGCAGCATCCCTCAGGGATCATTGCAGAAGCCACTGCTATTTAACATTTAACACAGTGATTTAGAAGCTGGCATCAAGAAGAGACTGCCTAAGTTTCATGATGACACTAAGCAGGCCAGGGTGGTAGACTCCCTTGAAGACTGGGGCACACTTCCAGAGGACCGACCAGACAGAGTGATTAGTTGAACTTCTGGAGCCAGATATTCAAAACTTTGTGCCGGGCAAAAAACGTTTACGCAGGTTTAGTGTGGGATTAGCTCGGGTCTGCTATATTCAAAAGGCCAAATAGAGTGGGCAAACTGCATTAGCACCGGGCAAAATCATAATGTATGCAAGGGCCAAACTGACATGAATACAGGCGCAATGCTATATTCAGCAACTAGTGCTGCACAAAGTGGTTTTGTGCAACTTAACGCGACATTTAGCACGATGCACATTACTGCCCAGGAAAAGCTTGTCTTAACCCTGGGCAATCAGCTTTGCGCAACACTATGGCTTTGCATGGTGTTTGCACGAGTACCCTAACATATACAATAATGGATGAGGAAGTGTACTTAATGAGAAATTAATGGTTTCCCAAGTTATGGGATGCTACATAAACCCGTAGGGCGAAGCCCAAGGGGTTTATTAAAGCATCCCACACCGAAGACAACCATTAATTTCGAATTTAGTTCACTTCCCCATCTTTTATTATTTATAATTGCTGGGCAGCAATTTTTTCTAGCCTTCATTTACTGTGACTCACACACACACACTGTCACTCTCACACAGACAGGCACACACAACATTTTTTTTAGCTAGTTATTTCTAATTGCTGGTCAATTATTGCACAGTACTTTTAGTATTTGGTGGTTGTGATCTTACTTTTAGTTTTAGATGTTAGAGCTCTTCCAGTTTGTGTTGTGTGCTGGCCACTGAATGACAGGATCAACCAGATAGCAAGCGAGATGCAAAGATGTTCTGCAGTACAAGTTTCAAATGGTAGGATGAACCAGATTGTTTTTTTTAGGCTAATGTGGTGTTTTTTTTACAAAAAAGAAAGAAAAAGCGACGGCCTAGAAGTTGGATTGGGAGCTCCTCGATAAGCGAGTGAGGAGCTGTCATGTTTCAGAAACTGAAAGCTCGCCCTGGACCACACAGACAGCAAATGAGGGAGCAGGTTTCTGTGACTGGACTTGGCGCATGTTTCCTGTTATAATTCGTGAGTTATAATGGGAAATTATAACTCGGTCTGGCAATGTAAAAAATTGCTGGCCAGTTATTATAAATAAATATGACACATAGACAATGCCAAACATAGAGGAAGCATGCTGCTAACTGATGGCATGACAATGATGCCATCATCTGCCACTAGTCCCAACCATGCCAGGCAGTAAGTGGTGACCCTGCTGCCAGTGGATAGCATGGCTATGTGGCCATAAAACACACACATGCGGACCACACTTCTGTGGACACCAACAGATGCCAGCACACACATGCAGCACTGTGGGCATGGAGGATGTTGAGGGAGAGTGTATGGGTGGCCAGGCTGTGCCACAGACCAGGTGTGGCCACAAGGCTTGGACACATCATGCAGTGCACATGGGCCAGTACTGGGAATACCCCAACACCAGTGTGCTTTTTGGATAATATATCCCCCCCCCGGTCACATACTGTGCAGCTGTACAACTGCCACTGCACACAAAGCTGGACATGTACATGTCACTGTGAGCATCCCATGCCAGAGGTGCAGCATCTGTGGGTCACACAACAGCGTAACAGTAATGTCCACTGTCAGTAAACACCTGCAGGTTGGGCCTCTCACTGTGTATAGTGCAGTCATCATCACTGCCCTACACACCATAGGCACTGCTGTGTCCACACACTACTGGTCCCCTTGCTACTGTAGTGTCTGCTGTGCACTGTAGCATGACCTACAGTGTGACAGTTGCATGCAGCACCACCATCTGTGCCTATGCTGTGTTGTCCCAGTACAGCTGCAGGCAGCAGCGCATGTGGAAGCAGTGTTCAAAACTGTATAATATTCCCCAAGCTGTTCGCGCAGAGCTAACACGTTTGCGCGGGTTTAGCGCAGGGCTAAACAGTTAGCCCAGTGCAAACTGCATGCAAATCAGGGCATAATGAGATGCTAATCTGGATGTTTGTCCACAGACTACCTAAGTAGGCTCATTTGCATGTCACTTTTGAATATGGCAAAGTTGGCAATGGGCAAGCGATGTTTTGCACCAGGCCGCCAGTTTATCCCTCGCGCTAAACCAGCTGCTTGATGTTAGCGCTGTGCAAACAGTTCGGGAATATTTTACAGTTTTGCACACTGTACTTTCACATATGCTGCTGCCTGCAGCTGTACTGGGTCCATGCATTTGCTGGCATACACACTGGCCACATAGTTCACCTCTACCTACCTTCACATCACTGTGCACTGTGTTGCTGTTGTGGTTTGCACTTCCTGGTTGCCTTATTCAGAGCTGTCTTATTCCAGGGCTAAGTTTGCCCTGTACTCCCAGCCCAGTTTGCCCGGCCTCATTCCCATGCTACATTCAGAAGCTGTTTGCCCTGGGCTATTCCTTTTGAATATGGCTTGCTTTGTGCTCTGGGCTAAGTTTGCCCTCAGGGCAGTGCTAATTTAACCCCTGGGCAAAATTTTTAATATCTGGCCCCTGGAGTCTTAGATTCAGTGCACCAAGATGTAAGGTGTTTTACTTTGGAAGAAGAGACAAAGATAGGATCCATACACTGTGTGCAGTTCATAAACTGTAAAACAACAGAAATTGGGCACTCACCAATTTTTCAGGCAAAAACACCACTCCACAAGTAGTTGCTGTAAAAAAAACTGCAGATTTTATTTCTGTGTCCAAGATGACCCACTGTGACTCCTGATGCATTTCAGATCAACCAAAAAATATCTGTTATCAAAGATGTTTTTTTCCTGAAAGGGTAGTGAGTGCCCAGTTTCTGTTGTTTTACTGTCTGAGCTGTATCCTGAGCACCACTTCCCTCAGAACACGTTTTATAGTGTCACTGCATGGAGCTCCTTTTGCTACAGTGGAGAAGGAAAAGGACCAATGATGGGGCTAATAGGCAAGTTGCTAAAGAAAGACAAACTGTTGGGGTGTATGGGGTGACAAGCATTCCTGGCTATGTTCTTGTGCTCAGCTGCAGTGGTGTCCAGTCCTATTATGCTTCAGCTAATGGACACCTGCAGTTAGCATGTGCTACTTTTACAAGGTTGAGCTAGTGTACTATTGTGTATCCATGTATTGCTTTTTTTTTTAACTCCTGGGGCTGTTTCCTGAATCAGGAGGTATGAAATGGCACACTCTGCTGTACCTATAGTAGCGAGCATGTACCAAACAGTATTTCTTTCATGAATCTGGCCCCATGTCTGTTACAGTGGTGTCTATGATCAGGTTCCTTCTTATCTAGTCATGCCAATCAGGGTCTCCAATGAAGAACTGGCAAGAATGGACAGAGCAATCACTTGTTAATTGCTTATTTGCCTATATTACCTTGTATTTCCAAACATTATGATTAGTCATTACAGAGGAACCATGGCATTAGTGTCACAAGATCTTGTGACTTTGGGAACCTGATACTGGTCACCACTGTACCTACCTTATTCGTTTGGATCGATCCCACATCCTTTCTCTTCCACTAGAGATTATAGTTCCTGCCAACTGCCCTCCTCAGGCTTAGTGACCATGTTTCTAGACTCATCTCCCTCATCTTCCTCAGTGGCCTGTTCACCTCTTTATATCTCTGCCTCTGACTGCCACTAAAGACTGGCACTGTACCTCTTGAGAGCATTGGCCACTTTACAGTGGTCACAGAAGTAGACCCCATCCTGCATTGGCAGAATGGTTTGCATGGTACAGCCCCAAGTTATGCTTTCCTCTGGGTGTCCTTGATGTTAGTCTCTCCAGTCATACCATTGCCCATAATTTCTCCCTGCTACCAGCCCACCTTCCCTTACTCCCATAGTGCATCCAGTTGCCATTTCAAACTGGCAATATGCTTCTCCAGAAAATCCACCAGCTCACACCCGCTGAAGAGCTACCAGCCTCCTGCATGAAGGATGGTACATCACATAGCTCTGAAAGTGATCCAAGAGTGCTTTTATCATTCGTAATAACTTGTACAGTTAGAAACGGTTCTTCACCCCACTGGCCTACTTCCAAACTGACCAAAACAATACAGGAGAACATTATTATCTTTAAAACCAAAATTAAATTAAATATGTTCTTAGAACAGATGTCAGCCTTTGTACATAATTAACATGAACAGGTCAAGAAATGTGATCCTCAGCCTTTACAAGGCATTGATTAGACTGCTGACAGAATACTGCATACATAGACCAAAGTTATGCTTTTCTCCCAGTGTCCTTGATGCAAATCTGTTCACTCATGCCATCCCACACTGGTCAATGCAGTAAAGAATGGACACTGAAGATATTAAAATGGCCTAGTTCTGGTTTTGAAAGCAGCACAAGGGAAGTCACAGAGTTTGGAACTATTTGGTTTTGGAAGCACATAAGGGAAGTCACAGAGTTTGGAACTATTTGGGTTTGAAAACAGCACAAGGGATTATCCCTCCCTTCCTGCCCTCCCCCCCCCACCGACCCATCTTTGTTATGCTCTGATTTTTATAATGTCTCTAGGCTGATTGACTTCAGCTATGGGCTATAATTTAGCTGGTTCTATGGTGAAGTACACCCTATCTAAGGTAAGGAGTAAAAGAGGATGTAAAAGTAGGAAAAAGTTTGTATTAGGCCAAAACACACTATGTAGAGTAGAAGTTAAAAAGCATTTGTCAATGCCGAATGTTGATTGCTTATATGTTTTAGTTTAGTTTAGTTTATTGTTCTCAGAATTACTACCTTTGAGCCAGAGGCTCTTTTACAAAGGTTCCATGTCAATTAGGTACAGTACAAAAGGTTACATAGATAACACAACAATTTGTGTTGTGTCAAGAGCAAGAAAACATATACAAATACATATCAAATCACTTGTGCAAAAGGACATGAGATATCAATAATCACATTATTATCACAAGAAAGAGGTCATGCCAGATTAGGAGAAACAAATAGGGAAAAAGTCCAGAACAGAGAGGTTAAGTAAAAGGTGTGGGGAGCAGACAATAGCAGGAGAAAAGGTTTCCCAAACATGTCTTTGTCAAATAACGGAACAGGGTGGGTAGTGAGAAAATAGGAGGTTTAATAAGGGCAGTCACAGGAGCTGGAGGTGGCAAGGTGAGAGAAAAGCCTTGATTTGAAAATAGCTAGAGAGGTGGAGGCAGTAATATGAGTGCTGAGGGCATTTAGCCAGCTGGGGGCACGATAGACAAATGATCTTTGTCCCTGAGAAGTCCAGCATCGGGGGACTTGGAGAGGCTGGTGTTCTGATCTTCTGGTAAATGGGTGCTAGCGCCGCCATAACAGGTCTTGGATACAAGATGGAGTGAGGCCCAGAGTGGATTTTTTGCCATCAGGCAGGTAAGGTACTTTATCCGGTTTGAGGTTGCAACCAACCTGAGTCGCTGAGAGTTCACATGTGTGGACGTCGTGTGCACCAGTGAGCAGCCAACAGGCCTTATTTAGGGATGTTGTAATGCGACTAAGTGCTGTAGTAGTGGCAGATCCATATATAACTAAGCCATAGTCAATGACTGAGATGATAGAAGATTGGATGGCAATCCTCAGTGCGGAATGGGTAGAAGCTGTCGGTTCTGATACAGAATCCCAATTCGCTGATTAATAGTTTTGCTGTACTATCAATGTGAGTTGCAAGGTTAGGCCTTGATCAAAGTTGATTCCAAGATATTTGAAAATTGGCACTTGTTCAAGGGTATTTCCAGGTATGTATTAATGGTGAGTGGGACTTGCCGTTTCTTGCTTTGTGGGTTAGAGAGCATGGATTTAGTTTTTTGTGGTTTAGAACCAGCCTATGTTCAAGGAACCACATCTCAACTTTGGAAAAAGCATGCTGAAGGTTGAGGCATAAGAGGTTCGGATCTTTATGAGTGGCAAGAATCACAGCATCATCGGCATAGAGGATTAATTGTTCAGGGCAGGATTTGGGGAGGGAGTTTAGGAAAAGGCTGAAAAGGAGGGGGCCCAGGATGGATCCCTGGGGAACTCCTGAGCGAACCGGTTTTGAGTCTGAGAGAACTCCAGCTACTTTTACAGATTGAGAGCGTGAGCAAGGTAATTTTACCCAGTCACCAGGACCTCATGAGCGCTAGGGATAGAAGTTGTTTGATAAGTAGGCCATGGTGAACTGTATCAAATGCCTGGGTTAAGTCAATGTAGGCTGCTCCAGTTAGGTTTCCTTTGTCCATGGCATTGTGGATTGCTCCTGAGAATTCAAGTAGGGCAGTCGATGTGCTGTGCCCTTTCCTAAATCCATGCTGCTGAATGCATAGGATGTTGTGCTTTTCCAGGTAGTCTGAAAGTTGGTCCACCACCAAGCGTTCAAGGGCCTTAGAGAGAGGTGGTAGTATTGATATCGGTCGATAGTTACCAGGCAGTGACTTATCACCACTTTTGTGCACCGGAGTGACAACTGCAGCCTTCCATTTCCTAGGGAATTGGCTGTAGCAGAGGGAGAGATTGAAAATTTTTGTGAGGGGGAGCAGTACTTCCTCCAGAGTGAGGGACAGAAGTTTAAGGTCAATAGTGTCGCTGCTTGCTCGGGACTTAGAAATGGCCTTCTTTACATATTTATAGACTTCATGTGCCTTTACTAGTTTGAAATGGAAGGGTGGTTTGGTTGGAGAGGCAGTAGTAGAAGTAGAAATTGAGGGTCAGCATCAGTAAAGAAATCAGATGAGAGGGCACCACTAAGGTCCGTGAAGGATCATTTAGGTGTTTGCAATGATCTCTGGGTCTAATGTAGTGGTTCCATCCACATTCATTATTGTAGGACAGGATTTGGACTGCTGACCCATGATATTCTTTATGTTGTCCCAGAAGGATTTCCTTCGCCTCAGGAGTTGAGAGGGCATTCTTGAAGTAGGAGCTCTTCATTAAGCGGATCTGTTTAGTACAGTGATTACGAGCCTGTTTATACTTTTTGAATGTCCCGACAGAGTGCAGAAGCTCTTGCAGTGGCCCAGAGGTGATCCCTACTTTTGAGTTGTGCCAATAGCTTTGCCATGAGCCAGGGATTTGTGAGTGCTTTGATTTTGTGCTTTTTACTGGTGCATAGGTGTCACAGGCAGTGTTGAAAGTAGTAATAAAGTAATCAAGGGCTAGGTCAACATCTTGAGTTTTGTAAATCAAGGACCAGTCTATCTGCCTAAGACAGGTCTTGAGATGAGTAAGGTTGCCATAAGGTAGGACTCTGCTATAGATGGTTTTGGAGGCGGCTACGTAAACTTATTTGTCCAGGTACATATTATTGAGAGTGATCACTGAGCGAGTCAGGGAGAACACTTACATTGGTTATACGGGTAGGGTGGCTGGTAAAGATCAAGTCAATGAGGGCGCTGGTCCCTGATTTATAGTTTTTCCTGGTAGGGGAGTTTACTACTTGTGTTAAATTTGCTGCTAGGATGGCATCTTTGTTTGACCCTGCATCAGGAGCAAGCCATTTTATATTAAAGTCCCCAAGGAGAAGGAGTTCGATGTCAGAAGATTGTGTACTTATGAACTCGAGGACAGCCTGTAGGCCAGAATCAGGATCTTTTGGTGGGATATAGACAGCAGCAATTGTGAGGACTTTGTTTTGGGCACCAAGTAGTATCTTGATAGGGAGGAGTTGCACTGAGGTTTCTGTGGTGGGATAAGAACCAGGGAGACAGGTGAGGCAGTCCTTTATGTAGATTGCACATCCACCACCCCTTTTTGAGGTCCTATCCAGCCTGAATATCTTGTAACCTTGTATAGAGATGGCATGATCCGGAGTATTAGGTGTCAGCCAAGTTTCAATGATGGCAAGGATATCCGGGTTGTGTTGGCTGGCAAAGATTTGAAGGGAGGCCAGTTTTGGGAGGAGACTGCAGATGTTTAAGGTAGCAATTTTGAGCCCACCCTCCATTTTGGCAGGCTTTGTTGTATTGTAGGAGACAGGGCCAGGATTTGAGTGGACACTTCCTGATATCAAGAGGAGGAGGAGTAGGAGTTTAAGAGACAGTTGCTGTACTTTGTAGTCAATTGAATTATACTTCTGAGGCTTATGCTTGGACCAGTGCAGGCGCCTAGGGACCCAGAGCAAGGAGATTGTTAGTAATAGAGGATGATATGCCCATTTATCCTTGTTGTAGCTTGTCAGTTGCACCCAGTCGCTTGCAGATAGGTACCTGGTGGTTAAGTCAAAAGCCAAAGAATGATCAACAGCTGAGGTCCAGAGTCACTGAAATGTTAAAATTCCTGAAGGTGATTAACTTTGCCTGCACATATGCAGGATGTGAAATCCCTTTGTCTGTATGCTTCTTTGTCATTCAAACAGGTTGCTGAAAAGCCCACATACAGATCATGGAGCAGGTCAGACGAAAATGTGATTCCAGCAGGACCCAGAGTCACCAAGTTTGTCAGATGTAGTTGCTTCACTTGTGTTTTGCTTGGGATAGCTTCCAAAAAGTTGATTTTAAAATGAAAATAAAGATACCTGATGATTTTTTTGCAGAAATCCAGTCCAGGAGACTTTCACGGATGTATTGAGCAAGAATGGTATAGTTACCACAAGCAGAAAAACATGTAAATCCACAAAAACTAAGCTACAGACACAGACAAACACAAGCAGCCACCGCCATATGTGCTGGTTGGGTATTTGGAAGTGAAAGTACTATGCCTAAGAACTGTCATGTGCTGCCCCCCAAGACATCCAGTAAGTCTTTCTGTTCAGTATTCACAGAAGAGGGGAAGGGGTAAGGACCACAGCAGTTGCAAAGGCATGACGAGGTGGACAATAGTCCATTCACAGGCAGAAGAATCCTGCAGAAGGTTGAGTAAATTAATGGTGGACAAAGCAAGGGGATCAGGTGGCATACACCCAAAAATATTAAAAGAACTGTGAAGGGAGACAGCAGTACCTCTGACAGCCATGTTCAGTGAGTCATTCAACACAGGGGTGGTTCCAGAGAATTGGAGGAGGACACATGTGGTCCCTCTATAGAAATCCAGCAGTAGGGAGGAGGCGGGGAACTATAGGCCTGTTAGCCTCACTTCAGTAGTGGGGAAGATCATGGAGACATTGGTTAAAGAAAGGATAGTGGAGTATCTAGAAGGCATCGGAGGCCAGGACCACAGGGAACATGGATTAACAGTGGGGAGGTCATATCAGACAAATCTGGTTGATCTCTTTGACTGGGTGACAAAGGAGGTAAATCAGGATGGGGCAGTGGACAATGCTTACCTTGATGTAAGCAAAGCCTTTGACACCGTTCCACATAGGAGGCTGAAAGACTAGCTAAGTAGGTTGGGCATGGGGGAAAGGGTGGTAAAGTAGGTTAGAAACTGTGTAAGACACAGGAGGCAGAGAGTGGTGGTAAATGGGGCGCAGTCTGGGGAGAAGGGGTGACCAGTGGGTGCCGCAGGGATTGGTCGTGGGGCCAGTCCTGTTCAATGTCTTCATTAGTGACATTGCAGAAGGGCTGAAGGGAAAGGTCTGCTTGTTTGCAGATTACACCAAGATCTGTAACACAGTAAATACCCCAGAGGGGTGGAGAAAATGAGGAGGGACTCTGGGAAGGTTAAGAAATGGTCTGAGGACTGGCAACTGAAGTTTAATTCAAAAAAGTGCAAAATTGTGCACCTGGGACACAGAAATCCTGGGGAAAGGTACAGAATGGGGGGGGGGTTGCTGACAGTCACAAAGAAGGAAAGGGACCTGGGGGTTCTTATTTCAGATGACCTGAAAATGTCAAAGTGGTAAGGCAGCTGGGAGGGCCAGTGACATGCAGGGGTGCATAGGCAGGGGTATCACCAGCATAAGGAGGGAGGTAGTGATGCTATTATATAAAACTATGGTCAGGCTTCAGATGGAGTACTGTGCGCAGGTCTGGAGGGCGCACCTTCATGAGGATATTAACAGGCTGGAGATGGTCCAGAGAAGGGCAAATGAGATGGTACAGAGCTTGCAACACAAGACTTATGAGGAGAAATTAAGGGACCTCAATATGTACTCAGTGGAAGAGAGGAGGGAAAGAGAGGATATGAAAGAAACATTCAAGTACGTCAAGGGTATAAATATAACTACTGAGAAGCAGGAGACAGCTGCTATAGGCATATGTGCCAGCTTCTGTGTGATATTCTTTTGTTCTTATAAATCTGTAGTCTCCAGTATTTCAGTAACCACATGACCACACTGCCTTTTTTAGGCAATTTTATGCTGGCTGATGCCTGGTGTCAGATGGCAGACAGAGGGCTCACCAGCTTGTATTGCCATTTGAAAAACTTCACAGAGTGTTCTTTTACTGATAAGCATTTTGGAAAGCTGGTGAAGGTCTCACAATTTTTATTATGATTTTATCCCCTTAGGTCTGTCCCCTTTGGTCCCCCCATCCCCACACCCAAACAATCGTCAGTGGCCACAGCTGCAGCCTTTTTCTTGCCAAGATAGTGGATGAGAAACATATACTTTGAAGGCAGATAAAGACTGCTTGGCCCACCTAGTCTGCCCATTTCCCTACCTGATGGATAAGCTGTAGATTCTAGGTAATCAACAGCTTACTTCCTCTTACCCCCAGTAGAATTGCCTTATGTCTGTCCGTGAGCAGCTGCCTTCACAGTCTGTGAAGTCTGATGTCTTTTAGTGCCGCTTATTGGTCATCTTCCAACACAGGTGAGGCGCTGCCAGCCCAAAACTAACTCGGGACAAGCAGTTTTTAAAATGGGGAAGAAATGGAGTGAGGAAGAATCAAGTACTCATTCAGATGCGGCATTGATAGTAAGGTCAGCATACTGATGTGGACACTGCAAATAGAACCCCAGCTCTTTAAGCAGCCTTATGAAGAGTAAAGGCTTCTTGAAGCACTGGGGTTCTGTTCATTGTACTTAAAGTGGGCTGCATCTAATTTGGTAGTTTACTGTACCTTACATCTGGATGTATGGTAGTCCCAACTTTGAATAAACACTGCACCTGAATTAACATATGATGCCATAGAAACATAGAATTTGTCATCAGAAAAGGCCCGCTCAGCCCACCCAGTCTGCCCAAGTGTTCTCTGCCTACTTGTAACTCCTGCCTGTATATGTTACTGCATGTCTTATTCTGCCTGTGTCCATCAGGATCTCCCTGTAAATGAGCTTGCTTAAGGGATTTTTCCTGCAATGAACTTGAACCTACTCCACTTCCATAGCCCTATTGATCTCCGTTGACCCCCTCCTTCCCAGTTTTCTAATATGCCCCTATGTTTATCCCACGTATGCTTCATGCCCCCTACTATTTTCACTTCCACCACTTCTCCTGGCAGTCTGTTCAAGGCGTCTACCACCCTTTCAGTAAAGAAATATTTCTTCACATCTATCCTGAATGCCCCCCCCCAGCTTCATAGTATGTCTCTTAGTTTGGGCGCTCATCCTCATTTGAAGGAAACTCCCCAACTGTACCCTCTTTACCCCTGTGAGGTACTTTGTAGGTCTTGATGCTGTCACCTCTCGCCCTCCTCTCTTCCAGAGTGTACATGTTGATATTCTTCAGCCTGTCCTTGTAGGGATTCCTGTGAAAATTCTGAACCATTTTAGTTGCCCTCCTCTGGGAAACCTCCACCTTCTGTCCTTTCTGAAGTGTGGACTCTAAAACTGGACACAGTACTCCAGCTGGGGGTATACCAGGGAGTGATACAATGGTAGCACAACATCCCTTCTCCTCCTACTGGAGATGCCACTCCTTATGCACCCCAGAATCCAATTTGCCTTGCCCATAGCCTTGTCACACTGTACTGCCATCTTGAGGCCCTCTGATATAATAACCTCATGGACCTTTTCATGTCTAGTGAGTATCAGTACCTCCCCCCATCCTATACCCAGCATCGGGGTTCCTATGCCCTAGGTACATGACTTTACACTTGTTGGCATTGAACCCCAAGTAAGTAAGAAAATGGAACTGATCTGAATGAATTGCAGGCTTTTAAGCAGCTGTTCGGGGAGAGTATGTGTGTGTGTGTGGGGGGGGGGCTCTGCAATTATAACTATTTGCTTTTGATTTGGTATAATGTGTGAACAGTATAACCCTGTTCCCCACTCCGTGTGCTATATCAGAGATGAAGAGCCCAAATAGCATTGGGCCAAGCACTGAGCCCTGTGGCTCCCCGCTTATCACTGCTGTGGGTGCCGAGAGCTACCCCACCACCACCACCCTCTGCACCCTCCCCTGTAACCAGTTCTCTATCCATGTAGTCAGACCACCTTCCACCCTCACCCCTCATTCTCCTCACTCTTCTCCTCCTTGGCCTGTGTCTGTGCTCCCAGTAGTCCGCACCCTTTCTCCTTCTTATTCTTACCGGGTGGTGGTGCTGTCTGTATTACACTCAGACCACTCTGCCCATCCCCTTCCAGGGTTACTACACCTCTGCCTTTACCTATGTCTAGGGCGGTGAGCTCATCAGGCTCCCCTGTCTGGACCTCTCTACTAACTTCAGTCTTTTGGCCACCCCACCCCCTACCATTTGTTTAAATCCATCTTAGTAGAGATACACCCTTTTAATCCTGCCTTTTTTTTTTCTCACTGGGCTACAGTCGGCTTGGACATCCCAACTGACCCACCAGCCCTGCCCTCGACATCAGGCCGACCTGCTCACCTCCAAGGATTACCCCAGTGGTGGGGTGGTGAGGAGCTTCCCAGGTCTACCCACTGGAGCAGGATCCAGTTGAGGAGGCACCATTTGGGGCAGGTGGGGGGGTTGGAAGCTCATGCTGCCTGACCGTAGCACATTTTCCACTTTTCTCCCTTTTGCGGAGTGTGGCCGTACAGTGATGCTTAGGCACAGCGTGCCAACGTCCACCACAATTCACCACCCTTTAGTACACCACTGTAGTAGTGCCGGTGGTCATCACCAGGGGCCGCTACAGAGCGGTGGGTCCATGGATCCTGCCCCAGGATAGGAGAACAGTCCTCCGGATGCTCAATCCTATCCCTTCCTTGCCAACCCTTGGCAGGCCAGGCTTGCGTCTGAACCTGGGTCACCAGCGTGTTGCGAGGTGTGGCGTCCAACGCCTCAACCCTTAGTGCCAGTGGCTTGGCAGCAATACTGCCTTTAATATGCCCCTCCTCTTCCTGCTCCAGTGTACCCTCTCCCCTGTGTTCAAGTCACTATTCCCCCCAACCCTACCCCAGTTAGTCACTAACGCATAATGTTTCATGTGGCACCAATCCCTCAGCCACTCAAACTCCTCAAGCCTACCCTTTCTCTCCATGCTTGCTCATGGTACTGGCAGTACCTCCAAGAATGCCACCGACTTCTCCACCCCCTCACACTTCCCACCCAAGTACTCAAACCTCCCCCTCACTACATCCACAGTGTCCCCGGCCAAGTCATTTGTACTCACATGCAACAGTAAATGAGGTTTCTTCCTCCCCCTCGGTGCACGCTTGAGCAGTGCCTGCCCTGCCATTCCTGCAGTAAACCTGAGGATAGCTTCAACCCAAATATGGCTGTGCCTTTCCCCTTTCCATCCCATCTCACCCATTTCAGTACAGAATCCCCCAGGATGAGTACCCCCCCCATCTCTTACCCACTTTCCCTTCTAATGCCCCTTCCACCACCCCAGTATTCATTCTTCCCTGTCCCTTACCCCCGCTAACTGCACCCTCTGTGACTTCTGTCTGTACCCCCTACTTCTGCCTCACCCCTTTCTCTGCCTTATCCTCCCATCCCCTTGAACCCCTTCCCAGCCTGACTACTTCCTACTGGGTTTCCCATGTCGACCTCCCCTCCTCCCCTGCTGATTTCCAACCCCTCTCCTATCCACGCTATTGTCGATTTAGAACCCACATTCTCTTCTACCCCAGTAGTGATGCCCCTCTCATCCTTCCCCCTTCCTGTAGCTTTCTCTCCTTCAGTCACCACCCCCTCCTTCCTTACTAGCCCTTTTCTACCCTTTTGTCCTCGCTATCTATTCCCCTACCTGTTGCCATCCCTCTTATGCCCCACTTGTCCTCCCCCTTCAGTATGTTCCTGCTCCCCCTCTCTGTCCCATAGCAGAGGTTCAGATCTATTTGTAGTCAATACCAGTATTCATACCTCTATCGGTTCTCCTCCTCTCGTGTTCCGCTCTGTGCCACCCCTGGTCCCGCCCTACCCGTAGCCATCTGCTCTCTCCCTGGTTCTTCCTGGTAATCCTCATCATCTCATCCTCCCCATCAGGAGGCCCCCGCCTCACCTCAGGCACCCCTCCCTTCTCCTCTCTTTTTCTGCTAGTGCCTCTGATACTGGGTCAGTTTCAGTCCTAGTTATTCATCCTCCGTCCCCATTGCCATCCCGTATTCCCCCAGTCAGGATGCCTACCATGATCATCTGCCCTGCCACTTACACTCCTCCCTAACCTCCACAGTTCCTCCCTCAAACTAGCCAGTCATCTACAGACCATACACCCCCCCATCCTCCAAGCCCAGTCCAGGATCATGGCACACCCACACCCTGTACACCCCTTCACGCTTCCAAAGATACCTGCCCTATTTATATGTGGCACCTGCCCCATTTTGGCCTCCATCTTATGTTATGGGCTCTTACTCCCATGTTCTGTACCCTACTAGAACAGTTAGGCCCCTATTTAGTCAAATTCCTGTCTCCCCCCACACTATTTCCCCTAATAACCCCTTGCGGACCAGGGTAATTCAGTCTCAAATCTCATCCGTTAGATACTGTATTAGTGTAGCAATCCTAAAGCCTCCTTGTCCGTTTTTCACCCCTCAGCTACCATACTTTTGGTTTTTGGATCTCACATAGTTTCACTTAGCCCAGTTAGAAATCCTATTGTA
The DNA here is from genome assembly GCA_016271365.2 of Neoceratodus forsteri. NCBI lineage: Eukaryota > Metazoa > Chordata > Ceratodontiformes > Ceratodontidae > Neoceratodus > Neoceratodus forsteri. Next base: position 198,547,434 of record JADMNL010000025.1, read on the forward strand.
CTCCAACTATTACTCAGCTCAAGTTAGAGAAATAAACAGAACAAATAAATATGTATTATTACTGCAGTCCTAAAGTATCCAATCATTGCTTTGTCTCGACTCCAGAGACCCTTCTGTAATATAGGACCACAGAGGAAATGGTAGGGAGGGTGGGTAACTGTAAAGTCCGGCAGAGCTCCTCTGAGCTCGCTCACTCCCCCATCTCACTCGCTCATTCTGTTTCTCCCAACGCTGCAGGCTGCCCTTTTGTACTGGGCTCCTGCCTGCACTGGGACCTTTTTCTGCCCAGAAGGAAATCTGCAGCAGTCCTGACAGAGCTCCACTGAGGTTGCTCACTCCCCCTCTCTCACTCGCTCAATCTGTTTCTCCTGATGCTGCAGGCTGTCCTTCTATACTGGGCCCCTGCCTCTGTTGGCGCCTTTTTCTGCCCACAAAGAAATCTGCAGCAGTCCCGACAGAGCTTTGTTGAGCTCACTCACTCCCCCTCTCTCACTCTCTCGTTCCGTTTCTCCCAGCGCTGCAGGCTGCCTTTTTGTACTGGGCTCCTGCTCGCCGTGGTGCCTTTTTCTGCCTACAAAGAAATCTGCAGCAGTTACAATAGAGCTCCGTTGAGCTCGCTCACTCCCCCTATCTCACTTGCTCATTCTGTTTCTCCCACTGCTGCAGGCTGCCCTTTTGTACTGGGCCCCTGCCTGCACTGATGCCCTTTTCTGGCCACAAAGAAATCCACAGCAGTCCCAACAGAGCTCCGTTGAGCTTGCTCACTCCCCCTCCCTCACTTGCTCATTCTGCTTCTCCCAACGCTGCAGGCTGCCCTTTTGTACTGGGCTCCTGCCTGCATTGGTGCCTTTTTCTGCCCACAAAGAAATATGCAGCAGTCCTGACAGAGCTCAGTTAAGCTTGGTCACTCCCCCTCTCTCACTTACTCAGTCCTGATCTGTCCCAAACACTGATTTCTCAAAGTGACTGTGCTATTCTGCGCCTGGAGCGTGAAAACACATTTTGGCCAGAATGTGAAAAATGATAGCTGTACTGTTCATAAGGAGGTGTGAAAAAATGCCAGTGCTGAGAATCTGGCATGAAAATATTACTAATTTGCGAAGTTACAAACGTGTGTGGAAACTGCACAATGCACACTCATAACACAGTCATTTTATGGACTTTCATCACAATATTTTCACCATAGGCATTTTAGGACCTCTGTTCATGAACAGTGTCACTGTGGTTTTCTTAATGTGTCCCAAACACTGATTCCCCACAGCGACCGCCCTATTCTACGCCTGAAGTTCGAAAACGCATTTTGGCCAGGATGTGAAAAATGACAGCTGTACTGTTCATAAGGAGGTGTGGAAAAATGCCAATGTTGAAAATCTGTAGTGAAAATATTGCAAATTCGCGCATTTATGAGCATGCGTAGCAACTGCGCAACGCATGCTCATTAAAGTGAAATATTTGGATTTTTTCTACCAAATTTACTAATCAGCTCAGTTAGAGAAATAAACAGAACAAATTAATATGTATTATTACAGCAATTATAACACTATAGCTCAGTACTCAGCTCAGTTAGAGAAATAAACAGAACAACTTAATCTGTATTATTGCAGCAATCCTAAAAGTATCCAACCATTACTTTGTCTCCACTCCAGAGACCCTGCTGTAAAATAGGACAACAAAGGACTCTGGGCAGGAGGGTGGGCAACTCTAAAGTCCCGGCAGAGCTCCATTGAGCTCGCTCACTCCCCTCTCTCACTTGCTCATTCTGTTTCTCTCGACGCTGCAGGCTGCCCTTTTGTACTGGGCTCCTGCCTTCGTTGGCACCTTTTTCTGCCCACAAAGAAATCTTCAGCAGTCCTGACACAGATCCATTGAGCTCGCTCACTCCACCCTCTCACTCAGTCATTCTGTTTTTGATGGGGCTGCAGACTGCCCTTTTGTACTGAGCTCCTGCCTGTGTTGGCACCTTTTTCTGCCCACAAAGAAATTTGCAGCAGTCCTGACACAGTTCAGTTGAGCTCGCTCACTCACTCTCCCTCCTTCACTTGCTTGTTCTGTTTCTCCCGGCGCTGCAGGCTGCCCATTTGTATTGGGCTCTTGCCTATATTGTTGCCTTTTTCTGCCACAAAGAAGTTCACAGCTGTCCTGACAGAGCTCCATTGAGCTCGCTCACTACCCCTCTTTCACTCACTCGTTCCATTTCTCCCGGTGCTGCAGGCTGCCCTTTTGTACTGGGCTCCTGCCTGCATTGGTGCTTTTTTCTGCCGACAAAGAAATCTGCAGCAGTCCCAACAGAGCTTTGTTGAGCTCGCTCACTCCCCCTCTCTCACTCGCTCGTTCCATTTCTCCCAGCACTGCAGGCTGCCTTTTTGTACTGGGCTCCTGCTTGCAGTGGTGCTTTCTGCCTACAAAGAAATCTGCAGCAGTCCCGACAGAGCTTTGTTGAGCTCGCTCACTCCCCTCTCTCACTTGCTCATTCTGTTTCTCCCACCGCTGCAGGCTGCCCTTTTGTACTGGGCCCCTGCCTGCACTGATGCCCTTTTATGCCCACAAAGAAATCTGCAGCAGTCCCAACAGAGCTCCATTGAGCTCGCTCACTCCCCCTCCCTCACTCGCTCGTTCTGCTTCTCCCAGTGCTGCCGGCTGCGCTTTTGTACTGGGCTCCTGCCTGCGTTAGTGCCTTTTTCTGCCCACAAAGAAATATGCAGCAGTCCTGACAGAGCTCAGTTGAGCTTGGTCACTCCCTCTCTCTCACTCAATCCTAATCTGTCCCAAACACTGATTTCCCAAAGTGGCTGTGCTATTCTGCACCTGAAGCGTGAAAACACATTTTGGCCAGGATGTAAACAATGATAGCTGTACTGTTCATAAGGAGGTGTGAAAAAATGATAGTGCTGAAAATCTGGCGTGAAAATATTACTAATTTGCGAAGTTACAAGGGTGCTAGGAAACTGCACAACGCACGCTCGTAACACAGTCATTTTATGGACTTTCATCACAAAATTTTCACCATATGCATTTTAGGACCTCTGCTCATGAACAGTATCACTGTGGTTTTCTTAATGTGTCCCAAACACTGATTTCCCACAACGACCACCCTATTCTGCGCCTGAAGTGCAAAAAGGCATTTGGCCAGGATGTGAAAATGACAGCTGTACTGTTCATGAGGGGCTGTGGAAAATGCCAATGCACAGAAAATCTGTGGTGAAAATGTTGGAATTCCTTGAGGAAATTCACAGTGTGCGTAGCAACTGCTAATGCTACGGCCTATAAAACAGTCATTTTTGGATTTTTTTCTACCAAATTTACTACTCAGCTCGGTTTGAGAAATGAACAGAACAAATAAATATGTATTATTACAGAAATCCTAACACTATAGTTCAGTTAGAGAAATAAACAGAACAACTTAATCTGTATTATTACAGCAGTCCTAAAAGTATCCAGCCATTGTTTTGTCTCCACTCCAGAGACCCTGCTGTAGTACAGGACAACTGAGGACTCTGGGCAGAACGGTGGGCAACTCTAAAGTCCTGGCAGAGATCCATTAAGCTCACTCACTACCCCTCTCTCACTCACTTGTTCTATTTCTCCCGACGCTGCAGGCTGCCCTTTTGTACTGGGCTCCAGCTTGTGTTGGCCCCTTTTTCTCCCCACAAAGAAATCCACAGCAGCCCCGACAAAGCTCCATTGAGCTTTCTCACTCCTCCTCTCTCACTCACTCACTCGTTCTGTTTCTCCCGGCACTGCAGGCTGCCCTTTTGTACTGAGCTCTTGCCTGTGTCGGCACCTTTTTCTGCCCACAAAGAAGTTCACAGCTGTCCTGACAGAGCTCTGTTGAAGTCGCTCACTCCCCATCTCTCACTCACTCATTCTGTTTCTCCTGGCACTGCAGGCTTCCCTTTTGTACTGGGCTCCTGCCTCCACTGTCACCTTGCTCTGCCCACAAAGAAATCTGCAGCAGTCCCAAGAGAGCTCCGTTGAGCTCGCTCACTCCCCTGCTCTCATTCGCTCTTTCTGTTTCTCCCGGCACTGCAGGCTGCCCATTTGTATTGGGCTCCTGTCTGCGCTAGTGCCTTTTTCTGCCCACAAAGAAATCTGTAGCAGTTCTGATACAGCTCCGTTGAGCTCACTCACTCCCCCTCTCTCACTCGCTCATTCTGTTTCTCCCACTGCTGTAGGCTGCCCTTTTGTACTGGGCCCCTGCCTGCATTGATGCCTTTTTCTGCCCACAAAGAAATCTACAGCAGTCCCTACAGAGCTCCGTTGCGCTCGTTCACTCCCCCTCCCTCACTTGCTCTTTCTGCTTTTCCCAGCGCTGCAGGCTGCTCTTTTGTGCTGGGCTCCTGCCTGTGTTGGTGCCTTTTTCTACCCACAGAGAAATCTGCAGCAGTCCCAACAGAGCTCAGTTGATCTTGGTCACTCCCCCTCTCACTGCTCGATCTTAATCTGTCCCAAACACTGACTTCCCATAGCGATCATGCTATTCTGCTCCAGAAGTGCAAAAACATATTTTGGCCAGGATGTGAAAAATGACAGGCTGTACTATTCATAAGGAGGTTTGGTAAAATGCCAGCGTTGAAAATGTGGTGTGAAAATATTCCAAATTTGTGAAGTTATAAGGGTGAGTGGAAACTGAAGCAACAAGCAGCTCACCTGAGTAGCTGAGGAAGCCAAATCTCCAGCCTGATAACTTTCGAGGCAGCTCCCCCCCCCAAGCTAGGCACTCAGGACAATCAAACAACTGAAGCAACAAGCAGCTCACCTGAGTAGCTGAGGAAGCCAAATCTCCAGCCTGATAACTTTCGAGGCACCCCCAAGCTAGGCACTCGGGACAATCAAGCAACTGAAGCAACAAGCAGCTCACCTGAGTAGCTGAGGAAGCCAAATCTCCAGCCTGATAACTTTCGAGGTAAAGAGAGCCTCTTCTCTTCGTCTGGACGCCTGCAGAGGGGTGCTACCTGATGAACACTTATATTTTATGAACTTTGTTCCTGTTCACCACTGGGTGGGCTTGTTATTTGATTCTCTTTGTGCTATTAATGCTGAAGTGTAAAGCTAGGGACACACTGGCTTTTCTAGAGTTGCCTTGCTGATTTCATCTTAAAGCCAGATATACCAAGCAGCTAATATAGATCAGACTTGTTTAATATGGTGGTATTTGGAGCTAATTGCTGATTACATCTTAAAGCCAGATATACCAAGCAGCTAATATAGATCAGACTTGTTTAATATGGTGGTATTGAGCTAATTGTGCTTGTTACTGAAGGCATTAGGTTAGCTGGGTCCTAGTGTGACCTCATTTTGGAATAGCCCTGTTTGCTTAGAGTGGAGCTCCTTTGTGTAAGTCACAACATATTCTCCACTGCATAGTAATGAGAGGCTTTGTTTTCTCACTACATAGGCAGCTCCCCCAAGCTAGGCACTCGGGACAATCAAGCAACTGAAGCAACAAGCAGCTCACCTGAGTAGCTGAGGAAGCCAAATCTCCAGACTGATAACTTTCGAGGTAAAGAGAGCCTCTTCTCTTCATCTGGACGCCTGCAGAGGGGTGCTACCTGATGAACACTTATATTTTATGAACTTTGTTCCTGTTCACCACTGGGTGGGCTTGTTATTTGATTCTCTTTGTGCTACTAATGCTGAAGTGTAAAGCTAGGGACTCACTGGCTTTTCTAGAGTTGCCTTGCTGATTTCATCTTAAAGCCAGATATACCAAGCAGCTAATATAGATTAGACTTGTTTAATATGGTGGTATTTGGAGCTAATTGCTGATTACATCTTAAAGCCAGATATACCAAGCAGCTAATATAGATCAGACTTGTTTAATATGGTGGTATTGAGCTAATTGTGCTTGTTACTGAAGGCATTAGGTTAGCTGGGTCCTAGTGTGACCTCATTTTGGAATAGCCCTGTTTGCTTAGGTGGACTCCTTTGTGTAAGTCTACAATATTCTCCCGCTGCATAGTAATGAGAGGCTTTGGGAGATGGTGACTTGTTGCTCAGTGTGCCTTCCTGGTGAAACAATTTCAATAAATAAATAAAAAAAATGTAAGTGCCAGAAGTCCAGAGCATTCTGGCAGATGAGCTCAGCCGAACAGGCGCCGATCCTCACAAGTGGTCTCTAGATCCAGACATTGTGAGATTGCAGTTCAATGAGGGAGGGCATTGCCAGACTACCTCAGTTCTGCTCCAGAAATCCAGCACCTGGCTTTTCCTTTCAGGATGCATTCAAACTGCAGTGGCAGAACCTTTTTCTGTATGCATTCTCTCCAGTCCCCACTAGTGTAGAGGTATTGGCTCAAACTGGAGCCACATGAGACAGGTGGTACTGCACACCTTCCTGCTGGCTTGACTAATTTAGTTTACTCTGAACAGACTATCCATCAGCATGCGAGTAGCCTTCCACTCAGGATGGACTTACTGACTCAGGGCTGGTCCATCCTAGCGTGCCTCCTTCACTTTGGGCATGGTTCCTGAAGAAATAAAAGTGAACAGGTACAAGGTATCTCGGAGGGTCTCTGAAATGATTTTGGCTGCATATAAACCTTCCACTAGAGAGACTTACACAGCGAAATGGAAAAAGTCTTTTATTCTGGTGCTCCAAAACCTGCATGGACTCCTTTAGGTGCCCACCTGACAAGGTTCTGGAGTACTCTCTGGACCTTTCTGATTCTGGTCTTAAGTATTGCACAGTTAAGGTCCACTTGTATGCTGTTTCTGCATACCACGAGCCTGTCAGTACCTTCTACCCAACACAGCTGTGACTCTTCAAGAAGTTGCTAAAGGCATTTCATACACTAGGCCTCCCATCAAGAAGCCAGTGGCTGCCTGGGATATCAACCTTGTGCTGGATATGCTCACCCGTAAGCCTTTTGAGCCTCTTGTAGCATGTGAGCTGAAGTTTTTTTTTTTTTTCTTTTTTTTTAAATTTGTCTTTTTCTACCCCCTACAGCCTCCCAGCTCAGACATCCTCGGGAGCCCCTAGGAGTCATCCCTCTGCTGGTCACCATACCCGATCTGGCCCCCTGACACCTCATGGAGCCACGGTTTAACCCCCAGGTGGGGACGAAGTGGAGCTCGAGCACCCCGAACACTTATGTTTCGTTGGCCAGGAGCTGGTCAGGCAGGTGGCAGCACATCGAGGGCACGCTCTGGGGGCTCCGTCTCTCTCGGAACTGGAAGGCATTTTCTGCATTTCTTGTGTTGATGTCACGAGTGCTCTGACATCATGGTGCGAGTGCCGACATCCGCGATGTTCTCCCCATAGCTGCCTTCCGAGCTTGTCGGACCACTGACCTTCATCCGTGGCCAGTCAAGCTCTGAGGCGCCCGATGTGATGTCCAACCTCCAGCCTCCGCTAGGGGTTGGCATACGCCAGGCTGCTTCCCCACCCTCCCCTCTGAGAAGGCGAGCCGTCGTGGTAGTTCAAACCAACTCACCCCCGGCTGGCCCTCCAGTGACCCGAGTCCGCTCCCGAACCCGGGTCAGACGGGAAATCCAACTGCTGCACCAGTGGGTCGACTGTGAGCTGAAGTTTTTAACTTTGAAAGCAGCTTTTCTAGTGGCCGTAAATTCTGCTTGCAGTGTGTCTGAAATCTGTCCCTTGGTCATATATCCCCTGCACACTATTTTCCACAGGGACAGAGTGGTTCTCTGCACACATGATAAGTTCCTACCAAAAGTGGTGTCGAAGTTCCATCTGAATCAGACTCTAGTGCTGCCTACCTACTTCTGCTGACTTCCAGAATGAAGAAGAGCACACTCTCCATTCCCTGGAAGTTAGGAGAGTCCTTAAGTTTAACCTGGACAGAATCAAGCCAAACAGCTCTTTGTCTCCTTCAGTCTTAATTGAAGAGAACAGTCTCCTACAATTAAGTGCATTTCTGCATGGATGGTGAGCTTCCTACGCCACCGTTATGCCATGGCATAGGTCAAGCTGGACGGTCAGGTATGTGTCCACTCCCATAGAACAGTTGGCATGTCCCTGGCAGATTCACCCTGTGCGTATTAGTGATATTTGCAGAGTTGCAACATGGAGCACAGTGCACACTTTTCTTAAGCTTTATGTCCTGGATGTCCATGCCAGGCAACATGCCACTTGGCAGGACTGTCTTGCATGGACTTCTGTCCTGAGTGAGCCCTTGGCTCCTGCTGCTCTGGTTCAGGGATTTTGTCTGAAGCTTGGTATTCAGACCCATTACTGTGAATCAGTGGTGAAGACTGATTCCTGGAAGATCTAAAATTATGTACTCACCATAATTTTTGATCTTCTAGATAAATCTTACCATTGAGTCACATGCCCACCTGCCATCCAGGCTCACTCCACTCTGTGCTATTGGTCCTAACTCCCCTTGTTATTGGTTTGGATGTGAAGATGCTGCTTACTGGTTTGTTGACCCTTCTTTCACGGGTCCTAGTGATACCTTATGCCCTTAAGTTAAGTGCATAGGTACTTGTTAGTTTATAAGAAGAACCTCTTTGTGCAAGCACTGAGGCAATGGTTACCCTAAAGGGCATTTGGCTGATAACCTAATAGTCTTCAGGTGAAGCTACCTCTGGCTGGAAGCTGCAACACTGGACTTAAGATTTGCAAGAAAGCGAGTTGTGCTCACAACAGAGGGAGGTGAACCTTACAGTTTACAATTGTTGTTGGTTTGAAGCAGATTCCTTAGGAAAGTTAATATTCTTCAGGTGGAGAATACTTCTAACTGAAGGGTGAAATAAAGAACTTGGAATTATCAGAAAAGGCAGTCTTTCAATCAACAGAGGGAAGTGGACCTTGCTTTACTTTTGTTACAATTGTTAAGATTTTCAGTGCAGGAAGAGTTTAAACCCACAGGGGCTGAATACTGTTTTCTGTGTCTGCCCTTCTGCATAGCTGACGTGTTTTGGGGCTGACTGCTTTCAGAGCACAAGTCACCAGGCTGTTTTGGGGCTGGGGAGGTTTACCTGTGTCTGACTTGGATGTTTGGATTTTTCTCTGTTTGATTAGCAGGGTATTTTCTCTGTCAAACTGTCGTGTAGGGCATCTTGCTGACAGGAAGGCACTCATCGCAGCGGTAGGTCAGAGCTTTTAGCTGATTGTTTTGTGAGGGCACAGTTTAGGCCCAAACCTTTCCCACCCCTGGAAAGTTCCTTTATACTTGGGGTTCTGACATTTCCTCAAGAGGGCATGTGCATATCACCGTCATATCCTCTCTAGCATACTACACTGACAATATAAGCATACACATTATATAAATACATATATTTCTATATAACAAACCAATCACACACACAAAAAACTAAACAAGGTAGACAGTTATGTGGGGAGTAGTGCAATGTAATGGCTATGGGGCAGCAGTCTTCCGGGAGTCTTTCTGGAGGCTGAGATGCTGCCCTGTTTGCAGACAACTATCTGCCCTGAGGGAGGAAGTTGCCTGTCTTCAGGCTGAACTGGATAGTAGTAAGGGAACCTCCTCCATCCAGGGAGCACCAGAGCCACCACCACTACCTCAGAGGTTGTGAAGAAAGCATAGCAGTTGGACCACAGTGGGCTCAGGGAGGGTAAGGGGTGGAACAGAGGCACACCCAGTCAGTTGTTCCACTCCACAATCCATACACCATTCTGGGGAGCATAGTTCCCCATGGATGCACCCACAGAGGAGACTAAGGAGGGTGCAGACAATTGTCATAAGGAGGCCCTCAGGAAGGAGGCAGAGGGCACCACAGGGAAAGGAAGCAGCTTCTGGTGGGGACTCAATTAATGGGGGATAGAACTAAAGGGAGCAGGAAAACTGAAGTAAGGTGCCTGCCTGGTGCCATGGCTTGGAGGGACAGGAAGCACATCCTTAGGGATCATGAGAACAGTTGCACGGAGTTCGAGCTGGACGTCATTGTCCACCTAGGGACAAATGACTTGGCTCATCATGAGATTAGAGCAGTGCAGAAGGACTTTGTAGAGTTGGGGAGGGCCTAAGACAAGTAGCACACACAGTAGCCTTCTCAGAGGTGCTGCCTGTCATTGGCATGGGTGAGGCGAGGGTACTTTGCACCATGCAGTTTAACGAATGGTTGAAAAAATGGTGTGGAGCACAGGGGTTTGGCTTCATTGGGGACTGGGGTTCCAACTGAAGGGACACCAGCCTATACTGGCAGGATGGTCTGCATCTGTCCAGGAAGGGAACACGTCTTTTGGGCAATCGGTTTAAATGCTTCATTGGCAAGCTTTTAAACTAGTCACAAGGGGGAGGCATGGATAAGCAGCAGGAAAATCCCAGCCTCCTCCTACAGAACGGGGTACTAAATGAGAAAAAGACCAAGGTAGATAGGTCAGTGGGGGGTGCTGCTACAGAAGGTAAAGCCATCAAAAAATGGAGAGCAATGAGTACCAATGCCCATAGTCTGGGTAACAAGCTTCCTGAATTAGTGGCCTTGATGGAGGAGGAACATCTGGATATCGTGGCAGTCACAGAAACATGGTACACACAGAACCATGACTGGGATGTAAACATACCAGGATACACTATCTACAGGAGGGACAGGGAGGGTAAAAGAGGAGGAGGAGTAGCTCTCTACATAAGAGAAGGAATCAAAGCAACAGAACAAAAGGGTAAACAGGGAGGAGAAGAAGCACTGTGGGTCAACTTGGAGGCAGGCAATGGCACCACAATCCGCACAGGGGTTGTATACAGACCCCCCTCTCAGGGGGAGGAAATGGGCAAGGAAATGATAGAAAGTATACTTAGAATGGCAGTTAAAGGGGAGATATTGCTGATGGGTGATCTGAATATGCCAGATGTTAACTGGAGTGCAGTTGCAGCAGCGACTTCTAAGAGTGGGGTTATTCTAGATGCCCTACAGGGGGCATGCCTTAGACAACTAGTATTGGAACCCACTCGAGAGGGAGCAGTCTTAGACCTGGTCCTCTCAAATGGAGATGGAGAGAGGATCACAGATGCAGAAGTGGGTAGCCATCTGGGAACTAGCGACCATCGAACAGTATGGTTCACAATAAACACAGCAATAGAGTCAAGCCATACAAAGGCAAAAGTACTGGACTTCAGGAGGGCTGACTTTGCCAAAATGGGTGAATGCCTAAGGAATGCACTAGCAAATGGGCAGGAAGAAGGGGTGGAAGAACAATGGGGAACAATAAAAACTGCCATCACAGAGGTAACAAGCCTTTGTGTGAAGCAAATAAACAAAACAAAACAATGTAAGAAACCACTATGGTTCTCAAAGGAGGTGGCAGTGAAGGTTCAAGAGAAAATGAAAGCATTCAGAAAGTACAAGGAATCACAGAATGAGCAGGACAGAGAACTGTATCAGTTAAAGCAAAAGGAAGCTGGGAAGGCAGTCAGAACAGCAAAGGCCCGAACTGAGGAAAAGCTAGCCAACTCAGTTAAGAGGAGGGATAAAACCTTTTTTAGGTACATCAGGGAGCGAAGGAAGACTAAGGGAGGGATAGTGAGGCTTAATAAAGGGGAGGGAGGTGGGCAGAGAGTGATGGTGAAAAGGCAGAGATACTAAACAAATATTTTTGCTCAGTATTTACAAATGAAGAGGGGGAGGACCTGAAACAAACAATAGAAACACTCTGGATACAGAAGTTGATACCAGCCCATTTACAGAAGAAAGGGTTCCGAAAGAACTCTTAAAACTGAGGGTGGACAAAGCAATGGGGCCTGATGGGATTCATCCCAGAATTCTAAAAGAACTAAGGGTAGAACTAGTGACACCACTGACTACCTACCCTCTTTAACAAATCATGGGAGGAATGGGTGGTACCTGAGGACTGGAGGAGGGCAGATGTGATTCCCCTTCACAAAAGTGGGAGCAGGGCAGAAGCAGGAAACTACAGACCTGTTAGTTTAACCTCAGTGATAGGGAAAATGATGGAATCACTTCTGAAGGAAAGAATTGTCGAGTACCTAGAGGCCAGAGGGGCACAGGACCCAAGGCAGCATGGATTCACAGCGCAAGGTCATGCCAGATGAATCTAATAGATTTCTTTGACTGGGTGACCAAAGTAGTAGATGGAGGGGGGCTGTGGACATGGCCTACCTAGACTTTAGCAAGGCATTTGACTCAGTCCCACACAAAAGATTAATATACAAGTTAGCCAGCCTGGGAGTGGGTCCCAAGATGATAGCCTGGGTAAAGAATTGGCTGGAGAATAGGATACAGAGGGTAATAGTAAATGGAGCCTACTTTGAAGAAAGGGGGGTTACTAGTGGGGTGCCGCAGGGTTCAGTATTAGAACCGGTCCTCTTCAATGTCTTTATAAGCGACATTGCAGAGGGACTGGAAGGAAAAGTATGTCTCTTTGCAGATGACACAAAGATCTGCAACAGAGTTGATGCACAGGGCGGGGTGGAAAGGATGAGAAGGGACTTGGCAAGGTTGGAGGAGTGGTCAAATGTATGGCATCTTAGATTTAATGCTAAGAAGTGCAAGGTATTGCACCTGGAAACAAAAACCCAGGGGAAGAGTACACAATGGGGGTTGAGATACTGACAACAACAAAAATGGAAAGGGACCTGGGGTAGTGATATCAGATGACTTAAAGGTGGGCAAGCAATGTGAGAGGGCAGTAAGGAGGGCTGGGGGGATACTGGGATGCATAGGGAGAGGCATCACCAGTAGAAAACAGGAAGTTGTTATCCCTCTGTACAGACAGCTGGTGAGACCCCATCTGGAGTACTGTGTGCAGTTCTGGAGACCCAATCTCCGCAAAGACATAGACAAGATGGAAGCTGTCCAGAGGAGGGCAACTAAAATGGTGCAGGGTCAGCACCAGAAGACATATGAAGAGAGACTAAAGGAGCTTAGTATGTATAGCCTTGAGGAAGAGAGGGGGACATGATAGAAACTTTCAAATACCTCAAGGGAATCAACAAAGTCCAAGAGGGTAGTATCTTTCAAAAAAAGGTGCAAGAACAAGGTGGCACAGTTTGAAGATTGGGGGGGGCGCGGCTCAGAGGTAATGTAAGGAAGTATTTTTTCACAGAGAGGGTTGTGGATGCATGGAACGGCCTTCCGGAGGAGGTTGTGGAGTCAAAAACAGTGGTTGAATTTAAGCATGCATGGGACAGCCATAAGGCAATTCTAGGGGTTGGGGGTAGAAAGAAGTAGGCTGTTGGTTGGTTAACTAGGATCTGCAGCTTATCCATCAGGTAGGGAAATGGGCAGACTGGGTGGGCCAAGCGGTCCTTATCTGCCGTCAAATTCTATGTTTCTATGTTTGTTTTCTCTACACATAGGCAGCTCCCCCCCCCAAGCTAGGCACTCGGGACAATCAAGCAACTGAAGCAACAAGCAGCTCACCTGAGTAGCTGAGGAAGCCAAATCTCCAGCCTGATAACTTTCGAGGTAAAGAGAGCCTCTTCTCTTCGTCTGGACGCCTGCAGAGGGGTGCTACCTGATGAACACTTATATTTTATGAACTTTGTTCCTGTTCACCACTGGGTGGGCTTGTTATTTGATTCTCTTTGTGCTACTAATGCTGAAGTGTAAAGCTAGGGACTCACTGGCTTTTCTAGAGTTACCTTGCTGATTTCATCTTAAAGCCAGATATACCAAGCAGCTAATATAGATCAGACTTGTTTAATATGGTGGTATTTGGAGCTAATTGCTGATTACATCTTAAAGCCAGATATACCAAGCAGCTAATATAGATCAGAACTTGTTTAATATGGTGGTATTGAGCTAATTGTGCTTGTTACTGAAGGCATTAGGTTAGCTGGGTCCTAGTGTGACCTCATTTTGGAATAGCCCTGTTTGCTTAGAGTGGAGCTCCTTTGTATAAGTCACAACATATTCTCCACTGCATAGTAATGAGAGGCTTTGTTTTCTCCACACATAGGCAGCCCCCCCAAGCTAGGCACTCGGGACAATCAAGCAACTGAAGCAACAAGCAGCTCACCTGAGTAGCTGAAGAAGCCAAATCTCCAGCCTGATAACCTCTGAGGTAAAGAGCCTCTTCTCTTCGTCTGGATGCCTGCAGAGGGTGGTAGCCAGCCAGGCGCAGCGCTGTCTGCCCGCCCGCCCCAACCACCCTCCCACCCAGGGGCTGTCAATTTAAGGATCCACCCAGTGACATCACAACCGGTGACATCCGTCCTGTTGCCCAGAACCTATCTCCCACTTTCCCATTTGCAGGTTATACCTGCTGGCCACCTAGAGGGACCTATGATCCCTCACTACTCCTCTCCTACCTGTACAGCACTACTTCCCTGGGATCTTGCTCACCACAATATATTGGCCCTGCCTCACGCTCTGCCTGTGCCTATCCCCACTAGCAGTGCACTTACCCACTTACCCATCTGCTAGTCCACACTGTGCCCTGGCACCCCTCCCTCCCCTTGCTCCTGAACCTCCTCTCCTGTCCCTTGGGACCTCTGTATGTCCCTGTCCCCCCTGCCCTCCCCCTAGCTTTCTCTTCACCTCAGGCACATCTGGGTGTTTTCTTATTCTTGCTTTCCCCTCCTGTACCTCCTGCCCACCCCTGCTCCTTAGCCTCCCTCCCCTCCTCTCATGTCAATCGTAGAAAAACCTCTCACCATCTCCCAGCCAGGGTGTTAGTCATGCTACTACTCCTGTCAGGGAACATTCATCCAAACCCTGGCCCGGTTCCCAGGAGCTCCCCAACTCGCACCACAGGCCTATGCATGGTCTCCATGAATATCTGTAGCCTCCTAAAAAAGTTTGACTCACTACACTGCCTGGTCACATCAATTAACCCTGATGTCATCACCCTGGTTGAGACTTGGCTGTCGAAATCCTCCCCTGACTCCCTATTCTCCCTTCCTGGTTTCACCCTTTTCCGGTCCGACCGTGTTGGGAGACGGGGCGGTGGCTGTGCTGTTTATGTCAAGGAATCTCTCCCCGTACTAGCCCTGCCCGCTCCCATCCTTGACTCCAGGGCCCAGGCGCCTACGCTGAAACTAACCCCTGACCCTTTAAAGGACCCTTTATCTGACTACTGCACACGCCTCAGGGACCAAACGCAGGCCATTGCCTCTCTTACAGAATACCCACCTCTCACCTCCTTCCGCTGATCAAATTCTGGTGGGTGACTTAAATGTCAACTGGCTCAGCCCCTCCTCCTCCTCTACCCGAGACTCCTTTTCTGCAATAGACCTAATGCAACTAGTTACCCACCCTACCAGGACTAACCCCAAGAGAGGCTCCAGTACCCTGCTTGATATGGTACTCACCAACCGCCCTAATCGGATCCCCAATGTACAAGTCCTCCCAGGCTCTCTCAGCGATCACTCCCCCATTCTATTCCACTGGTCAACCTCAGTCCCCAAACCCATAGCACAGTCCACATGCCGGCTTCTAATACCTGGTGGACTGATAAAACTAAGGAACTTCTGTCCCAAATTGACTGGTCTCCTATACAGGCAACTCCTGACATCGACACAGCTCTCTCCTTCTTTACCCAAACTTTTAATAATGCCTGTGATATCTTTGCCCCAGTGTTGACCCGCCATTCTAAAAGGAAGAATGCCCCTGGGTTACCCAGCTTTGATCCACCAGCTCAAACATAAAGGGACAACCTATGGCACTGTGCCATGAGACTGGCCGGCCCAATGACAAGCGGTTATATGCTGCCGCCCGAAACAAGTGCACTCGGGCCATCAGAAAGGCCAAGTCTGAGCACTATCGGTCCTCACTCACTGCCTCATGGGGGAATCCCAGAACCTTCTGGGATAACATTAAACAGTTAAATGGGAGTGCACACTCCCCCACCCACTCAGATCAACATTAATGGTGTGATCTCCTCAGACCCAGCCCTCATAGCCAACCACCTCAACACCTCATTCACTGACCTTAGCCCTATCCTCCCTACAAATTTTTTTGACCCTCCTCCCCCAGCACCTGCCGTAAATCTTTCTCGCCCTTATTTTCTCCTCCACCGTGTTTCTGCCAAGAACTTAGGTCAGACCTTGTCACTGCCTCAAGAGTAATAGTACAGGCAGTGACACCTGGATCCGTGTATCCTGGCTGGTCTTAGACACAGTCCTTACCCCGATCACATGCCTCATCAACCACTCTCTTTGCCTGGGAAGGTTCCAACTGCCTGGAAGTCACCACTGTCACCCCTATCTTTAAAGGTGGTGATAGGACTGTGGCTGGAAACTATCGACCGATCTCCATTCTCTCTCCTCTCTCCAAGGCCTTGGAAAAAGTGGTGGCCTCTCAAATCTCTGACTACCTCTCCACCTACAATGTCCTTTGTCCTGAGCAGCATGGCTTCCGAGCGGGCCACAGTACCAACACAGCCCTCCTAGAGTTCTCCAACTTTCTCCACTCCTCCTTAGACACTGGTTCTCTGGCTGGTGCTGTCTTCATTGACCTCTCGAAAGCTTTCGACACTGTCTCCCACCCCCTCCTTCTTGATGCCCTTAGTCTCTCTGGTTTTGCTGCTGGGCCTATCTCCTGGTGCACCAGTTATCTGTCTGACCGCTCACAGCGTGTAAAAATTAATGGGACCTACTCAGACATCTGTCCCATCTTTTCTGGGGTTCCCCAGGGCTCCATTCTGGGCCCCTTACTATTCTCCCTTTATCTTAACACCCTTCCACGCTCTTGCTCGGGGAACATTCTATTGTATGCTGATGATGCAGTCATCTTTGCCTCAAATCATAACCCTATTGCCCTCCAGGACTCGCTGCAGAAGTCCTTCACTGAAGCTGAGGGCTGGTTCAAGGAACATAGATTGGTGATAAATCTTAAAAAAACAAAAACCATGTTCTTCACTCATCCCCAAAACAAGTCCTGCAACTTCAAACTCCTCATTCACTCTGGGTCCTCATTCCCACTCGAACAAGTTTGCTCCTATAAATACCTAGGGATCCATTTTGACCCCTCCCTCTCCTTCCATGGACACATCACTGCCCTAGCCACTGCCACTAATATCCGATTGGGCATCTTACATCGGTATAAACACTGCCTCCCCCCGGAGGCTCTTTGACTTCGCAGGTTCCTCCTCTATCCTGTCCCTAGTGGACGATGGACTGCCGGTGTATGGTGCTGCTGATCAGACCGCACTCCATAAAGTTCCTTTTCTCTGAATAAGGCCTGCAGGTTAATTACTGGAGCACCTAGGATGACACACACCTGTCTACTGTATGCTAAAAGCTGGTACTTGATTTTTGTTGGCGCCTCAAATATCTTACCTGTACCCTTACAAAAAAGACCCTCCTTGGGCTTTCCCCACCAGGATTGACCACTACCATATGCCGCTCTGTCCCACTAGTTCATACTCGGACCTCTGGGAAAACCTCTGTTGTTATCCCTAGAGCTAGGACCTCTCACGGCCAAAGAGCCTTCAGCTTTAGGGCCCCCTCCTGGTTCAACACACTGCCCCCCTCCATCTCCGAAGCTCCAACTATATCGTGCTTCAAAACTTCCTTACGTAACCACCTCATTAACACCCGATGCTGTAACTGCCGCTAGTCAAAGCCGTACTCAGTACTTATGATAAAGCTTATTACTAAGCTGCTAAGGACGACATAACTCTGGTATTGTTTGCATCCATCCTACCTGTACCAGCTTGTTTGTATCTATGTCTTAATTTACTGTTATACTTATGTGTTGTACTGCTATACTGTGTATTTTGGTTTGTCTTACTGTGACAAGGTACCTTTGTAAATGAGCCTATGGCTCAAAGGTTTTCCAAACTGCTGTTTAAATAAAATAAAAAAAAAATAAATAAAATAAACAGTTCAACACACGCTTGTAAGACAGTCATTTTATGGACTTTCGTCACCAAATTTTCAACATAGGGATTTTAGGACCTCTGCTCATAAACAGTGTCACTCTCATTTTCTTAATCTGTCCTGAACACTGATTTCCCACAGCGAGCGTGCTATTCTGCACCAGAAGTGCGAAAACACATTTCGGCCAGGATGTGAAAAATGATAGCTGTACTGTTCATAAGGAGGTGTGAAAAAATGCCAGTGTGGAAAATCTGGCATGACAATGTTACAGATCTGCGAAGTTACAAGGGTGTGTGGGAACTGCGCCAGGCACACTTGCCAATGTTGAAAATCTGGCGTGAAAGTTTGCAAGTTAACGAAAGTTACAAGCGTGCCTGTAATGCAAAAGCATGTGAAGATCATTTTTTTGATTTTTACACCAAATTTGCAACGTAGGCTTTTTGAGAGCCCACCTCATGAACACTGACATTGTCGTTTCATTACTCCTTCCCAAAAGGTGATTCTGCGCAGTCACCGCAAAAATCACCTTTCAAGGCTGAATAACGCCATAACAGTGGCTGAATTCATGAGGAGGGGTCCCAAAAACCCCATGTTGAAAATGTGGTGCCAAAATTCCAAAATATGCCTGAGATATGCACCAAAGTTGAAAAAACCCTTTTTATGCCATTATACAGCTTACCGGCATTTCCTGTTTGCGGTCGGCTTTGAAGAGTGCAGACGTGTTCAAGGTTCCACCGAAGATGGCTGCGCTGGGCCATCGGAGGTAAGTATGGGGTGGGGGGCGGGGAGGTGGGCTATGCAGTGGGTGGGTGAAGGTTAAGGGAGGGGACACAGACAGCTAAGGAACCATTTTCTTCTTTTCAGGGTGTGAAAAACAAATAGATATCGCAGGATGTTTTTTCTTTTTACAGGTACTTCTGGCATGCTGGGGTGGGCTCCCAGCATGCCACCTGTGTGTTTTGGGTTGGGGCAGCACTGGAGCCAACGGGGATTGGGCACCCCGTCAGCACATACTTGGGGGAGGGATTCATGAGCTGAGGGGGATTGGGCACCCCCCTCAGCACACACAAGAAATGGGGGACATGCTGACTGGGATTGGCACCCTGTCGGCAAAGAAAGAAGGGGGGACATGATGTCGAGGGGATTGGGCACCACCTCGCATACAGTAACAGAAACTGACGGGGATTGGGCTCCCCATTGGAAAACTGTATGGTAGAAATGCACAGGACCACCCTGCAATGATGGGTTACTCCCTCATTGCAGCGGATGACACTGCAATAATGAAGCGGCCCCTGATTGCAGTGGCTGAAACTTTTCAAGGTTGTGGCACACTGGCTGAACTAGTGTCAGCAGCAGCATGCCATGGCATTGGGGAATAAGGGCCAAGCCTTAAAAGGCAGTGGGGGCATTGGCCACAACAGTGCCACACCTCCACAACCTGCTTCTAGAGCAAGCTGCTGCAATATGTTTCTTGTGCATGCACGCAATCAACATAAAAAGGAGTTAAAAGTATGAAAAAGTAGTACTGGGCCAGAACACCATATAAGGGTTAGCAGTATATATAATAATAAAAAGAGGGGTTTAAAAGTAGACAAAAAGTTATGTTTAGGCCAGATTCCATGTCTAGGGTAGGGATACCAAAAGGATTTAAAGTAAGCAGAGTGTGGGAATAGACGAACAGCCCTACCTAAATTAGGGGTAAGAAAGGGTTTAATAGCAGGTAGATGAAAACAGGCAGTGTAGAAATTAGATATGGTGGGAGTAGTGCAGTGCAGTGGCAGTGGGGCAGCAGTTTTCTGGGAGATTTTCTGGAGGCTGTGATGCTGCTGCGGTGCTGCCTCATCTGCATGTATCTCTCTGGGCTGAGAGCAGAGGTTGCTCATCTCCAGGACAAGTTGACTGGGTTTTGGGGGCTTCCTTCCCCACCCGGGGACCACCCAGTCAGTCACTGCTGCTTCAGAGGCTGCCAAGAACAGAGGCTACCAAGAAGGGTGGTGACTGGACCACGATGGTCTCAGAGACAGTGAGGGTGGTGGGTCAAAGGCACATCCCTCAGATGCTACCACTTTAGAACTCCTTCGCCACTCAGGTGGGGTAGGACTGTTCCACAGAGGCACCTGCAGCAGTGACCAAGGAGGATGTGGGGTCCTCTGTGGAGGAGACCCTATGGGTGGGGGAGAGACTGCAGAGGAGGAGGAAGCAACTGGTGGGGACTTCATTGTTAAGGGGGTAGACTTGGGGGCAGGAAGGAAGAGAGGAAGGGCTCAGATGGACAGAAAGTGAATCCTTGAGATCGCTGGGGCAGCAGGATGGGAGGGAGAGCTAGATGTCATTGTTCACCTGTGGACAAATTACCTGGCTGGGGATGAGGATAGGGTAGTGCTGGAGAAGTTCAGGGAGTTGGAGAGGAGTCTTAGGTAGGCAGCGCACTCAGTGATCTTTTCTGAGGTATTACAAGTCTATGACAGGGAGGAAGAAAGGGTTCTCTGCACCAGGAACTTCAATGCTTGGTTAAAGAGTAGTGCGGAGAGGAGGGGTTCAGCTTCATTGGAGACTCGGGTCCCACTTGGAAGCATGTGAGCTTACACAAGGGAGATGGCCTGCATCCATCTAGGAGAAGGACCAGGGTCCTCAGTGAACAGTTTAAATGCTTCATTGGCAAGCATTTAAACTCAGCTGGGGGTGGCAGAAGGAAGCAGGGAGACTCAAACTGCCCACCCACCAGTGGAAGTGGTGAATAGGCAGGACTCTAAGAGAGAGAGAGAGAGAGAGAGATCCCTGAGTGTGAGTGGTGAGTAGGCAGGACCTAAGGGTGGGAACCCAGAGATACCTGATAAAAAGAAAAGCATTAAGATAGCAAAATAGTGGGATAGGAATGAAGGCAGAGGGAGTAAGGTGAGTAGGCAAGAGGGAAAAAGGGGGACTGACAAGAGGGGTGGTAGCAGAACTTGTAGGGCCATGTGCGCAAATGCTTGTAATCTGGGAAATAAAATCCCATACTTAGTGGCGATAATGGCAGAGACTGACCTAGAAATTGTTGCTATTACTGAGTTGTGGTGCAATGAGAACCACGACTGGAGTATAACCATACCAGGCTACACTTTGTTTAGGAAAGACAGGGTGGGTAAGAAGGGGGAGGAGTGACTCTTTATGTGAGGGATGGAATAAAAGCAACTGAAATACAGGGAATACAGGGAGAGGCAGAGGCACTGTGGGTCACCCTAGAACTGGGAAATGGTGCCGCTAATCACACTGGGGTGATTTATAGACCTCTGGCACAAGATGAAGAGATGGACAGGGATCTAGTGGAAGCCATCCATAAGATGGTAACTATGGGGAGGTGCTACTAGTGGGACACTTCAATCTGCCTGAAATGGATTGGAGCATCCTGGCTGCAGCATCAGCTCGGAGCTGGGATATCCTGGATTCCCTGCGGTGGGCATTCCTCAGGCAATTAGTAAGAGAACCCACTCATGAGGGAGCAATATTGGACCTAGTACTCACCAATGGGGACAGTGTTGCAGATGTCACAATGGATAACTACCTGGGGACCAGTGATCACTGAATGGTATGGTTCAATATAAGAACAGTGGCTGAGTTGAAGGCGAGGGTCCTGAACTTCAGGAGGGCTGACTTTGCAAAGATGGTGGAGTGCCTCAGGGATGCCCTGCTTTGGGGGGGAACTTGGGGGGAGCTGAGGAACAGTTAGCAAAACTAAAAGGAAAAATTGTGAAGGTTACGAATCTCTACATTAGGCAAGTAAGTAAAAGTGAGAAGAAGAAAGGCCACTATAGTTCTCAAAGGAGGTGGCGGGGAAGGTAACGGCAAAAAAGTTAGCAATCCAGAGGTCCTGTATAAGGAGACCCAGAGGCAGGAAGACAGGGAAGTGTATCAGCTGAAACAGAGGGAAGCAGGGAAAGCAGTCAGGTGTGCAAAAGCCCAAATGAAGAAGGAAATAGACCAGATAGTAAAGAAAGAGGACAAGGTATTCTTCAGGTGTATAAGTGGAAGGAGAAAAAGCAAGGGAAGGATCGTAAGACTAAGGGAGGAAGGAGGGGAGTGTGTGGAGGGAGACAAAGACAAAGCAGACATCCTAAACAAATATTTTTGCTCAGTAACAATCACACACTACTGTTTCTCAAATGCACAACCCAATGGCAACACAAATATTTACTTGTAACAATCACGCAGGAGTGTGGTGTACATATTTATGGAACACATTCAAACAGAGGTGAGAAAAAAGTAAGTGCCTCAGCTGGGACTTGAACCCAGGCTTCTCTGAACACCGTTCCAATTGTGCTAACCATTTGCACCACTGAGACAACTGGAACCTGGGCTGTCCCCGAGCACATTACTCTTTCTCAAATGCATAACCAAATGGCAACACAAATATTTACTTGTAACAATCACACAGGAGTGCGGTGTGCATATTTATGGAACACATACAAACAGAGGTGAGAAAGAAGTAAGCGCTTCAGCTGGGACTTGAACCCAGGTCGCCCGGAATACCTTTCTGATTGCACTAACCAGCTGTGCCACTGGGAACTGGAACCTGGGCTGTCCCTGAGCATTACTCTTTCTCAAATGCACAGTATTTGTGTTGCCATTGGGTTGTGCATTTGAGAAAGAGTAATGTGATAGGGGACAGCCCAGGTTCCAGTTGTCTCAGTGGCACAGCTGGTTAGCGCAATTGGAACAGTATTCTGGGTGGCTTGTGTTCAAGTCCCAGCTGAGGCACTTACTTCTTTCTCACCTCTGTTTGTATGTTTTTGCTCAGTATTCACAGAAGAAGGGGAAGAAGGACCACAGATAAGTGACAGGAGCATCAATGGGAGGGAGGTGGACAGTAGTCCATTTCCAGAGGAAAGAATCCTGAAGAAACTCAAAACCCAAAGTGGACAAGGCAATGGAGCTGGACAGGATAAATCCAAGAATTTTGAGGGAGCTTGGGAGGTGCTAGCAGCACCACTGACAGTCCTGTTCAACCACTTGCTGGAGACAAGTGTAGTTCCGGAGAACTCGAGGAGGGCCGATGTAGTCCCATCTCACAAAAGTGGGAACAGGGAGGAGGCTGGCAACTACAGGCCAATCAGCCTGACCTCAGTGGTGGGAAAATTAATGGAATCATTACTGAAGGAAAGGATTGTGGAATATCTTGAATCTAGCAGCTTACAGGATCTGAGGCAGCATGGATTCACTGAGGGCAGGTCATGTCAAACAAATCTGTTAGATTTCTTTCACCGGGTGACCAGGAAAATATATCAGGGTGGAATGGGTGGATGTGGCCTACCTAGATTTCAGTAAAGCCTTCCACACCGTTCCACATAGGAGACTCATACACATGCTGGACAGCCTGGGAGTGGGTCCTAATGTGGTAAAATGGGTGCTAAATTGGTTGAGAGATAGGTGACAGAAGGTGGTTGTAAATGGAGTTCACTCTGAGGATGGGACAGTGATCAGTGGGGTGCCACAGGGATCAGTACTGGGGTCAGTCCTCTTCAATGTCTTTATTAGTGACATAACAGAGAGGTTAGAAGGGAAGGTATGCCTTTTTGTAGATGACACAAAGATCTGCAATAGAGTTGACACTTGGGGGGTGATGGAAAAAATTAAGAGAGCTCTAAGTAAGCTTGAGGAGTGGTCAAGAGCATGGTAACTAAGATTCAGTGTGTGAAGAAGTACAAAATCATGCACTTGGGGAATAAAAACCCAAGGGCAGAGTACATGATGGGGGCGTAGTACTGGCAGCCACCAAATAGGAAAGGCCCTGGGGGTAATCATATCTGATGACCTAAAGGTGGCCAAGCAGTGTGACAAGGCAGTTGGGACAGCCAGTGGGGTGTTGGGGTACATATGGAGAGGTATCACCAGCAAAATGAAGGAGGTGTGATACTGCTGTACAGATCATTGGTAAGAACTCATCTAGAGTACTGTGTCTGGTTCTGGAGGCCATATCTATGGAGGGACATACAGTGGAGGCAGTCCAGAGGAGAGCAACTAAAATGGTGCAAGGTCTATGATGAGGCTGAAGGACCTCAATATGTACACCCTGGAGGAAAGGAGGGAGAGGGTGGGGATAGAGGGTGGTGATAGAGACTTTCAAATATCTCAAGTGTATAAAAAAGGTACAGAAGGGAAGCATTTTTCAAAGAAAAACATGTTCAAGAACAAGGTGTCATATTATGAAGCTGGAGGCAGGTAAACTCAGGGGACATGTGAGAAAGTACTTCTTCACTGAAAGGATGGTGGATGCATGGAATAGCCTCCCAGCAGAGGTGGTGGGGGCAAAAGCAGTAATGGAATTCAAAAATGCATGAGATAGGCATAAGGGAACCTTGGTGAAAAGGAAGGGGGGGATAAGCCAGAGATTAAGTTGGGTCTGTGTTTTTACAGTAAGCAGTGAAAATGGACAAACTAGGTGGGCCAAGTGGTCCTTGTCTGACGTCAATTTCTATGTTTCTATGTTAGTTCAAGGCCACCAAGCAAATAACTGGATTTGAAGGCAACAGTTATAAAGGAAAGCTGCACACGCTGTAATGTACTCAAATTATTTGGCCTAGCCAAGCAAAGGCTGACAGGAAACATAATCATAATGTTCTGAATACTAAAAAGAACAGCAGGTAGGAGAACACATGGATTGCTGATCTAGTACTGAGTAGAATAAATAGCTACAGGACATGTAGTCAAATGGAGGAATACAGTATAAGAAGGTGAATTAGAAATACTTTACACAGAGTATAGCCTATTCACTGGGGTGGTTGTTGTTCATCATTTTTATTGAACATTCAACAACATTACAGAGTATATTACACATCATATGTACTGTAGGTCATATACAGAAATTAGATACAGCTGTGCTAGAATGGTCATTAATAAGGTACCATAATATAGAGGTGCAAAGCAGGTAGTAGGTATAGTCATCATGTCAGACTAAGTAAAAGGATATAGTGTAAATATGCTAGTGGGGGAATGCCAACAGTCCACCCCCTAACAATGAACAGAACTATGTACAAATCTTAAACATACAGTGATGTCACAAATTTAGAAAGACACGTCTTTCACTGAAAACCCAGAACATAGGGGTTATTGTTTAGGTACCCAAGGGAGGCCTACTGGATGGAGCAGAAGAGTCCCATGGGGAAGGGCCGTGTCTCACCCAATAGCATGTCTCACCCAGTACTTGTTTTGGGGGACTGGATCGAGTCATAAAGGGGAGCAGATGTACCAGTTCTGGAACCTACAGCTGAGGTAGAAAAGGAGCCCACATGTCCCAGTGCCTGGGCAGGATATTGGGGTTGAGACGAGCCAAACATTCATAGTTAACTATCTCAGCCAGTGTTGACAGGAGCTCTAGTATAGATAGGATTTCAGTAGAATGCCACATACACAGAAGGAGGTGCTTGGCTTTGACACTAGCTTGGATGGGCCACTCCAAATGTGGTCTGGGCATTGAGAGATGGGACTGCAGTTTGGAGCCCAGGAGGAGAAGAGCTGGCAAGTCCAGGAGAAGGATTCATAGGACCCTAGTGATCAGACTCCTGACCTGTTAACAGTACTGCTTTAGCTTCTGTCATGACCAGAGGATGAGATAGATGTCCCCTCTCACACATCAGCACCTCCTATAATTTGGGAGAAAATGTGCCATATGCAAAACAGTAAGAAGTTTGATACCAACAGAGAAGTATCTTGTTTTGCAACAGCCTGCTGTGGGGGTCCCTCAATGGTATATGAGCCATTTTCCAGGATACACTTCACTTGCTGTTGGGAATGGGCTGCCCTAATGCTGTGACCCAAGAATTCCTGGCTGCAGAAGAATGATGCAGGATGCACTCCCTGATAGTGAAATAAATAGCACCATGTTTCCAGAGGAGGAGGGCAGCCAGACCAGAAGAGATTGGCTCCCCAGAGTTTCTGCAGCCCCCTTCAGGGTCTTCAATAGATGGATCAGGGTGCTTCGTAATTGTAGAAATCTTCAAAATCTGATTTTAAGCAGACTAAACAAATTCTGCAGACCCAAGAATGTGTCCTCCTCACCATCAACCCCTCTAAAGGTGCTTCCCTTGATGGCCTGGACCCCAAAATCCTCTCCCTCTCTGCTTCAGCCATTGCCTACTCCATCTCAATAATCTTAAATCTCTCATTCTCTACTGCGTTGGTCCCTTCTTCATGGAAACATGCTGTGGTCCTCCCTCTATCCAAAGGGGGTGATCCCATATCCCCTGGCAACTATCTCCCCATTTCTCTCCTCCCTACCCTTGCCAAGCTTCAAGAACACATTGTCCTCTCCCAGCTCACCTCTTTTCTATCTATCATCTCCTTTTTACCCCTTTTCAGTCTGGCTTCAGGAAAAAACACTCAACCACCACCTGTCTCCTATGCCACAGACTCCATCCTAACCGGATGGACTATGGTCAAATTACCTCTGCCATTTTTGTTGACCTGGTCAGGCCTTCAACACCTTCTCTCACACCCATTTCCTCGACTCACTCATGGCAGCTGGCCTATCTCCCTCTGCCACAAACTGGTTCAATGCCTATCTTATTAGCAGAACCCAATCAGTTAAGATCTTGGATGCCACTTCCCCTCACCTCACCCGATTGGCACTGGAGTCCCCAGGACTCTGTATTACGGCCCCTCCTATTCTCCATCTTCTTAAATGACCTTCCCTCTGTTTTCTCCCCATCCTCTGCTATATGTATGTATGCTGATGATACAGCCCTGTACGCATCTGGCTCCTGTCCTGATGAGGTTATAACCAGCTTACAGCAAGACTTTGATGAGGTTCAGCTCTGGTTTGCTAACCATCAACTTGTCCTCAAAGCCAAGAAGACTGGCTCCATGACCTTTGGCACAAGGCAGAGACTCTCTAGGCTTCCCTCCATACTCACTTTCCACACCCTTGATGGGACTTTACTTGAGGACACATCCTCCTTCAGGTACTTAGGTGTTTGGTTGGACCAACACCTAGACTTCTCTGGAAATATTGATGCCATCCAGAAAAAACTGCTCCCCAAGCTTGGTGCCCAGTTCAGGAATCATAGTTGCATCCCTCCTATGGCTAGGTGTGAACTTGTTCAGAAGGTGATACTGCCTATTTTCAACTACTGTGGCGTAATCTATGGTACTGCCACTAAGTCCTCCCTGGCCAGACTGGACCTCCTTGCACCCATCACTGCAGTCTTTATGGTGCTATCCTTGCCCTCTCTTACAAAGAGGCGACTCTCCACTGTGCTAAATTCACCTCCAAGCACTGGTTGGGTGAGTTGCCTTCCCTACTCACCTCCTGTTTTATATCACCCCCCCACCCTCCCATTCCCTTAGATCAACCGACTCCTGTATCCTGGTTGTCCCCATAGATCCACCCAAATCGGCCAATCCGGTTACTCTCACTGCCTCCCAAAAATTTGGAACTCTCTCCCCCCTTAAATCTGGCACTCATCCTCCACCTACTTCACCATCTCTGTCCTCAATAATTACCTTGCACCTAGCTGCTCCTACCATGTTTCTCACTAATTCCCTCCTCTGAGCCCTGGACAAACCCTACCTCTCTACCCTCACCTTCATTTTACCCTGTGCACACCCACCCCCAAATTTCTAGCCTTCCTTCCCCCAAATTGCTCCCCTTACTGGCCTCCCTTGATCTCTCACAGAATGTAAAAGACCCTGAATTCTCTCCATGAGTCTCTCTCTTACCCCCCAACGAGCTTGTATCGCTGATCTTTCCCTTCCCCCACCATCCTAAAGGGTCTCTCTGGGACACTGCCTCATCCCTTCTCTCTGGTCCCACCAGTCCCTTGCAGGGTTCCTTGCATCCTGAGAGGGTCTCCAGGGATACAATTCTTCCCCCTCCCTCCCCTTTCCCTTTCTTTCACATAAGCACCTGTTTACTTATTAATCTAGTACTTATTATTGTCCACAGTTTCTATATGTTATGCACAACACTGTTGCAACACTGTTTGTAACACCTGCCTTACAACTGTATGTTAATGTTGATCTTGTAACTCAATGTTTAATGTCTCACTCCTATTGTACCCTTCCTTCTAGGTCACGCAGGAGACTAGCGATTTGTTGCTCAGTGTGCCTTCCTGGTGAATCATTTCAAAAATAAATAAAATAAATAAGCAGTCCATGGTATTATGATGGGGGAAAGCACATCAGAGAGGGTAGTGATTCCAGCCTGTTGCCATTTGGGCCAAGCAATATCTTTACCCCCAACTTGAATGGGGGTGTTGTTTCATAAGGGTGTGAGTTTAGTGTGGGCAAGAACAATACCTAGCCATTTGCCCAAGTGTTGCCAGGTGGTAACCAAGTTATAAATAGTGGGATACAGCACCACAGTTTTGGGTGGGGACAAGTGAACAAACATTTTGACAGGGGTTTCCCATCCAGCAGCTGCATTTCAATGCCCAATCAAAGAGGGGGAATGGGCAGAGTCTGAAAACCACTGCCAGGTTTGTGCTGCACAGAAAGCCCAATAGTACCCTTTAAACAATGGGAGACCCCACCTTCCTGTGCACCAATTGATTTGAAGTTTCTGGCAGCTGTAGTGCAGTTGTTTGCCTTCCAAAAGGAAGCCCCCCCCACAAGTTTGTCCGTCAACCAGCTGGAGGGAATGTGAATAGGCAAGTGTGAGATGAGGTGAAAGATTTTTGGAGAACTAATAATTTTTAATGCTTCAGTTTTGCCCGTCATGGACAATTGAAGCATTCTCCAGTGGTCTAGCTCCATTTCGCACTTGGTCAGCAGAGGGGTAAACTTGGTCTCACAAATTTTGCACATCTGAAATATAGAAACATAGAAGTTGACAGCAGATAAGGACCGAAGGCCCATCCAGTCTGCCCATTTCTTTTTCTACCTTATAAATGTGCCATCGGCCTTTGCTCTGTCCATGGCCTATCTATTCATACTCATCTGTATTGTTCCTTATGCCTATCCCATGCCAGTTTGGGAGGTTATCTTGATGCCAAGGATGAAATATACTGGTAGTCAATGTCCAGTGCAGTCCTAGTGTCTGGAATGTGAGTGGTAGGCATTTCTTGTTAAGGGCCTGGACCTCCGTCTTTCCTTAATTTTTGTAAGATCATTGAGAATGTGTGCATTAGGTTCATCGGGGGTGGATGCTACCCTGGGTATTTCTAAGACTGAAAATGTCATCTGCATTTAGTAGCATTTTGTACTGGTCCTGTCCTATAGCAACTCCCTCTACATCTAAGTGCTGGCAGATGGATTCCACAAGGGACTCAATGATAAGCATGAAAAGAAGTGGGGAAAGGGGGGACAACCTTCTTTGGTGCCCCAGATAAGGATGAAGGGGGAGCAAAAGGGAATCATTAGAAAGGACCTGCACCCAAGAGGCAGCATATATAGTACAAATGTATGCCAGGAATTGCTTCCCAAACACCATATGGGTTAAAGTTTTGTACAGGTAGCTCCACAGAATCAAAAGCCTTCTTGAAGTCAATGACAACAGTTACCTGTGGAGAGGGAGCCTGCCAAGTAATGTAGATCAGATTACGCAGGCCCCATAGATGATCACAGCTCAGATATCCCCACACAAACCTTACCTGTGAGGGGTACACCAGGGAAGGTATAAGGCGATCGAGCCTGTTAGCCACTGCTTAGCATAAATCTTGCTATTGACTGAAATCAATGAGACTGAGTGATAGCTAGCTGGCTGAGTAGGATCTTTTCCCTTTTTGGGTAGGACAGTTATGGTGGCAGTGGCCATCATAGGGAGGAATGAGCCAACAATGCTAACTTCCTTTCTTTTAATTAACTATACTTTATTGCTTTTTCAAGAAAAGGATACACAGCTTACAGAAAATACTGTACACAGCAATGATAACAATCACAAAAAAAAGACAACAAATCCCCCCCACCCCTCCTCCCCAGAAGCTCAGTAACCCCTAGGGAGCTATGAGAGAAGTCAGAGGAGTAGTACTGGATATTACAGGGATGTTGATGGGAAGGAAGAAAGAAGAAATGAAGAAAAGAAAACAATTAAGCCCAAGATTATGACTCACAGAAGATATGGAGAGAAGTGTGTAAAGTGATTCCCATCTACTACAGAATTGGTTAGGACACTTCCATAGTGAAGCAATCTGTTTCTCGACTATAAGTGCAGTCAAAATCTCCTGATGCCATTCCTTATATAGGGGAACCAAGTTATCTTTCCAGTGACAAAGTATAATTAATTTTATTTATTTTATTTTTATTTATTGAATAAAATCGGAATTACAATCCTTTGAGTCACAGACTCTTTTGCAAAGGCTCCACGTCAGTTACATGGGGGTGGAGGGTAAACAAGTACAGGAAGAAAACATACAAAACAAGCAATATTCACATAACAGTACTGGAAACACAGTTCAGGCATTAACTTAGATTAACTGGTGACAGTAGTAGGCAGCATTCAGAAAATCACTTGACAGAAAACGTGAAGGAAATGCTGAATTGTTGGATCTAGAGAGACCCTGTGTCTGTAGCAGAAGGGTTTGGGAGCACAAGCGTTGGGCAGTGTTAGCCACAATCACATAAGTTACATTCAAGAAGTTGAGCTTTGAGGCCTGCTTTGAAAAGGGAGATGCTATGGGTCAGAGAGAGCGGGGGTGGTAACGTATTGAGCCAAAGCATGGCACGTTAGTAGAAAGATCTTTGCCCAAGGGATGTTCTACAATGGGGATCAGAAATGAGGAGTTTGCATGAGCCTTGTATTGCACGTGATGGGGCAAAGCTGATAATGGGGAGAAAGCCGACAGGGGCTTGCTGGAGATGTATCTTTTTGAGGATGCAGGTGTGATACTTTAGCCTTTGTTGGAAGTTAAGCCAACCAGCTAAGGCATAGAACTCACAGGTATGAGTTAGTCTGTCGCTGCCTGTGACTAGGTGGCAGGCTTTATTCATGGCAGTGTTAATGTTACATAGTGTGGTGGGCTCTGCTGAGCATAGATCACAATCCCATAGTCAATTAGGGAGAGGATTGAGGAGGAGACTGCAAGATGCATGGCCTGTGTGGGGAAGCAGTGTTTCAGTCTGTAGAGGATACCACTCTAGCACTGACAGCGGAAGCGAGGAGTTGAATGTGACTATGGTAGGAGAGGAGGTGTCTAATGTGATACCCAGGTATTTAAAACTATTAACATGTTCAAGTGGGGTGCCTTGTGTATTTTTGATTAGGAGTGCCGACTGACTGTGAGGGCTTTGACGGTGCGCAAAGATCATGGACTTAGTTTTGTTATAGTTGATGATCAGGCGGTGTTCAGTGAACCAGGTCTCAAGCTCCCAGAAGAAACCCTGTAGGCTAGTTGGAGGGTACTCGGTTGTGGGTGTTTCCAGAACAGGACCGCATCATCAGCATAGAGTAGTAGATGACCGCTGCATGCCTTGGGGAGAGAGTTTAAAAAGAGGGTGAAAAGAAGCGGGCCAAGTATAGATCCCTAAGGGACCCCGGAGCAAACTGCTTTGCAGGAGGAGATGGTGGCATTTATCCTGACTTGTTGAGACCGGCCTGAGAGGTAATCCTTGAACCAGGCTGTTGCCTCAGGGACCACATTTAGCTGTGAAAGGACACAAAGCAGTAGCTCATGACTGACTGTGTCAAATGCCTTGGTCAGGTCCACATAGATCGCACCTGCGATTGAGCCTTGGTCAAGGGCCTCGTGGATGAACGAGGTGAGCTCCGTGAGTGCTGTGACAGTGCTATGGCCAGTCCAGAAACATGCTGTTCCTGGCAGAGAAGGTTGTGTTTAGTTAGGTGTTCTGTTATCTGGTCTGATACTATTTTTTCCAGAGCTTTGGAGAGAGGTGGAAGTATTGAAATCGGTCTATAGTTGCTGGCGCTTGTGGGATCACGGCTTTTCAGAATGAGGGTGATTAAGGCTCTCTTCCAGGATGAGGAGAACTGACTGAGGCAAAGAGAGAGGTTGAGGATTTTAGTAAGGTGGGGTAATATGACATCCAGGGTCAGCCGGATGAGTTTAAGGTCTAGGGAATCATTGCTGTAACGGGTATTGGCAATAGCATTGGCAATGTAGTGTTTTGCCTCACGGCAGGAGATGACTCTCAGTCTGAAAGGTATAGAATTGACATTACACAAGGTGTCAGGGGGAGGGTGGTGGGGATAGGGTGGAAGAAATTAGGAGGGAGGATATGGGAGAGATCCGAGAAAGCGGAGTTAAGGGCTTCTGCTATAGTGGAAGGATCCTGGGTGAGAGCCCCGTTAATAGAGAGTTGGGTAGGGAAGGGGGAGCAGGCTTTCCCACTGAGTTCTTTTATATTGTTCCAGAATTTTTTTCCCCATGAGGAGGTAAGGGTTTGTTGGTAGTATGTAGCTTTTGCCGTAAGGCCCATGTACATTTGTTCGCAGCCTCTCAGTAAAGCTGTCTCATCCTGCATGCGTTGGGAGTCAAGGGCTTATGCCATAGGTGTCCCTTTGTTGGAGCAGGTTTAGTAGTGAGGGTGTGATCCAGGGGTGGTTCTGATTTTCACTACTTGCTTGATGAGGGAGCAAATGTCACAGGCCTTGTTGAAAGTGGTTATAAAGTGTGCTAGTGCTTGGTCAACTGACTGTGTGGTGAGATGGGGAGCCAGTTGCTGTTGGTTAGATGGGCTTTGGGGTTCTCAATACCACCTTTTTTAGCTCTCTGCAAGGAGATTTTGGGGGGGCAGAAGGCACTTACCAGACCACCAGCAGATCACCAGGGAATGGTCACTGATGGTGTCAGGGAGTACCGTGACATGGGAGAGGTTCCGTGGCCTGTTGGTGAAGATGAGGTCTAAAAAGGGTGGAGGTTCCAGATCTATTGTTCTGTCTGGTAGGAGAGGTGACAAGTTGGGCAAGATCGGATGCCATGGCAATGTCTTTGAAGCTGGATGAGGCTTGGGATAGCTAGTTGACATTGAAGTCACCCATTATGATGGATTCACTTGTATTAGGTAGGAGGGAGATACTGTGGAGGATAGAATCAAATTGCGGTTTTTGGTTTCTTGGGGGCATATAGGCCAAGGTAATGTGAAGCGCTTTGGAACCCAGACTGTGTTTGACTGTAAGTGTCTGGGCGCATGTTCGGTGTGGGGTTTGAACTTCAGTGGCTTGGAGTGAGGATTTAACATATATTGCACAGCCACCTCCTCTCTGCTGATCCTATCAGCCCGGAAGATGGAATAATTACTGAGGGAGACCGCATAATCGAGGTATTTTGTCAGAGAGCCAGGTTTCGAGAGGGCTAGGATGTCCGTGCATGCTGGGCAACCGAGCCTTGGAGGGGTTTTGGTAGACTGCATATATTAAGAGTGGCTAGCAGTAGGCTCCCCTTGGGTTGTTAGGTGAGGCCATTGTACTGGGTGGTCCAGGGTTAGGGTGGACATTGCCAGATAATAAGAGAAGTAGAAGGGTGTGCCGCAGGAGTGCCAGCCTGCAGAGCTTGGATGAGTGACGTTGGGATTGGTAGGGTGCAGGGCTTTTAGTCTTGGTGGTGGAGACTGGGAGAATGGGAATGATGCTAGCTAGTAAGGTTGGGAAAGTGAGAGGGACGGATTTGGGGCTTACCAGGGTGGAGTGGGTTTGTGGTCTGAAAGGGGGGGAGAGCTGAGGTACAATGCGTATCTTGTGGGAGTGTGAGGTTAACTTGAGGGTGTGAGTATAGGTCAGCAGAATCATTTTGGCTTGTGTGGGAGATGTTGGAGGGACAGTGTCTGAAGTCGTCCTTAATAAAAAAATGATTAGTGGAGAGGTTGTAGCAGTGTGGTTTGGGAGCCTCGGGGGGGTGGGGAGTGGGGGTTGATGAGCTAGTTGTAAGAACCTGGAAATCAGGAGGGCTGCAAATAGTGGGGACAACATTGCATAAGTGGATAGAGAGAATTTCACTATGGTTGAGATTAAAGCCATATGGGCTTTACGAGTACTGAATATGGAAGAAAGAGTACCACAATGCAAATATTTGAAGTAAAAAGGTAATCTAATCCCAGAAGTGGGTCCAACAAATTATTTATGGCATTCCACAGGGGAATCACTTTTGCACAGTCTCATAGGATGTGCTGGAGATGACCTTTTGTGAGGCCACATTGAGTGCTTACAGTGGATTGAAGGTTACCCGTTTTATACAACTTGGAAGGAGTATAATATAAATTATGAAGAATTTGGAAATTGAATCAGTCACAGTCTATCTTGCTTAATGTATTTATATAAATCGTGCCAAATTGAATGCCAGACTTTAGGATCATCTGGGATGCCCAATGCCTGCTTCCAGTAATAGCAAACTCCAGAGGGAGTACTGGGATCTACATAGAAACATAGAAGTTGATAAAAAAACAAAAACAAGGCGCTGCGTCAGCATGTGGTCTAAAAGCAAAACAAAATGGTTATATTAAATGCACACTGAAAATAGAAAATAGAGTTAAAAATCTACATTTTGACCTTAGGTTGGTAGAAGTTGATGGCAGATAAGGACCGCAAGGCCCATCCAGTCTGCCCATTTCTTTTTCTACCTTATAAATGTGCCATCAGCCTTTGCTCTGTCAATGGCCTATCTATTCATACTTATCTGTATTGCTCCTTTATGCCTATCCCATGCCTGTTTGAAGCCCTGCACTGTATTCATATCCACCACTTCCTGAGGTAGGCTGTTCCATGCATCCACCACCCTTTCTGTGAAAAAGAACTCCTCATATTACCCCTTAATCGGCCTCCCTCTAATCTCATGCTGTGTCCTCTTGTCCTGATATTTTTCTTATATCAAAACATGTTAGACTCTTTCACCTTGTTAATGCCCTTAAGGTGTTTGAATGTTTCCATCATATCACCTCTCTCCCTCCTTTGCGCTAGGGTATACAAATTGAGCTCCATTAATGTGTCCTCATATGTTTTGTGATGCAGTCCCTGCATCATTTTGGTTGCCCTTCTCTGGACTGCCTCCATTGGGTTAATATCCTTGTGAAGGTGTGGC
Source organism: Neoceratodus forsteri (assembly GCA_016271365.2). Classification (NCBI taxonomy): domain Eukaryota; kingdom Metazoa; phylum Chordata; order Ceratodontiformes; family Ceratodontidae; genus Neoceratodus; species Neoceratodus forsteri. The sequence continues at coordinate 198,582,079 of JADMNL010000025.1, forward strand.
CTCCAGTACTGCACACAGTACTCCAGATGGGGCCTAACTAGTGTCTTGTAAAGAGGGATTATTACTTCCCTCTTCCAACTTGTAATACCCATTCTAATACACCCCAACATCCCCCTAGCCTTACCTACTGCTTTAATGGTCTGCTTGGATGATTTCAGGTCATCGGTGATGACGATGCCCAAGTCTCTTTCTTCCCTTGTGACTGCCATCAACTCTCCTCCCAGCCTATAGGTGGCTTCAGGATTTCTTTTCCCTATGTGCATGATCTTGCACTTCTTTGCATTAAACCCTAGTTGACAATCTTCTGCCCATTTTGCTTGCTTATCCAGACCTCTTCTCATTCTGCCCACCCCATCTGGATCATCTACTCTGTTGCAGATCTTGGTGTCATCTGCAAACAGACAAACCTTACCCTCCAGTCCATCTGTAATGTCACTGATGAAGATATTGAAGAGGACTGGCCCCAGGACTGATCCCTGAGGTACCCCACTTGTGACTTGCATCTCATCTGACTGTATACCATTTACCACCACTCTCTGTTTTCTGCCCGTCAAGCAGTTTGCCACCCAGTTGACCAACTTCTGACCCACCCCGAGCCTACCCAGCTTATTAATCAATCTTCTATGTGGAACAGTATCAAAAAGCTTTGCTGAAGTCAAGATAGGAGACATCAGCTGCTCCCCCTTGGTCCACCACTCTGGTTACCCAGTCAAAGAAATCTATGAGATTAGTTTGACAGGACCTTCCTTTTGTAAACCCATGCTGTCTTAGATCCTGTGATCCTATGGATTCCAGGTGTTGCACTATCCTTTCCTTAAGGAGTGCCTCCATAATCTTGCCCACTACTGAGGAATGACTGACTGTTCTGTAGTTCCCTGCCTCCTCCCTGCTACCATTATGGTGGAGCAGGATCACATGAACCCTTCTCCAGTCTTCTGGGACCTCTCCTGTGCTCAGAGACTCACTAAACAGTTCTGATAATGGCTCTGCTAGTTCCACCCTTAGCTCCTTTAGTACCCTGGGATGTATGCCAACAGGTCCCATTGCCTTGTCCACCCTGAGCTTATCGAGCTTTTGAAGGACCCTTTTATGTAATGACTGGTGCACACCTCCCTCCCCCGTGTCCATTGTGCTGAGCTGTGGCCCTGCCTACCTTCTCTCCAGTAAATACTGAGCAGAAGTATCTATTTAGGATAGATGCTTTTACATGGTCCTCCTCCTCACATGCCCCTTATCTCCTTTGATCTTAGCAATACCCCCTCTGGACTATCTCCTTTCACTAATGTATCTATAGAAAGTCTTGTCACCTTCTTTTACTGCTTGCTAGTGTTTCCTTGGTTTGGGCCTTTGCCTGCCTTACTGCCTTCCCTGCTTCCCTTAGGGAAGTTTGGTATCTCTCCTGTCTTCATCCCGCTGTGTTCCTTATATTTCATGAAGGCCAGCCTTTTTGGATCTGACCTTTTCTGCTACTGTTTTTGAGAATCAAAGTGGTTTCCTTCTTCTTTGTGTTACTTTTCTCTCTAACACAATGGGATGTTGCTTCAAGTATTGCATCCTTAATGCTTGCCCACTTTGCCTGTACCCTCTCACCTGTATTTCTTTTTGCCAGGGCTAGCTTAACTCTGTTGGCCATCTTATTAAAGTCAGCTCCTCTGAAGTCCCATATTTTTGCCTTGGAATGGGATGATTTAGTTTTAGTGGCCAAATTGAACCATACCATGTGATGGTCACTGGCCCCCAGGTGACCTTCTACCTGGAGATCTGTGATCCTTTCCATGTTGGTCAGTACTAGATCTAGGATAGCCCTGTCTCTTGTATGTTGTTGTACCAATTGCTTGAGGCCCTCCCCCTGCTGGGAATCCACCATGTGTCTAGTTCTGGCAGATGTTCCTGCTGGTATTGACCAATCTCTATCTGGCATATTGAAGTCTCCCATTATCAGAACCTCCCCTTTAGCTGTCATGTTATGTATATCTTCTAACAGTAATGTGTCTATGTCCTCCCCCTGGTCTGGGGGCCTATAGACAACTCCAGTTCGTATGGCTGTCCCATTTCCTGTTTCCAGGGTGCCTCACAGTTCTTCTGGCTCCTTATGTGTGTTCTGAATTTCTGTAGCTTTTATATTTTCATTGACATACTGACTGGAGGAGCCTATATAGTCCTGACATGGAGTGTTGTTGTGATGCAGCAGTAAAAAAGGGCTCAGTGGTAGATTGGTCCATCAAAGTCTTTGTTTTGGGGCCCAAATATGATAAGAGAGTGTGGGTTACCTTCAGATATTTAAAGTTAAAGGTTTCAGGGAGCTGAAGGTGCTCACAGATGGATTGAAAGGACAAACATTGATCCCCCCTCTAGAAGGAAGGAGATCGACTTGTCCCTGAGCCGAGGACTGAAAGGTATAACTATGGGCCGATCAGCAATTCCAATATTAGGGTTACTAATATAGGTTGCATCAATCCTTTGAGCCAATCCAGACCTAAATAGGATCCAAGTTGTCGAAGGACTTTAAGGGACCAATCGATGGGTGTAGTATGTAAGGAGGTGGGTATCTTAGACAATCCAGTATAGAGCAAACTACTGAGTTGAAGTCCAGAGTTGTGGCAAAGGGATAACTCAATTTCTAGCCAGAGTGGTATGTAAGTAGTTTCAGGCCACACACTTCCAGAGTAACCCCATTGAAAAATGTTACTGCTGTGACAGGCAATAATACAAAACATGTTGGGCAACCATAGGCTGCCATTATGTTTTTGGTGCTGTTAATTTAAAATATTATCTGTGTGTGGACTGGCCTTCCATAAGAAATTAATGAGTGTACTTTGCAACTGAGCAAACCAGGATTTGGGAGGAATACACCAAACACTCCTAAAGGATAGAGTAAGCGAGGCAAGACATTCATCTTAACTAAACTGACTCTTCTCAGAGGGAAAGGGCAAGGCTGACCACCTATTTAAATCTAATTTTATCATGTGCAATAAGGAGTTAAGATTGTCCTTAATCATAGTAATATGAAATGAAAGAAAGTTTCACCCCAAATAATTCAGTGACAGAGATTCCAAGACAACCTCTAACTGGTACTCTCCTGTTTATTAACTGAATTGTTTAAAAATGATACTTTAATTTTACTTAAACTGAGCTTGTAAGAAGAGATTGCCAAAAAAAAGTGGATTTCTTCTAAAGCATCCAGAATTGAGGTGGAAGGATCCTTGGCATGTAATAACAAATCATCCACATATGCCGATAAGAAAAAATTACTCACCTTAGTAATTATATTTCTTCTAATGGAGTCTTGCTGTATTCTGACAATCTGCAATTAGCTCCAGCCTTTGAACTGCCCTGGAGTGTAAAGGGTTAATTTTCTATGCAGTGCATAGAACGTTGAGCTCGAGCTCGGTTGAGGTCTCTGTCTGCAGTACCTTGAAACCCAACTGCCAGATTCTTACGAGAAACCACTGACTGACTAACTATGCGGAAATTGTAAAATTTTTAACTAGTCAAATGGCAACAGAAAGTTTTGGATTCCCAAAGGAAGACTCAAGTCAGGAAATCCAAAACTAAAACCTATCCAGAATAAAAGCTTATAATACAAAGCACCAAGATAAAGCGAAGGGTGTGCTTGAAGCATCCCTGGGGTGCAACACTGCGCCTGCCCACCCATTTCCCAAAAACAGGTTCTGAGAGGGGCGGCAGGGAGGGTGGTCAGAATACAGCAAGACTCCATTAGAAGAACTATAATTACTAAGGTGAGTAATTTATTCTTCAAACAACATGAAGTCTTGCTGTATTCTGACAATCTGCAGACTACCAAGCAGTACCTCCATGGAGGAGGGGCAGAACCTACTTTGGGTATAGGGTCTGAAGTACTGCTGTGCCAAACCGAGCATCACTACTAGACTGGATATCCAGAGAGTAATGCTTGGTAAAGGTATGGACTGTTTTCCAGGTGGCTGCTTGACAAATTTCTAGCAGAGGGATATCCCTGGCAGGAGCCAGGGAAGTAGCTGTACCTCTTGTGGAATGAGCCCTCAGGCCTGAGTGTGGAATTTTTCCCAGTTTTTCATAGCAGAATTGTATACAGGAAACAATCCACCTGGCAATAGTTATCTTGGTGGCAGGTTTGCCCTTTCCCACTTCCCCATAAGTAAGAAACAACTGGAGGGAATTAAACCTGTGACCCTTGGTACGCTCTATGTAGTAGCTAAGGGCTCTTTAACATCTAAACTGTGTAGCCTCCTCTCCCTGAGGAAGAATGATCACTGAAGAAAACAGGGAGAGACATAGACTGATTTAAATGGAAGTCTGAAACCACTTTGGGCAAGATGATCCTATTGGTTCTAAGGACCACTTTATCTCTATGACAGGAGATAAAATCAGGTTCCACTGACAGGGCTTGCAATTTACTGATACATCTGGCAGAGGTAATAGCTACCAAAAACACAGTTTTACAAGTCAAGTACTTAAGCTCTGCTGAGGACATAGGCTCAAAAGGGGGTTGCATAAGTTGAGCAATGCAAACATTTAAGTCTCAGGCAGGGGCAGGATTCCCTAAAGGGAGGATTGGTATGAAGCATTCCCTTGAAAAATTTACAGAATACAGGGTGAGATGACAGTGAGGAAGGCTTTCCCACTGACAGAAAAGCAGAGACAGCTGACAAGTGCACCCTGAGAGTAGCTGTTCTGAGGCCTAGGCCATTAAGATGGACCATATAGTCCAGAACTGCAGGCAATTCAACAGTGTCTGGAGATATATGCTTCTTGGAACACCAAATGTTGAATCTTTTCCATTTGGAGTTATAAGACTTTCTGGTGGCAGGCTTTCGAGAGGCTTTGAGAATATCCAGAACCCCTTGGGACAGATGCAAATCTGCATACTCTAACTCTTCAAGAGCCATGCCTTCAGATTGAGAGACTGAAGACTGGGGTACCAGATCCTCCCCTGAGAGGAGGTTAACAGGTTGTAATTCCTGGGAAGAGACAGGGGAAGATGGACTGCTAGGGACAGTAAGAGGGGGGTACCAGGGCTGCCTGGCCCAATCTGGAGCAATCAGAATCACTTTGCAGGGTTGTGACCTTGCCTTGACCAGAACCTTGAACAGTAGTGGAAAGGGAGAGAAGGCATAGAGAAATGTCCTTCCCAGTTCAACACCAGAGCATCCAGAGGACTGAGCCCAAGACTGGGGTTCTGCAACAAAACAGAGGAAGTTGGTGATTGTCTGGGGCTGCAAAGAGATCTATCTTTGGAGTGTCCTATCTTGAAAAAATCACTTTCGACACCAGAGGGGCCAGGGACCATTGGTGATGGCCCTGGGAGATCCTGCTCAGTGCATCTGCTAGCACATTGTCTTTCCCTGGAAGGTGGACTGCTATCAGAGAGGTCTGCAGAGAATAAGCCAGGGACCACAATTTCATGGCTTCTGTGCACAAGGCCGTGGACCGAGTGCCTCCCTGCTTGTTGATGTACCACATGGTGGTGGTGTTGTCTGTTCTGACCTGAACCACATTGTTCTGCACTGATTGAGAGAAAGTCTGCAGGGCCAGAGAAACTGTCCTGAGTTTCAGGAGATTGATATGAAGAAGGGATTCCTGAGGGACCACAGTCCATAGCCTGTGAGAGCCCCAGATGGGCTCCCCACCCCAAAAGGAAAGCATCCATGGTAAGGACCACTGAATGAGGCTGAGTGACAAATGGGACCCTTGCCTTAAACTGTCCTGCTCCTGCCACCATTGAAGAGCTTGGATCAGTGTCCGAGTCACTGGAATCAGTTTGGTAAGAGGATTCTTCCTTTGGGACCAAAAGGCCCTCAAATGGAACTTAATGTCCCTCATCTGGAATCTTGCCCTTGGACCACTGCTGTAGAAGCTACCATGTGGCCCAAAAGCTGTAGGAAGTGCCTTGCTGGTTGGGACACCTGAAGGCTGAAGGAAGAAGCCAGTTCTATAAGAACTCTTGCCCTTTCCAGGGGAAGAAAAGCTCTTACTTTGACAGTATCTTGCTCTGCCCCTATAAAGGTAAGAAGCTGCACTGGTTTGAGAACTGACTTGGGGAGGTTGAGAAGAAATCCCAGGGAAGTGAGCACTTGCTGAGTCACTTGCAGGTCTGACTTGACTTGGTCTGGAGACTGACCTGCTATAAGTCAGTTGTCCAGATATGGAAACATGGAAATCTTTTTCCTTCTTAGAAAGGCAACTACTACTGCCAGGCACTTTGTGAAAACCCTTGGGACTGATATTAGATCGAAGGGTATTGCTTTGAACTGATAATGGCCTGAGGGCAACTTGAACCTGAGGTACCTTCTGTGGGAGCACCTGATGGGAATGTGAAAGTAGGCATCTTTGAGGTCCAGAGAGGCTAGCCAGTCCCCTGGCCTTAGGGAGGGAAGAATTATTCCCAGAGTCACCATCTTGAACCTTGGTTTTAAAAGATGTTTGTTCCGGTATCTTAGATCTAGGATGGGGCACCACTCCCCTGTCTTTTGGGGTAAGGAAGTACCTGGAGTACAGACCTTTGCCCTGGTGTAGGTAGGAACTCTCTTTATGGCTTTTAAGGCCAGAAGAGATGAAACCTCTGCCTCTAGGGCAAGGGTTTTGAGAGAATTGCAGATAGAAAAGATCTGGCTCTCATCTTTGGAAATTTTTGAAGCTGAGAACCAGTCCCTGACTTACTACTTCCAGAACCCACTTGTCTGAAGTAACAGACATCCAGTCCTGGACAAAGTAAGCCAGCCAGCCCCCTACAGGGATAGGAGAGTCTACCCGGGCAGGCCCATCAGTGTGTCTGCTTGGCAGGGTCCTTAGGCTGAGGAGTAGATGCAGCCCTGCTCATCCCCCTTCTGCCTCTCCTTCTGAAGAACCCCCTCTGTGAAAAGGGAGAAGAGGCCTGTGCTTGGTAGAAAGGCCTATAAAAAAGGCCTGCCCCTGCCCCTAGATTGCTGCCTTTGAGGAGTTGCCTGCCTCTCCTTGGCCTGTGCACTCCTATAAGTGGTCCTATATTCCTCCATCTTTTTCATGTAATTTTCTGTCTGCTCCCCAAACAGAGAATTACCTTCCACAGGGAAATCCATGGCCTTAGCCTGGGTGCCCTGTGAGAGGCTAGTACATCTGAGCCAAGCCATTCTCCGAACAGCCATAGTTGTAGCGATGACTCTTGAGGACACATCATTGGAGTCCACAGCAGCATGAAATTGTACCTTAGATGCCTCAGTCCCATCAGCAACCACCTTCTCCAGCTCCTTGGCCAGCGGGGGCTGTTTAGCCAGTGCCAGTACAGTGTCCCACCTGGACTTCTGGTACCTGGCTGTATAGGCCATATAATTAGCATGCCTGAGTCCCAAAGAGGATGCCATGTACTGTTTCTTTGCCAAGGCATCCATCCTCCTGGAGTCTTTATCTGGGGGTGTGAAGCCAAGGTAACATTAGCCATGTCACAAGTTGCAGCCTGCATGACCCCAACATGGCTGCATTGTTGATAGAAAGACTCTGTGTCTGAGCCTGATAAAGTATACCTCTTGTCCATTCTTTTATCAACAGGAGGTACAGAATTTGGAGACTTTAACATTTTTTGTGTCTGTTTCCCAAAATATTTGTGTAGGGGAATAGACAGCCTCCTGGACTCTGGGATGTCCATCATCTCAACAAAATCAGGCTCCTCTTGATCCTCTGTAGCTTCCTCCATAGGGAGCTGGAGGGTTTCAGCCACTTTTCTGTAGAACAGATAGTGGGGCGGGGACTCAGAGAGCCTAGGAGGGAAAACCAGAAGGTCTGTCTGGGGAGATGTCCGGTTCAATGGGCACATCCAGACTTTCTGCTCCATCATACTCATCATCTTGCTCATAATCCCCCTCCTCCTCAAATTCTGGTTCATAAAAATCTTCAGGGGCATAATCCTGAACCGGAGGAACTGACTGAACCGAACCCTAGCTAACGGAGCCAGATCGGATGGAAATAAAATATTTATCATATCCAGAAAGGGTAAAATCATTGGGATTATATGACTTACAGACAAGATGGAACAGAAGGATTTGTTGTTATTGTTTAATATTCTAAATGACGAATACCTCATGAAGCTAAATGGATTAAAATACCTGGATAAAGTATATGGACTGAGATGTAATAATAGGCAAATAAAAATACCAAAGGCAATTACCAACAAGCGGAAATATTATTTTACCGTGAGAGCTGCGGTACTTTGGAACTCTTTGCCACAGTATATAGTTGAACAAACATCATGTAACCAGTTTAAATTAGAACTAGACAGGCTACTGCTGGGTAGTTAAAATTGATATCCCCCACTATTGTGGGAAAGTGGTCTCGATGGGCCTAGTGCCTGCTTCCACTTTTAAAAACCAAGAGTAATACCAAGAGTAACTGGGCGAAGCAATTCAACAATCCAAATCGCTTGGGCAATCTCATCAGCGGTTGGAACATGAAACTCTGGATCTGAACTGGCTGATTTTTCTTTATGTTTCCTCTTTCTAGGAACCGATCCTTCAGGATCGGCTCTCCTCTTGCCCAAAGAAGTATCACCCTGGTCAGAGGGCACTCCTTCTGGTTAGGTCAGAACTGAACCGGGCTGGCCATCCGGGTTAGCGGACTTCTCTGCCTCTTTTCCCTTTAAGTCTACCTAATCTTTTTTCCAGGGTAGACTTAGGAAGGTTTTTACATATTTGGCAGTCTGTATCAAGGTGGTCAAACTCCAGACAATAAACACAGGTGGTGTGGGGATTGGCCTTAGCAAAGACCTCCCCACACTCACTGCAGTGTTAAAACCCAGTGGGCCTGGTTTTTTTCTTGGATTTCTCAGACATGGCCAACCTAACCAAACGTACCCTTTTTTTGGCAACCGCCAGGCAAGACTCCCTTATCAGTTTCTAACCGTGTTACAGGTATTGGAAAAAAAACCGTTAAAACACTCTCTTTTTTAAACCGATAAGGACCGGTAACCACACACTAAAGGAAAACACACAGAATTCAAATATGTTGGATCAGTTCAGCGAACTGATCGAGAAAAGATGTTTACAATTTCCACAAATAACCCAGAACTACTACCTAAAGCATTTACTGTACCAAAGACAGAGCCCTGAACCATAATATCACGAGTTAAGTGGAAAACGACACTTTAACCGACTTAGAACCGAGCAGAAGGAGAAATCTCCGGAGCGACTGCTCAGTGAGGTGGAGTAAAGAACCTGGCAGTTGGGTTTCAAAGTACTGCAGACAGAGACCTCAACGAGCTCGATCTCAATGTTCTATGCACTAAATAGAAAATTAATCCTCTATACTCCGGGGCAGTTCAAAGGCTGGAGCTAACTGCAGATTGTCAGAATACAGCAAGACTTCATGTTGTTTGAATAGGTATTGCTTCTTCCCGATGGAGATTCCATTAATCTCTGGGTTTCTTTGCAGACCACAAATCAGGGGTTCTAGGTATAAATTAAAAAGTAATGGGTGCGGTGTGTGGCTTGGACCCGTGAAAGATGGCAGCATAATTCTTTCTCTCTACCCCGGCCTGGCGCTACGTCTCATCTGATCCGTTGGAATGCCGGACTGAACATTACCAATATTCACTGGGGATTCCAGCTCTATCCCTACGGATGCTAGACTAACTGTTTTGATGCGGGAAGTCACGCCTGTAAAAAAAAAAAAAAATCACACATAGGTCGGAGCCGCCTGAGGAGCTAGGCCGCATAGGCTCGAGCGTGGGGGAACAGTAGCACTGCAGGTCCATACCGCTAGCTTAGAAAAGCTAGATACCGCTGAGCATGGGTTGTGAACATTGGATACCCCTAACCAGCTGGGAGACATGCTGAAAATTGTGATATAGGTCCTCTTTACACTGTTTCCATAGCAATAGGGATGGAGGCATCGGAAAAAAACGCATCGGGGCAATCCACGCAGCCTCCACAGCCTTCACAGGATCAGACCCAAGTCGGAGATGCACTAGCTAACATTACAAAAATGGTAGAGGTGCTCTTGGTTAGAGTAGACAATATAGGGACGACCCTGGCAGGGAATGTCGCACATGTACACAGGCTGGAGGACCACCAGAATGTACTCGAACAGCGGACAGGGTAACTAGAGAGACAGCATCTCACTGTGCTACAAAGGCTTAAAGACCATGATGAAAAATTATCCAGACTGTGGCAAAAAGCAGAGGATCAAAGAAAATAGGAGCAGGAGGAACAACATCAGGATCCTGAGGGTGCCAGAGGGGGCTGAGGGGTCGAATATGGAGGAGTTTTTGAATGAATGGTTGCCTGGCTCCTCGTGAAAGATAGAAAGAGCCTGTGGGGTGGAAAAGCACATTGCATATTTGGCAGGCCTGATGGTGCCCACAGACCCAGAATGATCATAGCATATTTGTTAAAGTATTCCACCAAAGAAAACTTCTGTGGGCCACTAGGAGCTTGGGAGATCACCTGGAAAGGCAACATAATTTTTTTTTTACCGAGACTTTTCTCAAGAGGTGGCAATGAAGCAAAAGGCATATGGGCCACTGAAGAAGAATCTTGCCGCTAACTCCTTTCAGTATAGATTCAGGAGGGTGACTGCCTTGCACCTGTCCAAAGACAGCAGAACATTTCTGGCGGAATCGCCCAGGGAGGCAGAGGCCTGGGTCAACAATCAGTGGCCAGGCCTGCTGCCAAGGACTACACTTCCCAGATGCCTCTGGTCCCTGAGAGAACACACACTAAAGGGAACTGACAGGAGGGGAAACCGATTCCAGGAAGGTGGTAATTCTGATTGGACTGGGACGGACGTAAAGGGGACCCCTCTGCTTCCTCCTTCTGCATTGCAAAAGGCAGATAGATGGTCCTGTGCGAGTTCCCCCCCAAATCAAGTTGGATATCCAGTTAGTGGTGCTGACAAAAGTGGGCAAACGGACTGGACAACTCTACCAGTGCCAGGCCAATGACGACAACAGGCTAGGAGCCCTCATCAGCTAGCCCAGATAACATGGAAGCTTCTCCCCTGCCAAACTCCCCAGAGCGGAGCGGCTGCAGCAACAACTACAGCTTTAACCTCCTGGATGGAAGATGCTAAGGATTCCATGGATGCCATGGAGTCATCTGACTGGCATTGAAGTGGAAGAAAGCCAGCAAGAAGTTGCTGCAGAGGCGCCTCTAAAACCTGGACCCAAACTTATGTGGAGGAACTCACCCTCCCTTTAGCATGCTCAGTCCAATGTGCAAGGAGCAACCCACCTTATTGGGGACAGACGGCTGAATGGACTATTGGAATCCCTGGCTGAACAAACTCTGACTCTCTTTTATCTCTGCTGAGTAGAGACTGGGGAAATGGGTAGCGAAGATATCTTCTCTCGCTGTGCACTCTCCCTCCCTCGGTGATGATGTTCCCATTTTCAGGCGCTGCTCAGAGAAGCCACCCCCCCCATGCATTCCTCATTTTCCTCCAATATTCCTCAGGTTATGAATACCCTTTGGCTTACCCTATATATGCACAAAGTCCAGTGCAGGCAATGAAGACCTGACTGATGAGACCTTGCCAGATGGCTGAGATGCACGTTGTGTACACGCTACTTGCCTTCCCCTGCAACAATTCTCCGTGGCTTCCCTCTAACCTCCCAAGGAACCCAATGTCTAGTACTAGCATCAGAACCCCCCCCCCATCCTCCTTCCTGGTCTGTATAGTGTCCAGGAAATATTCCCCTCCTCTATGACTCCCCCTCCTTTTCTCCCTCCCCAGTAGATACATATTCGATGTTTGTCCTACCACTAGGGTAGGTTCTCCTCTCCTTCCTGGACCCTCCGGATCCCAACCTATCACAGTGATCCATGAGGCCAGGTTGAGACAGGTTATTCATCTTTTAGTGTAACCGCTCCCCTTATTCCTTTGGTGTTTGAAGCAGTGTAGCGTGGTGGAACACCCTCTTATTGGACGGCTCCTTTCACACGTTCACCTCAACACCAATAACTTTTGCTTGTTAGTGTGTTCTATTAAGAGCTTTAGCTCCATTGTTATATTTTGAGTATTGCATTTTCAAGGTTGTTTTTCTATAATAGATTTTGTTTATGTGTTTCTTTCTCTTCTTTCCCCAACCAGGTGGGACTCAGGTGAGATAACAACTGCTCATACTTCCTATCTCTCTACTTGCTATTTCCTCTGCTACTTGGTACATACGGACATCAGGCAGGTACTTTTTCTCCCTGCATTTGTTGCCATCTGCCATATACCTCCAGGGTGTTATCAGGGTGAGTACCTTTTGTTTTCTCTCTCACTGAACCTCGGAGAGATGGCAGCGACTGCAACACCTTTGTCAGGCATGGCTGGAGTGCATCTCCTGGAATGTTAAGGGACTTAATCATCCAGTTAAAAGAACCAAGGTTCTACGATATCTTAATTCTATGGGGGTGGATGTAGCCCTTCTACAGGAGACGCACCTTACCAGCTGGACAGTACAATGGCAAAAGAAGCTCTGGGTTGGTACAGTGGTTTCCAGTTGTGCCACCACCAAATCCAGAGGAGTGGCCATTCTATTAAAGAAATCTGTGCCATGGGTAATCGAGGATAAGCGCACGGACTCCCAAGGGCGTTGGATAGTAACTCGGATTTCGTATCCGGAAGGCAAAATCCTGATTGCTAACGTGTGTGGCCACAATTTGGATATATGGGAGGTATATTCGGACCTCAGCCAGGCCTTCTTGGATTTGACGAGCAGCTTCTCTGATGTCCCCATTCCATTAGGAGGGGATCACAATTTAGTCCTAGCATTTTTCTCGATAAACTCACCCACCCCACAAACCACCCTAAGTTAGTCAGTCTTACTGACCTGATGACAGAATGGAATCTATGCGACTCCTAGAGGGGGACCAATCCACAGGGGCGAGACTACTCTTTTTACTCACCAGTACATCATACTCATAGTAAACTGGACTTTTGGCTTACCAATTATGCAGCAGAGCCGGGAATAATAGATGCCTCTATAGGCAGCATATTAATCTCAGACCATGCGCCAGTCTTATCTTCTACTCCCCACCGGCCAGGGTGCTCCTACTACAAGGCGGAGATGCAATCCGTCCTTGCTGCAAGACAAAACCTTTCAAGCCTATATTAAAAAGGAAGCCAAGTGTTATTTTGCTCTTAACCCCTCTGGGGAAACTACGGCTTCTATTGTATGGGAGGAGTTTAAAGCAGTCCTAAGGGGAAGAACTACAGCATATCCCTCACAGCCGCCAAGAATAAGGCCAGAACAAAGACCATATCCTCACTGCAAGTACAGCTTGTGACCCTGGAGAGACAGTTCAAGTGACAACTCAAAACCCACTTAACTCCCTCTCTTGTCCACTATCACTGGCCTAAATACCAACTAAACACCTTGCTAAATGAAAAGGCTGCATGGCAATTAATCCGTGTAAGCATAAGTCCTGGGAGGGAGGGGACAAGGGGGGCAAACTTCTTGTGTACTACCTTTGCAAGCAGCAAGCATTCTCTAGGATCCTTGCTTTCAAAAATCCGCAGGGTAAAATTGTGTCTACACCTAAGGCCATTAATGAGGTGATACAGAGCTTTTACCAGGAGCTATACCGATCTCAAGCTCAGTTATCAGACACGGAGCACTCTACCTGGCTATCCAAGATGTGTGATGGGGTCTCTCTCACTAAACTTTCCCAGGAGCAATGTGTGGTCTTAGATGCCCCAGTTACTTTGGAGGAACTTCATTCTGCCTTATTCCAGCAGGCCAAAGGGAAGGCACCAGGCCCAGATGGAATGACAGTGGAGCTGTATCAACTCCTACAAGCAGAAATCATTGTCCTACTCCTACAGGCTTTGCATGTTTGGGGGTTCTGTTGTGACATTCTGCCCGCGATCGGCTTTACGGTCCACTGGACCACCAGGGAGCTATTCGGGTTGGGGAGGGTTATATCTCTGCCCGCGATCGGGCACTGGGGGTTTATGGTTCTGCGCGATCGGGCACTGGGGGTTTATGCAGGTTCTGCCTGCGATCGGGCACTGGGGGCGATATGTACGGATTCTGCCCGCGATCGGGCTATGGTGATGTGGGGGCGCATATGTACGGATTCTGCCCGCGATCGGGCTATGGGTGATGTGTGTGGGGGGGTGACATGTATGGATTCTGCCCGCGATCGGGCTATGGGTGATGTGTGGGGGGGGTCATGTAACTGTGATGCCCGCGATCGAGCTGCATTGTGCGTCGGTCCCCGACGGCTGCTGCCTGGCAGGGTAGCCAGGAGCAAGTCCTCGGGGATCGGCGCACCTACATGCAAATGGCATGCAAATGGGGCCATAAAGAGATGCAAATGGCCCCCCCTGCGCCTTGCATAAATTATGGCCCCATTTGCATGTCACCTTTTGAATATCGGAAATTGCATGGCGCCATAATTGTACTTCGCCACCGCCAAGTTGAATGCTCAACTCTGGCAACTTCGCGGTAGCATAAGTTCCACTCATATCTTGCCAAGTGTTGTGGGTTTCGGGCGATATTCAAAGGAGTTGCTCAACAGCGCCAACTCCTTTGAATATCACTCGCCACACCCTCTGGCGCAACTGTTTTGAGCAGCGCAGGGGCTTGCGCCTCAGACTGGCGCAGTTTGAATATCTGGGCCCAGGTATTTTTTTTTTTACATGGGGTGACGATTGGTGGGTGTGGGGGTCACTAGACACCAGGGATGTTTTTTACATGGGGCCAGCGATCGGCGGGTGGGGAGTCCACTAGACACCGGGGGGGGGGGAATTTTATTCTATAGGGGGCTGGCTGTATTATAAAATGATATTTTAAACTGTAGATGGAATAAATTCCTCAGTTTAATGTATTTTTCCACAGTTAAGCCAAAAAAGCCCACAGAACAGGGCAAAAATCTGCGAAACATGTTCAGAAGATTCTGATCTTCTTATCAATGGCAGAAGTGTGGGGAATTTTGTGAAATTTCCAAAATTTTGTGAAAGCTCCATGAAAGTGGAATTCACAACTTTCGCCCACCTCTATGTTGTGCTGCTCTGAGACTTTAATGATTGGGTATATAAAAGTTACTGTAGTGCTTAATAGGGGGACCTGCCTGATGCTTAGTTGTTTTTATAATTTGTTTATATTTTTTTCTTTAAGGTGCCATGCCTTCCTTGGGGCAATTTTTTCTTCTGGACGTTACTGTTTTTGGGACCCTCAAAATGGCAATGGTGCTCTAAATTCTTTCACACCTTCCTCTTTAGGGAGGGAGAAGCCATATGTGCATATAAGTTTGCATGCCCCGGAGAAGGTGACTTGTAGTGGCCCATATTGTAAGCTATACTTCTTTTTTTTCCTGGGATTTGAAGGCACTAGGTCCAAAGAGCGCTGTCAATAACAACGCTGTCCACTACAAGGCTGTGTTGACAGCGCTCTCCAGTACAGCAGCAGGACAGAATGCCACCACAAACCAGAGTGCATGCTATTAAAATAATGTATTTGTATGCCCCCAGCACCCTCCGATCTAAAGGATTCTCACTGCGGGGGGAGCGGATCATGGGAAAAGACACAATTTGTAGGGCCATGGAATACTGTTGTCATGGCCATTTGTAAAAAAAAAAACACACATGTCTTGCAAGAAGAAAAAGGAACACCAGGATTAGAATCCTGGGGTAGGATTCTCAAAGCGTTCAGGACCTAAGTCCCACTCCACAACTGCAGTAATGGACTGAAATCGCCCGCAGCGGCGGTGGTTGTGATTCACAGCCGCAGCAGTTGCAGAGAGTGTTACAGCTGCTCCCACCAGCCGTAGCGACTTTCTGCAGCTGCAGCGATATCCCTGATGACACCACCCCCAAGCTGCTGTAAGTCATGGAGTCAGTCATAATCCGGCTCCACCTTTGTGAATACCCACCACTGTGGGACTCCTGCAGCTCCGTAAGTGGCCACCTTTTGGCACCGAAGTTTTGCCACAGCTGCGGGACTTTCACGATCTTTGTGAATCCTGCCCCTGGTTTCCAACACCATTCTGCCGAGCTGCTCAATGCCTCAGCTCTTCCCACCATGGGAGCAACTTATCCAGCTTCTTGCATTCCTCTGCCCTTGTACTCTCTGCTAGCACCACGAAGAGCAACCTGGTGAGTGCTTGCTACATAGTGCTGTTAATCCCCTATTGATGTCCGTGGTAGTGCTGTACAGACCACGCTGTGTTGTCTGGTGCTATTATTGTAGCGCTATTCTAACCGGTTACCAGTTGGCAGACTGTTTGTTCACTTCTTGTTTGATGTTTCTCTGAGCTCTATATAAGCGTAATGCTGTAATCTGTTACCAATTTCTATTTTCTGGCTGGGAGAGGAGGCAGGGGATGTGATTTCTCCAGTAGTATCATTAACAGTTGATGTTATATCTTAAATAGATGCTTAATTCTGTTTTTCTGGAGTGCAAGGGTCCCATATTAGCTGATGAAATGCTTTTCAGGGACAACATGTTGGTGGACACTATGTTATGAAAGGTCCAGTGTCCTGCTGCAGTGGCTCATCCTTTTGTAAGGACTTTGTGGACATTATTGCTTGGGCAATTAACTGTCCTGAGATTACCCCTTACTATGAGGTATCAACTTGCTGCTTGAAATGTTCTCTAATATTTACATGTTGATGCTCTTTTTCTGCATATCATATAGCTGCTATGTACTATGATTTTATTTGGCAATGTTTGCCCATAACCTGAATAAAAATAAAGTTAAAAAAACACATAACAAAATGGCCAAGTTGGAGCTGCTAAAGGGGGATAGTAGAAATGGCCAGGCTCTGTTGTGGCAGAAGTGGAAAATGGGGGGGGGGGACAAGGCTTGTCTGTACACTTAGGCTAGGGCAGCATTTTCCTGCATCAACCAAAATGTGCATTCAGAAGTAGGGAGGGGGTGACGCATGCTCACATGTACATGTTCACCACCTGAGGATGTACTGCGTACGGAACTGGTTGGGGCACTTGTGAGTCCCACTCTTGCCTTTCTTATTGCCGTTATGTGTTTATCTTGTTTTAATAAAATGCAAGACTTGGTCATCATTAGCAGAAGAGTGCGGCTATTTGCTTTCACATTTCACATGTACATTGGCGCCTCGCTTAGGTGAGCAGCAAGGGCTGCTCCAAAAGGAAAGCCAATGGGATGTAAAATGTTGAATAAAGAAGTTGGTGAGACAATAAGATAAATAAAATAGAAAGTGTATGCATGTAGTAAGTTTTGGTTTAATGACATTTGCCAACTGAATACCCAACATTTTGAGTGATGTTATTTTTTAGTGAGTGAAGGGAATCCAGTGACAATACAATGTATTGGATCCAACATTTCAACTATTATGTCTTCAAGAATAATCAGTAAAGAAAAAAGTGCAAAAAGAAATTATTTGGGAATGAATTATGCCATTCACTGCACCTATCAGAAACTTCCCTAGTGATGTTATTGTGCTGTGTGCCGGGATCTTGTGCATGTACTATGTCAGGTGTGCCTCAGAGAAGGGTGGCTCAGGTATTTCACTACCAGCTGTGCTGAGGAGTACAATTCGCTGGTAAACTCCATCCGCTCCCTTCTTGTGTGCTATCCTTCTCAACAACCCTCCTTCATAGCAGAAAAAGTACAGTAAATAAAGTCTCACAGACCCACCGACTCTCTCTCTCCGTGTGCTGCTCCTTCTGACAACCCTGACTTCCCACTGTACCCCTGACCCCTGTGGGGTTTACAGGCTTCACTCCCACTCGTGAATACTGCAGTTGGTGCTACTCCTCATTAGTGCTGAAAGCATGCTATAACATCTGCAGCAGTTTCTGCATGCTGTCTTCCACTTCTAACCCCAACCCCATGATAATATTGCTAGATGCAGCTGAACTGATGGTTCCTTCAACTGTTCCCCAGTCTGCCATTGGCTGCAGCCATAGTACCGGGGCATGGGACTGCAGAGAAGATTCAAAGAGAGAGTTGCCAGCAAGAGATGTTAAAAATAAAATATGAACTTGACTCCCTGCCAGAGATGGCTGCCACTGTCATTTTGGGGCAGTCAAGCTTGTTCACAGGTGGAGCCCATACTATAGAGTGCTAGACCGTGGTCATGTCCCCTCCATCTGGCCTCATCTGCACCCTCCCTTCAGATCCCCCATCTGAATAAAAAATTACCAGCTCCCCCCTGCATGTTGTAACTTCCAAGCCCCCATATCAGCAAAAAAAAAAAAATGCCTGCTCCCTCCTGCATGCTCTCTCTCCTAGGCCCCAGTCTAAGCAAAACACCCACCCTCTCCCTCTCTCTGCATACTCTTCTTCCTGCCAACACTATCCCACAACACTGTTACTGCCATGGGTGGTGTCCACAATGCCCCATCATACCAGGTGAATACGTCATTGTGATTACAGCGCAGGAAAATCTGTGATGTAAAAATAGTGACAACCACTACAGCTGCAGGGATAATGTAGCACAGGTAATGTTAGCACCATCCCTATAGCTGTTGGCCATGATGGGAAAAGGATAAAGACTCTGCTGGAAAGTGTACTGTCAAGCAGCTGCTGTGGCACACAGCATAGGGCCACGGTCAGCAGAGTGTGGGTGGACCAGGGTTTGGTTCCTGGGGCATTCACTTCTTTTGTTTCACCCCACTCCCAACTTGCATCTTCACTGTGTCTACCTCCCCCTGCAATTTTGCCCCTCCAGTTGTCCTGCTGGGTTTCCCATTCCCCTCCTCAATGCTTCCTCACTCCCTGTTCCCAAGTTGCTTCCACCCTGAGGGTCTGCTCTATCCCCGAGTTGCATCTCCCCCTCCAGAGGGGATTATTTATAGATTGGAGTGTGGGGGCAGAGCCCCCCCCCCCCGCAAACACACAATTTAGCTTGTATTTGTCTTTTTATGGCATGGTAGCACTCGCTGTTTTTCCTGAGTGCTACCATTGCTTTCACCATCTTTCATGTGTGGTTTTTGACCGCGGTGTTTTTGTTTTAGATTTTATAACCTAGTGCCATGCCCCATGGGCATTCTCCATTGCTGCAACAGGCAGCATTCAAATTGCCCCAAAAGGGCCTCCTTTACTGCTGTCAGTGATGATGTTCAAACAGCTCAGATGGGACACGTCCATTACCACTGCCAACAAACCTGTCACCCACTGTGCCACTTCCATGCACTCGAATACTAATGTTCTCCCAGCTATGCAAATGGATAGAAGCAGGACCCCACTGGAAATTATGTTGCATCGCAGCTAGGATATCTTGGGTAAATACATTTAAACAAAAAAAAAAATCTAGACAAGACAGGTGTTGTTGCCAGAAACGGCATGACAAATAGGAAAGAATCTGTGTGCACGTTTATGTGGCCATTGTATGTAGTACTGCATGTGCTGCAGTATGTATGCATCTCCACGTAGTGCTATGTGTGTGCTTCTACAAGAAGTATCATGTCAGTGCATATTCACACAGTGCAGTGTGATCCCATGTCTGCATGTGGTGCCATGTTTGCCCATGTCTGTATCTAGTGCCATGTGTGCCCATGTCTGTATGTAGCCCTGTGTGTACCCATGTCTGTATGTAGTGCAGTGTGACCCCATGTCTGTACTTAGTGCCATGTGAGCCCATGTCTGTATGTAGTGCTGCATGTGCCCATGTCTGTATGTAGTGCCATGTGTGCCCATGTCTGTATGTAGTGCCATATGTGTTCATGTCTGTATGTAGTGCTGTGTGTGCCCATGTGTGTATGTAGTGCTGCATGTGCCCATGTCTGTATGTACTGCCATGTGTGCCCATGTCTGTATGTAGTCCTGTGTGTGCCCATGTCTGTATGTAGTGCCATGTGTGCCCATGTCTGTATGTAGCCCTGTGTGTACCCATGTCTGTATGTAGTGCAGTGTGAGCCCATGTCTGTACATAGTGCCATGTGAGCCCATGTCTGTATGTAGTGCTGCATGTGCCCATGTCTGTATGTAGTGCCATGTGTGTTCATGTCTGTATGTAGTGCTGTGTGTGCCCATGTGTGTATGTAGTGCTGCATGTGCCCATGTCTGTATGTACTGCCATGTGTGCCCATGTCTGTATGTAGTCCTGTGTGTGCCCATGTCTGTATGTAGTGCCATGTGTGCCCATGTCTTTATGTAGTCCTGAGTGTGCCCATGTCTGTATGTAATGCCATGTGTGCCCATGTCTGTATGTGATGCACCCCTTCAGGTCAACACCCCAATGGCAAAACACAAAAAAAAGACCAATTATGGCAACAATCACTGTAATGGTCCTTTTTCCATATTTCACTTTCCCCCAGTGTTCTACCCCCTGCCCGGACCAACTCTGACCTGGAGCTGATAATCCTAAAGTCCCGGGGAGTGCAGGGGGCAGAACCCCCACATGGAGGGGGGGGTGGAGCCCCTAGAAAACACTTGGCAGAACAGGTGGCACAATACCTGGGTATTGTGCCTGCCATCACTGTGTGGGAGGTCGGCATTTTCACTGTCAACCTCCCGTGGTGCTTCCGTCTGTATGTAGTGCCATGTGTGCCCATGTCTGTATGTAGTGCCATGTGTGCCCATGTCTGTATGTAGTGTCATGTGTGCCCATGTCTGTATGTAGTGCTGTGTGTGCCCATATCTGTATGTAGTGCTGCATGTGCCCATGTCTGTATGTAGTGCCATGTGTGCCCATGTCTGTATGTAGTGCCGTGTGTGCCCATGTCTGTATGTCAATCAATCAATCAATCAATCAAAATCTTTATTTATCCAGGCGAACATCACTGAGCAAGCTCTTTTACAAAGATGGACCTGGTTGATTTGGGGCCAAAGAATACATTACATGAGAAGATTATTACATCAATAGGGACACATAAAAGAACCAGACAACAAATAAATATCAAGTATATACACAATGTAACAATAGTCATACACAGGGTAGTATAAACAGATCAGAGTGCTATTGTAATATATTTGGATGAAAATATTGCAAGGAAGTTAACTGTTAATACCATGTCCTGACCATAAGGATAGGGCTGAGTTAAGGGGATGACTAGAATTCCCAGATGACAAGGGTGGGTGGAAGTGGAATGAGAAACCATGAAGGAGAATACAGTGGTGGGGAGGGGCAGGATAGATGAACCAAGGTTGGGAGGACGGGGGGAAGGGAGCCAGAGGCCAGGCAAGGAAATAGACAGCCGGTGTCTAGTCATCCAAGCAGCCTTATGGAGTGAATAAGCAATTTTGGAGTTCCTTCATATAAGGAAAGTTTAAGGTCATGTGTGGTGCCACAATACTGGGGTCACCTGATATAGTAGGATTTATCTTACATTCTGCTAAGAGATAAGGGCAGTAACCTGTGTAGTGCTTCGTGTGCCCATGTCTGTATGTAGTGCTGATGTGCCCATGTCTGTACGTAGTACTGCATGTGCCCATGTCTGTATGTAGTGTTGTATGTACCCATGTCTATATGTAGTGCCATGTGTGCCCATGTCTGTATGTAATGCTGTGTATGCCCATCTGTATATAGTGCCATGTGTGCCCATGTCTTTATGAAGTGCCATGTGTGCCCATGTCTGTATGTAGTGTCGTGTGTGCCCATGTGTGTATGTAGTACCATGTGTGCCCATGTCTGTATGTAGTGCAGTGTGAGCCCATGTCTGTATGTAGTATGTAAGGTGCTGGGATGCATATCTAGGGGGATCAGTAGTAGGAGAGAGGAGGTTATACTGCCCTTGTACAGGTCACTGGTAAGTCAGCATCTAGTGTATGGAGTTCAGTATTAGTGCCCACATCACAAAAAGGACATTAATCTGCTGGAGAAGGTCCAGAGGAAGGCTACAAAGATGATAGCCACTCAGCAGGGTAAGGCATATGAGGAGAGGTTGAGGGCACTGAACATATACTCCCTGGAAGACAGGAGAGAGAGAGAGGACATGATTGGGACCTTCATGTACTTGAAAGGGATAAATAAGGTTGATAAGGAGAGTCTCCTTAAACTGAGTGGCAACCATAACACTAGGGGGCACAGTCTTAAACTGGAGGGTGGGAGGTTTAGGAGGGAGGTCAGGAAGCATTTCTTCACAGAGAGGGTGGTGGACACTTGGAATGCACTTCCAGAGGAGGTAAACTTGTTGAAGACAGTGGGCAGCTTTAAGAAAGGCTGGGACAGGCGTAGGGGGAGGGTAACATTCATGGGTAGGGAGGATGGAAGGAGTGGGAAGGGAGGGCAGAGACATTAGCTCAAGCTATGGACCCTGCAATATGAGCAGACTTGATAGACTAAATGGCCTTTTTCTGCTGGCTTCTTCATATGTTCGTAGCACTGTGTGTGCCCATGTCTATATGTAGTGCTGCATGTGCCCATGTCTGTATGTACTGCTGCATGTGCCCATGTCGGTATGCAGTGCTGCATGTGCCCATGTCTGTATGTAGTGCTGTGTGTGCCCATGTCTGTATGTAGTGCTAAGTATGCCCATGTCTGTATGTAGTGCTATGTACCCATGTCTATATATAGTCCTGTGTGTGCCCATGTCTGTATGTAGTGCTGCGTGTGCCCAATGTCTGTATGTACTGCTGTGTGTGCCTATGTCTGTATGTAGTGCTGCGTGGGCCCATGTCTGTATGTAGTGCTGTGTGTGCCCGTGTCTGTATGTAGTGTGTCTGTATGTAATGCTGCATGTGCCCATGTCTGTATGTAGTGCTGTGTGTGCCCATGCCTGTATGTAGTGCCGTGTGTGCTCATGTCTGTATGTAGTGCTGTGTGCCCATGTTTGTATGTAGTGCCATGTGTGCCCATGTCTGGTATATAGTGCTGCGTTTGCCCATGTCTGTATGTAGTGCTGCGTGTGCCCATGTCTGTATGTAGTGTGTCTGTATGTAGTGCTGTGTGTGTGCCCATGTCTGTATACAGTGTGTCTGTATGTAGTACTGCTGCATGTGCCCATGTCTGTATGTAGTACTGTGTGTGCCCATGTCTGTATGTAGTGCTGTGTGCCCATGTCTGTATGTAGTGTGTCTGTATGTACTGCTGTATGTGCTCATGTCTGTATGTAGTACTGTGTGTGCCCATGTCTGTATGTAGTGCTGTGTGTGCCCATGTCTGTATATAGTGTGTCTGTATGTAGTAGTGTGTGTGTCCATGTCTGTATGTAGTACTGTGTGTGCCCATGTCTGTATGTAGTGCTGCATGTGCCCATGTCTGTATGTAGTGCTACATGTGCCCATGTCTGTATACTTCCATGTCTGTTTGTAGTGCTGCATGTGCCCATGTCTGTATGTAGTGCTGTGTGCCCATGTCTGCATGTAGTGTGTCTGTATGTAGTACTGTGTACCCATGTCTGTATGTAGTGCTGCGTGTGCCCATGTCTGTATGTAGTGTGTCTGTATGTAGTGCTGTGTGTACCCATGTCTGTATGTAGTGCTGCGTGTGCCCATGTCTGTATGTAGTGTGTCTGTATGTAGTGCTGTGTGTGCCCATGTCTGTATGTAGTGCTGTGTGTGTCCATGTCTGTTTGTAGTACTGTGTTTGCCCTTGTCTGTATTTAGTGCAATGTGCATGTGTGTGTTTATTGCTGTCTGTATGTGTGGAGCATCTGTAGTGGTGTATATCCATATTTAGGGCTGTATGTCTGTGTGTGTGTTTGTATGCCGTAGTGTATGTGTGTGTGTGTGTGTGTGTGTGTGTGTGTGTGTGTCTGGGTATATATGTAGTGCATTGTTTGTGGATCTTTGTATGTAAAGTTAATTTAAGTGAATTTCTGTGTCTAAATGTAGGGCTAGTATGCGCACACTTGTCTATTTATGTAGTGCTGAAGTGTGTCTGTTTGTGTATGAAGTGCTATGTGTGCCTGCATGTGTGCGCCTAGTGCTGTGTACATAGGTGTGTCTGTATATAGTACTTTATATTTGTGCTCTTTATGTGTGATGCTCTGTGTATATCTATGCTTGTAGTCCTGTGTGTATCTAGGTATGTGTACTGTGAGAGAGAGAGTGTGTGTGTGTGTGTGTGTTTGTGTTTCTGTGTCGGTATGTAGTGTGTGTGTGTGCGTACATGTATATCTGTGTATCAGCCACTATTTACTCACTGAGATATTGTTGGGGGGGATGTAAGAAATTGGTTAGTTTAATCTTGTGATTCTGTGAGCCTGGAGACCCAGGTTCTAATTCCCAAGCCAGCATCTACTGTGTAGCCCTGCGGGGGAAGAGTGAAGTAGAACTAGAGCGAATATTTTTAAACTCTTGTGTATGCTTCAGTTTCATTTTTACCTTTCCAAACATCATCTCAACCACACTGTGTTCTTTATACTCTTGAAACAATGAAACAATCAATTTCTTTTGCTTTTATTGCATTACCATTGAAAAGCAGTGCATTGGCTGCAACCAGCTCTGCTGATAATACCTTAATTGGGCCCTTAACATTCCTCATTGAAATTAGCTCTGGGGAACAAGCCAAATAGGGTACCTAAATTAGCCTAGTCAAATATGGTCAGCACTTCCGGAGGATTACAGAGACCATGAACAAGGTCTCAGCTATCAGTCAGTTACTAAGCAACCCTAAATTTAAGCACAGCTCCACAAGTGCATTTCCTTAGTCGCTTAATTGTACAAACTACAAAACATTTAATTTGAAACTCTGAGGCTTAAATCCTGCATATTCTTTAAATGCTACAGAAAGTAAATACGTTTCTTATTCAGGGTTTTTGTACCCAGTTTCCTTTCCATTTAAACCTCTTCAGTGGGAAAGAACGTTTTTACTGGTAACATCCTGGTTCACCTCCTCGGAGCCCCCCCAATCCCTTGGGGTACCAAAAAGTAAAGGAGAGTAAAGCAATTCCCATTACATTCTTCACTCAGAGTCAGAGCATTGTGTAAGTCATGCTCAGCGATAGCCATTATATCAGTAACTTATGTGGAGAAACAGTCTGCAGTCTTATATCATTTACATCTTGCATCAACTTATCATGTACAACTTAAGGAGGACCTTCCCCAATGGTCCACAAAAGTTAATTTTTGCAGTCATTTTATGCAGTAATGTACCTCAAACGCTGTGTGCGTTTGTTACTTTTGTCAAAGGTTTACTCTTCTTTCCATATTTTGATTTGTTTTTCAGCCATGCTTTAGCCCTGCTGCACTTGTCTCTGCTGTACAGCTGCCCGGCTGCTCACTCTCGCTGATGTGGTATCCCATGAGGTGGGCGCATGAGGAAGGGCACCGTCCATAGTGGCGACTCCTTTCCGGTGCAATCCCTCACAGTGATGGAAGGGTAGGGCGACCGGATGAGGGGGTGGGTGAACTGGGCGACAGGATGTAAAGTATGTGTATGTGCGTGCGGGGGCAGAAAAGCATGGCGGCGTGGGCTGGGAGGGTAGAGGGCTGTGGGGTGGTGCTGCGGTGGGTGGCGAGGCTGTGTCATGGCATCGGGGTTGGCTAGTGGTTGGGAGTAGAGTGAGTATCGGGTTTTAGGTCAGGGCATTGAGTGCGTTTTATTCGCTCGGCTGAAAACTTTAGTTTTAATGCTTTCACCCCAACACCTCCTGGGTTGAGAATTCTTAATTAGGGGATGTGGGGGATGAAGACTACAGAAAGCATTAAAAACTCTCTTGGCACCATTGTCCTGTGTGTCAAGGTTGTCAGACTGCCTAAAATGTTTTTGGCACTCTGACTGTGCGATAACAGTGATCACCTTTAGGTGCTCACCATTATCACATAGACCCCACTGATGTCACTATATGGAGCATGAGTGATTCACACTGTGCTTTACAATGAAGTTGCAGCGGTTTCACGAGGGGAAAACTTCCATAAATTGGCATACTATGTTCAGCACTGTTCCCCCTTCCCCAAGACACCCTGTTATCAATACAATATGCCAACTCCAGTTGTTAAGTCATGGCTAGTGTGTATGCCATTTTATAGAATGGATTTATTTCGTGCCTCAGTAGCAAAGGATGGTGAATAAAAGAGAGTTGCTGTCAGCTGAAACAGGTCACTGTCAATTTTTTCATCTGTGTTAGTGCCTTTGTAATCTGCGCTCAGTAATGGCTCCTTGTCAGTTTGAGACAAATGTGTGCCTTATTAAATACATTTGTTTTTGTAATAAAAAGGTTTTCAGTCACCCCAGCCAAAATTTGATGTCTGCGCCTCCTTCCCATGCCTCCCTGACATCAGAATGGCACTGTGGGACACTAAACTCAGATTTTGGTGGCATGTAAAACAAACATGGTGTTGAATTGTCTTGTGTGTCCTTATGTCCACTATAGACATGTTTTTTAAAACTGAGGGCTATTTCGTAGAGAAATTCTTGTTTGAAATGTTAAACCAGGACCCCAGTTTCAAACCCCTGTCTGAATTTCTTAAAACTACTCTCTAAAGAACTTTTCAGCTCTAAGCAGGCAGCTTCCCTAGCTGCTGTTAACAAGCCACTTCTGTGTCTTTCTCTATACTGGCCTTCAGTGTTCAGCTACACTACTGCTTGCTTCATCAATGACATCATGGTCTCCTGGAAACCTGAAAAGCTGGCCCTTCTGTTAAAACCTGCTCATTCCACCTATCCACTGAGATCAGCTGATAAGTCCTTCCTAGTCCAACCCAAATATAAAATAACAAGCATTTGTCAATGCCGAATGTTCGCTTGCAGGTATTTGCATTGGTGTTTGGCATTTATGCAGGCCCCACCCAGTTGTATCCATGTCCCTTCAGCATCCATATCCCAACAGAGTACATCTCTGCAACTCCTCTTGCATCTGATCAACATTTCACCCTCATACTTCTTAAGTGTCTGTCTTAGGAACCTTAATGCCCTGGTCATACTCAAGGGTACAAGCCTGTGTGGAAACTGCACAACACGTGCTTGTAACACAGTCATTCAGTGGAATGCTTTCACTGAATTTTCAACATGGGCATTTTAGGATGTCTGCTCATGAACAGTTGCACTGTGATTTTCTTACTCTGTACGGATCACTGATTTCCCACAGCGACTGCACTAGTCTATGCCGGAAGTGTGAAAACACATTTTGGCCAGAATATGAAAAATGACAGCTGCACTGTTCATAAGGAGATGTGGGAAAATGCCAATGTTGAAAATCTGGAGTGGAAATATTACAAATTCACGAACTTATGAGTGTGCATAGAAACTGCACAATGCACACTTGTAACACAGCCATTTTATGGAGTTTTGTCACCAAATTTTCAACATAGGCATTTTAGGACCTCTGCTCATGAACAGTGTCACTGTGATTGTTTTACTCTGTAGCGAGCACTGTTTCATTGCGACCGTGCTATTTTGCACTGGAGCGCAAAAAATACATTTTGGCCGGGATGTGAAAAATGACAGCTGCACTGTTCATAAGGAGGTGTGAAAATATGCCTATGTTGAAAATCTGGAATGAAAATATTACAAATTTATTAACTTACGAGTGTGCGTGGAAACTGCATAACACACCCTCATTAAACAGCAATTTTTTGGAATTTTTTCACCAAATTTGCAACATAGGCTTTTTGAGAGCCCACCTCATGAACACTGACACTGTCGTTTGGTTAATCAGTCCCGAAAGGTGATTCCATGCAGTGACTGCGAAATTACCTTTTGGAACAGAATAACTTCATGACAGTGACTGAATTCATGAGAAGGGGTGTCAAGAACCCCATATTGAAAATTTGGTGCCAAAAGTCAAAGAAATGGCTGAGATATCCACCAAAGTTGGAAAAACCCTATTTATGCCATTATACAGTTTACCAGCATTTCTTCAATTTGATTTCGGCTTTAAAGAGTGCAGACATGTTCCCAGTCCACCGAAGATCATCGCGCCTGGATCTGGAGGTAAGTATGGGGTGAGGGGGTGTGTGGGAAGGTGGGTGTGCAGAGAGTGGGCACGGGTTGGCGGGGGAGAGGGTTGGCAGGGGTGCAAGGGACTCACGAATAAAAAAAAAAGGACCCTTTTGGTACGCTGTGTGGGCTCCCAGCATGCCACCCATGTGTTTGTTGGGGGTGGGGGACTAGAGCCAGTGGGGATTGAGCACCCCCACCGGCCATACAGTATGTGTGTGTGGGGGGGGAAGCATGCGCATGCTGGGATGGGCTCCCAGTGTGCCAACTGGTTGTTTGTTGGGGAGGCTGGCACTCTCGTCAGCCAAACAGTGTGCTGGGGGGGCATGAGCCAAGGGGGATTGGGAACCCCCTTCGACACACAACGTTTGGGCCTGGGAGAACAGTAATGAGGGAGGGGGAGGACAGTAGCAGAGGGAGGGATTTCATGCTGAGCTGTGCATGACAGTAGTTTGGCTGATGTCCGTATGCTAATTGCATACACGCTACCACCGCTGATTGCAGCAGACCTTTTCTTAGAAGTGAAGACCAACACAGCCGAACTGCTGTCATACACAGCTCAACATGTATTGGTCTGGTAAGGTTGGGCCTGCTATACTGAGCACTGCATTGGCAAGGAGGGTCACACACCTCCAAAAGTTGTACTGTTGCAAGACGTTCCTTGTGCATGCGCGCAAACGAATGTAAAAATGGATGAAAATGCTTTCTCAGTTACTGCACCAAAAGTATGGCATTCCCTCCCACTGGCTCTCAGGAACTCCCAAACCCCCTGTTTGGAAGATAAAATGTTGAGCAAATCTTTGAAGAGTATTGACTCAGCTTCAAGAACAAAAGCAAATTTAAAGGGTGTCCATCTGCATTCACCTAAAAAACTAAATTAAAAGAGTTTAGAAAATTGTAAGCAAACTACCTTGGTTTTCAATAAGTGGCCAACAATAGGGTCAAAACAAATTCCCAGTGATAAAAAAAGGAATCAAAAGAAACCAAAGATGGAGGAGGAAATGAAAGTGTCACACAGAGCTGTGAGATGAACATGAATTCCAGCCTTCCTTTATGCAAGAAGAACCTGGTTCTTCTAAACTAGAAGAACAACTGCCAAGATGGATCAAGCAGTTAATAGCAGGGATAGAAAATATACAGAAAGAAGCTGAAAAACTTATAAATCATCCAGAAAATATTCTGCAGATACAGTTAACTTTAAAGGAACTTGAGATAAAGGTTAGCCAAGCAGTTAAAAAGACTCAGTGATCTGGACCAAAGACAATCAGACTTAGAAGATAAAATTAACCCAGTAGAGATAGAATACCACTAATTAAACAAGAACTAGAGCAGTTAAAAGTCAAACAAGATGATATGGAGAACCGAGCAAGAATTAAGAATATTAGAAGGAAGACTGTTAGGATTTTTGGTATCCTTCAACAGTGGGGAAAAATATACAGTTTGCCTGATTCATTAAAAGAACTTTGTTAGAGTTTGCTGGGCCCACAACAACCACCACCAGCAATAGACAGAGCACATTGGAGTGTGCAAAAAAAATCCTGCGAGTGAAGTTAATAGAATGAGACCTATCAAATGAAAGTAATGCGCTCCGAAGACAAAATAAAAATTGTAAAAGAAATTTTGATGCAAAAAGATTTTAAATTTAGAGATCAGAAAATCTCGGTTCATCAGGATTTTTCATCTGACCTTTGGAAACAAAGGAAACAGTATTCAGAAATGCAAGGAATACTATGGAAAGAAAAAAAATTAAAGCTGTGGTCATTTACCAATTGAAACTGAAAGTTTTTCTAAATAATCAAATTTTATTTTACGACAGCAAAGAAGCTTTCGGAGATCTCAAACAGAGACCTCCTCATCTCTTCATGTAAAGTGTTTAACATCTGTACTGATTTCTTTATTTTCTAGTCTGCTGTAATCTGGGTTGGAGTGGAATAAGGTCTCCTTTTGAACATTGAGGTAGCAGGCATATTGTTGAGTAATGTTTTCACAGTGAATGCTCATATATATATAAATTTTTTTTATAGAGGCCTTATAGTACAATGTTGCTATAAGGGAGGGATGAGGGGCAGTAACCCTGGTAAGTACCAGCAGGCCACTAGGATATTTTTCTTCCAGATGACAGAAAGGTTCCATGGGCACCTAAAGGTAAGGAAGGATTGGTGGTGGGACAAAGGAAGGTGGTACTCTTAATACCATTGGGTCTAGGTCAAAAAAGTATGGATAGATCCATGGGAGGAAAAAAATGCATTACCAAAAGAGTGCTGGGCAGAAAACTTAATGAAACTATTGTTCTGTGGGGGGCTTTGCCCCCCTCACCCTCGAACAGATATACAACAAATTCTCTGGGGGGCATATATCATGGAAGGGGCAACATTCAGGTGCGTGGGCAGCAGAAGAGAGGGAACTCTACAGCAGCCACAAGGCACATGGGAGGGAGAATGAGGACGGGGTAAGTTGGTGGGTGCAACTGATTGGGGATGGGGGAGTTGTGGGAGGGACAGCAAGAGTGGGCAGCCACAGGGCAAGTGATGGGAAAAAACAATCAATAAAAATTGCCCCAGGTGAGACCTGAACCCAGGATGCAGGTATTATAGCTCTCCACAGCCTGTGGCTCTACCCATTGAGCCACAGCAATGACACAGTGGCAACCAGGCATGTTGAGAGTGAAAACAGTGACAGGGATAGTGCTGATATGCTTACACCATACTTTCCCTGTCATTGTTTTCACTCTCACTATACTTACCATGCAGTTTTGTCCCCTGCTATTAAATATGCGCTATGTAAACCTGATACCAGTACAGCCAAGTGGGTTAAGAGAAGATGGCTTCTCAAAGTATCTTTTGGACTGATTCTGTCATTATTGCATTACGGGACAGCAAAAATTATATTCCATTGTGCAGTCCTTTATTGTAATTTAGTTAATTTAACAAAATTGGTACAGAACTCAGAGTCCTGACATGGAACACAAAAGTGACGAATTCACCTATATAAAGAAATTGAATTCTAAACTATGTTAAAGAGCTAAAATATATTTTGCACTATTGCAAGAAACTTTTCTAATTAAACTAGTAGCTGAAAACATTAATAAAAAAATGGATCAAAGGTATTTTCTTCTTTCCAAGCAATACAAAAAACAGCAGAGGGGTAATGATAATAACGTCTAAAAACTCCCCTAGTTAAGAAAATAGTAGATTCACAATCAGATGAGGATGGGAGAATAATTTGATTGTATTAGGATTGGTGTATTCACCTTTTCAAAGTTATGGCCCTTTTTTGGCTCTGGTTGATAGTTATTTTAGTAATTGGGGAGAGGAAAGTGCCATAATATGAAGCACAGCACTGCAGAATTCTGCAGTAGAGTTACTGCAGCATAAAATACAATTTCAATGGGAGTTAATCCCTTTTGTCATGCAGTAAACCTGTGACACTCTGCTTCATCCTGGTGGGCTTCACTGTAGGAGGGGATTTCAATAGCCTGGCATATTAAAAGCTAGACAGATCTCCCCCAGTAAAAACTGGGAGAAATACAAGACACTATTTTTTTCAAATGTTATATCTAGTAATCTATTAAATGACTGTTGGAGGGAATTACACCCTACAGAAAAATAATACACACATTACTCCACAAAATTTAAAACATCAGCAAGAATAGACTATATTTATGTATCAAAAAATAAAACAGTGAACAGTAATTTGTGTCAATCTACTATTCATCCTGCAAGTGTTTCAGACCATAACTCTGTATCATTGGGAATGATACTAGATATAAGAAACAGGGACACACATTTTTGGCATTACAACAACAGTCTGACTAGAACTCTATCCATTATAAAGAAAATTAAATACACAATTAACAACTTTTGACTAGATAATTCCCAAGACTTTAGTGGTATTGTCAATATGTGAGACATTTTTAAAGCAACTCTTAGGGGTGTAATAATATCTACAGCAGCATGGATAAATTAAAAAGAAATATAATAACCATACTATGAAAGAAATGGAAGCAAGACTTAAAACCTTAGAAGTAGCAGTGAGAATGGAGGATGATTCAAAAAGGGAGTGGTCTCAGGATTAAAAAGGTTGGGTTATAGATGCAGAGACATTGAACATTAAAACTTACTGGACTGGGGTGAAAAAATGGAGGCTCTATAGCGAAACTATTGGCTAGATGATTTAAAAAGGAATCTAAACTATTGGAAATTAGTACTATACTAGATAAAAAATGGACAAGTGCAAACTGAGAAAGCAGCAATTAAAGACTGTTTTTGAAATTTTGTTTCAAAAACTTTACAAGCATGAATGTCATCCTTCAGATCAGGAGCTTAACTATTATAGCCAATTCATTCTGAAAGCTATTAGTGCAAATGAAACAAAAACTCATTCTTGAAATCAATTTCAGAAACAGAAATAAAAGAGGCAATTAAATATATGCTAAAAGGTACAGTAACTGTCCAAGCCTAGATGGAAACACAGTTGACTTCTACATTGAATTTATGGATGAACCTTTACTCTGCTTGCAAAAACTATGCACTTCTGTAAATAAATAACTAAAATACAAGCATCTTTCAAAATATCCTTTACTTCTTTAACATCTAAACCTAACAAAGACCATCAAAACATAAACAATTATAGACCTACATCCATTCTAAACAATGATCATAAAATACTTGCAAAAATTATTAATAATAGGATACTTCAGTTTCTGCCTGACATGATTCACCCCCATCAAGTAGGATTCATACCAGGCAGGCAAATACACTCAGGCATACATAAATTCCAGTTTATTACAGAACAACTCAATACAGTTAAAACAGAATCAATATATTTATCTCTGGGTGCAAGTAAAGCCTTTGATATGCTTGAGTGACATTTTCTTTTTCATGCTCCCCAACAGTGGGGTTTATAAGACCCATTGTTCTAGAGCCTTTTACCCAAAGAAGGACACCACACTCAGTATTGGTTTGGCTGCTCAGTCGGCACACCGTTTATTAAACTTTTCATTCAAATTTTCCAAACAATACTGAGTTCCTTTATATACCATATTTAACATACAGTACTTCTTTATTCCTATATATCACAACTTCTATCACATTTTAAAACACCTTTTGTATCACATTTTTCTTCCTCCCCGAGTGTAAACTCGAGGGGATCTTTCTTCCTTGCTAATTTTTCTGTCTCATCCCCAGCTGTAAAACTGAGGGGGTTATCTCTTACTGTCCGGGCCAGGTCCAATTCCTGCCCCCCATTTTCAATTTCTGGGTGTCCATAACCTTTCCTCTTGTCTGGGCCAGGTCCAATTCCTGCCCCCAATTTTCCATTCCTGGGTGTCCACACCCTTTTCTCTTACACCCCACCTTGGTGTAACTCTCGACTTTTGTCCCCCCTCCCCTCCAAAAAGTATTTTCTTTTCTCTTTTTTCTT
Organism: Neoceratodus forsteri; assembly: GCA_016271365.2. Lineage (NCBI taxonomy): Eukaryota > Metazoa > Chordata > Ceratodontiformes > Ceratodontidae > Neoceratodus > Neoceratodus forsteri. Next base: position 198,615,205 of record JADMNL010000025.1, read on the forward strand.
CCTCTACCCCATGATTTCTTGGGTGGTGGGTGGGAAGTCAAAATTTTGTCCAGCAAAAGTGAGGGAGAACTCATCTGCATGGCCCCTTATATCCTCCCTTTTGCCCCCACCCACTTTGCTCTCTTTTCCCTCCCTCTCTTCCTCCAGCCTATCCTATGTTTTCTTTCCCCATAAGAACCACCCTTCCAGGTGAGGTCATTGCCTCTGGAGTCAAGCCCCCTTTTCCTGACTGTGCCTTCCCCCTTATGACCCTTCTTCGAAACCCCACCCTCTCTTACCTGTCATCCCTCCCCTCTTTCTCTTCATTCCTTCCTTCCTTCCAGGCTTCCAGGCCTATAACAAAGGGGCTTGTCCTTTAAGAGACAATCCTTCTCGTTCTAGAGCCTTTCACTCAAAGAAGGACACCACAGCCAGTATTGGTTTGGCTGCTCAGTTGGCACACCGTTTATTAAACTTTTCATTCAAATTTTCCAAACAATACTGAGTTCCTTTATATACCATATTTAACATACTTCTTTATTCCTATATATCACAACTTCTATCACATTTTAAAACACCTTTTGTATCACATTTTTCTTCCTCCCTGAGTGTAAACTCAAGGGGATCTTTCTTCCTTGCTCATTTTTCTCTCTCATCCCCAGCTGTAAAACTGAGGGGGTTATCTCTTACTGTCCGGGCCAGGTCCAGTTCCTGCCCCCCATTTTCAATTCCTGGGTGTCCATATCCTTTCCTCTTGTCCAGGCCAGGTCCAATTCCTGCCCCCCATTTTCCATTCCTGGGTGTCCACACCCTTTTCTCTTACACCCCACCTTGGTGTCACTCTTGACTTTTGTCCCCCCCCCCTCCAAAAAGTATTTTCTTTTCTCTTTTTCCACTAGCCCAACTCCAGTTTGCGTTTGGAAGTCAGGCTTCCCCACAAACTCTTTCTCTCCTCTCCACAGCTTCACCAGGCATCAGTGCCCTTTCTGATTTTGTGATGAAAATGGGATTGCCCATCCCCGCTAGAATGGCCCCATCCATTCAACCCAACAACTGGCTAGATGTCCTACTAATTCCCCATGCCCCATTATTTGGCCATCCATTTCCCCTTCACCTGTTTGTCCTTTTTTCTAGCTTGAACTATGTCTCTGTGTTTTTCTGCGATATGCATATACTTTAAAGGGTGAAGCAAGGGTATCCCATGAGTTCTCTGTTGTATATGTCCTTTTAAAACCTCTTAGTATACACCCTAGCACAACCATCGGACACCTCAGCCGGACCCGTACCTTCCGGCGGACAACGGGCCCCTCTGTTCTTACTGGGCCTCTGTGCAGCCGCCTCCCACCCTCCCGGCCCTCTTTATCTGTAGGCATGCCCTCACGATCCAGACCTCTATCTTGCAGGCAATTTTCTGTAAAATATAACCAACATTTGAGAAACTATTTTTTTTTATACTCCCCCCTCCCCCTTTTGTGTCCATTTCCTGTTGGGTAGCAAAGACAACACTTCCTTATTTATCGCTATTTTTGATTACCCTACTGGGGCCTGCTCCCGTTCTATAGCCCCCCCAAAGTATATGATTCTTTGTTACCCTTGTCCTTTTTTGGGGGTGACCCTCACCCCCCCCTTGATGGCTCAGTGGCCTGAAGTTCCCATCTTGCTTGAATTTTATGCCCCTTGCATTCCTCTGTCCACTGCTGCCATCCCATTGCTGTTTACCTTGCCAGTACTGTCTATGGCTCTGGCCCCACAATTGGCCCTGGCAGCTTCCACTCCTGAAATGCAGCAACTGAAACCTCCCTGGACTCTGTAGAAGCAGTGGAAGGAAGATTACCATCCTGCTCTACCCCCTGGCCCCCCAGGCAAGTGGGTAATGCCAATACTCCCCCAGTCAGACGTAACTTACCCCAGATCAGTAGCGTGAGCAACTCGTCTGCTTTGTCTCTTGTTACTCCAAACCAGGACACCTCCAACCTCACTAAACTTGCTGCTGACCCTTCTCTTGCCATCTGGTACTCTGACACCTGCTTGTTATCCTGAAGTGGAGTTTCTCCCCCCCCCCCGAGTAAAGCTCTATTCAGCTTCTGTCTGTTGGTAGCGATCAGTGTCAATGATCAGGGACAACCATATGCCCCCCCTCCAGATTTAAATTTGATAACCCCTCTGCACCCCTACAATACTCCAGGTTGGTGTTGCTCTGCTCCATATAGACAGCCATTGGAACTATACCCCCCCAAAATGCTACTGTAGCCCACTGGCTCCTCTATATGATTGCTTCCACTTCACATTCAAAAAATGGCCATCCAAGATCCAAGTTACTGCATCTGTGTCCCCTTCCACCCCCATCAGCCCCAAGGGCCTTCCTCAAGTACCTGGCCACCCCAGCAACTGACCTAAGAATGGAGGGGATATGTATCATCCTGTGCCTGGCTGATTGGTTATTAAAGGACCACTCCCCAAGTGTCATTGTGACCAGTACCCTTAAAAAGTACCAGGCCATAGTACAAGGGACTGTGGACTGGACCACAGTAAACCTTAATATATTGTAAGGGCTGGTACCCCAATGGCTGGTGTTGAATACGGTACCAGGAACACCTATGGACTTCCAAATATTTGTTTTTATTTCAATGAGTGTTTACATTATCTATATACCAGTTTGTAATTGGATCCACTGCTGGTTTTTCCTGCGTTGCCACCTTGTGGCCCAGGCCATGACTAAAATTGGTCCACAGGCTTAGCACAGTTCCCAGGCTGACCTTAAAAACCTGAATAAATAACCTCACTTCCTTAGGTTAAATAAGCTGTGGCAACTAGCACCTGTGCTGGAGGCCATAACCTTCTGGTTTGTCATGCCACTGGACTTGTAGTCCCCTTTTGTTGCCCTCTAGCACCTAATATATTGTTAGGGCTGGTACGCCAATGGCTGGTGTTGTATACAGTACCAGAAAAACCTATGGACCTCAAATTAGCTGTTCCCATTTCAATGAGTGTTTATATTATCTGCATACCAAATTGTAATTGTATCCACTGCTGGTTACTCTTGGATTGCCACCTTGTGGCCCAGGTCATGACTGAACTTGGTCCTCAGGATTAGCGCCCTTCCCTGGTTAACCCTAAAAACATAAATAACTAAATAAACCTCACCTCCCTAGGTTAAATAGGCAGTGGCAATTAAAACCTATGCCGGAGACCATAAACCCACAGGCCCCGTCATGCAGCTGGACTCATGGCCCCATCTTGTGCCTGGCTGAATGGTTACTGATGGACCTCTCTCCAAGTGTCATTGTGACCAGCACCCTTAAGCATACCGTAACCACTTCACCATACAGTGGGACTGTGGGCCGGACTACAATAATCCTAATATATTGTTAGGGCTGATACACCAATGGCTCGTGTTGGTTATGGTACCAGAACCACATATGTGCCCCCAAAATATTTGTTTTTATTTCAATGAGAGTTTGTATTTCCTGTGTACCAAATTGTAATTGTGTCCACTGCTGGCTTTTCATTCATCACCACCTTCTGGCCCAGGTTGTGGCTGAAAATGGTCCACTGGGTTAGTGCACTTACCTGGTTACCCAAAAACATAAATCACTAATTAACCATCACCTCACTAGATGAAATAGGCAGTGGCAACTAAAAAACCTATGCTGGAGACCATAACCCCTCTGGTCCCCAATCCCTCTCACTTCCCTAATGCAGCTGCACTCCTGGCCTTCTTCATTGCCATCTGCAGCAGGCCCAGCTGGCACCTCAGTTACTGAAATTGCCTTCCTTGTTTGGATCATGTTAAAACCCATCCCCTACTTATGATAAATATTGCTCTCCCTAGCCAGCTAGTACCTGACCTGGTTTAGACCCCATAGCTGTAATCTTAATTGGCTGCCCCCCCAGCCCCACCACCTCCCCAGATGACCCAACCTGAGTACCCACCCTCCGGTCAGGGAATAAAAACTCAATCCACTGCAACAGTGCCGTTAAAATGAGCTCCAACAAATTGGGCCTTCCCAGCCCTCTACTGGAGCCAAAATAAGACCTTCCAGTTAGCCCACATACCCATCCTGCACTTGGTCCCATCGACTTACCCAGCCCAATACCTGCCCGCGGCACTGGAAGTGGTATTGTGCCACTGGCAAGCATGAGTACTATCCTACCCCTACGGTAGGTATAATATCAGAATATTGCATACTGCCATACCATTAAACCGTCAAACTGACATAAATATATATATATATATATATATATATATATATTTCTTGGAATTACAACCTTCGCTCTACAGCTCAATTGACAACTGTTCCTTCTACCTCAGAGGGTGGGGAAATATTGAGTACGTAGCCAGTGGGGCAAACAGAACCAGTTTTGCAGCATTGTCCACTCCATTTTTGGCTCTTTGGTTTTGTCCGGGTCTTCTGTGTACCCTGGGAAATCTCAGTTATCCCAAGTCCAACATGCAGCCCGGGGTTTTATCACTACCAGCTGCCCAGACCGGGTCATTCTCTTTTTTTTTTTTCCTTCTGCTACCCCAAACAGTAAATTTCTTCATAATTAGTTTATACTGGTACAGACTTCCAAATCATCAATAGATCCTGTTTGGTAACCCCTCCCAGCCCCTATACATTATAGCCTTACCGTCCATTTTCCCTCCAGCATTAAGATACTATATCCCTAATGTCTGTAACCTTAAATTTTTTTTTTTGCACTACCTTACCCTCGTGGACTCCCCTCTCATTAAAAATGAATATGCAAGCTAGAAACAAAGGCTGCTTGACTCTAAGTGTTCACCTGCCACATTTTCCCACCTATCCCATCCTACAAAATTTACGCCATTAAACCAACCTCAATGGAAGCGTTCATCCCCATCATACCCATTTTCTAGGAGCATGCAAGAACCCCCCTTTTTTTTCTTTTTTTTTTAGGAATAGCTTACTACCTCCTGCTGCCGAAATCCCTTTCCTAGGATTCCCTTTTTCTGTCCCCAAGGATCATATCACAAGAACAGCCACCCTCTATCTCTGCATCATTTTAACCTTAAGCAGTTCTGTTACCACAAGTCCAGGATCGGCTTCCTGGAATCTGCCTTCATTGCACCTGTCCCTGTGGCGCTGATGGTCCTGTTATCAAAGAAACCACAGGAAAATGCTGAAAGGGGGGGGGTAACTAAGATGTTTGTTCAGCCTTCTGTTACCCTCCTACCCTTATCTTATCTTTCTGTTCCCCTTTTCATTTTATTATTTATTTTTTTACACAGTTTTTAATCCCCTTATTTAAACACCCATATCCCTTTCTTTTGGGGATCCCCCTGGTCTGTCCAGCAGGCTCTCCAGCCCTGCTTTACTTTTTTAGCATCTTTTCCTAGGATATATATTTATTTATGTGTGCCTGATGTGAGTAACCTCAAGGTTTCTCCTCAAAAAATGAGCATCTGCTGCTCAATCACCAACATGGTGACTACCAGGCTCACCAGCCCTTCCTTCCTCTACAGTGTCTTACCGTAGGATATGTATTTATGTATGTGTGCCCCATGCAGTTACCATCATGGCTTCTTCTCATAAATGAGCTTCTGCTGCTCAGTAACCAACATGGTGACCACAACCCACCCACCATAAACTAGCATCCGATGCGATCGCCTGCCTTCCAAAACGGTGTCTGCCACACAGTCGCCCGATTCTAAAATGGTGGGCCACCACGTGGCCCTGTTGTATTAATGGCCATCTCCCTGCAGTCAGTCCTACTCCCGTTCAGGCCTTCAGCCCTGTGTACACTCTGCCCGCCTCTCCCCCCAGCCTGTCTGGCCTTGAGAATAGCCTGCAGTTGTCCCTGAAAAACTCTGTCTTGCTGTTTGCCCTTTTCTGGGAGCTTCTGCCCCCCTCCACTCTTCCCTTTCTGTCACTCACATGCACTGTGCCACCGACTCCCTTCTTTTGCAGTGCCCCATCGTCTCTCTATCTCAACTTTGCTGTCCCCCTGCCTTTCTTAGAAAAAATGGCCAAAATGCTTAAATGGATACAAAAACCCTGTTGTAGGTCCCCTTGCTTCCCCTTGGACTTACTTCCAAGATCTGCTCGCCTGCTCCTGCCTATGTCCATACTCTGCACTCTTACTTTTTCAGGAAACCCTCTACCCCCCACAAAGTTTCCCCAGACCTCGTTACTGCTCCCGGTAACTCCCAAAAAGTTTATCTGCTGACTACAGTGTTGGGACACTTCAGCTGCTGCCGTATTAAACTTCACTTAAGCAGAAGACGTGTGCCCCAGAGGCCTCAATGATCCCTCTTTTGACTGCAACATAGCCACGCTCCCACTCCTGTCTTATTGCCTGAAATTACTGGTTTAACCAATGTGTATGGTATGTTGCCCAATCTAGTTCTGTACTTTGTACTTCATAAGCTCCCGTACTTCATAAGTCCCCAGCCCATGTTAAGGAAACAAACCAAAATTGTTCTTCCCCAACTCCTGTGTGTTTTTTTTATTACCTTTGTAGCACGCTCCTGCCTTACAAGACTTACCATTCTAAGACCAAACTGTCTACCCAACAATTTCCTGTAACTGCACTCTCTTATGAGCACCATTTTATTATTATTTTTGAGCATAACTGACCACCTGCCTAATCATATACCTTTTCTTGTTAATCCCTAGCTTTATCTCTAACCAACACATTTTTGAAACAGAAACTCAAATCACTAATAAATTACCTTCCCCCTTAAAAACGGCAACAAACCTCAGGAACTCCTCTGACTGATGTGCTAAACAAAATCTAAATTTTGTCCAGCAAAAGTGAGGGAGAGGAGAGTTTATCTGCATGGCCCCTTATGTCCCCCTTTTGCCCCCACACACTTTGCTCTCTTTTCCCTCCCTCTCTTCCTTCAACCTACCCTATGTTTTCTTTCCCTATAAGAACCACCCTTCCAGGTGAGGTCATTGCCTCTGGAGCCAAGCCCCCTTTTCCTGACTGTGCCCTCCCCCTTATGACCCTTCTTCGAAACCCCACCCTCTCTTACCTGTCATCCCTCCCCCCTTTCCCTTCATTCCTTCCTTCTAGGCTTCCAGGCCTATAACAAAGGGGCTTGTCCTTTAAGAGACAGTCCTTCTTATAGATTTAATAAAAGCCTTATATAGCTCACTAACGATTAGCAATACAATTAATAATCACTTATCACAAGAATTTGAAATTTCTTGTGGGGTCAGCAAGGATGTCTTTTTTCCCCTACTCTTTTGGTGTTAGCTTTAGATATTTTTCTATAGGAAATTAGATCAAATAATAAAATCAAAGGAATATATGTTGGTACCATAGAAATTAAACTCAGAACATATGCTGATGATGTCATACTGTTTAACTTACCACAAGAAAGTAAAATCAAACTTTAATAGATAATTTCACAATTTTCTGAAGTAGCAGGTTATAGGGTAAATGAAAAAAGTCTGAAATACACAAAATAACTATATTAAAAATTGTAATGTAAAAATAAACAAAAGGTACATTGATTACTTACGGATTAATCTTACAAATAGAAATGCCCAGCTAATTAAATATAATCTAACCCCCCTGCTGTACAGCATGAAAACCAAACTACAAGGATGGAATAAAATCTCTTTGTTACTTTGGGGTAAATTACAAATAATTAAGATGTTAGCTATAGCAACAATTTCATATCTATTACAAGCTATACTAGTATCTTTCTCCACTCAATGCCATACAAAATTCAACCAGCACTTAAAAAATTATATCTGGAATAGTAAAAGATCTAGACTGTCCTGTAATAAATTTTGATTGGCTAAAGAAGAAGGTGGACTTGCTTGCCCAGGTCTTCAAAACTTTGAAGAAATATACAAAATTGAAAAAGCATTAAACTGGGCCTATAATGAAAAGTTAGATTTATCTATAGAAAACAACAGATTGAGGAAGATGGGTACAAATCCTAATGATACTTTATAAAATATATGGTTTAACCCAATCCATGTGCACGAATGTAAGAACTTCATCATATCTAATTTCAGTAAAGATATTTAAGACTATCTCAGTAAAGTTAAATGGGATATGGAAAACATCCTATTCTAAACCAATTAGGAACAATTCTAATGTTAAAGTGGGTGGAAGATGTATCCATTTTTCTAAATGGATTCACAAGGGGATATACAGAGGGACAGATATTACAGATAATAGGAACATGTTTATCTTGGACAGATTTAAAAACAACATTCCAACTAACTGATTCAGAGCACTTTCAATACAGGCAACTCTTCAGTATATTTAATAAAGACTTTAAAAGATGGGAAAGGGCCCCTAAAGGAAAAGTGATAGAAAATGTCCTACTGGAGAAAATGAAGCAAAAAAAAAAAAAAAGGGAGAGGGCTTTTTCACGGCTTTATAAACACTTAAATACAAATCCAATAAACTCTTATAATAAAACTATAGAAAAGTTGAATACAGACTTAAATATTGCACTAACCAAAGAACACTGGACAAAAATATTAGCTTCAGTAAAGAATTATAAGACCCCAAGGGACAAAACAACTGAATACATGATAATAAACAGGGCCAATTTCACACCTTACAGGCTCTTTAGAGCTAGGGTGAGCACTGATTGTAAATGCTGACATTGTAATGAACAAAATGGTAATTCCAACCACATGTTTTGGAGCAGTTCTATTGAAAAGGTTTGGTTGGTGGAGGTGTTGAAAATCTTTAAAAACGAGGGATTTCTTTTTTAAGTGAAATTAGCATAGTTCTCATACTGGAACATTGTAAGAAGAGATTATTTTCAAAAAATGAATTAATGATAATTTCAGTAATGCCAGTGACTACCAAACACGTAATTCTTAAATATTGGAAAGACACAAGTAAAAGAGGGGTATGACTGAAAGGGGAATGTGCTAAAATTTTTCTTTCCTTGTTATTTGACCATTATGTCTTCCCGTCAATACTTCATTACTGGACTGTTTACAATACTCCAATAAATAATTGTTCTAAAGATATTTTCTTCTGATTGGTACTGTATGACTACTATTTTTTCTATTGTTGTACCATTGCATTATAAAACAAATAGTTTTTTACCTTTATTAAAATATAGAACTCATTGTTTTAATAGGCGCACCCATGCTGCAGCGACAACAAACTTCACAGCATAAATTACAGTGCCAGCACTTTGCTGACACCAGGCACAGTGCTCTGACAATTTGAAATTTGGTAATTGGAGTGACAGCAATTCCCCCACACACCCCATTTATTTAAATAACAAACTCTGGGTCACACCCTGGTAGCAAGAAAGGTGACCCAGAGATCGGCAACATTGCCCGACATGAAAAAAACAAAGTCGCACAAGAAAAGTGCAACATTATTCCAACAACAACATTCAGGTGGCAGTATTCTGTCGGCACATTAACAGCATATGGTTTTAATATGCAATAAAATATATTTAAAAAGGGTTGTTTTACTCAATTCTATTCTGCATTTAGACTTCTTCATCTAGGGCAGAACCTTTTTCTTGCAGCATCCAGGCTTAGCTCCTCCCTTCTCCCAGAGCTCCTGAAATCCCCTTGGGGTGCTAAAAAGTGACAGAGAACAAAGCCACTCCAATGCACTACCAAAGGCTTCAAGTAACCTTGTATGCCCATCAATAGAGAGATATATAGATAGATACATACATAGACAGACAGACAGACAGACAGATAGATAGATAGATAGATAGATAGACAGACAGACAGATAGGGATAGAGATAGAGATAGAGATACATAAATATAGATATAGCTACAGAAACATATATAGATACAGATGTAGATATAGATACAGATAGAGATAGACAAATATAGATACATATACAGATATGGATATAGATACAGATATATAGATACAGATACATAGATACAGATATATATATATATATATATATATATATATATATAGATAGATACAGATATAGATACATAGATATAGATATAGCTACATAGATACAGATATAGATACAGATACAGATATAGATACATAGATATAGATATAGATACAGATATAGATACATAGATATAGATACAGATACAGATATAAATACATAGATATAGATATAGATACAGATACACAGATATTGATATAGATACATATATTTAAATACAGATACAGTTACAGATATAGATACATAGATATAAATATAGATACAGATGCAAATATAGATATAGATACGTATATAGATATAGATACAGATATAGGTATAGATATAGATATAGATGTAGAAACATAGGTATAGATATAGATAAAAATAGAGATATAGATATTGATATAGATACAGATTCAGATATCGATACATAGATATAGATACAGAAACAGATATAGATACATAGGGATAGATATAGATATAGATACAGATATAGATACAGATACAGATATATAGATATTGATACAGATATAGATAAATAGTTATAGATACAGATACAGATATTGATACATAGATATAGATACAGATACAGATGCAGATACATAGATATAGATACAGATACAGATATTGATACATATAGAGATACAGATACATAGGTATAGATATAGCTAGATAGAGAGATATAGATGCAGATACAGATATAGATATAGATATAGATATAGATATAGATATAGATATAGATATAGATATAGGTACTTAGATATAGACATATATAGATATAGATACAGATACAGATATTGATACATAGATATAGATACAGATACAGATGCAGATACATAGATATAGATATAGATAGAGAGATATAGATGCAGATACAGATATAGATACAGACACAGATATAGATACATAGATACAGATATGTGCATAAATATAGATACATAGATATTGATACAGATACATATACAGTTATAGATACAGAGATATAGATACAAATATAGAGATATAGATACAAATACAGAGATATAGATACATGGGTATAGATATAGATACAGATATATGTTGTAAAAAACAAAAACAAGGCGCTGCGTCAGCATGCGGTCTAACAGCAAAACAAAATGGTTATATTACATGCACACTGAAAATAGAGTTAAAAATCTACGTTTCGACCTTAGGTCTTCTTCAGAAACTATCTAAAAGAGAAAAAAACAAAGTTAGTGTAGAGGGAGGTAAAATGAGATATATATATGTGTGGGGAAAGAAGAAAGGGGAGGCTCAGGGAGAAGAAGTGATAAATGGTAAGATTAAGAGAGAGAATCTGTGAAACAAAAAGGTGATGATGGGAAAGATAAAGTGCACTAAAAACCTATTTATTTGGACTTGCTTATGGAGGCACATTTTCATGCATGTTGGACTTTGATACTGAGTTTTAATTATAATGATTGGATGAATGATTTTAGTATTTTATTGTTTTAATTTGATATTGTATTGTTTGTACAGCCCTTTGGTACAATGTGAACAGTGCTTTATAAATAAAGATTATTATTATTATTATGATAGAGACCTTCAAGTACATGAAAGGGAATTAACAGAGTGAAAAGTGAGGGTCTTTTTAAAATGAGTGACAACAGCACCACTAGGGGCACAGCCTAAACTTGATGGGGGGGGGGGATTCAGAAGGGATGTAAGGAAGCATTTCTATATGGAGAAGGTGGTGTCCAACTGGAATGAGCTGCCAGAGGGGATGGTATCAGTAAGGACAGTGGGAGCATTCAAGAGATCCTGGGACAAGCACAAAGGGAACCCTTGGGACCAAGGAAGGGGAGAAGGGGGGAGAAGGAGGGACAGTTAGGGGGGCAGGGTCATTGGCGTAAATTGTAAGGCCAGACCCTGCATTACTTACCGAGCAGAAGTGATAGACTGGGTGGTCTTCTTCTGCTGGCTCTTTTTGTACGTTCTCATATTTGAATACATACTAGAACCTTTTGAAATGGCTATACACTATTTTGAAATTTTCTTGAAAGGACTTAAGAGTTTAAGGAGCTTTATATGCAATAGGTAGTTTATTCCAATATTTTGCAACTTTATTACTTATGACAATTTGATGAAAAAAAAATCTCTTATCTGATTTGGCTTCTTGTCTGCAAGTGATAATCCTTTCCTGTCTATTTTCAACTGGTTGCTGTAGAAATTATTGCGATGTCATCATCATCATAATTTATATGCAGTGTCTGGGGAACCAGTCAGAGCAAATTACAATAAATACATTACACAGTAAACTACAGATACATGTGGCAAACATGCAAAATAGCAACAGACAGAGCACAAGACAAACTACTCACTACAGCACCCTAAGTTAGTCAGCAATCATCAGTAGTAATCCCCAAAACTCCCAGAAAAGGTGAAAGTCTGCAACTGAGGAAGAGGCAGAAAGCCTCAAAGTGCTAGGGATTTGCGTTGATTCAAACTGTTACCCTGGACTATGCACCGGGCTCGTATTAAATGACTTTTGGGATTTAAAAGCAATTTTGAGTGCCCCTTTCTGTTGTTCTTCAGTTTCCCAGCTGTGTTTGCAGCTCTCACCCGCTGGAGGAGGGCACATGTGCTGTCTTGGCACTGCTGCTGTAAAGGTCCTATCACCAACAGACTTCTACCTGGACACAGATACTGCTAACAAATTGCCTTTGGAGGGGACCTTTGATGTCAGTCTGGAATGTGGAGCTTGAAAAATTCAGCAATACTGGAAGAGTCCAAACCCTGTAGAGCCCTAAAGATAAGTAACAGAATTTTGAAACAGATTTTCCATCTGACTGGTAATTAATCAATTGTGAGCTGTACATGCTAATGCATGTAATCACCATTCCCACTCTGTCAGCAGCACAACACATCATCAATCAATCAATCAACTTTATTTAACCAGGCGTAGACACCATTGAGCATGCTCATTTTCAAGGTGGTCCTGGACATCAACAGTTTACAGGCACAGGTAGACAATCACAAGAGTACATGAGGAGGTCATACATATCATAAAATACAGATGACAATATTACATACAGTTAGCAAAGACATCACAATAAAAATTATTGGCATTTATGTATATACCAGGCCAAAGTAAGATAGATGAGAGTGAGAGTGGGGGAGGGCGTGAGAGAGAGAGAGAGAGAGAGAGAGAGAGAGGGAGGAGGGAGGGAGGAAGGGGAGAAAGAGAGGGAGAGGAGAGAGAGAGAGAGGAGGAGAGGTAAGGAGAGAGTGAGGGAAGAGAGGGGAAGGGAGGAGAGAGAGAGAGAGAGAGGAGAAAGAGAGAGAGAGGAAGGGAGAGAGAGACAGAGAGAGAGGGAGCGAGGGAGAGAGCGAGCGAGGAAGAGAGAGAAAGAGAGAGGGAGCAGGAGAAGGGAGGAGCAAGTGCTGGGAGCTCCTTAACTAGGGAACTAGGTGAACTAAGTGCCAGAATAAATGCAAAAAATATTGGTGGTTGCGGAAGCTAGGTCACCTAAAGCAGTTACAGGTTTCTTTCAGGTGGGTCAGTTGGCTGCACTAGCAGGATGATTGCAAGCATTACGCTAGGGCTGCCAGCTGACCCACTTGTATTCAACTGCAGACTGAGTTGGAGCAGCACTTTAGCATGTAAATTGCCCCAATGCAATGCCATCAGTAGTGGAGAAAAATACTCATAAATCCCACCCTAAGTTAAAAAACCTCACCTCAGCGTTTTTAACAACCTAAAGATTGCTCATCAGCTTCAATAACAGATCGGTATTTAGGACATTTCTATAGTTCAGCCCAGAGATAAAAGAGGCCTGCATCATGGCCAGCAGGTCCTACACAGAGGACTAGTCTAAGCAACAGAGATCCCGTTTTTGCACAAATGTCATCAGTAAGAAAGAATAAGAGGAAAGTTAATACAAAAATATCTGGATTATTTATTTATTTATTTAAGAGTTTTACAAGGAAGCCACACTGAGCAGAGTACTACTTGATTCCAGTTACGTCCTGAGGGAAGGGGGAGCAGAGAAGAAAAATACACACAATTTATACATACATACATACAGAGTGTGGGGTATTCGTAACATACGTATATACAGAGTATAGGTAGGATATTATATAAATAGTATATATATATATATATATATATATATATATATATATATATATATATATACACAGAATAAAGGATTTTAAACAGATAGTAATACAAGGAACCATCAGCTAAAATACATTGCACACAATTGGTACAGAGGCATTGTAAGGCAAAAGTCCACAAAAACAAACAGTGAGGTAGCAAGAAATGGGCTAGGACCACTAGCCTGGACCTAGCCTAGGATTTCTGGAGCAGACACTTGGCATGAGCATATGCCTAGCCACAGTCACAGGTGGAAGAGAAATGCTCTTTGATGAGGGAGTTGAGTTTCAAAGTTGCAGGTGTGTGCCGGATTTCCATGGGGAGGGAGTTCCACAGTTTAGGAATGCAATGCCTGAAAGTTGCCTGGCCAGCAGAGGAAGTCATGAGTGGCACAGCCAGGAGCAAGGTGCTGACGTTCCTGAGAGGGTATGCAGGAGGGTTACGGGTTGAGATGACAGAGGTAAGGTACGGCAGTAGAGACTGGGACCAGAACTTGGCCATGAGATTCGTGCAGTGGGACAGTCTACAATCCTGGAGCGAGGTGAGATTGAGAGTCCAGTAGAGAACGTAGTGGTGTGTGGAGGGTGGGCAATTGAGAGCAAAACTGGAAAAGGAGTGGAAGAGAGGGTACAGTCTGGCCAGGGTGAACTTTGGAGCGGCGCTGTAGACTAGATTTCTGTAGTCAAAAACAGGGAGAATCATTTTCTGCACAAGTGCATGACGGGCTGGCAGTGGGATGTGGGTTGCGATATAGGGCACTCAACTTGGGGTGGAGCTTTTTGTGGATGGCATCGACATGTGTAGAAAACTCGAGGTGTTGGTACAGCCAGACCCCAATATATTAATACTGATGAATACTGTCTAAATATTATGTTTGTTTTTAAGTTTTCCCAGTGACATCAGTGTTTGTAGCCTTGTCTCAGTTTCTGTCATAATAGTTGCTCTATAAACTGTTTTTTTATTTTATTTATTTATTTACTTATGACTTTGTTAACTGGGTAGGTGCACTGATCCCAGGGACCGTTTTCAGGCATGACCTGGGCCACGTAAGGTGGCACAGTGTAGGAACATCAAAATAACAAGAACATAACAAGAGCAGGTAATACACAGTGAAAGGTTACAGCTGTTACATTTGGCAATACATGGTGCCAGTAGTTGAGGGACAATAAATAACAAAGCAGAGTAAGGCTCATGGTGGGACAGTTTCAGTAAATAAGAGAATCTATTTGGCCCTACCCCTGGAACCTACGGGGGGGGGGGGCTAGTCCTTAAAGCAGTGGCAGGTGGATGCCAACAGGAGCCAGGTTATCGCTAGTACTGGCAAAATGTTTACAATTTGAGGTGTAACTGTCAAATAAAAACATATTCGTTTGGTTATGCATCTGTTGTTTATTTATTTATTGAAATATTTTACCAGGAAGGCACCCTGAACAACAAGTTGCTCATCTCCTGGTACGACCTGGGGGGGGGGGTACAATTGGATGAGGAACTAGATATACAGTATAACAGATTACAGAACTGCAAAGTTATACATTCAGTTACATAAGAACACATGAACATATGAATGTGCCAGCAGAAACAGACCACCCGGTCTATCTAAGTGTGCAGCTAGCACTCCTAGTTTGCAGCTGCCCCACCCCCTTCCCCTTTGTCATCCCACTGCCACCCTCCACCTCTCCCACCCTCATTCTCCCCTGTTCCCTGTCTGATGCACTTTTAAAGTTGTTCACAGATTTACATGATACCACCATTCTGGTATTGCTTTCCATTTGCTACCACCCTCTCCATCAAATAGTGTCTCCTAATTTCCTCCCTAAATCCCCCCTCTATTCTTAGCCTGTGCCTCTGGTGTCCCTCCCCCTCTAGCTTAAAGACCCCATCTGCCCCATCCTTATTGATTCCCCTCAGATACTTGAATGTCTCTATCATGTCCCCCCTGTCCCTCCAGGGTGTACATATTCAGGTCTCCAAGCCTGCTCTCATAGTCTCTCCCCTCCATTCCACATATCATCTTTGTTGCCCTCCTCTGTGCCCCCTCCAGTAGCCTGATATCATGCTTCAGGTGTGGACTCCAAAACTGCAGAGAATACTCCAAGTGCGGCCTTACCAGCGACCTGTAGAGGGGCAAGATCACCTTTCTTCACCTGGACGAAATCCCCCTCGCTATGCACCCAGTATTTTGTTTGCTTTTGCAGCTGCTCTCCTGCACTGGGCGGTATTGTTCATGGTCCCTGTTACCATTACTCCTAGGTCCTTCTCCTCCTCAGAGATCCCCAGCTTAACCCACCCCAGACAGTATTCTCTCCTTGGGTTCTTCGCCCCAAAGAGCATAACCTTACACTTCTTTGCATTAAACCCCAGCTGTCACCTCTCTGACCACTCCTCTAGCTGCTTCCATCCCTCCCCTCCATCCACCACTGCTCCCATTTTGGTGTCATCTGCAAACAGACTTAACATGCTAACTACCCTGTGTGCAATGTCTGATATGAAGAGCCCAAATAGTACTGGTCCCAGCACAGAGCCCTGTGGCACCCCGCTCGTCACTGGCTTTGAAGTTGAGAGCTCCCCTCCCACCACCACCACCAGTTGCAGCCTCCCACTCAGCCAGCTTGTAATCCAGTTTGTCATTTTTGCCCCTACCCCTACACCAGTTAGCTTCCCCCCAAGCCACCCATAAGGCACCAAATCGAAGGCCTTGCTGAAGTCCAAGTAAAGAACATCTACCGCATGATCTGTATCCAGCTCACCTGTCACCCAGTCATAATATTGTGTCAGGTTGGTTTGACAGGACTTCCCCCAAAACAAACCCATGCTGCCTCACATCCTGAAGGCTGTTGTCCTCCAGGTACGACATCAGTCTTTCCTTTAGTATCATTTCCATGAGTTTTCAGACTATGGAGGTCTCACTTACTGGATGATAATTACCCGGTTTGTCCCTTGGTCCGCTCTTGTGTAACGGCACTACATATGCCATCCTCCAGTCCAGTGGCACACATCTTGACTCCAGTGAGGTGCTGTACAGATCTGCTAGTGGCTCCACCAACACCTCTGCCATCTTCCTCAGCACCATGGGGTGGATACCATCCGGACCTGGTGCCTTATCTACCCCTCAGTGCCCTCAGTCCCTCTAGGACTCTACCTCCCTCAATCCTTCCATCTGTCACCTCCTCTTCCCCGTCCCCACCCACACAGTCAGTGGTGCCATCCTCCAGTCCAGTGGCACACATTCTGACTCTAGTGTGGTGCTGTACAGATCCACCTGTGGCTCCGCCAGCACCTCTGCCTCTCCCTTAGCACCCTGTTGTGGATACCATCTGGCCCTGGTGCTTTGTCTACCCTCAGTGCTCTCAGTCCCTCTAGGACTACCTCCCTCAATCTTTTCATCTGTCGCCTCCTCTCCCCCCACCCCACCCTCCAGCCCATGGTGGTAGCGAACCCCGCACTATTTCCCGAACACTGAGCAAAGTATTCATTTCAGTGTCTGCCTGTTCCTCCCTTTTCCGTCCACCCCACCCTTTTTTATCCTCACTATTGTCTCCTTGCACTTCCTTTTCTCTCTAATGTATCTGAAAAAGTCTCCGGCCCCCCAATTCCCTGAGCTAATCTCAGCTCCCTCTGAGCCTTGGCTTCTCTCACCTTTCTGGTCACCTCCCTGGACCATCTTGCATACTCCTCCCTGTCCTTCTATACATCTGGTGCACCTCTCATTTTGCCCTCACCACCTCCACTACTTCACTGTTCAACCATCATGGTTTCCTTGCTCTGCTCTTCTTACTCTGTGTCTTGGTGCAGGCTTCCATTGCCTCTGTAATCCCGTTTAATAATATCTCATTTCTGCTCCACATCCATTTCCTACCTTATGCCCTCCAGTTTCCTTTTCAGTGCTTCCCGCATCCTCCCAAAATTCGCCCCCCTGAAGTTTACCACCCGGGTTACTGAGTTCTCTGGCTCCCTGCACATCGTGATATTAAACCACATCATTTGGTGATCACTGTCAGCTAGTGTGTCCTCCACCCTTATTTCCCTTACTGCCTCCCCATTCGACAATACCAGATCTAAAGTGTTCTTTAGCCTAGTAGGTACACTGACCAACTGCGTCAGGAGACCCTCCTTGATCGCATCCAGGAGCACTTGCTGCCTAGCACTGGAGGTGACCAGAATGCTCCCCCACAATGACCACCTTCCCTTCCCTTTTCTACATACCTTTTTGATTTGTCCCACTAATTCCCTGTCAAGCTCCTCAGAATGGGTTGGCAGCCTGTATACCACCCCAAACCTCAATTTCCTACTCCTTGAGTCTAGGAGCTGCAGCCAGATTGCCTTTGTTCTCCTTTCCTCCTTCTCGTCCCTTGTGCATTTGATCCTGTCCCTCACACAGACTGCCACCCCACCCCCTTCCCTCCTTACAGTTCTTTCTGTATAATTTGTACCCTGGGATTGCCACATCCCAGTCTGGTGCTTCTATTGCATAATAGGAGTGAAAGAGCTAGGGAAGTTCCCAGGTGGGGACTAATTAACAGGGCCTAGTAAGAAGGCTGAAAGGTGACAAATGTGTGAGGAGACAGAGATGGAGACTTATGGTGAAAATGAAAGCTTTCCGCTGTCAGACACTCGTATCCGATGAGGCAGAGAATTCCACAGGGTTGGGGCTACAGACAAAAATGCCTAAGATTCAGATGTGTTTAATGACTCCCTGGGAATTTCCAGCAATCCCTCATCTGCCCTATGCCACCTCTTTTCCAGGTAGTACATCCCAAGGGCTCCCAGCCTCTCCTCATAAGACCTATCCTGTAACCCTTCGATCATCTTGGTTGCTCTCCTCTGGACCCCTTCCAGTATGCTGATGTCCTTCTTAAGGTAAGGATGCCAGTACCTCACTCCATATTGTAAATGTGGTCTCACCAATTACATGTACAATGGTAAAATAACCTCACTCTGCCTACTACTGAATCTCCTTGCAATATACCCCAGCATCCTGTTAGCCTTCACCACCACCTTTTTACATTGAGTGGAGTATTTCAGGTCACTTGTAGTTACTACCCCTAGATCCTTTTCCTCTTCAGAAGCAGTTACCTGAGCCCCTCCTATGTAATACTCTGTTCTAGGGTTCTTGGCCCCTGTGTGCATTACTTTGCACTTTTTGGCATTGAAACTAAGTTGCCAGATTCCTGACCATCTCTCTAGTCTGGTGAGGTCCTCCCTCAGGTCCTGTATCCCCTCCTTGGCGTCTACTCTCCCAGAGAGTTTGGTGTTGTCTGCAGACAGGCACATTTTGCCTTTAATGCCTTCCCTGATGTCACTTATGAAGACATTGAATAACACAGGCCCCAGCACCGATCCCTGCGGGACCCTGTCAGTGATCTCCTTGGTGCTGCAGAACTTACCCTCAACCACCACTCTCTGGATTCTACCATTCAACCAGTTTGCAGCCCATCTTACCATATTCTCCCCCACCTCTAGATCCCTCAGCTTCATTATCGACCTCTTGTGTGGTACAGAATCAAAGGCCTTACTAAAGTCCAGGTATATGATGTCCACCACCTGGCCTTGTCCACTGCCCTCTTGACCCAATCTAAGAACTTGATCAGGTTTGTTTGACACAATCTGCCTGCCACAAACTCATGCTGTCTTTTGTCCTGTAGACCACTCTCCTTTATGTACCTCACCAGCCTTTCCTTCGGTATGGTCTCCATGAGTTCACATACTATTGAGGCCAGGCTGACTGGCCTATAGTGACCCAGGTCATCCTTGGGTGTGCTGTTCAACATGGAATATGCAATGAGCTGATTTAGAATATGTCATTTATCTTCATGAGGGAGGGGACAGGGCAATGACTTATAAGTAGCAGTGACTAGTGACTGAAGTAACTTAAAGGAGAACTACCAGCAGAGGTGAAGCCCTGACCACTGCACAGATTGGAGTTTCACGTCTCCAGTCCCCCCTGCAAACTCCATATTAAATTAATAATTTTTGTACTGATCACTCATAAAAACCTGTAAATCCATCAGTACGCCTGGCATTTTAAGTATGGCGCTCGTGAACATGCCAGGATCTCGTGCATAAGATTGCCAGCTGATGACACTGCCTTGCCCTTTCCTCAATGGTGCCATTAAGTGTGGAGATTTTACAATGTTTATATCTCTGATGCCTAGTGATATTTTTACAGAATTTACCTAAATTCCATGGGATGGCAGGCATACCCATGGGATTTAGACAAATTCTATAAAAAGCCCCTGCATTCAATGTCACATGACACTTTTCTCAGGGGGAGCAAGTCTGCTACCCCCTCGCAAGGAAAGATACATGACATATTCTGAATCAGGCAACTGCACAGCCCTTATGTCTATAGATTCTGAGAGGGCATTTGCTCCCTCAAATTCTCATTCAAGTAGTGCTTTTTGGGTTGAGAAAGTCTGCAAAAATCTAATTTAGGGGTCCTGTGAAAATCTCTTGGCACGACATCCTTGTGCCATTGTGTATACAATTTATATCATGTATTATAAAACTGTAAGGCTTTTGTATTAGTTCTTTTTATGAACATTTAACTGTTCCTGTTCCACTTCACTGCTCTGTTTTTGCTGCAGCAGAGGCCACTGTGATGTCATCCAGCATTGTTCAAGTTGCGCTCCCATTGGTTCAGGGTTCCTTTGTGACATGTCTAAAGTAGGATAAATAGCAAAAGTGAGGACAAATGATTTATCCTCCTTTGGAAAATGGGCTTCAGTTTAACCGAATTTTGATTGGCTGAGCCCTTGGCGAGGAGGGGGATGTCTATCAGACAACAGAGCCCAGGTAAGAATGATGCCAGCCCAGACTACCTCAGTACCAGATTGGTATCACTGTGCCCATAGAATTTCCAATTTAAAAATGCTGCCAGTTTTTTTCACTTGCTCAGCAGGTGAGTTGTTAGCCAACCAAGCCCCCCATCCCACCCCCACAGAGTCTGTCACTTTTGTTCAATAAATAAAAAATGGATCCAAGACAGAATGTCGGCAACACAGACCGCGAGGTCATCCACAGCAACATCCACAACTCACGGGGTGCAAGGCCGCCAAGACAATACAGTGCAGACAGGAACGGTGACAGCAGAATTGCTGAACAGCTAGGGGCTGCAGGGCAGCAGCCGTGAGGGACCACAACACACCCAGGCATGCATCGCCCATCCCCCCACAGCTGTATGGCCAACACACACACCACAGGGCAGCTGGGCCCAGGGATCCCACCCCCCCCCACAATGTGCGGGGGCACATGAACAGCCCTGGAGGATGGGCCCCATGACCACAAGGGGCACAGCTGAGAACAGCCCCCAGCCTCCCCCCCAACATGGCCCCACCGGACTCAGACGGGGCAGGCCCACACAGGGTGGCTGGGCACCATGGTCACCACAGAGGGCATGACATTGCACTGGGGACCACGGAGTGGCACATGTGCCACTGGGACACCACCGCAGCAGTGCAGGGGCCTAACAGCAGACCATGGATGCCCACTGGACAGGGCACACAGCCCGCATCCATCGGATGGGGACTGTGCAGTGCATATGGTCCTACAGGCATGGGTGTCCACAGCGATGCCAGTGGGACACCCCCTGCCACAGGGCAGTAGCACACAGTGGCGAGCCCTTGGGAGTTCGGTACCAGAGATAGGACAGCACAGCCAGGGATGCCACCAAACATGTTTATTGTACATACAGACCATACACTGTGCTACACACCCGCACCTGTGCCCTGAATCCAGTACACACCCCCACAACAGCTGAATGCTCATAGTCCCAAACGGCATAGTCCACAACTACCCAGGTGCTCAGACCTGGAGATGGACATTCAGGGCAATGCCCAGGAGGTAGTCTCACAGTGGCCATGTCTCATACTGCTCCACAATCTGCAGTATACAGTCCGTGGCATCCTGGGCCCTCCTGTGATCACTGGTCACCTCATTGCTGCATAGCAGCTGCTGGTGCTGCAGCTCTGTCAGGCACTGTTGACCACGGAGTACCTCAATGAAGCACCAGATGGTGGGATGCACTGCGCCCATCAGTGCATTGGAGCCCCGGTGCCACCCCTCCAGGACGTTGGTGGTCCTGGGCAGGCCCTCATGGACAGAGGCATACACGTTCATAAGTTATATATATTTAAGAATTAGCTCATATGGCTGTTCCTTGTTTCCTCCCTCCTCACCTGAGGGCTCAAGTCAGTTTGAAGATCCTCAAGCTCCTCCCTCACAGCCTTCAAACTTAATCCCCAGTGGCATTTCAGTACTTAAAAAAAGGCTACTGCAAGGGGTGGGTGGGACGGCTTTTACAATCCTTCCAGCTACAGAAACCTTTAAGTTAAATTCCACTTGAAGCTAAATAAAAAAAAAAAAACAATAGCAAAACTTACAAAAATCCTCTCCACACTAACTTTCTTCACAGCAAGTAGAATTAACTAATCCTTCTGTCCTGCAGTTTAAAAAACAATAGTAAAACTTACAAAAATCCTTTCCACGCTCTCTCCACAGGAAGTAGAATTAACTAATCCTTCTCTCCTGCAGTTTGATGGCTCTGTCAGAATTTAAAGGCTTTGTAACAGGATATAAAAAATAGCACAAAATAATCACACAATCGCAATTGTGACATAGCATACAGTTAAAAATATCATACCTGTGGACTATGCATATATTTATAAGAGACATATCTGAGGAACATAGTACTGCAATTTAAAGGCATTGGAGTAAAGCACCATGCTGGAATGGATCACATTTAAGTGACAGTATATTTAGCAATTATTGAATGAATGAGGTGTAGTAAAGAGACATCATGGGTGGTAGAGGAGTAGACAGGGGAAACCAGCTAGGGGAAGGGAGGAGAGAGATGGGGGGAACATTACCGGAGCATAAGTGAGCAAGGACAAGTTGGGTAGAGATAGTATGGGGGTGGTGGAAGGAAGAAGAAGGAGGGATGAGAGAGACTTGCCTAAGACTAGGCTTCTTCAGGATGCTGAGAACCCTGCCAGAGAGCAGAGTCAGGTGAGGACGAGTCAGGTGGAAAGGATGGAGGGAAGAGGGGGAGGAAGGGAAGAGTCATTTACTAGTGCTGGACCCCTCCAGGATCCTGAGAACCCTGCCAGGGGGCAGAACTAGGTGAGGACAAGAAAGGATGGAGGGGAAAAGGGAGGGAAGGAAAGGTTGTTTTCCAGTGCTGGACCCCTGTTTTTCCCCCATGGATGATTCTCTTCCTTCAGCTAAACAGAAGTTTTTTATCCCCTTATGGCACAGTGTCAGAATTTCTACCTTATGTCATTCTGTAGAAAGGTTCCATTGTTCCTAATGTGCAGTGCCCTTCCCAATCCAACAAACTGCTTCCCCAAGCTCCTGCCTTATCTTCATCATCTTACACATGGCTAGAAAAGGACAAAGAAAAGGGAGCACAATGTAAAACAGCTCTGCATTCATGGTCCAGTAGAAAGACATGCTTCTATGCCAAAGTACATGGAAAATACAACTGTTCACATCTGAAGTCAATTGCCAGCTATCACGGAAAGATCATTTTTGGCAGAGAGAGTAAAACACATGTTGCAAACTAAAACTCACCTTCCTTTGACTTTACCTTAAAGTAAACACTGGCATTCATAAAACTATTAATTGCTCCTAGGGATCAGAAAGGATTAGCAGCTATAGCATCTTGTTTTGAAAACAAACCTAACTTTTCATAGCATGAAGAGCAAGTCTACTAGACAGTTCATATGCGGTCGTATTTGTATGGATAAAGCCTTTGCAATAGCTTTGCTCTGTATATTGTATGCTACTTACCTCAACAGATGAGGATGTGGGATCATAAAGCCACTCATGAGTTATCATAGCAACACCCACTCATGAGTTCAGATAAATAACACATCTTGAGTCAGGTCATTGTATTTTGAATTTATACACCACTTTTTTTTTTGCTAGGATATAATGGCCTTGCTTGGGTCTGAAAATTGTCCACTCCACCCCACATTTGAAAGGACTGCTGTGGTCCCAAAAGGACCTGAAACTCCTCTCCTACTGTAATGGGGGTGGGGATGGTCTCCTCCCCACCTGAAGGACAGAGATCATAGCTAAGGGCCCGATCCATACAGGTGACCAGGGTATGCTCAGATTGTGCATATTCTTGCTATGGCTCTGCACCCCCAAAATGCCTGTTTGCACTGGATGGCATCTACAACTCTCATCCACCACACTCTGCTGGTGCAGGGCCATGTGTCAGGGCAGGGGGCAGCAAGGGTGGCGGTGCTGGTCCAGACTCCAGACATCCAATTGAATGCCTATGAAGGACAGCTAAAATGGCATTCCTCCAAGGACTGCTGTCTCCCCATTAAAGTGCCAGTGAAATGGTAAACTAATTGCAACACTGTCAGCTGATCTTGGTCCTGCCCCCAGCCCACTGTGGAGGCTTCTAGAACTGGTGACTGATGGGGGGGGACAATCTGGCCCAGGGAAAGGAGATGTGGCCAGGTCAAAAGGGTGTTCACTCAGTCTGCCAGCCATCCCCACCATGGGCCATGCATTGTAGATGAGAGGCAAGGCTGCACCCACCCCCGGGCTTGCCCCAACCCACAACCTGCGTAGCCCATGCGCTCCATGGTTTTCCTTGCCCTCCACACATGTAGACTTCTGAGGATCAGGTCGTTAGTACATCCCTAGAAAATGCCACTGTGTGTGGTGAAAAGAGTCCACCAGTACTGTAGATGTAAACAATATGGTCATTGCAGCACCTGGAGTTTATCTATCTATCTATCTATCTATCTATCTATCTATCTATCTATCTATCTATCTATCTATCTATCTATCTATCTCTCCGTCTACTGTATCTATTTATCTGCCTATCTATCAAAAAACTGTATTAAGACAATGCTAGGGTTCATGGACAAAGTGAAACCAAAACAAAATGCAAAAGGTAGCCTTTAAGACTTGTGCTCCATGTTAACACAACTGTTTATTGAACTAACACCACACTTTATATTTTGCGCAGGTAATAGTTTTGTGATAATACTATTAAAGTATTATATATTTCATTTATTTATTGAAAACTGTGAAGATAACCTGTAATGTGTCCGGTTAATTCTGCGCTGGCGTGATAGCACAGTACAAATCAGTGTGGACATAACCGCAAAAAATGAATGGCTAAGAGCACAACACATTATAGTGCTATCCAGGTAGTTGCTGTCATGCAAGTGAAGTTGGAGAAGAGCCTGAGTGTGTGCCTGCTGACCAGGCTGCCACCGTAGCATAGTAGCTATGGTCACAGGCTATGGTGCGGCTCTGCTGGGTTTGATTCCTACCTGTTTCTTTTTTTCATATTTCATGTGTCAGTACAGCTTTGTTGCTGTCCCCCCCCCCGGACTTTCTGTCCCCCTTGCTGCTGACCTTGGAGTTGGTTATATTTTGTTTGGTAGGTGCGGTGGGCATAGCCCCCCGCAGAAAGTTGTCAAGCACTGTTATTTCTGGGGTGAGTTTTCCATCAACTCCCTGGCATGACTTCCCCACAGAGTTTGTCTGTGGCTGTGTGGATGCGCGGAGGTGGTTGGCATCATTTTGTTTTTGTGTTTTTTGACCGCGCTGCTTCACCGGAGCTAACTTGACCTAGAACCAACCTGTGAGCACAAGTGCTCATTTACAAAGGTTCCGGGTCAAATACACAGTCACAAAAAACATTACAAGTACAATAAGCAGTTCCACTGTAAATGCAGTCGAGTCAGGCTCCAAGCATTTCAGGCAGAACAATTGCATATAGTTTTGAAAAGATCAATACAGATCATTGTATAAAATGTCACAGATTATGTACAATGAGAAACCAAAAAAAAAACTGTTTAACAATTACAATTGCATTAGACTGCAAAGGCAGACCACAAAGATCTCACTGATTAAACTTGGGGAGATTCAGCAATGTATCAGGCAGTTCATTTAACCAGTTAGCAGTCCTGACAACAGATGACCACTTTCCCAGCTAAGCATGTCAGAAAGGAGGTTTAAGGGCATTCCTCACCATTTTCCTGGTACTGTATTGGTTGGAGATGGTGTGGAAGCAATCTTTAAAGCAGGGGGTTGTGCCCAAGGGTACCTCTTTGGTTAGCAAACAGGTGTAGAGCTTTATTCTGCTGAGTAAAGGTAGTCAATCAGTTAGTATGTAAGGGGTTCAACTATAAGTGTGGTTATCTGCACCAAGTACAACATGGCATGCCTTATTACAGATCAGCTTTACTCTGTTTATCATCATGTTACAGGCAGCAGCATAGACAGGGAGCCCATAATCTATGAGTGACAGAATGGAGCTGGCCAGAATAAGGCATCTAACATCCCCAGATTGTTCCTGTTACAGTATAAGGCACCCAGTCTTCTGTTAAATATGGTCACCAGATTGTCAACATGGGGGTGCAAAAGACAAGGGGCTCGATTCTCAAATCCTTGGGAGTGACGCAAGGTGCCTGCACCAAACATAAATGGTGCAAGTAGCACCTTGCATCAAATACTGCCCGCTGAGCTATTCACAAAGGCAGCCTGCATCAGCCACAGGCTGTGTGCCCCAAACAGGGCTTGCACCACCCGTGTGCCCACAAATGGGCTTCGACACGGGGCTAGGGGCTTGCGGCAGATGCAGGCTGCCATAGCTCCACAATCAGTATTCACAAATCTCACCCAGAGGGTGAATTTCTAAGTACTCTTAGACAAGCCAGGTCTAAGGGTACTTAGAAATTCACCCTCTGGGTGAGGTAAGCACTGTGTGGTAATGTGCTGCGGTCCCCCGCCCCAGCCTCAATCCCCCCTTATATATATAATAAATTCCCTGGTAGTCTAGTGGTAGTGCAATATTATCTTTTAAATGTTGCATGTTTCTGTGACTGAGTCCTTTGAGGTACAGATGACAGGGTTATAACTGACAAAAACTGTGCTTCTGCCTCTGAAAAGAAAGCTACAGTTACCATATTTTGTAAACATATGCACATACGAATGTACCAGCAGAAACAGACCACCTGGTCTATCTAGGTCTGCTTGAGTGTGCAGCTAGCACCCCTAGTTTGCAACTGCCCCACCCCACTCCCCCTTGTCATCCCACTGCCACCCCCACCTCCCCCACCCTCACTCTCCCTGTCCCATGCCCTTTAAAGCTGTTCACAAATTTACATGATACCACCCATTCTGGTAGTGCATTCCATTTTGCTACCACCCTCTCCATGAAATAGTGTCTCCTCATTTCCCTCCTAAATCTTCCACCCTCTATTCTTAGCCCGTGCCCCCTGGTGTCCCTCCCCCTCCTTAGCTTAAAGACCCCATCTGCCCCATCCTTATTGATTCACCTCAGATACTTGAATGTCTCTATCATGTTCCCCCTGTCCCTTCTATCCTCCAGGGTGTACATATTCAGGTCTTCCAGCCTGCTCTCATAGTCTCTCCTCTCCATTCCACATATCATCTTTGTTGCCCTCCTCTGCACCCCCTCCAGTAGCCTGATATCATGCTTCAGGTATTTTCTCCAAAACTGCACACAATACTCCAAGTGCTGCCTTACCAGCGATCTGTAGAGGGGCAAGATCACCTCTCTTCACCTGGATGAAAACTCCCTTGTTATGCACACCAGAATCTTGTTCGCTTTTGCAGTCACTCTCCTGCACTGGGCAGTATTGTTCATGGTCCCTGTTACCATTACCCCTAGGTCCTTCTCCTCTCAGTTATCCTCAGCTTAAGCCCCCCCCCACCAGTATTCTCTTCTTGGGTTCTTCACCCCAAAGTGCATAACCTTACACTTCTTTGCACTGAACCCCAGCTGCCACCTCTCTGACCACTCCTCTAGCTTGCTTAGGTCCCTCTGCAGCTGCTTCCATCCCTCCCCTCCATCCACCACTGCTCCCATTTTGGTGTCTGCGAACATATTTACCTTGCTCACCACCCCATGTGCAATGTCTGCTATGAATAGCCCAAATAATACTGGTCCCAGCACAGAGTCCTGTGGCACCTCGCTCGTCACTGGCTTCGGAGTTGAGAGCTCCCCTCCCGCCACCACCCATTGCAGCCTCTCACTCAGCCAGCTTGTAATCCAGTTTGCCATTTTGGCCCCTACCTCCTCACCAGTTAGCTTCCCCCCAAGCCACCCATAAGGCACCGAATCGAAGGCCTTGCTGAAGTCCAAGTAAAGAACATCCACTGCATAATTCTTATCCAGCTCACCTGTTTCCCAGTCATAATGCTGTATCAGGTTGGTTTGACAGGACTTCCCCGAAACTAACCCATGCTGCCTCACATCCTGGAGGCCGTTGTCCTCCAGGTACAACACCAGTTTTCCTTTAGTATCAATTCCATGACTTTTCACACTATGGAAGTGAGACTTATTGGACGATAATTACCCAGTTTGTCCCTTGGTCCGCTGTTGTGTAATGGCACTACATGTGCCATCCTCCAGTCCAATGGCACACATTCTGACTCTAGTGTGGTGCTGTACAGATCCACCTGTGGCTCTGCCAGCACCTCTGCCTCTCCCTTAGCACCCTGTTGTGGATACCATCCGGCCCTGGTGCTTTGTCTACCCTCAATGCTCTCAGTCCCTCTAGGACTACCTCCCTCAATCTTTTCATCTGTCGCCTCCTCTCCCCCCCGTCCCCACCCTCCCAGCCCATGGTGGTAGCGGCCCCCCCTTTTCTTCCATGAATACTGAGCAATAACATTCATTCAGTTCTTCTGCCTGTTCCTCCCCTTCCGTCCACTCCCCACCTTTTTATCCTCACTACTGTCATCTTGAACTTCCTTTTCTCCCTGATGTATCTGAAAAGTCCCCGATTCCCTGTAGTCTCAGCTCCTCTGGGCCTTGGCTTCTCCAACTTTTCTGGTTACCTCCCTGGACCATCTTGCATACTTCTACCTGTCCCCTTCCTTCCCCGTCCTCCTATACCTCTGGTGTGCCTCTTGTTTTGCCCTCACCACTTGCACTACCTCACTGTGCAACCAACATGGTTTCCTTGCTGTACTCCTCTTACTCTGTGTCTTGGTGCAGGCTTCTGTCGTGTCTGTAATCCCCCGTTTAATAATATCCCACTTCTGCTCCATGTCCATCTCCTGCCTTATGCCCACCAGTTTCCCTTTCAGTACTTCCCGCATCCTCCCAAAGTCCATCCCCTGAGGTTTACCATCTGGGTTACTGAGTTCTCTGGCTCCCTACACATTGTGATATTAAACCACACTGTTTGGTGATTGCTGTCAGCTACTGTGTCCTCCATCCTTATTTCTCTTACTGCCTCCCCATTTGACAATATAAGATCTAAAGTGTTCTTTAGCCTAGTAGGTACACTGACCAACTACGTCAGGAGACCCTCTTGGATCACATCCAGGAGCACTTGCTTCCTAGCACTGGAGGTGACTGGAATGCTCTAGTCAACCCCCAGCAAGTTGAAATCACCCATGATGACCACCTTCCCTTTTCTACATACCTTTCTGATTTGTCCCGGTAATTCCCTGTCAAGCTGCTCAGAATGGGAAGGTGGCCTGTATATCACCTCAAAACTCAGTTTCCTACCCCATGAGTCTAGGAGCTGCAGCCAGATTGCCTCTGTTCTCCTTTCCTCCCCCTTGTCCCTTGTGCATTTGATCCTGTTCCTCACATAGACTTCTACCCGGCCCTTCCCCTCCTTATGGTCCTTCCTGTATAATTTGTACCCTGGGATTGCCAGATCCCAGTCCCGGTGCTTGGTTGCCCACATTTCCATGACAGCCGCAATAACCACCCTCCACACTGCCAAGAGTGCCTGTAGCTCAGCTGATTTGTTGCCTAAGTTTCTCGCATTCAGTGAGACCACCCTCCATCCTGCCACCTTCCCTTCATCGCCCTCTGTCTCCTCCCTTCTACTCCCTCCCTTTTCGGCCCCCCCAAATTCTTCCCTACTACCCTGGGGGTAGGCGGTGTCTCCACTCTATCGGATCCCTGCCTACCTGCTGTCCACTTGCCACCCCCCATCTAGTTTAAATCCACCTTTGTCGCAATATATCTCCCTGGTCCTTGTTTTAATACCTCCTTCCCCTCCCTGCTCAGGTGCAGCCTATCCCTTGAAAACAGATTGTTATTATCCCAGGTACTGTCCCAACCACTCACAACTCCATACCCCTTAGTTCGACACCATTCTACCAACCATGCGTTCAACTCCCCAATCCTCTCCTTTCTCGCTGTGCTTGCGCAGGGTACTGGGAGCACCTCTGAAAAGGCCACAGACTCCCCAGTCTCCTCACACAACCTTCCCACTTCCTCAGACCTCTCCCTTGTTACCTCCACCATTGCCCGCGATAGGTCATTTGTTCCCACACGTACTACCATATGTGGTTTCCTCCTACCCCTTCTTGCACAGCTTAGGAATGCCTGTCCTGCCTTGTCTGCCTTTAATCTCAGTATGGACTCCAGTCATATCCGACTGTGCTTCTCCCCTTGCTGCCCCATTTGATCACCTTGAGTATGGAGTCCCCCAATACCAGTACACCCCCCCTTTTCTTGTGCTCGTTGCCATCCCCCACCCAGGTTCTCATTCCCGAGTCCACTCAAGATGGTGCTTTTACCATTTGCCCCGTGTATTCCCCTGCCCCTCTCAATTGAGACTCCTCCCCCTCCTCCTGTTTGACTACCAACCTCCCTCTCCCTCTTCACCTCTCTGAGTATTGTTCGTCCCTCTGTCATGCCATGCTAAATCTCTCCACTAGTAATGCCCCTCACTCCCTTCTCTTTATGAGTACTATCCCTTGTATAATCTCCTCCTGCATCCTCTTCCCCATGTGTCGCTAGTACAGCAAACATGTTCCTTACCCTCTTTGCATTACTATGTGTTTTCTCCTTCCTCCTATCTACTGCTACTCCTCTTTTGCTAGGCTCTACTAGAGTCCACCCTTCATCAGCTGGCTTCCTGTCTAGTATGCCCCCTCCCCGACCCCTCCTTGTCCCACTGTTCCTTCTCTGTGGTACCCCGATACTCTCAGATGTCAGCCCTTCCACCAACGCAACCTTCCCCTCACCCTTCAACCTCCCCAGCTCCCTGCCAAGCCACTGAACCTCTTCCTTGAGCCTCCTTATCTTGTGGCATATTGGGCACCCTCCCAGCCTCCACAGCATGTTCATCCACACTGCTGCCCCACAACCATTGCACCCCACAATTCTACCCATGGTTCACACTACCTATACAGGACAGTGACATACAGTCTCTCTATACTGATTGCAGTTGTTTATGAACACAATTACAAACTCACCAATAGCATTCCCCAGTCTCACAATCACATACAGTCCAAAAATTAGACGTTTGCCCCAGGTCCTCTTTAGGCCCCTCCCCCCAGCTTTAAGTGTGGCAGTTGTGCTCCCCATTGAGCTTAATTCAAAAACCACAGCCACAGAAACCTTTAAGCTAAATTCCACATTAAGCTAAATAAAAAAATAGCAAAACTTACAAAAATTCTGTTCACACTAACTCTCTCCACAGCAAGTAGAATTAACTAATCCTTCTCTCCTGTAGTTTTATAAACAATAGCAAAACTTACAAAATTCCTCTCCCCACTAACTCTCTACAGCAAGTAGTATTAATTACGTCTGAAGGGTTCAGCAATGCTGGCAACAGCTGCAGGCTAAGTCTGGGAGAGACTAGTTTGTCAAAGTTACCAAAACAGGCATGATCTGCCCTTAATCTCCTATTTTGCCCTATTTGGAGTTACACTACGTTTGTAAATTATGGTACAGTATATTAAATAGTTTTTGCTCACGTGTGCCTTGTTTGCACCTGCCCTGGCTCCAAAATAATCTTTATTTGGAGCTGCACTGAATACTGTACATTTACGTATATTGCAAATTGTAACTTGTATGAGTATATTGCTGCTTTTCCACTCCTTGCCCATGCCTACTGCTGTCATCTGGAGTGACATTGTTCTTTTATAAGTATTACTGTACTGTTTTCTACTTGAACCCGTTCCCCTGAGGACACCTCTGGAAACATGCTACATCGGCTCAATAGACCTTTTCTGGTAAAATGCTTTCAATAAAGAAATAATGAAATAAAACAGTAGTTTTTAATAGAATTTCCCATTTTTTTTAGTCCACCTTTGTAACTATTATTTTTAGATGTGTTCTTGGGGGAAAGGGTACAGGGAATACAAAACCATCTGCAGTATAACTGAACGTTCCTCTTTGTGCTTCCCTCTGTTCCACATCCCACAAACTCGTGATAACAGGCTGCACCCTTCCTGCAAATGAGAGAGTGAGCCTGGAACCAGCCTATCAGCACAGGGGTAGGGCTACTACTCCCAATGCCAGCCACCGGCATTCAAAAACAAGCCCAGGTCATAGGGGTCAGCTGAGTGAAGGAGGCTGCAGCATCCCAGAGGATACTCTCTGCCTCCATGGAGGGAGGTCAGCAACACTCGGCAGCAGCACCACCACCTTGGAGACCATGGCTGATAGTGCAGTTGTAGAAGCATGCATCACTATGGGGAGGAGGTCAGCAACACATGGCAGCAGCACCACCACCTTGGAGACCATGGCTGACAGTGCAGTTGTAGAAGCATGCATCACTATGGGGAGGAGGTCAGAAACACATGGCAGCAGCACCGCCACCTTGGAGACCATGGCTGACAGTGCAGTTGTAGAAGCATGCATCACTATGTGGAGGAGGTCAGCAACACTCAGCAGCAGCACTGCCACCTTGGAGACCATGGCTGACAGTGCAGTTGTAGAAGCATGCATCACTATGGGGAGGAGGTCAGCAACACATGGCAGCAGCACCGCCACGTTGGAGACCACGGCTGACAGTGCAGTTGTAGAAGTATGCATCACTATGGGGAGGACATTTGCCAGTCATCACTCTCCATACGCAGCTGCAAGATGTCCATTAAAGTATCATCCTCCGAATGGCATGCAACTAATGGGGAAAATCCCCTCACCTTCACAGCATGGTGGCCTGGAGTGCCTGCAGGCACCACACCTCCTGAACTAGGGCAGTCTCTCTCTGACTTCATCTTGTGTCCTCTTGGGATCCTGCAGATTTGTCCCAGTGAGCGCCACCATGGGAGGGAATCCACTGGGTTGTAGGAGTGATAGTAAGTTCCAGAGATGTCAGGATGATGGAGCTGAGGCAGCTCCTGAAAGGTCTGATGGGGTTTCTTCCCAGGCCAGAGGAGATACATAAAGATAATTTACAAAAAAATTTGAGGGTGAGCCTTCACAGCCAGTATGCCCCCCCAACCAAAATGCATTGAGCATGTGCATGACCTCTGACACATTCTTTTCAGGGTGCTACTTCAACACCCAGCAGTCTACTGAGCATGCTTGAAGTGCTGCTTATTCCGAATACTAAGGGGGAACGGAACTTGCATATAAATTGAGAATAAAAGTGTAATAGATAAGTGTGATAGGCAAGGAAGGCAGCTTGGGAGTGGAGAGCAAGCTCACAAACTGAGTAGAACATTGGTTAGAGGGGAAGACACAGAGGATTGTGGTGACTGGGGTGCACTCAAAGGAAGAAAAGGTGATGAGTGGGGTTCCCCAGGGATCCATGCTGGGACCCATACTTTTCAACATGTACACTTGGGATATTACAGGGGGTCTACAGGGGAAGGTGTGTCTGTTTGCAGACAACATGAAGATATGTTATAATAGGATTGATACGATGGGGGGTGGAGAGTATGAGGAAGGATCTGGCAAGACTGGAGGAATGGTCAGAAAGGTGGTAGCTGTAATTCAATGCAAAAAATGCAGAATTATACATATAAGGTGTAATAACCTGAGGGCAAAATACTGGCTTGGGAGGGAAGAACTGGGGGTAACAGAGCAGGAAAGGGACTTGGGGATCAATATTTCAGACTGCCTTAAAGTCTGGAGTCAGTGTGACAGGGCAGCAGGGAAAGCACTTAGAATGTTAGCATGCATAGGAAGGGGATTTATAAGCAGGAGGAGGGATGTGATCATGCCACTATACACAACCATGGTCAGATCACACCTGGAATATGGGGTCCAGTTCTGGAGGCCATACTTGCAGGGAGACAAGGACAGGCTGGAGAGGGTGCAGAGAAGGGCAACCAAAATGGTGAAAGGGTTGCAGGGGAAGTCATATGAAGAGAGACTGGGGGAGCTGGGCCTGTACACGATGGAGGAGAGGTTGGAAAGGGCGTATATGGTTGAGACAGTCAAGTACTTCAAGGGCATAAAGAGGATGAGGGTTGACAACATCTTCAGAATGAGTGAGAACAAATCCACTAGGGGGCATGCATTCAAACTGGAGGGGGGAAGATTCAGAGGTGACATCAGGGGGAAATTCTTTACTGAGAGGGTGGTGGGGCCATGGAACAGACTGCTGGAATGGGTGGTGGGGGTGGATAGAGTGGACAAATTCAAAAGAGCTTGGGATGCATGCATGGGCCTAACCAACAGGGTGCAGGCTGAGAATGGAGGGCAGAGGTCTCCTGGGGGGGTTGGGCAGACTGGATGGGTCGTGGGGTCCTTTTCTGCCAACAGATTTCTATGATTCTATGATATTCCAGTGCCCTGTAATCTTAGTATTCAAATTACAATACTTATTCAGAATACTTGGCATTCTGAATACTGTACTATTCTGAATACTAAGGCAATGTGACCACACTGACAACTGGAGAGTACTGTAATTGAGAGAATACAAAAGAGGGAAATAAATTATTGTAATCCATCACTGGAAACATCTGATACCATCCACTACCACATCATTGCCGCTATTCTGGCTGCTTATTCAGCAAAATGTCTGGTCTCTCTTTATGCAGTAATGCTCTCATCTTCCACACACCCACCATTCCACCTACCCCACCAACTCTACACTCCTTTACAAGTTCCTTGGTGTTCAGCATGGGCTAAAAAACCAAAAACAACAAAAACATTCTGCAGTTTATGCTCTTGATGTCGCTCTTTGCCTTGCTTTTTTCTTCACTTCCTCTTCAGATAGTTTCTTCTCCTCTGTATGCTGTGAAGTCAACACCCTCATTTACACTGCTTCTTTGGGCTGTGCTTCAGAATAACTAAATAACATTTTTAAAGTTTTAAAAGTCCCAGATATTTATTTATTTAGCTTTGTTTACCGGGTAAGTACACTAGACAAGTATTATGCCTATTTTCAGGAACGACCCGGGAGAGTACAACATAGGGATACAGGGTGGTACAGAAAAAATACAGATACATCATTACAACAGAACAACGCAAGGAAGTACATTGAGCAACATTATCCAAGGTGATGCAGAGTGTGCTTTTTATATTCTTTGTATGCAGCTTCCCTGTTTTTCCTAGCTGCACGTTAACGTGAAAACTGGTTTAGTGTCCTCTGGAGTCTGGACTTCATCTGTTCTGGCTGCTTGTCTACACCTGACATCACAATCCTCTGTTCATGACATTATAACTGTTTCCATAGTAACAGTGATGTCACAAGTATGGGATAATGATGCCAGGTGTAGATGAGTAGCCAGACTGGCTGTCATCTTGGGAGCAGCGGTCAGTTTTTATGTTACTCTACATAGTTATAAAGACAAGTGGGAAAATAAACGTGGGATATGGCACGGGCCTAACAAAAACATGCCTGATATTTTATATGAGTGGCTCGAGATCCCATAGTAACATGAGTGGTGAGGCCACGAGTGATGTTACAGGGGTCACAGATCACAAATAAACTATCAGGCATATTTTATTGGGCTCATGGGTTTGTGTGGTAAAACAGCTGGATGTGCTGCTATCTCAGGGAAGTTACAGTTAGAGTTCTATAAACAGACCTTTCCCAGAACAATCAAGTCCCCAAATGAAATGATATCAAGCTTCTGTTCTGAAAGACTTACAGTGAGATTATTTGGTTGTCATGTGACCTGGAGTAAGAATATGTGTGTATCATGTGATCTAGAGTGACAATTCCATGATAGTTTCACTGTAGGTCACAAGACAAGGATAAAATATACCTGGGGCTAGATAGTCAAAACTTTGCGCTGGGCACAAACCGTTTGCGCCATGTGTGTGTGGGTCCCCAATATTCAAAAGGCCAAATAGCGTGGGTAAACTGCATTAGCGCCAGGCAAAAGTATAATGTATGTAATGTGCAAAGAGAGGGGGCATGTACATGAATACAGATGCTAAGCTATATTCAGTGCGTTAGCGCAGTGCAAAGTGTGTTTGCGTGACTTTGCGTGGTGCAAATTACCACCCATGAAAAGGTAGTCTTAAATTTGGGCAAACCAGGGATGGGGGTTTGGACATAGCAATAACGGGCTACAGGGCATAAATACACAATGTCAGACAAACCTGTACTCTGTACAAAGGTAGGGGTGCACTGTCTATGTGAGTTCAGAGTAGGGCTCACAAACATGACATGCAACTCCCTTTTTGTGAAACACAAAGAAAAGGTGAGCAACGGGTGTAGGTCAGGATGCTCAGTTAATCTAAACATCAGCACACTGAGGCAAAAAAACAACAACTGGTTGTTAAGTGCAACAATCACAGTGTACATCCAAAGTGTATAATAGTACACATGCAGCACTGGACGGAAGGAGGGTGATGAGTGGAGGGTGTACAGGTGGCTAGGCTGCAAGACATAGTAAGGGCTGGCCAAACAGCTGGGGCCATCCACACGGTGCACATGTCCCAGTGTCGGGAATGCACCTGACATTGGTGCACCTGT
The DNA here is from genome assembly GCA_016271365.2 of Neoceratodus forsteri. Classification (NCBI taxonomy): domain Eukaryota; kingdom Metazoa; phylum Chordata; order Ceratodontiformes; family Ceratodontidae; genus Neoceratodus; species Neoceratodus forsteri. The sequence continues at coordinate 198,651,807 of JADMNL010000025.1, forward strand.
TTGATGGTACGTGTCTGCCCCTCCCCGGGCACATACTGTACACCTGCAGAGACACCAAGGCACACGTGGCCAGCCATGTGTATGGTACTGTGGGACAGCCATACCACTGATGCAGCTTAGGGGGGCACAGAACAGCATGACAGTGATGTCCACTGTCAGAACACACCTGCTAGTTGGTCCTGTCACTGTGTAGTGTGCAGCAGTCAGTGATGCCTGCAACACAGAAGGGCATTGCTGTGTCCCTCACTAAACTGGCCACTATGGTACTGTAGCATCTGCTGTGCACTGTAGCAGGGACTACAATATGTCCATGGCATTCAGCACACACACCCGTGGCAGTGGTGCTAGTTCCCTGGGGCACACTTGACTCTGCTGCTGTGTACAGATGTAACCTGCAGCTACCAACATCTTTCTCCAGTCTGACATACAGGTGGTGCTGTGGAGAGAGACAGCCTGTGGCTACCGACCTGTTGTTCCAGTCTGACCTACAGGTGGAGCTGTGTGCACCATGGAATAGCACTGGACAATCTTCATGCTAATGTATGCTAAGCAGGCCTTAATAAGATGCTAATGTGGCTGTTTGCACATGGATTGCCTAAGTAGGCTCATTTGCATAGGAGCTTTGAATATAGTAAACCTTTGCCCCGGGCTAACGTGTTTGTACCGGGCTAATGTGTTAGCACTGTGCAATTGGGTTAGCCCTCTCACAAGCATAGCACAGTTCTGCAGTGTGTGGCCTGCATTGTTGTTTGTAGTTGTTGTGCAACACTTCATTGCTATCACACGCATTATCCACCAACTTCAACTCTGCCTTACTCCACCTCTGGGTCCACTGAGCTGCTGTTGCATTTCACGCTTCCCTATTGCTATATTCAGAGCTGTCTGATTTCCCATGCTATTTTAGCACTGCACTCCCAGCCCTGTTTGCACTACTTCCTTTGCATGCTATATTCAGCAGGTTTAGCCCTGGGGCTATTCCTTTGAATATAGCTTGCTACTGGTTCAGGGCTAATTTAGCATACCGTGCAGTGCTAGTTTAGCCCCAGGGCTTAGTTTTGAATATCTGGCCCCTGATATTTTGTTATGATACACCCACAACCATTGCTTAAATAGAGAACTATTTAAATATAAAGTGAAAATGTGTCTTAAAATGATGTCTTTCAAATGGTCTCCACTGTGTCATCTGGGTTAAGGCCACTGGTTTTCATTTTTTACTGGAAAATCCAACAAAATTCCAGAATTTGGACTGCCTGCACACTGGTCAAAACACAGAATTTCACAGAATTTGGCATTTTATATCAGATAAGTAAATATTCTGAACTTGTATTTTTCTTATAATTGCTTCCTGTACTATTTTCAATTTGCTTCATTTAATGTTCTGTATATTAAGCCTTCTTTTATTCTGATTATTTATACACTTACTAAAAAAATGATTGCAGAATCCAATTAAAATTTGGAAAACAGACTTAGAGTGACTGATGCAGTTCCTGGAATTTCAAGTCTTGAAATGGAATTCCATCGCATTAACCACCATAAATCAGTGGCCTTGATCAGGGTGTACTTTAATAGTTCCACACTGTATTCTGTATCAGCTGAGGTTAAAATAAAGACAGTTTAAATTGGGGAGGGGAGGCATACTGCTTCTATCAGCTGATAAGTTTTGTTTCTGTTTCCCCATACCCTAACTGTAGTGTTGAGCCCTCAAATAATTTAAAAAAAATATCAGTGCTGCTGCTGCTACCTGAACCTGCCCTCCTTGTACTGCTGTTCTACGCTGATTCACTTTCTATATGCTAGTGTCAGTTATTCAGTACCTCTCAACACTCTGACACATAAGCCAAGAACAGTGGTGAAAATAATCAGGACCAAATTGCCAAAATCAGGGCCACCATCACACAAGTGGTAGCATTAAGTCAGGAAGTGGTTAGAATGAGTTGTGTAGTGTGGTGTTTTGGTGTTGGTCTGCCATTAAAAGACCCTTACCTTCTCTCTGGTCTGCCAGACCCATCTGTTGCTGCTGGTGAGGACCCTGTGCTGGTACTGAACGAACTGAGTTGGACGCAGAAATAAATGAATAAATTGTTGTTTATTCGGGATCTGTATGAAATCCTGATAACTGGAATCTCGATAACAAAAAGCTCAACACTGCAATCCCGACATGGTTGAAATCCCGCCAAACAATAGCCCGTCCAACAAAAAAACCAACAACCGGAATCCTGACAGACCGAACTAGCTCTAGGTCAGTTCTGCACTACAACATACTTGCACTTAATCAAGAGTAAATCAAGTCCAGAAACAGTCAGGTTTTTGTAGGGTGTAAGGTGCCCACATGCAGATTGATACAACAGGCATCATAGAATCAATTAATAGTGCTGCCCCGTAATTAACCTGACAGGCATTTAAAGTGTCAGTTATTGTTCCAAACTAGAGAACACGTGGCATCAATTATAAAGAACATTAAATAGTACATCGTGGGTCAGATATTCAAAGTTTTGCGCGGTTCGCAAACAGTTTGAGTGGGAATAGCACGGGATTAGAGCGGGTCTGCCATATTCAAGGCCAACTAGTGTGAGCAAACGGCAGTAGCACCGGGCTAAGCATAATGATATGCAATGGGCATAGTGAACATGAATAAATTCACTATGAGATATTCAGCGACTAGCACCATGCTAAGGTGTTTAGCGCAATATAGCGCGACCCATAGCGCGGTACAATTTACCGCCCAGGAAAAGCTGGTCTTAACACTGGGCAAACAGCTTTGCGCGGTGCTATCTCAGCATTAGCGCGGCTTTCGCAGCCCTAACATATGAGTATGACCCCTAAAAACTGCCAGACATGGAGGACACATGCTGCTCACTGATGGCACCACCATGATGTCATCAGCTGCCACCAGTCCGAGCCAAGCACAAACGGTGAGGGATGATCTGACCCACAGGGGACAACATGGTAGTGTGACCATATAGCACACACCTGCAGACCATACGTCTGTCGTGCATAACAGATGTCAGCACACATATGCAGCACTGTGGGCATGGTGGTCAGCGAGGGGAGGGTTTATGGGTGGCCAGACCTCACCACAGCCCAGGTGTGGCCACAAGGCTGGGACACATTGCTCAGTGCACATGGGCCAGTAGTGGGATTACACCACCACTTGTGTGCCTGTCGGATCCTACATGCCCCCCCAGCCACCTACCACACAACTGTACAGATGTCACAGCACACACTGCCAGCCATGTACATGACACTGTGTGCATCCCATGCCACAGGTGCAGGATCTGTGGATCACACAACAGCGTGATAGTACTGTCCACTGTCAGTAATTACCTGCAAGCTGTGCCTGTCACTGTGTACAGTGCAGTGGTCATCACTGCCCTACATACCATAGGCAGTGTCATGTCCCTCACACTACCAGCCCTCTTGCTACTGTAACGTCTGCTGTGCACTGTAGTATGACATACAGTGTGAAGGTTTCATGCAGCACTACCACCACCTGTGCCTATGCTGTGTTGTTCCCTGGGGTACGATATGCTATGCTATGCTGTACTGTTTACATGAAGCCTGTAGCTATCATCATGCACTGCCTGACTGACCTACAGGTGGAGCTGCAGTTGGACCTGGCCAGCCCTTGTGCCTCCAGACTGACCTACAGGTGGAGCTGAGGGACCCTGCAGTAACGCTGTGCAAACTGCATGCAAATCAGGGCATGATGAGATGCTAATGTGGCCGTTTGCCCAGAGACTATCTAAGTAGGCTCATTTGCATGTCACTTTTGAATATGGCAAAGTTTAGCGTGTACCCTGCACCGCGCAACCTGCTTAGCTCCACGCTAAAGCCGAGCTAATGTGTTAGCGCGGCGCTAATGGTTCGGGGAATAGTATACAGTTTTGATCACTGTTTTTTCATATATGCTGCTGCCTGCAGCTGTACTGGGTCCATGCATTTGCCAGAACACACATTGGCCACATAGTTCCTCTCTACCTAGCCTCATGTCGCTGTGCACTGTGTTGTTGTTGTGGTTTGCACTTCCTGGTTGCTGTATTCAATGCTGTCTTATTCCAGGGCTATGTTTGCCCTGCACTCCCCGCCCAGTTTGCACGGCCTCATTCCCATGCTATATTCAGAAGCTGTTTGCCCTGGGCTATTCCTTTTGAATATAGCTTGCTTTGTGCTCCAGGCTAAGTTTGCATGCCAGGCAGTGTTAACTTAACCCAGGGGCAAAGCTTTGAATATCTGGCCCCAGTACATTAACTAGACTGAAAACATTATCAAAAGAGTAGTACTCCCAGAGATACAACAAGGTTATTCTGAAAAATATTTTTATTCTGATATTTAATCAAAGCATGATTTCGATACTTGCATTCAAAGTTTAGAGATACAGGCCTTTTTGCTTGCTGTCATCTTCATGGATCCAGCAGGGGATCAATGCTTGAACTGATATGTGATCCTGTTGCAACTCCAATCAGTCAAAATAGGAATATTTTTCAGAATATCTTCAGTTTGCACCTGCGGTGCTGGAATGTCTGTCCCACCACCCTTTCTGATAGTCCTACTGCTGTGAGCCGGGGAAGGCAAGACAACCAGACGCCATTAACATCCGCACATATAAAAAACACTGCTCACAGTGAGCAGTGAAGATGGATTATTGAGCTCTGCTGAAGTTGTGGCAGTACAGGTGGAAAAGAAAGTGTATACAGGAGCTGATAATACTACCATTCAGATGGTTAACACTTCACTTTACTCTCTTGCACTTGCATTTGCACTCGTAGTTAGCTCCTGATTCACGATTTGTCGGGATTTCATCATGTCAGCATTTTATCTGTGTCGGCATTTCAATTGTTAGGATTACATTGTTGGGCAATCGTCTGTTGGGATTGTGTGTGTGTGTGTGTGTGGCTTTTGTACCTAACCCGTTTATTTTGTACAGCAGGATGTTCTCTTCATGAGGTCTAGCCCCAGACTGACTAATACTCTAACAGAGAATCTAAGGGGTTTCTTATGAGCCCCTGCTAACATTGCAACATTGTTCTGAGAGCACTTAAAGGGATGTCAGTTGGCATTAGCCCCGCACATAAGTGTAAGTCCACATCACCTCCGGTACAGTTAATGTAAGCACCACTCAAACAAAGCAATGTTATATAACGAGGGCTATCCGGCAAGCCAAGGCCACTCACTATCATCAAGCTTTTACCGCTACTTGGAGCTCTGGGAAATCTTTCTGGAACAATATCAAGGAACTCTGCGGGAAATCCACTAACTCAGAACCTACCCAACTCCTAGTGCAGGGCACCGTCTCTCTAGACCCCTCCGTCATATCCAATACCCTAAACACCACTTTCTCCGACCTTAGTCATGTCCTCCCTAAAAACTTTTTGACCCCATTTCCCTCACGCCTACTGATACACCTTGTCCCCCACACCCTCCTTTCCAGGCTCGTGTTGTCACCTGCAATGAGGCAAGCGCTACCTCTTAAAAGCCCTTCAAAATTCGCGTTATAGCAGTGACTCCATTGACCTGAAAATTCTTCGACTTACCCTTAATGAGACTCTGCCGCATCTCACCAAACTCCTCAACTACTCGCTATGCCTTGGCCAAGTCCCTACACTATGGAAAAGGGTATTATCACACCATCCTAAAAAAGGGTGATCCAACAACCCCAGGCAACTATAGGCCCATTACGATCCTTCCCCCCCTCTCAAAAGCACTAGAAAAAATTGTATCTGACCAACTTACGGAATACCTAGACAAACATGGACTTCTCTGTCAAGAGCAACATGGTTTCAGAAAAGGGCACAGTACTACCACGGCACTACTAGAATTTACATCTTACATTCATGAAGCTCTTGAACAGGGGTCGGCTGTTGGGGCAATCTATGTTGATTTGACCAAGGCATTTGCCACTGTCAATCATGAGCTTCTACTCCGTGCCCTTACGTCCCTCCATGTTGCTCCTGAAACTATCTCCTGGTTCAAAAACTATCTGACCGACAGAACACAGCAAGTAAAAATTTGTAACACACTCTCCTCCAAACAACCAGTTCGCTTGGCGTCCCTCAAGGGTCAATACTTGGCCCTCTATTGTTCACTCTTCCTGAACTCACTCCCCAAAGCCTGCACTGGAAAGCTCCTGCTATATGCTGACGATGCAGTGTTATATTGGAAGCACACCAACCTCATCCAACTCCAAAGTGCCCTTCAAGGCTGTTTTAGTGAACTTGAACTCTGGTTCTCTGACCATCGGCTAATACTTAACTATGACAAAACTAAATCCATGTTGTTTGCCCATCGCCAAAACCCCCTCAGTAACTCCCAGCTATCCATCTCAATCTCACAGGGTACCCACATTGAACAGGTCACTCACTTTAAATATCTAGGCATCACTCTGGACACATCCCTTACATACCATCATCACATCAAATCTCCCTCCTCCTCAGTCAATACCGGATTGGCATTCTTTACAGGCACAAACACTGCCTTACCCTCAGGCGCCACGGTTAGCCGTTACAAGCTCAGTCCTCTCACTGGTCGATTATGGAATAACCATTTACGGCGCTGCTGACAAATCGGCGCCAGCAGCATCAATATAGCACTCAACAAAGCCTGCCGCTTGGTCACTAACAGTAATAGACAAACTCACATCTGTTTGCTCTATTATCATGCAGACTGGCTAACCCTAGAAGGGAGGCTTAAGTACCAAACCTGCCTCCAAGCCAAAAGATCCTTATGAAACTAACACCAACTGGACTCCACCACCTCGTTCACCTGCCCATCACAGGGGCACCTCTAGACGACTTGCTGGTACCGCCTATACAGTTCCCCACTGTAGGACATCTCTAGGGCAAAGATCCTTCCGTATCGAGCTCCACTCTGGCTAAACAATCTACCATCCTCTGTCTCACTTGCCTCTAATCTAAGTCTATTCAAAGCTGGGATCAAAGTTTCTTCTTAACCCTGAGACCTGTACCTGTTCTCCCTCTTTTCCCTTAGGGTGGTCGGTCACTGGGGCCACTCACCGTTAGGAGCATCACTATCCTCAGATCTTGCTAGCCTCCAGCAATATCTTACACGGTGATTGTTTGCACCATTTTAATGTCCTGTTGTTGAAATTTCTGTATAATCCCATTTTCTCTGTGTACTCTCTAGTACAACTGACGTGTAGCCTTACTCATGCTATGATATCAACTTTTGTCGGAATGTAATATCACTGTTTTGCTCTATGTAATGTTGTTTTGGCACTGACATGTGGCATTGCCTATGCTGTGAGTTTGAACATTTTGTCAAAATGTAATGTCACTGTCTTGAAAACTTTGTACATTTCAGTCTTGTCCTTACGTTCTGATGTATTTGACGTGGAGCCTTTGCAAAGGAGTCCTTGACTCAAAGGTTGTAATTCCGAAATTTTCAATAAATAAAAATAAAAATAAAATAAAAAAAAATAAAATATAACAAGGAGTTAATAAAACTGAAAAGGTAGGGATACTGAACAAATATTTCTGCTCAGTATTCACAAAAGAGGAGGAGGGGACAGTGCCTAATCCAATTAACAGACGCACTCTGGATGGGGGGGTCTATCCCAGTCCTTTCACAGAAGAAAGGGTTCTGAAAAAACTCCTAAAACTGAAGGTGGACAAAGCAATGGGGCCTGATGGAATTCTCCCCAGAATTCTAAAAGAATTAAGGGGAGAACTAGTGAAACCACTGACTACCCTTTTTAACAAATCATGGGAGGATGGTGTGGTACCTGAGGACTGGAGGAAGGCGGATGTGATTCCCCTTCACAAAAGTGGGACCAAGACAGAGGCATGAAACTATAGACCTGTCAGTTTGACCTCTGTGGTAGGGAAAGTGATGGAATCACTTCTGAAGAAAAGAACTGTTGAGTACCTAGAGGCCAACTGGGGCACAGAACCCAAGGCAGCATGGGTTCACAGCGGGATGGTCATGTCAGACAAATCTAATTGATTTCTTTGACTGGGTGACCAAAGTAGTAGACCAGGGAGGGGCTGTGGACATGGCATACCTAGGCTTTAGCAAGGCATTTGACACAGTCCCACACAAAAGATTAATAGTCAAATTAACCAGCCAGGGAGTGGGTCCCAGGGTGGTAGCCTGCGTAAAACATTGGCTAGAGAACAGGACACAAAAGGTAATTGTAAATGGAGTTCACGCTGAAGAAAGAGGGGTTACAAGTGGGGTACTGTAGGGTTCAGTACTGGGTCCAGTCCTTTTTAATGTCTTTATAATTGACATTGCAGAGTTACTGGAAGGAAAAGTAAGCCTCTTTGCAGATGACACATAGATCTGCAACAGGATTGATACACAAGGAGGTGTGGCAAGGATGAGAAGGGACTTGGCAAGGTTGAAGGAATGGTCAGAAGTATGGCAGCTTGGATTCAATGCAAAGAAGTGCAAAATAATGCACCTGGGAAACAAAAACCCTGGGGAAGATTACACAATGGGTGGGAGGTAGTAACAACAACAAAAATGGAAAGGGACCTGGGGGTAATCATATCAGATGACCTTAAGGTTAGCAAGCAATGTGAGGAGGCAGTAGGGAGGGCTGGGGGGATACTGGGATGTATAGGGAGAGGCATCACCAGCAGAAAACAGGAAGTTGTTATCCCTCTGTACAGACAGTTGGTGAGACCCATCTGAGTTCACGTCCAGTTCTGGAGACCCCATCTCCGCAAGGACATAGACAGAATAGAGGCAGTCCAGAGGAGAGCAACTAAAATGGTGCAGGGTCTGCAAGAGAAGCCATATGAGGAGAGACTAAAGGAGCTTAATATGTATACCCTCGAGGAAAGGAGGGAGAGGGGGGACATGATAGAAACATTTAAGTACCTCAGTGGAATCAACAAAGTCCAAGAGGGTAGCATCTTTCTGAAAAATAGATGTGCAAGAACAAGGGGACACAATTTGAAGATGGGGGGTGGTTCAGGGGCAATGTGAGGAAGTATTTTTTCACAGAGAGGGTGGTGGATGCATGGAACAGCCTTCTTGAGGAGGCTGTGGGGTCTAAAACTGTGGGAGAATTCAAGAATGCATGGGACAGACACAAAGTAATTTTTGTGGGGGTTAGGAAGAAATAGGCTGTTGGTTAACTAGGATCTGCTGCTTATCCTGTAGGTAGGGAAATGGGCAGACTAGGTGGGCCAAGCGGTCCTTATCTGCAGTCAAAGTCTATGTTTCTGTGTTTCTATGTTTTCTATGTAAGCATGAAATTAAAACATTACCCCACTGCAGGGGAGGGGGGAGGACTTGGTTGTGTACCAGCTTTCCATCAGACTTGTGGCATAGATGAACATGCACAGGAGGAAGCTTTCTACAATGTAGAAGGGACCATTCCAGGGGCAAAGCAGTTTCTTGGTAGTGCCTGGAAATAGGACAGGTCAGCACAAGTATACAATGTCCCCAATGGAAAATGAAGGCTTATGGGACTTGGCTGTAGACATTTTCTGCATTGCAGATTTTCTCTGGCCCAACATGGTGATTGCAACACGTCTGGCAAGTTCAAGCTGTTCCAGTATTGGAATGATGAAAGATGAAGCTGACTTTGGAACCTCTAACAGTGAGAGATCTCTGTCCAGTGGAGTTCTTGGGTGACATCCATGGACTAGAAAAAATGATGTGTACTCTGTACTGTTGACATAAGGGCATGTGTTGTAAGCAAATTGCACAAATGGAACAAAATGATCCCAAGTATCATAAGTTTCATCCAGGTACTTGGAAAGTGTGCTGAGAATGGTAGACATCATTCTTTCACTTTCTCCATTGCACTGTGGATAATAACTGGTTGTGTGAATATTTCTGATGTTGAGAAGTTTGCATGTTTCTGGCAAATAGTTGAAAGGTAATTAGTGCCTCTGCCTGAATGCAGGTACAATGGGGTACCATGACGGCAAATGACTGTGTTGAGGAAGGCACTTGCCACTGTGGCAGCTTTGATGTCTTTTAGGGGGATTAGTTCCAAATACTTAGGTAGTCCACAAAACAAGGACGTATTTGTTGCCGGAGTCAGAGCATGTGGGTAAAGGCCCAAGAATGTCTGTGCTGACTCTTTGGAAGGGTTCAGTGGCTACAGGCATTGGAATGATGTGTGCCTTTGTAGGTCTGGCAGGAGGCTTTCTTTGGGAGCAGGGCTGCCAGGATTTGACGAATCAGATAATGTCCTTGTTCATGTGAGGTCAGGAGAAGTGAAGCCTTGTCTTTTTGAGAGTTCTGTGGATTCCCATATGACCTCCTGAAAGTTGGTAGGCATGGGTGGATTGAAGAACTTCATTGACTAGAGAGTCTGGCACAATAAACAGAACGTGAGTTCTGTCCATGCGATGACCCTTGCCTTCCTTGGTCCAAATGTAGAAAAGCACACCGTCATTGAGGAAGTACTGCGAAGTAAAGAAAAGTACATCCTGGTGATGATTCTTTTCTTGGGGTAATGTTCCAGACTCTAAGTATGTGATTATGTCTGTGAATTAAAGATTAGTTCTTTGTTGCATTTTGACTGTTGCCAGGGAGAGGTCAGAAGTAGAGGAGGTGAGAAGCTCTTCAGCCGATTGTGGTAAGTGAGGATTTGTGTATCTTTTTGGAGAAGCATTTGGTAGCAGCAAAGCAACTTGAGGTGCTGTAGGAGTGTCCACAGGAAGCACATCCGTGGCGTGGAAGGGAAGCGCTTGCATGCAGGATTCTTCATCTGTTGAGGATGATGCAGAGGGATATCATCTCTGGCTTACACCCTCAGCATTTGAGTGAACTCGACCTGGTCTGTACTGAATTTCAAAGTTGTAGGATTACAGCATGGCAATCCATTGGATGAATTTGCCTACTGGCTCCTTCATTTTAAAAAACTACCTGAGGGCAGAGTGATCAATGATAGCTGTAAAGGAGGAGTAGCAAAGTTAACAGTCAAATTTCTTTATGACAAATACCATGGCTAGACATTCTTTTTCTGTGGTACCATAGTTCTGCTCAGCTGAGTAAAGAGAGTACCCGGCATAGGAAACAACTTGTTCTGTTCCATCTTGAATTTGAAACAGCACAGCGCTCACTGCAAAGGAACTAGCATCTGAGTAGAGCATGAAGGGTTGGTCATACCTTGGGTAGGCCAATACTGGAGAAGATATTAGGTTTTCTATTAAGGCTTCAAAGACTTCTTTGCATTCGGAAGTCCATGTGTAGTCACATCTGTTTTTGATGAGGGCATACAATGGAGTTGCAGTCTTGGCATAGTTGCAAATGAACTTGTGGCAGTAGCCAGACAAGCCCAGGAAAGCTTGAAGGTCTTCGGGATTGTTAGATTCTGGATGGTCTTTGACTGCTGAGAGCTTGTCTGGGTCTGGAGAGATGCCTTGAAAACTAACAACATGTCCCAGGTAATGAATTTGATGCTGTGCAAAACAACACTTCTCTGGGTGAAGCTTAAGACTGGCTTATCTGAACTGTTCATACACTTCTTTGAGATGTTGGAGGTGCTCTGTCAAGGTTATGCTAAAAACAATAACATTGTCCAGGTAGACTAGGCAAGATTTCCAAGACAATTCACATAGTACGGCTTCCAATACACATTGAAATGTGGCTGGATTATTCCAAAGTCCCATAGGTAGATGTTTGAATTGAAAAAGTCCCAAGTGGCAGCACCATGCTGTGTATGGATGAGAAGCTGGATCAATGGATACTTGGTAGAACCCACTCTGAAGGTCTAGAGTGGTGAAGTAAGCAGGGCTGGTTGCACCAAAACTCTCTAAGGCATCTTTGGTTGTAGGTAAGGGATAAGCATCCCACAGCATGTAGGCATTGAGTTTTCTTTAGTCTACCACAAAGCGTTACCTATTGTCCTTCTTTACCACCAGCAGGCAAGGTGCACCACAGGGACTTGTAGACTCTTCCACAATGTCTTGTTCCAGCATGTCTTTGATTATGTCCTCTAGGACTTGTTTCTGTTTGTGTCCCACTTTGTAGGCCCATTGATGGATTGGTTTCTGGTTGGGCTGCACTTTGATGGTGGGTTGCAGGATATAGGTAGCACAACAATACAGTGAAGACAAATCTGTGACCTCAATTACGGCAATGACAAATTGGTGACTGTAACTAAGGTGACCGGAATGTACAGCGAACAGAGTTATGGTAACATTTTGTTCCCCCCCTCCCCGAGATGCTACAACCTCAGAGTTAGATATATTAGTAAGGGGGGTGCGGGAGGGCAAGGCCCTCCACAATGGGGGGCACTGGGGCAAAGCCCCCCCACAGAAAGCAAACATCACTGTAACTGCCTTCACCGTACATTCCAGTTGCTGTATTTACAATCACTGATTTTGCCATCGCCGCAATTGTAGTCACAGATATTTTTTCACTGTATTGACATGGAGCCAGGCTATCACAGCATCTGAGCTTGTTATCTGGACCTACAGACATCGGGGTAATTCTCCAGGAATTTCAAAAGTTGTTGCTTTTCTGTTGGAGATGTTGGAAGTTTTGAAGATGACAGTCTCTTACTGAGGGGTAACTCTGGTGACGCTGGAATGATTGTGATAGTACTGACAGGACTAGAGTTGGTGGAACCAGGCTGAGGTTGTTGCATGATTTGGAGCTGGTCTGTTGGAGAGACATTAGGTACATGACGAATAGCTTGGTTGTTCAAAATACTGTTGTTGATAACTGAGATTTCTGCTCCAGTGTTGACCAAGGCATGCGTGGACCAATCTCTGATGGTTATAGGCACATAGTTTGCTAGGAGAGGTGATCTGATGACAGGTACCTTTGCCCCGGAAGCAAGAGGGTGCCTGAGTTAGCAGTTAGTGGGCATGGTTTGTTTTAATTGTGAGAGTCAGAGGGGCGGTCAGTTGCTGTGTTCCTCTGATCCTGGGAGTAAATGCGGTTATCTTGCTGATTGTGTTGTGGTGGGTGCCTTTGGTTCTCTTGATTTCTGTTGTAATACTTTAGCTTTTGGCAGAAAGCAGCAGTGTGTCCTCTGAATCCATACCACTGGCAGGTCACTGGTTCAAGTGACGGTGGAGGCAGATCAGGTGGCTGTCGAAATGGTTGGAGAACATTGACAGAGGTAACAGAAGAAGCAGTTGAGCTGACGTGCAGACTATTGACAATTGTGGTGAGCATATCTATCATGGATTGCTGCTGCTGGACACAGGTTGTGAGTGCATCTAACTGTGATGACTGAGTTGCTTGTACACCAGTGGTCTGGGACATTAATATGGACTCTTGTGCAAGTCATGCAGCTTGGATTGTGTCCATCCAGGTTGTTGGTTTCTGTTGGATTACATAAAGACAGAGTTGAGGAAGCAGTCCTCAGACACAGGCTGTGATTTGATCATTTTCTGCTTTCTGCAGACATTTGCACCATGACTCAGTGTTCACTATGAATGCTTCTAGAGACTCAGAGGGTTGCATGGTGCATTCCTACAGCTGTTGCTCCAATAATCAGGGTGGATGTGCTTGGAGGAAATGGTCTTTGAAGGCTGTATACTGGGTGGCAGTATCTCCTCTGACTTGTTCTGGAAGTGCGTTGAACTAAGAAATGCCAGTCCCTCTCAGAAGCAAGCACAAGGCACTGGAAATACGTGAAGGATCAGTCCAACCATTGAAGGAAATCCAGGCTCAAAATTGCTCGAGCCAGTCAACAGCATCATCATGAGGCAAGGCTGAGAAGGGTACTGGCTGTAGGCTGGTATGGACCATGGACTGTGGTGAAATAGCTTTAATATAGGCCAGGTCATCTTGAATGACTTGCATAGCTGTTGCTCCTTGAGCTGAGATAGAAGACTGGATGTCATGGAGGATGGCTTCAATTTTGTAACCTCACGCCCTTGAGGTGGGTGAAAGTAGAACTCCGGATGCTCCGGCACCCATATCTGCATCATCTTTGGACATTGTGGTTGGTGACAAGCTGCATTTCATCCAGCGAAGGCCATATGGGTGAGAAGGAGCTGCCATCATGCAGGAGACGGGATGTCATGGAGTAGATGAAGTGCCGAGAAGAGAATATTTTTGTAGACAAAGGTACAATTATTTGTAAGCAAATTCCATCAAATGTTGTCTTAATAAACAATTCCCACTCTCTTCTGTGTTGTCTGTCATTTATTTAAATAAAGTTTTTGTTTTAAATATCAGCTGTTTGTTGCAGTGTCCATTCATTTCACTGGTTTGCTATTGATTTTTATGGAGTGAGGTCATTTAGTGCCCTTCACAAGATGGCCACTGAACTTTGACATATAGTTCCTGTATTCTTGACTATAGCCAGATGGCCTACAGCAGGGGGGTTAAGGGTCACTTCCTATGTTGTTGTTTTGTGAAGCACAAGATGGAGGCTGCTTGGCATGTGGCTACTGTGCTGCTCCACCTGTCCGAAATGGCGATTGCCACTTTGATGCTTTCTTCCCCAACCCTGACAGAGAAAAATGGCAGGCTTTCCATTTTGTTTAGTGAGCTTGTGCTTTAATTTTAATTTTCTGTTGTCTCCCAGGCTTGTGTTTTTTTGTATTTCACGTTCTGACTTTTTCTTTGCCGTTTTATTATATTGCCCTGCTGTGCTTTGTATGCTTTTTTTTCTTTTAGTTAGTTACTGATTCATTTATTTGTTTGTATGGCCGCCTTGTAGTGTTGCTGAGTTGCTGAAGGGGGCAGAGGCTCCATGCGGCTTACTTTTTAACTTGAAGAGTCAAGAGCTTAACTGACTGTCCCCTGTATGTTTATTGTGCAGCTTTTTTTTCTTCTCTCAGTTTTCTTTTTGTCTCTGCCCCGGTTTTTGTATTTGTTTCTGTGTGTCCGTTCTGTCGTGTGGCCGAACTGGAGAAAGGATCACTCCATTTGTGACTGGAGCGGCTGTTTGGCAGGGGCGGAGGCTCAGTGCAGATTGTTTGTAGGCTGGTGAGTTGGGGAGCAGGGAACAGAGGCTCTGTATGGCGGATGTGGCAAGGAGAAGCTGCGGCTGTGGGGAAAGCTGAATTCATGGAGCTGCAGTATCTTTTTATGGCTTCATGGGAGACAGAGTAAGTTGCTGAGTGGTTGTAAGAAGAGGCAGGAGTGATCAGGACCAAGCTACAGTCCTGAGCGGAGGTCCAGTGTGGCTTTGAGTAGGGTAGCCAGAGAGTTAGGGTAGATGGTTCATTTTGGAGGCTAAAATACATTAAAAAATCAGTAATGCCCTAATATTCATGCTTCTGTCTAACAACAGCCCTGTAACTGCCATGTGCTACAGACTTATGTGTAAAGTGTGCACTCAGCAGGAAATAAAGGTGCCTTTTTTCACAAATCACCAACAAATTAGCAATACTCATACTGGGGAGGCAAAGGTATCCATCTCCATAGTTATAAAGTGAGCCCCAGTAGTTTATGTAACACTGCATCTTCTTTTAATTATGGAGGAGGGGGCTTGGTGTAAAGACAGGGTCTTGATTGCTGGCAATGCCCATAAAATGTAATTCCAGAAGAACTGGCAATGGTTGTTTACTGAACGATTCTTGTGGGGGGGGGGTGGAGACCATAAAGAAAGGAAAACAGTGTTTTCCTCCAAGGGGTACACTAGAGTCCAAGTCTATCATATGACATTCTGCCACAGAAATTGTACCTGAAGTCCCGTGGAAATTCAACAGAGGATATAAATTATTCTGCTGTAGCATGTGCAGTGCTGGTGACATCTAGTGGCTAACTCGATCCACTTCCTTGCACTCATCAGTCTGCCTTCAACATGTTCAACTCCATTTTATTTGCTACGGTGCTTTTCATATTGTGTGTACCAAAAAGTATACCATATATCATATATTGCACCTGGAAGACCTTTCAGAATGGTTATTAGTGGATGAACTGCTTGTCTAGGACCAACAAGCAATACACAGACTCTGAAAGGGTGGTAACTACTCACTCAAAACACTGCAAAGAGTCGTATTTTAAATTTTTTATTTCATGGACTACATGTCCTTCAAACTGGCCACAATTTTCATCAATATTGCATCAGTCTTAAGGTTTATGGTTCTGGGTATATAATATACTAGATTTGAAATAAATGTCTATCTTGTTTTAACATTATATGCAGCATATGATGTTTACATTTTTTGAGCACTGAATTCATGTAATAAAGTGATGTTTCACTTTCCTGGGAGGGGACATGTGTGCCTCTTCTCTGTGGGAACATTTCCTCATGGCAGGCTGGTACTGCAGTTTGAGACAGGAAATTGTAATAGCAAGGCAGGCAGCATGATACTGTTGAAACACCTAAAACAGAAAAAAAGAATGGGTGCCAAGCGTGGAAATAACTTAGCTAAGGGGCATGCTCTGTGTTAACAGTGAAGGGGTGTAAATAGTAACAGAATTACAAGAACAATTATTTGGTATGCATGCCCTTTTTACATGCAATATAGAGCAATGCAATTAGAAACTGTAAGTTATTATATGAACTTAGTTCTTTAAAAACACAAATATCATATTCACATATATAATGTTACAAAAGTCATATATTTCTTCAAAATGTACATTATTTACCAATGAGTAGGACTACAAACCTTGAGAAAGCCTAGAGGTGGATGAAGATTTGCTGAAAATTGTGGGCAGTTTGAAGGATGTGTAATTCATTAAATAAAAGTTGCAACAATAAGACCATTTACAATGTTCAGAGTGAGTTGCTTATCATTCTTTCCATGTCTCTTTACTTCAAGTATCATAACATGCTTTACAGTTTATAGGAACAGTTGAAGTTATACTGATGAACATTCTTCCCAGATTTTTATATTTTTTCTCATCCCTTCCAGTGGCCATCCCAAAATGTACCTGGGGGAGAATCTGAAGGAGCTGGTCTAAGTTTGTATGAGGTGGTGCCCGACCATGGCTCAAATGGACCCTCTTGCTGCAGGGTAAGGGCAAAGGAAAGTTAGGACCTCCTAACTTAGTGCCCTACTATGGAGCATACCAAATACAGTACCTGGTGCAATACCTGAGAGGCACTCAGGTGTTTGAGTGGGTCTGGATGAAAGAAGATGATACGCTAGGTAGGCAAGCCCTTGGCCCACAAGACTAGGGACAACTTAAGGTTACCCAGAACCACTGGGCCAAAGTCATGTTGTGTACTGGAAGGAAGCAATTGTAACTAGAGGAGACCTAATGAAGTATAATGTATACTGTTTCATTAGGGATGAGATAGGCTTCTTAATAGGTAAAATAGATCCAACTTA
Source organism: Neoceratodus forsteri (assembly GCA_016271365.2). Classification (NCBI taxonomy): domain Eukaryota; kingdom Metazoa; phylum Chordata; order Ceratodontiformes; family Ceratodontidae; genus Neoceratodus; species Neoceratodus forsteri. The sequence continues at coordinate 198,668,981 of JADMNL010000025.1, forward strand.
TTAAAGATGGGAGGCCAAGGAGCTGTGCAGACTGAGGCAACTATTGCTCAATGGCACGCCAAAAACGTTTGTGCAGCTTTGGCTAGAGTTTGGCCTCCCATAAAGGGATTTTTACTCCTACTTATATATCTGGAATTTTATAACCACAGAACCCATGAAATCTCAGTGAGCTGGGGAGACAGGAGTCCTGCAGGTTGTAATGGGAGATGTGAGAGAACACACTGAGGCTATGCACCCGATGTCCAGATTGTACAGACTGTACAAAGCCCAGCTGGATACCCCAAGGGCAGATACTCAGGAGAGGTGGGGGTGGGAGAAGGAGAACAGAACTCCTTTAAAGAAGGTTGACTGGGGAAAGTGCTGGGCATGAATACCCAAAACCTCAGTATCTCCTACATTGAGGGAACGCAGGTGGAAAGTCACTATTAGATTTTTTAAAACACCAACTACTATAGCCCACTAGTGTCTTACCTATACGAATAAATGCTGGAAGTCTGGTAACAATGCAGGGCATCGAAAGCATATATTCTGGAGTTGCCCCAAATTATTAGAATACAGGGAAGCAATTAGCAAGACTAAAGTGTCCATTTTAAGTGTGCCCAGCCTGGAAGGGTCAAAATCAGGGACCTGGGCATTCCCTAAACAGGAGTGAGAGGAAAAGGGAAACTGTACCTTTTCCGCATTCTGACAACCGTGGCTACAAAGGGCATCACACAAAAATGATTCCAGACTGACCCCTGCCCGGCTCTCAGTTTGGCTTACAAATGTGAAAAGCATCCTGGAAATGGAATGGATGATAGCTAAGCGCCATCAACCCACAGAAAAGTGCAAAGGGTACTGGCTTCCATTTTTCAACTACCTAGAGGACCAGGAAGGGATTCCAGTTCTTGAACAGATAGCAGCCCTCCCATAAAGAGCCTGGAGTCCTGAAGGGTCTGGGCTAGAGACTCAGGGTAGTTCAGAGGGTGCAGTGGGTCCAAGCTTCTGACAGTGGTGTATATGACCAGATGGTGGAACAGCTAACAAGCTTGGAACAGGTGATGGCCAATAGAGATGATCATGAAATTAATAATGAACTGCTTCTCAATGTTAAATGTTGCCCAGTTGTTCTTTTCTTCTGTTTACTGCTTGTGTTTGTGGTCATTGTTGGTATTGTTAGTACCATGTTTTATGTAGTGTGAGGTGGTCGACACTGTCACTGTATGATGTACGGTAGTAGCGGTGAATGGATTGATTGTGTTGTGCTGTAAATTTAGTAAAATCTTATTGGAAACAAATGCTTTACAGTTAGCATAGGAAAAGATAAAAATGCGTAAACAATTTACAGATTCAAGATCCGTTTTCAGAGGTATGTCAGTCAAGTGCAGTGCATCATTTACAGAAGAGATTTGGTGTACACATTTAAAGCAGCAGTGCAACTAAACTGGGCAAACATTTAAACCTACCTTATTTTCACTGTAAAAGATTCCAGGCATCCTGCAGTTATATTTGGTGGTAACATTTTCTAGTTTCTTTAAAATGTGAGTATTTTATAAATGTTTTAATCTATTTTTTCACAGGAAAAAATGATGGGCGCCACATTTAACTTAGAATTTGCATTGTCGGCTTGGCATGGGTTCAGACTGAGAAATAAAAAACTCACGGTGTGTGGCATAGAAGGTACTGGGAAAAGTAGATCTGACAGGTATGTAATATTTTTATTAATTGCATCTAAAACTAGGTTTTTGGAAAACATTTTTCATTTCACTGCTGCTTGAAGTTTTTCTTTATTTTGCATTTTTTTATTTATTTATTAAACTCTAGGATTACAAGTACCTTTGAGCAGGGACTGCTCATTTACGAAGGTTCCACATCAGAGGATGGGGGGGTGACATAACACAAAGGTGAACAATGGTTACAAATTTAACATGTTGATTACTAAGGCCTAAATAGTACAGACAATATGTTGAAGTAGAACAACATAAGCTGGCTTTTAGCAGAATTCATGGTAGAACAGTATCTTTGCGGGAGGAAGTCAGGAAGAAGCCGGCAGGTAGGTGCCATTGTCAGACAAGGATGAAAAGAGCGAGGGGACAGGGGCCAGTGGCCGCAGATAAGAGTGTGTCCTTAGGGAGGGATGGGTGGGTAAGCGGGGGGCAGAGGGAGAGAGGGGGGAGGCTGGTGCCATGAAAGCAAGGCCGGAAAAGCAGGTTACAGCTACTGTTAGGGTAGGGGGTGTAGAGCAATGCTTAGGGGAGGCAGTCACACTGTGTGGTAGAGGGGAGGAATAGATGTAGTTGCCTTTTAGAGGGACTTAGCATTAGAGCTGCAAGAGTTTCTTTGTTAAGGGTTTTGAACCACTGAGGAGCCCTGTGCAAGAAGGATCTCTGACCCAATGAGGTCCGGCGCCTGGGGACCTAGAAAGTCTGGTATTGAGAACTACGTGTCAACTGGGTGTTGCTGTTGGTAGTAAGGAGCCTAGCCACACCTGGTGGCATGAGTCCGAGGAGAACTTTCTTGGCTATCAGGCAGGTCTGGTATTGTATTCTACTGATGAGTGGTAGCCATCCAGCCTGGGCGTACAGGTCACAGGTGTGTGTTAGGTGGTCAGCCCCCGTGAGAAGTCTACAGGCCTTGTTGAGTGTCACAGATATCCTCCTAAGGGCAGTAGGGGAGGCAGAGCCATAGATGACTAGACCGTAGTCGACTATGGAGGTAACAGAGCTGTGGATGGCCAGTCTAAGGGCATCAGAGGTCATACAGTGCTTCTACTTGTGAAGCAGGCCGAGGTGTATGTTGGCAGACTTAGTAACTCACCCAATATGCTGGGAGTAGGAGAGTGAGCAGTCCAGGGTGATGCTGACGTATTTGAACTCTTGAACCTGATCAAGTGAGGTCCCCTCTTGATTCTTGATGGTGAGGTGTAGAGGTTTATACTTGCTACGTGCATTGCAGAAAGACATGACCTTAGTTTTGTTATAGTTCATGACAAGTTTCTGAGAGCCAAACCATTTTTCCACAAGCCTGAAATCATGTTGCAGTTGACTCTCAAGCAGATTAAAGTCCCAATTGCAAGAAAAGAGAACCGAATCGTCTGCGTAGAGTAGTATCCTCTGTTGGCAGATGACAGGGAGATTGTTAAGGAAGAGAGAAAAGAGTAATGGACCCAGTATAGACCCCTGAGGGACAGCTGAGAGTACTGGCTTTTCAACTGAAGAGACTCCAGCAATTTTAACACTTTGGACCCTCTCACCAAGATAGCTAACAAACCAGGGCAGTGCATTATTGAAGAGCCCAAGAGCAGACAGTTGCCTGAGTAGGAGTGGGTGATTTACTGTGTCAAAGGCCTTTGTTAGGTCAATGAGTATACCCCCCCCGTAAAGTCCTTGGTCCAGGGCATCATGGATACAACCAGTGAATTCCAACAATGCTGTGGTGGTACTATGCCCTTTAGCGGAAGCCATGCTGTTCAGGGCACTGAATATTATGTTTGTCCAGGAACTCTACAAGCTGGTTGGAGACAATTCACTCCAGTGCTTTAGATAATGGAGGGAGGATAGAGATGGGCCTGTAATTGGTATGCAGTGGCTTGTCACCACTTTTGTGCACAGGAGTGATGGTAGACTTTTTCCAAAGTGATGGGAATTAGCAATGCCTTAGGGAGAGGTTGAAGATCATTGTCAGTGGTTCAAGGATCTCATCAAGAACTAGTGCAAGGAGTTTAATGTTGAGTGAGTCACCACTATAGCCAGTTTTGCTGAGAGCCTTACAAATATAAGTCCTGGCTAAGTGCATTGGGATCCTTATGAAGAAAAACTGTGGAGCAGAGTGTGCTTGGGATGCTGTGGCAGGGATGGTGTTGGTGGTGGGATCATCGAAAAAATCAGGTGGGAGGACACTGCTCAGATCAGAGAATGCATTGATGAATGTGTTGGAGATGATATCTAGGTCCAACGTTGGAGTACCATCTGTGTTGAGCATAGAGGGTGGGGACTTAGTATCTTTGCCAGATAGGTCCTTTAGGTTGTTTCAGAATTTTTTCCAATTCTCCCCAAGAGTTGGAGAGCACTTCTCTAAAGTATTTGCTTTTTACCAACCGTGTAGCATGGGTGCAGCTGTTTCTTGCATGTTTGTATTTTTGAAAGTCTGCTTGGGCTGCTGTGGCATGAGCACAGTGCCAAAGATGGTCCCTTTGTTTGAGCTGCATAATAAGCTCAGTGTTTATCCAAGGGTTAGGTCTACCTTTTACCTTCATTTTTTTAGCAGTGCATGGATATCACAGGCCTCAGTGAATCTGCTGATGAACAGGTCAAGTGCTTTGTTTACGTCCTTGAGTGAGTCTATTTTTGACCAATCCAGACTGTTTAGATGGGATTTTAATAGCTGTAAGTGCCCCTTCTTGAGCACCCTGGTGTATATTATTCTAGAAGGGGGCTTGGTGAAGTTATTAGCCCAAGAGCAGATGACGGGTGAGTGGTCACTTAAGGAGTCAGGGAGAACAGACACCATAGAGATTCTTTCAGGGTGGTTGGACAGTATCCAGTCAATAAGGGTGTAGGTCCCTGTCCTATAGTTACATCTGGTAGGAGTGGGGACTAGCTGTGTGAGGTGTTGTGCCGTAACTGCATCCTTGTAGGTGCAGGCCTCTGGAGCAAGTCAGTTAATGTTAAAATCTCCCAGGATAATGGACTCTGAGTTATGGCGTAGACCCTTGAGACATTCTATGACATTATTGAAGCCACTAGCCAGGTCCTTTGGGGGGATGTAAACAGAGACTATAGTAAGGTTTTTGTTATGGTTCCCGAGTAGGACTTTGATAGTAAGGACCTGCGATGTTGATCCCAGGCTAGGAAGAGGGAGAGCGTGACCCTTGAGAGTATCCCTCAGGTAGATGGCACAGCCACCTCCCCACTTGGGGATCCTATCCTGCCTAAAAATTGTGTATCTGGGAATTGCAACTGCTCTGTCTGGGATCTTTGGATTTAGCCATGTTTCAATGACCGAGAGGATGTCAGGGTTGTATTGTCTAATCCAGGTTTGGAGGATATCAAGTTTACTGAGGAGGCTACAGATATTGATGGACCCCAAGGTAAGAGACCCCGACTTCCTGTTCTAACCATAGGCAGATGGTCCAGGTGGACCTGGGTTAGGATGAATGTTTCCAGGAGAGGAGCAGTAGCAGTAGTAGAAATCTCAGGAGGGAGGTTAGAAGCATCTTGAGGGCTTGCTTGTTAGTAATCCGTCTGTGCACGTGAGTGTTTGGGCAATGGTGTGAGCCTGGCTTTTTACCGAGAGCTGCTAATATATGTACATAACCCAGAGGGCTATGCCCTCGGTGCTTCGAAATGAGGCAGTTGTGCCATACTGAAACGAGGCACAGAGTTTTATACAAGATCCCGTGGTCATTCCCAGTGTGTAGTGCAGGGCGGGTGTTGGTATTAGTTGGTCTTGGGGATAGGGGGTGGTAATCACATGAGGGGTGGGGCAGTACAGCACGGTGATAACTAAAAATAGCAGGGTGGGATGCAGCTTTAAAGCAGCTATGGTGAGGAGATGAGGGAGACACTGTTTGAGAGAGGCCACCAAATGGGAATGAAATAGGGAGTTACAGGATGCTAGGGGAAATCAGCAAAGACCAGTAGGTTGAGTGAGTTAGTGAGTACTGGTTCTGATTAGGTGAAACAGCACGGGTGGGAGGAGTGTCAGTGTATTTAAAGGAGGCCTGGGAAGGGGTAGTGGGGGTGGGAAAAAAATCAGGACAGAGAGGACAGCCGAGTAGCAGAAATAAGCAGAGGTTCAAGGGCGCACCAATGGCAGAGGAGCAAAAGCTATCCTGACCAATCATGGTCCACAGGCAGCAACGCCGCTCCAATCACTAGGCAGTGATAGGATAGACCAGCTGAGATGCAATATGTCATTTTCAGTGGAGTCCTGCCTAATACCCATCTTTTGAGATAAGTAGACTAAAGCACTCAGAGATTAAGAGGGCTACTCAAGGTTACTCCGCATGCATGTGACTTTGGTTGGTCTACTGGACCTCCTAGATCCCCCCAAAAAACATCAACAGGCTTCAAACCAGTAGCAGGGCTCCAGGGTCTGGGGCCCAAATACACAGTGGCCATCATTGAGATGGGGAACATGCTTTTTCTCCCCTGGTGTTCTCTCCCCCCCACTCACACATTGGGGCTGCAGAGGCTAGTGTCGGCCTCAGAAGCCACAGTGAGTACCCTGAGGGAGCAAGGTCCTTTGCCCATTAATGGGGTCACTGTGATGCCAGAATGTGGCAGCACCCCGTCTCGGGTTGGGATGCACTACATTATGCAGCTTTCTTGCCAAACTCTAGCTGCTGACCTGAACACCTAAGTCCGTTCCTGATTCTGGGTCAGTGGACTGGCAGCATGATGTGCTGGGCCAATGGCTAGCCTCAAACCATGTAATTTCAGTGAGTAATCAGATTTTCCCATCCGTACATTTAGATAGTTCATTTTTAGCTTATGTAGCACCTTTCATGCAAACACATTAAGAACTGGCCCAATGGTACGGTGGGCTGAGGAACTGGATGCCAACCCCCCCAACACTGGCAACCCTGGTTTGGGAATGGACCATGGTTGTCGGGGGCCAGCCAAGGGAAAGAGGACTGAGCATCTGCAGACAGTTCTGCTCCTTTGGGCAGGAGGGGCAATGCATGACACTGCTTTCTGATAGCCAGTGGAGGCAGGTGTCACAGCATCAGTGGCTGTCGCTCGGAGGGTCATGCACAGGCACTGAGTATGCGTATGCTATGGCATACATCGCCAACCCTAAGGGACAGGGAAAAAACTCCAAGCAGCAGAATGATGGCTGGTGACTCCCCAGGCTCTGCTGCACTGCCTGTGGCTGCCACTCACCCATAGCAATATGTAAGTAGCTGGGATAAGGCCTGGGATGGTGGGTGACAGGGCTGGGGGTCGCCAACAGAAGGGGGCTGCTCGGTGATGGGCGATAAACCATTACTGAGAAAAATGAAAAAAACAAACAAAAAAAAACACTTTATGTGCACCAGGGACCTGGGTTTGGGAATAGATGTAGAGCGTTTAGGGGCTGATAGGGGGAAGGAAGATTAACAAGGGACAGTTCTCTTACTTCAGTGGAGGGGAAGGGCGATGACACACTCTGCTGTGTAACTCACACTGGGTTGAAGCCAGGTAGTAGCACAACTGGAGATGTCAGGCTAGGGAATGCCTCCAAATGACTGTGTGACCATGTACATTAGCCTGGTAGCCTGTCATTGCACCCTGACTCCTCGGGTGACAAATTGGTGGAAAAACTTCCTGGCAGGCAGCATGATGGTGACCGTCTGCAGGCCCTACACTACCAACTGAGGCAAACACCCGAGTGGTCCTGTGCAGGTGGTGGGGTCCTGCAAAAGGTTGGTGCTGGGGCTGGGAGTGGTGGCAGAAAGGGGTGATCCAGGGAGCAATAGGAATGAAAAACCTATATATAAAAAAATGAAAATCCTTTATAGAAGGAAAGCTGATGCAGAGAGGCCACATGATCCGCTCATGGCTGTAGAGTGAGACAGGATGTGTTGGAATCTGAACCTACGATCTCTAGGTACATCATCTGCTACACTTACCACAACACCGCACTACCTTCATGCTTGTTGTGCATTCAGCCCAACCCATCATGCGCTGTTGTCCATGTCTGTTTCTGTTCAGTGGATATTTTTGGTCAACCAAAAAAAGACTAAGGGTCAGCTGAGGGACATATGCAATGTCTGATAAAAAGACAATTGTACTGATGTTATCCCAAAGAGGTATTATTTTGTGGCTTGTCTATGCATTTGAGATAAGCATGCAGTTTTAAAAACAAAAATGGATTTGTATTTTGGTGTTTTTTCTTTTTGGCCATACCAGTTTTTCTCCCTTGCAGCTGCCTGCCCACTTCCTCCTTTGGTCACCCACCCCTGTCAGCCACCATCCCAGGGGCTTACCTGGGATAGAAATTCTCCATGAATATTCCTCCCATGGTGGGATCAGAAGGGGAAGGGCTGCCTCTCCCCAAAGCACAGCCCAGACGTCCCACAGGATCTGGTAGGTGGCAGGGGGCTGCAGTGACCGAGAACTCATCCTGCTGCTACTGTTACAATTTTCTGTTTTCTGCCAGCTCTCCTCCCCTCATGCAGTATGTAGCACCAGAGCTGGCCTTATCAGGCAAGGCTCACATGCATGGGAACGTTCCCTGGTCACTGCATGGTGCTGCCCATGCAGTGGAACACTGCACTCTCCTTCCCCAAGCTGGAACTGCTGCCCAGTGCTGCCCAACCAGCTCCCTCCACTCATTTCTGAACTCTGGTCACCCGCATAGAAGCACAACTCACTACCTGTTTGGCTATCAGGCCCCCAAAAGAATTTCTTTGAAGTCTGTTTTTTATTTTACCCTATCCTAGGCCCCTTGCTTTTCTCAAAGTTTGTCACCAATCCACCCACAAACTGTGTCCAAGGCAAGGTGCATATTTATGCTGACAACACAATTGTCTAATAAAGTAGCCTCACACTGATGGCATATGTGGAGAATAAACTTCAGCCCAGGGTTAAATGAAACTGGTGACTCCGATCTGAAAGGACTTTTTTCGGAATTCAGGAATTTCTGATTTCAGTTCTTAATCCGATTCCAAAACGGACATCAGCATCAGATTTGGAATCCTAATTCCTAAATTCTAAACCCTAAATCTGAATTTCCTATGTTAAAGCCTGCCTAATGACCAAAAAGATAATTCTAGGCCTCACCCCCCTGTCCTTGACAAAATTATCCTCTCAACATCTCCTGGCAGAACCACCCATAGCTCAAACAAACCGTTGCTATGGGTACCCCGTTACCGGACTCCCCAATTCCAAAGATCTTTCAGCTACAAAGTCCCTTCCTGGACAAACTCGCTCCCAAGCCTAATAACTGATGAAACAAGGCTTGGCCCTTTTAAATCCAGGCTAAGGAAACACCTCCAGGCCTGTAACCTATGTGACTGCAACTGACACTTCCCCCCTGATTAAAGCTACCAACTTTCTGAGGTCTAAAACTGGGACAGTTCATCCTGATCATGACCCCCCCCCCCCACTGTGTCACTCCCACGGACACCACCGCAGTCATCACTGTGCACAATCAGTTACATTTTGCTGCTTGCTCTGGCCATGCCGCCCACAGTAACACCAGTAGCAAACATTTATATTAAAACAATACATCATTCTGCTGCCGCTAGTTCCAAACCATGCTGTACAGAAAGTCCATTAGAAGCAAACCTGCATTAAATTGTGATCAGACATTCGAGCTGCATGTATTGCTCCTCCTGACAGTCCCATCCAACCCGCTTACGCTCACCTTATTTGCTGAGCAAACTTCACTTCAGTGACTCCCACTACTACGCCAGATTGTTTTCACACACTTCCCTACAGCTGATCATCAGGTTCGGGTACCTTAGTTCCCTGCTGCCGGTCTCTTCTCTGTCTGGAGTCCCTCTAAGCTGCTGGCAGGCACAAGGGCGTAGCTACCGATACGCCCGACATGCCATGGCGTGTTGCTGCAGATCAGTGGGGTAGCAGGCGCCAGCTGGTCTGTCTGCTGCTCCACGCTCCTTTGTTCGTTTTTTTTTTTCCGCGGGCTTTCTCGGACACTCATTGTTTTTTTTTTTTTTAAAGATAGCAGGAGTTGGGGGGATCAGCTTACTTACTTGTGGTTTTCAAGCCCATCGGACCTGATTGAGAATATGTTGCTGTCTCTCAATCAGGTCCGTTTGCCAAGAAAGGAGGCGTGGTAGTGGGAAAGTAAGGGGTGGGCTAAGGGCGGGCGGGCTCTTTAAATGCCCTTGCAAAACACTGTGTGGTCCGTTTCCTTTTGGATTCATTTGTTCACACTGCGACTAGTCTAGAGGTCATCGGAGGAGGACAGGACTCAGTGCAGCAAGAGTCGGGATTCAGGAGCTATTGGATTTGGAGTCAGACGGGAGCCTCAACCGGAGGATTCAAATCGAGTTCAGGAAGGTTACTGTTGCTGTTTTCATTCCTCGGGTGACCGCTGACTTGGACTATAGATTTCACTGCTGGAGAGAGGAAGAGCGAGCTGTGCTGATTATGACTCCGGCGGGTTTGAATCCGAGCCTCGGGGCTTGATAGCCCTAAGCGCAAGACAGTTGCACTGCACGTTGTTGCTAGTTCTTTGAACTTGCCAGTGCCACCATCGGAGTCGGATCAGGGCGTCTGGCGCGACAGTCACCTTGAGCTGAGCTGCCTGTTGCTGAAGCACTGCAGGTGAGTCCGTTGCTCTTTTTTGGGACAGTGTTTCAATTTAGGGCTGGCTTGCGAGATGAGCCCAATTGATTTACTTTTGTCATCTTTATGCTGCAGCTCAGATAACCTATTAAAAATAGAGCACCCAGCCTGAACCTGTTCCTGTGTAATGCTATGCTTCAGCTACAGACCATTTGTTGGAAGACATGGTGTTCTTTTACTTTCTGTAACACTGTTACTTGCTTCTATAATTTACTAGACATGGCAGACAGTAGTTATTAAGTTGTGACAGAAAAATAGGAGTGTCTGGTAAGAGTTGAAGTTAAGCCATATTATTCAATGCTTTGGGAGTAAAAGTCTGTAGTTTTAGAAATCCAGTGCTGGTAGTAGGGGTTATATGTGTGTGTGCATATGGGGGTAGGGGTTATGTGACTCATAGCTGTCTTCATTTAGATCACAGAAAATAAAGGTATTTGTAACCACACATGCCAACCTGTGGAGCTATATTTACCGTAGTGGTGGTGGTTGTGGGGGGCACACCTGTTATTCTGTGTGATGCCTGGGTCCCCTTCCTATCTAAGGTGTCACTCAACAGGACTTGGAGAGGTCCCTCCCAGTGACATATTTATTTTACCAGGTTATGACACGTGGGTGTTCCCACTGGATTCAGTCCTATGACCTTCAGTCTATAACCTCATAGACATGATTTATGCACATCTACAAGTTTAGTTCAGGGAACTGAGGTAGTTTATAATGTAGATACAGTGACTCCAGAGATCTGAGTTGGTGAATAAATAACAGTGCAATTCTTAGTCTGTCTTGCTATTCAGTGAATACAGAAATTCTTAGGGAATGGCTCTATTATGATCCTTACTTCCCCGGTCCCTGCAGGCATCTGCAACATTGTCTGGACAGTGCCCTCAGTGACCTTGAAGTGTATGTTCACCGTGAACCGATCCATTACACATTTACTGTACACATCAGCAACATGCTTTTATCTCCTTTGACATAGGATGCCCAGACTATCTCTTCATTTCATTCCAGCAGCAATCCTTCCAGATCAACAGTGGCATGAGCATCCTTTGGCATCAGGCTGTGCAAGCCAGCCAGAACTCAGTTCTTAAAATACTCAAGGTGAAGCCATTTGGATCTTTGATGCATCATGGCAATGGGCTCTCCCAACTCTCCTATGAGAGTCCAGGTCAAAAACTAGCTGCTTCCATATGATCTGACACAGCATGTCACCAGACAGCTCCCTACTACCCTCAGGGCAGCACTATGGACACTGTTGCATGGCAGTCTCCATCCTGTAGTCCCTATCACTTACACTCCAGGTTACCTGAATTGCTGTAGCTTCTTCTACCTTACATTCAACTTCTCCTGTCCAACACTGCATTCAGCTTCTTCAAGTACCTCCTCTGTAGCATGGGCACCATCCTGATCTTGCCTCAAATAGGGTTTCCTCTTCAAGACTTCAAGGGGACTGTTCTTGGTCTACTTGTTCATCAGGGTGCTCCCCTTTAGGGGTAACCTCCCATGGTCCCCACACTGGCGGTCCACTATATAGCATTGAGACTTGGGGTGATCGCTGCTAAATTGGGATCCCACTAGTGAGAGCCTGTCCAGATCTTCATGAGCACTCTGTCCCCTTTATCCTCAGACTGCCACTTTTCTGCCTCCATCAGCTCTCATCTGACACCTACTTTATCCTAGCCAGACTCCTCTAGCACCCCTCCCAAAGAGACATGGGATCAGCGGGCCAGTCTCTGGATGTGCATCTCATAGAAACGACCATCACCCCTCTCAGAAGAAGAGGGTTGTTACCTACTAATCCTTGAATTTTTTCTGGGTATTTTCTTGGCGCAACATATAAATATTCATGTTTGTTGCGCCAAGAAAACTCTGGAAATCAAGATTCAGGTGCTTGTCGCAATGCAACATTGTAACTAAGCCAGTCTGGTACAGAGGCTTGTCACAATGCAACATTGTAACTAAAAGCTAGGCTGGTGGCTGGCTAGTGTGACTGGACCTCTGTGGGACTGGCTACCTTGATGTGGTACAGAGGCTTGTCACAATGGAGTATTGTAACCAAAAGCCAGTTAGTCTGACACCTGTTGGTGGTGAAATGGTGTGCTGGCATACAACACAGAAAATTACTCTAGCATGTGAGAGGGCATGGACGGTGGGGGAGGGGGTAGCTCACCCTAAAGGGGGGGGGTGGGTAGCAGTGAGTCCACTTGGTGTGCAGCTCAGAAATTCCTGGCTACACCCCTGGGCAGGCAGACATCCACATGTGCTTGTTTGCACTACTACCCATTCTAAGCTAACAGGAAGGAACATGCTTTACTGTGCTCCCACTGACATGCTTGCAGTGCAATACGGGCGCAGAGGTTGAAGTAGCAAACTGTTGTCCAACCTGAGCAGCACCACAGTAGTGCTGAAATAACTGTCACTCACGGATTAGCAGTCAGAAAAAAAAAGGGGACAAAACTGGGACAAGTAAGCACAAAATGGGACAAAAGCAACATTTTGCAAAACTTGTGGGGACACTGGGACATGTGGCCTAACATAGGGACTGTCCTGGGAAAATAGGGACAGTTGGTAGCTTTACCCCTGATGACCTAGAACAACTTTTTGTGTTCTCCATATCTAATTTTCTACAAGCTAATTATTTGACAAACAGCCTTCTTCAGAACCTCTCTGCTACCTTATGGCTGTGCTAATCATTGTAAATCATGTTATCTTGGAATGGTAGTCACTTACTGAACAAATGTGTATCCAATACTTGATATGTAATGTAATGTACTGCAATCTGTAACAAATATTGTCCCTGTAGCTTCTATGTATGGTGTGGAACCTTTGTAAATGAGTCTTTGACTCAAAGGTCTTTCTGAATATCTCAATAAATACATAAAAAGCACTTTTTTTATTGCAATTGTATTGATCATGGCCTCAAGGGTCAGCTCTTCTTCTGTGAAGGGTGGGGGTGGGTGGGGGCAGAGACACACTCTGTGATGTGACTCTCACCGGGCTGAAGCCAGGTACTAGCAGGGCTGGAGTTGCTGGGTGGGATGCCGCTGAATGCCAGCATGACCACGTGCTTGCACACAGCAGCCTGTCATTGCACCCTGGCTCCTCAGAGGTGAAAAACTGGTGGAAACACTTCCCGGCAGGCAGCATGATGGTGAGCTCCTGCAAGCCTTGCACTACCAACTGAGGCAAACACCCACCGAGTAGTCCTGTGCAGGTGGTGGGGTCAGTCCTGTAAAAGATTGGTGTTGGGGCTCCGAGGGGGGTGGGGTTGCAGAAGGGGGCAAGCCAAGGAGCAAAAGGAATGAAAAACCTATAAAAAAAATGAAAATCCTTTAAAGCAGGGAGATCTGAAGCATGGAGAGGCCACATGATCTGCTCATGGCTGTAGAGTTATACAGGATGTGTTGGAATCTGAACCTATGATCTCTAGGTACACCATCTGCTACACTTACCACAACACCACACTACCTTCATGCTTGTTGTGCATTCAGCCCAACTCATTATGCACTGTTGTCCATGTCAATTTCTGTTTGGTAGATATTCTTGGTCAACCAAAAAATGACTGAGGGACATGTGCAATGTCTGATAAAAAGAGAAGAGAGAGACATAAAAAATGACTAGAATCCTGGCAATTGTATTGATGTTATCACAAAGAGGTATTATTTTGTGACTCATTTACCCATTTCAGATTTGCATGCAGTTTTAAAAACAAAAATGGATTTGTTTTTTGGTGTGTGTGTGTGTGTGTGTGTGTGTTTTCTTGGCCATAGCATTTTTTTCTCCCTTGCAGCTACCTGGCCCCTTCCTCCTTTGGTCACCCACCCCCATCACCCATCATCTCAGGGGCCTACCTGGGGTAGCAATCATCCCTGGATATACCCCCCCATGGTGGTGTCATGGGGGGAAGGCATCTCCCCCCCAAGCACTACCCAGATGACCCCCAGGGTTCTATAGGTGGAAGGTGGCTATGGTGACCATGAATTAATCCTGCTGTGACTGCTATGATTTTTTGTTTTCTGACCACCCTTCTCCTCTGATGTAGTGTGTAGCCCACAGCCGGCCTCATCACATAAGTGCACCATGCATGGGAAAGTTCCCTGGCTCACAGCATGATGCTACCCATGCGGTGGAACACTGCACCCTCCTTCCCCAAGCTGAGAGTGCTGCCTTATGGCAGTGCTGTCCCACAGCCTGGGACTGCACAGAAGTGCACCATGCTACTCATTGGGCCATCGGGCAGCCAAAATAATTTTTTTTATTCTTTTTTTTTTTTCATTTACAATTTTTGGCCAGGAAAGGCACACTAAATTGAAATTTGTTTCCAGGTGCATCCTGGAAGCACAGGGAAGTTAGTTGACTTGCTCATGATCATACAGTATGCAAATGGTGGCTGTGAGATTCAGACCCATTTCGCCAGGTTTGCAGCTCAGTGCTCTGAAACACTGCGCTATACTGCCTCCCATAAACAGTCTATTCTTTTATTTTCTCCTGTCCTAGGCCCCTTCCTTTTCTCAATGTTTATCAACAATCCACCCTCAAAATGTGTCCAAGGCAAGGTACACTTTATGCTGACAAGACAATCTTATAATAAAGTGGTCCCACACTGGTAGTATGTGTGGAGAATAAATTTCAGACTAGGGTTGAACAGAATTGGTAGTCTGACCTGAAAAGTCTTTTTAAGAATTTCGGAATTTCTGATTTCAGTTCTTATTCTGATTCCAGAAAGGACATCTAAATCAGATTTGGAATCCTAATTCCCAAATTCTAAATCCTAAATCTGAATTTCCTATGTTAAAACCTGTTTTAGATTTTAATTTTAGAATCTGGATTTTTAGACTGCAATTCTGAAAATCCTAATTATGAAAATTGGGTCAGAATTCAATGAATCCAGTTGTATGACTCGGAATCTGATCATCCCTACTTCAGATGGGCTTTGCAGCAGTGGAACCCCAGCTAATTGAAAATCATCTCATTCTTCTTAATGCCATAAAGACTAGGACTCTGGCATTTGGCACCCATGCACAAACCCCAAAACTGGATACTTCCCTATCTGTTCATACCATGGATAAGCTTGATTTCAAGTTAGTCTACATATGTATTGCAACTGGGTAATAAAATTACCTTTCTCAGGTTCTTGTTGGAACTGCATAAATGGAGGAGACGACAGACTAGTGGTGTCCAGATAATGTAATTTATTACTGGCAAATAATAATAATACAGGCTTACAACCAACAGTGTAATCACTGGGTGAGTATCCAGCTTCCTTACCTACATAGGCACAGTCTCTAGTCTCAGTAAAGCTTCATGCTGCAAGGGGTCTTAATACCCCAATAATCACTATGGTAACTATAAAAGAAGATACATAAAAGTGTATAATTGGCCAGAAACGGGTGGCCTGAGTAACCATCCTAACTAACATAAGGAATTGCTTAACTTGCAGAAGATAACTGAAAAATAAGGTTTGTGATGCTTCCAAGGTCACTTGCGGTTACAGTTGTGCACAAGCACTAAAGATGGCACTGTTGCCTAACTTATGATTGTACAATAAAATATAATGGATAACATCTCCCAGTGGTGGAATACATGATAAAAATATAGTGAAGCATAATATGCATTAGAGAAGTACAGCAGAACTCAGATCCTGACACTTATGCTTGTACGATAAGTGCCTCTGCCCTAAGGTTAGTACGTATACCTACATATATGCTGCTGTCTGCGAGGTGGGGGTACAGTCAGGGGTGCTGGACCATGGATAAAATCCCCCCTTGTTGCCTCAGAAGGGGCAACAATCCCAGGTAAGTAGTGGGATGGAGATAAAAAGTCATTTACAAGCCCGATGCATGAGCCTGGTAAAGGAATTCAAGTTGTTCTCTGTGTTGTTGTAGAGTATGTCACAGACAGCAGAGGGTTAGTATCAGAAAAACAATCAAAAATGCTTGGATAATAACAAAAGCTTTAAAAGTTAGTTCTAACCAAGTATTGGATAGAACAGTACTTACATCACCGTCATGAATAAGATTATTAAATGCATCACCAGCCTTAGAAATATTGTTGCTAATATAGATTAAATGTGAATCCTTCCTAGCTAGAAGAGATTTCAAAGAAAGAGTCAAGAAAATGACTGGTTGGTGAATCGTGAAGTGAAGTGAAGCGATGTACCTCTTCCAGTTAGCTTCGGGATTTAGCTGTTTTGGCATCAGGCACAGAAGATGCAGCTTGTGGCGATTCCAATTCATCATCCTTGTCAACATCACTAAGATTGGACAGCAATTCTTCACCCAAAGTAAAGGACCAGTCAAGGTGTTCCGAGGAGTAGCCACTATCACAAACGCACTCAGCAGGTCAGGCCCTCTGCTCCCATAGTGCCAACCTCCAAGTGCAGTAATGTGAACAGGTAACAGACAGGGTGACCCTCCTGTCTGCTTGTTGGTCTGATTTACCTTTAGTCTCAAGTTCTGGGGGGATCCAAACTGTGAACCTTATGATAGTGTACCCAAATGTACACGCTCAGATAATATTCTCTTCAGGG
This sequence comes from Neoceratodus forsteri, assembly GCA_016271365.2. Classification (NCBI taxonomy): domain Eukaryota; kingdom Metazoa; phylum Chordata; order Ceratodontiformes; family Ceratodontidae; genus Neoceratodus; species Neoceratodus forsteri. The sequence continues at coordinate 198,685,781 of JADMNL010000025.1, forward strand.
GGATGCAATATATCTTTCATCTAAAGGCACCTAACCAGATATCCAAAATGAACCCTTTAAAACTTTATAAGACCTTAGGTATATTCTTACCTTTTCCCAGTTTAGTAACACCATCAAACTTTTGAACAGTTGTCAAACTTAACCATCTATATGTCACATGCAAAAAGAACTGGCAGACAACCCAAGACATTCTTTCAAATAATATATTTACTAAAAATGGACAAAAATATGAAAAATGTAAACACAGAACACTATATCAAAGAGCATACAATCACTTAAAAGAAAACAAAGAAAAGTACAAAACAAAAACTCCTACCACAATACATTTAGACTTTTTCAATCTAATGTATTACCTCTATAGTGCTTATAGTTGTATCAGACAACTGTGTCTGTCTAGAGTCTCAATATGGTATGTCAACAAGATCAGACACCAGTATTAGTTTAAACTGTCTCTCCACATCCCTTCTGTGAGTCATCTAGCTCCTCCTTTTAGAATATAAAAAAAATACAACAGGATGTCCTATCAGGAGGTATATTAAATAAGGTGACCTCAGCAAAACTTCCACTTCCTAAATATGACTCCTTAGTTAAACATTTTCTCTTTGATCTTGAGCAGTTCCTATTCCCAAGGCATATCAAAAGGTTTTATAACTTTTAGCACCATTGTGGTATGACATGTTCTTCCTCTAAAGATGTCATAAAAGTTTATTAGACTCATCCTCTGGCAGACTCATAAAGTCACATTTCATTTCCGCTTCAAATAGCCTAGGCATATCATAAAAAGGTAATAAAATGCAATTCTGAAGTAACTCAGTTAATTAAATGGTTCCTGCTTCACTAAAACCTGGGGGGGGGGGTCACCCATGGGGCATAGACTCACATACTATATTTTTATATTACAAATATCATACAATGATCATAACCAGCTGACCAAGCATCACAGCCACACACTTATTTCACAATGTCGAAAACGTCACAGCGGCACAAGTAGTAATATCCTTTCTTGGCACAACAGTTCGTGTGGGGTGCCACCCAGTCTTGGAGCTCAGCATGGTAGACAAGTAATGAGGGTTGATCAGTTCTTTCATGATAGATGTCATCATCAAGGTGTCCAATGGAATTTATTGCAACCAACTAGTCAAAGACAGAGATTTCAGGATCAAAGCAGGGTAGTGAGACAGTAAATGTGATAAACATGTTATCATGGATGGAACAAGTCTTAGTAAAGTAACAAGGTGCTTGATTTAGGTATCTGGAGACATATCCAAGGTTTATAGTTGTAGACATGGAAATGTTAATTGTATTTGCTAAACAAATAGTAATGCAGCCATTGGATTTGCAATGAGGACAATACCATTTACCCATTCTTCTATCATGGATAAGATCTGGAATGTGTTCTGTTTCCAAGTCCCTGAAGAGATTGTTAACAGTGACAATTACATAAGAACCATAGGCAGAGCATAACAGTTCATGGGCAATATATTGCCTGTCTGCCTCCTTATTATTTTGAAAAATCAGTTCATTAATCTTATTCTTAGTATTTTTGAACCTTTTGGCAATTTCCTGCATATTGTAGATGGTAAAACATTCTTCCTTATTTAAATCATCTACACCATGTAACAGTGGGGGTAGGATATCATTCTTAACAGCTTGCTGAAAATTAAACATTTGTGCTTTAATAGTGGCTATAGCTGCTCTATTCCAGATAGACATGCCTGAGCCAAAAAGGCCAGAAACCATGCCTGCTGCACCAGTTACATCTGCAGTGTCACACCTAGTGTATGGTCTAGCTTTAGCATTAGGTGCGGGTCTGAAGACCCCTACATGATCAGTGGTATGGGGCCCACTAACTGGATCATTAGTGCATGTTTGGTATGCAGCTATAATATCTGTAAGCATCATACTGAAAAAAATTAGCTGTATTGGTCATGTGACAGAGACCAATCTCAGCCATGTTCCAATGTGTAAGACTGAAAATAACTGGAACATGCATAAATTGTACATTATTAATCAGGTCTCCTGGAAGGTAAGTGGTGGTCAAACCACTAGGAGGACCTTTCTCCTGGGGAGGGCAGTCAGTCATTTCTTCAGTGGGTGGGACTACAGAAATAAAAAGAGCTTCAGTAGCTACATAGTTATGAAGACAGAAAGCATGTGACTCCTCAGAGGTGAGGCAATCACACCAAGCAGGATCTATTAGAGCAGTAAGGTTATATCGACCAGTATGTCTAGGGGAAGTCTGTCGAATAGAAAGAGTACCATTCTTGGAGATGTCTCTGTTGGGCCATCTATGGAATGTACCTTTGGATAGATGAGCTATAGGGAGTGGGTAGCCATTAATGTCAGTTTCACATTGAATGGAAAGTGTGAATTTGTCTGGAGCAACTACCATAGCATCAAGTTAGGCATCTGAGCCTTTCTTAACAGTAATCATTTTATTGAGCACATTAATATGAACTTCCATTGGGGCTGAATGTTCAAGTTTGCTAAGCAAATATTCTACACGTTGTCTGTGAGTTGTTAGGGGTTTATTCTGGGATTCAGTCAGGGGAAGTAGTAGTAGTTCCACCAAGATGAGGAGGTGCAAGATAGCCATCTTGCCGGTGTACCTGTAAGAAACAGAAAAGGGTTGTTAAATGTGGGGTACTATTCCACCTAAAGCGGGTTAGGAAAAAGTAAGTTTAGTCACCTTTGTACAACTTGAGCTGATTAGCATGGAACCACTTCTCGGTGGTCTTCTTTTTTTGGTGAACTCAGACCTGATAAACAGCAGGACTGAGTTTGTTGACAATGGGGTATGGGCTTTCCCATTTGCTGGCATATGAATGAGTTGGTTGTCTGTAATGGAGAAGCATAACTTAGTCTCCAACTTGCCAGTTGACTTCTTTGACATGCTTATCAAAATTAGCTTTAGCTTGTTGTTGAGCCTTACCCATTTGATTGGCAGAGAACAGGTGTGTCTTCATGATGTCGCCATGAAGCTTCTCAACATACTTGTCCACAGATACTCTAGCTGCAGTAGGGGTGTGGAGGTCAATCAACAGATGCTCAGGTAACCTCATGGCTCTACCAGTCATAACCTCATAGGGTGTGCACTGAGTAGCGGCTGCAGGGGTACCCTGAATCCCAGTATAGTAGTGGCAAGAGGGAATCCCAATCCTTGGGATTGTCATTGATGAATCTGCATAACATCTGTTTGATTCTTCTGTTTGCTATTTCTACCTGGCCCGTGGATGGAGGATGATAGGAGATATGGAATTTCTGATCTACTCCAAGTAATTGGAGCATCTGCTTCATCAGCTCAGCTGTAAAACTGGTTCCCTGGTCTGAGTCTACCTTTAAGGGTAGACCCAACCTGGAAAACAGTTGATCCACCAGGATCATGGCAGTTGACTTTGCCATGTTACTCTTAGTGGGAAATGCTTCTACTCACTTAAAGAACAAATCTGTGACAACAAGTGCATACTTGTTCTTACTGGAGTTGGTAAGGGAGCCAATGAAATTGATTTGTATCACATTCCATGGTCCAGTTTGCTATTGTAGCAACAATTTGGCATTTATTTTCACCAGAATTGGATTGTTCTGGGCACACACTATGCAGTTGTCCACATAGTGCTCTACATCTTTGGCCATGCCAGGCCCCCAGACAACAGTTTTAAGTCTCTGGAGGGTGTTTTCTGCCCCCTGGTTTCCACCAGTGGGTGTATTATGTACAATATGGATGAACTCGGTTTGCAGACATCGTGGTGCAACCCACAGTTTGTCACCTGCATCCTCTTTTTGATACCAGATGAGCTTCTGATCACTAGACTAGTGTATGTTGTCAGAGTGTCTCTTGTATGGACTACCAACAGTCAGTGGTTGTTCAGTTCCTTTGCCCAGGAATTTGAACACATCTTTTAGTTCTGGGTCAGATTTCTGTGCAGCAGAAAAGGTCCAGTGGAGGTTCTGGTACTGGTTTCTGCCTAGTGTTAGTGGCTAAGAAAATAGCTGCCACAGCTAGTGGGCGAGTCATTGTCCATGTTTTCCCCCCTCAAACACCTGCTTTGGCAAGCGAGTCCGCTCGATCATTGAATTCGTGGTAAGGGTCAGACTTGCAGTGAGCCTTTACCTTGTAGATGTACAGTTTGTGAGTAAACTGCTGTGTCAGGGTGTGTATGTACGCAAACAGATCCCTGTATTTGACAGGTGTGCCATCAGAGGATGTGAAGTTATTTTTCTCCTAGAACAGTAAAAACTCAGTAAGGGATGAGCAGACCCAATTAGAGTCTGCAAAGATGATGGCATCCTTGTCACCATGAGGCATGACCTCCAAAGCACAGGCAACAGCTGCCAATTTGGCATACTGTGAGGAGATAACAATGCATTTCCTGGAAATGCACCTGCAATCGCCCTCTTTATCTAAAATGACCTCCCCAAATCCTGCTACCTGCTCTCCCTCTACACAGGAGGCGGAGCCATCTGTAAAGACATGATATATGGTGATATCTTCTAAAACATCAGGTGTAGCTGGTAAGAATGGTCCTGGCTCAGGTAGGTCAGGAGGTTGGAGTGTTCAGTCATAGGGCTTACCTGTGTAGAGTAGGCCATGAGCCAAGATTGAGGGCATTTTAGCAGGCAACACTTTGATGTCCCTGTCCTGCAAAAGCAAAGATCAGTGGGTAAGTCTGTTGTTGGAGACTGTACCATCTTTTACTTTGTCTGAAAGCAAAAAGCTAGTTGGGGTGTGACAGGTATGCAGAACAATAGGAGCATACCCAATGATGTACAGAAATGTTTGATAGCCCAGAAGGTTGCCAAAAGTGTCCTTTTGCAGAGACTGTATTTCCTCTCTACTGGGGACAGCATCTGAGATGCATAGGCAATGGGCCTGTGGTACCCACTGTACTTTTGTGTCAGCACTGCAGACATGGCCACATTAGAGGTGGCAGTTTCCAAATGGAATGGGAGGTTTGGATTGGGATTGATCAGTGCTGGGGCTGAGGCTAAGGCCTGCTTAAGCTGTGTTACAGCTTCAGTGTGAGTGGGGGCCCCACATCCATGGGACATCCTTTTTCAGAAGTTCATATAAGGGAGTAGCCTTCAAGGCAAAGTCGGGGATGAAGTCCCTGGAGTAGTTTATCATTCTAAGAAGCGTCTGAGTGTTGCCACGCTAGTAGGAAGTGGTAGATCTTGCAAGCCCTGGATCTTCTTGACAGCGGGGCTTCTGCCTTGGTCTGTGATATGTAGACCAAGGAAGATAACCTCTTTTTCACACAATTGTGCTTTAGAGGGGTTGCACTTGAGGCCTGCTCTCTTGAGAAGAGACAGAAGTTCATCTTGAATGGCCACATGATCTTCTTTCATGGTGGTTGCTAAAAACAAGTCATCCACATACTGCAGAAGACACTGGGGAGTGGAGAGCCTCTGCAGGGCATCCATCATGTGGAGATGGAAGAAGGAGGGGCTGTTGTGAAAGCCCTGGGGAAGGCAAGTTCAGGTGTACTGATGTCCATCAAAGGTGAAAGCAAATTTATATTGGCTTTCTTGTGCTAATGGGAATAACCAAAACCCATTAGAGATGTCAAGAGCTGTGAACCACTTTTTGTCAAGTGTCAACAGCCTGAGCACATCAGGTACTGATGCTACTGTTGGGGCGCAACTGGGGGTAACTTGATTAAGTTTCCTATAATCAGTTGTGAGCCTCCAAGCTCTATTTAGCTTTTTCACAGGTCAAATAGATGAGTTGACAATGGAGACACAGGTCCTAATCACTCCTTGTTGAAGTAGTGATTGGATGGTCTCCCTCAGTGATGGTAAGGCTTCAGCAGGAAATGGATACTGCTTCTGCCTCACAGGATTAGTTCCTGTGATTTCAATGGTAGTGTACATCCTACCACAGTCATGCTTGTTGGTGGCAAACACATTAAGGTGTTTTTGCAGCAAAGGTGCAAGCTCAGAAAACAGATCATGACTTTTGAACAAAGCCATGATGTCATACACGTTGCTGTTATGGGAGATGGCTGCCACCACGTACAAGTCTGGGATGGTGACAGCATGACATTGTCCTTTGATCTAGAGAAGTAGCCTGTTGGCTAGGTCCACTACACAGCCGTGTAGTGCTAGAAAGTCAATTCCCAATATGCTGGGGTGATGACGTAATACCATGAGGTCAAAGATAAAATCAGTCCTGAAGTGGCCTACCACCACAGGTAGATGAATAGATTGGTAGGTGTGTAGCTGGGTACCATCTACACCCTGGACACTGGTCTTCCAACCAGTAGACCAGTCAGATGAGACTGGGTCCTCATCATGGAGGACTGACATGGCTACTCCGGTATCCAGAAGCATAGTAAGGTGGCAGCCCCTGACCATGGCCTTAACACAAAGCTGTCCATTCATGTCAACAAGCAAGTCACTCACAATCTGGACTGGAGCCTATAGTTGTCAATCTGTACAATTTTCAGAATCTTCGTCATCATCCTGTTCCTGAAATCTGAGGCCTGCAGGATCTCTTTGGGCTTCCTGTATATCTTGCACAGGAAACACATGTACCTGTGACATCACAGGCATGACAGTGGCCTGCTCAGTTGGCTCTTCCTTGGTTATCACATTGGCCTGGCCAGTAGCCGATACCACAAAAGGATTCTTCTCTTGGCTGCTCGATTGTTCAGTGGCCAAGGGCAGGAAAGTATTTCCCTGGCTGCACGGCTGTCCCATGGCTCGAGCAAGGGATGCTACAGTATGCATAGACTTAGCCTCTCTCTCAGCACAGATCTCCTCCAGTAGTTTGTGGAGGGACTTGTTCTCGTCTCTTAGGATCCAATAGCTAGGACCATTACGGTTCCGGCCATCGAATTGGGAATTTGAATTTTTCCAGTTGCTGTTGTCTCTATTCCTGTTGTTCATATAGTTCCAGTTCTCCCTCCTTGGGTGACTGCTTGTCATCAGAAGGGGCATCATTCTTCTGGTTGTTACCATCCACCATATAGTGGGTAGATGTATCAGGGGTAGGTTGCACTGTGGCTACCTGTGCTGTCGGAGTTTGAATGGTGGCAGTTTTGTTGGTTTTACTGGAAGTGAGATTACAGAGGTATACCTGGTAGGCATGCTCCATTTTGATTAGGACATTAGCAAAGGTGACAGTACTCTGGTAAACATTAAGCTCAACCTCTCCCCATAGGCCCTGAGTCATGTTCCGGATGTACAAATCCTTGTACTCAATCTGGTCTCGGTCTGCAACGTCACTTGCAAGGGCTTTACCAGCTTCATAGGCTATCCACAACCATTGGTGGAAGGCTGCGGGACTTTCCTTTGCAATCTGCTTAACCTTGTAGGCCAAGCGGGCTCCAACAACACCAGGGGAGTTGGCTGCGATGAGGGCCACAGCGATATCATTGTATGTGAGCATCTCGCAGTCACATGCAGTCTTTGGGAGCTTGGCCCAGAGGGTAGGCTTGATTGTCTGTCACAAGATTTGAACCTGGTACTCAGGTTGGAGAGAAAGCTTCTCGCGAAGGGAGCACACCTTCTCCAAATGGCAGCTGAGATTGTCAGTCGGGCCCATCTGTCCGATACTTTGAATAATTTGCTGGACAGAGTGAGCAACATGCAAGGGGTTGGAAGCATGAGGAATTGTTTTCAAGTCAAGCCATTCCATGGCACCACGAAGGGCAGCTTCTACCACTGCATCCACGACTGCCTTGAATGCATGATCCTGGTTGACAGTATCCTCAAACAGTCTGTAAGTTTGATCCCAGAGAGCATTTCTTCAGCCCTCTGGTGCAGCAGTATTGGTAATGGCCTCTTGAAGTAGGCTGTGGACCTCCGCAGTGTCATCCCTGGAGAGGGGAGCAAGCGGAGATGCACCATGGAATACAGGCCATCTGCCAGTGTCATGGGGGCTGTCACCTTGGCATTGTACATTGCTTCTGCCATGTTTGTGAAGATGTGGCAATGTAGAGGGTGTACATACATAGACACCATCTTGGGGATGGCTGGAGAAAAGGACAGCCCTATGGGGGCTGGACATTTGTGTGACGTGGCTTGCCTCTTCATCAAAGTCAGAGTCATTATCGCCGGATGATGCAATGTCGAAGGGCATATACTGGAACCCATTCATAGCCTTAACATGGCCAGCAAGAACCTCTCATTGATGGTGTATCTTTGCCATCTTTGCTGTATATTTCTTGTGACAAACTCTTGCAGTGCCCTGCTCAATACCCTTCTCAACCTCACGCTGCAACACTCTGTACGCGACGCCTAATTCGACGTTTTCCCTAAGCTCTTTGTCTAACTCACAATTCACTCTCTCATTCTCCTCTTTCAACTCAACATTCTCTTCTCTCAAACCCTCGTTTGTATCACTCAAAATATCATTCAAATATACTAACTGTTTCTTATCACATTGCAACCTTTCACAATCATCTCTCAACATACAAATTTCTTGCTCAGAGTCTTGAGCAGTACAATGCAACAGTCTGTTATTGGCATTGCAAAGTGACTGTGTCTCCTCCGCTAGTTTCTGTTTCTTTTTCTGTAAGTCCAATGCCTGCAAGCCCATCTCTTTCTTAGAGATGCATTTTGCAGTTCAAGGGAGGCATACTTGTTTGTTTGGACTCTAGATAGTGCTCCAAACTGAACAGCAATGGATTGTCTGCAGACTTCGCATCCAGTGCAAAATCTGTCCACCCACCATGGGATGTGAGCTAGTTCGAGACATCATGTCTCAAGTCAGTGCAAAGTTCAGGCATGACAAACAAGGGGTAAACAAACAAATAAGCAGTCAGAAAACTGGATAAAATCCTTGGCATCATCACCCAATGGCTTTCTGATCCACCGTGGGCAATAGGTGATGCCAAGGTGGTATGCTGTCACTTGCAAAGGGAGTGTAGGATGGTCCGGTGTGGGTGTGCCATGCCCGACACCAAGACAGAGTGTGTCCACCACAAATAACAACCACTGTAAGTCCAAGTAGGTGAGAAATGCAGTACACTACTCGACATTCAAAATTAATTGAATGGCATCTTCACTTTGTACATTCCAACCTGCACACGGTCGTCAAATGTAACTGGATAATAAAATTACCTTTCTCAGGTTCTTGTTGGAACTGCACAAAAGGAAGAGGAGACAGACAAGTGGTGTCCAGATAATAAATGTAATTTATTACTGGCAAATAATAATGATAGAGGATTACAACCAACAGTGTAATCACTGGGAGAGTATCCAGTTTCCTTACTTATGCAGGCGCTGTCTGTAGTCTCAGTAAAGCTATGTGCTGCAAGGGGTCCTATACCCCAATAACCACTATGGTAACTATAGAAGAAGATACATAAAAGTGTACAATTGGCCAGAAACAGGTGGCCTGAGTAACCATCCTAACTAACATAAGAAGTTGCTTAGCTTGCAGAAGATAACTGAACAATAAGGTCTGTGATGCTTCCAAGGTCACTTGCAGTTACAGTTGTGCACAAGCACTAAAGATGGCACCGTTGCCTAACTTATGATTGTACAATAAAATATAATGGATGACATCTCCCAGTGGCAGAATACATGATAAAAATATAGGGAAGCATAATATGCATTAAAGAAGTACAGTAGAACGCAGATCCTGACATGTATGCTTATACGATAAGTACCTCTGCCCTAAGGTTAGTACATATACCTACACATGTGTTGCTGTCTGCAAGGTGGGGTACAATCAGGGGTGCTGGACCATGGATAACAGTATCCACTCCACAGCCCCCATGGTGAACATCCCTCATTACCTCTGTTCATTCCTACCTCTTATTCTTCAAAGGGAAATGACTCAACGGTCGCTCAGAGCTTGACAGTCCATGAGATAGTTTTTAAATTGAGCTATTGGGCTTCCCTGTAGGTGTCAGCAGTCCAGAGATATCCCCGTCCAACTCTATCCTATCCTTAATCAAGGCAGCACTCTTTTTATGGAACCTTGAGGCAAAAGTGATGTCATAGTTGGACAAGCTGTATGATATTGTACACAGTTTGCCCAACAGTGACATCACTTTCTGTCTCAAGGTTCCATGAAATGGCTGCTGATTTTATTTAAGATAGGACATTTTTATACAAGGTTATCTCTGGACTGCTGACATCTACAGGTAAGTTCAGTACTTGGTTTGAAAGTGCTTTCCATGTGCTTTCAGGCTGTGAGGGATCCTGCTAATTTACATTCCCCTTTAAGAACAACTGATGAAACTAATTTGATATAGGACTGAGCTGTTTGCATGTGGCTCAATCTGTGCAGCCCACTCCACCGAACAATGGGAGATATCCCAGAACTTCAGGAGATTTTTTTAAAACTGAGTCTGAACCGAGTCTGCCATAAATGACTTGGTTTCTAGCCAGCTCATTGGTGCAGTGGTAGTGCTACTGCCTGTGATGCCAATGACCCAAGTTTAGGAACAAGCTCAGATTGTCGGGGGGGCACCAGCAGATGGTGGATCAAGCATTCCAGGAGACACTCTCCTCCAGAAAGGGAGGACAGCCAGCTACACTGCATTATTCTCACCTCTGTCACCACAGGAGACAGTGCAGTCAGGAGCAGCTTCTGGGTGGGAGGACGTCAGCTGGTGCTGCAATGTACATGCTTGTATGTGCTCGTGTTTGAGCACCCTTGCTGCCAACATGCTACGGGACAGGAAGTACAAATGGAAAATCCTGGCCATCAGGATGGCAGAGACTGCTCACAGGCCCTGTTCCTGGCTACCCAGGCACCACCTCCACAAGACTGGATCCATTCTGCAGTGGATTTTGTGGCAGGCTCCAATGCCTGTAGCGGAAGGGGGGGGTTTAAGCTCCGGGAAACTTCAGAGGTAAGGGTTGTGACGCTCTTCCCCCTTGCTTATGATTACTGTATAATATCTGTAAAATAAATAAATGGTTTGCATATGAAATTGTCTCCCCCCCAGTCAGCAGTGTGTGAGACTTGGCCTTTAACTTTCAAAGTGTCAGTGAGGATGCCATTAAACAAACCAGAGAAACCTGATTAAAGGTTTCCTGTTTTTGTCTTAATTAGAACTTTTGGACCAGCTGCCAGGATATAAGCCTTGTAAACATTTATGGTTCATGCAGGAAAAGGCCAATTTTGTCACAGAACTTTGTCATAAGTCATAAAACCTGAGCTCACACTTGCAACAGGAAATCAGCAGAGGGACATCAAAGAGAAATGCTTGATCAAAGGATGTCATATGTGGGAAATGTTTTTTGCTGATGTTCACATTATTTAAAATACATCCTTGTAGATAATTTTATTATGAATTAACTCCAAGGGAGGGTCTAACTGATGTCACAGAAAGGAAGGGGAGATGACCCCTGAAATGAAACATTGTATCTGGGGAATGGGTCATATCATCTTGGGCTCTGAGACAGAAAGTTCTCTCTAACTTAAACGCACTTAAAAAGGTAATACTTAGATAGCAAAGATCTTAAGTATTGTGGTAGGAGTTTTGTTCTGTAATTTTCCCATTTTTCTTTTGTGACTGTGAGTGCATGCTATTTGTTCTGTATTTTATTTTTCGTATTTTATCATATTTTAGTAAACAACCTTTTCTTTGAAATAGTACCTGTGTGTCTTCTCAGTTGTTTCTTTTTGCATGTGACGTGCCTGTATTTAAGTCTGACAGCTGTTGAAAAGCTTGATTGTGTACTGAGCTTGTATAAAAAGGTAAGAATATACCCAAGGTCTCTTATAGAGTTTTAAGGGATCATTTGGAGACCTGGTTGGGTGCCCCTGGTGAAAGATGGTACTGCAGTCCTGAAGAGGGTACATATCTGAGCCTGTACATTGGGTATGCTAGCATAAGGTTCACAGTTTGAATCCCTCCAGAACTTGAGGCTAAAGGTGACTTGGACCCAAAGCAGATAGGAGGATTACCCTGTCTGTTACCTGTTCACACTATTGTGCTCTGAGGTTGGCACTGTGGGAGCAGAGGGCCTGACCTGTGGTGTGCATTTGTGATGAGGGTAAGTCCTGCAGGATGCCAAGGTGATGAGGCCAGGCAGCCAAGTAGAAAAGAGACAACCAGAGATACAGGGGTATAAACAGCTGTAGCTGCAAAAAAAATAAACAAATAAATGACTTGGTTCTGCTTTGATTACATTCAGGATGCCCTTTACTTGAATGTTCCTTGGGTGCCTTGAGGGAATTAAAAAAAGATCTGTTGCCTTGTTTTAAAAAAAAACTCTGGGAGCTTGGGCATGCAGGAAAATCTCACGAGAACTTGCTGGTGCTGGAGAGAATACAGACAGAAGCACTCTTCTTGCGTTATTTTTGATGTGTTACTGCTCACTCATGTCAATCTGTGCACAGCAGTGAGACAGCTTGGAAGTGTCCTCTGAGCTCCATGGTAGAGTGAAGATTGTGGATTGAGTAGTTACTAAAAAGATAAAACCCTTAAAGGGACACTGCCAACCTTTTTTTCATCATATTATTTCTAGTTAAAAAGCCACATTTTATGATTGCTTACCTTCTCCAAAATTCATTGGTTGTTTTTTTTCTGCCTTCTTGTTTAGTAGAACTGAAGTGCATGCTAATGTATAGTCATAACCAATTTAGTTTTGTTTCAAATCATGGATATATTCTTATTGCATACTTCCTGAACAGTAGGAATACCTCTAAACACTGCATCCACTCGTGTTGCAATAGTTTGCTTTACTCTCACTGCATAATAAGTGGCTAGACTCTGTTAGGAATGTTTCTAAATCCAGCAAAGATGCAATGGGAGTTGTTCAAGGAATGCAAACAAATATTTTTTCTGTGGTAGCACCAGTATGGTGGGCAGTCTATTTTTCTCTTTTTGAAAGAAAAAAAATCAGAATCAAACAACCACCTACATCAGCAGTCTCTACAGAATGTGAACAATCATAACGTGTTTTTTAAACTAGGGACACTGAGGCCTAAGGCCATTGACAGTGTCCCTTTAATGAATTACTGAAAATAAAAGAAAGTGAAAAAAGCAAACTAAACGAGCATTTGTCAATACCGAATGTTTCCTTGCATGGTGTATGTGGTACTGGTGTATCGTGTTAGGTGAATCACAACTTATTTATTGATTGAAAAGTTTCAGCAGGAAAGCGCACTGAACAAACAAGCTGCTTGTGTTCCGGAGCATCCTGGGAGAGAGGGAAGGGGAGTACAATAGCACATACATAATACCAGTAACAGAAACATAATCCCCATAGCAGGATGCTTCTAATACATCGTAAGTACATAGCAGGTACATGACCAATCTACTGCATCATAGGTACATGACTAAATAGTACATACATACAGAAAAATAGATAGATAGATAGATAGATAGAGAGATATGATAGATAGATTGATAGAGTACATCAAGTTGAAGTGCTGTTGGTAGGATAACAATTACAGTCAATTAGAGTACAATTTGGAGCTTTATGCCAGTACAGGAGTAGAGGAGGGATGAGCAAAAGTGAATGTCAAAACACAGTGTATGAAGCAGTGTTCCTTAGGCATGTTGGTCCATATACAGATACAGCCCCTACACCTTCTATGTCACTTTGCAGCACCTTGCACACCTGTCAGGCCAGCTCACAGCCATTGTGAATCTGGTATTGTGTACCCCCCCAACCCTCCTGTGTCTAGGGGCATATAATGCTACTTCTTATCCGGGGATTGCTGGAAATTACATCAGAAAACCCGTATGTCTAGTGTTACAACCAAGAGCCTGGGAAATGTGGAACGGGGACAACATGAATCACAGAAGCATCATTTACAGGTGACCACTCACAAGCAAAATGTCCATGTCAGGAGCTGTGGTCAAGCAGATCAGTGTTTCTTTTCAGTGGTACCATAGCACTCAGGGCCCCCAATGCACTTCAGTTCAGACATCGGGTATTATGATAGACTACATCACTCTGTGGTCTCACACTGCCAACCTGTTCCAACAGAAATTAATAAGTGCTTCCGACAACAGAAAGTGTTGAAACAGAAATAAACAGGGAAAGACTAAAGGCACAACAGAAATAAACAGAAATAAGTAGGGAAAAATTGTCCGGCCCAGTGGCGCTGAGGGTTGAGGCACTGGACACCACACCTCACGCTACACTGGTGACCTGGGTTCGGGAATGAGCTTGGGTCATCGGGGGTCGGCAGGGGAGGGATCTAGGGGTTGTGTCGCACAGGGGTGACCTCTGGTGGAGACCAGGGGAAAGCTGAGGTTGCGTTGCCATGCATTGCGAGGGGCAGTGCTGTGGCAGGCATTGACACTAGTGCCATTGATGCCATTGCACGACCGAGCATGGGGGGAAACGGAGGGAAAAAACAGAAAAAAAAAACTCTCCAGAGGATAGGTGAAGGCACTGCTGCCAGCTCCACACTCCCAACGCTGGGCTCCTCACTCTCCTGGGTCCTCCACTCTGACAGGTTCACTGCACTATAGATAGAGTGCCCTGGGAGGATAGGGCAGCCCTTCCCCGTGGGGGCTTAGATCCGGGGGTGCAGCCTGGTCGGAGTGAGGGAGTAGTTGCGGTCGCCACAGCGGGAGGTAGAGAGCGGGTTAGGCAGATGCTGGAGAGAGTTCTTCAGCTGAGGGGGTGAAGAAATAAATGTGTAAAAAAAAAAAAAGCAGGGAAAATTAAATTAATAAAAGCATCCGACTGCCAAAACAGAGGGTATGGGGCAGGGGGTGGATCTCCCCAATTAAAAGCTAAATTCAATAAATAGAGAAGACTTTCTTTTTCACAGAACAGGGACTCTAAAGATAAACTGAATTAATAAATTAAATAAATAATTAAGATCTGTGGACTGTCAAAGCTAAAGGCTCTTTTTTCTGCAGAATGTGAGCATGAACATCAGGACCCCCATCTTCACACAGACAAAAGTTTTAAGAGACTTGTTTACCAGCAATAGCTCCTGAAAGACTGATGATTAATTCCGCTAGCAAATTATTTACATGCAATAATGGAATGCTGCCTGTTTGTGCAATAAATATGTCCCTTATTTCTTTGTGGTTACGGGTGTGTGCAATAAATATCTCCTTTATAACTTTGTCATAGCAGCCTGCTTATTTAGAAGGAAACAATTGTGCTTCTCAATGCTTACAAGTGGAAGGGTCTCTGTGAAGATGTCAACATATGTACCGTATTACTCCCAAACAAAACAAGCATTTGTCAATGCTGAATGTTGTCTTGCTGGCATTGGCATTGGTAGTGCAGGAGTTAGAGAGATGCGTAAAAGGAATGGCAGTGAAGTATGGAACTGACATCAACCCCATCCCACCCTGCAGAGACTGACAGGCATTAGGGTGTACCTTTGGGTCATCGACCATAACAGTAATGCCATTTCACCGCACCCTACCCTGCAGACACTGACAAGTGTCAAGGTGTGCCTTGGGGTGTTTGGGCTTTACACTCACCCCATTCCATAAGAAAATATGATGAAATGGGCGCAGTATAGGAGAATGGGATGAACTTTGGGGCAGAAGAGTCCAAGGCAAACCTTGATGCCTGTCACTGGCTGCAAGGTGGGGGTGGAATGGCATGAGCATTACTGTCGACAATCCCAAGACACACCCCTGACACCTGTCAGTCCCTACAGGGTAGGGCGTTATGGTCAGAAAGCCTAATGCCCTGGGCGTTTCTTGGTATTTTCACTCCTAGTTTTCAACATGGGCTTTTTATGACCCCACTGCATGAACAGTGACACTATCAGTTCATTAGCTGAAAGGTGATTTTGCACAACGACTATGCCTTTTGACACCATAGGTGCGAAAACACATTTTGAACAGGATGTGAAAAATGGCAGCTGTACTGTTCATGAGGAGGTGTAAAAAGATGGTAATGTTGAAAATGTGGAGTGAAAATATAACAAAATTGGTGAAGTTATGAGCGTGTGTAGAAACTGCACAATGTACACCTGTAATGCAATTATTTGGGGGATTTTTTACACCAGATTTCCAACATAGGCATTTTGGGACCTCCGCTCATGAACAGTGGCACTGCGATTTTCTTAATCTGTCCAAAATGTTGATTTCGCACAGCGACCATACCCATTTTGTGCCACAGGTGTGAAAACATGTTTCAGGCGGGATGTGAAAAATGACAGCTGTACTGTTCATCAGGCAGTGTGCAAAAATGCCAATTTTGAAACTCTGGAGTAAAAATACAAAAAATTGCCGAAGTTACAAGTGTGTGCAGAAACTGCACATCACACACTGGTAATGCAGTCATTTTTGGGAATTTTTTCATCAGATTTGCAACATGGGCTTTTTGGGACCTCTCCATATGAACACTGTCACTGTGATTTTCTTAGTCTGTCCCAAACATTGATTTCGCACAGCGACCATGCCATTGTGTACCACATGTGTGAAAACACATTTTGGGCTAGATGTGAAAAACGACAGCTGTACTGTTCATAAGGAGGTGTGGAAAAATGTCAATGTTGAAAATCTGGGTGAAAATAATACAAAAATTCTCAAAGTTATGAGCGTGCATGGGAACTAGGCAATGCGCTCATAACTTCTGAGGCATTTTGGAATTTTCCTGGGTATGTAACATAGGCTTTTTGGGAGCCTACCTCATGGACTGTGACATTTGTTTCATTAATTGGTCCCAAAAGGTGAATCCGCACAGTGAACGCGAAATCACCTTTCGGGACCCAGTAACAAAATGACAGTTACTGAGTTTCATGAGGTGGGGTCCCAAGAACTCCATGTTGAAAATTTGGTGCCAAAACTCACAAAAATGGCCAAGATATCCACCTAAGTTGGAAAAACCCTACTGATGCCATTATACAGCTTACCAGCAGCATTTCTTCAGTTAAGTAGTCGACTTTAAAATTGCAGGCGTGTTTCGGTCCACGAAAGATTGTCGCGCATACGCTCGGAGGTAAGTATGGGTGAGAGGGTGGGAGGTGGGGTACAGCGGGTGGGTGCAGGTTGGGTGAGAGGGCCACCGACAGCGAGGGACTGTTTTCTACTCTACAGGTAAAAAAAAAATTAAAACATTGTGGGAAGGTTTTCTTTTTTTACAGGTACAATTGGAACACTGGGGTGGGCTCCAAGTATGCCACCTGCGTGTTTTAGGAAGCAAACTTACTGGAGCCGATGGAGATTGGGCCACCCGTCAGCAAATAAAAAAGGGTCTGTGTTGGGGGGGACATGATGCTGAGGAGGATTGGGCACCCCCTTGGCAAACAACTTGTACTGGGGACATTATACAGATGGGGATTGGGCTCTCCCATCGGCAGATGAACTGGGGAGGGGGGCATACCAACAGGGGGATTGGGCACCCCCACCATTGGCTTTTATGGAGACTGTGAGAGGCGGATGGCGACAGCTGTCACCATATTTATTGAAATGTTACACCAGGGAAGACACACCCAGCAATGAGGGGTCGAAATTGTTTCAAGTTGGTAATACCATTTTCAACTGCTGTCATAGACAGCATGTGCATTTACTAGTGCCACAGAGGCAATCCCCCAAAAACAGTGAGGGCATTGGCCACAACAGGACCGTACCTCCAAAACCTGCTATTCCAAGCTACCACAATATGTTGCTTTCACGTGTGCAAGACGACATAAAAATCAGTGCGCAGCGGGCCCTAAGTGTTCCAGGAATGCCTTTATTTTCCACAGTTGGTACACATTCTATAAGGGTTTATCCTCTTTACCAGCACACTCCTACTTTAGTTCATCTGGAGGGCTCTATACAGTTCCCCAAACCCTCTGCTTAGGATGGGCACTGCCACTTCACAATTAATTGATACAGTGTGTCTCCTTGGAATCAGCTTATAATTGGCATAAGCTGTCACACCACTCATCCAGCCTTGTACGCCTCCTCAGCATCAAGTTTAATAGTTCCTACTAACCTGTTATTTTCCCAGCAACCTCTGTTGCCTGGCTTTGGTCTAATCTCAGTGAGACTTTAATTTACAGTGACTATTGCCAGGCTGCTCTCCCTAATGACCTAAATATATTGTATAAACCAACAGCACACATGGCTCAAAGGAAGCAGTGTAGCCTAGCAGCTGGAGCACAGAGAGGCTACTCACCTTTGAATCTATCACCACCCGCACCAGCTGATCACTGTGTGACTATGTGACCTTGGTTGAGTGAGCCACTTGAAGAGCAAGCACCTCTGCACTTTAGCATGTATTTTCATAAATACAATGATTTAGCTACCTGTATTTCAGTTTACTATAGAATTTTTTTTTTTTTCATGTTCTATGTTCCTTTCTAAGGCCAATAACACATCTTGGTAGTCAGGCTAAAAAGTCTGTATGAAAGGCATCTGCTTCTCCCCAGATAGAGTCACTGTGCCTTTGTTTATAACATCATAGTAGTCACCTTGACAACAGACTATGATGTCACCAACAGCAACTGAGCCTGTGATCAGCAGAGGGGAGTCAGATACATTTTGAAAGACTCCATAAATAAGTGCAATATTGTATTTAGCAGACCAACAAAAGGAAAAGGTAAAAAAAAAAAGAAAAAGAAAAGAAACACTAAGGTAAAACATATTTGGTGTAGATCTACTGGTTTTAAGCTTTTTACAGTATTAAAGAACTGTTCTTTAAGTTCCCTTCCCTGTGTATGTGTGGAGGGGGGCGGGGTACTGCCACGCTGCATAGCTTATGAATCTTTTCAGGACACAGTGTGTATGTAAGGAAGCATTATACAGTATATTAACTTCCCCCCAAAAAAATAAATCCCTTCCTGGCTTTTGTTAATTCAGATAGGAAACCCCAGAGGCACTCTGTTTTGGGGGCCTGCAGTAGCCAAGATGAGGAAACAGTCTGACTAACTCCTGTGTACTTTCACAGTCACGATTCAAGCATGTAAGAGAAATTCAAAGTAACCCAACTCAAGATGAAGATGGTAAGACCTACAGTCACAAGAAGGTCAAGAAGATTCACTTCCTGAAAAGTACCATCAGTTCTATTCTACATCACACATACCTAACAGTCTTTCAATGACCTTTCTCCTTCTTAGATGCAGACAAGTTCAATTACTTTTTCTGGTTGGTACTGCCTGACTTAAACCAGTCTCACGTCTCAGCTGGCCCCAATCAAACCCAGGTGGCGGAAGAACCCCCAGAACACCAAAGATCGACTACATAGTTCCAGGCAGGGGACGGCAGAGTGAGAGACCAGAGCACAAGAAATAAAAGAAAAAAGGTAGTGGCAGGGCTGTAGTAACACAGATTGCACCCATAGGTTTGAAACTTCAGTGCCCCCCCCGTGTGCACCAAAAGCAACTCCCCCCCGCATCCAAGGCATTGCTCTCTAATCTTCCTCACTTGAACACTATAGAAATCCACGAGTGGAATGAGCGAACACAAATATCCAGCCCCCTGGCCCCACCCCCCACAGGCCACCACACACAGGATCAAAATTTTTGTTACAGTGTTAAGATTTTATTTAGAAAAAAAAGATGTATATTATAATTCCATTGCCAGGGTCACTAGGGGGCAGGGCGTGGGCGCGGGGGTGGTAGACACACAAGAGAGGCAATGCCACAGCCCAACAGCAAAGTAACATACATTTTTGTCTGCTGAAACAGAACGGAGGAGGGAGGGGAGCCAAATAGCAAAATGACAGCGTGGCAGGGAGAGCCGAAATGGGGACAGAGGTGGCAGTCACTGCAAGGCAGCAAACAGAGGGGCACAAGAAAAATGACAGAACAAAAATGGTATAAATATTAAGGAAGGGGGAAAAAGGTTACCCAGAGCAGCAACAGAGGAGCGGAACCTTCAGAGGAGGAAGCAGGCAGGGAAAGAGGTTGGTCGAGGACCGTGGGGAAGGGAAGATACCAGAGGCAAACACAGAGAAATGCAAGATATGAAAGGGTAGAGGACAGGGACAAATGAGCACTATGGGAGCAAGCAGAGAAACAAAAGGCACATGACATGCAGGTGCTCAGGGGAAAACCACAGCGTGATTTCCGGATACCAAGCAATACCCTGCTCCGAGATTAGTTCTTATGAATGGGATGTGCTATGCAAATGAAAAGAAATGAAGTGCTCTCATTGGATCACTTCATTTCTTTCAAGTAGAGAATGGCTTCCAGCTGTGAAACTCGGACTAGTGTCACAGTCTGGTTGCATTTTCATTGATCTGTCAGGGACGAGACCACTGTGTAGTGCTGTGCATTGGACTTGTCCCTGACACATCTCTGAAAGTCATTCTACCGCAAGATTTTTCTTACACACATGCAAGGAAACAAAAAGAAGGGGTGTGTTGGAGGAGGAGAAGACAATGGTCCAAACACAGTAGTGCTGCTGAGGAAAAACAGAGCCAATAAGGCAGACATATCTTCCATTGTGGAGCGAAGATTGGGGTGGGTACTAAAAATAGAAAAACCTTAAATTAAATCTACTAAGTAAAAAAAAAAACTTTAAAGCAATAAACTTAAATGAAAACAGATTTTGTGTGTGTGTGTGTGTAATTGTGCACTGCTGAATGCATGTTAACCAAGGAAGCATGCCTCGTAACCTCCCATCTTGCAAATCAGGGATAAGGGGACGGGCTTAAAAATCAGGAACCAATGGTCAAAATCAGGGACACGTCCTACAAAATGGAAACAACTCTCAAGAATCCTGCTTTATTGTGGGACTTTGTATGAAAAACATTTTTCTGAAGGAGAACTAGGCTGTTGCATTAATGTCTGGAATTATTCTATGTTTCACATCCTACTTTTTAGTGACAAAAAGTCAAATTTAGGAGGAAACTTTTGTGGCAAAATCAGGGATGTACCTGAAAATCAGGGACAGTGGAGAGATATTCAAGCATAGCAATAGTTACAGAAAATAATTACAGAAAAAAAAGAAAATAAATAAGTAAATATATATTTTTTGTCTTTCTCAGAGTGGGTGGCAGACTGGGAAAAAGAAAAAGGGGGAGGGGAGATGATAGAGTGTGCAGCTGCTGAGTGAAGTAGACTGGTCCACACTTTGTCCCTTTGAATCACAGATGGAGGACTCCCCCATTTAGAAGAAGACTTTTTAGGGCTAGTATGTATAGCTTTGCATCTCTTACTGGGATCAAAGTCAGGAAGTGTTTTGCAGCTGACACATTGAAATGCATTGGAGGACTGGTTTCTGGCTGTCTGTGAGAGAGCTATGCCTTGCTGATCTTGTCTGTGTCAGTATTCACCATTCATCACTACTGGGTACCTGGCCAGAGCCAGGACACCATGGAAGCCTTTTTTTTTTGCATAGGCGGAGTCAACACACTGGCTGCGCCGCCCTCGAGGCCGACATATTACGTGGTGCTCGTGGGTTGGTCGTCAACTGTCTTTGGCGCTGCCCCCATGTCAGTTCTTCTTCTCCTGCCGTAGAGATTGGAATCTCATGTGGAGCTCTTCGATACCTGCGCCATAACTTATGGCCTAGTTTGCGCTTCAAATTTATCGTTCGGTTCTGTTTCACCATGCCTCTGCTCGATGCTGCTGGGTCCCGGTAAGACTGTTGCTTCCATTTCTTTATTTACAGTGACATTGAGTACAGTTTTTGTTTAATTTTCCAACAGGTCATGTCTGATTTGGGGGCCAAAAAGTCATTGAAGGTGGGGTGCCCTCCCATGCATCGGTGCCCCTGTGGCCGCCGTTATTCCGTCATGGACCAACATGATCGGTGTCTCACCTGCCTAGGCACAAACCATGACACAGATAACTGCAACATCTGCTTCTCCATGGACCACTGTATTGTTGAGTTGCATGCATTTAAAGTAGGGTGAGAGCCACCTACTTTCAGGGGACGGGTGCACAGTCGACAGGCCAAGGCAAGGACATGCGACCCTTCCTCCAGGTCCCCTTCTGGTTCTATACAGATCACAGAGGTGGGGGCCCACGCCTTTGTTAGCCTTGCCACAGCAGGGGCTCCTTCCGCAGTTCAGGAGGCCCAGTCTGTCCCTCTCGGGGGTCGGGCAGAAGGCACCGCCCTGGCAATCGCCTCTTCGGAGGTGAGGGCTCCCCCAGTGTTGTATCCTGGGGCTTGCGGGTCTGGGCCAGCACCATCCTCAATGCCATCTGCTGGTGCAGTTTCAGGCTCTGGTGCTGCTTGCAGCGTAGGGGGCCCGGATGGTGCCATGGTTGGTGCCAGGCCATCTCTTGGTGCTGTTTTTGCTGCCGGCACCGTTTGCGGTGTCAGCGATGGGAACTGTGCTGTGAGAGGTACACTGATCGTTTCTGGGGTTGTTTCTGGTCTTGGCACCATTTGCAGTGCCGAGACTGGGGACGGCACTATTTCTGACTCTAGCACCATTTGCAGTGCCGGGGAAGGAGATGGTACTGTGGTTGGTGCCGTCTCTGGCCCTGGTGCCATTTGCATCACCAGGGAGGAGGCTGGTGCCATCGTCAGCACTGCCTCTGGCTCCGGTGCTATTCACAGCACCGGGGAGGCTGCCAGCACTGCCATTGGTACCATCTCTGGCTCCGGTGCCATTCATGGCACCAGAGAGTAGGATGGCACTGTGGCTGGCACCACCTCTGACTTTGGCACTGTGGTTGGTGCTGCTTCTAGCTCTGGTGCCATTCACAGAGCCGGGGAGGAATACAGCACCATTCGTGGTGCTGGGGCTGAGGTTGGCACCTCTGGCAGCCCAGGAATGAGCAGTGGTTGGAGGGTGGTCTGGCATTAGACCTTGGTTTTCACCTCGGAGGAGGAGAAGGAGGATTCTGGGTCCAATTCAGAGTGGCTCCTGGACTCCTCGGAGTCTTCTGACCTCTCAGTGTCTACCACTTCGGCCCCTGCTCAGCCTCCTTCTGTGGGGTGGGCAATTCTTGCTGACTCTGGGGTCAGTGGCTCGGACCAGCCAGCAGTAGTCCAGGTGACCGCTGCTATGCAGCCTGGAGTCAGGGTTGTCCATCCCTTCAGCTAGGACACTCCCTTCTTTGGTGTACCTGGACATCCCAAGTTTGGGACAGCCCAGAGCACCCGTGAAAGGGGAGGGAAGGGTGCTGCACCCTGGGTGGGCTCCTTGGAGTTCACTTGGAGTTGCCAGTTGCCTAGGCTAGTGGTTTTGAGGTGGATGGCTCTTTCAGAGTCCGAAGGGTCGAGGTGCCTGTGTTCTAAGAGGGGTCCTCTCCCTGGGACCCACCTGGGTTCGGGGAGGAGTCATAGCACGGATCATCACCCTTCCCCTTCTCTCTCCTCAAGAAAGACCTCTTCTTTGGAGGCCATGGACCATCCTTGTGGACTCTCATGGTCCCAGTCACCTCATAGGGGGGATTCTTCCCTAGGGCATGATCATAGCAGTTCCAGTACGGTTGACCATATGTTGGCTGCTGGGCTTTCCGGGTCTTCCTCCCAGTTGGGAGCATCCACTAGGCTCTCCTGCCCCGGCAGAGGACATTCCTCTTCTGTGAAGGATTTGGCCCCTATTCCTCTGCCTCCATCCCCTTCTTTCCCAGGTATTTCTGGTCCTAAGGGACTTCTGACCTGAGAACAGTTCAGGGGATCAGCTGCTCATTTTCCAACTTATGTTAGGGCCATGGATGTAAGGGTGTTCCACCCTACCCCAGAGCAACTGAATCCTGAATCTCCAGACTTGTCCACTTCCTCAACCCCCTCCTTGGAGGGAGAGGAGCTCTCCATCCACATTTCCCCTGCATCTGATCTCTCTTCATATCAACATTTCCTCGCAAGGATGATGGATGATCTCCGGATTTCCCCTGCCTTAGAAAGCAAAGCCGAGCATGTGATGCATGCCTTTCTAGGCAAGTTCAGCATGGCCAACCTGGTGGTTCCCGCCTGGCCTATTCCCTTTTGGGAAGCTTTACTGTGGCTCTGGCACCATCCCTTTTCCACAGTCCCAGCCCCACGGGATCTGCACCAGCGGTATTGCATTCTCCTGGAGTCTCCAGGACGCATGCCTCACCCACTTGTGGGCTTGACGCAGCTAGATACTCCCTCTCAGTTTCTCACCCCTTCCTGTGACCGGCCCCAGATTCAGACTCCATGGATTTTGACTTCTGGGGGAGGAGGACATTCTACTCGGCATGGACGTTGATGTCTATTACTTCACATCAGGCCCACTATGCATCCTATGACAGGTTCTTGTGGTCCAGGCTAGGTCAGCTCCTAGTCTCTCTCCCTGATTCAGAGGTAGCCAGACAGGCCATCACCCTTTCTGCTCAGGGCCTGGAGATAGCAAGGCACCAAGTGAGGTAGCTTCCAGGACTGTAGGGACAGCGATCTGCACTAGGTGGGTGGAATGGCTTTGTCTTTCTTGGTTGTCACCCATGGCCCGGCGTAGGGTGATTTCCTCCCCCTACCGGAGAACCCATTTCTTCTCCCGTAGGGTGAGATGGCAACTTTTGGGGTGCCTTCCTTCCCCCTCTGGAGGTGTCCCCATCTCACCCAGACCAGTCTCGGGCCTCTCCAGGCCCATAAAGGTTGGCCCCTCCAGTGTCTCCTCCACTGGAGGCTAAGGGGCTTAGTCCCTTAGAGTTGTATTGGACCCCCTTTGTGGGACTCAGTACTCTCCCAGTAGTGATGAATGGTGAAGATTGACACAGATAAGATATGAAAATTATGCACCTACCGTAATTCTTAATCTTTCTGTGTATCTTCACCATTCATCACTAAATCTTGCCCTCCATCCCTCTGGGGCCTCAGTCTCTGGGTTCCCCCTCCCTCTGTTTGTTTTGCTCTTTCTCTCCCTCCTTCCCTTTGGCCAGGACTGGGGGTATCCTGGAGACACACAGGGTGGACTTCAGCTTACTGCTTAGATGGTGTGGGATGAGAGGGGGCTTCTCCTTTATCACCTTGTGGCCTTCCTGCCCCTTCTTAGAGGTGGGGTGGTGGAGTTGGAGCCCCCTTTTCCCCCTTCTTCTTCTGTCCTTCGGGACTAATCCAATTATTTTAATTTTGGGGAGGCTGTTCTTCAAAGTTCCCCCTTCCTTTTTCCTTTGGATAGGGGAGAGGACATGTCTCGGCTCCTGGCCCCCTCAAGCTGCTCCTATCATCCTTATGACTAATACCATTGGGATAGTCATCCTCTGCCAGACGTTTTTCACTTCATGTGAATTAGCCTTGCTTGCCTTGCCAGGTTTTCTTCCCTTAACATCTACTCCTCTTGGGCAGATGGTCTGAACTTGGTTCAGTCTCTTAACATTTTTGGGGGTCCAGACCGCAGGGTCAGTTGACACTGTCCTCTCCCCTCACAATATTTTTCCCTCTCCTTCTCCCTATCTTTTCCTTTTTCCCAGAGATTGGGGCCCCTCCCAATCCCTTAGTTTCCCCTTCCTCCTCCATTCTGTCCTCTCAGTCGCTTATTCCTCCTTTGTTTTGTATATCTTTTCCTTATATATCTATCCCATGGACTCTCTTGTCCCACCCTCCCTCTATTCCTCACTCTACAGTGATTCTGAACTGATGAGGCGGCTAATGACAGTTGATGACCAACCGCAAGCAACACGTGGTATTTGGCCTCGAGGGCGGTGCCATCACTGCGTCGGCTCCACCTACGCAAAAAAAAAAAAAAGGCTCCTGCAGGGTCCTGGCTCTGGCCAGGTACCCAGTAGTGATGAATGGTGAAGATACACAGAAAGATCAAGAATTACAGTAGGTGCGTAATTGTCATTTGCTTCTTGCAGCTGTCTGTAATGCTTTGCTAACTTTCTGTTGGCTACAAGGAGGAGGAGAGTGCATGAAAGCCTGTTGAGCAAATGGCAGCTGCCTCGTGAAGGTGCACCTGACCTAGGTGATATCATTGGAGAAGTTCTCAGGTTGTTTAGTCAAGCCACCCGCCCTCACCTGTGCTGACAAATGACAATGAATGAGCTCAGACAGGAAGTACATGTCTCTTTCAGTCTGCACAACTTTATGAACAGAAAGCTAACTTATTTTTTTCTGAACAAAAAAAGTGAAATTCCCTATATAAATTTGAGTGTATTCATGCTGCTAAATTATTGCAGGGGCAAAGGACAAAGAATAGTATAGCTGTGGCACCATTTAGTGGTTGTAGGAACTGGGAAGAATCTCTCTCAGCTTCTCTATATAACGAAAATAAAATAACAACTAAGTTTCTTATAGTCAGTTTGAGTAACCCGGCCATAGACTTGGAAAACAAAGGGGGGGGTCTGTTACTGAAGCAAGAGGGGGACAGGATGAGACAATCTGCAAAACAACACTTAGCTAACATGACTTTCATACACACTGTATCCCACAGTGTTTTACAAGGCACAGGAGTTCCATACTGGTAATGCCGGGAATGTAGAATAGAATATAACAGTATAGAATAACATTTGTGGAGTTCAACCTGGCCCGACAGCGAATAAAATCAAATTTGGCCCCCCCTCTCTCAACTACCTGCTGAGTCCAGTGAGCAGCCTGGCCAGTCAGGAAACAAAAAAAATCTGCCTCCCTCCCCAACTAGTTGCTTGGTCCAGTACCCAACCCAACCCATCAGGGAATAAAACAAATCTGTCCCCTTCCCCCAAGGAACAGACAGATCCTGTGCCGAACCTGACCCATCAAAGAATAAAATAAATTTGCCCCTCCTCCCCAACTACCTGACTGATCCTATACCCAATGCAGCCCATCAGGGAATAAATATAAAATCTGTCCCTCTCTTCCAAACTACCTAATGGGTCTGGTATGCAACTCTGCCTGTTAGAGAATGAAAAAAAAAAAAAAACCCTCCCCCCAACAACCTGACTTATCCAGTATCCAACCCAGTCCATCAGGGAATAAAAAAACCTTTCTTCCTCACCAACAACCTGACAGGTCTAGTGCCGAACTGAGCCTATCAAGGAATTAAAATTACTGTCTCCCTCACTCCAACTGCATGATGAGTCCCATATCCAGTCTGGCCCATGTGTTAAGCCAAACAGAAATAAGGAGAAGCAGAAGCAAAGTGGCGAGTCGAATGTGGTACATGCAGGGTAGTAAAACACTGTTGTCCCCACGTCCATCTACTCCTGTCACAATGAAGGGCTCAAACACTGCACGGGAGGCTTGGGGCTGCTGCCACACTGCTGCTCCTACCACTGTCATGCATGCTCCAAACCAGCCCCCTGCCCAGCAGAATGGTCCAATGCCAACCTGGCCCATTAAGAAATAAAACAAAATCTGTCCCTCTCCCGCAAACTACCAGATGGGTCCAGTGCCCAGCCCGGTTCATCAGGGAATTAAAGAAAATCTGGGCCCCTTCCCTCAGCTGCCTAAATAGGTCCAGTGCCCAACACGATCTGTTAGAGAATAAAATAAATCTGTCTTTCTTCCTTCACTCAACTACTGGATAAGACCATGGTTAAACTGAACCATCAGTGAATAAAAAATCTACCCCAAAACAGCCTGATAAATCTCAAGATCAACCTGGCCTGTCAGGGAATAAAAAAAAGTCTGCTTCCCACCCCAAAACTACCTGATGGGTCTGATGTCCAACCTGCACCATCTGGGTATTAAAATCTTGTCCTCTCCCCCAACTACCTGATGGGTTTGTGTCCAACCCAGATAGTCACAGAATTAAAAGTAAATATGGTGACATGGAGGGGGCTATATAAGTGAGTTTGGTGCTGGGAGGATGAAACTAATTGCCAGGTATTTGGAAGACTTGAACCACTGTGTATAGTGAATGTAGGCAGCAGGACTGAAGAGCAATGACGCTGTTTCAAAGCCCTCCCTGTAGGCATTGTATGCAAAACAACTTTAAAAACGGACGTTGAATGTGGTCCTTATATAACGACAATTATAAAACTGAGACAGTAAGGCCTGCTACAAAAATCAACAAAGATAACACAGAAAAGCAAGCTCAGACTTGCTAGCACCAGTCAAATCTTGGCTATTTTTAAAATTAACAAGTAAAACACATGTAAAAGCAAGCTGTTCTGTAGGCCTCCTAGGCCCAGCACCAGTAACAGAAAACCTTATGTGTTTTTAAGGTTTTTTTATTTATTTGAATCAAAGTAAGAAACACAAGTGAAAGTGCTCTGGTGTGGGCCTAACCACACTGAGCTACAGGCATTCTTAAAGGTGGGTGTGTGGGCAGGTGGGTTCTTATGAAATATTTCCATTCCTCATGTTAAATACTATCAGAAATCATTAGTGTCATTTTCAATTTATGTTGTGCTGCCAGAGGATAGATGCTCAACCCTGACCTGTTACTGCTCAGACTTGGGTGGTCTCATTTGATATTTTTGGACTGAGGCACTCTCACTGGTGTTTTTTGGTTTTATTTTGTATTTGTTTTTGTAACTCTGACCTGGGCAGACTCTCTAATGTTTCTTAATATGGCTTTACTAAATGTTGGTTAAATTTAAAAAAGGTGAAGGATTAAAGTATTATATTGCGTATTTTTTGGGACTAAACCTATATTTCAGTGAGCTTAAACTAAATACAAATAAAAACCAGCATTTGTCAATGCTGAATATTGTCTCGCTGGCATTGGCATTGGTAGTGCAGGAGTTAGAGACGTATAATAGGAATAGCAGTGAAGTATTGAACTGACGCCAACCCCACCCCCACCCTGCAGAGACTGACAGGCGTTGAGGTGTGCCTATGGGTCGTCAGCTATAACGGTCATGCCATTTTACCTCACCCTACCCTGTAGACACTGACAAGTGTCATGGTGTGCTTTGGGGTCTTTGCGCCTTATACTTACCCCATTCCATAAGGAAATATGCTGAGACAGGTGCAGTATAGGAGAATGGGGTGAACTTTAGGGCTAAACACTCCAAGGCACACCTTTATGCCTGTCACTGGCTGGAGGATGGGGGTGGGGTTGGATTGGCGTGAGCATTATAGCCAATGATCCCAAGTCACACCCCTGATGCCTGTCAGTCTCTACAGGGTAGGATGTTACAGTTGGAAACCCTAACGTCATAGGCGTTTGTTGGTATTTTCACTCCAAATTTTCAATATAAGCTTTTTGTGACCCCATCTCATGAAGAGCAGCACAATCAGTTTGTTAGCTGAAAGGTGATTTTGCACAGCGGCTATGCCATTTGGCGACACGGGCGAAAACACATTTTAGGCAGGATGTGAAAAATTACAACTGTATTGTTCATGAGGAGGTGTAAAAAAATGGCAACATTGAAAATCTGGAGTGAAAATATGAAAAATTGGTGAAGTCATGAGCATGCATAGAAACTGTGCAACACATGTCTGTAACCGAATTATTTTAGGGATTTTGTTAGCCACATTTTCAACATAGGCATTTTGGGACCTCCCTTCATGAACAGTGGCACTCATGCCATTGTGCGCCACAGGTGCAGAAACACATTTTGGGCAGGCTGTGAAAAATGACAGCTGTACTGTTCGTAAGGAGGTGTGAAAAAATGCCAGTGTTGAGAAAGTCTGGCATGAAAATGCTCGCAAATTTCGCGAGATTACAAGGGTGCATGAAGCTGCGCAACGTATGCTTGTAACACAGTCATTTTATGGACTTTCATCACCAAATATTCAACATAGGCAATTTAGGACCTCTGCTCATGAACAGTGTCACCGTCATTTTCTCAAACTGTACCAAAAACTGATTTCACACAGCGACTGCGCTATTCTACGCCAGATGTGTGAAAACACATTTTGGCCAGGATATGTAAAATGACAGCTGTACTGTTCATAAGGAGGTGTGTAAAAATGCCAATTTTGAAAATCTGGAGTGAAAATATTACAGATTCACAAAGTTATGAGCGTGCATGGAAACTGCACAATGCACGCTCATAAAACAGCCATTTTATGGATTTTTTCACCAAATTTGCAACATAGGCTTTTTGAGAGCCCCCCTCATGAACAGTGGCACTGTCGTTTTGTTAATCAGTCCCGAAAGATGATTCCACGCAGTGACCGTGAAATCACCTTTTGGGACTGAATAACGCCATGACATTGACTGAATTCATGAGGAGGGGTCCCAATAACCCCATGTCGAAAATTTGGTGCTAAAATTCCTAAGAATGCCCAAGATATGCACCAAAGTTGAAAAAACCCTATTTATGCCACTATACATCTTACCGGCATTTCTTCAGTTTGTGGTCGGCTTTGAAGAGTGCAGACATGTTCCTGGTCCACCGAAGATCGTCACGCCATACTCAGAGGTAAGTATGGGATGAGGGGGTGTGTGTGGGGGAGGCAGGGTGCGCGGTGAGCACGGGTTGGGGAGGGCCACCGGACTCGATGAGGACCATTTCTGGTTTGCAGGTGATAAAAAAAAA
Source organism: Neoceratodus forsteri (assembly GCA_016271365.2). NCBI lineage: Eukaryota > Metazoa > Chordata > Ceratodontiformes > Ceratodontidae > Neoceratodus > Neoceratodus forsteri. Next base: position 198,715,890 of record JADMNL010000025.1, read on the forward strand.
AAAACATTGTCTGACCATTTTTGTTTACAGGGCATTTGGCGCTGGGTGGAGCTCCCAGCGTGACACCTGGTATTACGGGGAGGTTCTGTAGCCGATGAGGGATTGGGCACCCCTGTTGGTACACAACAAATGGGGGAGGGACATTATGCCAACGGGGAGTGGGCTCCCCCATAGGCAAATTAAACTGGGAAGGGGGTACATGATGCTGAGGAGGATTAGAAACCCCCTTGGTACACACTTTAAATGGGGGGGTGCATTATGCCGATGGGGAGTGGGCTCCCCTGTCGGCAAATGAAGTGGGTTTGGGAATGCTGACAGGGGGATTGGGCACCCCTGAAGTCAGCTCTCCATGCAGCGGCAGTCAGCGCCGCCATGTTTATTGAAGGGCTTCACCAGGAAAGGCACATAGAGAGGGCGTGTTTTGGTGCCACTGCATGATGAGCTTGGCTCTCACTGCAGCGGATCTTTCCTTAGATGTGCTCACCACATTATGTATTCCTGGTGTGGCGCCTGCATGCTGGCTTATTGGGGAATGAGGGACGCACCTGCTGATGCATGTCCTGCATTCATCCAACAGTGACCGCGCCTCCAAATCTGCTACTAATGCAATATGTTGGCTGGCGCGCAAGCAACATAAAAATGGTGAATTGCCAATAGGGCATCTTGGATTCTGGGTCACGGAATCAGATTCATTGGATTATGACTCAATTTTTTGAATTCGGATCTTCAGAACTGCAGTCAGAAAATCCTAATTCTGAAATTTAAGGCTAAAACCTGTTTTTGCACCGGGATTAAGAATTTATAATTTATTAATTAGGATTTAAAATCAGATTCTGATTCCAATTCTGAGTTCCTTTTCAGAATGAGATAGGAATCCGATTTGGAACTGGAAACACCTGCATTTTTAATAATAAAAAACAAAACTGAAGATTCCATAGGAAGAAAAGAAAAGAAAAGCAGCATTTTTTTTTTGTTTTCATTTTTTTTTATTTTATGCTTCAGACCATATAGTATTCAAATAATACATAGGCAGCCATGCATAACTAGGCTGTGCTCTCATCTTGGGGTTTTGATGAAACAGAAACGTAGACTTTGACGGCAGATAAGGACCGCTTGGCCCACCTAGTCTGCCCATTTCCCTACCTAGAAGATAAGCTGCAGATCCTATTTAACCAACAGCCTATTTCTTCCTACCCCCCACAAAAATTGCCTTATGTCTGTCCCATGCATTCTTGAATTCTCCCACAGTTTTAGACCCCACAACCTCCTCAGGAAGGCCGTTCCATGCGTCCACCACCCTCTCTGTGAAAAAATACTTCCTGACATTGCCCTAGGCAGTCCCCTCTAGCTTCAGATTGTGTCCCTTGTTCTTGCAATCTCTTTTCTGAAAGATGCTACCCTCTTGGACTTTGTTGATTCCACTGAGGTACTTAAACGTTTCTATCATGTCCCTCCTCTCCCTCCTTTCCTCAAGGGTGTACATATTAAGCTCCTTTAGTCTTTCCTCGTATGGCTTCTCTTGCAGACCCTGCACCATCTTAGTTGCCCTCCTCTGAACTGCCTCCTTCCTGTCTATGTCCTTGCGGAGATGGGGTCTCCAGAACTGGCTGCAGTACTCCAGATGGGGTCTCACCAACTGTCTGTACAGGGGGATAATAACTTCCTGTTTTCTGCTGGTGATACCTCTCCCTATACATCCCATTATCCCCCCAGCCCTCCCTACCGCCTTCTCACATTGCTTGCCAACCTTAAGGTCATCTGATATGATTACCCCCAGGTCCCTTTCCATTTTTGTTGTTGTTACTACCTCCCTCCTCATTGTGTAATCTTCCGCTGGATTTTTGTTTCCCAGGTGCATTACTTTGCACTTCTTTGCATTGAATCCAAGCTGCCATACTTCTGACCATTCCTCCAACCTTGCCAAGTCCCTTCTCATCCTTTCCATGCCTCCTTGTGTATCAGCCCCGTTGCAGATCTTTGTGTCATCTGCAAAGAGGCATACTTTTCCTTCCAGTCCCTCTGCAATGTCACTTATAAAGACATTAAAAATGACAGGACCCAGTACTGAGCCCTAGTAACTAGTAACCCCCCTTTCTTCAGCGTGGACTCCATTTACAATTACCTTCTGTGTCCTGTTGCTCAGCCAATGTTTTACCCAGGCTACTACCCTGGGATCCACTTCCAGGCTGGTTAATTTGACTACTAATCTTTTGTATGGGACTGTGTCAAATGCCTTGCTAAAGTCTAGGTAGGCCATGTCCACAGCCCCTCCCTGGTCTACTACTTTGGTCACCCAGTCAAAGAAATCAATTAGATTCGTCTGACATGAACTTCCCGCTGTGAACCCATGCTGTCTTGGGTCCTGTGCCCCACTGGCCTCTAGGTACTCAACAATTCTTTCCTTCAGAAGTGATTCCATCACTTTCTCTACCACAGAGGTCAAGCTGACAGGTCTGTAGTTTCCTGCCTCTGTCTTGGTCCCACTTTTGTGAAGGGGAATCACATTTGCCTTCTTCCAGTCCTTGGGTGCCACACCATCCTCCCATGATTTGTTAAAAAGGGTAGTCAGTGGTGTCACTAGTTCTCTGCTTAATTCTTTTAGAATTCTGGGGTGAATTCCATCTGGCCCCATTGCTTCGTCCACCTTTAGTTTTAGGAGTTCTTTCAGAACCCTTTCTTCTGTGAAAGGACTGGGATCGACACCCCCCTCTCCAGAATCATCAGGGACCTCTTGAGCTGCACTCACCAGATTCCTTGGTGTCATAAGAACCCCTCGATGGAAACACAACCTTGTTGTGAATGGTGGCCCATTCATTATTCTGTATGTATCACCTGTGGGAAATGATGCCATTGAAAGGCTTAAATGAACTTTTAAGCAGGGCCGAAAGGCACATATCACAGAAGGGGCCCTCTTTTGGAATGCTCCCCAGACCACTTTATTGCATTAGAGGGTACCAGTTCACACTACTACTAGAGCTGCTTGGACAACCATTTAACCACCCCACCCACATTCCACAGTAAAAAAATATATTCAAAGGGATACTGGATAAAAAGTTTGGATAATGGACGGTAAGTATAAATAATCTGGGAAATAATTTTGGATAATGGCAAGAATCATGCATTCTTTTTATTTATTTATTTGAATTTGTGTGATCTGGTAAGCCCACTGAGATGTAAAGTCCCTTTTTAAGGGGCGACCCGGGGTTAGTTACATGCATTAACAGGAATAACAGGAATTTATATGGATTTTTCATACACATACATATATATACAGTTTTTATACCAGACAGGGATTTAGTTACAGACAGTAGTAGTAAGAAACAAACATACAGTAATCTATAAGGCAGAGAGTGCAATCTTTCTTCATGCTTACAGCAGTCTTTGATCCCTTATGGCACTCTGAGCGCTGGCAACATGGCGCCAGGCAATTAGGGAGCCAAATGTGGGATTTGCCACCCCCTCCCCAAGGTCCACCCCTGGAGTAGACATCTATAAGTAGAGGGGGTGTAAGGGGCACAGCCCCCCAAAAGTGATTGGCAACATTGCCGATTGATGCCATAATTGCCCAGCACCAGAACGCTGGCATATTACGAGGGTGGAACCATCTTTTATGAGGTTTAAGCAGCAATTGTATTAGAATGGGCTTTTACTGAAAATGGTTGCAGGGGGGAGTTGTTCAAAATATAGATGTAAGAGTTTGCTTAAACTGTCACAGGGTAGGGCAGGCTCAGGCTTCTGGGGGCAGGGAGTTCCACTGATGCAGGGATGAAAATGAAAAGGATCGTCTACCAATTTCGTACCATACTTTCGGAACTTCCGGTGTAGGGAAGGCTCTGCAGGGGTGAGCAAACTACTTGTGTTGAATTATGCCACAGAGGTTAGGTGGGGTGAGGGGTTGCAGTAACTTGAAGGTGAGGCCATGTAGGGAGTAACGCAATCTGGCTTTAAAGGAGGGCCATGCCAAGGTAGTTAGTGTTGTGCAGTGGTGGGTTTTGGGATGTGCACTGGTTGCAAATCACCCTATCCTATGGTAGAGTATTCTAAGCCTATTTAGGGTGGGCTCTCATTGAGCATACATTACCGGGGCACCACTTAGTATGAGAGGGAGGCAGGAATGAGCTGAAGGTGATAGTATGATGTGCCTCTTGAGACAGGTAGGGGGGAAAGTCTATATAGCAGTCCTAGCTTTAGGTTGAGTGTTTTAGTCAGTGCAGCTACATGAGGTTCAAAGGTCATGGACTGATCTAGAGTCAGCCCCAGGTATTTGAAGGTCTGGACCACCTTTAGGTTGGATCCATTGCAGGTGGAAATTTTGAGGAGATCCTGTCTAAGCCGAGGGGTTTGTGATCAAATAGCATTGCCTTTGTTTTTTTGGAATTGAGTGTGAGTTTATTGGCCAGAAACCAACATTCTAGTGAGTGGAAGTCTTTTTGCAGCTGTGTGTTGATCTAGGTTGGATCTGGGGAGGACCTATATAGTATGGCATCATCAGAATATAGCTGTATAGAGGTACTACCGCAGTTTTGAAGAAGGTCTTTGATGAATAGTGTGAATAAAAGGGGACCAAAGATGAATCCTTGAGGTACCCCATCAGAGACTGACCTGGGGGGGGGTGAGGTCATGCCTTTCCATTTCACATGCTGCATCTGCCCAGACAGATAGTTCTAGAACCAGCAGCATTATTCTGGAACCAGCGGCATTATTATGGTTGGTGAAATCTGCACTATGCTTTGTGAAGAATTCACTACAAAGGTCTGCACTTCTTGTCGTTTTTGCCTCATGAGTTATACTCTTTGTGAGAAAACAGTTCCAGTGTATTTGAAAAAAAGGCAAAAAGTGCTGAATGTGGTGAAAGTACGCTCTTTGTGGATTTTTCCATGAAGTGCTCAGTTCCTGAATTTTTCCACAAAGTGGCCACAAGTGCCCAATTAATAATACTATGTAAGGGGCAAACTTTAACCTTGCAACATCTCTATGTATTTTTCATTTTGGAACATAAATTTGGGCCACGAAATAAATTATCTGGTCTTTCTGATTCATAAAACAGATTCTCCAAGCAGCTCTAACTACACTCTGCTTTGAACTGAAAACATAATCTGGTATGCAATCTCTGTATTCTCAACCAAAGTATACATGGTTACTTGTCATGTTACAGTCTGTACCAATTTCTGGTGGTTGCCAATAAACTAATTTTGATATTGAACTGAATTAAAGTAATGGGTAAAATTCAACCTAAAGGACTGAAGGGTGTAGGTCCCATTTTCAAAACTTGAGCAAACTCTGGCACTAAGGTCTGTTAGCTGCACAAGTGTGTGCAGGAGACCACAGAAGATACATTGGAAGAGGCACACTAACAGTGCTCGAAACATATCAGGTGTCAAATCTACCCCCTGTGTGTGTGTGGATCAAAGCGCTAACCCACCCACATATCTTCTAATAAAAGTAGCCCTCTAAAATTAACTACCCTCCAATTAAAGCTGCACACATGGTTTCCTGATCACAATAGAATTTGCCCTCAATTTGCTGTGGCTTCTGATGGAGCTTACTTGGTAGTGATACAGATGGGATACTAATAGACTTGCATTTTAGTGAAAAAGCAACTTTAGTTTTCCTTTTTTGCAGTTAGACCTTTTTCTCTCCCTGGTCCCAAACAGTCCTCCAGATGCCAGCTACCTCAGCCCTGTCTCCCTGATTGTCCTCCATTACTTACCATCACACAATGGCAGCGTGGCTTGAGTATTCATTGGGGTGATGGGCTACTGAGTGTCTGGAAGTCAGCGGTCACCCAGAAATCCATTTTCTCACTTGCAGAGTGGATGAGCAATGCTACCCAGACATCTCCATGCATGCTACCACATGTGAGATGTTGGCAGCTGCCCCTTCACCGCATTCCAGACAGGCCCTGGCTGCTGTACCCCTGTTGAGCTAGGAAGCAGAACAGAAAAAGATGACACTGTCACCAGTAAGCAGTAACAAATATATTTATTGCATTCATGCACATAAAACGAGACCAAAAATGTGGAGCGAACACTAGTAAACACCCAACCAGTTTCGCACTAAAACACCTTCTCAGGAGTGTGTCCTGCTACTCAGTGACACTCTTTTTAAAGGAGTAGTCCACCCAGAATTTGCAAAAAACATATGTTATGCAGAGTGTTTTGATATGTATTTTAAGTCCTAGTGTGTCCTTCCCTCTGTCTGCTATTAGGAGTTTTTCCTAAGTTAGCCTGCTAGCTGTATGGTAGTTTTACGACCTCTGGGGATCTCCATCACAAATAGGTTTATTTGCTTTCTTTCTCCTATGATGCACCCTGTCTCATGTGACACTGATGTAGCCATGCCCTTAGATTTAGCATGTGCACTGCTTTAAAATCAGTTCACAACAGCAGGTAATTGTTCTTATCCAGGGAGCATAAATGGCAACTGTTAGTTTAGCAGATACCTGAGAGCAAGCTAACTGGGGTTTCTGTAAGACAACAGCTACTAAATAGCTCTAATTCACTATTTTTGTTTTCTATGTGCATCAGGTCTAGCTAGCAGGAGTGTTTTAATTTTAAAACTTTTAATTTTATCAAATTATATACAATCATAAAAGCACTGAAACTGCCCGGATCATCAATGCTACCTAAAATTAATAAAGACTCTAGCTGTTTTCTTACAGAAACCCCACTCAGTTAGATGTCAAGTATTTGCTAAACTGTAAATGTAGGTATCAGCATTCTATTAGCAGCTAGTGCTGATTTTGCTCTGTGACAAGATTTTCATATTTATTTATTTATTTTTACAAATTAAGTGTATGGTATGAAGCTGCAGCCTAGAAACTGCAAAATACTTTGAAGTCAGCTTTTCTCCTGCCTGTGGTATGGCATGAAAGCAACGGGATGATAGTGACTATTCCAGCTACACATTTGATTCCATTTTACAGTGATTCACTGCACTACATACTTAGTGTATCACACTTTTTCAAATAATAAAACAAATATTCTCCAAACTAAATAACTCACACATACATATTTTCATACTTTATTAAAAAGATACTTCACATTTGTAACAAAAGACAAAAAAATAAATAAATGAAAGTAATGCCACAGAGCAAAATCAGCCCTAACTCCCAGTTCCTTCTAGTAGAATGACAGTAGCTACATTTATGGTTTAGCAAATACGTGAGAGCTAAGTAGGTGTTCTATAAGAAAACAGCTACAGTCTTTACTAATCATAGCACTGATGATCTGGGGCAATTTCTGTGCTTTTTACTGTTGTGTGTAGTTTGATGAAATAACATTTTAAAATGAAAATACTTGCTACTGCTAGCTAGACCCGACACACACCGAAAACACAAATAATGAATTAGAGCAATTTAGCAGCTGTTTTCTTACAGAAACACCAGTTAGCTTGCTCTCAGGTATCTACTAAACTATAGTTGTTGCCATTTGTGCTCCCTGGATAAGAACAGTTACCTGCTGTTGTGAACTGATTTTAAACTGATTTCAAAGCAGTGCACATGCTAAATCTAAGGGCATGGCTACATCAGTGTCACATGAGACAGGGTGCATCATAGGAGAAAGAATGCCAATAAACCTATTTGTGATGGAGATCCCCAGGGGTTGTAAAACCACCATACAGCTAGCAGGCTAATTTAGGAAAAACTCCTAATAGCAGACAGAGGGAAGAGCACACTAGGACTTAACATGCATATCAAAACACTCTGCATAACATGTTTTTTGCAAATTCTGAGTGGACTACTCATTTAAATCCCAAATGTTAAAGTGACAGTGCAAAAATAAATACACAGTGTTACCATCAAATTCAAATAAGTGCCACAAATTAGAGACATAGAGAAAAGTTTAAAAGTGCCCTCAGTCTAAAGTCAGCTAAGGACCCATGAATTATTTAGCAGTATGGATTACATTATTTTGTTTTATCATACGTCCTAATAGCTAGACAAAACTGAGGGGGCAAATGCCCTAACACAATCCATTTACACCTGCAACTAACTGGCTATAAACAGAATTCATTGTTGCGTTAGGGGTAGGCTAACAGCGGGTGCTGTAACCCTCCCTCATTCAGAGGGGAGAGCAGTCTTCTGGACAGTCTATCCCTTCCCACCCTGGCCAGCCCCTGATGATGGGGTCCAGTCCTGAACCTGGGTTGCTGGCATGGTGGCAGATGAGGTGCTTGGCACTTTAGCCCATCCATGCCACCAGACTGGCCTAACTTTATATTTTATGCTTTATATATGCTTCCTTAGTGCCTAATAAAGGAGTGTTTCACTTCAGTACAGCATCTGCCAGAACAACTGATGCTTATGGTGATGTATTCATTCATTCAAGCTCTTCATTGACTTGCTTTTCCTCCTCTGGGTAAGTCTCCTCTTCCTCAGATAGAAACTGGGAGGAAGGGGGTATTGATATAATGGTACAAACCTGTTTTGAAAAACAAAAAGTATTATATGGTTTTATGGATATGGGAGGGGGACAAGCTGAAAACTACAGTACCATACCTTGGATGATAAGATCAATTAAAAATCACTGTAATATTGACTGCCTTATAATGAAAGCCATGGGACCAATTAGAGCATATTGAAATACTGTATAAGCCATGGCTTTTATTAGAAGACATATGGCATGTGGAAGTGCACAATTTTAACTGCACTCATAAAGCACCTCTTCACTCTGAGCAAGCTGGCAGTCTGTAAAGCACAAAACCATTAGCACTGCATTGCAGAACTACAATATTGCAACATAAAATGCTAATGACCCTTCTCAACATGCAAGGCCCTTGCACCTCCTTACTATACCGCTACCTGGCATTATCAAGGCACATTGTTCCTTGCAGAACATGGAAGCTGTGTCTTCATAGTATAACATAGCAATCCACATCCACATGTGAGAATGGTGAGACATGAGGGTCCGGCACACACACATGGCCAGAATGAAATACGTGTGTTGCTGTGTTCAGGGAAGCTAGCCTAACATTGGTAATGCGCTTGTTCAAGGTTGCTCATTTGTTAAATGATGAACAATCATGTTTGTGCTTTTATTAATTTAACTGCATTTAAATACTTCAGCTTTGGTTTACTTGTATGACAATTATTAGAGCAATGTTCTAGGTAATGAGATTTGTATCTCACAGAACTCAAATAAAGAATAAAAAAATAATGTCTACTACCTCACTATGCTATTATATTGAGGTTTACTGTCTGCATGGATTTCAAATCAAAGTACTCCACCCTCCACCAACAATACACAGAGAGTTTATGTACAAGTGCCAGTCTGTCCCTTTGGTTAACCACTGCATCATGACTGGCTTTTACAGGGGGCTGGTACAGTGTTTCTTATGGTCAGTGCTATTTGTACACTGTTAAAAAATGGCTTTGCCAAATGTTAACTAGTGCTGTGCAAAAGCCAGTTAGTGCGTTCTCAGGGCTTCCAATATACCATTTTGTACGCATAACTCTGCCTTTCATTAGCATGTGCTCTAGCCCTGCATTTGCACAAACTGCTTTGTGGCATGCAGGCAACAGCTTCCAACTTTAAACAGCCAATTATCTGAAAGCAGCTCTTGCTTTTCAGCCCTGAATTGGGATTTGGGTCAATCAAGTCTCTTGGCAAGGTTGTTTGGGACCATTTCATCTACGAGTAGTCTTTTGTGCTGTAGAATGTATTGTACATATTGTGCTATGTACAGTACTTGGAATACTGTATGTAGTGATGTTGTATATCTAGTTCAATGTTTTATGTATCTGTTATTTATTGTAATTTTTGTACTTAATGATTTTGTTTATCATTTTGTAATTCCTTTTTTCACATGCAGAACAACTTTGCAAACAGGGCTTTTTAAGTCCTAATAGATTAACTCATTCAGTTCATGGTGGCCATTTTGGATAAGGTTAAACATAGAACCGTTCGATTCACATATGCGCTCCTGGGGTAAGTGAGTTAATCCTTTTGCGGATTTATACTGCTTTATTTTAGTGTACTACAGTAGAGGAAATGGCACACAAACTACCATCCAAGTGCTACCATCGCAGTTTGCATGGCACAGACACAGTTTGCAGAGCACAGACTGTTCACATATGCTTCCCACAGTCCTTTTCCTTTGTCAGTGGCTCAGTAGGTAGCAAGCTCACTGCTGGGGCTGGAAGACCAGAAGATTGTGGGTTCTAGCCCCACAGCAGGTACTTGGGGAATGTACTCATAACTGACACGGTAGTGCAGTATAGGGGGTGCTGCAACTTTGAGGTGCCACCCCACAGCTGAGATGTTAAACTGAGGTCCCTTCAGCCCATCTCTGGTCACTCTTTAGGTGGAAATTAAAAGGGAAAAGACAGAACAAAGAGCTCCACATTTAAGTGTGGGACTGGTCCCAATGTGCACTCCGTGTGTAAAAACATTTCTGTTTCCTTACTGTTTACTGTAGTATAGTAGATTGTATCAGACTAATTTCACTTAGTGCCAGTCCACCCTCATCACGCCCACGTCACACATCCCAGCAGCCGGCAGGCACACAGAGGCAGCATGTGGCATGGCACGCAGGCGCGCACACAGATGTGCAATGCACACACACACACACACACACACACACACGCACACACACACACAGTGCCCATGAGTGCACAGGGTAGCAGCAGCAGACTGGGGGCAGGGCAGCACACACCTCAGGGCAACTGCACGGACCCACAGCCTCCACGGCCACCATGGCCATAGGGGGTGTGTCAGAGGCCCCCTCAGGGGTGGATGTGTGGAAATGTAACCATATACCCGTGCGGGTGTGTAGGCAGCCAAACAGGCCAGCCCCAGGTGTGCTGGGGATGCCTACATCTGAACCCAGCATCCACTGTGATGGGGTTGCCCGACGCAGGGTCCGTGTTGTGGACAGCACACTGCAGGGGGCTCCCTGAGCAGGCCCATGCCCAGTGGCAGCCAGCAAGACAAAACCATTCGGGATTGCACTGGCAATGCGATCCATGGCTGCAGTCATGGCCTCCTGCATATGTTGTAGCCCCTCCAGGATCTGCACAGTGCCCCGTCCTGCTGCTCCGCAAGCTGGTGCACCTCTGTCTGCAGCGCACTCACCCCAGCAGTGAGCAGCACCTGTTGCTTGATGGATGCCCACAGCAGCCAGGTATGCACCGCCAGCCAGTCCGCATCCTGCAGCTCCTGGCTGGGATGCCGATTGGTGGGGGGGGGACCTGCCACGCTGTCCAGCCCCCCACTCTGATGGGCACTGCACAGTGGGGTCCACTGGGGGAGGTCGTTTGGCAGCTGTACCAGTGGCAGACACTGTGTCTGTCTGCCCAGTGGCACCCGCAGCCTGCTTCTGTTGCCCGGCATGCTGCCCTCTGCCGCTCTGCACCTGCACATCCATGCCACTGCCTACGCAGGCCAAAGCATTGGCACAGCACACAATTGCACCCCCAGAGCTGGCAGACAGCTGTGTAGACGTGGGCATGCCACTCTGCCCTGATGCAGCCTGTGCTGCTGGCAGGGACAACACACCCACAATGTCACCCATGCCATCCAGGATCAATGTCACGTCATCATCAAGAGTCGGACCCTGCCCCGAACTGTGTCTGCACACAGCACACCAAGGCTGTCATCCTGCAGAAACACATCCATGGCCTTGTCTGCCCCTAGGCTTAGGATGTCTACAGGCACCATGGTGCCCGGGCAGCAGCCTGTCAGGACCACAGATGCCGGTGGATGTGGATGGCCCATCCACAGGGGCTGGTGCACCATCCACAGGTGCTGCAGCTGCCGCCACCCCATCTCCTGCACGGAGCCAAGCTGGTGCTGCAAGAGAAGGAAGTAATGTCAGTGATGTGGTGACCATGAAGCCCCCCCGTACATGCTACCACCATATGTGGCCAGCAGTGTGCCATGCGCGAGTGTGTGCGCACACGCGCATATGGCGTGCATGATGGCTGCATGCACACCAGCATGCCCATGTATGCACACTCTGGCCCACTACCCATGCATTGCTGACACACATACCATGCAGTGATGGGCTGCCACCCATCTGCAACTCCTCTGTTGGTGTCAGTGTGGGTGCATATGGTGGCTCACTGCTGGTGGCATTCCGGGACACTCTGATGGATGCCACCTTCACATTAATGTACCATCTGTCCATCCCGATCTTCTTGTGGCACTCCTGTGCTAACTACTGGTGGCTGCCGTGCTGGTTGACGTAGGCCACCACTCCGTCCCATCCAACAACCCTGTCATGTGGTGTGCCTGTGGCACCACTCAACAGGGCCTCCCTGTTGAGGTAGGCCTCAAACAGGGCATCTGTCTCTCCCTTTGTGAAGCTGGGCCTGGGCTTGTGTGCTGGCCCATGCTCCTCACCCTCATCCTGTCCTGACATGTTGCCTGCTGTGAACATGGAGAGCACAGTGTGTTAGCGGCAGCATAGTCATGTGCAGTACCACCCTGCTGTGCTTCTGTCTCCCTGCAATGTTAACGGCATCCTCCACTTACCTGTCCAGGTTGTAATACTGGTCCATGGCTTGTGCCGTACAGTGGCACTTATAAGGCGCAACTCATGCAAATCAGGTTTAGCGCAACGGTAATGATATGCTACTGCAACCCACTGTGCTCCGCATTGGCTGATGAGCTCATTTGCATAGTGTGTCTGAATATTGCAGAACTGCACCATGCGCAGCTATGGTGCACAGAGCAAGCCCGTGGTGCATAACATGCGCATGCGTGGTCCACGCACCTGCAGCATGCACGTGCACTGTGCATCCCACGGTTCAATCATGCACACAGCGTGGAATACACACTGCACCGACAATGCCCATGTGGTGCAGGTTCAGCCCACGCATGCCCTGTGCATCATGCCATGCACCCTATTGTGCACAAGCACACTGTGTGATGGTTGATGACCTCTGACCCATGGGTCGACTACATGACCCCATGACCCCACTAGGCCCCAGTATTGTGCACATGTCCAGCATTGTGCAATGGTCCTGCATTGCACAACACATTGTGCATCAATGTGCTGCGCAATTGAGGCAGTGTGTTGTATCTTGCGCATCCTGCACATGGCAGGCACACATGCGCTATGCACCGCCATTTGCAGTGCCACCTCGGATAGCAGCCATGGCGCAGCACTGGGCAGTGAACTGGAGTGAGGTGGAGCTTGAGAATCTGGTGGCGGTTGTCCAGCCCTTTGAGGAGCAACTGTACAGGTTGGTGCCCCTGCAGCAGACCAGGGTAGAGGTGTGGCAAAGGGTTGCTGAGGCCCTGGAGTGGTGGATGGGTGTGCCACGCACTGCCGAGAGTGCAGGCACAGATATGGTGACCTAAGGAGGAGGGCACCAGAGCATTTCATGAGGCTGCAGGCATGCGTGCAGTGTGGTGCAGTGCCATAGCCAGGTAGGTTCTTGCATGTTGCCCATCAGACCAGACACATAACTGTCCCATTAGCACTGCTGCTTGGCATGGGCTGCAACAGGTTTCATATCTGTCCAGCCATGCGCCTCGTGTCATGCCCAGCCACTGCATGTACTGCGGCCATGCTGGTGTGTGGGCCACAGGGTGGACAGGGGCGTGCCATGTGCACAGCAGGCAGTGGGTGGGGGCACTGCCTTCATGCTCATGGACTGATGTCCACCTCTCATCTCTCCCAAACCAGGGCCGGAGGACCACAGGAGGGCCAGGGCAGTGGCGGAGCAGGCCAGGGCCATGTGGCCCACTGATGAAGGGCTACCAGCACCAGCAGTGCAGTCCAGTGTGGGTGAGTACACTCCTGTTGTTTGTCACTGTGAGGGGGGAGCCAGTGGGGTGGGTGTATGGCCATCCGTGCCTTGTGGCTTGACAGCTGTGTGTGGCACATGGTCTGCCATGCATGCCACAATGACCTGGACATTGGCCACCCGGATGCCACCGGTTGTGCTGTGGTACTGCTGTTGTGGTGTGCCATGTGACCAACACTGTGTGGTCCCGTGGCTGCTGTGCACCAATGTCCGCCTCTCTGTACTGGCATGGTGGTCTGTGACATGGGCAGCCATTGTCCCCCCCACGGGAGCCCATACGGGCCTCTCCAGGGGTGTGTCTGCATGCTGCCCATTGTGCTCTGTGGGTGTGCATGGTTCCCTGGCCCATGTCACTGATTTCTTGTCTTGTCCCTTGCCATAGGTGTCAGGAGGACTGCAGGTCAGAGACCACTGAGGGTGCAGACGAGGCTGCTGCACAAGATACTTGGTGTGGTCACGAGGGTGCTGCATGTAGTGGTGGCAATCCACCATGTTTTGACAGCCAGAGGATGGAGACAGCATGTTGGTGGGGCTTCCAGCCATGTCGGCAGATAGCTGCACTGTACATAGCCCCTTTTACCCTTGTTAGCCCTGTTCCCTCATAGTCTCCTGTCTTGTTATATAGCTCCTGTTCTCTGTCCCCATCCCTCTTCGTACCTTCCCTGTCCCTGCCCCTGTTCTTGTTCCTGTTTTGATGTTTCATTTGTATAACGCTTTTCCACCTACATGCCTGTGTCTGTGTCTGTGTCTGTTTTGCAGGTGGTGTGTGGAGCCATTTCACAATGCACTTGTCTCTGTTGATGGTGTTTGTGGGTGGGACTGTGTGTGCTGCTACTGTGGCTCCCTGCTGCATGCAGTGCTGTGTAGCATTGTGTTGTGGGCATCGCCCAGTTTGCTGAGTTTGCCGTGTGGTGTCAGGCTCGCCATGGGGCTATGGTGTGAGGTGGGCAGCGGGTGTGTGCATGGTGTTGTCACACTGCCATGGTCCTCCGTCTGGCCCTGTCCTCCCACTGGGGTGGGGGTGTCTGCATCCCCTGTTGTGCTCCCAGTCCCGTGTGGGCTGCCACATTGCCTAGGCCCTGCTTCCTTCACTGCCCAGCGTGTGGGTGGCATGTGCGCATGTTGTGCCTGGGTGTGTTTGGCTCCATGGTCCTGGGGGTGGCTGTCCATTGCAGCATGGCAGCTGGTGCGGTGGCCTTGCTGTTGAGGGGGTGCCGTTGGCTTCCCTGTGTTGGCCATCCTCCCCTCCTGTCACCTCTTGCCTGTGCCACATCTGTGTTCTGGTTTCCGTTTCCTAGGCTTGCCCCTGTCCACCACCTGTGGATGGCCATTGGGTGCTGTGGTGCATGGCACCACTGCAGGTGGCTGTGCTCTCTCACATGTGCTCTGTTCTACCACCATGCACTGTGCCTGTGTGTGCACTGGTGTGCCCTGCTGACCAGGCCCTGTACCCATTGCCACTGTCCTTCCCCAGCTGTGTTCCTGGGTCCTATGTCTCTATGCTGCCCCCCACTGTTGTTGCTCTGCTTTGCTCAGTGCTTCCGCAGTTGCTCTGGCGCTTCTCTAGTTGCGCCATGGTGCACAAATGCCATATTCAGCCATGTTGTGCTGGTGCGGTTCAGTGTGTGCAGCCTCTGAACATGGCACCTGTTGTGCCCTGACGCATCGGCTT
This sequence comes from Neoceratodus forsteri, assembly GCA_016271365.2. Classification (NCBI taxonomy): domain Eukaryota; kingdom Metazoa; phylum Chordata; order Ceratodontiformes; family Ceratodontidae; genus Neoceratodus; species Neoceratodus forsteri. The sequence continues at coordinate 198,731,318 of JADMNL010000025.1, forward strand.
TGCGCTGCGCCGGACTTGCGCCTGCCTTGGGTGCATTTCTAAATATCTGGCCCATAATGTTTCAATCTGAGTGTTCTGTATGTGAAAAATATTTCCTGGTAGGGACTGTAGAAATGAAAAAGGTAGTGACTCATTTAAGAAAGCTCTTAATGTCATTTACATTTAGGATCACTGGGTGACAAGTTGAGCCTAGACACATAGAGTCAGATCAAGCGTAGACTGCTTTGCCTCCTACTCATGTGTCTTTTAGCAACTGACGTTTCAGCTAAGATCTCTCCTGGGTCTGAGGAAGCATATTTAATCAAGGAAGTAATGGAGGAACCTCAGATTCCACTTCTTCCTCCTCGTTCACATCTTTCCATTGTCTCAGGAGAGCAGCACACCAGTTTCTTGTAGTAACCAGTGGTGCATAAGGATGTTTCAGCAACTGTTTGGATATTTTAGGCTGTTGCCTCTGAGTTCTCCCTCTTTTTTTCTTACAGATCAAATGCAAGTATATATTAAAAATGAACCCTTTTTGTTAGTACACGGACAATCAGGCCTTATGTATTTCAAATAAACCGCAGGTATTGCAATATTTTGTGTATAAATGCTATTTTATTGCCTCTCTTATTTGATGCATTACAGAAAGGCTCTCAGACATTTTCAGACCAGCTGGTAGAATCTTGGGTGGGTGGGTGGTGATGCCATTTAAGCAAGTATGGCATTATTTTCTTCAAGGTCCTGGCAGCTTAGTACACACACAGTACATCAAATTATGAAATGGCAAAAATCAGTTGTCACTTCAAGCAGTACTAAATTATATTATAAAATATTTAATATCTAGTAACTTTCACAGTCTAGCCAGTAAACATTTTGTGGCAGTGTTAAACAGGAGAAAGAGTGCTCAAATGTCATCTTGTCATGTAACCCCCATTTTCCTCACTAACCTAAATACAGTCCTGTTTTGATTCACCCCATTTGCTGAGGTTCTATCATACTCTCAGTACTTACACATTTTCTATGTAATGGGTTCTCCTCCTCCCAGAATTTGTACTGCTGCTCCTGTAACCCTTCCAAAATATTTGCTTATGTCCTGTACCTCTTCTTAATTTGTATTCTACCCTGTCCTCTGCTAATTAAGATCTTTCTTTATATTTCCCGAAGTGTGCACTTCTTTTACTGTATCCTCACAATATTTTTACATTTCCCGATCCTCTCTCAAAATTTGCACTTTTATGCCTGCATCAATCCAACTATGAACCCCATCTTCTACAACCCCTCCCAGAATGACTAATTTAGCCCACACTGCCATATATGCGTGCTTCTACCCCTGCACTCCCCCAAATGTACATCACTTGCACCCCTCTCCAAATTTGTAACTACACCACTCCCAAAATTTATTCTTGCACCCTTGCAACTCTTCTGAAATTTGAACGTGCACACCCAAAATTTGCACTCATACCCTTGCGTCCATCCTGAAATTTATACTTATACTGCTGAATCACTCCCCAAAATTGTAATTGCTCTTAGCATCACTCCCAAAATGTGTACTTGCATCCCTCCACCACTCCTAACATTTTTGCCTGTACCCACTTCCCACAATGTTTACTTGTACACCTGCACCCCTCCCAAAACTTATACATGTACCCTTCCCAAAATTGGTACTTGTTCCCCTTCCAAAATTTGTACTTGTACCCCTGCACCCCTCCCAAAACTTATACATGTACCCCTGTACCCCTTCCAAAATTGGTACTTGTTTCCCTTCCAAAATTTGTACTTGTACCCCTGCACCCCTCCCAAAGTTTGTACTTCTTCTCCTATACCCCTCCCAAAATTTGTACTTGCACCCCTGCCCCATCCCAAAATGTATACATTTACCCCTGCACCCCGCCAAAAAGTTGTACTTGTTCCCCTGCACCCTTCCCAAAATTTGGACTTGTACCCCTGTACCACTCCCAAAATTTGGACTTGTGCCTCTGTACCCTTCCCAAAATCTGCACTTGTACCCCTGTACCCCTTCCAAAATTTGTACTTGTTCCCCTGCACCCCTCCCAAAATTTGCACTTGTACCCATCCCAAAATTTGTACTTGCATCGCTGCCCCTCCCAAAATTTGCACTTGTACTTGTTCCCCTGCACCACTTCCCAAATTTGTACTTGTTCCCTTGCACCCCCCAAATTTTGCACTTGTACCCCTCCCAAAATTTATATTTGCACCTCTGTCCCTCATCCAAAATTTGCACTTGTGCCTCGTACCCTTCCCAAAATTTGTACTTGTTCCTCTGCATCCCGCCCATAATTTGAACTTGCACCCCTGCCCCTCTTCCAAAATTTGCACTTGTACTCCTGAACCCCTCCAAAAATTTGTACTTGCACCCCGCACCTCTAACAAAATTTGCACTTGTACTCCTCTACCCTTCCCAAAATTTGTACTTGTTCCCCTGCACCCCTCCCAAAATCTATACTTGCACCCCTCCCAAAATGTACAGTTGTACCCTTGCACCCCTCCCAAAATTTGTACTTGCACCTTTGCCCCTCCCAAAATCTGCACTTGTACCTCTTCACCCCTCCCACAATTTGTACTTGTTCTCCTGAATCATTCCCAAAATTTGTACTTCCACCTCTGAACCCTTCTCAAAATTTGCACTTGTACCCCATACCCCTCCCAAAATTTGTACTTGTTCCCCTGCATCATTCCCAAAATTTGTACTTGCACCTTTGCCCTCTCCCAAAATTTGCACTTGTACCTCTTCACCCCTCCCACAATTTGTACTTGCACCCCTGCATCATTCCCAAATTTGTACTTGCACCCCTGTACCCCTCCCAAAATTTGTACTTGTACCCCTGCACCCCTCTCAAAATTTGTACTTGTTCTCCTGTACCCCTCCCCAAATTTGTACTTGCACCCCTGCCCCTCTCCCAAAATTGGCACTTGTACCCCTGTTCCCCTCCTAGAATTTGTACTTGTTCCCCTGCACCCCTTTCCAAATTTGCGCTTTTACCCTGTAGCCCTCCCAAAATTTGTGCTTGCACCCCTGCACCTCTCCCAAAATGTGCACTTGTACTCCTGTACCCTTCCCAAAATCTGTACTCGTTCCCCGGCACCTGTATCCCTGCACCCCTCCCAAAATTTGTACTTGCACCCCTGAACCCCTCTCAAAGTTTTGCACTTCCACTTGTACCCCTGCACTGCTCCCAAGATTTGAACTTTCACTGTTGCCCCCTCCCAAAATTTGCAATTGTACCCCTGCACCCCTCCCAAAATTTGTACTTGCACCCCTGCATCACTCCCAAATTTGTACCTGTGCCCCTGTACCCCTCCCAAAATGTGCACTTGTACCACTGTACCCCTCCTAAAATTTGTACTTGTTCCCCCGCACCCCTCCCTAAATTTGTACTTGCACCCCTGTACCCCTCCCAAAATTTGAATTTGTACCCATGCACCCCTCCCAGAATTTGTACTTGCACCCCTGTACCCCTCCCAAAATTTGCACTTGTAGCCCTGCACCCCTCCCAAAATTTGTACTTGCACCCCTGCCCCTTTCCCAAAATTTTCACTTGTACCCCTGCACCCTTCCCAAAATTTGCACTTGTACCCCTGTACCCCTCACAAAATTTGTACTTGTAACCCTGTGCCCCTCCCAAAGTTTGTATTTGCACCCTTGCACACTTCCTGAAGTCTTTACTTCTAGGAATATAGATATGATGTTCTATTCACACTTTCTGGCAGTACCTTTGCCCTTTAAGACTGTCTGGAATGTCTTCAAGCTGGCTGCTTCCACTCACTCTGATGGCAACTCCCTCAGCTCTTCCCTGTTATGTTAGATCTTCCTTTCCGCTGGAAGATGAAGGTTCCCTCCTTACCACTCTCGCGCTGAGAAGGCACTTTGCTTAAATCATCACCGAGATACTGGTTTTGGGGCCTCACTTTTCCAATCTCTATTTCCTAAGTAGGGGGCATGTGCCTTGCCCCCTCATCCAGGAGAACTGCTGGGAGTCTGCCAGAAAGTGTGGATAGAACATCATATCCACGTTCCTAGAAGAACATGTTGCTCACTTTAAGCAGTAGTTCTAGGAGTGTTATGTCCACACGGACCCACCCAGCCGTCCCTGGCAAGTGGGGCACCAGTCAGGCTTCCAGTGGGCAAGATCTGATGTCACAGGGTGGGGCCAAGGGAGTTACCACCCTGGTGGGTGGGAGGAAGGAGTCAGCTTGAAGATGTTCTGGACAGCCTTAAAGGGGAAAGGCACTGCCAGAAAGTGTGGATGAACATCATATACCACTCCTAGAACTGCTGTTACAGGTGAGTAACCTATTTTTCTACCTCTGCATCCCTCCCAATGTTTGTAGTTGCACCCCAGTGTCCCTCCCAAAATTTGTACATGTACATCTGCATAGACCCAAAAAATGTGTAACTGTACCCCTGCATGCCTTCCAAAATGTGTAGCTGTACCACTGAACCCCTCCTAAAATGTGTACTTCTACTCCTGCACCGCTCCCGACATTTATACTTGTATCCCTGTACCCCTCCCAAAATTTGTACTTGCACCCCTGCCCCTCTAACAAAATTTGCACTTGTACCCCTTTACCCTTCCCAAAATTTGTGCTTGTTCCCCTACACCCCTCCCAAAATTTATACTTGTACCCCTGTACCCCTCCTAAAATTTGTACTTGTACCCATACATCATACCCAAATTTGTATTTGCACTCCTGTACCCCTCCCAAAATTTGTACTTGTTCCCATGCACCCCTCCCAAAATTTGTACTTGCACCTCTGAACCCCTCTCAGAATTTACACTTATCCCTGTACCCCTAGTAAAATTTGTACTTGTACCCGTACATCATTCGCAAATTTGTACTTGTACCCCTGTACCCCTCCCAAAATTTGTACTTGTTCCCATGCACCCCTCCCAACATTTGTACTTGTACCCCTGAACCCTTCTCAAAATTTACACTTCCATTTGTACCCCTGCATCGCTCCCAAGATTTGTACTTGCACTGTTGCCCCTCCCCAAATTTGCAATTGGACCCCTGCACCCTATCCAAAATTTGTACTTGCACCCCTGCATCACTCCCAAATTTGTACCTGTACCCCTGTACCGCTCCCAAAATTTGTACTTGTTCCTCTGCATCCCTCCCATAATTTGTACTTGCACCCCTGCCCCTCTTCCAAAATTTGCACTTGTACCCCTGAACCCCTCCAAAAATTTGTACTTGCACCCCACACCTCTAACAAAATTTGCACTTGTACTCCTCTACCCTTCCCAAAATTTGTACTTGTTCCCCGCATCCCAAAATCTATACTTGCACCCTCCCAAAATGTGCAGTTGTACCCCTGCACCCCTCCCAAAATTTGTACTTGCACCTTTGCCCCTTCCCAAAATCTTCACTTGTACCTCTTCACCCCTCCCACAATTTGTACTTGTTCCCCTGAATCATTCCCAAAATTTGTACTTGCACCTCTGAACCCTTCTCAAAATTTGCACTTGTACCCCGTACCCCTCCCAAAATTTGTACTTGTTCCCCTGCATCCCTCCCAAAATTTGTACTTGCACCTTTGCCCTCTCCCAAAATTTGCACTTGTACCTCTTCACCCTTCCCACAATTTGTACTTACACCCCTGCATCATTCCCAAATTTGTGCCACCCTGTACCCCTCCCAAAATTTGTACTTGTACCCGCACCCTCTCAAAATTTGTACTTGTTCTCCTGTACCCCTCCCCAAATTTGTACTTGCACCTCTGCCCCTCTCCCAAAATTGGCACTTGAACCCCTGTACCCCTCCTAGAATTTGTACTTGTTCCCTTGCACCCCTTTCCAAATTTGCACTTTTACCCTGTATCCCTCCCAAAATTTGTGCTTGCACCCCTGCACCTCTCCCAAAATGTGCACTTGTACTCCTGTACCCTTCCCAAAATCTGTACTTGTTCCCCTGGCACCTGTATCCCTGCACCCCTCCCAAAATTTGTACTTGCACCCCTGAACCCCTCTCAAAGTTTTGCACTTCCACTTGTACCCCTACACTGCTCCCAAGATTTTAACTTTCACCGTTGCCGCCTCCCAAAATTTGCAATTGTACCCCTACACCCCTCCCAAAATTTGTGTACTTCACCCCTGCATCACTCCCAAATTTGTACCTCACGCCTGCACCCTCCCTAAATTTGTACTTGCACCCTGTACCCCTCCCAAAATTTGAATTTGTACCCATGCACCCCTCCCAGAATTTGTACTTGCACCCCTGTACCCCTCCCAAAATTTGCACTTGTACCCCTGCACCCCTCCCAAAATTTGTACTTGCACCCCTGCCTCTTTCCCAAAATTTTCACTTGTACCCCTGCACCCTTCCCAAAATTTGCACTTGTACCCCTGTACCCCTCACAAAATTTGTACTTGTAACCCTGTGCCCCTCCCAAAGTTTGTACTTGCACCTTTGCACACTTCCTGAAATCTTTACTTCTAGGAATATAGATATGATGTTCTATTCACACTTTCTGGCAGTACCTTTCCCCTTTAAGACTGTCTGGAATGTCTTCAAGCTGGCTGCTTCCACTCACTCTGATGGTAACTCCCTCAACTCTTCCCTGTTATGTTAGATCTTCCTTTCCGCTGGAAGATGAAGGTTCCCTCCTTACCACTCTCGCGCTGAGAAGGCACTTTGCTTAAATTATCACCGAGATACTGGTTTTGGGGTCTCACTTTTCCAGTCTCTATTTTCTAAGTAGGGGGCATGTGCCTTGCCCCCTCATCCAGGAGAACTGCTGGGAGTCTGCCAGAAAGTGTGTATAGAACATCATATCCACGTTCCTGGAAAAACATGTTGCTCACTTTAAGCAGTAGTTCTAGGAGTGTTATGTCCACACGGACCCACCCGGCCATCCCTGGCAAGTGGGACACCAGTCAGGCTTCCAGTGAGCAAGATCTGATGTCACAGGGTGAGGCCAAGGGAGTTACCACCCTGGTGGGTGGGAGGAAGGAGTCAGCTTGAAGATGTTCTGGACAGCCTTAAAGGGGAAAGGCACTGCCAGAAAGTGTGGATGAACATCATATACCACTCCTAGAACTGCTGTTACAGGTGAGTAACCTATTTTTCTACCTCTGCATCCCTCCCAATGTTTGTAGTTGCACCCCAGTGTCCCTCCCAAAATTTGTACATGTACATCTGCATAGACCCAAAAAATGTGTAACTGTACCCCTGCATGCCTTCCAAAATGTGTAGCTGTACCACTGAACCCCTCCTAAAATGTGTACTTCTACTCCTGCACCACTCCCGACATTTATACTTGTACCCCTCCCAAAATTTGTACTTGCACCCCTGCCCCTCTAACAAAATTTGCACTTGTACCCCTTTACCCTTCCCAAAATTTGCGCTTGTTCCCCTGCATCCCTCCCAAAATTTATACTTGCACCTCTGAACCCCTCTCAAAATTTATACTTGTACTCCTGTACCCCTCCGAAAATTTGTACTTGTACCCATACATCATACCCAAATTTGTATTTGCACTCCTGTACCCCTCCCAAAATTTGTACTTGTTCCCATGCACCCCTCCCAAAATTTGTACTTGCACCCCTGAACCCTTCTCAAAATTTGCACTTCCATTTGTACCCCTGCACCGCTCCCAAGATTTGTACTTGCACCGTTGCCCCTCCCCAAATTTGCAATTGGACCCCTGCACCCTATCCAAAATTTGTACTTGCACCCCTGCATCACTCCCAAATTTGTACCTGTGCCCCTGTACCCCTCCCAAAATTTGCAATTGTACCCCTGCAACCATCTCAAAATTTGTACTTGCACCTCTGAACCCCTCTCAAAATTTGCACTTTTACCCCTGTACCCCTCCTAAAATTTGTACTTGCACATGTACATCATTTCCAAATTTGTACTTGCACCCCTGTACCCCTCCCAAAATCTGTACTTGTACCCCGTACCATCCCAAAATTTGTACTTTTTCTCCTGCACCCCTCCAACATTTGCACTTGTACCTCCCAGAATTTGTACTTGGTCCCCTGCACTCCTCAACAAATTTGCACTTTAACCCCATACCCTTCCCAAAATTTGTACTTACACCCCTGCCCCTCTCCCAAAATTTGCACTTGTACCCCTGCACCTCTCCCCAAATTTGTACTTGTTCTCCTGCACTCCTCAGCAAATTTGCACTTTAACCCCTGTACCCCTCCCAAAATTTGTACTTGCACCCCTGCATCTCTCCCAGAATTTGCACTTGTCCCCCTGCCCCCTCCCAAAATTTGCACTTGTACTCCTGTACCCTTCCCAAAATTTGCACTTCTTCCCCTGCACCCTCCAAAATTTATACTCCCACCACTCCCAGAATCTGCAGTTGTATCCCTGCATCTCTCCCAAAAGTTGTACTTATACCCCTGAACCCCTCTCAAAATTTGCACTTGCTCGTGTACCCCTGCACCGCTGCAAAATTTGCACCTGTACCCATGTACCCATCTCAAAATTTGAACTTGCACCCCTGCATCACTCCCAAAATTTGTACTTGTGCCCCTGTACCCCTCCCAAAATGTGCACTTGTACCCCTGTACCCCTCCCAAAGTTTGCACTTGTACCCCTGCACCCTCCCAGAATTTGTACTTGTACCCTGTACCCCTCCCAAAATGTGCACTTGTACCCCTACCTCCAAAATTTGTGCCTTGCACTAGCCCTTTCCCAAAATTTGCACTTGTGCCACTGCACCCTTCCCAAAATTTTCACTTGTACCCCATACCCCTCCCAAAATTTGTAGTTGTACACCGTGCCCCTCCCATAATTTGTACTTGCACCCCTACACCCTCCCAAAATTTGTACTTGCACCCCTGCATCACTCCCAAATGTGTGCTTTGTAACAAGGGATAAAGAAGTTTGTCCCCATATTGCAGCCTAAACCTCATTTTGGTCTGAAATATTATGTATCTGTGTAACAAATTTTGGCCTATATAATTGGATCATACAAAACTTGTGAAGCCACAAGACAAACTAAGCCACAAGTTACAATATTAAAGTGCCTTTTGACATTTGTGCTGACCATGTAAGTAATAGCAAACATTTGGCCTATGTGACTGCAAGACAATAACACAGGATAGTGTCCAAATTACCCTTTTGACTATCTCTAGTGTTTGTCCTTATCAGGACAGGCTAAAATGCTTGTATGCACATTCCTAAGTCAAAACCTATTTCTTCCTCCTGGACTTTGGTAACTAGTAAGTGACAGCTGTTGCTAGCCATATATGATAATAGAATGTACACTATCTATACTTGTGCTGACCAAGGATGAGCTCATACATATACCAAAGAAAGAGTATTACCCTATAAGTTGATGCTTGTGCTTGTTTTAAACCAATCATAGAAAACCATAGGAAATGATGATGCTGTCTTCCACTATATAAGCAAGCCAGCACACACTGTTATTTTGAAGAATGTACCACTTGTAATCTCTCGCTGTGATTATTGTTATAATCATTAAATTCTTCCACCATCAGTCTCGTCTCCATTCGTCTCCTTTCTGAGTATCTGTAATTGATAATTTACTAACTGTAGTTTTTCCACAATGCTACAATTGGTGCTGTGACTTGGATCGCTGGTGCTGCATGTGAGGAGGCCGCCTAACTACTGGCAGGTTAGCTTGCGAGCCCCCTATAGCAGGGTGATGATGCTCAGAGACCTGGTGCTGCTGGCTCAAAGCGAGAGAAGAAGGTACACACAGACAGTCAGAGCCACTTGACAATCAGCCATGAAGACACAAGGCATCATTATCATCAGCTTGGTGGCAGCCATAAGACTTTCTGCACTTTAATGTGGAACAAACTAATGTCATGTGTGAATATGAACAGTCCATTACTCTGTTAGTTAGCTGGAACTGGGACCCTGTTGATACAAACACCTACACGACATGAGCATGAAAAGCCACCTGGACTAAAAACAACCGTACTTTCATATCTACAAATTGGTGTGTGGACATACTTAATAGCCGGTCCAGCTGTGCGTCGGAGCTCAAGACTGGATCACAGCAAAGCTACATGGACTGGAAACAGAAAAATGGGTCTCTCATTATAAACAGAGCCACACCAAAGGACAATGGTGTTTGTGTGTTAACTCTATCCTACTGTCTTTGGGGTGATAATAGTGTTTGTAACTATGCTGGTATAAACAACTCATTGCATTTTGCTGCCTCAGATGCCATATACTTAACTGTAACACCAACCGAATGCCCAAATGTGACAACAGGGCCAGAGAGTGGACTTACATCAACACCTATTGATCAAATGCTTGTAAATAATGTGAAGTACAGTAGAGTGCATATAAATCTAGATTTCTCTGGCTGGAATATAAATGTTAACAGTAGTTGTGCAGACACTGGTGTGTCAAAGTTTTATGCCACCATGTTAATTGACATGTTAGCGCTCCATGCTAAAACTGGGAGTATTATGGCCCCTCTTATTAGTAAAGAAAGGGTTAGTAATACTAGAAAAAAATGAGATTTGTGGGGAGACCTGGCTGGACTTTTTGGATCAGGAATGAGCATATGGAATAGGGCAGACCTTGAGGCCATTAAGGGGTACCAAGACCAGTTTAATACTAACACAGGAGAAAGGGTCTTGCTACCACTTACATTAGGCCAGCAAGGTTTGGCAATGGAAGAGCGTTTATTTGTGTATAATATACATGAAGTGGGCCACCTGTTAAAAGAGGTAGAGCACAAGATTAATGAAGTTGTGGTTGAACATAATGAAGAAGTTTTTAATAATATCATAAATAAAGCTATAGTGTGTAGTGGTTATGGATCTTATGTTTTAACTCAAGTTAACCAATTGCTACAGGAAATTACTGATAATCAATTGCCTAATCAAATTTCTGATGCACAGTTAAAATTGTGGTATTGTCCAGATTGCCTTAATGTTAATGAAAGTAAGTGTATAACTTTTTGTATTAAAGCTCGAGCCCCACCCATGTGGTGGATTCTCAAGGTAACCAAAGTATATGTTAAACCACAAGTGTTTAGACTCAACAGTATGCTTAGTTGCACCATGAGGGTGTCCCTCGTGGTAAGACTACCTCAAGTTGAGTATAACAAGGAGGTGTACTCCCAAATAGTAAAAGTACACTCCATAGGGTATTTACAAGGCCAGTATTATGCATATCGAGTCTCGCCCCCAGAGATCCTAGTACGTAGCAATGATGGGTCCTGGGTAGCGCCAAACTTACATTGCTGTGAGGAAATAAATAATTAATGGATATGCCAGTGTGACGTCATGTCACAAACGCAACCCATCTGTGGGGAAATTCCCATGGGTCAAGCTGAAAACAATACTGCCTGGTGCCCTGTCCAGTTAAAATGATGGTATACCCCACAAGTAGTTGTACCCTATAATGGTACTAACCAATACTGTGTTGTTACAAATACACCCATCTTATTTTATGAAGGACAAATGTGTACCATTCACAACCCAAACTTTTGTATTATTCCCAAACATAATGTGTATATTGGTGACAAAGTGTTGCACCCTATTACCAACTCAGGGGATAAGAGATATAATGTGACATTTGATACCCCACACCAGGCATATGATATTAACAAGTATGTGCCATCATTTGGAGCTGTGATACCTCCCCTGTCTCTTAACGTGCAGTCACTTTTAAATCGAAAGGATACTCATTTGATACAAATCAAAATACTGCCCATAAGGCACAAGCAGCTGTAAATGAATTGCGCAGTGAGGTGATAATGAGCGCTTAATTTATAGCTATGCAGGGGGCCCTTAGGAGTCCTGTCTTTTAAAGCTTTACTTGTGTTGCAAGTGGTCTTAGTGTTCTTGGTAATTATAGGCCTGTGTCGCTTAAGACTTACTATTCGTAAAGTATGTAGTGAGATGTTCATGCTCCGAGGAGCTGCATTGTTGCACAAATAATAATTAGGCAATATAGGGCCAAGGGGGGCTTGTAACAAGGGATAAAGAAGTTTGTCCCCATATTGCAGCCTAAACCTCATTTTGGTCTGAAATCTTATGTGTCTGTGTAACAAATGTTGGCCTATATAATTGGATCATATAAAGCTTGTGAAGCCACAAGACAAACTAAGCCACAAGTTGCAATATTAAAGTGCCTTTTGACATGTGTGCTGACCATGTAAGTAATAGCAAACATTTGGCCTATGTGACTGCAAGACAGGAACACAGGATAGTGTCCAAATTACCCTTTTGACTATCTCTAGTGTTTGTCCTTATCAGGACAGGCTAAAATGCTTGTATGCACATTCCTAAGTCAAAACCTATTTCTTCCTCCTGGACTTTGGTAACTAGTAAGTGACAGCTGTTGCTAGCCATATATGATAATAGAATGTATACTATCTATACTTGTGCTGACCAAGGATGAGCTCATACATATACCAAAGAAAGAGTATTACCTTATAAGTTGATGCTTGTGCTTGTTTTAAACCAATCATAGAAAACCATAGGAAATGATGATGCTGTCTTCCACTATATAAGCAAGCCAGCACACACTGTTATTTTGAAGAATGTACCACTTGTAATCTCTCGCTGTGATTATTGTTATAATCATTAAATTCTTCTGCCATCAGTCTCGTCTCCGTTCGTCTCCTTTCTGAGTATCTGTAATTGATAATTTACTAACTGTAGTTTTTCCACAACGCTACATACTTGCTCTCCTCCCAAAATTTGCACTTGTACCCCTGTACCCTTCCCAAAATTTGTACTTGTTCCCCTGCACCCCTCCCAAAATGTATACTTGCACCCCCCAAAATCTGCAGTTGTATCCCTGCACCCCTCCCAAAATTTGTACTTGCACCCCTGAACCCTCTCAAAATTTGCACTTGCACTTGTACCCCTGCAGCACTCCCAAAATTTGTACTTGCACCATTGCCCCTCCCAAAATTTGCACTTGTACTCCTGTACCCCTCCCAAAATTTGCACTTGTTCCCCTGTACCCCTCCCAAAATTTGTACTTGTTCCCCTGCACCCCTCCCTAAATTTGTACTTGCACCCCTGTACTCCTCCAAAAATTAGCATTTGTACCCCTGCACCCCTCCCAGAATGTGTACTTGCACCCCTGTGCCCCTCCCAAAATTTGCACTTGTACCCCTGCACCCTTCCCAAAATGTGCACTTGTACCCTCCCAAAATTTGTACTTGTACCCCGTGCCTCTCCTATAATTTGTACTTGCACCCCTACACCCTCCCAAAATTTGTACTTGTACCCCTTATCACTCCCAAATGTGTACTTGCACCCTTTCCAAAATTTGTACTTGTTCCCTGCACTCCTCCTGAAATTTGTACTTGTACCTCTCCCATAATTTGTACTTATTCCCCTGCACCCCTCTCAAAATTTGCACTTGTGCCCCTGCACCCCTCCCAAAATGTGCACTTGTACCCCTGTACACCTCTCAAAATTTTTACTTGTACCCCATGCCAATCCCCAAATTTGTACTTCTTCCTTTGCACCCCTCCCAAACTTTGTACTTGTTCCCCTGCACCCCTCCCAAAATTTGTACGTATACCCCTGTGCCAATCCCAACATTTGTACTTCTTCCCCTGCACCCCTGCCAAAATTTGTACTTGCACCCTTGCACTCTTCCTGAAATCTGTACTTCTAGAAACATGGATATGATGTTCTATCCAGACTTTCTGGTAGTGTCTTTCCCCTTTAAGACTGTCTGGAATGTCTTCAAGCTGGCTGCTTCCACCCACCCTGGTGGTAACTCCCTCAGCTCTGCCCTGTTATGTCAGATCTTCCTTTCCGCTAGAAGAAGAAGATTCCCTCCTTACTGCTCTCACACTGAGAAGGGGCGTTTGTTTAAATCGTCGCTGAGATGCTGGTTTTGGGGCCTCACTTTTCCAATCTCTATTTCCTAAGTAGGGGGCATGTGCCTTGCCCCCTCATCCAGAAGAACTGCTGGGAAGTTGCCAGAAAGTGTAGATAGAACATCATATCCACGTTCCTAGAAAAACAGGTTACTCACTTTAAGTAGTAGTTCTAGGAGTGGTATATCCACACGGACCCTCCTGACCACCTCTGACAAGTGGGACACCAGTCAGGCTTCCAGTGGGCAAGATCTGATGTCACAGGGTGGGGCCAAGGGAGTTATCCCCCGGGTGTGTGGGAGGAAGGAGTCAGCTTAAAGATGTTCTGGACAGTCTTAAAGGGGAAAGGCACTGCCAGAAAGTGTGGATGAACAACATATACCACTCCTAGAACTGCTGTTACAGGTGAGTAACCTGTTTTTCTACCTCTGCATCCCTCCCAATGTTTGTAGTTGCACCCCAGTGTCCCTCCCAAAATTTGTACTTGTACAACTGCATAGACCCAAATATTTATAACTGTACCATTGCATGCCTTCCAAAATTTGTAGCTGTACCCCTGAACCCCTCACAAAATGTGTACTTCTACCCCTGCACCCCTTCCAAAAGTTATACTTGTATCCCTGCACCCCTCCTGAAATGTGTACTTGTACCCCTGCTGAAATAGGCATCCCTCCCAAATTTATCATCTCATACCTTTTAAACTGTACAAAGGGCCGAGGTGCAGACTTTGGGAGCAGTGTGTGAAAGGTACAGTACATGCCTTTGGAGTAGTGTGGGGCTAAAGGGTACTAATTTGTGGAAGGGTGTAGAGGAAGGCATGTAATTGTGTGAGGATTGCAACAGAATGGATGAGGATTTTTGGCAGTCTTGCAATGTTTGCTATTTGTGAGAGAATGGGGTAAAACATTTGGGTAAAAGTTTGGATTATGGAATGAATTTTGGGAGGTGTACAGAAAAAGGGTAGAAATCTTGGGGAGAATGGAGGTAGTGGTAAATAGTTTTTAGAGTGTGGTGAAGGGGTCAAACTTTATAAGGTTCCAGGTGCAGGGGTAGAAATTTTGGGAAGGGAATGAGCAGGAGGTACAGACTTCATGTGTGGTGGGGGAGGAGGGAAAAGTTGTGAAATGTAGGTTTGGGGGAGTTCTGCAGGAGGTGCAAGCTTCAGAAGTCATGGGGTAGGGGTACACATGGTTGTAGAAGAGTATACAGTATAAATCTGGGGCATGCACAGATGGGCACACATCTTGGGTGAGTGGTGATGGGATACAAATGCTGTTGGGGTGGATGGGAATATAACTTATAGGAGGGATGTGAGGGATGAGTGTGCAAATATTGGAATGGGTGCAAGGTAGAAGTACAAATATCGAGGATGAGGGAGCAGACTTAGGGATGCATGCAATATTTTTTGAGAGGTGCAGAGGTACACATTTTAGGAGGGTATAGTGGTAAGTATACATTTCAGGAGGTGTGTGTGAGAAGTGGCATAGATCACAAGGGTGGTGCAAGGTAGAGTTAGAAACTGTATGGGCATGTTTTATAATAATTACAAGGAAGGGGCAGAATAAAGTTTCACGTTTTTGTGTGATTATACATTTAATGAGAGGTACTGAGGTAGTAGTACCCTCTTTGTGAGTACTTTGAAACCTCAGCAAACAGAGTGAATCTGAAAAGAATAAATGAGAGAATTGTGGTGGCTGCATTCAGGGCTGGAATGGAAGCACAGGAAACCAACATTTACATTTTAAGAGTATGAGAGTTTTTTTTTGGGGGGGGTGGGCACATGGTACTCAAAAGGTTGGTGATCGACCTAAGGAACTTTCCAGATATTTGCAATTTTGTTTTACTGGCATAAGTCCATTAATAAAAGCTCTGTCTGCAAACTGGTAGCAAAGACTGATTTTTGACAATTTGATATACTGTGTGTACTAAACTGACAGGACCTGGAGGAAAAAAATGATGTCACTGTTGCTTGAACAACATTAGCCCTAACCCAAGATTCTGCTGTCTGGTTTGAAAAAGTCTTGGAGAGTTTTTGTAAAACCATCAAACAAAAGAGGCACCAAAATAGCATTCATACATGCATAATTGAAGTTTCTGAATTTTATTTGTAACAAATGAGGCCTAGTTGTCCTCATGGTGGGCAAATAGTACGTTCTTAAAACTTTGCATTTGATCTCTAAGCACTGATTGCATATCATCTTTTATAAAATGGGGAAGGGATTTTGGCTATTCTAATTGGTTGCTAGCTGGGCATTAGAAGTGTCTAACGCACAGCTAAAACTAGAAACTCCATGTAGAATACACAGTGCCATTTTATAAGCACAATAAGCCACTCCAGGGATATGTGTTAGGCAGTTCCAGTACATGGCTAGAGGTCTGAATTCACTTGGCCTTTGGCCTCGTGCTTCACTACGCCCCTTAGCCATGTATTAGAACTGTTTAATGCACTCCCCATTGTGTCTTACTGCTTACTTACTGGGGTTGGGAGAGGCGTAGCCTCAGGCCCTACTGAACCTTGAGTGTAAAAAGGCACCACCCTATGTGGAGCCTCATTCTCCTTTTCAGGAGTGGGGATTACAGTGGTCTGATCCATCATTTCTGTCATAGAAGGAGGTATTGGGTGGGAGTCAACAGATTAATTCTGTAACACTGTTGATGCAGTACGAGAATGAGAAGAGGAAGAGAAAATAGCAGAGGGATAAACTGAGATGGAACTGCAGTGGTAGGCTGTTCCTCCTCAGCCTGTTGTTGTTCCACGTTGTCTGGAGTAGGACCATTGGGAGGAATGGATAACACTCCAGCTTCTTTAGCTTGCCCAGTGACAATGATAACCTCTTGGTCTAAACCATTTGTTCTGTTATGGACTACCCATGGATACTGCCTATAAGAATGACCATCCTCTTTACACAAGTTGCATTTTAGTGCATTAGGGCATTGGAGGCTTACATGGCTATATTCAAACCAAAGCTTACACCTGCGTCTGTCACAAACAAAACTGAGATGACTTCAAGAGTCACATTTGTAACAGACCCTAGGGTGACCTGGGTCAAAACGTAAACCCCTGTCTTTCCCAATATAAAAACTTCCTGGGAGATGACCGATACCAATATTTTCAGAACTTGTTCTGACACCTTCAAGGTAGAAACAGCAGACCAAGTCTTGAGGTTTCATCATTTCTGGACAGTTGCCTTTTTGTAATCATTTTATCTTCTTCAGCAAGCAAGGAGTTCAAAATGATGAGCTCTCCTAGCTGTCATTCCTTTTAAAATCAGAGCTTCTGCATCCTGCAATACAAGAACACTGTCTGTATCCATATCTGAGTTCATTCCAGTAACACAGTCAGGCCTATCCATTCTCCCTCTATCCTCCCGTCTCCAGGTCCATTGTGCCTCCCTCATTTCCAAATATTGGTTTGAATCCCTTCCCTCCTACCTTTCCTCACTCCTCTCCTTTATCCTCCTTGCCTCCTGCTCCCTCCACTCTTGAGATCATCACACTTTCTCTATTCCCCATTCCTGCTCCTCTGCTGAGCAATCAGCCATCTCCTAGCATCTTTGCACACTCTGGAACCAGCTCCCCACTGACATCTGCCTCTCTGCCTCCCCTTGCTTCCACAGGTTTGAGCTAAAACTCCTCCCCACTTTCTGCTCCTGTTTTCCCTCTTCCTGGTGCTCCTTCACAACTGCCATCATACCACAGTGAAGTGTGTCTGGCTGGTTGGTTAATTGTTTGCTGTTTGCACTGCTGCTTTGTCTGCACTTATATCTGCTGTCATCAAGTTATTCTGATTGCACTTCACTGTAAGTGTAGAATGTGACTCTGAAATGCATTTTCTACATCTCCTGTTAACTCCCCCCCCCAGCTTGCACCTGGAAATGAGTTTTGGCTGAGTGTGCCTCTCCCAGTTTTCAACTAACTAACTAATTAACTAACTAACTAACTAAAAGTGTCTTCTTCTGTACCCCATTAGGTAAGCCATCCAACTCAATATCTTCTTTATTTTTCTGGTGTTTAGTTTGTAGCTGTACAATAGCAATAGTAGCAGTTTGAGGTGAAACTCTCTCCCCCACAGAATCTGATCATCCTCTCCTACAGTGGGGGCATCCATCTTGCCAACTAGCAAGACAACAAGCAGCGCCACTCTATAAAAGAATAGGGTAGTTCCCCCACTGTCATGGCAAATATTTCTTGCCAATAAAATGGGCAAATGTAACTCAGTCTCAGGGCACACCTGGAAATAAACTTAGCGTGCCTTTCCTGGTGAAAAATGACAAACAAAAAAATAAATACATTTGTCACAAAAAAGTAGAAATAAATACTCAGATGTTATAAAGTTATGAGGTTAACTCAGCACAAATTTGCCTAATCTAGTCTAGAAGAACAAAAGGAAGTACTCACGTTTTTCAACTGAAACGTCTCCCTCAGGTTTAGAGACAGTCAAGATAAGTAAGGTGAAAAAGCAACAGAAAAAGAGAAATCAATTACTTTATCTAGAATAAAATGAACGTAACAGGAGCAAATGTTTTGGACTAATCACTGAACATTGCATCTTGCAGCATTTTGTTTCTAAATAGAGATGATGATGTATTTCAATCCTGATAGTGTTTTCCAAGTCCCATACATTACCCTAAAACATGATTTGAAATGGGATAAATGTTTATCTGATAATTCACAACTTTATTTTAACTCACTTTTTCTTTCACCTTAATAATTGTTGGCAACAGTAAAAATAGATAATAGTTGCTTCCTGAGAAAGAACTATCCAGATGTGGGTTTTATTTTCAGTTTTTTATTTTTTTACCAAGAAAGCAGGGCTAGGCAAATCAGCCAATTTTCAGCTATGTCCCGGGGGGGTGGGGTGGATACACAGGCAAACTGGCATATTGAACCAGAGTAAGGTGTTGTTGGTACTTTTAATTAATGAGGGACTTTTGGCCAGGACACCGGGGAATTTCCCCCAATGTTTTCGAGAAGTGGCATGGGATCTTTAACGTCCACATGAACAACCACCTAACAGACAGCTGGGACTTTCATCTGAAAGACAGACTGTTAACAGTGGAGTAATTTTAACTAACTTACAATCTCTGGGAAAGGATCAATTATTCTGGATAGCAGGAACAAACTCACAACTGGATAATAAGGCTCTGGAAAGAGAAACTGCTGCTTCAATGAAACAATGCAGTTTTCTGAAAACAAAATGATCTATTTGAATGTAATGAATGTCAATGTTTTCTAAAAGATTTATGTCACCCAAACAAAAGTACTGTAATGTGGCTTTATAACTTCCTGCATATTGAGTGGTTAACCAGTCCCAGCTTGCAAACATTGTTGCAGGGACCTGTTTTCAATGCAAAATAAAGCTTTTGGGGTTAGATTATAGATAATGCTTCTTTGTTTGAATGATCAAAAACTGTACCCAAAGCACTGCAAAGTTCTACGTGTACATTTTACAGTTTAATGAACTCAAAACTTTATTTTCTGATTAAACTTTTCTCTGTACATTTAAATGTGTTGAATTTAAGGTGGAGAAACTATTCACATTTGAATTTGACACTCCTCCTTAAATTGAAACAATAAACTGCACTTCATTTGATTTTGATTTCACTTGATGTGCAATTGTTAACTATTTTATTTTACATGTACATTCAATGTTTCTGTACTTCTTACTTTTACTTAATTTTTGTTGGAAATACATTTGAGCAACAAGAGCCCTTTTTCGTAGGTTGCACATCAGGATTAATTAAGTACAGAGCAATTAAAACAGAACCATACTTATCACATAATACAGAAGAGACACAGTACAGATCAATTATCTACAATTACAGCAGGCTTGTTTGGGAAATAGTGTATGTAATGTCCTTTAAAATTGGTTCAAGTCAGACATAGCAAAAAGCATTTCAGGTAGATCATTCTTACTTTCTTTCTCTTTCTAATTCCTAATATACAGACAGCGAATATTGTTTATTTTATTCTGTATGCTCTGTTTCCCTCTGAATATGGAGTCTTATTTGGGGAAACAGAGAAGGATAGGTTTTATTCATCCTGTAGTTGACTGGCTTGCCAGTTACCTCTCTGGTTGGACCCTGTTGGTCACTATAAATAATAAATAATGGTCGGAAATGGAGAATTCTGATTGGCTGACAGCACAGAGAGGATTACTTATTCCCTGAATGACAAAGCAGCACTATGTTCAATGAAATGGAACAGATGGTTCATATACGTCATGTCTAAGGACTCAGGCTTTGTCCCTTAGAGCGGAGAGATGTAGTTTAGGAGCCTTGTTGAGCATCCCTATCTACCCTCACAAAGGTAACAACATCAAGGGAAGTTCACCCACAGGCTTGGCTCTACTATATAGAGGAAGCAGGTGAGGAGATTCATGTGACCTGTAGAGTATGTGGGAAGGGGAAATGGAAGACCCCAGAGAAGGGCCAGACTGTGATAATAATATAATGCAAATGAATGAAATGTTATCTTGACTTTTTAATAATGTGAATTCACCACCACTAATGATGTACTACTTTGTAACATATACTCCTGTCAAAAATAATCAATGCTTTTTTAATAATGAATGGATCTGTGACTATGTAAAGTTGAAAACATTTAATAAAAACTATATTTTCAAAAAGAAAACAAATAAAAGGCATATGTTAATGTCTGGAAACCCATATATACAACAAAAGAACTAAAATTTTAACTATTAATATATTCAGTTTAAAAATAATTCATGTAATAAAAGCATAAAGGCCCTCCAGGAGTTGGGTTACCTTCATTAATGTAACTCTAAGGCCGTAAGACACTTGGCCACAACTCATGTTTCATACTCCCCTTCCCCCGGGTTAGATTATCCCAACACTGTAATGGTTGAAAATCGACTATTCTGGATGAGAGTGTTCTAAAAGAGCTAGGCTAATGGCTGGAATGCCTCAAGTATGACAGAACAGTTAGAACTGTAAGGAGATAGAAAATGTGTGCTAATTTGCAGCAGTTAATAATGTTCTTCATAATAGTAATGAAAGACTCGCTTCCAAATGAGCCACATTATCTATACCTGAATAAACACTGATGTGAAAAACTGTGTTCTCAATTGTTTTCTTTTTATGGACATTATTCTGAATAGTTCTCTTAATGGAACCAGGAATTTGAAGTTTTGACTATGTCATGGTTTGTGGCCAGAATGCTAGCCAGCAGCTATTGTCCTGTTAGAACTGTGCTAAGAGTTCTGTGCACAAACCATCACATAGTTAAAACTCCAGATCATAGGTTCCATGAAAAGAACTGTAACAGAATGCTGCCCATGAAAACAAAATAATGCAAATTACAGTTTTTCACATCACTTTTTATTCAGGTACAGTACCTATGGATCATTTAGGCTTATGGATGCAATTTCTATCAATGTAAATATTACAAACAGCTGCCATTAGAAATAATTTCCTGTCCTCTATTACGTATTAAAACATGTATTTAAAAATGAAAACATTTTCGTTTAATAATAGCATTAAAGCCCTCCAGGTGTTGGGTTACATTCATTAATCTAACCCTAGAACAAAATGCCTCCAGCTGTGCTTCATTCCTCATGACCCCAATGGGTTAGTTTAATTAATGGTAAACACTCCTCAGGTAATATCTTAATGCTTAGTATATTAGAGGAATGTCACTGGGAGCGCAACAAGAGCCTATTCTAAAGCTCTTCTTTTCTCAGCCTTTGTTAATGGCCTTCCCTTCAATGTGATTCTTTATAGTGGCAATGTATTGTATGCAGTTGTTACCACACTGCATAGTAGCTCATCCCTTCGGGAAGAAATGGAGGATAACTTGCAATGTGTCCTTGTTAAAAGCCACAGTCTGATCCACTACAAATATGCTAGTCCTATAACCAAACAAATGCTCAACATCTCAATTGAAGAAACTGGGTATATTCCACAGATCACTGCCTCTGATAGCATACGTCTTGAGTAGATTGCTTGCTTCTGATACCTTTGTGTGAGGCTTGACCCTTCTTCACCTTTTCAAGACATGTAGAGTGCAAAGCAGCCACAACTGATTCTAAACAGTACATGTTAGATTATTTTACAGTACCCAACCTTTGTTGATATCTTAATGCTTAATTTATACATTTCCCAGTACCAAAATAATACCCATATTTGTTTAAAACTGTTTTTTTTATACAGTATGGACATCCTGTGCTGGGTGATGATCCTCCCTCACTAAGCACTTCTGTTTGAATGATCATCATTCAAACAGAAGCACTAAGTGAGTGAAGATTGTCACCTGGCATTAAATGTTTCTATGGAGAAAATCAGTTTTAAGCAAATAAAGGATACTACTTGTGGCATTGGGTGTGTACTTAACAGCTGGGTGTGGGTGGGTTTATTTTGTTTTTAAACTGAGAACAAAATGATAATGTTAGTTCAGGGATGGGGGAAGAGTTGCACAAGCCATACATACAGTACACTAGAAATAGAAATCTTTTTTTTTTTTGCATTTATATTTTATTTGGTCTTTGCCCATTTTTGTCCCCTGGTCCTGGGGCCCCAGCACATGAGTGACATGTGTAGAGGCACACGCATGCCCCATGATACCGGCTCAGCTCCTTCTGCCCCTCCCTGTGTCTAACACCAGAGCTCCCAAGGTCGGCACCACCATCCGTCCTCCATCGGGTGGTGGCCAGTGACCAGGGAGCCTCCAATCCCTCCCAGGAGAAGAGAGCTACCTTGTGTATAGTTACTGAAATTTTTAAGAAAGTGTTTTTCATGTCACAGCTTGAATATCAACATCTGAAAGCTGCTCCTGACTTTATAACTATATCAGTACTTGAATAACCAGTTCCAGCAAAGTCCATCTGTATCTACCAGTTAAATTCCCAGGTCAAGGCTCTCCTTTTAGTCCCTAAAATTGGTCTTCCTCCTACTGGCTATGATAACACCTCATATCCAGGACATGAACTTGGTTTGATGGCATCGGAAGTGGTACCCTACTGTCACTACACTACTGGGCAAGGCGTTCCAAAGCAGAAGTCCAATCATTCCAAATGCCCATTCTTTGGAAGATCTTAAACAGGAGTGTAGAACTCATGAAAGATCCACCTGAGTGGATGAAAACATACCATTATCATCAACAGGCAACTTATTTTCCAAGTGCTCCAAAGCTAATACACTCAAAGAAAAATGTTAAGCTTAATGTGTTCTGAGCTTGAATATGAGTGGTGGGGGTGGCACAGTATCAAGTTTAGTAATTTTGCTTTTCAATCTCACATTTAGTCATTTATTCCTATTTAGAATTTAGGGAAATCCCTATAAATGAGCACAGTATTGGTGTATTTATTCATCCCTGCTTATGAAGCGGTGGAGGGGGAACGAGGGACCTAGCATCCTTTCTGAACTTCAGTTATTATGATACTACGTAAAATAATTTTCTTTATTATATAAGTGAGAACACAATGTAATGTCTTCTTTGTGCAATTTACGTGGGGACATCTTCTGTAAATTGTATTATAAAAAATAAAGATTAAATGCCAGACCCTAGGTTTGGTCCTTGAATCCCAGGTGTCATAGATAGCAGTTCTAACTATACAGCTAAAGGAAAAGTTCCATTGGCTGGGTTCTTAGACTCAGTGCTAGGTCTTAGTATGTTGCAATCTTAACTTTCACTGCTAGATGGAAAGTACAGTTATGTAAGAACTTACCGTAACAGTAGATCTTTGAGAGTATCTCTTGCATCAGACCACACATATGGAACTATAGCTGCCAGTTATTAGGACCACATGGAAACCTTTTTACTAGCAGCATACTAAGGGGTCACCTACGACAATGTCTTTCCCATATGAACATGGGTGGCCCCACGCCCTCCTCCAGTCCCCCAACAGAGGCCATATACAGAGGACCTCCTCTTGGGAAACTGAGGGAGAGCTAGAGGTTCCCACCACTGTAGTGTAAAACAGAAGGTATACCATCCTGGAAAAAGAGAGAGAGAGAGAGAGTGAGAAAGAAAGAGAGAAAGAGAGATGAACTGAGAAGCCCTGAGGCTAAGGGGGATGGAGGGTGGGATGGCATGGCCTTATGCAAGAGATTCTCTGAAAGATCTACTGTTATGGTAAGGTCTTATGTAACTGTACTATCTTCTTTGAGGATGTCTTGCATCAGGCTACACCTATGGAACCAGTTCCAAGCATTACTGACAGAAATACAATTTGGTGGCTGTAGGCTGCAGGTCTCAGACAGGAGGCCTTGAAGCACAGCCAGTCCGAAATCTGCCATTCTCCTAAAGGCAATGTTCAGCCTTTAGTGTTTAGTGAAGGCATGGACAGTACTCCAAGTGACAGTGGCACACATTTCTGCAGCTGACACATTCTTAAAACAGGCAACAAAAATGGCTATGCCTCTGGTAGAGTGGCCACGCACAACCCCAGGAAGTTGCTTACTGTACTTCCTATAACATAAAATCATACAGTTGGTCAACCATTTGGACAGGCCTGGGACACCCTCTTTCCCAGGGAGTGAAAGAAATAAACAACTGTGAAGACTTCATGCAGTCCCTCGTGCGATGAATCTAATATCTAAGTATTCTATGTACATCTAAAGTATGGAGCAATACTTCCCTTGGATTGGCATGCTCTGAGAAATAAACAGGCAGGTAGATGGTTTTATTTAGTTTAAACTCAGACACCACCTTCGACAAAAACATAGGGTTGGTACTCAAAAACACCCTGTCTTTGCGGGAAACCAAATAAGGAGGCTCACACATCAGAGCCTGAAGCTCGAAATTCATCAAGCAGAAGTAATGGCAACTAAAAGCAATGCTTTCCATGACAGAAGGGTAGCTCACAACTTGCAGCCAGCTCAAAAGTAGCCAAAGTAAGTTTCTCTAACACAAAATTTAACTCCCAAGGTGGGACTGGATTACAGATGGGAGGCTTTAGATGAAGAATGCCTCTCAAAAATCTACAGGCCACCTCCAGTTGTGCCACCATATAGCCATACACCATACAGCCATCAACTGGCACATGGAAGGCTGACAGAGATCTTTACTTTATAGAGCCCCACTCTTTTTCAACTCCCTTCCCTCAGAATTCATAAATTGTAAAACAGTTCGTAGTTTTGAAAATAAGACTTCAGTCACGTCTATATGATCAGTAAGAATGTATTTGCATGTTTTAGTAAGTTATGTAATTTTATCTGTTTATATTGTTTTTCAAAATGTGTGTAAACTGTTTGTATGAATTCCCCTGTAATTTGTAACCACTTGTCGCTTGTGAAAATGGGCAGAACTGCTCATCTGGCTTACAAGTATAAAAAATAAAATGAAATGAAAATGGCAACCAGGTGCACTTTAATGGAGGAGGCTTGCAGGTTGGAATCTGAGGACGGCAAGTACTACTGAATCCGATCCACTGTACAAGTGAAAGGATCCAGATGATGGGAAGCCACCCACAGAGCAAAGCGCTTCCACTTCATGGAATAAGTGGCCCTGGTGGAAGACTTCCTAGCAGCCACCAGGACATCAGCCACCTTTTGGGATACCCCAGATCTAGCCATGGCTATGTCTTCAGGAGCCAGGCATGGAGATGTAATGACTTGAGGTCTGGGTGAACCAGAGTGCCCTGCTCCTTTGATAGCAGGCTTTTGCACAAGGGTAGGGGTACTGGAGGTTCTACTGCCAACTGCTGAAGTAAGAGGAACCAGTGCTGATGAGGTGAAAAGGAAGCAATGAGAATCATAGTCACCACCTTCATCTGAAGCATGATCAGCACCCTCTGAATTAGTGGTAAGGGAGGAAAGGTGTAGAGGAACCTCCCTTTCTAAGAGAGAACAACACATCTCACCAGAAAATTCTTGGCCCTGGAGTGAGCGAGCTGAAAAGTGACAGTTTTGCATTGAGTGGGGATGCAAAAAGTCCAATTCGGGATGATAAACCACTTGTTGAACAGGTTTTCTATGACCGAAGTCAGCAGTTCCTACTCAAGCATCTTAGACTGTGACCTACTCAGCCTGTCTGCCAAAACGTTTTGGGTGCCTGGAACATGGACTGCCAGCAGTTCTAGACTGTGTTCTAGAGCCAAGTACCAAACCCTTATCAATTCTCTGCACGGGGGTATGCGTGGTTCCCCCTTTGCTTGTTGATGTGGTGCACTACACTGATGTTGTCCGTCTGTACTAGCAGAGACCCGGGGACAGGTAATCCTGAAAGGCTTGCAGGCCATATAGAATGGCCCTCATCTACCTCTAGGACATTTATGCAAGAGAACTTTCCACTGTGGTCCAAGTACCCTGGGTCTAGTGAGGGCCCAGGTGTGTTCCCAGCCCATCCCCAAAGCATCCGTGGTGAGGTGCTCAGGAAGGGAACCCTTCTGAGTGGATTGCTGGGTTCCATCCACCACTGGAGCACCCTCTTCACTAGTGAAGTTAATAGAACCTGCTGTTCTAGATTGTTGGTGCAGTGATCCCATTGGACTGTTAAAGTCCATTGGGGGATCTGCATGCACAGCCTCGCTAGGGGAACCGTGACAATGGCTGCAGCCATCAAGCCTAGCAACTGCAGGAATGTCCTGGCTGTGACATACCGGCTGCTGTAAAGCAGCTGGGCCTGTGATATAAGGTGTCCCACCCTGTCTTGGGACAGGAAAGACGCACCCTGGGCAGTGTCCAGTATAGCACCTATGTACTGAAGATGCTGACAGGGGGTCTAGACTGACTTAGGCAGGTTGACTGTAATCTCTAATGCATGGAACAGCTGTCTGGTATGCACTAGGGTGTGGGTAAGTTGCTCCTTGGACTGTGTTTTGAGCAACCAGTCATCCAGGTAAGGGAAGCCATACAGTTCTTCCCTCCTGAGGGCTGCTGCCACCTCTGCCAAGCATTTAGTAAAGACCCCTGGCACAGATGGCAAGCCAAAGGGCAATGCCCTGAACTAGTAGTGCTCCCCCTGGAAT
Source organism: Neoceratodus forsteri (assembly GCA_016271365.2). Taxonomy (NCBI): domain Eukaryota; kingdom Metazoa; phylum Chordata; order Ceratodontiformes; family Ceratodontidae; genus Neoceratodus; species Neoceratodus forsteri. The sequence continues at coordinate 198,758,041 of JADMNL010000025.1, forward strand.
AGGAACCTGAGGTACTTCCTCTAGGGAGCACAAACCTTTATATGCAGGTATGCACCCTGCTTGTCCAAGGAGCATATCCAGTCTCCCTTGTTCAGTAGAGGCAGCCAGCCTTGTAGGGTTACCATCCTGAACTTCTTGTACTGGATGTAAAAATTCAGGTTTCTCAGTTCCAGGATGGGCTATAAATCCCCTGTGGATGTTGGGATAAGAAAGAAGTGGGAATAAAACCCTCTGTTCCTCTGATCCCTGGGAAGTGGCTCTGTGGCCTTCTGCAGCAGTGTGTGAACCTCCTCCAGAAGCACCGGAATATGGTCTAGATGGTAGCTGGAAGGAACTGGGGGTAGATCTGGAGGTCACTCCAGAAGTTCTAGGGTGTGGCCTTGCTCTATGAGCTGCAGGACCCAAGCATCTGTTGTGATCTTCCTCCACCTGCCCAGGTGGAGGGAGAAATTATCCTCTACCACCGCCTCCTCCTGTAGTACTGGAGAGTGGGGGTCTAGCAAAGTGTCATGCTGAGGTAGAACCAGTGGTCAGGGCTGCTCCTCTACCTCTAGGGGCCTTCCCAGTGGTGGAGGTAGGAGCAGGCAGGGCTGTTTCTGCTTGGTGTTTACCTGGCTGTTGGGTGCTCAACTTGGGTTTGTGAGAGGCCTGACGAAAAGGCACCTTCTGTCCACTTCTTGACTGGGTATGGTAAAGCGAGTGGACTGACAGCAGGGTCCTCCTTGAGGCTTGTAGATCAGAAAGGATGTTCTGCACATCTGCCACAAAGAGCTTGTAGCCTCTGAAGGGGGCATTCAGGATGGACTGTTGAACATCAGTAGCAAAGCCGGACACCCTGAGCTAAGAATGCCTTCTTAGGTAGAGGCCAACTGCAGCTGGTCTAGCAGAGACCTCAAAAGATGCTTATCCACATCTGCCCCAGACTGGAGGGCTTTAAGTAGCTCCTGCTTCTGGGGATCCTTCAGAAGGGCCTCAGCTGCAGCTTTGGTCTTTTTCCAGACAGTGTTCTGGAATTTGACCATATGGGCAATACAGTTGATAGTTCTGAGTGCCAGCATGGCAGAAGCATATGCCCTCATGGCTATAAGATCTGGACTCCCTATTCATAGGAAGAGAGCTGAGGTCTCTTATATGGAAGTTACGAGATGGGTGTTATGGAGGATATAACTTTTTAAATACAGCACCAAAAATGATAACATATAGCTAGGATAGCTCCTAGGGCAGGCAGCTCTGTTGTATGGGCTGCCCCGCCATGAGCATGTCAGCTGCTCTTTAACAATAAATAAATCTTAGGAAAGTAATCCTATAGCTGAGCTGTGGTGTTTTGTGTTTTTGGAGACCATTTAAGCCAGCTCTATTGACTGTTTGTCAGAATTACACCACTGCACAAAGGCGGCTGGAGTCTGGACCTAAATCACTACCGATCCATCTCAATCTTATCTGCCATTCTGACCAAACTTTTAAAAATGTCAAAAATGTATTCAAACCAAGTTCTATGATCATCTCATGAAAAGTTAACCTATCTTTGTTTTTAAAGGCAAATCACCGTCTTTAACCCTGTGCAGTCAGGCTTCAAAAAAAGGGCTCATCTATGCCTCGTTTTCTAAACACAGGTGTACATCACTTTACAGTGACCGGGGTTGTGCCTGGAAATGGGCATCTGGTTCAGTGTACTTACCCAATCATCAGATCAATAACTAGGATATATCGGCCCTGCTTAAGGGTGGTAACAGACAACCTCCTCCTTAGCATGGACAAAGATCACTGCACTGGGGCAGTCTTCATTGTCTCATAGGTCTTTGATTTGGTGAACACCAACTCCTCCTCCTCCTCCATAACAATATAAGAAGTGTTGCCATACAACCTGTGTACATATAACCATAACATAGAATCCACGTGGATGTGTGATGGGGTAGCAAACCAAGCAGCTTCTCTGGAGACACTCAATGATAGAATACTTCAGACACCAGTTTAGATTAAATGAAAATTCAGCTTTATTTCAGCAACTAGAAAAAAGGTTTACATTCAGCTTTGCACACAGATTCTGCAGTTCAGACTCTAGAGCCGTGTTTACATGGCAGCAGCACTACAGATTCTGACCACAGTAGTGTGGTCCTGACTACCTGCAAGTCAGAATCTGCCTGTTCCCACATCCCTCTCTGTACTGCTACAGTCTGTGCTTGTGAGGGTCTGTGCATCAGGGGGCTGGACCACCGCTCACCATTGTACAGTGTGACGTAAGTGCACATGCCAGTGTGAATGTCCAACAGCAATGCCTGCATGTTTCCATGGGCATTTTACATTAGTTGCAGCTCTGTTTTTAAAAGCAACTACCTTGCTGCACTCAGGGGACAGTCATTTTGTGCAGGAAATGTTTGCCTGAGCACTTGCTGAAAATGAAGACTCTCCATGCACGGATCTCCATTACCTCGGCTGTGTAAGCACCAGAGTGGACGGGTTGCGATGGGGCAGACAGTCCACACAGCAGTTTAATTTGCTGCAAGTCACTCACTCTGGTTGGCATCCCCAGCTTGACAAGGAATGTGGGACCAGCTTAATGAGTGGCTTACCGCGATCGGGTACATGTCCAAACAGTCGTATTTGTACTGGAGCAATTCGAACAATCGAGTTACACCAGTGCAAATGTGACCGTGTAAATGGGGTTAAACTCTCCCTAACAGCACCTTCTTCTGTGTGTGTATGTTTCTCTTTTTATTAGGCCCAGGTGTTGCTTGTTAACACTTCCCCCTCCACCTGAGGGACATCCAACAAGTAAAGCATGAAGTGCAGTAAGGTCTTAAAACGCCTGTTTACATGACCACCTTTGCACTGCAGCAACCTGAGCTCACAGGTTGCTGTGGTACAAAAGTGGTCATGTGGACACTTATCAGTGCATGGTAATTGGTCCTCTGATCCTTTCCCCAAGCCAGTGCAGTGTATGTACCCATTCCGGAGTGAGAGGCTTAAGCAGCCGTGTGGACAGACTGCAGCACTGACTCTGGTGCACAGTGTCTGACATTGCTGACTGATCCAAGACTGATGACCCTTCTCCAGCACGGCTTGGATCGACTCTGAGAGGGGCCATGTAAACATGGGCATGATCCTCTCAGGCAGTCCGGAAAAAGAGCACAGCACAGCTACAGGCACAGCACATCAGTCGTGTAAATAGGCCTAAAGGGCCAACTTTAAAGCAAGTGGGGTTTGTTTCAACTCTGGTCCCAGCCCCTGTCTAACCCTATGCTGCTGGGTTGTGATGAGGTTCATGGTTGAAAGGAGCATGATGGACATATACTCCATCACATAATGATTGCAACTGTTATGAATAATCTACAATTCTGCTCTCTCCTCTTAGTTCACTGCTGTCTACCTTGGACAGTACAATACATTTTATGTATATTATTTTAATTTATATACAATCCTGCACTGCATCTGTACACTAGTATGTTTATCCCATTGCTGCCATGTTTCTTTGCACTCACTTGATACTCACTACTGAATTGATTGCATAGACTAACTTGCAATACTGCTCTCTTGTTAGCTTTGTTACCTTGTTAATAACTGATTGTGTAAGCAATAACACCCGACAGGGTGGGCGCTATTGAGATATACCGAACTGCCCAGGGGTGTAATGAGGCCCAACACCACAGGCAGAGGGCCTTATAACTCCTAAAAGGTCCAGTATATCCCAATACTGCCCACCCTGGAGGGTATTACTGCGCTTAGAAAATTGGCTACATGTGAAATTTTTATGCAATAAATAAAAATTGCAAGAAAACATATAAGCATTTTTACAAATTATTGTGAAGCTTTTATTTTTTTAGTAAAATAATCCCTCCACTGGTATATTTGCCATTAGAGTTCAAGGGCACTGCAGGCTTTCACTGTTGGTTGCCTAAAAAAATGTTCCTCCTCTCTCTCCCCCCAATATACACAGACACTGACAAAGTCTGTTGCTCTCAGCTGCTGTCCTGCAGAGACTTTCCGGTCTGCCCCCGGCCCCGCATACATAGTGTGCTGTATTTTTTCCATGTTTACTGATAGCACAAGAACTGTACCGGGATCGGGAAGGACATCTGCATGCGGGCAGGAATTGAAGCGCTGAAGTAGTAGGTTAGTTTTTTTTTTTTAGGCTGAATCTCCTTTGTTTTTTTTGGGTGGCTGTTTTGCTGCAGGGAAAAGGATAGGGCAGACAGGGGAGTAGTGGGAGAATGCCAATGTCTCTAACGGCCACAGCTATGCTGGCGGCATTCTAAAACCAAAAAAGAAAGATTTTTTTATGCAGTGAATCCGTTTTGTTTTGTGGCTGTTTCTGAGCAGGGAAAAGGGCAAGGAAAATGGGAGAGTAGCATGAGACTGCTAGTGCCATGAATGACCGTGACTATGCTTAAAAGGAAAAAAAAATGTTTTTTATTCAGCGTGTTCATTTTTTTTTTTTTGAAATTATATTGTTTCCCTCCTGCTACCCTGTCAGCCCCGACCCATTGGGGCATCCATGGGGCCATCCTCCTGCCACTTGCTCCTCGATACTGTACCTCAAGCCCCCCATGTAGCTTTGGCTATGTCCTCCAAGTGAGGACAAGGTGGAGTGGAACCCCGTAATTCAATTTTTGTCAGGCTTTGAGGCAGTCAGCGAGCAGGGCACATTAGATTTATGCCCTAGGAAACCTGTCTTCCCGGAGCTGACAGAGTTTTTTTTCAGCTTTCTGTCCTCCCCATGCAGCATCACCCCAGATGTCATGGTGCTAGATGCTGACATCTGCTGCATTTCTAGGCCACCCGTTCACTTCTACTGGGAATTTGCAGTCCTCCGAGCCTCCGCCCGGAGTCACGCAAGTGCAATAGGGCATGGACCTTCCCTCCTGACCCTCCCCAGAGATGGCGAGCAGTCGTGAGATGCTCTAGCCATACTCCCCCCCGGCCGACCCACCAGCGACCCGAGTCCACTCCCGAACCCGGGTTGCTGGCGTGGAGCGAGGTGTGGCATCCAGCGCCTCACCCCCCAGCGCCACCAGGCCGGCTAGTGTGTTCATTTTAGTTATTAAATGGATTTCTGTGGGTAGCATGGCATGTTAACCCCAAAATAAGTTTTTTAACAGTGGTTGGTGACTACAGGGCCTCGCTCGCTAAACAAACGGCTGCAAGATAGTTTTCAAACAGAATCTGGCACAATGATATCTTTACCTAAAGAGCTCGTGGAACCAAAATAGACAGAAAAATGATACAAATTTTAAGAAGTAGTCAGTTGTGACTATTCATTTCTGAAGTATTTTTCTTTTTCTTTTTGTTCATTAGAAAGTTTTCTAAGTGATAATATTGTGCTGGATGTGTGGAACAGCTCTGAGCCTGACAGCTAACACATGTGTCTATGTTCCCTCTGCTACATTGTCAGCACTGCAATCTCACTGACAGTGGCATCACAGACAACTGATCTGGTTGCTGCTGAGTGGCTGTTCTGAAGCAGCAGTGAAGTCACAGTTGGGGAGGTCGCAATGCTGATGATGTGGGGTTAATAGAGCTAGACATGTCAGCTGCCAGGCAGAGTGCTGTTCCACACATTACACTTACTAACATCAGGCAAACAATCTTCTAATTACCCAAAGGGAAAAGAAACCACACCTCAGATATAAAAGGTAACGGTTGACTGCTTTTGAAAACTAATGTTAGTTTTAGGCAGTACACTACCTCTTGAAGTGGACACTGCCATCTGGCAGTTATTTTTTACTCAGCATAGTTGAAAAATAAATGCATGCCTGGATGGAGTGTTAAGCCAGTCAGCATGCAGTATTTTTTAAGCCCATATTCTAAAGTGTTATAGTGTATAGTGGGCCCTTGTTCAGCATGGATTTCCATCCTTGCTGAAATGTTGTTGTACCACAGTTCAGAGGTCATAGAATGTCGCTGTACCCTTCTGTGTGAGTGCTGATTGGAAAGTCTCATGGCAGGTGCTGTTTTACATAGCACTCCTGTGTACACAGCAATCAGTTCAACTTCTGAACTGAAACCGCCTGCAAGTTCGCTGCTGCTGCCATGGAGCACTGTGAGAACACTTTTGCTTAAAAAAAAGAATGAAAAACTAAAACCAAAAAAGTACACACTATAAAAAATTCTGATTGGGCAGTCACATGCCCAACTGGCCTGTGCTGCCACCTTGGGCTTCTGATTACATTGGACCTCTTGAGCTTTGCTTTCAAGGACTAATGTTATTGGAACCCTTTTGTGGCAGCGCAGTCTGCTTGTGCATGGTTGCCCAACCAGTATTCTCTGTTTTCTGCTTTGTTCCCCTCCCCCACATCTCCCACAGGATGCACCTGGCAAGGTTTCTTTTTTTTCAGTGTTTCATTCATTTCATTTTATTGTTTGACTAAATAGTCATCAACAAATTAAAAACAGAATAAAATATCTTATACATAAATATTCTGTATAACATACAATAAATAAAACACCAGACACTACAATTACACAAATAACACTGGGACATTTGAGGTGTTCAGCCAGGATATCTTAGTTCCATACTCAGTATATAGCAGCATATATGCCTACCCAATATGTCATTACTATTTTAAGGCTTTTTGACGATTAGTTATCCTCTTTTTCACCTTACTAATAGCTGTAATGAACTTTGCTATTCTTTCAGTGGACCACGGGTCATCATTAGTGTGTAACAAAATGCTTGTCAGTAACCCCTTGTCTATGTCGCATATTGAGTTCAATAAAAGGGCCTCTGGCAATGAACTGTTTCCACTCTGTATGCCTTTCCTAGTAAAAAAAACAAATAATTAATGATAGATACCTAAATGGCCGTATTCAACGGAATATACTATTTGGGGCTTACTCTGAATAATGGAAGGTTCAGCTAGGTGTGTATCAACGCTCTGTTCCGGGTCATCTCATTTTCTCATTTTTGTGAATGAGCGTCCCAGGTACTTTGGTACAGGTCAAGTGTGCACATATGCCTAACTAATAATGCTGCCATTTACCACAGTGTGCTTACTATTCCTGAACCCGGTGCATACCTCAAGTCTGATTTCAATAATTTTTCAAACTGGTTAACTAGTAATCACCTGGTCTTAAACTTAAGCAAGGCAAGAACTATAGTTTTTGGGTCCCACAACTTACTAAGCAAGTTAAATACATCCCCCAGTGTTACCACAGCTTATGGTACTTGCCTTGAACAGGTTTGCACCTTTTTAAATATCCAGGAGTTATTTGAACATGAAATCCTACAAAACACAGTGTGGTCTGGTAGTTAGATCCCTGGCGTGGGAACCAGAAGATCCCAGGTTCAAATGCTACTAAATCCAAATACCCACTGTGTAACCTTAGGCAAACCATTGAACTTCCATTGCTCCAGTCCTCCCAACAGTGTTAAGTTGCTAATTTCTAATTGGTAGGAACAGGACTCTGCAGGAAATAAGATGTTGCATCGCAGCTGGGCTAACCTGGATACAAAATGTATTAAAAAAACAAAATAACAAATGGTACCGTACTAAGTTTATTATATTGTAAAGTTACATTTTAGGATCATGTATATGCTTTGTATTTTTTGTTTCTCGATAACTGCAGTCGCACTCTCTTTAATATTTTGTACATAATCCTGGTATGACTAATTTTCCTGCAACACACTGCCCTCTAGCTTGAGTTTATATGAATGTCTAAGAAATAAAGAGCCAGTTAATACACCTGCTATACAACCACGTATTGCTACACAGATCTGAAGGCCATTTCCTTATGAAAAGTGACCAACACTACGAACTGATGGTAAAAAATAAGAAATGGTGCCCTATCAAAGGAAAATAGTTTTTAAACAAATCATTAAAAAATTGACATAATAAAGCTTGCATGGCTTTTTCTGAACTACAGATAGACACTGTTGAGCAACCTGAACTTGCATCTTTCATGAGTAGGCTGATTAAATGTGTCAGAGAAATTTTTTCTTGTGGTGGTAGGCTTCAGTTGTTATGGAGATGCTTCCGGTGGATCAGTTGCTGTGGTTAATGCGCACACAATGGTGCATATCTGATGCTGGGAAGGGTGCTTTGCAGATGAAGTAAAGCATAAGATGCAATGAGTGATAAAAGTTCTGGCAATAGTTACACCTACTGTACATTTCTAGCATTTAGGAATTTTTGGTAGCTTAGCCAGTGATTTTCAGGCAGACCTCATTTTAACTCTATGTGTGAGAGATAGAGAGAGAGAAGTGTGTGTGTGTGTGTGTGTGTGTGTGTGTGTGTGTGTGTGAGAGAGAGACAGAGGATCACAGGACCCTTGATGGAAAAAAGTGCTCCCCAGTTATTATAAAAAATAAAAGATGGGGAAGTGTTGGAAACCCAAATTTAATACACCCCCCTTGGTGTGGGATGTTTTAATAAACCCCTCGGGCTTTGCCCTCGGGGTTTATGTGGCATCCCACACCTCGGGTGTGCATTAAATTCTCGTATCACACACATCCCCATCCTTTATTCTTTATTAAATGATCAGTAAATATTGTATATACAAAAATGTATGCATGGAGGGAGTAATCAGATAATATGACTATGAGCCCAAAGGGGGAGTAGCTTTTTTATCTGAATAGCCCTCTAAGAAGGGTATATTTCTGAGTATGCCACACCTATCCATCATTTGCTTTATATAAAAAGTTAGGATGGTGGTTGTATTAACCTTAAGTTTGTAATTGGATTGGTTTCTGGATTTCTTTGTGGTAATGGTCATTTTCAAGTTTGCCTATATTGTTTTAGCTTCCCAGAGCTTCCATAGTGGAGAGGCATTTTGGTTCTGGGAACTCCTTGGGCCCTTTTTTATTTTTGTAGTGTAGGATTCCCCACATAAGGGGGGTGTGCCTACAGTCGGTTATGCTGTAGTTCATTGGTGGTATCCTGGACTGTGGCTGTGGTTGGCAGTTTGGTGTGGCTTCATCAGTCAGGAGGGCAGTCTCAGGCTGAATGTGGTTTATGGCATCACTGGTGTGTGGATCTTTTTTTTTGTAATTCTTCTTTTTATTAAGTTTTCAACATATATACACTTAGGTCACCAATATTTAGACATCTACGTAATCATCATGTATTACAAATATTACAGTCAGGTAATACTAGTGCTATGACATTTATTATGGGTTATCCCCTACGTGGTTCTATTTCTAGTTTGCAGTTACACTCTTAATTCATTGTGACTAAATAACCAGTTGCTTCACCCAACTCAAGGCCCAGACAGCCAGGGCATCTCCTCTGTGTAGGTGTCGCCACCCCATGGGGGACCAGGAAGGCCAAGTGGGGCGCAGCCGGCATAATAATCCGCCCCCCTCCCCACCCAAGGGTCCCAGCTAGTGATCCCTCTCAGATACCCTAGGGTACGAAAGTAGGGTCCTTCAGCATATAATATATCTGCCACCGTGTCCATCTAACCTTAAATTTCTCCCCTTGTTCATTCAGGTTGTGTGTGATTTTTTCCATATTATAAATCTGCAATGTGATGTCCCACCAATCTTGGACTGTGGGGACTTTTGTAGTTAACCACTGCCTAGTGATTGCCTTCTTTGCAGCTGTTATTAGTAAAACAAGCAGATATCTGGTATTGGGACCTCTAAACGCTCTAGGGAGATCCAGAAATAAAAATATCTCCAGGGTAAGCCGGAGTTGTGTATCAATCAGTTCCTGTAGCTGGGACTCGAGCTGTACCAGGAAACCTCGCAGAACCGGGCATGTCCACAGTACATGAGTCAAGGTGGCACATGATTCCCCACACTGCCTCCAGCACTCCGCTGTATAACCGGAAGAGTAGTGCCGTGTAACCACCGGGAAGTGGAAATAGCGAACCAGGACTTTCCAGGCAAATTCTCACCATTGGTTCGAGCTGGTAGCTCAGCTTGACAAAATGCATGCTCGTCTCCAATCCTCCAGGGAGAGCTGGTGTCCCGTCTCCTGCGACCATAGGGAGCGAATGCCCTCAGTGCGGGCACTCCCTTGTGAATTAAGTGTCTGATAATATCGTGAGATCAGGTGCTCTTGAGCCCTTATGGCATTTAACTGTATCTGGCAGTGGATCAATGCCGGGTATCCTTCAGGATCCCATATCATTCGCGGTAAGCTCTCTATGTAGTGTCGCAGTTGAAGATAAAGGAAAAAGTCCCCATGTGGAAGGTGAAACTTTCTCTGGATCTCTGCATATGACCAGGTATTCCCCTGAGTCATTATCTGTACCAGGTATTTTAACCCTTGTTTTTCCCAGCGAGAGAAACCATTATGAGTTATTAGGGGTAAAATTTGTTAAGCATTATCGGGCAGATAAGTGCCTGATGGGCACCAAGCACTCGCCTTTTTATTACTGACCCAGTTTCTGAACTGTGCTCCAAGCCAGGGATCAGGACTCCCTGAACTTCCCTCCCCTGATCCTGTCGGTATAGGGTCCGAGTCGCCCGATCGCTAATTAATGTCCTTTCTATCTCTCAAGCCAATCGCGATTTGCAGTATTCCCTCTGTCTGGTCATTGTAATGTGGCGAGGGTGGTTGCTTGTGGTAAAGCCTCAAGTCTGGGAGAGCTATGCCCCTTCCTGGCGTGGAGAGAGTATCCCCAACTGAATTCGGGTTTCTGAGAGGCCCATATGAAGTTCCGTATAAGACGGTTTATATCCTTAAAAGTTTTTAATGGTACATTGAGGGGAATATTTTGGAATAGATACAGAGCCCTCGGAAGGACTGTCATTCTGATCAGGTCTACTCTCCTAGAAAGGCCGAGGGGCAGGGTGGCCCACGCTTGTAATTCTTGTTTTAACTGGGAAATAAATGGTGTATAATTATATTTATAATATTTCGTGGGGTCTTTTGGGATACATATATACCGAGGTATTTCAGTTGCAGGTCCCACCTACCCGGAATGATATCCCGGATGTCCTGTGTGGGGGTGTAGTTAAAGGTAAGGATCTCCGTTTTGGCGAAATTGAGTTTATATCCAGATACCGCACCGTATGCGTCAAGTAACTGTCTCACGACTGGGATTGTGCAATCGGGGTCTCGAAGATATAAATTATATCGTCCGCGTCAAACTACACAGTGTTCAGTGTCTCCTATCTTGATCCCTCGAAATCTGTGGATTCCCTGATATGTTGCGCCAGTGGCTTTCGGCGACTATAGCGAACAGCAAGGGTGACAATGGGCATCCTGTCGGGTGCCTTTCAAACTGAAAAAACTCAAGTGGTGCCCGTTCACCTTGTTGCATGCCCTGGGGGGCGGAGTATATGTTTTGAAGGGTTTGAGCGAACAGGAGGGAATCCAATTTGCTTAGAGTGTGATACAGATAGGCCAGGAGACCTATCAAGGCCTTTCTGCGTCAAGACTGATTAGGGCTACCGCCTCTCGGTCTCCTGCATCCGTTGCACCACATACAGGGATGCGTTTAATACTGTCTGAGGTGGTACACGATTTGACAAACCCCGTCTGATCTTTGTGTACTAATAAAGGTAATAAGCTATCTAGACGGTGTGCCAAAATGTTCATAAATAGTTTATAGTCCTGATTAAGCACAGATATTGGTCTGTATGAGGCACAATCTTGTGGGTTCTTACCTGGCTTAGGTATCACCAAAATTGTGGCATATGACCATGACTGGGAAGGGGGTTCTCCTCTCAAGACCGAGTTAAAGACCCGGAGAAGCAAGGGATCAATCCGAGCTCTCACATATATATGAAACTCTGGACCGTACCGTCCGGTCCTGGAGCCTTCAAAGATTTGGCTTTGGCAATTGCCTGGGCTACTTCCAGGTTTGTAATAGGCTTCATCAGGTCCTCCTGTGTGCCTCGGAAAGAGAGGAAGAGAGATCGAGTTCAGGTGCTCCATCATGTTTTCAGCTGAGACTGTGGTCTCTGGGGTGTAGAAGCTTTATAGAACTTTACCGTCGTCTACTATGTCCTGTACATGGGACAGCTGCTGGCCCCCACTGGGATGTCTAATGGATGCAATGGTGGCTCCTTCTTCTCACACTTGGTAAGCAAGCAACCATGTTGCTCTTGGCCCCACTTCATAAAATCTTTGTCTCAGAAAGGTTAGGGCTATTTCAGTTTGTTGCTGAACCAGCTGGTCCAATTCCCGTCTAGTTTGTTTTAGCTGGGGAAGGACTGACTCGTCACCCTGCTGGTGCGCCATCTGGAGAAAGTGAAGCGTTTCCTCCAACTTACTCCTGCGCTCTTGTCGCTGCCTCCCTAATTCCACTGTGTACTTAATGATGTGTCCTCTGAGGACAGTTTTAATTGTATCCCAGTGCACTGAGGGAGTAGAATCCTGTGGTGGGTTATCCGTCACTATTTCCGTGATTTTATCTGAGAGGAACTCCCTAAATTTTCCCGATCGCAGATGGATAGGGTTTAATCGCCACTGCGCGTTCCTCCTGGTGTGTGGATCTGACAATCAGCAGCGTCACTTGTTGTTGAAGCCTGGGAATTTGCACCCAGGAACAGTGCGGCATGTTGAGATGGCAGCAGCAGCGTGGGGGGCATGAAGTCCAAGGAGGCAGCTACAGCATCCAGGAAAAAGCTGACAGGAGTATGCAGGACTTGGCAGCTGGGGTGAGAACTGGAGTGTCAGAGGACAGCAATTTGGTGAGAAAAATGAGTGTGGGGGGGGTTGTTTAGGATCCATGATTACAGTTTGCCAACAAAGTTGTCGACTGATGTTACAGTGACAGATTTGTGTTGATCGCAATTGTGGCTGACATGAAGCCGTCTATGGAGAGTTACTTTTCTTTAGTGGGGCTTTGCCCCCTGATTCCCTAAACTGGGGGCAAGCACCCAGCACCCCCATACTAAATAAAATTAACTCTGAGTCAGAGTTGATTCAGGGAGGGGGTGCAAAACCCCAAGAAAGCAGTGCCAGGTACTATGGCGACATTACAGTGGCAACAGCAAATTGTCGTTGTAATGTCATTCGCTATTGAACTGTCAAACCGGCATCAGCATACGGTTTATATATATGAAGCTGTGGATTAAAAGGGGTTAGTATTTTAATACTGATGGGCTCGGGGGTTATAGCATTCACAGAGTTTCCCCACCCCTGCAGCTTGGATGGGAACTCCATGGGTTTCTTGTAGCCCATTTCTGACATTTACTAGCCACTTGTGCACCTCACAGTTGCACTGGCTGGCACTGACTGGCACCGAACAATCCTGTGAGAAATTTCAGGAACACTGTCCTGCCACAGAGTCTATTCTCTGTCATTCATTCAGACCTCTGACCTCTGAACAAATTATGTTTTGCCCACCTGGGCCTCCTTTTTGCTGCCAACAGACATTATACTGGCCTCACTAAAGGGCACAATGGCTCTCAGGACACACACTGAGGTGAAATTCCCATTCTCAAACAGGAATCTGAAGCATATCAGACATTGTCCTTCTCTTGAGGAGGGAGGGAACAGTGCCAACACAGTCACTTCATACTTTAATAAAGGCTTAACATCACCTCAGATCTCTAGCTCTCTGGACTCTCTGGCACCAACGTCCTCACAGATAGAGCGCTATCTTCTTCTTCAGACATGTTTTTTCTCCTGCTGGAGAGGGGCACGGCCCTTCCAGAGGCTGTAAAAGACGGTCACCGCTATGACCAGGCACTTTTTCTCAATGCCAAGCTTTATAGAGTAACTTTCAGTGGGAACTGGTACAGTGTGCCAAATGCATGTCTCCCACCAACTCTAACTCAGCAATCCCTACCCTCCAGCAGAGAACACTCACTCTTCCCCTTTGGAATGCCAAATCAGACCAGCTGACCCAGTCCTCCAAAGGCATAGGAAGCTGGCATAGCTCTAAAGGTCAGTAGACACTTTTAAAGGGATGTTACATATTTCCTAAGGGGGGGGGCTACACTCGCCCACTTTTTAATGCTGGACATCCTTGGTGAGCATTGAGACTTCAAGATACAACTTTCCACCAAGCAGCCCATCCAGCAGAGGGTTGGCCACCCCTCCACCAGCTAGCCCCCAGGGGGAATATGGCTGGTCACTATGCCGGTAGTGCATCAAACTCAAACCAAAAAAGAAAAATGGGAACTCTTTAAGCCTCAAGGTCCTCACCCTCTTGGCTCCTCTGATAACCTCAACAACCAATCCCCCCCCAGGGCACTGTGCCCAGGGGACCCAGAGTATCATATCAGGCCCTAATGCCATCTGGACAACACAACCAAATTCTTATGGCCCACCTGAAGGCAACTAAATTCAACACTACTCCTGAGATTACTTTGTACTGCACCAAATATGTACATACTGAATACCCCACCAAGCATGCAGTTACAGTTTACTAAAACATGCAGTGCTCTGTTAACAAATGTTCATGCAGTGAACAGTTACAGAAAGTCATGCAGTGGGACCTTGCTCTAGTACTTTTATATCCGAACAACTAAAATAATACATGCAGTGAAGTCTACAAAATTTCCTGCAATAAGGATTCTATACATATACATGCAATTCTACTCTAAACCTACTGTACCTATCTCTACTTGAGGCCCTAAGCTAATCACATTGGTGCAGCTATCTATGGGTTTAATATACTATCTCCCCAATGTGTAGGCTAACACTAAACATTTTGCAATACATCCTACACCCTAATACTCTAGGACTATCAATTCTAACCTCTAAACTATCACTAAACATATCTTGCTTACCTAATAAGAAAACCATACATTTTTGCAGTGGGCATTGTTTTGGTGCACATTACCCATTTTTTTAACCTGTTTACCTGAAGCTCCTGCTTGAACATGGATCTGATCACTGGAACCCTTTAGGAGAGAAAAGAAAACACTCCACACAACATCACATTCTATGATGTTTTACTACTGCCATGCATGACTTAAACACATTTCCCCACAATGGGGTTTTAATGAGTGTGATTAATTTTCCTAAAAGTCATATTGTAAAGTGACACTTCCTAGGTCAAATATTGATTTACTGCCCCCAAAAAGGGTAAAATTCTTATACATGGATTCCATGTCCCAGTCACTGGGGTAAATATAACCCCAAAGGTAAATGTTTACGTGTGTCCCACAAGAGGACCCCAGGCCCTCTGTCCCACCTATATAGGAAAAGAGATGTACATTACCAGTCTGCAGATGTGGTTTGGCAAACCTTTGATCCCCTTGGGATGCTGGGTGTTCTTATCACTGGGTGCAGCTGGACAGTGAGTCTTCTTCCTAGGAGCACTTGGTCATAGATTGAGTTTTTGCAAAGTTTACAGGGCCTGGGATCCCCCTTGCACTTGCAAGGATCGGGTGCATAGAACTGTTGAAAACTTTAAACTTAGAAAATCCTCAGCAGCGACTGGAATTGGTATCAAGGTGGCAGATCTTTGGTCTGGTTAGCACATCAATCCTGCCCCATGGTATTACACTTCATCCGAGGCATTATATAAATAGTACTTGGGATTCAGCTTGGTGCAGGGAGCACCCTGGCTGTCCTGGGCTTCTACACAGTGTCAGGCCATGATCCCCAAAATGGTCTTGACCATGGCATGGGTCTTGAATGGTTCCATGTTGCCACAGTGACAGGAATGTTGGCGACCTCCCCTACAGCGACACATAGTGGCCAACATCCCTGACACCGCTGACTCCGGTCCTCAACCTGAAAATGCACTGACACACTATCGGTGTTAATGTGGGGGGCTGTGCCCCCCGCCGCCCCTGCCCCCCCCCGGAGTTAAGGATTCCAACTCTGGGGGGCTGGATCTTGGGGGAGAGCGACCAAACTCCAGAGTCAATGACTCTGGCATCACTCCAGCAACCCAGTCGACACTGTGGTTATTGGCGGGTTGCTGTCCGCTGTAACAGCATCGCTGCAAGAGCATCACTGTTACAACAGTATACTGGTTTTGAATAGGGTCAGACCTTGGTAGGTCCCACTGATTATCAACTGGGCCACATGGGGAGCTTTCTCCCTGGTGGCTACATCACTAGAGTATGTGATGTGATGTTACTTCCAAATTTTCTCAGTGATGGCCCTTTTTACCCATTCCTCTAAATTTCTTTCAATTTGATCTCACATGAATTCCAACACATATGGGAAATGATATTCAGGGAAGTCAGATTTCATATGCTGACACACTATTTGCTCTGCCTGGCTCCACTCTAGCAGGGTTCTTGCAGCTTTATTGGTGGGGGGGGGGCCTTCCTGGGGGCAACCAAATGTCCTCATAGTACTTCCTCAGGGCCCCTGGCATTTCTACGGATTCTGATTTAGAGGTGTATTTCTTCTTGATTTCCATCACTTCACTCTGTTGAGAACCTACCCACAGAGTATCTCTTGCCACTTGGCTGATGTAAACTCTCTTTCCTTTGCTAGTTTCTTCGAGGAGGCTGTGACACTGGACAAAGCCGACTGGGGCTCAAGGGGGGTTCCTCTTCCTCTTTCGGCAGGTCCCTTACTGGGCAGTAAAGCTGTAGGTTGATCGTCCTGCAACTGCAACGCAGCAGTATGGGGCACAGGGGAAGGTTTCAACTCCTGCTGGGTGCTACTCTACAAGGTGATGATGCTATCCTTGCTGGGTTGAGGACAACCCAAATCAGCAGAACTTCCCACACATCGAGGGTCTGCAAGTTAAATACATCTCCCGAGGGGGATATTCAGTTGGATCCTCTATATCTTTATGGGTGCTAGCAGGCCTTTCCCAGGACACGCACAGGGATTCCTCTGATTCTGTCCTTTCAACAGTTTCTGCGGTGTGTGCCAACCATGAGGCTCCTAGCATAAGCAGAGATGCCGCTGTCCTTGCAGGCTCCACAGAGGGGCACATTAAATACATCTTCCCCATGGAATTACAATGGAAACAAGACAGTGCCCTTTTATTTGCTCCCCCCCCACCATTGCTTTTCAGAGCTCAAGAAGTCTAGCAGGGCCTTGTGGATAGTTACTTAATGCTCTTGGTTATGCCCCTTCTCAGCTATTCTCATGAAATGGGGCTTTCCCCAGTTACTCTCTGCCAGTGGTCCCCTTTTTGAAAAACAAACACACTTGCCCCCATACATAGCAAAGTCTGACAGTCTGAAATCCTGGTAACCCTGAAAGTTGTTTTGACCTTTAGTTTTCTCTTTTTCTTGTCTTTCCTGACCAGCCTTGACTCATTCGCTCCTCTTCTGTAGAAAGTTATTCATGCACACCCTTTGGATCAATGCATTCCTCGCTGTCCTTGTGGTTTTTTCAGCATAGTTTATTTGCTGTCTCTGTCCCATTCACCACAAGCATGATCACATATGTTACCATTGCAGCCCTTGGGTACTTACTGGTGGGATATGGGTTGATTCCTCATCTCCGGTGCCTTGGGACCCGAGAGAAACTACAAACTCTTCAAATATATTGACTCTCCACAAAGGTGGACTAGACCAGCTAAATCTCATTAAACTGTGAGGTTTTTATGTTAAGATTTTTTTCCCTCCACTCCACACATGGTGCTCCTTATTCCTTACGCCTCACCCACTTCTTGACTGGCACTTTGTCCCTCCAGCGGCTACAGCAACTTCCACAACAATGATGCTCCACCAATCAGATGGCACCCTTCTTTTCCAATGTACATATTCATGAGCAACTCACATGGAGCTGCCACAAGTCCTTGAACTGGCCACTCCTCTTGCCAAGGCACACAGCTTACGCTTCCAGATCTCACCAATATTTAAATTCAGTTTTCTTCATCAGCACCATTTTTTCTCCTTAGTCAGTGCATTTCAATTTTTTTCAACAGTTAAAAATGCCACTTGCCACCTTCTGATACACTTGGACCGCAGAGGCACAACACAATTCCAGACCCAAGCCCCCAATGTAAGATCACTCTCCCAGCTCTCTAGGGGTATAGATGGAAACAGTTGCCTAGGAGGGGCTGTCATCGAGGCATAGGTCAGGAAGCATAGGAAAACCAGAAGCAGTTATAAAATTTACAAGCAGCATTTTATTATGCTCAATAACAATAGAATAAAATAAAAAAAACATTGTACAGCATTTTTTTTTAACAAAGGCAGTTCAAACAAAACAAAGTCCTTCCTCTGAGGTTATCTCTAATTCTAAGTTTGTCTGTCTCTCTCTAACAAAAGATTGTTCTCTTTTTATAAGAAGTATTTGCCTGACAATTAACTTCTTCATCCTGATCTCGTTAAGAGGCATCCTGTTTCTCACAAAATGCATCAGAACTTTGTCAGTTTATTTACAGGGGCAACAAAATAGAACCTGGTGTCCCAGAACTAATCTCCTGTTGACAACTCTGCAAAAGAGCTTGTGCTGCATTCTTAAAGTTAGCTCCCTGAGTTTCAAATAGCTTTTTGCATTCATTTCAACAGTATTACTAAACAGATTTTCAAACCAAGGGATCCCAGTTTCACACATAGAGCCACATACATTTTTATAACCACAGGTATGCAAGGAGGAAGAAAAGACAGAAACAGCATGTGAAGGCAGACAGATAGTGGGAGGCGGAGAATGACAAGACCATCAGAGTGATCAGTTCCTAGGTCTTACAAGAAAATTTGATTACACAATCAGAAAGACAAGAGGCAGTAAAGGAGAGGACAGAACAGATCATTGCATTTAACTCTTTCTATGTAACAAATGGGACAGGGCCTTATTCAACCCTGTCACAGGGGCCCCACACAAGAAACTGCAGAAACCATTTACTTGACTTCCTGAGCCTGGGGTGACCTTTGGAGCACCACTGATAAATGGCAGGGCTGATGTATCTGTGGATTAAAAGGGGTTAGCAGAACTTGGAGGCATAAACACAACCGTAACAACCCTTTGACTCACCTGGGCTGCTCCGGGGCTCTCTGTCTTTACCCGGAACACATCTATGAGGGGCCCAGCCCAGGTTCTGCAACTGGATAATCTGTTGGTGCAGTGCCTCCACCTGGGGCAGTGGCAGAGAATACCTGTGGAAAACTTGCAGGTTTCCACCCCAAGGAAATAACAGTCTTTGCCCCCTAATACAGTTCCCCATGCACTAACAATCCCCCCACAAACAGAATAACAATTTCTTTGGGGCAAGGGAAAAGGAATGTAAATGGCAACACCTTTTTTAAACACTTCCCACACAGTTACCCTCAGTATCTGGTCTTACTGCCCCAGGTGCACCCTTAATGTCCTTGATGCAGAGTGCACCACACTGAATAAAGATACAGGCCTGAGAACTTTTATTGGGGCCCAATAACTTATTTAACACTTTCAACACTTTAAACCTGGTTTTGTCCAAACTTTTATCTTCACTGTCAACACTTTAAACCTTGCTGTATTCTAACTTATATATTTGTTTGCAACACTTTACTGTCACTTGTGAAACATTAAAACTTGCTTTGGCACCGCTTTTATATTTGTTTCCCAACAGTCCTGATTGGGGGGGGGGTGCCCTCAGGCTCTAACTAGCTAGCTAGCCACAAGAAACTCCCCAAAGCCACAGCTTGAGGTACTCACAGTTTTGATGTCCGCACAGGAGTTTTGCAGCCGACTGCAGGGCAGTCACATTAATAGTTACACAGTACCATGAAGGTCCACGATGATGCGGATGCCAGGCAGAAGCATTATAGAACAGAAAGCAGTTGATCTTCACCTACCCAGCCTTTTTGGCTTCATTTGATTAGGGTTACCAGATTTTGGGACAAGAAAAAGAGGACAAAGTCTAAGGAGTATGCAATCTTCTTTATTATTTGTAGTGCATACATGGTCAGTAACTTTGTAGTTCCAAAAAAAAAAGGACAGTACACAGGCAGTAACTTTGAAGCCATGTTAATCCTCTGCTGGATTGCCCCCCCCCCTTGCAGGCCACAGATGGACCAACCTTCCTGCTCCCAGACAGGCATCCTCACTGTAACATGACCCCTTCCTCCCACCACAACCACCACCAAGTCAGGAACAGCCTCTCCCCACAGAGAAACACCATCCCTTCAGCTGGATCCCCAGGCCATGGGCCACTCACTGCCCACAGACCAGCTGTCAGTCATTTCAGCTGCAGCTAGAAGGAACACCCTGGCCTCCCCATCGCAGCTAACCGCTCTCCCTGAAGACAGCTGGACCACCTCTGCAGTAGGGACTGCAGTCTGCAGACAGACTTGTGCATCGTTAAATAAAGGTAATGTGAATGCCTCTACACAATAGCAAATATTCCAAATCCATCCTTATTCTGCCCTATGGCCATAGACAGCTATAATATGCTTTTTACTGACACTGACTGAGAAGCAGAACACTGTTACAGTCCTGAGTGAGTCAAGTGAACTGTGCCAGCCCAATGGGAAACAAACAAAACAAATCTTTTTTTTTTCTAGAACTGGACTAGTCTGTTCATGGGCCTGCCCTGCATGCCCTCACCATTCGTAGGGGCCTGCTGCTACCTGCTGCCTGCACCGCACTCCCATCCCCATCCCATGCTGTCCACCATGCAGCATCCCCCAGGATTGGGCAGGACAAGACTGAACACAAATCAGCACCACTGTCCGAGGCTGCAGCAGGATCACACCTGACCTGCTGCTGTCACTCCCTCCTCTTGTCATGCTCCTGCTCTGTCCGACTCTGTCTGATGACCTTAACTTGACACTGCAGCAGCACAATTTGACACAACATGGGGAGGGTCCCTCTAGACTCCAGACCACTGGAGAGATGAGCAGTAGATGGATGATATGATCATCAGATCGGATCATTAAAACAAAAAATTAAATGTGAATTAATTTCTGAATCTGAGCTTAGACAGTGACTGGAGCCAGACCCACCCCCACACACTGACACACATACCTGTGTTGTCTGACGTAACTTGAGTGACCTGGCTGGTACGAGCTGGCTGGCTGGTCAGTTGTGGTCCTTACCTTACCTGTTCTTGTTATGTGCTAGTGCTTCTCTCCTCTCTAAGGTTCTTCCTCTCCAGGGACTGTGATGACCATGACCCATCTCCTCCTCCTCCCCAGACCGGTACCAGCACAGCTGGCCCATGCACAGACGCATGCACTATGCGAGACAGTGAGTCTCTCTCTCTCTCTTTCTCATAGACTCCCGAGTCCCTCGGTCACCCCTGCTTGGCAGAGATGGCAGCAGGTAGGCAAGGGCAAGGTCAAGGCCGGCGGTGGGCCATGGCATGCGGGACACACAATTCGATGGTGAGTGGGTGAGGCAAGTAAGCTGCAAGGGTAAGTACTCACTCTGTCTCTGAGTGACAGAATTGCCACCAGCCCAATGAATCGGACAGCGTTACAACTTTCTTTACTTTAAGCAGCAGCAAGAAAGCAGAGCTGCGCAAAGTCGAGACAGAGCTGGCTGAGTTCGAAAGAAACTTCTTTCGACCAATCCACACATCCACACTGTTTGTTCTGACTGTGCAGACTGCAGCAAATCCCACGTGCAGGTGACTGAGACATGTGCAGACAGACACACAGTAGTAGAATTCTTTTTTTTTTTCTGGTTGCCATAGCAACTGACAACATTAAAGCAGGTGTCACTCTGAGGCCCTGTACACATTACAACTGAAGATTTGTACCATTTTAAATAACGGTTTCAAAACGTTTTCAAACTCACCACAGCAGCCCGTCCACATTATTGTTCACCGAGTTCGAACTCGGTTGTAACACGGTAAACTCCCGTCTGCATCAGCAGCAAGTAACGTTTTTAAACCCGGTAATCCTCCACGATTGTAGCACGGTTATGTTGGCACCCTAATAGACAGAAAAATCGCACGCCCGTCCACACCACAAGGTAACACGCTTTCCTCCTTCAAACCATTTTTAAAAACGGACTTGAGACTAGCTCACAGCAGGGTTTAAGCACGGTTTCTTAACACATTTTGAAACTGTGCTTAAATGTGGATGGGCGCTGTGTTTGCGCTAGTTAAAACGTTTTAAGCACCTTAAAACGTTTTAACTAGCCTGATGTGTACAGGGCCTGAGTGTCACGGGGAAGTCCAAAAACCTGGACAAAACAGCACAGTGATAAAAATCCACCCGGATGAAAATTCTTACTTTAATAAGATGATATGTCTGGGTAAAAGAGGACATCTGGTAATCCTACACCCGATAGCCTTTATTGACTGACTTCACACAGGCAGGCCTTTTGTCGTCCAATGCTGCAGGTCTCCCCTCGCTCTCCACTCCAGGAGGTGCTAAACTTGGTTCCCTAGATCCTCCCAATCACCCCTGAACCAGGCAAATAACTTCAGATTGTACTTTACTCAGTTTCTCAATGCAGCTCTAGGCTCTTTTCATTCCTCTCTTATGCAGGCTGGCCCATCCAATGTCTCTGACACCAACACTCTCAGTTACTCCCCTTGTTGAAATACTTCTCTGGGAAGGGGTAGGTTGATCCTGAAACAAGGGTTCCAACTAGAAACTTTAAAGCATGACTACTTCTCTGAGCTCTGAATTCAACTGCTGTTACCCAGTCCTCAGATCCAAATTTAAAGAGCTTTCAGCTCACTTAGTCACTCATTCCCAAACTTAAACAGCTCTCAGCTCACTTTCTTTCTTTCAGCAAAACTCTGGCACCGATGTGTCTGCAGCCCCTCCAAACTAGTTCTGGCTTCTATAGCAACTCTGTGCTTTCTCTGTACTTCAGCCTTCAATGTCTTATTGCAAACTCTGTGCTTACGCTTTGCTTCAGACTTCACTGTCTTTTGATCCTTTAGGCTTTGGGACCTGAGTGCAGCTATGGGGTGGTAAAGCCCTCTTCAGCTGTACTGCACTCCCCCTCTTGGAGATCTCTCCTTTTCTGCAGGCTGCCAGTCCTATTTATAGTCTCTCTAGCCCTTCACTGGTTGGCTGTTGCAGTCCCGGGCAAATTCAATGCCCTACCACCTTTACCCAGCAACCCCCTCTGTGTTTTGTAGTCCTGTAGGGACTGCCTTCTTAGAGTAAATTAATCTTAAGGCAATACAGTTCTGAAGTATAAACACATGAGCCCTTAAAGACATTGAAAACAGTTTTCCCTTGGAAGAACATAAACAGTTTCCTAAGCACCCGGAGGTGCAAATATACTGTTTGGTGCTCAGCCCCCTGTCCACACAGGGGGTCGAGACATGGAGTCAGGCGCTTACCTTCTCTAAGCTAATTACAGGACCACTGGGTCCAGACCCTACCCGGAGTCACTGATAGGGAGCTGACAAAGGAGAGATGGGTCCACAGCCCTACAAGGTAAGCCCATTTGAGGGGGCTTAGAATCTCCCCTTGCTGAATTGTTTGGTGCCCCAACAAACCAGTACGCTCCATATAGAGTAAAATACAGTACACATGGCTAACTATACACATGGTCCCTAGCTAACAGATTATATAATCAACAATAACACCATCAGAACAGAGTTAGCATACTACTGTCTAGCTGGACATCACAAACTATCTATTTACAAGCAACCCAGGTACTAAAACCCCTCATTTTGCAAATTCCACTCTTAACATAGAACAGTACTTGGGGATAAGGGGAAAACTCTGTACTCTAGGGTTAATATGTTTATGAACAAAATACAGAGGGATATCAGAGGAAACACCTAAGGTATCATAAGTCAGTTTAATTACTGGCTTAGGTTGCCTTTCAGATCTATGGGGTAATGAAACTGGGGAATCAACATCTGCTACGGATACAGGATCAGGAGGGACAGGCTCATCAATTTCAGGTTCATCAACTACAGGGGTACCAAGTGCCAGGTCATTAGCATTGTCCATTTTAATGTCCATTACTGGTTTTGGCACTGGACTACTGGCCCTCCTGACAGGGGTAAATGGCACTGCATTAGGGTTTAAAATAGGTGCACTGGGACTTTGGACAGTGCAAGTGGAGGGCTGCAGTTGATTACAATCTGTTTACTGCCACCACATGCCAGGGTGTGGTTCTGCCACAAAATATTCAGTCACAAACTCTTAGCAGTCACGCTTTTCTGGAGAACTGTCTTGAGGCTTCTCAAAAGCTTCAGACAGACCAGTATTCAAGTCCACAGTGGCCCTTTCAAGAGGCATAGAGGTAGCCACATTTGAGTTTGGCTTCTCTGTGGTTTGACTTCTGGTTTGAGGCCTCCTGACCACTGAAGTCCCACTTTTTTAGGATGAAACTCTGGCCCAATCTCTCCGATGGGGAGCAAGTGATTGCGATGCATTGTCTTTTCAGTTCCCCTCCCATGCTCTTGCAATATTGGGTAGACAGGTAACTCAAGCAGCTTCTCAACTGAGACATAGAGTCAAACACTTACCTCTTCTGAGCCAGTTACAGGACCACTGGGCCCAGAGCCCACCCGGAGCCACTGATGGGGAGCTGACAAAGGAGCAATGGGACTGCAGCCCTACAAGGTAAGCCCATTTGGGGGGCTTACACAACAAATGTCCAAATGGGGGGGGGTATTAAAACAAAACAGGATCCTTTATTTTTCAACTTGAGCTCAGATAAAGATGGCACTTTTTCCAGCTGGCATAGTCTATTGTTTTTACATCACTACAGAGTGATCATCAACTGCTCTCTTTTTTCTGGGTTGGCTTCAACACTGGTGGGGTACATTATTTCTTTTTTTTTTTATCTCTTTTTACCTCCTCTTCTCTTTGTATCCAGTCTCCACTCCTCTGAGAGATACAGATGGTAGTCTCCCCACATCAAGATCTGCCCTATTCTATCCCCGAGTCCCCATCGAGTTGTGGCTATACCCCCCAGGTGGGTACGGGCTGGGGCAGCTACACCCTGAGAATCTTGCAAGTGTCAGACTCGGGGATGTCGGGCAGGTGCACAAGCAATCAGGGTATCTGCTGAGGTCTCTGTCATCTAGGAGACCAGGCACAATTGGTTTCCCCTGTTCTTGGACAGTGGCACACACCAGACGTCATGGCATCACCACTGACATCGCCACTCCCCAACCCTTTGATATGGCTATGACACTTGCAGTACCTCCTGTGACGTGGACAACCAGTTCTGAGTGCTGTATGATTTTTTGTAAAATAAAAAAAAATGTGTTATGAACTGTGTCCCAGGAGAAATGCTGAAACAGCATGTGAGATCACACACACACACACACACACACACACACACACACAGGTTTTAGATACAAGGTGTTACGTGGAAGGCCAGAAGCTAATTACAGAGTAGTTCAGGCCTTGATCGAGGAACTCCTATTTTTAAGTTAATTATAGCTGTAGTTGCTAGGAGGGAACTCCTAAAGTTTTATAACACTTAGAGGAAGAATAGCAGGTTGTGATGTTTTAGTGCGAAGTAATAAAAGATGCTTTCATGTCCTGGAAGGGGGAAGATTATCATAAGATCAAAGAGAGTCATTTGAAGAACATGAGTTATGCTGAGGTTGCAGAATTTAATATTTGGAAAAGACATCCTGTTTTTATATACTGTAGATATATTTTTTTTATATATTCTGACAGGGAGGAGCTAGATGACCTCATGCAAATAGGTGGGGAACACCTGCTTTTAAACATTATTCTGTTTTTCTTCAGTGACACTTCTATCTAGACTCTGACAAAGAAACATCTGTGAGCACTTTAAGCAGATATTTAGAGAGAGAAACAAATCTAAGTACTGTAGTAGGAATTGCACTGTTAAAACCTGTTTTGTTTAAGAGATTTGTATGTCTTGTGACATAATAGTTCTGTATTTTATGTGACATATTTTTATCTACTGTAGTAAAACTCTATTTTGAGAGCTTACTTGGTTTGTCTTTGATTTATTTCCTTTACAAGTAGACTATATATGATTAAAACAGACAGGGGCCCAGATATTCAAACTGCGCCAGGCTGTGGCACAAGCTTGGGCGTAGCTCAAATTGTCCACGCAGGGGTGTGGACTGGGCAATATTCAACAGAGCTGCGCCATGGCTCAGCAGCATTGAATATTGCACCCTGGTCACCCCCAGTGTGCATGGCGCAGTGGCACTGCACCACACAAGTGGCCAGAGTGGAGCATGGGGATGTGCTAGCACAAGTTCCATTGTGCCATGCACAGCAACCGTGATATTCAAAACTTGACATGCAAATGGTGCCATAATGTATGCAAGGTACACATGGGGAAATTTGCATGTCATTATGGCCCCATATGCATGCAGGTGAGCCGATCCCCGATGACTTGGGCCTGGCGCCCTGCCAGACAGCAGCCATCGGGGACCAACGCCCCCTGCAGCCCGATCATGGGCATTTGTAGTAAAAAAAACTATTATGTCCAATATCCCTGGTGGTCCAGTGGACTGCTATCCACCCGATTGCAGGCATTTGTAAATGAAAATAGAAATATTCCCTATATCCCAGGTGGCCCAGTGGACTGCTCTCTGCCCGATCATGGGCATCTGTGTAAAATAAGAACGAAGTCCAATATCCCTGGTGGTCCAGTGGACCGCTATCTGCCCGATTGTGGGCATCTGTATAAAATAAGAATGAAGTCCAGTATCTCTGGTGGTCCAGTGGACCGCTATCTGCCGGATCTCGGGCATTTGTAATTACAAATAGAAATATGTGTCACCCCACCCGCCTGCCGCCCACCGACTGACACCTCGGTAGGGCTGCACACCATTGGTTCACACCGTGAGCCAATGGGCGTGCAGCCCCTACTGTACTACACATTCCAGAGATGTGAATGATTCCACTGGACCACCGGGGATATAGGGAATATTTCTATTTTCATTTACAAATGCCCATGATCGGGCGGATAGCGGTTCACTGGACCACCAGGGATTTCGGGGATAACATTATTTTACTGAGCCCACGATTGGGCGGGCAGGTCCACTGGACCACCAGGGATTTCAGGGATAACATTTGTTTACTTAGCCCATGATTGGGTGGGCAGTGGTCCACTGGACCACCAGGGATATTGGAATTTCTTATTTCTTTTTACAGATGCCTGTGATTGGGCATGGGGGCACCGCCAGGTGCAGCCAGAACTCGGGTGGCCACCTACAGGTGGCAGCTGCCATGTTGCACCCTGCAATGCAGCAGCTCACCTGTGGGTGGCCATCAGTTGTTCCTTTTTTGGGGGGATCAGCTTTGTGCTGGTGCAGGTAGGGGTTCGCGCATGGCTCTGCACATCCTGGGCTGAATATCAGACTGTGCAGAATATGCTGGGTATGCCCCCCACCTGTTAACCTGCATACATTACTGATGCACTCCTGGCGCACTCCGGGGTTTTATACCCTTTTCCGTTTGAATATCGACGGGGTGCATCAGTGGGTTCGCGATGGTGCAACACTGTTGCACCATGCGCAACCCTTAGAATATCTGGGCCACTGTGTATAAGCTTGAATGGTGATACCAAACTGGAAAAAGGTAAGTGTTTTAAATCTGAGGTCTTTATTACAGTTTTAAGGGTTCAGTCCTGTACACCTGGTTAGGTGCCTGTAGGCAAAGATATCTGGCCCCCCGAAGACAGAATTATCTGAGCCTGTACATTGGGTATACTCACAAGAGGTTCACAGTTTGGATCCCTCCAGAACTTGAGACCAAAGGTTGATTCAAAACCCACAAAACAGACCAGGAGGGTTACCCTGTGTCTGTTAACTGTTCTCAAGACTGCATTCAGAGGTTGGCACTTTGGGAGTAGAGGGCTGACCTGCTGAGTGGGTTGGTGACAGACTGGTTAGCAACGGTGGCATAATTTTGGTGTCACAAGCTTTTATTGTTCAGTGTGTCAGCTGAGATCATAAGCTCACTTGCAAAGAAAAAAAAGGCAGTGATTAATTTTAAAAAGGAAACAGAACTATATAACTTGGCGTACAGTCAAGTTCCTACCCATTTAATTTTTTTTTCTAAAGTGCAAGTCAGAGTAGCAGTAGTGAGGGAAGATGACTTCCAACTACAGCAGGCACACTGCAGACTCCTTAAAGCAGTTGTGCGGGGACAGAGGAATCCCGTTTGCAGTGAAGGCCAGCAGGCAGAACCCCTGATGGTAGCAGACACCCAGAGCAGCGAGTCACGGACCATGACTGAAAAGGACCAAACGTCGAGTGTGGCAGGGCTAGCGGCCAGTGCAGTGTCCAGATCTGATGAGGAAGACAGCAGGGCCACTGTCAGTGAAGGGCCACAGCAGCAGGGGAAGGTCATCAGTATCCTGGATCCAGAAGTACTCAGGCTGGAAATTGAGTTGCACAGGATGGAGCTGGAGTTCCAGGAGAAGTGGGAGTGAGAGAAGCGAGAGATGGACCATGAGGCAGA
Organism: Neoceratodus forsteri; assembly: GCA_016271365.2. Taxonomy (NCBI): domain Eukaryota; kingdom Metazoa; phylum Chordata; order Ceratodontiformes; family Ceratodontidae; genus Neoceratodus; species Neoceratodus forsteri. The sequence continues at coordinate 198,786,125 of JADMNL010000025.1, forward strand.
GCAAGAATGCCGAGAGGCAGACTGTGAGTAGCATGAGCACTAGCGAGCTGCAGAGGAGAAGAGAGAGGAGTGCCAGAGGCAACACAAACTGGAGAAGCTATGACTCTGACCAGCGGCACCACAGCAGATAAGTGGCTTGGGTTTAGCTGGGACTGCAGGACTGGGTTACAAATTGAATTCCAAATTAATAGCTGAGTTTAAAGAGGGGGAGGATATGGATGCCTTTTTCAATTCTTTTGAAAAAGTTTGTATTCAGGCTAAAATTCCTAGAGAGTCCTGGAGCTTCCAGCTATCCCCGCTACTTACCGGGAAAGCTCGGGATGCATTGGGTCAAATGGACAATGAGGACAGTGATGATTACAGCAAACTTAAAGCTGCACTGTTAAAGAAGTTTGAATTAACTGCTGAATCATACAAAGCTAAATTGTGTAAGCTCAGGAGAAGCCCTGACATGAGCTATGAGGAGCTAGCCACGAAACAACATCTGTTTTTAAAACATTGGTGGGAAGGAATTGAGGCAAACTCTTGATCAAATTGAAAATGTGATTTTATTAGAGCAGTTTTATTGGGCATGCCCAGCAGAGCTAAAAACCTGGCTAGAGGACTGAGATCCCAAAACAGTGCAAGAGGTTGCTGAACTGTCGGACTGCTATGCCAAGAGCAGACCTGCTCTGAGAGCAAATGGGGTGGGTGTGTCAGTGCAGAAAAGGAAAAGAGTGCCTTCAGGGCAGCTAAAGCCCTCACTGCCTCCACCAAAACAAGTTAGCCCCAGGTTTCAGAGAAAAGATTTTTCTGAAAAGAGAAGTGAATGTTGGTTATGTAAATAAATTGGGCATATTGCCAGACAGTATCCCAAAAAGGTGAGCAATAATATTCAAGGTGGTGCTAAAAAAGAAGTGGGTTGTTTGTGTGTCCCTGGAAGCATGCCAGTGAACATGAGGGAACACATGCACCCAGTCATGGTGAATGGTGTACAGACGCAGGGGTTAAGGGACACAGGGGCATCCCTGACATTGGTAAAAGGGGATCTGGTGCAGCCTAGTCAGCTTATACCCAATAAATATGTCACTGTCAAGGGTTCACTGGTGAAGAGAAAACATTGCCACTGACCAGTGTTTTCCTGGACTGGGGTGAAACAGGGGGAACTATGCAACAGGTAGCTGTAGCCCAAACCTTAGCAGTGGATGTGATCCTCGGCAATAATCTCAAACAGGAGATGACGTGTGCAGTTACCCATAGCCAAATGGCAAGGGAAAATTGTAGTTCCCTGAACCCCACAGAAGCCCTTGTGGAAACCACTGAAAGGCTGGTTCCCCAGCCTGTGTCTCAAGATGGGGAGACTAATGAAAAGGTGGTAGAAATTTCCCCAGTAGCAAGTAACCACACAGCTACAGAGGGTTACTCTGAAGAGGGAGGGGTGACCCATTGTCAGGGGGTGGGGATTGACAGTGATTCTGAGCGTACTGACGCTAGTGCTAGGGACCCTAGTTTAGCGACTGAAGGGGACCTTCCCATGCCTTGGGACTGTGTGAGGGGTTTGCAGCTGCTCAGAGGAGTGACTCTAGTTTAGAGAAGCTGAGGGCTTGGGCAGACTCTGACGGAGCACGGGGAGGTGACAGCAGACATAAGGTTCATTGGGAAAATGGACTTATATATACTCAGGCAGTACAGACAGAGGGAGGATGCTAGGTAGGCAGCTTGTCATTCCCCAGGGGTATCGTGAGCAGTTGCTCAAAACTGCACATTGATATTCCCTTGTCTGGTCATCTGGGAATCACGTGCACTATGCAGAGGTTATCCCAGAATTTCTACTGGCTTAACTTCACCCAGCAGGTGAAGGAATATTGCAGGTCTTGTCACCGGTGCCAAGAAATAGGGAAGGTGGGCAAGAAAACCCAAGCCACCCTGATTCCCTTGCCCATAGTGGAGGAGCCATACCAGAGGGTGGGAATGGATATTGTGGGGCCTTTAAATACTCCCAGCTCCTTAGGGAAGAGATTCATCTTGACTGTGGTGGATTATGCCACCTGGTACCCAGAAGCAGTCACCCTATCCTCACTGAGGACAGACAAAGTGGCAGATGCCTTACTTGGGATTTTCTCCCGTGTTGGGTTTCCACAGGAGGTTATCACCAATTGAGGGGGTTCCTTCATGTCAGACCTGATGAAATGTTTATGGGAGAAGTGTGGGGTGGGGCAGAGATGCACAGCACTATATCACCCACAAGCCAGTGGGCTTGTGAAAAGATTCAATGGTACCCTAAAGTCAATGCTCCAGGCATTTGCAGAACAGCATGGGAGGGACTGGGAGAAATACCTTCCCCACCTGTTGTTTGCATACAGGGAGGTGCCCCAAGAGTGGATGGGATTTTCCCCCTTCGAACTCTTATATGGATGTCATGTATGTGGGCCCCTAGACTTGATCTGGGAGGACTGGGAAGGCAAGCACGCCACCCAGGGAACTCCCATTGTGGATTACATCCTTAGATTTAGGGAAAGGCTGAAGGAGCTTATGGGGACAGCCCAGAGCAACCTGGCAGCTGCCCAACAGAAACAAAAAGTGTGGTATGACCACGGAGCCAGAGCTCACTTGTACATGGTAGGTCAGGAAGTCATGATCCTTATTCCGGTCCAGAAAGACAAGCTGCAGGATGAGTGGGCAGGACTGTATAAAGTGGTTAGGAAGGTAAATGACGTGAACTACATTGTGGAGTTACCTGACCGAAGACAGAAAGGATGTACCATGTCAACATGATGAAGCCATATGCAAATAGGGCTGACATGGTGTTTGCAGTGTGTAGTCATGGGGAGGGGATGGATGAAGGAGACCCTCTTTTGGACTTGCTGGAAGAAAGTAAGCAGGAGTCCTCTGTGGAGGCAGTTAAATTGTCTCCCCAGCTGGCCCTGGACCAGATCCAGAAAGTAAGGGAGGTTTTAGCAGACTTTGCCCCATTGTTTAGTGCCAAGCCTGGACTAACCCCCTTAGTGACTCATGATGTGGAGACAGGGACACAGACGCGCATACGGCAGACAGCATATCTGGTATCAGAGGCTGTCCAAAAGGACATTAGGAGGGAAGTGGAGGAGATGCTGGATTTAGGGGTAATTCAGAGATCTCACAGCCCCTGGGCCTCACCCGTAGTCCTTGTGCCTAAACCAGATGACTCTACTCATTTCTGTGTGGACTATCATGGACTGAATGCAGTCACAAAGTCAGATGCCCACCCGATGCCCCAGATGGACGAACTCCCGTACAAGTTGGGAGGGGCGACCTACCTTACAACCATTGACCTGACCAAGGGGTATTGGCAGGTAGAGTTGACAGACAGAGCTAGGGAGAGGTCAGCCTTCATCACTCTAATAGGCTTATTTGAGTTTAAAGTAATGCCTTTTGGAATGAAGAACGCCCCGGCCACTTTCCAAAGGTTGGTGAACCAGGTGTTAAATGGTGCTGAGGAGTACGCCATGGCATACCTGGATGACACTGCCATCTTTAGTACCAGTGGGGAGTAACACAAATCCCACCTTAGGGAAGTGTTGGGCAGGATACAGACGGCTGGACTCACTGTCAAAGTTGAGAAGTGCCAGGGTGGCCATAGGAGAAGTGGCATACCTCAGGCATGTGGTAGGCCGGGGACAGCTCTGTCCTAACCAAATAAAGATAGAGGTAATCCAGGCATGACCCAAACCAGAAACACAGAAGCAGGTCAGGAGTTTTCTAGGGACAGCAGGGTACTACAGAAAATTTGTACCCAATTACAGTGCCCTGGCTGTTCTCCTGTCTGACCTGACAAAGAAAAGGATGCCCAAGAAAATTACCTGGGGTCCAGCCTGTGAGGAAGCCTTTTCCAAACTAAAGGAGGCACTGTGTAGTGCTCCTGTTTTGACAAGTCCTGACTATAGCAAAACCTTTATAGTTCAGACTGACGCCTCAGATGTGGGTATTGGGGCAATACTGAGTCAGACATCCAGCCAAGGGACAGATCACTCAGTAGTGTACCTGAGTAGGAAGTTACTTCCCAGGAAGCGGGCATACTCCATAGTGGAAAAAGAATGTCTTGCCATAGTGTGGGCCCTAAAGAAGTTGGAGCCATACTTATATGGGTAGCATTTTGTGGTTCAGACTGACCACAACCCCCTGGTTTGGCTGACACATATGGGAAAGAACAATGGTAGATTGCTAAGATGGAGTCTTGCTTTGCAAGGGTATGATATGACAATATTTCATAAGGCTGGGGCCAAAAATCAGAACTCAGATGGGCTGTCTAGGATCTTTGAGGAGTGAACTGATTTGGGAAGCTCATCCCATGCAGGGGATAGAGCCACCAAATTCAGTCTAGGTGGGGAGGATTGTGATGTGGACAGCCAGTTCTGAGTGGCTGTATGATTTTTTGTAAAATAAAAAAAGTGTTATGAACTGTCTCCCAGGAGAAATGCTGAAATAGCATGTGAGGGAGGCAGTATAACGCAGTGGTTTAAGGCTCTGCAAATCTGGTGACATCCAGCAGACTCGACCTGGGTTTGAATCCTACAGCTTCCACTTACATACTGTGTGACCCTGAGCAAGTCACTTAACTTCCCTGTGCTCCCAGGATGCACCTGTAAAAAAGCTTTCTGCTTAGTGTGCTACTCCTGGTTAAACAACTAAAAAAAAAAAATACACACACACACACAGGTTTTAGATACAAGGTGTTACGTGGAAGGCCAGAAGCTAATTACAGAGTAGAACAGGCCTTGATCGAGGATCTCCTATTTTTAAGTTAATTATAGCTGTAGTTGCTAGGAGGGAACTCCTAAAGTTTTATAACGCTTAGAGGAAGAAAAGCAGGTTGTGACGTTTTAGTGTGAAGTCATAAAAGATGCTTTCATGTCCTAGAAGGGGGAAGCTTATCATAAGATCAAAGAGAGTCATTTGAAGAACATGAGTTATGCTGAGGTTGCAGAATTTAATACTTGGAAAAGACATCCTGTTTTTATATAGATATATTTTTTTATATATATTCTGACAGGGAGGAGCCAGGTGACCGCATGCAAATAGGTGGGGAAAACCAACTTTTAAACATTATTCTGTTTTTCTTCAGTGACACTTCTATCTAGACTCTGACAAAGAAACATCTGTGAGCATTTTAAGCAGGTATTTGGAGAGAGAGACAAATCTAAATACTGTAGTAAGAATTGTACTGTTAAAACCTGTTTTGGTTAAGTGATTTGTATGTGTCGTGATATAATAGTTCTGTATTTTATGTATTACATATTTTAATATATTGTAGTAAAACTCTGCTTTAGAGCTTACTTGGTCTGTCTTTGATTTCTTTCCTTTACAAGTAGACTATATATGGTTAAAGCAGACACTGTATATAAGCTTGAATGGTGATACCAAACTGGAAAAAGGTAAGCGTTTTAAATCTGAGGTCTTTTATTACAGTTTTTAAGGGTTCATTTCTGTACACCTGGTTAGGTGCCCGTAGGCAAATATATCTGGCCCCACCGAAGACAGAATTATCTGAGCCTGTACACTGGGTACGCTAACAAGAGGTTCGCAGTTTGAATCCCTTCAAGACCTGAGACCAAAGGTTGATTCGAAACCCACAAAACAGACTGGGAGGGTTACCCTGTGTCTGTTAACTGTTCTCAAGACTGCGCTCAGAGGTTGGCACTTTGGGAGTGGAGGGATGACCTGCTGAGTGGGTTTGTGACACCTCCGACTTCCGCCGGAGGTCAGACAAGTGCCGAGCAAGGACCCCCCTCCCTCCCGGGACAGAAGAGCTGTCCATTGGATGCTTGATCCTCTCAAAACCCTGCCAATCCCCGATGGCATGGGCTGGGTACATTATTTTAATAATAATGGTCCCGAGGGGCCCATAGCACTCACAGAGTTTCCCCACCCCTGCAGCTTGGATGGGAACTCCATGGGCTTCTTCTAGCCCATTTCTGGCATTTAGTAGCCACTTGTACACATCACAGTCTCACTGTCTGACACTAACTGGCACTGAACAATCATGTGAGACTTTTCAGGAACACACTCTGTCCTCCCACAGAGCCTATTCTCTATCACTCATTCAGATTTTTTCTCTGACATCTGAACCAAAGGCATTTTACCCACCTGGACATCTTTTTTGGTGTTGACGGGCACTACACTGGCTTCACTAAAGGGGCACAATGGCCATCAGCACACACTCTGAGGTAAAATTCCTGTTCCTTGAGAGGAATCTGAAGTATCTCAGGCACTGTCTCTCTCTCGAGGAGGGAGGGCACTGCTGAGTGCCAACACAATCCCTCCACTGGGGCTGGCAGTTTAGCTTAGAGGTTAGAGCAACATGCTGTCAATGAGCTTGGAACATCCAGCAGACCTGGGTTTGACTCCCACAACTGCTGCTTACATACTATTGTGACTCTGAGCAAGTCATTTAACCTTCCCAGTGCTCCCAGGTTGCCCCTGAAAACAGGCACTTATGCCTAGTGGGCCTAACCCAGTTACCAAAGAACGAAATAAATAAATGCTGAACATCACCACAGAACTCTTGCCCTCCAGACTCTTTGGCACCGATTTCCTCACAGACAGACCTCTATCTTCTTCTTCAGATGTTTTTTGCTTCTCTGGGGCATTGGCCTTTCAGAGGCTGCAAAAGATGGCCACTGCCATAACTGGGCACTTTTTCTCAATGTCAGGTTCTATAGAGGAACTTTCAGTGCAGTGCAAACTGGCACAATGTACCAGGTGTACATCTCCCACTAACTCTGGCTCAGTAATCCCTGCCCTCCAGCAGAAAACACTGACTCCTCCCCTTTGGAATGCAAAGTCAGACCAGCTGACCCAGTTCTCCAAGGGCATAGAAAACTGGCATAGCCCTAGAGGTCGGTAGACACATTTAAAGGGATATTACACAGCTCTCTGGGGGGCTACACTAAAACATGGAAAATACATAAAAATGAAGAATTTGAAAAAACACACACATGGATCTTGCCAAGCTGGACATAAGCAAGATACTGTTTAGACCTAACCAAATGAGCCAGAAATACCTTTTGGGGACTTATTGTGTGACATATAAATTTTAGTGTACACATTTTAGTAAGTTGCACTAAATGTACCACTAAATGTGCGACACTTAAATTCTGTTTTTGTGTCTCACATACTGTCGCTCACAACCTGGCTGTTTTACAATATTTTAGTTCTAAATTTTGAACAGACTGTTTACATGGCCCTACCTCATGAATAAGGATGGTGGAAAATTTCAAGTACTGGTCAAAAGATTTTTTGGGTAGGATTTAACACATTCTAGCAACCATGTTCATGACTTATCTTCAAAATAATTTTCGTGTTGAACATTTAAGCGTGCAAAAATGCAACACTTAAATCTGTGACAGTAAAATTCCATGTTTGCGTCTCACATACTTATACTCATAGTTTGGATGTTTTACAATATTTTAGTCTCAAATTCTGAATATACTGTTAACATTGCCCTATTTTATAAACAAGAATGGTGAGAATTTTTCAAGTACAGGTCTAGAGGTAATTTTGTAGTCGCTCGGCAAAACCATCTGTTGGATGGGATTAATAATGTAGAGTCAAAATAATTTTTGTGTCACATGTTTAGGTGCAAAATTAAAGTACGACACTAAAATCTGAGATACTAAAATTTTACTGTAACTTATTTTAGTGTTGCACTTAAATGTGTGACACTAAATACCAACACCAGATTATATTGAAAAAACAGAAATAATTCTCATTGGTTTAATATATACATTTAAAACATAACAGAAGATTACGTCAGAGAAGCTAATTAACACCAGTATGCCTTAACTGAGGAGCCTCAAAAGGGCAAAGGTTATCAAGAATTCTCTACAGCCAGAGAATTCTTGTCACATAAATTTTAAAATGTCTCAGTATGCCAAGAAAGTATTCTAGTGATAAAAAAAACAAACAAAAAAAAAACCTTGGGGTGGCATTCTCTCTAATAGTATAGGATATTTGAAATAACTGCCACAAAGCTTCTGAAGAAGGACCTGGTTGGTTCGAAAGCTAGAGCACTTTGTTCTTTTCTGTAACATCCATGTTGGTCCAATAAAAGGTATCAAATCATTTGTTTCTGGGTCTGTTCTTAAAAGGACCAATACAGCACCTACAACATTTTTTTGCACTAAAATATGTGATACTCCCAGTCCATTTTTGAATTTCACATATCTTTACTCATAACCTGGCCATTTTACAATATTTTAGTCCCAAATTTTGAATATACAGTTTAAATGACCGATACCACATGAACAAGGATGTTAAGAATTTTCAAGTACAGGTCAAAAGGGGATTTCGTAATCGCTTTGAGTAACTGCCTTTTGGGTGGGATTTAACACATTTTAGCATCCATGTTCATGGCGTAGGGTTAAAATAATATTTGTGTCACACATGAACTGTAACACAGAGATTTGTGACACTAAAATGTTTGCGTGGGACATTTAAGTGTAGCACATAAATATGCAACACTAAGATGTGCAACGCTAAAATTCCACTAAAATTCCATTTTTGTGTCTCACATACTTTTACTCATAACTTGGCCATTTTACAATAGTTTAGTCTCAAATTTTTGAATATAGTGGCCCACATATTCAGACAAGATGTGATAGATAGATAGATAGATAGATAGATAGATAGATAGATAGATAGATAGATATAACGTTTATTTTTATACAGGAAAAATACATATCCCTGTTTTCAAGACAGTCCTGTTTAGATGTTGTTCAATACATAAAAAAATAAATACATTAGTACACAAAACAGACTATACAAAATACAAATATATGAACAAAATACATAAAATATACTAACATCTGCATACCATGGAGAAACTGGAATTTAACATAGAGCTGAACACACTGTATGAAGTAGTAGTACACATTGGAATGCGGTAGCTTGTTCCATAGAGCCGAAGCCTGATATCGCAGTGTTTTAGTCCCATACTCAGTCCTACACAAAGTAATGGCTATCTTGTTCTCATGTACTGTCCTAGTTAATACTCAAGTTGATATTTCACTCTTTCCCAGAGCTGCAACTGAAATATAATGTAAGGGGAATTTTACAAAAGACTTGTGAAGTAACTTTAACCAGGTCATATTATTTCTTATGTCCAAGGTGTACCACCCCAGTTTATTTAGCACGTCACAGTGATGTGTATAAAAGCTACATCCTAGAATAAATCTAGCTAGTCTGTACTGTACTGGACTTTATCTAACTTTAATAGCATCCATTTTCTCGCTGCCCTAGAAATATTACTACCATATTCCATAGCAGGTAAACCCTTACAGAAATATAAGTGTGTTGTGTACACGAAGAATGCATGCCATGTGCTTAATTGTGTAATGTTTGCGTGCAGTTCACATACACAAAGTGATCCCAAGCGAACTAGATCTAAAAAGAAAATCAGGTTCTCATATTGCAAGCTTAACATGCACAGCAGGTAAGGTTGTGTGAATATCTTCTAAAAAATACATCAGGTTCACGTGTTGCATGCTTCACATGAGGGAAGCAGTTAAGCTGGTGTGAACATCGTTTAAACATCACATCAGGTTCACATGCTGCATGCTTGCAATGTGCGCAGCAACTAAGCTGATACAAATCTAATTTAAAAAACACAGTTTCTATTTCTTATACTATTGCTAGCAATTAGAGTCATTAAAATACATTTTTATTTGAAGTCCCATAAAAATTAGGTAAACTCATTAATTCTGATCCTTTTGCAAGTTGCTTAATGGCTTCTGATTTCTGTCATTAAATTGCCATTAATTTGTAAAGTATTGTTTGCTTACTACATTAAATGCCTAGGATATAGCCAGTCAACATCCCCATTCCAGATGTACGAAGAGGGGACTCTGTGTTGTGAAACCTACCCTTTTTGTTTTGGACCATGCAGTTCCCTTATGCATATTTAATGCTACGAATGTGTTTCGCCATGACTGTTTACATAGATACATAGACAGTGTCGGCAGATAAGGGCCTATGGCCCACCTAGTCTGCCCATTTGAGCTTGTAAGTTCAGTTTGTTTTCCTAGAAGTCTATTTCCCCTTACCCCTGACCTCTAGAATTCCTTTATGTCTATCCCATGCATTCTTAAATCCTGTGATTGTTTCAGCCCCACCACTTCCTCTGGCAGGGTGTTCCACTTGTCCACCACCGTTCTGTGAAGAAATTCTTTCTCATGTTTCCTCTGAATCGTCCTCCTCCAACTTCATCCCATGCCCTCTAGTCCTGAAACATCTTTTGCTTAAAATAGTGTTTTCCTGCACCCTGTTCCTCCTGTAAGATACTTGTATATCTCTATCATACCCTCTCTCCCTCCTCTCCTCCAGGAGTACATGTTCAGTTCCTTCAACCTGTCTTCATAGGACTTGTGATGCAACCCATGCACCATCTTTGTTGCCTCCTCTGAACCTTCTCTACCCTGTCTATGTCCTTACGTAGTATGGTCTCCAGAACTGTACACTGTACTCCAGGTGGGGCCTCACTAGTGTCTTGTATAGCGGAATTATGACCTCCCTTTTCCTGCTGGTGATGCCCCTGCCTATACATCCCAGCATCCTATTTGCTTTACCTGATGCCTTGTCACACTGTTTCCTACCTTGAGGTCATCAGAGATGACAACCCCAAGATCCCTTTCCTGCTTGGTGCATGCTATATCCTCACCCCCCAACTGATATATTGTGCCAGGGTTTTTGTGCCCCATGTGCATTATCTTGCACTTCTTTGCATTGAATTTCAACTGCCAAACCCCTGACCATTCTTCAAGTTTCTGCAGGTCCCTTCTCATTCTGTCTACACCCTCTGGTGTGTCTACTCTGTTACAGAGCTTTGTGTCATCAGCAAACAGTGAAATTCTGCCTTCTATATCCTGTGCAATGTCACTGATGAAGATGTTGAATAGGACCGGTCCCAGCACTGATCTCTGTGGTACCCCACTGGTCACTCTTCCCTCTGTGGAGTGACAGCCATTTACCACCACCCTCTGTGTCCTGCCACCCAGCCAGTTACCTACCCACCACACTACTGTCCTGCCCACACCCATATTCCCCATCTCACTTACTTTCCCTTTGTCTGTCTGTATTGAGCATATACACTATGGCCATGCTCAGCACTGTTTGTGCTGAGTAGGGTCTTGGAAGCATGCACCATATCTCCTGTTTTGTCACTGAAATGAGGGACATGGGCACTCAAAATGAGGGATGATGAGGGACACTAACCCACATGATGATCAGGACACATCATGAAACATGGAGATACGGTGCCTCAGAACACAGTGGAAATCATTGCATTAGCTCTTGAGAATGAATTTCTACCATTAAGCAAGGGTGCCATTTAGGTAGGGCACAGGGGGGCAGTTGCCCCCCCCCCGCATTTGTGCCTAGATTGTTCTTATTGTGTGGCAATAATGTCTTTAAATTTGGATATAATCTTTTGCACAACAAATGCCCATCTGGCCTGTGTGTACTCACACTGCAAGTACTCTCCAGACTTGACTGTGTCTGTATTGTGTTGTCCTCTCTCTCCACCTATTAGCAGTAGCACAATCAAATGTGATGTGAATAAGCTCCAGCCAAGAAAAAGCACATGAGCCTTGCAAGGGCAACACTGTCTTTCCTGCCACAGAGTAGACAGACTGCACACTACAGCTTGGAGGCACTGAATGCTCAGTAGCAGTGTTGTGGCAGCATATTTTTGTTGTTCTACTCTTAGTGAGTCTCTGTCTCCTCTGGTGGCTGAAGAGGCAGAGGGTGAGCTAGAAACTAACTCAAGACTAGGCTATCTACTTACTCTACTAAGCTCACCTTGTGAAACAAAACAGCACAGATCCCCATGGCAGTAAGCTAGGCTTAGCAGCAGTGGTGACAGTGGTGTGGGTGGCCTTCATTGGTCTTGATCAGTGCAATGTGGCAGCAGCCACAGCAGCAACCAAGCAAGAAGCAAGCAACCCAGGTTGGGTGGATTCGGTTGGTGAAGTGACTTGGTCATGAATCACGTTGGGGACCTGTCATTGATCAGATCTAGCATCCAGCTTCTGGCAGAAGGACAGAGGGGGAGCAGACTGAAAACTGGGCTGGTGGCACACTATGCCAGCTGCAGGTTCTGGCTATATAGCTGGGTAAGTAAAAGTAAATATATTTTTTTTTTACAGGGAGATTGGGGAAGGAGGAAGGACTGAAATATTGATGTGTTGTTCATGTTTCTTCACCTTTGGGTGGCTTCATGACCCATAGGGGATGGGCATTGAATGGAATGGAGTCAGGGAGAAAAATCGGGACAAAGTTCTGTTTTGGAGGGGGGAGGAGGGCAGAACTTCAGCTAGAAAAAAAATGGTTACTAACTGCATGGGTTTAAGATCAAATCTGATGCACTGCGCTGGAGTATATACATATGAATCTTATGCATTTGAATTTTTCCTGATTTGCATATCACTTTTCATTCAAAACAAATGAGTTGTACCTTTTTTGAGATGTTACAGACATTCTGGAGCTGTCCCTTGCATTCACGGACAGTTGAGCAGTATGGTATGCACAGAATATTGGAGCTCCACTATAGTCAGGCTCATGCCCCCCAGTGAAACTGACCTCCACATCCCCATGCTCAGGCACATTATGACAAAGGGCAAAGGAGACTGAAGGGGCGTGCACCATTAAAATGAATGGGGGTATTTTTTATTACTATTTTATACATTATTGAGGGAGTGTTTGAGGTTAATGAAGGCCACTGCTCGATTAACAAGGGCCTTGTTAGTAGAACAGTGGCCTTCATTATTCTCCAACTCACCATCATAACGTATAAAATAATAATAGAAAATAACTCCATTTCAAGGGGGTACACCCCAACACTCTGACTCATGGACATCATCTCTTAAAGACTCCTGCCTCTGGCTCACTAGGACTCAAGTAAGAGACTTTCTACTTATATCTGTACTTAGCAATTTGTCTGTAGCAACATGGCCATACCAGCTACAGTGTGTGTGCATGGGGGGACTGGCCATATGTGTGTGTGTGTGTGTGTGTGTGTGTGTATATATATATGTGTGTCGAGTTATTGGTACTTTTGTGTTTGCACCTTAAAGTCTGTTTGCGTGGAAGCATTCAAAACTATAGAGAGAAAATAACAGGAGTACAGGCCAGACAGAAGTAATTAAGGGGTTTTGTGGGAAAGTTTGTGTATTGGGGATGAAAAAACACATGTTTCCATTGGTATGTGTGGTACAGTTCAACTGTGAAAATGCGATGAGGGAGAAAAGAAAACTGAAAAGCATAACAGTGGCTACAAGCATGCCACTTGCATGCAGATGCATTCAGATACAGTATGTATTGAAGTACAAGTGAGCCATATGTGTGCAGACAGTATGGCTTGGTGGTTAAAGGCACTGAACTACAAACTGAGATATTTGGAGGCATAATGACCTGGGTTTGAATCTCATCAATCCCCCCCTTGAGTATGATGTGATCCTGAGCAAGTCACTTAACTTTTACATGTGCAGTTATCAGTGAACACTTGCTTTTTGCATGCATGCCACATGCATGCAATCTTTCCCAATTTAACATAAAAATCATGGTTTCCACACTTACTTGCTGCACGCATGCCATATGCATGCAATCGGTTCTAATTTAACATTTAATCATACTTGCAGCAAGAATATCACTTGGGTAGTTTTATGAGTGCAGCATGAAAACATTTCATATAATTATTTCTGTAAGGGAAACCATTTGTTCAACCAAGATCTTTCTAATTTTTAGATCTAAACACCTAGAAGTATGTCTAAGCCCTCCTAGCTTCCCATTTATGTTTTTAAGTATATCTGTAATATGTTGGGTAAAGTTTAACTCTGCATCATGTGTTATTTCTAGGTAACAATATTCTGTCACTTGTTCTAACTTTGTTTTGTTTGTAGTATATGTAGTCAACTCAGAATTTTTCTTTGCTCCAAAATGGAGTACTTTTGTTTTTTAGTATTCATTTCAAGTCTTGACCTGGTTAATCACTCCCCTATGCCATCAAAATCCCTCTGAAGCTTATCCTGAAGTTCAGACCTTCCTACCCCTGTAGTAATCAATGCCGTATCACTGGCATAAAGTCTTATTTGAGAATACTGTACTTCCAGCAGGAGATCATTTATGAACATCAGGAATAGCAACGGTCCCAAGACTGATCCCTGTGGGACTCCTGAATTTACCCCTTTTCCTAAGGACAGAACTTTGGACACAGATACCGTCTGGGATCTGTCAGCCAAATAAGACTTAACCCAGTCCCAGGGGCCATCTGTTATGCCCCACGTCCTTATCCTTTTTAGCAACAGGAAGTGGTTCACCAGGTTGAAGGCCTTTGACAAATCTACAAACAAAATAGCAGTCTCTAGCCCTGCATCCAGTGAGGTAGATACCAAATCATTAAATTCTATTAAAGCAATGTTAGTAGAGTATCCTCCCCTGAAACCCAACTGAAAGGGTGTCAATAAATAATATTTTTCTAGGTATCCCTTTACCTGTAAATGTACATGTTTCTCTAAGCACTTCAATAAAATTGACAACAAAGCAATTGGGCGATATGTCCCTGGATCATTTTGTCCACCGCATTTGTAGATAGGAATAATCTTGCTTTGCTTCCATACTGAGGGGAAAACACCTGAACATAAACTCCAATTAGATATATAAGCTATGGTAGGCACAATATAATCAGAAGCCATTTGCAAAAACCTTCCCTCTATTATTTATTATTTATTATTAAAGTCTCAGAATTACAAAACCTTTGAGTCAGAGGCTCATTTACAAAGACTCCATATCATAAATGTAACAAACATTGGGAAAAGTTAACATATAACGTATTACAAGGCTGGTCGTGTATACAGAAAATACATAGTATTCACATTATGCCTAGTACAAAGGTTGAGTGAGTACAAAGAAAATACAAAATGTACATGCAGTACCTGTAAGTGCTAGATTAGGGACATAAGTTACAAGATGACTGATGTTGTTCACACTTGGGCTGAGGCAATCAAAAGGATGACCTTGTCATAAGTTGCTTCGGGGTAGAAGAATGAGAGAACAGTGGGATATGAAAGGGTGGAGGGAAATGGCTACAGACTTAGGCTAAGTGGGGTAGTTGCAGGTGCTGAGTTCTAGTAAATGAGGCCAAAGATCGGTTTTGAAAGGCCTGATTTTCGAGCCAGCTAGGAGGTCGGGTGGAAGGCTGTTTAGCTATTTAGATGCCCTGTACATAATAGCCCATTGGGCATGTGAAGTGCGGCAAAGGGGACCTGGAAGGTGTGGATGGATGTGCTTCTGGTATAGTTTCGGCTATGTGTCCTAGTTTGAAGGTGGAGAAGTAAGGGGGGGTCAGTTCAAGACTAATCTTCTTTGCTAACAGACAGGTTTGATAAGAAATCCTGGCCTGGAGGTTCAGCCAGTTTGCAGAAGCATATAGATCACAAGTGTGGGTGTGTTGGTGGGCCCCAATGACAAGACAGCAGGCTTTGTTAAGAGCAACACTTAGTGTGGTGTTGGTGGCAGAACCATAAATAATAAGCCTAAAGTCGACTATCGAGAGGATGCAGCTGTCGATGGCTAGGCAGCGGGTTTCCTAAGACATTATTTTTACTTATTATTTATTAGTTTTTGGTAACTGGGTAAGGCCCACTAGGTACAAGTGCCTGTTTTCAGGGGTGACCTGGGAGCACTGGGCAGTTAAGTGACTTGCTCAGAGTCACAGTATGCAAGTGGAGGTTGTGAGACTCAAACCAAGGTCTAGTCTGCTGGATGTACCAAGCTTGTCCACAGCTCATTACTCTAACAGCTAGGCTATACGTGTTGAATCTGTGTCTGTATAGGAGCCCTAGCCTGATGCAGACAGCTCTAGATATGAAGTTCACGTGTTCACTGAAGGATAGGTAACTGTTGAGTGTCATACCCAGATTTTTAAAACTAAAGACTTGTTCGGGAGGTGTGCTGATATTGTTCATAATCAGTAATTGGGCATTTTTGTGCTTATTGTGTGGATTAGCGAAGAGCATCAGCTTTGTTTTTTTGTAGTTTAAGATTAATTTATGTTCGGAGAACCAGGCCTCAGCTGAAGTGAAACTGTGTTGGAGGCTGGTGACAAGGGTTGCTGGACAGGGCTGGCTGGTGAAAAGAACCACATCATCAGCGTGTAGGAGCAAATTGGTGGGGCAGACTTGGGGAAGGGTGTTAAGGAAGAGGCTAAAAAGGAAAGGACCCAGGATTGAACCTTGAGGTACACCTGAGCGTACATGATGACTGATTGAGAGAGTATCAAGTATTTTCACCCTCTGGGTTCTGTTCTCAAGGTAGTTTTTGAACCAAGCTGTAACATCTTGTGAGAGCCCAAGGGTGGGCACGACTTAAGTAGAAGGGTGTGATTGACAGTGTTGAACGCCTTTGTGAGGTCAATGTATATGGCCCCCACAAGGCATCTGCAGTTCAGGGGCATATGAATGAAGTCAGTGTACTCCAGTAGGGCAGTTGTGGCACTATGTCCCTTACAAAAGCTGTGTTGTTGGGTGCATTGTAAGTTATAGGTGACAAGATACTCAGTCATCTGGTCAGCAACAATACACTCAAGCGCTTTGGAGAGGGGTGGCAAGATGGAGACTGGATGGTAGTTAGAATGTGTAGCCCTGTCTCCAGACTTGTGAACAGGAGTCACAAGAGCCGCTTTCCAGAGTGTGGGGAATTGACCTAGCTAGAGGGTGTGGTTGAGTATCTTGCTGAGAGGTAGCAGGACTGTGCCAAGGATGAGGCAGAGCATTTTAAGATCGATGGCATCGCTACTAAACCGTGATTTCCAAGAACTCGCAGTAGATATTTTTTTGCTACCATGGCAGTAACTGACCTAAAATAGAAGGGTGGACCTACCCCACTCAGGTCAGTGAAAGCAGCATTGAAAATATCTGCAATTTCTTTAGGATCCTGAGTGGTAGTGCCATTTGTATTGAACACCAAAGGAAGAAATTTGTTGGGCTTTTCAGAGAGGGTTTTTATGTTCTCCCAGAATTTTTTGCTGTCACCCCAGGAGTTGGAGAACAAGTCCTGGAAGTAGGCAATCTTAGCAAGACATACTGCATGGGTACAGGCATGCCTGGCTTCCTTGTAACATTGCCAGTCTTTAGGCTTTTTAGTGGAGTGTGCAACGTGCCAGAGGTGGTCATGAGAGGCCATCATGTTAAGGAGGGGTGCAGTGATCCAAGGATTGTTAGACCCTTTGCTTTTCTGCTTTCTAAATGGGGCAAAAGGGTCACAGGCTTTGTTAAAGATGGAGATAAAGCGCTCCAAAGCTAGATCAACACTTGTGGCCATGTGGCCTGGAGACCAGTCACACTGGCGGAGGTACCTTTGAAATTGCTTAAGTTGTCCTCGCTTGAGTAAACACTGGTAGGACAGTTTAGTGTGGCTCTTGGGTTGCTTCATTAACCAGTGACAGGTGATAGGGACGTGATCGCTGAGGGAGTCAGGCAATACCACAGTGTCAACAATCCTGTCAGGACAGTGGGTAAGAACAAGATCAATTAGTGTGCAGGTTCCAGTTCTGTAAATTAATCCTGGATGGGGTTTGGACCAATTGTGTGCAGTCAACAGTGGCAGCAGCATCCTTAAATGAGCCAGCATCCAGGGAAAGCCAATTGATGTTAAAATCGCCAAGGGTAACCACTTCTATTTGGTCTGACAGCTTAGTAATGTAGCTCAGGACAGCATCAATACCTGAAGCTGTATTCCTTGGTGGGATATAAACTGACAGGATGAAGAAGGATTAACCATTGCTACCCAGAGTTATTCTGCCTGTTAGTGCCTGGGCACCATTCTTGGCAGACAAGGTTGGTAGGGCAAAGCCCTGCAGGGTGTCAGAAATGTAAATAGCACACCCCTCTGTCTTTTTACCAAGCTGGTCTGCTTGAAAGAGTGTGTAACCAGCCAGGGCAGCAGCGGAGTCCGGAGATTTGGGAGAAAGTCAGATTTCAGCGACTGCCAGGATGTTCAGCCTGTGCTGTTGCATCCAGACTTGCAGCTGGTCAAGTTTTGGGAGTAAGCTGCAAATGTTGAGGAATGCAATCTTAAGGCAACTGGCTTTGCTGACTTTTGTGGGTGGATGTTGCAGGGGTCCGGGGTTTGGGTGCACATTACCTGATAATAACAGGAGAAGAAGGGCATTGCAGAAGAGCATACATTTGAGTAATTTGGGTTTGGGGATGTCAACATGTTTGGGGGCAGTTTTAGGTGACATTGGCACCGGAAGTGAGGCAATGTGTGTAAGTAGTAGGAAGGAAGGGTGTGATAGGCACTGAGCGTGCATTGAGACCAGCAAGTAAGGAGGGCCTGGACTGGTGGACTGTGGGGGCACTTATGGTACTTGATGACAGTAAACCATCAACTAGGATAGGAGAGTGGAGGGAGGGCATGTCAGCAGAGCAGGCTGGGACAGTGGCGTCCATATATAACATTAGAAAAATGAGAGGGTAACGCAACTTAATAGGCAGCATGGCAGGTCAGGGGACCATCTCAAGGTGAGAGTGTGGGCTATGTTCTGGGGAAAGAAGAGAAATGATAGGGTGAGGTGGGATAAGGTAGAGAAACTTTCCCCCAACTTTAGGCAGATAGTATAGTGGTGGGGTGCTTGCCTGTGGTATAGAAGGTTGAGAGTTCAAGTCCCAGGAGAGGCAAGTAGAAAAATGTGTGTGATGGATAAAAGTTGCTAGTGTGGCATGTAGGGGTTAGTAGCCAGGAGAGGAAGGGATCGGAGAAAAGTGTATTGGGTGGCAGGGCAGCTGTGATGGTACAGTAGTGACTCCTAGTGGTCAGTGAGTATAACCTGCAGATGAGAAAGAGGGGACTTTGTAATAGAATAGGTGCGTCACATGACTATAGGAGCCAATAGTTGGGTCGCCTGACTATAGGGGCAATGTGAGGAGGTATTTTTTCACAGAGAGGGTAGTGGATGCATGGAATAGTCTTCCTGAGGAGGTTGTGGGGTCTAAAACTGTGGGAGAATTCAAGAATGCATGGGACAGACATAAGGCAGTTCTTGTGGAGGGTAGGAAGAAATAGGCTGTTGGTTAACTAGGATCTGCGGCCTATCCTGTAGGTAGGGAAATGGGCAGACTAGGTGGGCCAAGCGGTCCTTATCTGCCGTCAAAGTCTAATAGGTTTAGAGTTGGGCCAGAGTGGGGCAGTCAACGTGCTTGTGCGTCGACGGGCTACACTAGTGCAGCACTGAATGTCCCTTTAAATAGCTCTATACCTTGCTGGGCCACTGTGCAGGGTCCTGCTGTTGGAAATGTGCTCCATTTGTGAGAGCTGGTTAGAGGGACCTTGCTGGGCCACTGTGCAGGCTCCTGTTTCTGGAAGGCAATATAGCGCAGTGGTTTAAGGCACTGAGATGCAAACCTGGAGACCTGAGTTTGAATCCCACAGCCCCCACTTGCATACTGTGTGACCCACAGCAAGTCACTTAACTTCCTTGTGCTCCCAGGTCACACCTGTAGAAAAGCCTTCAGCTTACTGTGTCTCTCCTGGTTAAAAAACAAACAGGAAATGTGCTCCATTTGGGAGCGCTGGTTAGAGGAGCCTTGCTGGCCACTGTGCAGGCCCCTGTTGCTGGAAATGTGCTCTGTTTGGCGGCTAGCCCATCTAAGCCTGGTGATTATTTAATTTAATATCCTTTAGGCCCTTCTTAACTTCAAATACATTAAAGTTTCTAAACCGAAAGGGTGGTACCGATCCACGGTATGGAGTTTCCTCCTCTCTCTCATTATCCACTCTATCATTAATCTCCAATCCCGGGAGGTCTACAAAACAGTTGTTCAAAATGTTAGATACCATAGGGGTCCTCAGTCTGCTTACCCTCATGAACCATTTGCTTGATCTCTTGCTGCTCATTTTTACCTGGACTAATTAAATTGTTCACAATTTGCCAAAAATATTTGGGGTCTTTGTTTTTCTCCACTTTATTTTTAAAATAGCCAGATATTGCTTTTTTAATTGAGCCCTTACAAGCATTTCTTTTCTGTTTAAACCTTTCCCAATCTATTTTCAGTTTTGTTTTTCTAGCTAATTTCTACAACCTATTTTTAATCCTAATTTCTTTAAACAATTTCTCTGTGACCCAAGGTGTTCTGGCTCCTCAATTCTGTACTTTACGAATTGGTGCATGTTTATTACAAATTGATTGAAAAGTATCTGTAAAATATTGAACTGTTGTATCTATGTAAGGAATCCAACAACATCTTTCCCAACATTCTTTTTGCACATCCAATTTAAAGTTGTCTACTGAGAAATTTCTCATATTTCTGACCCACCCCATTTTAGGCTTAAAATGTCCCTGCTGTTCACATGATACATTTGCCCAAATTAGATTGCGATCTCCAAAGTTCAGTGGCATAATTCCAACTCTTTGCACATGAATCTGAGGAGAAGCAAACAACAAATCCAATGTTGCCCCCTCAGACACTGAATTTGTAAAACGAGTAGATTTTGTAATGTATTGTTTAACCCCCAAAGGTACTACTAGTTCTTTTAATTTTTTCCCCTCTTGATTTATGCCTGCCACAATTAAAATCTCCTATCAAAATGACAGGCTTATCCCACAGACTGTCATAGATATTATTTAGAACTTGTTCAGTCCTATTCATCTGCATACTAGGTGGAGAATGGATAATGACTATAGCCATCTTTATATTGGACACTATTCACGAACGGGCTGGGGTGGCTATGCGCCACACAGCTTGGGTGCATGGCCACCCCGCATCCGTTCACATCCACTGTGCTCCCTTGGTGGCATACATGAATTTGTTATGCCCCCCCGCGCACTGGAGCTCTGGCCGAGCATGGAGGTCCACGTGCGGGTGGGCCGGGGTCTTCATGGGGAACATGCCAGCACTCCACATCATTCACGAAAGTGCAGAGTGCTGAATGCAGGGGCTGGTGGCTATGCATCTGGAGGGCAGCCATAATGGATGCATGTCCCCTCCAGATGCTGCCACCGGACCTGCTGGTGCAGGTGGGGGGGGTCATCGGACCCACTCAGGATGGTGCCACTGGTGTCGGGGGCAGTGGTCAGGCCAGAGGCAGACAGTCAGCAAATGCCCCCCCTGACAGCATAACCAGTGCTCTGTGTGCTCCCAGCCACATAGCACCATACTGGCGCAAGTGATCCATTGCGGAACCAGGTAGGGCAGCTGATTGGCTGCTGACCTGGGTCTGCAACCCTACCCCCACGAACCTCTGCACCAGGGGGTGGAGACACGGAAGGGAGTTTGGCTGGGACCACTGCTTCATGAATACAGTCCCGGCATGGATCTCCAGGGGTGCGGAGCTGCACGCGCCTTTACACGCCAGCTCCACACCTCTTTGTGAATAGGGCCCATTATGCATATATACTGCTAAATATTCTATACTATATAGGCTACCTTTAGATAAGATGTCAACTGATTCCAATGAATGCCTCAAGTACAAAGCCACCTCCTCCCCCTTGCTCTTCCTATCTGACCTAACTAGTTGGAAGTCTGGTACTGATACTTCGATATCCTGTACCCTATCAGATAATCAGGTGTCAGAAAACCCCATAATATCAGGCTTCTGCTCCTGCACCATTGATGTTAGTAAATCCATTTTTTGAGCCAGGCTCCTGGCATTATCATGAACAAGTTTTAAGCTGCCATTCATATCATCCACAGATCCCGGATTCAGCTCTACATCCCCACCCAAAACTAATAACACTACATAAAGTGTATACTCTCCCTGAAGTTTATTATGTATCCGGTGTGTACTCAGCACTCCTGTATGCCTGGCTCTGCAAAACTTATTCCAACTATTGGAAAAAACATTCCTTCTTGTTAAGCTACACCCTCAGAAAATTCCTGGGGGGAAGCTGTTTTACTAGGGGGACAAAAAAATCTATTTTTTTGAGGGCTCCAAACTGAGTTGCACAGAGCCAGACAGGCCACAGAATACAACAGACACCATCAGCATCAGTAGATATATCTTGTCCAGGTTATTTACAATGCAGAATGGAATTAGTAACTATTAAAAATAATAAAAACTAAAAAATACCAAATATAAAAAGAAACTACTATAATTGATCATACAGTTCTAAAAATCTTGAAGACACAGCATAAAATACCAAATCACATAAACAGTCCTAATTGAATTACCTTACTATAATTAGTTATTACCCTGCCTTTATAATCATTTATCCCTTGTGCAAATTAGCTTTCTCTCTTGTTTTAAAAAACTATTATACTTCCCAAATAAATATTCATTGCTGAGTATAGCAGGTATTGTTACTTATAATGCTTCTCTATTCACATTCGTTTATACCAGACCCTTATCAGTCAAGTCATGGGAATTAGGGTATAAGAAGAGAAATAATATAATTAATGTGTTTACTTTACCTTAAATACCAGGTGATAATCCTAAAATTTTCCCCCAAATTCCCAAGGCTAGATAAGGAGAAACAGATCGCTCCTATTCAAATCTTAAGCCTACTAAAACTGCTAAAACACAAAAGACATCAGCAATTACTTCTCCATGAACAAGCAAACCAAAGTCCCAAGTATTTTTCTTGGAGGAGTGATGCTTGTGCCACTCATTAACGCTCATGCTAGCGAGTGGCGCAGGGTTTTAAACTGCACAACCCGGTCCTTTTTGGTGACCTCAACAGCCAGCTCCCCTGAGCACCTTGCCACACAGAGTAAATTAACAAAAAAGTCAATGTTGTGGAGAATGAAAGGAGTACGTGACACAGTCTCTCATGCTGGCCTTGTCCCTTCCTCCAGACAGCAATAGTTCAGTCCTTCAGGATGGCAAACAACAGGAAAATCAGCACGGGGGGGTGGGGTAAATGTATTGCAGAGAGGTAAAGTGGTGTTTTGAAAGGTAGCGAGTAGCGTGGGGTTTTAAACTGAACAACCTCGCCCCTTTTGGTATCCTCAGCAGCTGGCTCCCTTGAGCCCTCTGTCCACTGAGTCAATTAAGAAAAAAGTCAATGTTGTGGAGAATGAAAGGAGTACCCGACACAGTCTCTCACACTGGCCTTCTCCCTTCTTCCAGACGGCAGTAGTTTGGTCCTTCAGGATGGAAACAGCAGGGAAATCAGCGCTGGGGGGGTAAATGTATTGCAGAGAGGTAAAGAGCCACACATTTCTGGACTTGCATGGGCCATTGGGGGCATGGTCATATTCAAAGGCCACCGATGCACCACACACCCCCAACTGCACTGCCGTGCACAATATTGTGATGTGCCTATGCAAATGAGGGTAACCCACCACCCCGCGCCCCCATCCTGACTCATGCCAGTGACTGGCACAGCCCTCCTCACCCTGCTATGGCCAGCCGTCGACCGATCAGTACCAGAGCACATACAGTAAATAGTACGTGTCCATTGGTTGTTGAGACACAAGCAGAGTAACCCCATATTCTATGTTCGGAAAAGATAGGGGGGAGGGAAGGGGTGGTGGTGTAGCACTGTTCGTCAGAAATGTCATGGGTATGGGAGGGGTAGAGGAGGCAGAGGGGAATGTGGAGGCTATTTGGGTCACCTTGCTGACGAAGTGGGGTAAGAGAGTAAAGGTCGGAGTGGTATACAGACCACCAGCACTGGCGGAGGTCCTGGAAGAAAGTTTGGTGGCAAATCTTGAGGGACACTGTAGACTGGGACAGGGAAGGGTAGTGGTAATGGGGGACTTCAACATGCCAGGAACAGACCGGGGGACTATGATGTCACCAGTGGCCAGAGAGCAGAGGCTGCTGGATGTCCTCCAGGATGCGTTTCAGACACAACAGGTGGGTGAGCCAACTAGGGAGGCCTGGACACTGGACATGGTCCTGGCAGACAGTGATCAGATTAGGGGCCTAGAGGTGAGGGACCCGTTGGTGGGGAGTGATCACGCCACAGTCTGGTTCTTCCTGGACCGGGGGGGGAGGAAAGCCGAACAAGGACGGTAGTAATTGACTTTAGGAGTGCAGACTTCAGGGAGATGGGAAGGATCCTTAAAGATCATCTGGACAGGATAAGGCCAGATATGGATGCTGACAGCAGGTGGGGGATCATTAGGAGGGGAGTACAGTAGGTTACCAGATCTTGCGCAAGGGAAAGGCATAAGTTTGGTAAGGCCAGAAAACCCTGCTGGTGGACCTGGGAGGTACAGGAGGTGGTGAGGGAAAAGAGGGTGGCCTATAGGTGCTTCAAGTGCTTCAGGAGTGAAAGGGACCAGGAGGAATATGAGTGACAGCCGAGAGAGTCACCAGGGTGGTGAGAGCAGCTAAGACAAAAAAGGAGCAGTCCTTGGCCAGTGAGATCTGGAGGGGGGACAAGGGGTTCTTTAGATACATAGGGGAAAAAAGGAAAGTAAAGGGGCAGATCAGCAAGATAAGGATAGGGGATGGTTGGGCACATGAGGCGAGTAAACAGGCAGAAGTCCTAATGAGTACTTTGCCTCAGTTTTTATGGAGGGGGGGATGGAGGGGCTATGTCTTGCGAGGGGAGTGGGAGCAAACCGGAGGAAGGGGTGGGACCGGTAGCGACCAGGGGCCCTGATGGGTCTGGGGAAAGGGAGTTGCCACCACAGACAGATGGGGGACCAGCAGCGCAGGGTGAAAAGGGGGAGGATGTGGAAGCTGAAATCCTGGTAGAGAGAGTACGGGAAGCCGTCAGATCCCTTTGGACAGAGAAAGCACCTGGGCCAGATGAGATACATCCCAGGGTGCTGAGGGAATTGGCGGATGTCCTGGCTGTCCCTCTAGTGGAGCTTTTCAACATCTCTCTGAGGACTGGGTGGGTGCCCCAAGGATAGAGGGTGGCCTATGTCATGCCAATCCACAAGGCGGGTCATGAGAGGAGGTGGGAAATTACAGGCCCGTTAGCCTGACATCGGTGGTCGGCAAGGTGATGGAGGGTATTGTTAAGGAAAGGCTGGGGGGGGGCTACTGGAGCAAACTGGGTACTTCGACGATAGGCAGCATGGCTTTGTCATGGGAAGATTGTGCCAGACAAACCTTGTTGAGTTCTATGACTGGGTGATGAGGGCCCTGGACCAGGGTAGGTCAGTGGACGTCCTCTTTCTGGACTTTAGCAAGGCATTTGATTTGGTACCCTACAGTGGCCTGCTGGCTAAGCTGAAGGAAATGGGGGTAGGGAGACAGTTGTTAAGCTGGACAGGAAATTGGCTCTCTGAGTGTACTCAGAAGGTGGTGGTTGGAGGGTTAGTCTCATCCCCAAGGTGGGTTACTAGTGAGGTTCCCCAGGGGTCAGTGCTGGGGCCACTCCTGTTCAACGCCTATATCTAAAACATCAGGAGGGGGATCAGGAGTGAGATGAGCCTCTTTGCAGATGACTCAAAGCTGGGTGCAGTGATGGATGAGAAGAAGGGGAGGGTGGCCTTGCAGGAGGATCTGGAGGCTCTGGAAAGCTGGTCAGGAAAATGGAAACTAAAATTCAATGTGGGGAAGTGCAAGGTTCTGCACCTGGGAGTCAGAAATCCAGGCCAGGGGTATACCCTGGGAGGAGACATGATTCAAGTCACGGAGGGTGAGAGGGATCTGGGGGTAGTGGTAGATGTCTAAATGAACAACTCAGAGACCTGTAGGAGGGCAACGCCAAGGACAAATAGGATATTGGGATGCATCGCCAGGGGGATTACCTCCAGAAAGGCAGAAGTGATCCTTCCACTGTACAACTGCTTGGTTAGGCCACACCTCGAGTATTGTGTACGGTTTTGAAGACCACATTTAAAGAGGGACATTACACTCCTAGAGAGGGTCCAAAGGAGGGCAGACAAAATAATCTGGGGCCTGGGGAGAGGACCTATGAGGAGAGGCTCAAGGAGCTCGACATGTACACCCTGGAGGAGAGGAGGGAGGGGGAAGACATGATAGAGGTCTTTAAGTACATGAAAGAGATCAGTAAAGGAGGCCCAGTCAGGATGCTCCAAAGGAAGGAGGGTGGGGCAACAAGAGGTCACGGGTGTAAGCTGGAAGGGGCAGGCTCAGAGGGGAGAGGAGGAGATGTTATTTCACTGAAAGGGTGGTGGAGCCATGGAATGCACTGCCCAGGGAGCTGGTAGAGGTGGAGACTGTGGACGGGTTTAAGTGGGGATGGGACAGGTACAAGGGGAGGGTAAATCTGACGAGGCCCAATACAGGTGGAACATCTGGGACTGGGGACAGTGTAACCCAAGGGGAAGGGGGGTACACCAAAATCGGCCCTCAGTGCATGTGCTGAAAATCAAGCAGACTCGAGAGACCGTTAGGCCTATTGTGCCGACATTTTAGTATGTTAGTATATTCTGCTCTGCAGCTACCCTGCACCACAATTTATTTCCCAAACAAACCACTGCAGTAGCCCTCACAGCCTTCAGATATGCTGCACTGCAACTACCCCACATCACAATACATGATCACAACTACCCCCACCCTAGTACCACATTCACAGTAACCAAGTATTATTTCCTGCAACTGCCCAACATGATAATATCTGAACCACAGTGACCCAACACTAGTAACATTTTTTGTTTATAATTATTCTTTATTGTGCATGTCACAATTAACAGGGCTGTACAACACACATTTCTGTATAAGCACTTTACGTGCACTGTTATATTGCATTTCCTTTATATCAGTTTAGCTTTTCCATGTTAACCAAAACTTTGTTAAACTTCAACTTTCCTGCAGTTGCAAACTATTCAGAGGTCACTTATGTTTCATCATTTCAGTATTTGTCTTCCTGTATTTCAGGGATCCTGGTCTCTATATAATAGCTATTGCTCAGTTACCTTTTTTCATAGCTTTAATGCCTTTGGTCCCTTTGCCTTTTCCTACCTTCTGTGTTTGTCATTTATATCATCAGCATTGTCCAGCTCACCTATCTCTCTAAAATCTTTTCTGTCCTATTTCCAGTTGCATATGTCAGATGTTACATTTCCTGTATGTCCTTCACTATTTTAAACCATTCTTGTACTGTGGGGTGTTCCTGTGTCAACCACTTCTTTGTGATGACTTTCCTATGTACCAACACACATATTGCTCACAGATAGTGAGCATCTGGTCCCTTTATTTCTAGTGGTGGAAAGCCCAACGCTAGATTTTATATTTTAGGAGTTGTCAATTGAAATAAGTTCTGCAGCCTGAGTGACACCTCTGCTTTTAGTTGGTGTAGGGCTGGACAGGTATAAAACACATGCGTATGGGTGGCTTTTTCCTATCCAGTTTCTCCAACATGCTTCCTCTCTTTTTTCTCCCCATTGGGCCTTTATTTGGGAGGTTATGAAGTACCTAGTTTTTATCCTGCAGGCAAACTCCCTCCATCTTGGGTATGCCATTGGTCTTCCTATCCCCTCCAATATCCTTTTCCATTCTTTGTCTGTGAGTTTGAACTCCGCTTCTGCCTCCCACTTTAGTCTAACATGTTTGGTGGGAATTTTGGTTCCTATCTGCAGTATTTTTTAGATCTTGGCTATGGCACCATTCGTTATTCCCCATATTGATTACCTGTTCTATGTCTAGCTCCTCCTCCCCTATTCATTGTGTATTTTGTGATTTCCTTTTCTGGGTTTGTAGGCAGTTCTATATTTGCAGGTATCTAAAATAATCACAGTCATTCCAAGCAAATGTTTGTTTATATTCTATAAATGATAAAAAGTTGTCTCCCCTCATCATTTGTTTCAGGTACTGACACCCTCTGCTTGCTTGTCTGGTATACTAGCTGTATCTAATTTACCTGGTTGAAACTTAGGGTTCCCGGTCAGCCACATATATTGCCATTTTTCTTTTTTGATTTTTTGGGTGGGACTGAAATATATCCAGGGCCCTTATAGAGACCTTCATGGCTGTGTACCATTCCTCCTGTATTTCTAACAGCAATTTAGGCTGGAATATGAGGGATTGTGCTTGTCGTCCCTGTATCTGGGCTATTTCTAATTCTCTCCAGTGGGGATTCACACCTGCGTTCCCCCATTGCAGGGGCCAATATATCTGTGTGGCCATCCAATACTTTTCAATGCCTGGTACTGTTCTTCCTCCCCACCTCTTTTCAGGCCCTTGATATGCTAGTCCTAATCCATGCCCTTTTGTTAGACCATATGAATCTATGTATTTGAATTTGTATTCCTTGTAGCCAGTTTTCAGACAGGTATACTGGGGTACATTGGAAGATGTAGAGCAATTTTGAGAGTAGGTTCATTTTGGCTGTCTGTATTCTATCATGTTGTGGTAAGGGTAGGGTATTCCATCTTTTAATATCTTCCTTCATCTGTAGGAGCAGGGGAGGTAGTTATCCTGGTATATATATTTATTTGTGTTTCGGAGGTTGATTCCCAGATATTTTAAACTAGGGCGCATCCATCGCATTGGGTATTGTCTTCTGAAATTGTGGCTTGGGGTGAAATTAAATGTTAAGATTTTGGTTTTAGTGTGATTTAATGTATATCCCAATATTTCTCTTTATTGGGAGACTCGTTCCATCAGTTTGGGTATAGATTGTTCCGGGTCTTGCAGAAATAAACAGGACATCATCTGCATGAAGTGCTATTTTTTATTCCATTCCCCCTATTTGTATTCCCTTTATTTCTTTGTCCTGCTGAATTCTCTGTGCTAGGGGTTCTATATAAAAGGCAAACCACAGAGGTAAAAGGGGACTGCCCTGTCTAGTGCCCCTTCCCAAGTTAATCCATTTAGAGAGGCTGCCATTTGCCCTGACATGTGGGTGGATTATTTGCAGGAAGCTAGTCTAAAACCCAAACCCAGAGAGGATCCCGTATAGAAAGGGCCATTCCACTTTATCGAATGCTTTCTCTGCGTCAAGGCTCATAATCACTGCCTTTGTTTTGGTCTTGCTTAGGTGATTGATTACATGGGTTGCTCGCCTCACATTGTCTGCTGCCTGCCTTCCCGCCACAAAGCCAGTCTGGTCATTATGGACTAGGTCTGGGACCATATTCTATAATCTTTTTGCCAGTATCGTGGCCATAAATTTATAGTCCACATTTAAGTTTGAAATTGATCTATATGAGGCACAATTTCCTGGGTCCTTCCCAGGCTTGGGAATCACCGAAATCATCGCCTGGTTCCATGAGGGTGGTACCTTCCCCTCCTCACCCATCATCTCCCGATAGACTCCCTGCATGTTGGGATATTAATTTTTGTTAGAACTTTTTATATAATTTGGATGGGAACCCGTCTGTGCCTGTACATTTTCCCGTCTTGCTGTGCCCTATAACCCTCTGTATCTCCTCTGTTTCTATGGGCCTTACAAGAGCCTGCATCTGTGGTTCCGTAATCTGTGGCAGTTGTATTTGTTCCATAAACTCTTTTATTTTTGACTCTGGGTTTTCAGTCTCTGAGGTATATAGTGCTTTGTAATATGTTTCGAAGGCCACCAGAATATTGTCTGTATTAATCTCATTCTGCCCCATTTCTGGGTGGTGTATTTGTCTGATCTGGGCCTTTGCCTGCCTCGCTCATAGCCTACAGGCTAGCAGCTTGATTGCTCTGGGTCCTCCCTCTTAGTATTTTTGTCTCAGAAATTGCATCTCTCTCATGTTCTAATAGAAGGTTCAGTTTCTTTCTTAATTGTATTAATTCTTCCCCCTTTGTCTGTCTCTCTGAATTTGCTGTCATTGCTCTAGCACTTTAATTTGTTTCTCTATTTGTTCCTGCTTTTTCCTCCTTTTTTTTATTCTGATTGCCAAAATGGATACTAAATCTTCCCATATTATTGCAACACTAGTAACATTGTTGCAGCTACGCAGTCTTCTGCCCTGTGAATGTCATATTTTCCAGTATCTGCCCCATTACTACATAATCTATAGTAACACAACCATAGTAACCCCATATTATGCCCTGCAACTACCCTATGCCACAATATATTTCCGAAACATTACACTGCAGTAACTCTCTCATTGCTTACATGTATGCCATCCCACAACTACCACACATCACAATACATACACCCAACTACCCCATCATAGTACCACAATCACAGAAAACCATTACTCTTTCCTGCAACTACACAACATAGTAATGACTGTCCCCAACTCACCCATTTTAGAAGTCACAACTAAGCAATATGCATCACTGCAACTACATCAAGCAACAACATCTGCCCCACTGCTAACCCAATTTTGTCATACTCATGAAGCTACCAAATACAGTGGCCCTGAAGTGCAAAACACAAACAAAAAAAAAGTGAAATACAATTAAATTAGTAAAGCTACAGCCATAAAATGAAATGCAAACAAAAAATGTTAAACTATAAAACCAAATGTAAAGTGTGTTACTACAAAAAAATGTAACACAGCAAAACCCAGTGTAAAGTCCAACCCCTCAAAAATGTCAAATGCAGCACAAAACAATGAATTCAATCTAAAAATAATGAAGTTATAAAAAATGTATTAACACAGTTAAAACATGGATGCAAACAAATTTGTTATAGCACAGTGAAAAAAGCATAGCACATCTAAAAGATAAATGCAATCAAAAAAGCACTGGACAACTAAAAAGTGAATGAAAACAAAAAAGCATAGCACAACTATAAAGTGAATGCAAACAAAAAGTACAGCACAACTTAAAAGTGAATGCAAACACAAAGTACAGCACAACTAAAAAGTGAATGCAAACAAAAAGTACAGCACAACTTAAAAGTGAATGCAAACAAAAAATATAGCACAACTTAAAAGTGAATGCAAAAAAAGGTACAGCACAACTTAAAAGTGAATGCAAACAAAAAGTACAGCACAACTAAAAAGTGAATGCAAACAAAAAGCACCGCACAACTACAAAGTGAATGCAAACAAAATAATACAACAAAAATAAAATGCAAATGGGATAAAATGCAAAACAGAAGTAAAGAAATACTGTAAACAAGAAAGTGAAGAACTGAAAACCCAAGAGCTTGGTGACATCTTAAATAGCTGTCTAAAGAAGTAATTGCAGATGAATGCATCCTGTGCCAGTGATTCCCTGTTGTTGTTCTGCACACTTCTCACTTTCCCCATTCCTTGCCAAGGACTCAATATTGTCCAGAGGCAATCCATTCCTGTCTCAAGGGGAACATTATCTATTGTCTAGTGGCACCATCCGTCATCACCCCAGCCCAATGCAAAGCAATTCCTGGTACCCAGTGGTGTCCTCCTTCATCCTGTATCATCACATCCCTTGTGTCCAGTAGCACTACCTCCCTCTTTCTGTCCTCTTCCAAGCATTCCCCAGGGTCCAAGGGCTCCTCCTTGTTTCATGCCATGAACATCCTGGTTTCTGGTGCAGCGCCTTTTCTCATCCTAAAAAAACAACTAGAGATAGAATGTGGCCACTATGGTGCAGAACCTGAGTACAGTGACATATGGTTGCTTGCCAATCCAGAGCTCTGAAGAAACAAGCAGTCACTGCACTACAAAGTCAAACAATCACTGGTATCTTCAGGTTAAAGCATAATCATAAAGACATCAATACTTCCAAATTAAAATTAATTAGTATATTTCTGCCAGCATGTAGAAATCAACATCACTGTGAGTAAATACCAAATAGGCTGGTGCAATGAGGATACAGTAGAAATACAGCAGCAATAACAGGTACCTCTGTGCTTTACTCAAAAGGTGATTCAATAATGTTCACTTCCTCATCCTACCCTGAAACAAGCAGTCCCTGGCATTCTGCACCCTTTCCCTCACATTGTCCCTTGCTAGGAACTCTCTGGTGCCTTCTGGCAACACATTCCTTACTCCATCCAGTGTTAAGAACTCACAGGTATCTAATGGTACTCCTTTGTTTGGCTGTCCCATGTGAAACACTCCCTGGCATCCAGGATCACTTCTTCCTCGCCCCATTCCAAGAACTCCCTGGTGTCCAGTAGCACCTCCCACCTTTCTCTGTCCCATGCCAGATTCTCCCTGGTATCTAATGGCACCTCCTTACTCTGGCCCATTCTAAGCTCTCCCATGTAACCAATGGCACCACTTGCTCACCCTGACCCATGCCAAACTCTTTCTTGTGTACTGGGTCACACCTCCCTCAGCCCATTTCAAGCACTTCTTGTGTGCCCGGTATTACCCCCTATCTTTCTCTACAGTATCCAATATCCCACCTTGCTCACCCTGTTTCATGCCAAGCAATTCTTATCTCCTGTGGTGCTGCTGTCTCATCCACGCCTATGCAAAAAACACCCTGATGTTTGGCATGTCCTTCTCTCACTCAAGCACATCCAGTTCCCCTCACCTTATAGCATGCCACACACTATTTAGTTTCCAGAGGCTCCCTTCCTCTTACACACAGTACTGGCACATATGATATGTAAGCAATAACCCACAACAGGGTGTGCGGGGAGTCGATTAATTCCCAATACCACACCCTGGAGTGGGTTATTGTGCTTATAACATGGGGCGTCACCGGAGTTCGAAAAATCATGAGGAAAGCAACACAGGAACTTTTTTATGTGTCCTGCCACCACCACAATACTGTGGTGTTGACAGTGCTGAACTGTGCTATCTATGTGAACACCTATCACAAAATACAAGTAACTCACCATGCAGTCCTGGGGTAGTTCAACTGTGCAGTGCATTGGGCAAGAGAGACAGAGGAACTGGGAGAGACAGATACAGTTAATGTTCCACATCTGCTGCACTGTTGTGTCTGCTAGGGTATCTGTGTTTCTTTCTCTCCAGCATAGATAAAGAGCAGTGGATGATCTGGAATATGATGGGACAGACCTGCACCAACTGCACATCCTCTGTCTTGGCACCAACTGCCTGCAATGTGGCAATCAGCACCACCATGCCTGCTCTCCTTCTTTCTGTCAAGCCTTAACACTGTAAAACAAAATTAAAAGAGAAGGAGAGATGTTAAGGAAACACCACACAGACTTATTTATTTAGTTTTTGTTGACTGGGTAAGTGTACTAGACAAATCCTGCCTATTTTCAGGCACGACCCGGGGGAGGGGAAATACAGATGAATGCCAACTAACATTGAACCAGATTAAGCTGTTGGTGGTATTTTTAGTGAATGAGGGAAATTTGGCCAGGACACCAGGGAAATTCCCCTGCTCTTTTCGATAAGTGCCATGAGATCTTTAACATCCACCTGAACTACCACCAGTCCAGGCAGATGAGACCTCAGTTTAACGTCTCATCCGAAAGACAGCACCTCAGAAGTGCAGCTCCCCTCTCATACTGCACTACAGTGTCAGTACTGGGATATTAACCCAAGTGCCAGATGTGGGAACTGAACCCACAGCCCTCTGATCTCCCGGCCTCACGGGCGAGTGTGCTACCTACTGAGCCACTGACACTGCTTACTCAGATACAAAGGACTGCCACCTTTCTCGTTGCTGTGCCTGACTTCCCATCGCTCGCTGCAGCAGACAGGAGAATGACAGAGAGAGAGTCACAAATGGAAGACTGCCATAAGGAGTGGGCCCACAGATTGTCATCGCGGGTGGCCACAGTTACAGTCCCGTTACTTTATATCCTGCTTCCACTATCTGGCTGCCACTGGAGATGGAAGAATCAGACAGAAGCGAGAAGAGAGAGAGAGAGAGAGAGAGAGAGAGAGAGAGAGAGAGAGAGAGAAACCTGCAATCACACTGCACTGCATCTCAGTGGATGGGAACAGTGCTTCTCTCTTTCTCTCCCCCCAAACACTTCTGCAAGTCATGCCATGGGAATTGTGTTATGCTGGCATGACGGGGAGCGGCCATCATTGGGGCAAGTAAGAGGGAGCCATGCAGCAATTCCCCAAAGAGAGAGTCAAGGTCACATACACTGCAGGGCTGCTACCGGTTAACACATGGTGACAGATTCACTCTCACTTCCACTGAGTAGAACACAGGTCATGCTCACCCAGCTGACCTGTGTTATCCAAGGGTGCAATCAGCGGTGGATCCTCGCAGATCTAAAGGGCGGATAACTGGGTAGCACCAACATACGGCGTGTGAAATGTATGCCTGGGTGCCCCGTTGATCCCACTGGGTGGGTTGGTGGGATGATATAGTCAGGGGGCTTTACTATCTGATTGTTGTGGAGATGTTGGGGGGGTATCCATGATGCACATTGTGAAGCTACCCGTATATACCCCGATAGGACCACTGTGAGCTCTTCTGTCACTCTGTCTGGCAGTATGGTAAGAAACACTTTCAGTTGCCTGAAAAACACTACCACACCATGCATACTAGGAGATCCATGGGTGGGAGTGTGGGTCATCAGCGCTATTGCCACTCCATGTTACCTGGGGCACTGAATGACTGCCACTCAGTTTTGCTGAGCGTAGACAGTGAAGCATGTTGCACGGGTGACTCGCTACACATTTGCTGCTTCAAACAACATGAAGTCTTGCTATATTATGACAATTGCAGTATGACCGCAGGTTAGAACTGCTCTGGAGGTGAAATAGTTAACTTTCCATGCAGGCATGGAACTTAGAGCGCGAGTTCGGTTGAAAACTCTGTCTGTTGTTCTTCAAACTCAAACTGTCAGATTCTTTACTCCGCCTCACTGAACAGTCGCTCCGGAGATTTCTCCTTCTGCTCGGTTCATTTTGTCGGTTTAAAAGTATTATTTTTCGGTTTTCAGCCAAAATTAAACCGCAACCGGTCGGTTCAAGCTCTGTCTGTGGTAATGTAAGTAATAGATAGGTTTTACATTTAGTTTTTCTGTGTGGAACTTGTAATTCATTATCGGTTCGGTTTGAACCAATCAGGTTGTATTTAAATCTATTAGTCCTTTTTTAGAGTGCGGTTCCCGGTTCTTATCGGTTCTAAAAAAAACGGATTTCATTCGTTTTTCCGACCCAGTGACACTGTTGGGAACCGATAAGAGTATCTTCTTGGTGGATTGCCATAAGCGGGCAAGTTGGTTAGGCTGGCATTATGTCTGAAAACCCAAAAGAAAAACCCGGACCCACTGGGTTTCAACACTGTGGTGTTTGTGGGAAAGCTTTTGCTAAGGCTGACCCACACACCACATGGGTCTAATGTCTGGGGTTTGACCACCTCAATTCAGACTGCCAGATTTGTCACAATTTCCCGCACCACCATAGATAAGAGAGTTGGTAGGCTCGGGGAAGGGAGGCCAAAAGTCTGCTGACCGGATGGCCAGCCGGTTGGTACCAACCGAACTGGAGGAGTGCCCTCTGACCAGGGTGATACTTCCTCAGGCAAGCGAAGAGCGGTTCTGAGAGGCGGTTCCAGCAAAAGGACTAGAAGTCAGCTAGCATAGAGCCAAAAGTTCTCTCCCCAACTGCTGAGGAAATAGCTAAAGCAATTCAAATTGTCCAGTCTCTCTCCCGGTTCAACCCGAACCGACACCTTCAGGGAGGCGTTCGGTTCGGCCGGTTCCACCGGTTCAAGATTATAATTTTGAGGATTTTTATGAACCAGAGGAGGGGGAAGAGGAATATGAGGAGAGTGAATATGGTTTTGAAGATCTGGATGTGCCCATTGAACCGGACATCTCTCCAGATAGATCCCTAGGGGTTTCTCCTCCAAGGTTTTCTGAGTCCCCTTCTCATTTCATGTTTTATAAAAAAGTTGCTGAAACTCTCAGCTCCCTGTTGAGGAAGCTGTTGATGACCAAGAGGAGCCAGACTATGTAGAAATGATGGATATTCCAGAGTCTAGGAGACTGTCTATTCCTTTGCATACATCTTTTCGAAACAAACAGTAAAAGTTTAAAACTCCTCACACTATACCTCCTGTGGATAAAAGGATGGACAAGAGGTATACCTTATCAGGCTCCGACACTGATTTCCTCACTCAACAATGCAGCCATGTGGGGTAGTACAGGCTTCAGCCTGTGACAAAATAATATCCCCTAACTTCGCTACCCCCTGAGAAGGACTCCAGGAAGATTGATGCTATGGCAAAGAAACAGTACATGGCAGCATCTTTGGGACTCAGACAAGCAAATTATATGGCTTATGCTGCTAGGTACCAGAAATCCAGATGGGATACTGTGCTGGCCCTAGCAAAACAAGTCCCTGACCAGCTTGCCAGGGAGCTGGAACAGGTGGCTATGGATGGTATGAGGCATCAAGGTGCAATTTCATGCCGCAGTGGACTCTAATGATGTTTCATCAAGAGTCATGGCTACATCTGTGGCACTTCACAGGATGGCTTGGCTCAGATGTACTACCCTGTCTCAGGATACCCAGTCTAAGGCCATGGATTTTCCTGTTGTGGGAAATTCTCTGTTTGGGGAGCAAACAGAGAATTACATGAAGAAAATGGATGAATATAGGACCACCTATAGGAGTGCACAGGCAAGAGGAAGGCAGGCCACTCCTCAAAAGCAGCTTCCTAGTGGCAGGGGCAGGCCTTTTCATAGGCCTTTTTACCAAGCCCAAGCTTCCTTCTCCGCCTATGCTCAGAGGGGGTTCTTTAGAGGGAGAGGCAGACGGGGTACAAGCAGGTCTGCTTCCACCCCTCAGCCCAAAGCCCCTGCCAAGCAGGCACCCTGATGGGATTGCCAGGGCCGATTCTTCTCTACCTGTAGGGGGCAGGCTGGCTTACTTTGTCCAGGACTGGAAGTTTTTAACATCAGACAAGTGGGTCCTGGAAGTAGTAAGCCAGGGTCTGGTTCTCAGCTTCAAAAAATTTCCAAAGCTGAGAACCAGATCTTTTCCACCTGCAACTCCATCAGAGGCACTCACCCTAGAGGCAGAGGTCTCTACCCTCCTGGCTCTCAGAGCTGTGGAAATGGTTCCTCCCCTACACCAGGGCAAAGGTTTGTACTCCAGGTACTTCCTTACCCCAAAAAAGACAGGAGAATGGCGTCCCATCCTGGATCTCAGATATCTAAATAAGCACCTTTTACAGCCAAAGTTCAAAATGGTGACTCTGGGAATTATCCTACCCTCTCTGAGGCCAGGGGACTGGCTAGCTTCCCTGGACCTCAAGGATGCCTACTTCCATATTCCCATCAGAAGCTCCCATCAAAAGTACCTCAGGTTCGAGCTGCCCTCAGGCCACTACCAGTTCAGAGCAATGCCCTTCGGCCTCACTTCTGCCCCAAGGGTATTCACCAAATGCCTGGCAGTAGCAGTTGCCTACCTAAGAAGGCAAAAGATTGGCATCTTTCCCTACCTGGACGATTGGCTCATAGTAGGCCAGTCCCCAGACCAGGTCAATTTACATCTTCAGATAACGCAGCAACTGCTTACCTCTGTAGGCTTCCTTCTGAATCTCTCAAAGTCAGTTCTAGAGCCTGTCCAGCTTCTTACCTTCATAGGCGCAGAACTGAACACACAGGAAGCCAGGGCCTTCCTTCCCCTGGACAGGGCAAAGACCCTAGTCTCCCTGGCCTCCTCATTTACCCTGCAGGCCTCCCGGCCAGAAAGGCATTTTCTGCAGCTCCTAGGACATATGGCTGCTTCCACAGCAGTTGTGCAGGGAGCAAGATTTCAGATGAGGGACATCCAGTTCCATTTGAGAGCTTTTTGGTCTCAAAGAAAGGATCCTCTTACCAAGTTGATCCCAGTAACTCGAACCCTGATCCAAGCCCTACAGTGGTGGCAGGATCAGAGCAACCTGAGACAAGGGGTTTCTTTTGTCACTCAGTCTCATTCTCTAATCCTTACTACAGATCCGTCCCTCTTGGGCTGGGGAGCTCACATGGGCGACCTCACCACCCAGGGTCTGTGGTCTCCCCAGGAATCTCTGCTCCACATCAACCTGTTGGAGCTCAGAGCAGTTTTTCTAGCACTTCAAGCTTTTTCCAAATCTGTTCAGAACAAGAGTATTCAGGTCAGAACAGACAACACCACTACAATGTGGTACATCAACAAGCAAGGGGGCACTCGGTCTACGGCCTTGTGCACTGAAGCGATGAAGTTGTGGTCTCTGGCCTACTCCCTGAACACCTCCCTTACGGCAGTCTACCTCCCAGGCAAGGACAATGTCCTGGCAGATGCTCTCAGCAGGATTTCCCAGGGCCACCACGAATGGTCACTGGATCCCCTGGTCTTGGGAGTAGTATTTGCCAGATGGGGCACCCTGCAGATAGATCTTTTGCAGCTGAGACAATCACCAACTTCCTCTTTTTTGCTGCAGGCCCCCAGTGTTGGGCTCACTCCCCCTGGATGCCTTAGCCCTCAGTTGGGAAGGGAAGTTCCTCTATGCCTTCCCTCCCTTTCCCCTCCTGTTCAAAGTGCTAGTCAAAATCAGATCCCAATCCTGCAAAGTCATTCTGATAGCTCCAGATTGGGCCAGACAACCCTGGTATCCACTCCTGCTGTCCTTAGCAGTCCATCCTCCCCTGTGCCTTCCAGGAATCACAATCATTAATCTGTGCCCAGGAAGGGTCTGGTATCCGAATCTCAAATCTTTCAATCTCAAGGCTTGGTTCTTGAAGAGTTAGAGTTTGCTGATTTACACCTTTCCCAAGGTGTAATGGATATAATGAAGGCCTCAAGGAAGCCTTCCACCAGAATGCCTTACAATTCCAAATGGAAAGGTTTTCCATATGGTGCTCGGAAAAGCATATTTCCCCAGTCTCTGCTGATCTACCCACAGTCCTGGATTATATGGTCCACCTGAATTCTTTGGGGCTGAGACCAGCTACCCTGAAGGTGCACTTGGCAGCTGTGTCTGCTTTTATTTCAGCAGGTAAATCTTCTTCTCTTTCAGCTCATCCTGTATTTTCCAAGTTTTTTAAGGGGTTGCTTCACACCAACCCTCCATTCAGGAATCCTGCCCCTGCCTGGGATCTCAATGTTTGCATTGCTCAGCTTATGCAACCCCCCTTCGAGCCCTTGTCTTCAGCTGAGCTCAAGTACTTGACTTGGAAAACTGTGTTTCTGGTAGCCATCACCTCTGCCAGATGCATAAGTGAATTACAAGCATTGTCAGTGGAGCAGGAGTTTATCTCTTTTCACAGAGATAAGGTGGTCCTCCGGACTAACAGAAAGTTCCTGCCTAAGGTGGTTTCAGATTTCCACCTTAATCAATCTATTTCTCTTCCAGTGTACTTCACTGACCACTCCTCCTCTGGGGAGAGGAGGCTGCACAGCCTAGATGTGAAGAGAGCCCTTAGTTACTACATAGAGCGTACCAAGGGTCATAGGCTTGACTCCCTCCAACTGTTCCTCACTTATGGCGAAGTTGGTAAAGGGAAGCCAGCCACTAAAAGATCCATTGCCAGGTGGATTGTCTCTTGTATCCAATTCTGCTACGAGAAGTTGGGTAAAGATCCCCCCTCAGGCCTGAGGGCTCACTCTACCAGAGGTACAGCTGCTTCTCTGGCTGCTGCCAGAGACATTCCTATTCTAGAAATATGTCAAGCAGCTACCTGGAAAACAGTTCACACTTTTACCAAGCACTACTCCCTGGACATCCAGGCTAGGAGTGATGCTCGGTTTAGCACATCCGTTCCTTCAGAGCCTATTCCTAAGTAGGTTCTGTCCCTCCTCCATGGGGGTATTGCTGTGTAGTCTGCAATTGTCATAATATATGAAGACTTCTATGTTGTTTGAAGAAAAATTACTCACCTTAGTAATGTTGTTTTCTTCTAATGGAGTCTTCTATATTATGACCTCCCCTCCCCTGCCCTCTCAGAACCTCTGTTTTGGGATGTGGGTGAGCAGTACAAGATTGGCACTTTTTTTTTGGTGCCCACCTTGTTGTTTTTTACCTTCCTTTTTCGGTGAATTGGTGTTGTGTTTTTCCATTTTTGGGTCTCCTGACTTGAGTCTTTGTTTTAGGCCAAAAAATGAGTGTTTATGTTAGTAGCCAGTTGGCTAGTGTAGGTTTACAGCTTCCACACAGAGCCTTAGTGAGTTTAGCTCATAAAGATCTGACAGTTTGCATTTGAAGAACAACAGACAGAGTTTTCAACCGAGCTCACGCTCAAAGTTCCATGCCTGCATGGAAAGTTAACTATTTCACCTCCGGAGCAGTTCTAACCTGCGGTCATACTGCAATTGTCATAATACAGCAAGACTCCATTAGAAGAAACAACATTACTAAGGTGAGTAATTTTTTCTTTCGTGGTGGGGGTACTCCACCGGCACTGTGGGGTCATGACTACCTGAGAAATAACATGATAGAAGGTAACAAAGCACTGTGACAACTACCACTAACATGTGGCATGGAGAGGTAGCAAGGCATAAGGCTACACTACAGCACTGGTTCTTGTCCAAAAGTGTCACTTGCTTACTGACAAAATTAAATGGCTGCCTCTCACATCTCCAGTTCCACAACCAATGGAAATGTTCTGGCCTTCCCACTGGTCTCTGTAACAGCCACGTCACAGCAACTGTGCGAATAACATGGATTAATGTATATTCATGTGCTGCTGCTTAGCCAATTCCCTTGCTCCATTTCCCTACCCTATGTTATAAAGGGATATAATTCTATTGAGGGGTCCTAATATAGTCAATAAGCCATGAGCCCCAAGCGCCTGTAGCATTATGACCTCATTTGGACCCCGAGATGATTTGAATTATATCCCCATTTACCACACTTACCTAGCGTTTGTTTCATATAATGCAGTCCGATGATGCCTGTTTTTTTGTATTTTTCAGGGTGCTTCTTATGTGTGCTAATTAGCGTAGGAATTTACTAACTGGTTTACCAGCTGTGTTCATCGATGTGTACTCAAGGATGTCAATTTTTTCCCTCAACTGTGAGCTAAAAGGAGGAAATGAAAGAGTGCTCCATTGTGAGCTGCACAGCCGAGGTGACTTTATATGATGAATGGTTGCTGTTGCAATCTGATTTTGAAAAGTAAAGCAATGACTGCAGTTATGCACATCAGAACAAATGCTGTACATGTTTTATTTAATTTAGGGTTGGTTTCTTACTTTTCCATTTGTACTTTACTTCAGCAATAAACCACAACAGGGTGCAGATTATGCTGGTATTTACCCATGCTTGTTGTGATTTTGTCAGAAGGCTGCAGGCCAAATAAGTGAACTACGCCAGAAGTGGGTAAATCCCAGCATAAGCAACATCCTGTCATGGTTTATTGCAATTATGCCATGTCTCCCTGTAGTAAAAAAAAACAAAATTAATTTCCATTTCAAATTTATTTGTTTAATTTACTGCTGTACCAGAAAAAAACAAGCATTTGTCAATGCCGAATGTCTGCTTGCTGGCATTGGCATTGGCAGAGTAGGAGTTAGAGAGCTGCATAATAGGAATGGCAGTGAAGTATTGAACTGAAGCCAACCCCACCACCACCCTGCAGAGACTGACAGGCATCGGGGTGTGCCTTTGGGTCATCAGGCATAACGGCCATGCCATTTCAACACACCCAACCCTGCAGACACTGACAAGTGTCACGGTGTGCCTTGGGGTCTTTGGCCCTTATACTCACCCCATTCCATCAGGAAATACGATGAGATGGGTGCAGTATAGGAGGATGGGGTGAACTTTGGGGCCGAAGAGTTCAAGGCACAGCTTGATGCCTCTCACTGGCTGCAGGGTGTGGGTGGGGGTGGAATGGTATGAGTATTACAGGCGACAAGCCCAAGTCACACCCCTGATGCCTGTCAGTCTCTACAGCATGGGGCATTATGGTCGGAAACCCTAACGCCTCAGGCGTTCGTTGGTATTTTCACTCCAAATTTTCAACATAGGTTTTTTGTGACCCCCACCTTATGAACAATGGCAACATCAGTTTGTTAGCCGAGAGCTGATTTTGCACAGCGATTACACCATTTGGCACCACAGGTGCGAAAACACATTTCGAACAGGATGTGAAAAATGACAGCTGTACTGTTCATGGGGAGGTGCAAAAATGGCAATGTTGAAAATCTGCAGTGAAAATATTAAAAAAACTGGTGAAGTCACGAGCGTGCGTAGAAACTGCAGAATGCACACCCGTAATGTAATTAGTTTGGGGATTTTTTGCAGCAGATTGCCAACACAGACATTTTGGGACCTCTGCTTATGAGCAGTGTCATTGTGATTTTCTTAATCTGTCCCGAACAGTGATTTCCCACAGCGACCACGCATTTCTGTGCTGTAAGTGCAGAAACACATTTTGGCCATGGTGTGAAATATGTCAGCTGTACTGTTCATAAGGAAGTGTGAAAAAATGCCAGTGGTGAAAATCTGGACTGAAAATATTACAAATTCATGAACTTATGAGGGTGCGTGGAAACTGCGCAAAGCTTGCTCGTAATACAGTCATTTGGTGGACTTTTGTCACCAAATTTTTAACATAGCCATTTTAAGACCTCTGCTTATGAACAGTTTCACTGTGATTTTCTTAATCTGTCCCGAACATTGATTTCGCACACTGACTGCGCCATTGTGCGCTACATGCACGGAAAGACATTTTGGGCAAGATGTGAAAAATGACAGCTATACTGCTCATAAGGAGGTGTGATAAAATGGTAATATTGAAAATCTGGAGTGAAAATATTAAAAATTTGCGAACTTTCGAGCGTGCGTAGGAACTGCACAATGCACGCTTCTAAAACAGTCATTTCTGGGAAATTTTACCAAATTTTCAACATAGGGTTTTTGGGGGCCTACCTCATGAACTGTGACACTGTTGTTTTGTAAATCAGTCCCGAAAGGTGGTTCCGTGCAGTGACCGCAAAATCACCTTAAGGGATCGAATAACAAAATGACAGTGCCAGAATTCATGAGGTGGGGTCCCAAGAACCCCATGTTGTAAATTTGGTGAAAGAATTCCCCAAAATGCCTGAGATATGCATCAAAGTTGAAACAGCTCTATTTATTCCATTATACAGCTTACTGGCATTTCCTCAGTTTGCGGTTGGCTTTGAAGAGTGCAGACGTGTTCCCGGTTCGCCGAAGATCATCGTGCCAGACTCCGGAGGTAAGTATAGGGTGAGGTGGGGGTGTGGGGAGGCAGGGTGCGCAGAGGGTGGGCGCAGGTGGGGGCAGGGGGGTCAAGACAGTCAGAGAGGGACCATTTTTTCTTACAGGGCATTTTTTTTTAAAGAAGACACAGGACTTTTGCCATGCTGGGGTGGGCTTCCAGCATGGCAGCTGGAAAGCTGTTTGGGGGGGGAGTGGAGCCGATGTGGGATTGGGCACCCCCATCAGCGATACGGACTTTTGCCATGCTGGGGTGGGCTTTCAGCATGGCACCTGAAGTCTGTTGGGGGGATACAGTGGAGCCGACGGGGATGGGCACCCCTGTCAGCCTTACAGACTGTTGCCATGCAGGGGTGGGCTCCCAGCGTGGCACCAGGAACTCTGTTTGGGGGGAGCGCAGCGGAGCCAATGGGGAATTGGGCACCCCCATCAGCCATACAGTGTGTGTGTGGAGGGAGCGCATGGGCATGCTGGGGTGGGCTCCCAGTGTGCTACTTGTTGCAGTGGGATGGAGCTATCTATGACAGCTGTTTCAGTGCAGTGGAACGCCCTCCTGTGTTGCCATGTATCCAAGTTACAGCACCATTACTGTCTGCACCGGCTGTGAATGTATTTAAAAATAGTGATGCTGGCTTCTATTATGGAATACCAAAAGTTATAAAACTAAGCTTAAATGTTTTTTTTTTATATAATTAATGGCAAGAGAATTAAATCCTGCATGTTTAAGCTGCAGCTGCTTTTGTAGAGAGAAAAACCCGCAGCAGCAGCAGCAAGAACATGTTATGAATATGCTGAGGAGAATTAACAGGAAAAACGCTAATGAGTCAGCAACAATGCCTGAGACAAAGGGAGTCGAGGAGCATATGCTGGAGCCCTGCAAAGGGATTTTGTTTGAATCAATTCCTGGTGACCGAAAGCCAGTGAAATAGTCAGATGGCATAGAGAAGGGAAACACTGATCATGGACTAAGGGCAGCAAATAACAAACCAGCTAGGATTGTCACCAGCAAACCTGAGGAGGGAGGAACTGCCTTCCTGCCTGAGGTGTCTGCTCTCTGTGCCACTGGGTCGTCCTCTGCGAGTAAATTGAAGGAGCCGCTAGCTCGCCTAGTAGAAGGGTCACATTGCAGGCTCTCAGCCGTTATGCTAGTGTCATTTGTCTGCTTGGACATCAAGGATTCTGCATTTGCTTTGGGATTTTTTGTCTTTTTTCACCTGTTTAATTGAAAATGTCTGGGGAGGTGCACTTGTGGTTTATTATTTAAAAGAGCAGTCCATTCTGAAATTATACTTCACTGTCGTGGCTTAGTGGTGAAGTCATATTGCAGTTTTTTCCTATTATGTTCATGGTCTCAGATGGAT
The DNA here is from genome assembly GCA_016271365.2 of Neoceratodus forsteri. Taxonomy (NCBI): domain Eukaryota; kingdom Metazoa; phylum Chordata; order Ceratodontiformes; family Ceratodontidae; genus Neoceratodus; species Neoceratodus forsteri. Next base: position 198,830,281 of record JADMNL010000025.1, read on the forward strand.
TTCATAGAGTGATGCTTGCAGATGTTACAGACTGGTACCAGTTGTGTAAGTTAAGCTGGGATTTAACATGGCAGAAAGGTGCCAATCAGTCACTCAGAGTCTCTAATTCCAGGATGCCATTGTGTAATATGTCTTTGGTGTGTGCATTTTGCAGTTCATGGCCACTGTAGACAACCCTACTTAATTACTATACTAGTCCCACCTGTATTCCAATCATGCCATATCAAGTGAAACAAACCATACAAGACCGTCCTCCCCAACCAATTCCATGTAAACTGCAATTTTCATCACCATCCCCATATGCAGCCATTCATTTACTGTTGGTAATTTACCTCATTTATTGTACATCACAGTGTGACATCATTCATATACAACCTACCTTATTTTCAAGAGCTGCCATAGAATACGCTTCAGTTTTATCAGAGTCTGTTCCTCACTACAGCACAAACCTCACCATCGCTTTTGCAACATGTTTTTTGTGTTGCCTTCCCTGCTATAGCAGGCAAGGGTAGCTGTAATCACAATTTAAGTAGTTATGTGTCCCTTTAACATCAGTACCCTTAAAGTATGAAATGGCAGCCCTTGATCTGTGTGCCTTGAACCAAATCAATCACAATAAAAAAAAAAAAACAATACTGCAAAGATTTATTGAAGAAGACTAATTGTCAATATTTTAATCATATCGTTGAATACTCTATATTGGACTTGCTTTTCTGTCTGCATGGTGATACTGATTTAATTTGATATTGCTGGTATTGCAGCCCAAGTTGTACCTGCTTACTACAGTGTGCTTATTTCGTTATCGAACAAAATGATTCACACCACACAGTTTAACTTTTTAAACATTTTATTCCCTAAAGTACTTTTGCAGTACCTGTGGATTAAACTGTACACGAATGTCTTGTCAAAAACAATGTACTGAAGGCTTGTAGATTTGAAACATCTAATGCCCCAACCAAACACATTTAATCACTGTAGCTTGCATTATCTTGTCCCCTCCAATTCAGACGTATATTCAACAACGTAGCACCATTTTGCCTCTGTTAACAGGATGACTTCATTTCGCACAATATTGATTCAGTGCCATATTCACAAAGCGGACATGGATAAACACAATCACATGTGTCTCACCCTTAGTACCCCACTCAACTATGCCAATATGAACTGGAAGGCAATAATAACCCCCACCTGCTGTTCACCTTTAGTGCAGTGCTTCTTATGTGGGAAAGGATCAGTGTAATGCTGGGCACCGGACACCAAAATGGATGCCTGGTCCAGCTCACTGTAAATTTGTTGACTTCACACAGAGCCTGGGCTACTGAAATACAGTACTCCTCTAAGGACTGTCATATCCTCTTTGGTGATGCCTACAATATTCAAGTATCACTGGCCCGTGTGGCCTCCAGTCCTTCACGGAGACTCAAAAGTTGGGACGAGTGGTCAGCCCACCAATTTGGAGTGAGGAGGGTCCTGTGGCCTTGTAGAGGGTAGTGTGTATAAGCTACTGCAGCACATAGGGCAGTATAGCCTTTAATAGCCATCTTCAATGTGGTCATTTTGATGTGAACAGGGCGCATGACTTTACTTAACCCTGCTAGGCATGTAGGAGCACTGCCAGTAAGGTATGTGGTGCAGAAGAGGCATACACAAGGGATCACAGATGAATAGAGGTCCCCACATGTGTATAACACTACTTCTATGAAATACAAGCATCCTTCTATGGGTGTGATTCTATTTATGTATATTGACCTTAATCAGTAATTGCCAAGGCCATGGATATTGCAATAGTTCATTATGTTTACTGTTCCAGTTTCAGTCTGCTTCAAGAAATGTCAACTTCATCAACTGCTGCAATATAATACTCTTTATCTGCCACTGACTGAAACATCATTCTTAGTTATTGTTATACTTTTGGGTGGGATTATATGAAAACTGGGACAGTGGAAAGTGAGGTGTCCATCAGCTACGTAAACAATCTTGTATTCCACAGGTAATGTAACACTGTGCTCTACTGCACCAAAGAACTTGTGTCAATATATTTCTTACCCTTTGAATGTTAAGGAGAACCCAAAAAGCAACTTTTATATCATCATCTCTACACTGCTGATTTACTTGTTTCACAGATTTTCCAGATATAACTCTTAAGGGTTTAATTGTTACAAAACAAAAGAAACACATTTATCTATATAATGTGATAATGCTTACAAATCTGCACAAACATATGCAACCATATAAACCACGTCTGTTAGCTGCATCAATTTAAGTGTCCTTTACAACGTTTCTGTCTGCACATCTGACATAAATCCTTTTATTCAGATGTGTAATGTCAGACGATGAATAATGTTTTTCAAATTGTATTCCTGGTGAAAATTCAATTTCAGTTGTTTTTGTTTGTGTAACTGAAAACTGACAAGGCCTGCTACGTTTCACATTTGTTTTTTTAGTACAACTTTATCTGAAAACAACCTTCCTCTTCCACGTCTATTATGAGAAGAGTCATATAGAGAACTCGCTTGTCAACTATCACTGAGCTGGATGCAGAATATCCTGATACTGGTATTCAGTCATTCACTTCGTATGCAGTTCTGCTAAACTGTGGATTTTACAATATTTAAATGTAGAATTATTTCACATAAGAATACTAATCATTAAATTGTTAACTCTGAATATAAAATAGGCAAAGAAATCCGTGTGTCCTGTTTGACTGAGACTTGGTTCTGGCCATTGCAGTAAGATAGTGCCACCATTGGCTAAACAAGTCCCTGCCAACCAGGGCAGCTCACAGAATTCATAAGCCTCCTGTTTCCTAGTTTCCATCACAAACATGGCTGCAGCCTTTACTCAAATATAAAAAACTTCAACTAGGCCCTAAAAATAAAAGTCCTTTAAATTAAATAAGGTAAGCAAATAATTTAATGTTATTTATACTCATGAGCCCCCACTTATAAATACACACAAATTAAAAAAAAAAATCAAGTACTACTCAGAGTTTACATTGCTGGTGTTTCTTTGATGACCATGAAAAATCCCCCACCTATCCCTACCATTTTGCCAGAGAACTCACTGCTCCTTACCTGGCAACAGATACAATTGAGGTTCTGGCTCCACTTCAGGACTGTGTGTGTATGTTTGTTAGTATGCCAGTTGAGCTCTGAAGCATGTTGAATTCATGTATTCCATGTTACCATTCTGTGTGTGGGGGAGGGCAGGGGCAGGGGAGCATTCTACTACTGGAATAATGCAGAGCTTTGAATTCTTCTGTTCCATGGTAAACAATCACGCAATGTATCGAGTGTGAAGAAAGATAGATGACTGACAGGTGAAAAACATCTGTGGAAGGACTATTTTACATTATTTAGCTACATTTTATTATATTTTTTTGTGACTTTGAAAACTTTTAGAATGTTCTTTTTTTCAAAGTTACCTATAGGCCCATTTTATATAATCAATAAGACATGGCTGGGTGTTGGTAGTACTGAGATACCCGCACACCCAGAGGCTGAAGGCACTCGATCTGTGGTCTCGTGCCTAACTACGCCTCTGGGTGTGTGGTTATCTCAGTACTACCAACACCCAGCCATGTCTTATTGCTTACATAACAATGCTTTAAGAACACCTCTACTGATGTGACATTATGTAAATAATAATGTTTCACAGTAGTGGTTATGTCCACAGATGCTCATAAAATATAGTTTTCTAAATGTGCTTCTAGTACCATCCATTTCCAACCCAAAATAAATAATTTTAACATTTAATGTTCAGTACTGACTCCTACTACCAGTCAGTCATGAGTCCTGTCACTTCAAACACATCATTCTCAGATCTGTATGCGGAAAATAAGTACTGAAAGCAAGCCTTGCAAAATATGGCTGTGTGTCATGTGAGAGCGTACTGAATGCTACTGTTTGAATAAATATCTTCTCAAGACTGTACCAACACCAGCAGGTGGAGGTGATACTGATGGGGGATTTCAACATGCCTGATATGGACTGGAGTATCCCAGTGGCATCATCTAATAGAAGTATAGAGGTTCTGGAGGACCTGCAGGGGGCATTGCAGAAACAGCTCATAGATGAATCTTCATGGAAGGGGGCTACACTGGACCTGGTACTGTCAAACAGTAGGGGACCCCTTGAGGACAGCGACCATAAAAAAATGCACTTTAAGTTGTGTATTGGACAACAAGCATTCCACTCCAAAAGAAAGGTCCTAGTTTTAAAAATGATGGACTTTAGGAAAATGGTGGAGGGAGTTACCAGCACTCCGGCAAGGATACTGAAGGGAGATGGGGTAGAGAAAAGGTGGAAGAAAATTATGGAGGCATTAGAGGAAGCTGCAAGCCTATGTCTCATAGAATAAGAGGAGGAGGAGACCACTTTGGTTCTCACAAAAAGTGATAATAAACTTTAATAATGATAATAAACTTTATTTTTATGGTGCCTTTCAAACACCAAGGCACCTAACAAATTTAAAATCACAAATCAAACATCAACAACATAAATCATATAAAATCAATAGTATCATCATACCATCAATCACCAAATGCCTGGTGCCACAAAAACGTTTTCAGGGCTTGCTTAAATCCCTCCATGGTCGAGCACTCCTGTAACCGACGGCGTAGAGAATTCCAAAGGGTTGGGGGCCACATACATGAATGCTTTAGCCCCAGAAGATTTCAAACACACCCTTGGAATCTCTAGCAACCCCTCATTAGCTGAGCTGAGCAATCGTCCAGGGCAGTAAGGGACCAGGAGCTCTTTCAGGTAGTCTGAGCCCAGTCCATGTAGGGCTTTAAAAGTTAGAAGACCGACTTTAAAGGTAATCTGCCACTGTACTGGCAGCCAGTGCAGTCCACGTAGCACCGGCAAAATATGACAGGACCGAGACGATCCCATTAAAAGCCGGGCCGCCACGTTCTGCACCAGCTGCAGGTGATGGATTTCCACCCCAGGTAGCCCTAGGTAAAGGGAGTTGCAATAATCTAAGTGCAAGGACACAAAGGCGTGGACCAGAGTAAGAAGATCATCGGACAGAACCAGATGCTTAATCCTGGAGATATTCCTTAAATGGTAAAAGGAAGATTTGATGACAGCTGACATCCCCAGGTTTCACACCCGTTCAGAGGTCAGGAGTGATAGGACCCCAAGGAAAAGTCCAGAGGGCAAACCAGCCCCCAAACCCCCTATCCGGTGACCTGGGTCCACAACCAGCACCTCAGTCTTTTCCGAGTTCAACTTCAACCAACTGGAATCCATCCACTCCTGGATTTCTGTGAGAGAGCTCCATCCTGGTCAGGTGCAAAAGAAAGGCAGAGCTGGGTATCATCAGCATAACAGTGAAACCTCAGCCCATACCTTCTGACAATGTCTCCGAGGGGCAGCATATACACCTCGAACAACATGGGGGACAACACTGAGCCCTGAGGTATCCCACAAGACAGAGAAACTGGGTCTGAGGAATAAGCCCCAGACAACACTCTCTGAGTTCTTCCCATGAGGAACAATGTAAACCATCCGAGGACTGTACCTGACAGTCCGCAGATGAACCTCAGATGGCCAAGTAACACTCCATGGTCCACGGTGTCAAAAGCTGATGAGAGGTCCAGAAGAACCAATATGGAATGGCTCTTTTGATCTCTAGCCATCAGGAGATCATTGAGTACCCGATCCAGCGCTGTCTCAGTACTATGTCTCTTTCAAAATCTGGATTGGAGGGGTTCATAGATGTCATGGATGGTCAAGTGGTCTTCCAGTTGTGTGGCCACTACTTTCTCAATCACCTTCACTAAAAAGGAAAGGTTAGAGATTGGTATGTAGTTTGCATGGCAGTCTGGGTCCAAAGAAGCTTTCTTCAAGAGTGGTGTCATTACCACCTCTTTCAGGGAGCTAGGAAACTCACCTGTTTCCAAGGAGCACCAGACTATCTGCACTAGGACCGGACCGATGGAATCCATACAACCCAAAACCAGGGAAGTTGGTCCTGGGTTCAAACTACAGCACGTAGGGCGCACACTCTGGATGATCCGTATGACATCCATGAACACTGGTCGTTTGAAGGTACTCCAGGAAAGCCAAAGAGCAGTGACCATGTGCTGATCCAAAGCAGCACCCAGAGAGTGTGCTGGTCGGAGTACTGCACTGATGTCAGCGATCTTAGTCGCAAAGAATCGAACAAGTTCATCGCACTGTACTTGTGAAAAGGCTTGTAGACAGGCTGGGTTGCACAGTCTGTCCACAGTTAGAAACTGGGTGATTCTGAACAGCTGCAATCTCCCCGGACAGGAACTCTGCCTTCTTATGGGTGATTGCAGATTGATAGACTTGATAATGGTCCATCAATCTAATGTGGTCGGCATCAAGGGCGGATTTCCGCCAGCAATGCTCTAACCTTCGTCCTAGTCGCCACATCTCCCTCAAAGTTCCATAAAACCATGGGGATAGAGGGTGAAGGGAGAGAGGATGAACACAGAGTGGAGCAATGAGATCCAGAGCCACCGAAATGGCTGAGTTACAGGCAATCACGAGGATTTCTGGGTCATTGTTTGCCACTGGGAGGGACGATAGGTCAAGCACCGCCGCTAGGTTTTGAGAACTTACGTCTCGTAAAGGACTGTACCTGACCATCTCCACAGAGGTAGGCCTGTGAAGGGGGACACTAAAACTAAACCCCACAGTGTGATGATTGGATCACCCAACTGGTTCCACCCCCAAGTCGGAGGCTTCGATCCCCAGGAGGAAGACTAATTCGAGAGAGTGGCTGTGTTTATGAGTAACAGTGGTAACGATCTGTGTGAGGCCCAGTGATGTCATCAATTGGAGGAAGAGCTGTCCAAATTGCGAGAGTTCATCGTCGATCCAGGTGTTGAAGTCACCCAGGACCATCAGTCTGGGCTACTCAAATGCTGTGTTGATGACAAAGTCTGCAACTTCCTGAAGGAATTGCTCTTCATCTCTGGGTGGACGGTAGATGAGGGCAATCTGACAACCTACACCTGCTACTACGGTACACTCAAATGGCTCAGTTTCCTCAACTGATACACTTGTGAGGTTAAGTTCAGTCTTAAAACAGACCACAACCCCCCCCACCCCATGATCCAATCTCGGGAGGTGCATCACCAAGTACCTGGCCGGAATTAAAACCTACAATATGGGGCCAGAGTTCACATTCAGTCAGGTCACAGTGATGCAGGTCAGATCCACAGTTTCAACAAGATCTGCAATAATTGCAGCCTTGTTTTTAATGGACCTGGCATTGCATAACACCGCCCGAGTTGGACAAGCCTCCCGAGCCATCCGAACCACCTGCCTACCACAATTGGTAGTGCCCTTGGGTGTGGAAACCAGACATGGTGGACCACGTTCTAGGTTCCATTTCACCCCAGGACATCTTCTGGATCTTACCACCCCGATACGATGCCCCCCCACTCTAGTAGCTGAGGTGGTCAGGGCAAAAAGAGTACCCTTCAAGCTATACAAAACAACACATGGAAAACAGGACAGGGAGGTATATAGGAGCAAAAGAAAATAAGCAGCAACAGGGATCAGGGAGGAGAAGGCTCTCACCGAAGACAGCAAAGTCAGTGAGGATGGGGGAAAAACATTTTACAAATACATCAGTGACAGAAGAAAAAATAAGGCAGGAATATTGAGATTTAAGGGAGGTGAATGTGTGGAGGAGGATCAGAAGAAGCAGACATACTGAACAAGTATTTCTGCTCAGTATTCATGAAGGAAGTGGAAGGAAAGGGTCCAGAGATAAATGAGAAAATAATGAATGGTGGGGGGTGGATACAAGCCCCTTTACAAAGGATAGGGTATTTAAAGAACTGGAGAAATTAAGAATGGACAAGGCAATGGGACCTGACAGGGTACACCCAAGGATAATTAAAGGAATGAGTAAAGAACTGGCAGTGCTCCTGGAAACCCTGCTCACTCTATCCTTGAATACAGGAATAGTCCTGGTAGATTGGAGAAGGGCAAATGTGGTGCCAATCCACAATAGTGGGAGTCGTGAAGAGGAAGGGAAGTATAGGCCACTAAGCCTGACGTCAGTGATGGGGAAGGTTAGGAGTAGACATTAATAATGGAAATAATGGTGGCGTACCTGACCAGTAACAAATTGCAGGATCCAAGACAGCATTGGTTCACATGGGGGCGATCATGCCAAAGTAACCTCATTGAGTTTTTTCAACTGGGTGATGAGATTCTTGGACCAGGGGAAGTGGATGTGGCCTACTTGTATTTCAGGAAGGCCTTTGATAAGGCCCCACACATGAGATTAGTCAACATGTTGAACAATCTAGGGGTGGATGCAAAAGTATTTTGATGTGAGTGCAGAAATGGCTAAACAGTAGCCAGAGGGTGATTGTGAATAGGGGAGATCAGACAACAGGTGGATGACATATGGGGTACCACAAGGGTTATTCCTGGGGCCTTTACTATTCAATGTATTCATTGAAGACATTGCAAATGGACTTGAAGGGAAAGTATTCCTTTTTGTAGATGGCACAAACATCTGCATCAGGGCTGACACAAAAGAGGAAGTGGATAGGATGATAAGGGACTTAAACTGGAGGAATGGTCAAAGGTATGGCAGCTGGAGTGCAATGCTAAAAAATGAAAGGTTATGTACATGGAAAGCAAGAACCCAGGGGCAACTTACCAACTAGAAGCGGAAGAAATGGCAACCACTAACCAGGAAAGGGACCTAGGAGCCATCATAACTAAGTCCAATTGACTGAATCTTCAAAGAGTAGTCATTATGACTCAGCTTGACACACTCAATCAGAGTTGAAGCATCTAGCGGCACTATTACAGCTCTGTATGGAGGCTGCTGTGATTCTCAGGCAATTTTATATGCCTCCTTAAAGAGCAGTAGTGCATGAGGATACATCAGTTGTGGTGACCATGCAGTCACTCAACAGTAGCATTCACACAACTGGCATCAGATATTCTTTTTTGGTTTTGGCACTTGGGAGTCTTCTCAAAGGATGAAAGAAAGGCACAGGAGCCCTCACCAGCTTGTATGTGGTTGCTAGATCTTCTGTCCAGTCCTTTTCAGCTGCCAGTGGGGGGTATCCAGTGAAAACAGCAACCGAGATTGAGCAAACGCAAAACGGGTGACTCAGTCTCAGTGCCTGTGCACTGGTCTAACAGGTTAGCGAACAATGAGGAGGAAGGTCAAGGGAGGGTGACAGGAAGGACACACCTGAGAGAGGATGGGGGAAGGAACACACTGCATGACGGGTGGAAGGGAAGGGAAGGTATGTGGGAGGGTATGCAGTGGGTGGTTGTGGAGCTGGCTCCGTGGTGTGATGGGGAGTGTGGTTGGCTGGAGTGGGGAAGGTGCAAGGTTTGGGTTGGGGGTGTCATTTTTGTTTTTGCGCTGGGTTTCTTTTTTTTGTTGGTTAAGTTTTATCTCCCCTCGACATGTACCCCTCTCCAGAGTTGAGAATCAGTAGGTAGGGGGTGAGGGGGGTGAAGCCCCTCCGGGGGGGGCAGGGGGTGCAGCTCCCACATACTCCAAAGTCCCGTTGCTGGTTTTGTATTCGCTGTGATCGTACATCGCTGTCCTTCATTTTCAACAATGTACACTCTTCATTCACTGACTGTGTATGTACAGTACAGTAGTATGTGTTCATTCACATTTAGTCAGTGGCTGGTCATGGTGGTAAGAGGTGGGCTGTGCCAGTTGCCAGCCTGAAAGGGGTTGGGGTGGGAATGGGGAGGTTGGCACTGCCAGGTGGGGGCCCACTAGACCACCAGGATAATGGGGACTTGTGCTTTATTTCACTATGTATAGGGGATCAGTCAGGGGTGGGTGCTGTTCACACATTGCTGGGAGTCAGGACTTTGTTATGATATTGTGGGAATGGGGGTGCATGACAGGGCTCTGAGGGGTTGTATTACAATATTGGGGGGGTCAGCGGGCATGACATTGTCCTGAGGGGCTGTATGAATATATAGGGGATCAGGGGAGCATGACAATGCCCAGAGGGGCTGTATTACAATATGGGGAGTCAGGGACATGACAGAGCCCTAAGGGGCTGTATTACAATATTGGGGGGTTGGGGGCATGACAAAGCCCTGAGAGGCTGTATGAATATATCAGGGGTCTTGGGGGGCATGTACAAGCCCTGCAGGGCCTTCAGCAACATGTGGGGGGGTGTCAGGGACATGGGCAAGCCCTGCGGGGCTTTACAGACTGGAGGTTGGGAGGTGGGGGCTACATGCACTGGGGGATGGATAGGGGCACATTTGTGCAACCCCTGGAGGGTGTAAAGTCCACTTACACCAGCTAAAAGCTGGTGTAACTGTACTTTGGTGGACGTCCTCCTGGGGTTGTTGGAGAATAGCAAACTGTTGGACTTGGTTTCTGCCCTTCCAGAATAGGGCGCAGTTGTTGCCATAAACCCCCTAGCGCCATGTTGCAGGGGTTTAGGGCATAACTGGTGGTGTAAGTCCACTTTGGCAGAAGCAGCCTGTGGCATGTTGCAGGCTGCTTTGCAGAATACCATATGTCGCAAATGCTGGCGTAACTTGCTACTTGCACCATTTTTATAGGCACAAGCCAAGTTACGCCAGACGTAACCTTTTGAGAATCAGGCCATATGTGTTGTGACAATGAAGTGCTCATCAGCTGTCTAGGGCATGTGCATGATGCTTTGTGTTTTTTCCCTGTTTGCCAACAAAAGATGATCATTCATGTTAGCTATGAACATAGCTGCTTGTCCACCATTTCTATTTCTCTCTCGCTCTCTCCCTCCCTCTATACTATACAGAGGTAAACTGCATCTTCAAAGAAATAACTATGAAAATGATTTTAAAATAACAGCATAATGTGATGCATACATAGAAATAAGTGGTGATGAAACACCCAGGTGGAAAGGAAATGGTAGACGACTATGAACAAAATCAAAATTTTTCTGAACAGCAGGAAAAATAGGAAAATATGCATATCATAAGTATTGTACTGTCATAGTCTTATGTTGATTCACAATTCAAAAGTGAAAAAAAAAATCAAAGTGTGGTACTGGGTACCTCAGTTTCAAAAGTGTTGAGTGGATGCAGAATAGTTCTTGGACATAAACAAAATCATAATTTAGAGACATGCCATTACATGTGTATGAATACCTGTCTATCTATAATTGGCCCACTGTTTGCTATTGCAGCACCTACAGTATATGGGTTGTTATATGGTTCATAGCAGTTCAGCTTATACATGATTTTATGTAGAATATGTAATATGCAAACTAGCTATATAACCTTATTTTGTTTCACAAAAGAAATAATCAGAAAAAGCCTCTGTAGCAGATGTTCTCCATTCTGCAACCGGTTTGCATTCCATTTCACCGTCTGGTTTCAACCCATATCTAGTTGTTGAATTTCTGCATGATGGTTCGAAATACCCAGTTGCAAACTCGTGTTGAAATACTTCAGTGCTGTCATTGCTAAATACTTACACAGACTTTAAAAGGAACATGGACTTTGGCATATTAAATTCACCTTGGTTTGGTAGACTGTAGCTACCAAACTCTTCATGAGGACCAGTAAAAGTTTCCAGTGATGCTCAAGAAAGTAATCAGAACTATAAGAACTAAACCCGTACGGACCTTGATAGCACTTTGGAAAACCAATGAACCAAGTAAAACAGCAGTATACAGTATTTGTACACTGCAAATTATGTTGATAGCTGAGAATAATAAGCAGGAAACTGAATAAGGCTTTAATCAGCTTGGATTCATCCACAGCCACATGCAGTGCTTGGTATAATACCAATGCATCGGTGTGTAACTCCTGTACTCATGAATAAAATTCCTTTTTTCTCGCAATACACCATACCATAGGTAAACATCAGATCTTTTTTCTTCAAGTACAAGAGAGCTGTTGCAGAGCTATTTTGATTGTGGTGGTAGGTCAGCTTTGAAGCCAACCATTCTGTAATCTCTGAGAACATACAGTTAGCCAATACAGAGAATTGTTTGTGACTGTTAATAGTGTCTTTAGAAGGAACAGATATGAGAAATACATTTGTAAGTATCAATAGTTTCATTTCCGCACTTAGTGTCCTAGTGCATCTGCTCATTCACAGGAACAGTATGCATGTTTCACTCCTACAACCTAGTCATGTGTCTTCCACCTCTGCCCCATGAATGTCTTATTTTTATTGTACAGTAAAGAATCAGTCTCCTGCTTCATATGTCCTGCATGTGAACTGATTTTTTTCTGAGTTTTAAGGATTTTTAATTTATTTGTAAATCATTTTCATTATTCTGTTGACTATGTTGACATATTGTTTTCTCAATAACTGTAACTCTCTGCCGCGATTGTTGTCTCTCAGAAAAATATTCAGGTTTGGGCAAGTGTACATTGTCGAAAATGAATTACAGCGATGTACGATGGTGGCGAATACAAAATGGGCAACGGGACTCAGGAGTATGTGGGAGCTGCAGTCCCTGCTCCCCCAGAGGGGCTTCACCCCTGCGCCCCTACCTAATGATTCTTAACTCCGGGGGTACATGTTGAGGAGATAAACTTAACCAACAAAAAAAAACCTGGCGCAAAAAAGTGCCACCCCAGACCCGAACCCTGCATCGTCCCCACTCCAGACAACCACACTTCCCACCATGCCACAGGGCCAGCTCCGTAGCAGCCCACTACACACCCTCCCACATACCTTCCCTCTGCCTCTGCCCATCGTGCAGTGTGCTCTCTCCCCCATCCTCTCTCAGGTGTGTATTTCCTGTCGCCCTCCCTTGACCTTCTTCCTCATTGTTCACTAACCTGTTGGGTAGGCCAGTACACAGGCACCGAGACTAAGTCACCCATTTTGCGGTTGCTCAATTTTGGTTGCCGTTTTCACTGGATACCCTCCACTGGCAGCTGAAGAGGACTGGACAAAAGATCTGTCAACCACATACAAGCTGGTGAGGGCTCCTGTGCCTTTCTTTTATCCTTTGAGAAGACTCCCAAGTGCCAAAACCAAAAAAGAATATCTGATGCCAGTCGTGTGAATGCTACTGTTGAGTGACTGTGTATGGTCACCATAACTGGTGTATCCTCATGCACTATTGCTCTTTAAGGAGGCAAATAAAATTGCCCGAGAATCACAGCAGCCTCCAAACAGAGCTGTAATAGTGCTGCTAGATGCCTTAGCTCTGATTGAGTGTGTCAAGCTGAGTTATAATGACTACTCTTTCAAGACTCAGTCAATTGGATTTAGTTATGATGGCTCCTAGGTCCCTTTCCTGGTTAGCTGTTGACATTTCTTCCTCTTCTAGTTGATAAGTTGCCCCTGGGTTCTTGCACCCCATGTGAATATGCTTGCATTTTTAGCATTAAACTCCAGCTGCAATACCTTTGACCATTCCTTCAGTTTAAGTCTCTTCTCATCCTATCTACGTCCTCTTGTGTGTCAGCCCTGATGCAGATGTTTGTGTCATGTGCAAACAGGAATACTTTCCCTTCAAGTCCATCTGCAATGTCTTCAATGAATACATTCAATAATAAAGGCTCCAGGAATAACCCTTGTGGTACCCCATATGTCACCACCTGTCGTCTGATCTCCCCCATTCACAATCACCCTCTTGTTACTGTTTAGCAATTTCTGCATCCACGTCAACACTTTTGCACCCACCCCTAGATTGTTCAACTTGTTGACTAATCTCTTGTGTGGGGCCTTATCAAAGGCCTTCCTGAAATACAAGTAGGCCACATCCACTTTCCCCCGGTCCAAGACTCTCGTCATCCAGTTGAAAAATTCAATGAGATTACTTCAGTATGATCACCCCCATGTGAACCAATGCTGTCTTGGATCCTGCAATTTGTTACTGGTCAGGTACTCCACCATTATTTCCTTTATTAATGTCTAGTCCTAACCTTCCCCATCACTGATGTCAGGCTTAGTGGCCTATACTTCCCTACCGTCTCACGACTCCCACTATTGTGGATTGGCACCACATTTGCCCTTCTCCAATCTACCAGGACTATTCCTGTATTCAAGGATAGAGTGAGCAGGGTTTCCAGGAGCACAGCCAGTTGTTTACTCATTCCTTTCATTATCCTTGGGTGTACCTCATCAGGTCCCATTGCCTTGTCCATTCTTTGTTTCTCCAGTTCTTTAAATACCCTATCCTTTGTAAAGGGGCTTGAATCCACCCCCCACCATTCATTATTTTCTCATTTATCTGTGGACCATTTGTCTCCACTTCCTTTATGAATACTGAGCAGAAAAACTTGTTCAGTATGTCTACTTTCTTCTGATCCTCCTCCACACATTCACCTCCCCCCTTAAATCTCAATATTCCTGCCTTATTTTTATTTCTGTCACTGATGTATTTTTTTTTTAGTTGTTTAACCAGGAGTAGCACACTAAGCTGAAAGCTTTTTTACAGGTGCGACCTGGGAGCACAGGGAAGTTAAGTGACTTGCTCAGGGTCACACAGTATGCAAGTGGACGCTGTGGAATTCAAAACCAGGTCTGGTCCACCGGATGTCACCAGATTTACAGCTCAGAACCTTAAACCACTGCGCTATACTGCCTCCCATTTGTAAAATGTTTTTCCCCCCATCCTCACTGGCTTTGCTATGTTCTCTTCTGTGACAGCCTTCTTCTCCCTGACCCCTGTTGCTGCTTATTTTCTTTTGCTCCTAGATACCTCCCTGTCCTGTTTTCCCTGTGTTGTTTTCAACAGCTTGAAGGGTACTCTTTTTGCCCTGACCACCTCAGCTACTTTTTGTGAGAACCAAAGTGGTCTCCTCCTCCTCTTATTCTGAAATCTGTCTAATACATAGGCTTGTAGCTTCCTCTAATGCCTCCTTAATTTTCTTCAACCTTTCCTCTACCCCATCTCCCTTCAGTATCCTTGCTGGAGTGCTGCTAACTCCCTCCACCATTTTCCTAAAGTCCACCATTTTTAAACCTAGGACCTTTTGGTGTGGAATGCTTGTTGCCCAATACTCATCTCAAAGTGCATTGTTTTGTGGTCGCTCTCCCCAAGGTGTCCCCCACTGTGACTCTGGTCACGCTGTCTCTGTTTGTCAGTGCCAGGTCCAGTGTAACCCCCTCCCATGTAGACTCATCTATGAGCTGTTTCTGCAATGCCCCCCTGCAGATCATCCAGAACCTCTATACCCCTACTAGATGATGCCACTGGGATGCTCCAGTCCATATCAAGCATGTTGAAATCCCCCATCAGTATCACCTCCATCTGCTGGTGTTAGTACAGTCTTGAGAAGATATTTATTCAAACAGTAGCATTCAGTACACTCTCACATGAGATACACAGCCATATTTTACAAGGCTTGCTTTCAGTACTTATTTTCCGCATACAGATCTGAGTATGGTGTGTTTGGAGTGATAGGACTCATGACTGGGTTGTAGTAGGATTCAGTACTGAACATTAAATGTAAAAGTTATTTATTTTGTGTTGGAAATGGATGGTACTAGAAGCACATGTAGAAAACTGTCTTTTATGAGCATCTGTGGACATAACCACTACTGTGAAACATTATTATTTACATAATGTCACATCAGTAGAGGTGTTCTAAAAACATTGTCATTCAGAATTAACAATTTAATGATTTGTATTTTATATGTGAAATAATTTTACATTCAAATATTGTAAAATGCACAGTTTAGCAGAACTGCATACGAAGCGGAGGACTGAATACTGGTGTCTGGATATTCTGCATCCACCTCCGTGATAGTTGACAAGCGAGTTCTCTATATGACTCTTCCCATAATGGATGTGGAAGAGCAAGATTGTTTTCAGATAAAGTTGTACTAACAAAACAAATGTGAAAATGTAGCAGGCCTTGTCAGTTTTCAGTTAGACAAACAAAAACAACTGAAATTGAATTTTCACCAGAAATAAAATTTGAAAAATGTTATTCATGATCTGACATCACACCTCTGAATAAAAGGATTAATGATGTCAGAAATGCAGACAGAAACGTTATAAAGGACACTTACCTTGATGCAGCTTACAGACGTGGTTTATATGGTTGCATATGTTTGTGCAAACTTGTCAGCATTATCACATTATATAGATAAATGTGTTTCTTTTGTTTTGTAACAATTAAACCCTCAATAGTTATATCTGGAAAATCTGTGAAACAAGTAAATCAGCAGTGTAGAGATGATGATATAACAGTTGCTTTTTGGGTTCTCCTTAACATTCAAAGGGTAAGAAATATATTGACACAAGTTCTTTGGCGCAGTAGAGCACAGTGTTACATTACCTGTGGAATACAAGATTTTTTACGTAGCTGATGGACATCTCACTTTCCACTTTCCCAGTTTTCATACAATCCCACCCAAAAGTATGACAATGATTAAGAATGATGTTTTGGTCAGTCGCAGATGAGGAGTATTATATTGCAGCAGTTGATGAAGTTGACATTTCTTGAAGCAGACAAACTGGAACAGTAAACATGATGAACTATTGCAATATCCATGGCCTTGGCAATTACTGATTAAGGTCAATATACATAAATAGAATCACACCCATAGAAGAATGCTTGTATTGCATAGAAGTAGTGTTATACACATGTGGGAACCTCTATTCATCTGTGATCCCTAGTGTATGCCCCTTCTGCACCACATACCTTACTGGCAGTGCTCCTACATGCCTAGCAGGGTTAAGTAAAGTCATGTGCCCTGTTCACATCAAAATGACCACATTGAAGAGGGCCATTAAAGGCTATACTGCCCTATGTGCTGCAGTAGCTTATACACACTACCCTCTACAAGGCCACAGGACCCTCCTCACTCCAAACTGGTGGGCTGACCACTCGTCCCCAACTTTTGAGTCTCTGTGCAGGACTGGAGGCCGCACGGGCCAGTGATACTTGAATATTGTAGGCATCACCAAAGAGGATATGACAGTCCTTAGAGGAATACTGTATTTCAGTAGCCCAGGCTCTGTGTGAAGTCAACAAATTTACGTCCGGTGCCCAGCATTACACTGATCCTTTCCCACATAATAAGCACTACAGTAAAGGTGAACAGCAGGTGGGAGTTATTATTGCCTTCCAGTTCATATTGGCATAGTTGAGTCGGGTACTAAGGGTGAGACACATGTGATTGTGTTTATCAATGTCCGCTTTGTGAATATGGCACTGAATCAATACTGTGCGAAATGAAGTCATCCTGTTGACAGAGGCAAAATGGTACTACGTTGTTGAATATACGTCTGAATTGGAGGGGACAGGATAATGCAAGCTACAGTGATTAAATGTGTTTGGTTGGGGCATTAGATGTTTCAAATCTGCAAGCCTTCAGTACATTGTTTTTGACAGGACATCTGCATACAGTTTAATCCACAGGTACTGCAAAAGTACTATAGAGAATAAAATATTTAAAAAGTTAAACTGTGTGGTGTGCATCATTTTGTTTGATAACGAAATAAGCACGCTGTAGTAATCAGGTACAACTTGGGCTGCAATAGCAGCAGCATCAAATTAAATCAGCATCACTATGCAGACAAAAAGCAAGTCCAAGATAGAGTATTCAACGATATGATTAAAATATTGACAAATAGTCTTCTTCAATAAATCTTTGCAATATTGTTTTTTTTTATTGTGATTGATTTGGTGAAAGGCACACAGATCAAGAGCTTTACTTTTTTGTTTACAATATTTATTTACTTCTGTTTTGCATTTTGTTTCCATTCACATTTTATTTGTGTTGTTTTATTTTGTTTGCATTCATTTTTAAGTTGTTCTATGCTTTTTTGTTTGCATTCATTTTTATGTTTGCTTGCATGCATGTGCAAGAAACATAGTGCCATCCTCTGAGTTTTCGTAGGTGTGGCACCCTGTCTACCAATGCAGTCAGTGTGTTTGCAGGCACGGCCACAGTTCACCAATGAATGCTGCAGGTGTCTATGACAGTGGTTGAAAGTGCAATGCCATACAGTTCAAAGGGAGAGCTCCACTTCAGTGATAAGCAAGAAGAAATAGCATGCGCATGCGCACCCCCACACACACACGCACGCATATTGCATGCTAATGCGCGCCCCCCTTCTCACACACTGTATGGCCAATGGGGGTGCCCAATCCCCCCTAGGCTCTGCTGCACTCCCCCCCAACAGAGTTCCAGGTGCCATGCTGGGAGCCCACCCCAGTGTGGCAACAGTCCGTATGGCTGACGGGGGGTGCCCAATCCCGTCGGCTCAATGTTTCCCTCCTTCCCAACAGAAAACAGGGTGCCACGCTGGGAGCCCACCCCAGCATGGCAACAGTTTGAAGGGCAGATGGGGGTGCCCAATCCCCATCGGCTCCACTGCCCCCAAGCAGCCTTCCAGCTGCCATGCTGGAAGCCCACCCCAGCGTGGCACAAGTCCCCGTCATCCAAGAAAAAAAACCTGCAAGAAAAACCTTCCCTCACGGACTGTCCTGACCCCCTCCCCACCCACATCCACCCTCTGCACCCTGCCTTCCCACACCCCCACCTCACCCCATACTTACCTCCAGAGTCCGCACAATGATCTTCGTGGACCGTGAACATGTCTGCACCTTCAAAGCTGACCGCGAACTGAGGAAATGCTGGTAAGCTGTATAATGGAATAAATAGGGTTTTTCAACTTAGATGCATATCTCAGGCATTTTTGGGAATTTTTTCACCAAATTTTCAACTATGGGGTTTTGGGACCCCACCTCATGAATTCTGTCACTGTCATTTTGTTAATCGGCTACTGCGCGGAACCACCTTTTGGGACCAGTTTACTAAATGACAGTATCACAATTCATGAGGTAGGCCTCCAAAAACTCTATGTTGAAAATTTGGTGAAAAAATTCCCAAAAATGACTGCTTTATGAGCATGCATTGCGCTGTTCCTACGCAAGCTCATAAGTTTGTGAATTTTCAATATTTTCACTCCAGATTTTCAACATTGCCATTTTACCACACCTCCTTATGAGCAGTACAGCTATCATTTTTCACATTTTGCCCAAAATGTGTTTCCGTGCATGTAGCGCACAATGGCGCAGTCGGTGTGTGAAATCAATGTTCGGGACAGACTAAGAAAATCACAGTGACACTGTTCATGAGCAGAGGTGTTACAATGACTATGTTAAAAATGTGGTGAAAAAAGTCCATAAAATGACTGTGTTATGCTCAACCATTGCGCAGTTTCCATGCACCCTCGTAAGTTCATAAATTTCTAATATTTTCAGTCCACATTTTCACTACTGGCATTTTTCTACACTTCCTTATGAACAGTACAGCTGTCATTTTTCACAACATGGCTGAAATGTGTTTTTGCACCTGCAGCGCAGAAATGCGTGGTCGCTGTGGGAAATCACTGTTCGGGACAGATTAAGAAAATCACAGTGACACTGTTCATGAGCAGAGGTTCCAAAATGCCTGTGTTGACAATATGCTGTAAAAAATACCCAAACTAATTGCATTACGGGTGTGCGTTGCGCAGTTTCTACGCACGCTCGTGACTTCACCAGTTTTTTAATATTTTCACTGCAGATTTTCAACATTGCCATTTTTTACACCTCCTCATGAACAGTACAGCTGTCATTTTTCACATCCTGTTTGGAATGTGTTTTTGCACCTGTGGTGCCAAATGGTGTAGTCGCTGTGCAAAAGCAGCTTTCAGCTAACAAACTGATATTGCCACTGTTCATGAGTTGGAAGCCCAAACTCCTCAGCTAACTGTAAGAAACCTTTAAAGTGTTGGGAACTATACAATTGGCCTATACAACTATGATCTACCCTTTCTCACCTGCAGAAACCCAAATCCATTTGCAGTGGGAGGAAGTCCACACAGGCTCTGATAGGAGTCTGTGGAGTCAACCTAAGAGGGAATCCCCAATGTTTGGTAACCCAGATCCACACCTGCTTTACTACCACTGCCCAGGGGTTTATGACCCAGAATTTTGAAAGGCCGGCCTGGTCCAAGAAGACTATATCAGCCAGTTGGGCCCCTGGTATATTGGGTTTCTCAAACTCCATCCAAAGAGGTCGATCTCACCAGACCATAATGTGCTCAATACCTGGAGCTGAGCTGCCCAATAGTAATTTATGAAGTTGGGAAGTCCCAAACCCCCATCTTACTTAGCCCTCTGCAAAACCTGCCATTTAACTCTAGGAGGTTTGTGGTTCCATATAAATTTAGAGGTGGCTGACTTCAGATTTCTCCAGAAGCCCATACGGGGCTTCAGTGGGAGAGACAAAAACAGGAAAAGCAGCTGGGGCAGCATATTCATCCTTACCACTTCTATGCATCCCGAGAGGGAGAGAGGGAGCTCCTTCTATCTATTTTATAGTCACCTTGAATGGTTTTAAGTAGTTTAAGGTAATTAGAACAATATAAGTTCTCCAAATTTACAGGTATCCATACTCCTAAGTATCGGAAACCCTCCTTGGAACGCCCAACAGAATGCACCCACAGCAGGGAGAACCCCAGGTCCTAGTTTGGAGATGGGGAGCATCTCCATCTTAGATTCATTTACCCAGAACCCTGAGATGGCCCCAAACTCTTGTATGAGGGATAACACTTGTGGGACTGAATTCACTGGGTCAGCCAAATATAATAATGTATCATCAGCATAGAGGGAAAGCCGGACCTCAGACCCCTCCACCCTGATTCCTTTGTATGATTCTGATTGTCTAATCAAGCCCTCAAAGCTTTCCAGACTTTATGCAAACAGCAAAGGGGGAGAGTGGACACTCCTGTCTAGTCCCTCGTTCTATGCTGAACCTATAAGAGAACACCCCGTTCGCCCTGACCCTGGCACCTAGGTCACTATACAAGTTAGATATCCAGTCACGAAATTTGCTCCCAAATCCGAATTTTGCTAGTGTTTTATTCAGGAACATCCAATCCAAATGACTGAACACCTTTTCAGTGTCTAATGAGATTACAGCCCTGAGTCCGGGGGGGGGGGATAGGAGAACCTGAGGATATTACTTTAAGCAGCAGCCAGATATTGTCCTGTATGTGCCGTCTGGGGACAAACCCAGTTCGGTCGGGGTGCACCAGGTCTGGGATAATCCCATTAAGTCTCTGCCCAATTAGTTTAGCAAAAATGTTTTTGCGTCCACATTTAACAGGGAAATTGGCCAATAACTGACACATTCCACCAGATCTTTTCCAGCTTTAGATAAGACTGAGATGGTAGCCTCCCCCAAGGACCCAGAGATGGCACCTTGTTCGTGAGCCTCATTACAAACAGCTAGCAAAATTGGAGTTACCTCCTTACTGAATACTTTATAAAATTCAACAATAAAACCATCCGGTCCGGGCGCTTTCTCTGAACTCAGGGATGCTATCACAGACTTTAGTTCCCCCTCTGTGAACGGGCACTCCAGGCTAGTAGCTTGCTCTGCAGTGAGAACTGGGAGCTCTACCTTCTCCAAAAATTAATCTATGCTCTGACTATGATCAGAACCCCTCTCTTTTCTGTAAAGTTGGGAGTAAAAGTCTGCAAACGCCCCTGCTATATCAGAAGGTTTAGCCAGTAATTCCCCTGTACCCTTGATGTCTCTGATTTTAGGGATATACCTATCCAGTTTTTGCTTTCTAAAGTGCATAGCTAATAGCCTACCTGCCCTGTCCCCTCCCTCATAATATCTTTGATTTGTGAAGCATAGGGAGTTGAGGGTATGGTGTACCAGCAGATGATTATATACCTCCCTAGCCTCTTGCAATTTTTGATATGTGGTGGGGTCCCAGATTAGTTTATGCTCCATCTCCAATTAGGCTATAGAGGCTAAAGCTTGAGATAATTTAGCTTTATGAACCTTGTTCCAATAGGCAGCATGGCTGATAGATTTGCCCCATAGTACCGCCTTGAGAGCATCCCAAATAAATGTTACTGGGGTGTCTATTACTTTATTCTCTTCCAAATACCACTTGATGTCCTCTTTCAGTTTTGCTATGAGGGTCTTGTCCATTAAAAGGCCAGGGTCCAACTGCCAAGAACCTGTGTGGGGGCTCTCAGCTCCCAGACTGCCACCACTTGGACCACAGCGTGGTCCAAAAGAGAGACTGGGTGTATCCGAACATCTTCAAACACATGAGCCCCTGCTTGCCAGGAGTATATCCTGTCCAGTCTGGAATAGGCATTAGCAGTTGGGGCATAAAAAGTGTAGTTCTTAGCTGAAGGGTGCTGCCATCGCCACAGATCCATCAGTCCTGATTAGGTAACAAGGGTTCATAGGAGTCTGGAACACACCCCCTCCCCATACCTCTTCTGCTGCGTGGATCCCTGTCTAACTTGCAGTTTTCCACACAGTTCCAGTCACCAGCTGCTAAGAGGTGTCCAGGCTCCAGGTTCCCAATAATTGAGAATAGATCTCTAAAAAAGCCCCAGAAGAAGGGGTAGGGCGTATACTGACAGAACATGTATAAATTGTCCTCTCAGATCCCCAGATAGTATCACCCATTTACCACTACCCTCCTTTAAAACTGAGTGGGTTTGAAATGGGAGCCCCCTCTTCAATAAAATAGCTGTACCAGCATTAGATGATGAGGGGTGTGAGTCTGAAACAAATGTGCCAACCCAATATCTCCGTAACTTAGTATGCTCCAGTGGAGTAAGCTCAGTTTCTTGTAAACACGCTACATCACACTGCAAATCTTTCAATTCTTTTAAAATTCTGGCCCTTTTGGTTACATTATTAATGCCTTTTGCATTCACTGTACAAATATTAAAACACCCCATTGTGGAAAATAAGAAATTAAATTTCTATCCCCTTCCCCATCCTCTCCCTCCATTGTCTTTTCCCAGAGCCCACATAAAACAATTCAAAACAATAATAGAACAAGATAACGAACAAAGAAAACAGACTAACAAGAAGCATTTACATTACCTAGCAATCTCAACTGGAGATGCAAGGAAACCACAACTATGGTAGAACTGTCTAAAGGACTCAGGTGGGAAACATGGCCAAACCGCCCCAGGGTGCCAAGCTAGTTTAGCTGTACCTGAGTGATCTCCTGCAGCTGCAGGTCAGTCACTGAGGACACAAAGCCCCCCAAGAGTATCAGAAGAGTACAGCACACTCTGTGCAAAGGGTAAATCAGCCTGCCAATGTCGGTTGGGGTACACCTTCCCTTCTAGCAAGAAGACTTCCACTGAGGCAGGTCCAAAGCCCCTGCCCACTGGCCCCGGGTCTGAAGATTTAACCAGAAACCATGCCATCTTATTGAACACATGGTGATTTGTGTGATCTATCCCCTAGTTAGTAAAAAAGAACATTATATTTAAATTCTCGATCTTCTCGATCTTCAGAAATGACCTCCCACAACGAGTGTCTACTTGCTCTACCTTGCTCTATGCAGACGACCTTGTACTCTACCAAAGTGCCAGCAATGTATCAGACTTAAATAACTCTCTATCTCTAGAGTTCCAAAACATACAATCCTGGCTTACTGCAAACCGTCTTGTTCTCAATGAAACGAAAACTCAGGCAATGCTCTTTGGCTCTCCGGCTAAATTAAAAGTTAATAGGAACTCTTTCAATATATCCTGTTCTGACAATTCCCTGGTAGTCAACACCACATCCTTTAGATACCTTGGTATTCTTCTTGATGAATCCTTGGACTTTGATCTCCACATCACTACAACTTGTAAATCAGTCAATGCCAAGATTGGAGGAGCCTACCGTACTAACCATGCCCTTACCCCATCAGCTAGGCTTGCCGTGGCACAAGGCCTTCTTCTCCCATCCTTGGCTTATGGCTCTGTCATCTATCTAGGTGCAATCAAGACCTCCCTCCATACATGGGACACTACATATAATAACATTTGCCGTTATGCTTCTGCCTCTCCTCGGCTCAAACATCATTGTCTGCTCTATGTGGCCCTAGAATGGCCTAGTCCTGTGGCCCATTGCCTCCTATCTTATGGCGCCTTAATTGATGGAACTATAAGAGCAGATCTCCCTCAATCTCTTGCTTTGCTACTACATCCTCAAACCCCCTCCTATGGTCTCTGCTCAGTTGACCAGACACCTCTGTACGTCCCTAGATGTAGGACCACAATGGGTACTTGAGCTTTCTCCCATGCTGCCCCTAAATATTGGAATACTATCCCTCAAGCAATTCATCTTGCCCCTACACATACTGGCTTTAAGAAGCTCCACCGTCAACACCTACTCACAGTAAGTCCCTATACCTGTTTCCAGCCACCATAAACCCATCCCCTGCTCTGCATGTCCTTTTCTACTCCCACCCTACCTGTTTTACGCCCAAAATTACCCTCTTCTTCTACCCCTCCCTCGCCCCCCCCGATACTGTTGTATCTTGGACTTGCTAACTGGCATTTTCTGCTCACTATTTCATGCTAACGACTTACATGAATCTCTTAACCTGTGTTGCACTTATCTCATCTCTTCTCAATGATCTTGTTATCCATGTTTTTGACTACCCACTTTGATTGAGCATGTATTATTTAGTCTTATTAATGTTTGAGATGTTCTTTACTCTCCTGGCTAACTCTTTACTGTATGGTTTATGTGTGCTGTGTCACACTGATGTTGTTGTTTTGTATTTCACTTGTATCCTCCCTGGTCGTACCTGAAATTAGGCATTCCTATGTCTAATGTACCCACCCAGTCAACAAAATCAAATAAATAAATAAGCCTGCCAAATGGGCTACCCATCTCCTGTCTAATTAACTGCAAGGCTTCCCTATAGAATGTGTGGTGCGAGGTAGGGAAATGAAACCCATGAAGCATTAATCAAGAACTAAATCAAGGTAAATAAAAGCTACTGGGGGCTGACTGAAACCTGATATATGACCCCATAAAACTTGTAGCTCTTATGTAGTAAAAACACCTTATAGAGGTCTTAAGTAAAATAATTTCAAATTTAGTGCTTATAGATGCGGAGCAAGATCCAGAGGGAGCTCACAGGAAACCCTCATTTTTGGTTTTTTACTCCTACCCCAACTTTAGCCTCATTTACTGACAGGAGTAAGGAGTGTGGTTAGGAGAGGTCCTAGATCACTAGGAGTTCAACATTTAACTATGAGCCATATCTCCGCTCCCTCCAGTGCAGAAAAATGTTATGCTCTCAGCTCTAAATTGTAAAATCTAATCTTCCCTAATCCATATTAACAAGAAATGCAAGTTTAACAATAACATTAGATGCAAGTATACTATTCAGATAACTCGCAACAGTTCCAATGTGGAGTTCAAAAATTAAAAGCCTTCATTTTGTAAGGCAACAGTCTCACAGCCTGTGTGGGTGGGATACGGTCCCATGATGAGGGGGAGTTGTTTGGGGGTGCACAGGGAAGATCATCTGTTCCCCAGGCTGCCATCCAGAAATGAGTACCAAATCCCAATAATTCCTCTCTGGTACTGAGAACCCAGTCTCAGTGTACAATTCGAAGCACAGCAAGACTGTTCCTCGGGGACCAACAAATCAAGAACCCAGACGTCTGGAGAGTCCCCAGAATGAAACCACCAAAAACTACCTCCAACAAACTCACAAATTCCAGGGGGGAGTTGTCAAGGGAGAACCTATCAAGCTACATCAGCGTGTAGAGGTAGGAGAGAGTCATTTCTTCGTCCCTGGGGGTGCCGTCCTCCTGGAGCTATTCCCCAAAGCAGATTATCGATTTCAAATTCTGCTTGCTCTGAACTGGTATCTGGGACCGGAATACCCAGCCTCTCTAACATCGGAGTTGCCTGCAGGAGGTTGTCATAGATCTGCACACTCTCCCCATCATGTAGCCACAGCCACGTGGGGTATCGGAGATAGGCCCGCAACCCCTTCTCCCGCAGAGCTTTAACCACTTGAAGCAATTTTTTCCACTTAGCCATCATACCCAGGGGGAAGTCCTGGTTGAAGAACACCTTTTGGCTGTCCAGATTTAAGTCTCTCTTTTCCCAGGCTAGCCATAATATTTTCTCCTTAGTGGGGAATCTAAGGAATTTCACCACGATGGACCTGGGGGGAGCCCCTGGTTTAGGTTTTGGGGCCACTGCCATATGAGCCCTCTCAATGGTGAACTCTAAGTTTTCTGGTAAGGTGAGCTCCTGTTGCAGCCATGACTCCAAATACCCCACCATATTTGCCTGCTCACTGCCCTCAGGAATTCCGAAAATATGGATATTGTTCCTTCTGGCTCCTGCTTCAGCATCCTCTACCCTGTGTGTTAGCTCGCGTTCCCTCCGGTGTAGAAAAGCTAGGGAGCACCCGAACGCCATATGTTCATTTTGCAGGGTGTCGAGGTGGGTTTCCATAGCCGATGTGGGGGACTCAAGCTTTCTGAAGTCTGTTTGCAGGATGGAAATCTTGGAGTCAATCCGATGAAGAATGCTTAGCATGCGCTGGCCATCTGCCTTGGTGAACGTAGATGTAGATTCGGACTCTGAGTCTTCGTTGCTGTAGCTACAGAGAACGGCAGTGGTGAGGGGCTAACAGGCCGCTCCTCTTTAGATGCTGCAGAACATTTAGTTGGCACGGCAAAGTCTTTCTTTTTAGTGTTCCCCATTCTGCCCAGTGTCTACACATCTAAAGGGAATCAGATTCTCATGAAGTAGAGGCTTGATGGCTTTTGATAGCTGTTTTAGTTGACCGAGGGCTTAGGAGCAGTGAAGCTAAGCCGCCATCAGGTACACTGCGTCATCAGAAGTCTATGCTTTTTTGTTTGCATTCACATTTTAGTTATCCCATGCTTTTTTGTTTACATTCACTTTTTTAGTTGTGCTATGCTTTTTTGTTTGCATTCACTTTTTAGTTGTGCTATGCTTTTTTGTTTGCATTCACTGTTTATTGTGCTATGCTTTTTTGCTTGCATTCACTTTTTAGTTGTGCTATGCTTTTTTGTTTGCACTCACTTTTTAGTTATCCCATGCTGTTTTGTTTACATTCACTTTTTATTGTGCTGTGCTTTTTTGTTTGCATTCAATTTTTTGTTGTGCTATACTTTTCTGATTGCATTCAGTTTTTGTTGTGCTGTGGTTTTTTGGTTTGCATTCAATTTTTTGTTGTGCTATACTTTTTTGATTACATTCATCTTTTAGTTGTGTTATGCTTTTTTGTTTGCATTCAGTTTTTACTTGTATTATGCTTTTTTAATTGTGCTATATTAAATTTGTTTGCATCCATGTTTTAGCTGTGTTAATACATTTTTATAACTTCACTGTTTTTGGATTGAATTCACTGTTTTGTGCTGCATTTGACATTTTTTTGGGTTGGACTTTACATTGGGTTTTGCTGTGTTCCATTATTTTTGTAGCAACACACTTTACATTTGGTTTTATAGTTTAACATTTTATGTTCGCATTTCATTTTGTGGTTGCAGCTTTACTTATTTGATTCTGTTTCACTTTTTTTGTTTGTGTTTTGCATTTCAGGGCCACTGTAAACCAAATGTTCTACTCTTCATTATGAAATTCAATGCATAATGGCATGTCAAACCCATTACTTACAGTATTATGCTATCAACAGCTGGCTGTACATATCAATATCTCAGTCATACTGTTTGCTAACATTTTTCTTTCTCATTTGCTGCTATCATCTTTTTCTGTTGTACCTCAGTTTCATACAATGGTGCTGGTGCTGGGGCTGGCTGGGAAGGAAAGTTTGTGTTGTGTTGTGTTGCCAGCCTGTAGACTGGATAAGGCAGAGGTGGCCATCTGAGCAGCACATTGGTTTTCAACCAGCAGATTATCAACTATCTCAGGAGTATTGAATCATCTGTTTGTCTTCCAGCATTCTATAGCTGTCTGCTTGTTCACTGGTGGAAAATTTGTAGTTAGTGGAGGTGGAACATCCTTCTCATATCAGTCCTGCTTTGGTTTCCAGCATGTACTGCAGACTCAAGATATGATAACATTTCCTCAACAAATGCTGGAAATGAATGAGACATTTCAGTTAATCATTGTTAATAGTGTTTGTCATTGTTTTACAGTTCAATGGCCTACACAACCAGTATAGTGTTATGCTTGTGCAACTGTGTTACCTTGCTTTGGCTGTTAGCACTCTCTATTCCATAGGAACTACCACACTGTAGGGGTACCAAAGACAAAGGAACCCTTGAAGAGGGTCCTAGAGGTGCCTTGAAAAGCCTCCCTTGGCTAAAGGTATTTTAGGAAGAATCCCCCAGAGGAGAGAGGCATGCCGCTGGAGGGGGAGGATGGAGGGGCAAAGAAAAGGTGCTTCAGAGTGAGGCTGGGAGGAACCGCTTATATAGCCCCAGAAGAGAGAGAGTGGCTGATTACTCACTCACTGAACCACAGGCATAGCCTTTCAATTCAATGACCTATGCAACTAGTATTGTGTTATGCTTGTGCAACTGTGTTACCTTGCTTTGGCCATTCACTATCTCTATTCCAGAGGAACTACCACCCTGTAGGGGTACCAAAGGCAAAGGAACACTTTGAAAAGGGTTCCACCCCTAGAGGTGCCATGGGAAGCATCCCTTGGCTAAAGGTACCTTGGGGAAAACTGTAGCAACTCCAAAGGAACATTAGCGATTGGTGGCTATGAGGCAGAGAAGTAGAGTAACAGCAACAGGCAGCTTGATAAACATAAATCAGATGCAGGTTAGCAGAATAACATGGTATAATGGATGCATGAATAACTGCAGGGGGCTTCCTAAGTAGAGAGGGAATGGCAAATAGAAACACTATCCACCTTCATCTAACAGCGGAATCTACCTAAATAAATTAGGGAATACTGCCTAAGGCCAACTAAATATTATGACCCGAGGCATGAAGGAGAGAACAAAAAACCTTTTGAGGAGGAAATTTCTGGGGATCCAAGGCCTAGGTCGCCTTCCCTCCAGGCTTGAGATATTTTTGATTAGTGACAGCTCTGCTTCTGCAGTTTGGAAACCCAGTTAAAGGGGGGTGGAAAATATTCCAATTTGGAGGAAAGCTCTCCTTGATCCCTCTAACGGGAATGCTGTGGATGGTTGTGAGCCAGTTTTCCCTGCAACAAGCTTCCTCTAAGATGGGAGGAGGAGGAGAGCAATGACTGTTGAGGTGCTCAGCTGGCCCACCAATCTAAAAAACAAACCAGGTGAACCAGAGGCAGTCAAAGGGAGAATAGCTTAGAAGGTGCTGCCAAACCCATTGGGCAAGCCAAAGGAGCCCCTTGGGCTTAAATGCCCCACCCTTCACAGCTGAAGTCTTAAATTCTGCATTGAGAGATGCAATTAATACATCTACAGGGCTGAAGCTCCACCTGGAGCGAGGACATTCCCTCTATGGGCCAGATGAGAGGGACCCCCCTAAGTTTTGCACACTCAAGATGCAGTCTTTGTAGGTGCAGAGTGAGACCATTAGCTGCAGGGCAAGCCCTGAGCCATGGTAACTAATAGTCATGGTTGGCGTGCCTCCAATTTTGGAAGAAACAAAATGGGAAGAAGAGCATAAAAGAAGTGCAGAGCACTGAAGAACCTCACGTAGGTCATACATGTTGTATAGCAGCACAAAGCAGACTAAATCTCCAAGGGTAGTGTAAACAAAGTGTGGACCTGCACGTAGGTCTGTGATGCAGTGTAAGCAATTAACGGACCTGCACGAAGGTCTGAGAGGCAGCAATTTGCTTGGCTTGCAGGGAGGCAAGCCAACCAGTCCCATTAAGGAAGTCAATTAAAGGTGACATAAATACTTGGAGGATTTAAGCGGCAGAGGCAGGATTCAAACATGAGGTATTTGGACCACACGGGGCCATGACTCTGCACTACAACTCCCCAGTCCCCCACCACAGGAAAAACAAGGAAGCCGCAGTAAAGTGCAGTGACCCACATGCAGATTTTTTTTTTGAAATAGTAATTTTATTAGGTTTTTGATTTTCATATAACATATGACATACATCACATACAAAAGGGAGAAATTAATAATAAATACATTACATACAGACATCTGGGTGAGAGAACACATGAATATTTTCGATGTTATACATTACCCTTTTGTGTCTCCAGTATGTCTGATAGACAAATACAGATATATTAACAAATGATGATAAAAGCAAAAATAAATATAAGAGAAAGTATAAGAGTAGACACTCAACACAAAAATCTACCCAAAAGTTGGGGGAGATACCGTCTGAGGTGGCAAGGTGTTAAAAACTTTACTACTACGTACTTGTAAAAGAGTATATTAATTATCATTTCCATATCTTAGGAAGGCATAATTTTTTGGGGTTAAAAGCGATAGAAATATGCCAATAGTGCTTATATTCAGGCTATCTTCCCGAATTGGACTGTATATACCTGAAGAATGTACCTTCTACCTTCTGAAAGTACAGGGGTCAAACAAACATCTCTCACCTCATAAAGGTACCATCTCTCTCTCCATTCCTTAAGTTAATACCCTGAATTCAGGGCCAAAACATCCAGAACAGTTATATTTTCTCTTTCTGCCTGATAGTGAAAAAATGGTAACCATCTTTCCTGAAATTTTTTTATCTGTGTTCTTAGAAGGGCTGTAATTCTTTCCATTTCTTGTATGCAGATGCAAATAGAATACCAGAGATCCAGAGTTGGGATAGAGTTACTTAACCAACGTTTTGTAATCGCTTTCTGTGCCCCTGCTATAAGAATCCAGAACAAATATTTCTGACCTTTCATTTTAATATACGGTGGAGGAAGGCCTAGTAGCCAGAACACAGGATCTTTTGGTAACTGGATATGAAATATGCGCTCACAGGTCTGTATTATCTGGTCCCAAAAGATCTTAAGTTTGGGACAGCTCCAGAAAGTATGAATGTGAGTACCAGCTTCTCCACACTCCCTCCAGCACTGGTTGGTCGATGTGACCCCCTAATGTGCAGTGATGAAAGGAGTGTGGAAAAACCTTAAATTAACTTTCCACCTGAATTCCCTCCATATGGGTGAGGCTGAAGTGGCCTGGACCCCTTCCCAGATCTGTAACTATTCACTCTCTCCTAGTGAGTATTTAAGGTCCTCAGCCCATCTTGCCTCCAG
Source organism: Neoceratodus forsteri (assembly GCA_016271365.2). Taxonomy (NCBI): domain Eukaryota; kingdom Metazoa; phylum Chordata; order Ceratodontiformes; family Ceratodontidae; genus Neoceratodus; species Neoceratodus forsteri. Next base: position 198,861,192 of record JADMNL010000025.1, read on the forward strand.
GGTTCCTATAAGGGTGGTTTCTTTACTAGAGAAAAATGCTATTTGTTTTGAAATCAAATGACCACTTCCTTTGCCCAACAGTAGAGAGAAAAAAAACTCCTGTAAGGGGTTGCCCCCAATGAGGTATTTGTAGAAATCTGAAATGATCTCTGGATGGTAAGCCAAAGTCACCAGATAATTGTTTAAAACTTTTAAAGCCTTGCGAGTCAAATAAGTGCCCGATACGGACGAGACCTATCCTTTCCCATCTTGAAAATCCCAAGTCTATATAATTCAGAAGAAAATCTAAACATGCCCGAATTGGCGTTTGGGCTGTAATCTTTAATTGCAATTCCAAATATTTATGGCCCCTCATCCAGACCTGTTTTAACATATTCGACCAAGGATTATTCAAGTGGAGTTTGGCTAATCCCTCCAGATCCATAAAGATAATATCTGCCAATTGGACTCTTGGTGTCCCTGGTTTCTCTAGGGCCATCCAAAAAGGCTGATCATCTTTTGGCCAAAGTTATACCAATACTTGGAGTTGGGCTGCCCAATAATATTTAAAAAAATTTGGAAGCCCCAAACCTCCCCTTCCCTTGTCTCTTTGCAATATTTGCCATTTAATCCTAGGTGGTTTGCAGTTTCAGAGGAATCTAGAAGTGGCCAGTTTCAGACTCCTCCAGAATGAAGCTGGTGGTCTAATTGGCAGTATGGTAAAAAGAAATAATATTCAGGGTAACACATTCATACGTACTGTCTCAATGCGTGCTGAAAATGATAAAGGTAATTCTGTCCATCTATTACAGTCTGTTTGTATATTCTGGAGAAGCCTGAGATAATTAGTCTGATATAATTTCTTTAAATTATTTGGGATCCACACTCCAAGATAGCAGAACCCCTCATTCACCCACTTAAAATGTCCTACCTGTGGAAGATGACTCTGGATTGATTTAGAAATAGGTAACATTTCAGTTTTTAAATCATTTATCTTAAACCCTGAGACATCTCTGAACTCCTGTATTAGGGATAAGACAAGGGGAACCAAAGTCATAGGGTCTTACAAATATAGTAAAGTATCATCAGCATACATAGAGATCCGAACCTCTTCCCCTTGAAACCAGATTCTCCTATAGGAACCTGACTGTCTGATTTTAGCAGCGAATGGTTCCATACTTAAAATAAATAATAGTGGGGAGAGTGGGCAGCCTTGCCTGGTACCACGTGTTATAGGGAATTTAGCTGAGAGGGTGCCATTTACTCTAACCTGAGCTACTGGATTTGAATATAGATTGGTAACCCAATCCCTAAATTTAGATCCAAAATCAAATTTGTTCAAAGTTTTGTCTAGGAACTGCCAGTCGAGGCGATCAAAAGCCTTTTCTACGTCTAGCGCAATCACTGCATTGAGAATATGCTGGTGACAGAGGGTTGTCCCTTCCAAAACATTTAGTAGTAATTTGATATTGTCTTGAATGTGCCACCCTGGCACAAATCCAGTCTGATCGTTATGTATCAGGAGTGGTATTATACCCTTCAGTCTTTCCTCTATCAATTTAGTGAAAATTTTTGCATCAGTATTCAATAATGAAATCGGCCTGTACCTGGCACACTCAATGGGGTCTTTCCCTGGTTTTGGAATGACTGTGATAGTAGCCTCTAACTAGGACTCTGGGATTGACTCTGGGTTATGGGCATTATTACATATTTTTAAAAGTACTGGGATCAATTCTTTCTGAAATATTTCATAGAATGCAGTTATGTATCTGTCAGGACCTGGAGATTTCCCTGAATTTAAGGAGCTAATCACCAATTCTAATTCTTCAGCTGTGAAAGGTTTCTCTAAATTGAGAATTTGAGCCTCAGACAACCCTGGGAGCTGAATTGATGATAAAAGCATGTCGATTTTCAGTTGGTGATCACCTTGCCTCTCTTTGGTATATAAGTGTGAATAATAATCGACAAATGCGCCTATAATATCTAAAGGTCGAACCAAAATCACTCCAGGTTTTGTAATACTTTTTATTTTACGTATGAATCTGTCCATTTCTTGTTTTTTGAGTCGTAAAGCCAGGAGCTTACCAGCTCAGTCTCCGCCTTCATAATATTTTTGATTTATAAATCACAGGGAATTGAGAGTATGATGTAGCATTAATTTATTGTATTCCTCCCTAGGTTCTATTAATTTTTGATAGACAAGGGGGTAATGGGAGATTTTATGTTCTGTTTCTAGGGATAATACCGAAGCAAGGGCCTTTGCCATTTTAGTTTTATGTAATTTATTCCTATGCACAGCATAACTAATACATTTGCCTCTTAATACTGCCTTAAGTCCATCCCATATATATTTCAATGGAGTCTTTGTTTCTAAATTCTCTTTTAAGTACCATTGAATTTCCTCTTTAAGAGTTTTAACTAATGTTATATCATTTAATATACTAGGGTCTAATCTCCATTGCCCTCTTTGCTTTGATAAGTCCCGTTCCACCCTTGTGCAGACTATAGCATGATCTGAAAAAGATGCTGGGGAAATCTGAACTTTCCTAAAAAAATGAGTTTCCGAACACCATGCATAAAAGCGATCCAATCTGGAGTAGGTATTGGTGGCTGGGGAATAAAAAGTAAAATCTTTAGCGGTGGGATGCTGCCATCTCCACAAATCCACCATACCCACCTCATGGACTAAAGTTCTAAGGGTTTTAGAACAAGGCCCTAGTCCACCTCGTCCCATTGGGGCTCTATCGCGGCCGGGATTCTCCACACAGTTCCAGTCTCCAGTGAGGACTAAATGTCCTGGGGGAGACCTGCCAATGTCAAAAAAAAGGTTAGAAAGAATTCTCCAGAGTGGGGGTGGGGGCATATACGGACCCTAAATTAATAGCTACACCTCTGAATTTACCCGAGACCAACACCCATCTGCCTGCACCTTCCCTAAGCACCTGTCTTGGTGTGAAGGACAAACCCTTTTTCATCAAGATCACTGTTCCTGCCTTAGCTGCTGATGGGTGGGAGTCTGAGAAAACCAAACCTACCCAAGATCATCTTAACTTATCGTGTTCCTTAGGAGTTAATTTTGTTTCCTGTAAGCAGGCAATATCACAAGATAAATCCCTCAGTTCTTTTAAAATTCTCACCCTTTTAACAACATTGTTAATTCCTTTCACATTAACTGTGCATATATTCAATGTACCCATTTGTAATTTGTAAGTGTGCATAATTCTTCCCACCTCCTCCAGTGAATTCCCCAATCAACAGAAAAAAAGAAAAAAAAACTATAAAAATCATAAAGACATAATACAGCACATATAACACACCAATGTCCTATATAAAACATAGAAGAGGTTGTCTCAACAGGAGACTGAAAGTGTATCAACATGAACAAAGTGATCCAAAGGATCTGGACATAGTAGGTGTATTTACACTCTAGGGACAAGTGTAATTACCCAGTTATACTCCTTTGCAGCCGCAAGGGAGGTCTCGAAGACAAAATCTTCAGAGAAGTATGAAGAGTGCGGCACGTATGTGCCAAGGGGATTCTTCCGACCACCGTCAGAGGAAACGCCCTTTTCTTCTGGTATGGTGACCAGTACTTGGTTCCTAAACCAGCTATCAACCCCGGATTATATGTTGCTAATATTTCAGGCCATCCAAGTAAAAATAAAGAGGTTCGCTTTTACTCCAGTAATTGTTTTTGCTGCGTCTCTTAATACTATAAACCTAATAAACATAGTAAAGAAAACTAGCAATTAGCATTAGTTTGATCCCTTCTTATGCACTTTGGCATTTGGATCGATGGCTAAACATCTGCTATCTAACTTTTAAACCAGATAACCTCTTAGATTCTAATTGATCTGTAAATACCTTCAGATGTTACCTACTAGCTTAATCAGCCTTATTTAAAAATATTATTAAAACAAAGACTATTATTTTTAAGTATGAAAATGTTATAGGAACATATAAAAGGCTGAAATTTTCAAAGCGCAGCTCTTTTCTTTACCAAGTCCTTTGTCTGGGTAAGCCAAGCTTGTGGCTATTAGGAATGAAAATAAAGGTGAACCGCCATGGGAGGTTTGTTCCATTAACGACCCCCCATGAAACATGAACTCACAGCATAGTGTTCCCCTCCAGGCACTCAGTCACCAGGCGCCTAGGCCTGTCCAAACCCACCAGCCCAAAATCAGGCAAACCCGGCCAGCCAGTGTCAAGAGACCCAGAAGAAGAACCAAAAATCATCTGCAACAAAAGCTCCGAAGTTAAGATCCAAACTAGTTAATACGGTTCCTCAGAATATCAGGGAGGTGCAATACGTGGGCAGATCCACCAAGCCATATCAGCATGCAATGGAAGTATAGAATCATATCTTCTTCTCAGAGGACATCTTCTCCCTGGAGCCACACCCCATAGAAGGCTTTCTATCTTCTGCTCTGCCTTCTCTTCATTGGTGTTTGGAATAGTGATTCCTAGTTTTTCCAAAACCGGAGTAGCTTGTAACAGGTTTAAAAAATCTGCACTCATTCAGTATCCTGCATCCACAATTTAGCTGGGTAAAGAAGATATGCTTTCAGCCCTTTCTCTCTTAGGATTTTAACCACTTGCAGCACTTTCTTTCTCTTATTCATCATACCTGGAGGGAAGTCTTGGTCAAAATAAACCCTTTGACCGTCAAGGTTTAAATCTTTCTTGCCCCAGGCCAATCGGAGAATTTCTTCTTTGGTGGTAAATTTAAGATATTTGACCACTAGAGAGCGGGGAGGGGCACCAGGCTTGGGTTTAGGAGCAAGGGCTCTATGAGCTCTTTTGATGGAAAATTCAAACTGCTCTGCTAGAGGAAGTTCTTGTTGTAGCCAGGATTCTATAAAGGCGATTGTATTATCTTGCTCACTACCTTCTGGAACTCCAAAGATTCGGATATTATTCCGTCTGACTCTAGCTTCTGCGTCCTCGGCCCTCTATGTCAGCTCTCTCTCTCTCTCTGTCTCCAGTGTAGAAAGGCCAGAGATCTTCCAAATGCCATGTGCTCGTTCTGTATGGTTTCCAGGTGTGTTTCGACCATTGTAGTGCGGTTTTCCAATTTTTTAAAATCGGTTTGCAGACAGGATATTTTAGAATCGATACGATGTAATATACTAAGCATTCTCTTGCCATCTGCTTTGGTGAAAGTGGATGCAGATTCCGAGTCAGTATCCTCTTCTCCGGAGGCAGCCTGCATGGAGGATTGTCAAGGAGAAGGGCTTGTAGGCCATTTTTCATTTTGGGGCATAGTATGTCTAGGAGTCAAGGCATGTTCTTTTTCCTTTTGTTCATCCCATATTAGCCCATTATATCGAAGCTCTGTAGGTTATTTTTTGCTGTTTTTGTGCTAGGATTTTAAATGATTATGATCTTGTGCAATCCAGGGTTCAGGAGCAGCTCGGCTAGGCAGCCATCGGGCTTGTTGCATCACCGGAAGTACTCCACATGCAGATTTTAAAACTAATTTACAGTACCAGCTGTAGCTGAGCTGACCTCCAGAGTATAATAAAACAGTATACAGAAGTAGCTGAGCAGCATCCAACAGCAATTAGTTATAGCTTCTGGGAGTAGGTAAACTGATATATATATTTTTTTATTTTACGGAGAAGCAATGCACTGCAAACAACAGCAATATTACTTGGTATAATTACATGGAAGCAGGTTTGAATGTCATGGGCTAGCTTTGCAGTGAGCCTGGACAGGTGCAAACAACTAAGGTGGATAAGCACTGAGACAGCAGAAGCAGGGAAGCAGAAACTGAGCTGAAACATACAGATAACAACTGTAGTTGCACTGAAGGTTTGCTGAAACTGGTGCGGAAATGAGAGCCAAAATAGCACAAGCACAGGATTAGTACAATACAAACAAAGGGCAACAGGATGCTAGAGAAAATAGAAAGCCCCCAAGAAGAAAAATGCAAAACAAAAACACAAACACAGGAGGATAGGAAACAGGCAACACAAAGAAGCATGCAGCAGCCAGAGGCAAGCAATATTAACCAAAAAGCAGGAGAACACAAAGCAGAAGTCCATCAGAAACCAAGCAGAGCTGAAAACAGCAACGCTGGGGAGGGGGAACAAAGCCCCAGCGGGCCCCAAGGGAGAACACAGACCGAGAGAGCCTCTGGCTGCAAAGAAAAAGTGCTTCAGAGAGAGGCTGGAAGGAACTGCTTATATAGCCCAGGAAGGAGGGGGGGTGGCTGATTGCTAGGTTATTGAACCACAGGCATAGCCTTTCAATTATAATGTTCTCACTTGGGTTTAGCAATGTGCTGTACAGTATAAGGGTAACGTGTCTAGCCCACCACTCTGATTTTCATCCACACTACCTCCACTGACAGACTGTTCCAGCATCTACCACTCTTTCAGTGAAGAAGTACTTCCCACATCCCTTCCAGATTCTCCTTCCATCTACATTGCATATCCCCTTGTTCTTGTGCACCTTCTACTGTATAAAATAATCCCCTTCCGTATATTGTTCAGCTCTGCTATGCTCCCCATTCATCCTAGTATTACATTATGCTGTGTGTATGCCTTGACTCCTATATTGGGATATGTATATACTTTTTCTTTTGTATAATTTTCCTGTAACCTACCTTGTCATGTATGTCTGAATCAACTTCTTACCCTTGATCATTGTATTTATAAGTGTTTTTTTCTGTATCTGTTATGCATATATTAGTGCATTGATGTATATGTTGTGTACCAACTATCGAACCTTGACCTTATCAGGTCCATCTTGTAAATGAGCCTTGCTCAATGATGCTCGCCTGAATAAATAAAAATTTGATTGATTGATTGATTTATAGGTATCTTTCATATTCTCTCTCCTCTCTTCCAGGGTATACATATCAAGATCCCTTAGTCTCTCCTCATAGGCATTATGCTGCTGCCCTTGCACCTTTTTAACTGCCTCCTCTTGACATACTCCACCATGTCTGTGTCCTCTATGATATGTGGTCTCCAGAGCTGGACACAATACTCTGCATGAGCTATCACTAATGATCTACACAATGGAAATACCACCTTCCTCCTTGTACTGGTGATACCTTTTCCTATACATCCCCAGCATCCAACTGGCCCTACCTACTCACTTGCCACTTTGAGGTAATCAGATATGATTACTCACAAGTCTCTTTCTTATTTGATGTCCATCAATACCTCTCCCACCATCTTATACTCTGCCTCTGGGTTTCTATGATGAGGTGCATGATTTTGCACATTTTGGCATGGAAACCCAGCTACCATACTATACCTTGCACACTCATCTAGTTTGCTTGGGTATTTGCACATTCTGTCTACTCCTTCTGTGGTGTCCACCCTATTGCACATTTTTGTATAATCTGTAAAGAGGCATACATTCCCTTCCTGCTGTTCAGCAATGATACTAATAAAGACATTAAAGAGGACTGAACCAGAACTGAGCCCTGGGGTAACCGGCTGGTCAATCTATGCCATGCTAACAGTGATTACTGCTCCCCTCCCTCCCTCCCTCCTTGGTGTAGAATAGCTGTTAAGGGTGGACACATCATCCTCATCCACCACATTTGACTACTGATGACCTACTCACCCTGCAAACCAGGTTCACCTTGTTTACATGATTTATATATTTATTTATTTATAGAAAGATATCGGAATTACAATCCTTTGAGTCGACGACTCCTTTGCAAAGGCTCCACGTCATTAAGAACATACACCAAGTATCACAAACTGAAATATTAGGTACAACTATTATACAATTGGCACCAGTACAAACTTAAAACATATGGCATGGTTAAACTCAAAACATTGGTAAACATAGAAACATAGAAACACAGAATGTGACGGCAGATAAGGACCGCTTGGCCCACCTAGTCTGCCCATTTTCCTACCTAACAGATAAGCTGCAGGTCTGAGTTAACTAACAGCTTACTTCCTCCTACCCCCCACACTAGGACTGTCTTATGTCTGTTCCATGCATTCTTGAATTCCCCCACTGTTCTTGACTCCATGACCTCCTCAGAGAGGCTGTTCCATGCATCCACAACCCCCTCTGTGAAAAAATACTTCCTCACATTACCTCTGAGCCATCCCCTTCTATCTTCAAATTGTGCCCCCTTGTTCTTGCACATCTCTTCTTCTGAAAGATGCTACCCTCTTGGACTTTGTTGATTCCCTTGAGGTACTTGAAAGTTTCTATCATGTCCCCTCTCTCCCTTCTTTCCTCAAGGATATACACATTAAGCTCCTTTAGTCTTTCTTCGTATGTCTTCTGGTGCAGACCCTGCACCATTTGATTCTTCTCTCCTCTGGACAGCCTCCACTCTGTCATGTCGTTGCGGAGATGGGGTCTCCAGAACTGCACACAGTACTCCAGATGGGGTCTCACCAACTGTCTGTACAGAGGGATAACAACTTCTTGTTTTCTACTATTGATGCTTCTCCCTATGCACCCCAGTATCCCCCAGCCCTCCTTCTCACATTGCTTGCCCACCTTTAGGTCATCTGATATAATTACCCCAGGTCCCTTTCCATTTTTACTGTTGTCAGTTTCTCACCCCCCATTGTGTACTCTTCCCCTGGGTTTTTGTTTCCTAGGTGCATTACCTTGCACTTCTTTGCATTGAATCTGAGCTGCCATACATCTGACCAATTCTCCAACCTTGCCAAGTCCCTTCTCATCCTTTCCACTCCATCTTGTGTATCAACCCTGTTGCAGATCTTTCTGTCGTCTGCAAAGAGACATACTTTTCCTTCCAGTTCCTCTGCAATGTCACTTATAAAGACATTAAAAAGGACCGGTCCTAGTACTGAACCCTGTGGTACCCCGCTAGTAACCCTCCTTTCTTCACTGTGGACTCCATTTACTACTACCCTTTGCGTCCTGTTGTCTAGCCAATTTTTTATCCAGGCTACCACCTTGGGACCCACTCCAAGGCTGGCTAACTTGTGCATTAATCTTTTGTGTGGGACTGTATCAAACGCCTTGCTAAAATCTAGGTAGGCCATGTCCACAGCCCCTCCCTGGTCTACTACTTTGGTCACCCAGTCAAAGAAATCTATTAGATTCATCTGACATGACCTTCCCATCATGAATCCATTCTGCCTCGGGTCCTGTGCCCCACTGGCCTCTAGGTACTCAACAATTCTTTCCTTCAGAAGTGATTCCATCATTTTCCCTACCACTGAGGTCAAACTAACTGATCTGTAGTTTCCTGCCTCTGTCCTGCTCCCACTTTTGTGAAGAGGAATCACATCTGCCCTCCTCCAGTCCTCAGGTACCACCCCATCCTCCCATGATTTGTTAAAGAGAGTAGTCAAGCGGTGTCACTAGTTCTACCCTTAGTTCCTTTAGAATTCTTGGGTGAATCCCATCAGGCCCCATTGCTTTGTCCACCTTCAATTTTATTAGTTCTTTCAGAACCCTTTCTTCTGTAAATGGACTGGTATAGACCCCATCTTCAGAGTGTTTCTCTTGTTTGGTTTAGGTATCTCCCCTCCTCTTCCTTTGTGAATACTGAGCAGAAATATTCATTCAGTATCTCTGCTTTTCACTGTCACCCTCTACCACATTCCTCCCTTTATTAAGCCTCAGTATCCCTCCTTTGGTCTTTCTTTGCTCCTAATGTACCTATAAAGGTCTTATCCTCCTTCTTAACAGAGTTGGCTATCCTTTCCTCGGTTTGGGCCTTTGCTATTCTGACTGCCTTCCAGCCTCTTTCTGCTTTAACTGATAAAGTTCTCTGTCCTGCTCCTTCTGTGTTTCCTTATATTTCCTGAATGCTATCCTTTTCCTTAACTTCACTGCCACCTCTTTTGAGAACCATAGCAGTTTTCCTTCATTGTGTTTTGTTGATTTGCTTTACACAAAGGCTTGTTGCCTCTGTGATGGCTGTTTTGATTACTCCCCATTGTTCCTCCACCCCTCCTTCTTGCCTGTTTGCTAGTGCTTTTCTGAGGCACTCTCTCATTTTCCCAAAGTTAGCCCTCCTAAAGTCCAATACTCTTGCATTTGTATGGCTTGATTGTATTGCTGTGTTTATCATGAACCACATTGTTTGGTGGCCACTTGTTCCCAGATGGCTACCCACTTTTAAATTTGAGATTCTTTCTCCATCCCCATTTGAGAGTACCAGGTCTAAGATTGCTCCCTCCTGAGTGGGTTCCAATACTAGCTGTCTGAGGCATGCTCCCTGTAGGGCATCAAGAATGACCATGCTCTTGGATGTGCTGCAGCAAAGGTGCACCAGTTAACATCTGGCATATTCAGGTCCCCATCAACAATATCTCCCTTTTTCTGTCATTCTAAGGAAGCCTTCTATCATTTTCTTGTCCATTCCTCTCCCTGAGATGGGGTCTGTATGCAACCCCATGTGGATTGTGGTGCCATTTCCTGTCTCCAGGGTGACCCAGAGTGCCTCATCTGCTCCCTGTTTACTCTTTAGTTCTGTTGCTTTGATCTCTTCCTTTACATAGAGAGCTACTCCTCCTCCTTTTTTACCCTCCCTGTCCCTCCTGTAGATTTTGTATCCTGGTATGTTGACATCCCAGTCATGGTTCTTTGTGTACCATGTTTCTGTGATTGACACAATATCCAGGCAACCCTCTTCTATCAAGGCCATTAGTTCAGGGAGCTTGTTACACAGACTACGGGCATTGGTACTCATCACCCTCCACTTTTTGATGGCCTTACCCCTTTTAGCCCCATTCTTGTCCTTACTACCTTGGCCTTTGTTTACATTTACCTCTGTCCTTCTCCCTAATGACTTCTCTACCTTGGTGTTTACCTCACTAATTAATGCATTTTGTGGGGGGAGGCTGGGATTTTCCTGCTCCTTTTCAGTGCATTCCCCTTGGCTAATTTAAATGCTTGCCAATGAAGCATTTAAACCTCTCACCTAGGATCCTGGTTCCCCCCCCGGACAGATGCAGACCATCGCACCAGTATAGGTCTGCATCCCTCTAGGTGGTTCCTCAGTCCCCAATAAAGCCAAAACCCTGAGCTCCACACCAGTTTTTCAACCATTTATTGAATTCCCTGATGAGGAGTACCCTAGCATCACCCTTGCCATAGACAGGCAGCATCTCTGAGAAGGTTACCATATGCGCTACTCGTCTAAGGCCCCTCCCCAACTCTACAAACTCCTCTTTCACTGCTCTGATCCCATTCCTAGCCAGGTCATTTGTCCCTAGGTGGACAATGACATCCAGCTCCCTCCTTCATGCAGCTGCTCCCACGATCCTGAGGATTCACTTCCTGTCCCTCCAAGCCGTGGCACCAGGCAGGCACCTTACCTCCCTCTCCCCTTCCTCCCCCATTTCTACCCCAATGACTGAGTCCCCCACCAGGAGTTGTTTACTTCCCCTTTGGGGTCCCATGCCACCCTCCTGTGGGTCTTCTTTGTGAAAATTCCCAGCATCCTCCTTGGTCTCCACTGCAGGTGCCTCCATAGAGGAATCACTATCCACCAGAAGAGTGAATGAATTGTGGAAGGTACAGCTGGAGGATGCAACTCTGTTCCACCCCCTCTCCTCCTGGCCCACCCTGGTCCAGCCTCTCCTCTTTCTTGGCAACCTCTGAGGTAGTGGCATTGGCCCTGGTGGTCCCTGGGTGGGGGAGGAGGTTTCACGAATCCTAACCAGGTCAGCCTGGAGATGGGCAACCTCCTCCCTCAGACCAGAGAGGTGTCTGCAAATAGGGCGGCATCGCAGTCTCCAGAATGTCTCCCGGAACACTGCTGCCCCTTAGCCATTGCACTACACCACTCCTATCATGTCTTATTTTGTGTCCCCTCTCCTGTTTCTCTGTATGCTTACTCTATCCTCTCCTTACACCTCTCACCCTTCCTGTTCTGGGACAGCAACTTCCTATATTCTTCAGTAGCCTCCTTCTTCTTTGCTCAGTGTCAGACCACCACCAGCTGGGGGGACAGTGAGCTACTTTTTTCCTTTAGGGTTGACAAAACCAGTGTTTCTCTATGATCCTTCCCTTCCTACTGCCAAACAGGAAGTTCCTGTTGACAGTCAAATCCAGTGGCTATAAAAGTAGAACTGGCTTAGGGTGGGTGGAATGGAGGGTAATTAGTAAGAATAAAGGCTAGCAACAGGAAGTTGTAATTTGAGCCACCTGCTTTTATAGTGTCCAAGCCACACACCCAATTAAGCTGTCTCTCCTCCTACTGGTTTAGCAAAGTAAGTTGATACAATACCTTTCACAGCACAGAACACACACTGACTTTATTTCTTTTCTTTCTTTTTTTAACCCTAAATAAGACCCCTTGTAATTCTAATAAAGTATCTGTCTTGCTTAATCTCAACAGACACTGACTCCTGCTGAGATATAAGTGTTAAATTAATAAGAAAATGTAGCTTCTTTTAGTTAGCTGTTTTCTGCTCTACAAGCAAGGCTAGCAACAGGCAATTGTAATTTGAGTCACCTGCTTTTATAGTGTCTAAGCCACCCCCCCAATTAAGCTCTCTCTCTCTCCTCCTACTGGTTTAGCAAATAAGTTGATACAGTACCCTTCACAGCACTGAACACACACTGACTTTCTTTCTTTTCTTTATTTTTTTAACCCTAAATAAGACCCCTTCTACTTCTAATAAAGTATCTGTCTTGCTTAATCTCAACAGACACTGACTGCTGCTGAGATATGTGTTAAATTAATAAGAAAATGTAGCTTCTTTTAGTTAGCTGCTTTCTGATCTACAAGCAAGGCTAGCAACATTAAGTTGTAATTTGAGTCACCTTTTATAGTGTCTAAGCCACACCCCCAATTAAGCTCTCTCTCCTCCTACTGGTTTAGCAAAGTAAGTTGATAGAGTAGTATGTTGATTGGTAGAGGGTTTAAACAGTTGGTGCCACGTATGATGCAGGTTATATCATCTGGGATTTTAAGGAGGTCTCGGGTCAATACTTTAGATTCATGTGACAGTACTTGCTTTCAGAGGGTCTAACAAAATAGGCCCTGATTTACAACATAGATGCCTCGTAAATGCAATGCCACTATTCCAGCACCTCGTACAGTCAGTACATGATCAGTTTGTGACATTTGTCAGCCAACATTGCCTTTGAATTGACTTGAGTTTTGCGTAGCAGTTTCAGACTTTGGCCCCTCACCCTTCCCCTGCACCCCTCTCATGAACAAGCAACATGCTAACCCCAGTGTCATGCTCACACAGAATCATTTGGTTTTATTTTTTTTTTATTTGTAACCCTCCAGCCTGGAACTCTCTCAGGCCACTGCACTCACCAGCTTGCTCTACCGCCCGCTGTGTTCCCCTGCCATCTTGAAGTTCATTACAGTTCCCCAGGTCAGGGGAGGACAACCCAGGGAGACCATGGAGGCAGTGGCAGAGAACCAGCATTGGGTGTGTGGCAGTGGCACTGGCAGAGCCATCACCTATCCAGGGCTGGAGGGGTATTTCTTGTGGTTAACCTGAGATCCCCCTCCCCTCTGCATGGTGCACATCTGACACCACGGCAGATGGCAACCCTGCCTGCATCAGCCACGCTCTTGTGCATGCAGCCCGGTGGCTCGATGGTGTCTCCGTTCTCCACCGGGGGTCACCAGAGCACCAGGCATCCTTAACCCTCCCACCTGGACAGGAGAGGAGAGCTGCCCAATGGGTGCTCAATCCATCTCCCTCCCCTGCTGACCCCCGAACTGATGTTGTCAGCATGGCACGAAGTGTGGCATCCAGTGCCCCAACCCTCAGTGCCACTGGGCCGGCAATATCATTTGTTTTTTAAATAAACAAATCCGAATTCACCGACTGTTGGATCCAGTAGTCCACAGTGTCACTGCACTTCTTTCTTACCGATGGTATCCTAGTACTGCATGTACAAGCAAGGTTCTTTGGCAATTAGAAGTTATATATACAGTTTTAAAAGATGTTACAACATCATCCCTGCTTTTGACTGGGCATGTACTTAACCATTACATCGACATCCGTTGTGTGGTATGTTAGAAACAGTAAACACCACAGTAATTTGCCCCCACATCAACTAAAAAGCACCTTGGGTATTAGAGGATGATGTTTTCAGTCCATTCTGTATGTTAGTATGTATCATCTCACAACAGTGTATGACAATGTTTCATTTCAGTGCTTACTTCATTGTCACTGTGTATTCCTTAACATTCAAATTATAACTTTTGCAGAAATAGTTATGCAGTGATGGTGGATTTCAAATGATACTGATGCTGTTTATGCAAGGAATAAGACACAATGAGGTGTCAGTTATGGCCTGATAAGAGCATACCCTGGTGCATTATGAGGCATGAGGCACTTGTACTGAATGCCTTCAGCACCTAGGAAGTGCTCTTATCAGGCTATAATCCACGCCTCAGAGTGTCTAACTGCGGTTATAAAATTTGCCCCCCCCAGTAAATAAGTTAATTAAAAAAATGCACATAGAAAGTGTACTTAAAAACAGTAAATAATATGCTCACATTAATGGAAAAAAACAAAAAGTAGTCCTTGTCCTTGGCTTGGAATGTAGCTGTTTAATCAACAGTCACTACAGGGATTGGTGTCTGTTTGTCTCTCCACTTCCCGCCCATCCACACCAACACACAAAATATTGTACAATATGCTTATGTTAATTATTTCCTTTACATTTCTTAGTTTGTGTCTATCTCTGAGACTGCCCACTCAGTTAAAGTAACAGTGAGTGGGAGCGAGCGTTTCTGAGATTGGCAGCTGTGTGATGTCTCTTGTCTCTTCCCCCCCATATACAAATAATTTTTTTGCATTTTATTTTTTAATCCTTGCCTCTTTGATTTAGTTTACCTGTTTCATTTCCTTTTAGAGTCCCGTTTGCTTTTGACCAAGCATGTCCCTTTGTGCCTACCGTACTGAGCCGTTTCCTCCTTTGCAGTTTTTACACCGTAACTAGTAGTGCTATTGGTGATTTTTTTTTCACTTAATACTTTATTTCTTGGGTTTCTTGTTTCATTGATGGGGGGAGGTTCCTGGAGATCGGCTACAGCAACTGTCACAACTGGATCAGACAGCAGAGATGGTGACTCTTTTTTTTTTTACTCTCTTTTTATCCCCCACCACCTTATCTACCCACAGCTCTCCACTCAATCAGAACCCTCAATGCCTCAAGTGCACTAACCTACTCGACTCAGGGTCTGCCCCTAGAGTGCTCCAGCTAGAATTCCCTAAGTCCTTGATGGCCCGGATTTCTCCCCGGGTGGGGTGAGGAAAGGTCCCTCTTACCTTTTCCCTGAATGTTTCAGGGAGAGGGCTTGCACAATGGAATCTGCCCTGATGTTGTCAGTAGTGGTGGCGCACATACTGCTGGAAAAGTCATCACCTAGGAGAGGTGAAGGATTTTTTTTCCTCCTCCGATCCTTCTGTTACCCAACCCCCCCCTGAGATGCTGGTGAGTAGGACGTAAGTCCAGAGAGTCAACGTGCTGACGCATGCTCCTCTCAAGCACCTAACAGCATCTCCCCTCCCCTGCTCAGATAAGTGAAGCTGCCATGCCCCTCAAAAGCTGGTGCTCCCACCGGCTGTCTCAGGATGTCAGGTGTTTTATAGCACCCCTGGTATCCCACCCCAAGGGAGGAGAGCAACCATTGGGACACTCCATCCTCCCTCCCCCAACCGACCCCGGTGACCCGAGACCATTCCCGAACCCGGGTCGCCGGTGTAGCGTGAGGTGTGGTGTCCAGTGACTCAACCCTCAGTGCCACTGGGCCAGATGGTGACTCTTTTAGTGTTTAAAAGATGTAACAGAGGACCACGTGTGTGCACATGATTACAGATCATGCGCATCTTTTTTGTACTGGAATGTAGGCCAGACTTTAATTTTAAAATGTTTCATGGCCATGTCATCATACTGTGCAACTGGTACAGAAATACACAGTTTGTCTGTGGGGAGTGGGTGTTTTTCACGTCGGGCACTTCCAATAGTAGAGCAACTTTGAAGATACCTCACATCTTTCTAGCGTGAAATGCTAAGAACTGCAATGGGAGAGCAGTGGCACAGATTGATTTTATAGTGTGCTGTGATTTGGTTGCTACAAATAGTGCCCAATGAATGGTTATGTCCTGATAAGGACATGGCTGAAAAAGGGTTTCAGCTAATTAGGTTTCAGGATTTTTATTTGCCTGTTTTATAAACTGTAATTAGTACTGTTGGTCAATAAACACATGCAATTACCATGTGAGGTGCTTGTTTTCTTTGATCTGACAAAAAAAAATATCTACCTCATATAATGCAGCAGTGTTGCATTTGAATTACTAATATAAATAGGTAGAACAAAGGTTATACACCTAGCCAGCAAAACACAGTCAGCAATTGCATTTCAGTTCTCAATACAGAACTGCAGAAAGCAAACAGCATCTAAAAAATAAAATTCACAGTAAACTGAGAGAAGGCAGAAGGCAATAACAACATATATACAAAATTTATGTGTGACAGTGCAGTGTAGTAGAACACACAAGTTACACAGAAAACACACTGCACATCCCACCTCAGAAGCAAGCACACAGAGCTCAGCCACTGAAATATACACTGCTATGACACAAATGGTATTTGTCCTGTATAATAAATGAATGTTGGGGGACAACTAAATGCAAGACCCTCAGGGCCAGATATTCAGAACTTAGCACGGTGTGCTAACCATTTGTGCAGGATTAGCGCAGGGTTAGCGTGGGACTGCTATATTCAAAGAGGAGACAGCCTTGCGCTAGAATTATCAATAAGCAGGCTAAAACATAATGTATGCAAGGGGCAAAGTGGAGGGGCGGGAACCTGCATATGGGCGCAATGGGATATTCAGAGACATAGCGCTGCACAATGCACCATTGTGCAATGCTTAGCGCAGCGCTACTTACCGCCTATAAAAGGGAGGCCTAATCCCAGGGCAATCCACAGAGGAGGAAGTGGCCAGACCAGGAAGTGTAACAAAATTGCATTTTTTAGCAATGTTGTAGTGCTGCACATGATGGAGCAGGTTGTGGAGGAGGAGGAGGAAGAAAGAGAGCAGGCTCAACAAGGCCCATTACCCAGACAAAGGAGGAGATATGCTGCACACAGATGATACTGGCCCAGAGCCTCCTTTGAGACCCTGCCTGATGACCACATCGTTGGCTGGTACAGGTTGGACAGAGGAATGTTGAGGCAGCTATGCGAACTCCTGCATGAGGAGCTGTAGCCAAACACCAGGCGCATCCACACCATGTCATTCAAGGAAAAGGTGATGGCAGTGATGTGCATCCTAGCCACTGGGACATTTCAGTGCCCAACAGGGGACACCATTGGGATATCACAGTCCACCACATCACGCCTCCTGACCCAGTTCCTTGATGCTCTCCTGCCACATGCTGGTGAGTTTATAGTATTCCTCAGCACAGCAGCAGAGTGCACAGCAACCATGCAGCAATTCCATTGAGTTGCACACCTACCCGCTGTACTAGGTGCCATTGACTGCACCCATGTCCCCATCCATGCACCACCTGGTGATGCCAGTGACCTGTATGTGAACAGGAAGGGTTTCCACTCAATTAATTGCCAGGTGGTGTGCGATGCGACCGGGTGCATAACCAATGTCTTTGCACAGTACCCTGGCTGTGTCCACAAAGCCTTCATATGGCACCAGTCCCAGCTGTGCTGGGCATTTGAGGAGTGCAGGATTCCAAGTGGGCATCTAGTCAGTGAGTATGGGCAGCCACAACAGAGTGACAGCACAGGGGAGGGGGGATAAGCAAGGGTAGCCGTGGGAGGGGCAGGGAGCAATGGTACAGAGCAGCAGTGGACACTGTGCAGGACAGCAACACTAATACCTGATTTATCTCCACAGGGGATAGTGCCTATCCCCTACAACCCTGGCTGCTGACACTGGTACCTCAGCCAGCAACAGTGGCTGAGGAACAGTACAATGAGGCACATGCTGCTACAAGGAACATCACAGAGAGGGTCTTTGGGATGCTCAAGATGCAGTACCGTTGCATAGACCAGTCAGGGGGTGCCTTACAGTATAGCCCTCAGAAGGTATGCCATATCATCCTGGTCTGTTGTATACTACACAGCATGGCACTGAACTGTGGGATACGTGCACCTGAACCTGAGGTACTCTCTGACAGTGAGCCAGAGCCAGGGGTAAGGGGGATAGAGCAACTTGAGAGGTGGGATCCATGCATGGCCCGCTGGGCCACAGAGCACAGGAGCAGCAGCATCGAGACACTGAACCAGGGTGGACGGTGAGTAAAGATAACACAGGCAAATAATATGGTATCAACAGTACATTTAATGGTAGTGCATATACAGTACAGTGTAATTGGTGTAATATATAGGTGCTGTACAAGTTGCCAGTGTGGTGATGTGATGTGGTGCGGTGTGTGTGATGTGTGTGGGCCACCACCGTACCCCTCAACTGTAACACAGTACGAGGAACAGTCCTACAGTTACGTCACTGCAGCTCCCTATTCCAGAGTGTGAGGATCTGTTCCACACTCAGTGGTAACACTGTAAAGAAAATCCCTATCGTAGATGATGCCAACAAAACAGGCAATTAAGAACAGATGACCCGAACAGACATGCAAAGACTGTAACAGTTCAATTAGCTGCTGAGGAAATGCATTGAGAGAGTTTCACATTCTGCTCAGTAGTATCACATCCTGAGAGGCACTGTTGTACGGTAGGGGGACAAAAGGTTGAGAGGTATGACCACCACCCAGGTGCGCGCAAGAAACAGCAATGTAGATATGTGATGGCAAGGGCTGTGGCATGGGAGTGAACAAGGGCCATGGAGGGCTATGTGTCTGCAGGGGACATGGGATGTGGCTGTGTGCATGGGCATGCAGGTGAGGGAGACAGGGCCACAGCTCGCATATGGTGGAGCACATCAGCTGTGCCTGACTCGGCGCACACGTTGCACACCCTGTGTTCATGGCAAACCGCTGGGCATTCTACATGCTGAGGACATAGTTGGGGTGGATTGAAGCAAGGCTGGGAGGGCAGGCCATCTGCAGTCATGCCGTGAGGCCTGCACAGAAGTGGAGGCAGGGTGGCCACGATGCTGTGCATGTCCTGTAGATGACTGGGAGGTAGGAATTGAGGAGGTTGCACCCACCTTGCGCGCATCTCTGCTACGCTGCTGCCCATGTGAGGCATGGCTGCACTGGCAGCTGGGTGCACCCTGCAGTGCTGTAGTAATAGTGTCCCACAGCACCATAGCATGGGCCTGTACAGTAGCAGTAAGGCTACCAAAGCCACGCTCAATGGTGGTGAGAACATGGGTCATTCTCTCCTCCGACCGCTGCTCAGCACAGGCAAGACCAGTGTTCACTGTCTCCCGCAGCTGTGACAGCTCATGCCTCAGCTCCCTATGGAGATCATGCAGGTCTTGCTGGGCTTCATGCTGTGAGGCCAAGGCCTCCTGGAGCATAGGCAGCACACCTTGGCCATCCTGTGCAGGTGCAGCATCAGCATCCTGCACCTGTGGCAGGGGTGTTGCTGGCACTGGGCAGTGTGTTGCGGATGTGAAGGGACCTGTGGGGGCAGCTGGTGATGTGTTGGCCACTGCAACTGTGGTCTCACAGGTGACTGAGCATGCTGCTGGACCAGCCCTGCAGTCAGTGCCCTGTGGGACATATCCAGTGGGCAAGACTGTTCAGGCAGGGGAATAGCAGCTGTGGGCACAAATGTGGCATGTGCCCAAGTACCCCTTGTCCCTAATTCAGGCATGGTGCCATCCCCC
Organism: Neoceratodus forsteri; assembly: GCA_016271365.2. Lineage (NCBI taxonomy): Eukaryota > Metazoa > Chordata > Ceratodontiformes > Ceratodontidae > Neoceratodus > Neoceratodus forsteri. Next base: position 198,880,882 of record JADMNL010000025.1, read on the forward strand.
ACTGTACCAAAACCTCTGGTGTCACTAGCCGCATCCAGAACTGGCAGGTCAGGTTCCTCCCCTGCATCCTCTAGCCATGGTCACTTGTTACAGTCAGGATCACCACCTGCTCTCCACTCAGATCCTCCACCTGGGTGTACTCAAGTGGATACAGGGACTCCAGGAAGGCTGTATCCTCCTCTTCTGATGTTCCTGCATATGCCATTGCCTCATAATGTCTGTGAGCAGACATTGTGCAGACCGTCATGGCCACTGCGGGTCTACCTGTGACTGCCATGCCTGATGTGGAAGGGTGCACCTCTGCTGTGTTTGAATCCTCCACCTCCTGTACCACTGTGCCTGACCCCACCTGGGACATAGCCTGCTGGGCATGTAATGCTGTAATGGAAGAGACAGATGTCAGTCGCGCTACAGTGACCAGACCACCCACCCCCACCCCACCTCCCAACAATGCCACATGCACCCCAGCAATGTGTGCCCCAACATGCTCATGCAGATCCCAGTGTGCATCCAATGCAATTGCAGCCTGTACCCTAGGAGCCCCTGCACCATGGCACACATGCACTCATGACATGTGCCTGCCAGCAGATGCCCACCACTGTGCAGCCCCAACACCACTCTTACAATGGAGCATACCCATGTGGGCCCTATGCATGCACCATGACAGTAGTGATGTGTGCCTCAGTCCCCATGATGTTGCTGTCCACTGAGTGGTGGATACATGCCATGAACTTACCTGCTATGGGTGGTGTGAGCAGTGTCTCACACCCACCACCTTCAACCCCACCAACTGCCACTGGCCACAGGGTAGAGGCTACTATGGCCATCAATGGGTCCCAGTCCCGCTGCTCCAGTGGTTGGGGTCCCCCACCAGTCCGCAGCCTGTCCTGGATCCATTGTGCCTCTTCCTCCTCCTCCTCCTCCTTTGCCCTGTGCAGCGGGTCATTCCACCACTTCCGGACGGCATCAGTACTACGGCTATAGCCACCTATGGCATTTACTGCTGTGGCAATCTCCTCCCACATCAGCTGAACAGTAGCATCTGTCGACTTGTTATGGCATAGGACCATCTCCTGCTCCTTCACCGCATGTACCAGGGTACGCAGCTCATTCCTGAAAATTTATGGGCCCTGAGCCACTCCTGCCTTGCAGCCTCACTTGTGTGGGACAGAAGGCAGGGAAAGGGCTATACAGAGTTGTGAACAAACATTGCACAGCTGTAACAGTATCATATGGCCATGATGCAACACACAGCTGCTATACATGCCCCCACCCCCTGAGGAATGCCAACAGGACATGCACGATGTACCTCAGTGTTGTGGAGTCCTGCAGACCAACACAAGTGGAAGCCAGCTGTGTGTACAGCACACAGTTGTACTGCCCATGCTGCTGCCTGTGGCATGTGAGAGGTGGCCTGGCTGCACATGTTGGCATGGACATTGGTGCACCACAAAGCAATCACAAGGCCTACAGCCACAGATGGTGTCTAATGTGCACATGTGTGGGACTGTGCAACCATGGCTGTAAATGCCTGACTCATGGTACCCCCCCGGCACATCCAGTGCCATGCTGGGCCTGTGCACACCCAGCACCATGGAACACATGCTGTGGAAGCATGGGTTGAATCCCCACAACAGGGCTAAATGGCTGACCACGACACACATTCTGCTAGGGGTGCGGCCTAGGCACCATTGCATGTGCCAGAGCATGTAACAGTGCAGCCACATTGCACACACATATGGGCATGGTGTGTGTATAGGTGATCCTGGCACAACTGTGCACAAGGCCTGTGTGTGATCTACCATGTGGTGCAGTAGTGGGTACTGTACAACAATATGACACTGGGGTACTGCACCCCCAGCATGTGTGTCAACGCATGTCATGCAATGGCCTGGATGTGCACACTGTAGATGGACTGGCCTGTCATGGGGGTAGACACCCTGGACCACCACAACAACATTGGCACTGCCCCTGCCTCTGGCTGCACATGGCTGTGCACAGACAGACACCAGCCGGGACCACAGTGTACCAACTCTATTAATTGCATGAGTACTGTCTGCTGTGACCCACGTGCACACATCACACAACACAATACAGGGGTGGGGGTGGGCTGTTTGTGATGCAGATGTCAGTCAATGACATGGGTGACAGCACAGGTAACTGTGGCAGTCATCACACTGGAGTACATGTACCCTACAGTCACAGTGGACTACTGACACACTCCAGAGTGCAGCCTCCACACTGCTGATCATATCCCACTGCCATCTGCAGCACCACAGCATGCAGTCAGTCAAGCATGGCCTGCACAATGGGCATTGGACAGTGCATAACACTGGTGGGGCACCACTACTCACACAGGGACAGCCAAGATGATCAATGGGCCACCCAGCCCCCCCAGCACCACCACATACATGCCCAGCCACACTGCACCAGTTAGGCATCAGCTACAGTCCCAAGGCCATTTCCAGTACTCCACTGTTGGATGGTTCACAGATACCACAGCCTGCCACATACAGGCAATACAGGAGCAACCTGTGCGTGGCAAGAACATTACAGCCACACATGTGGTACTGCTACACCTGGAATCTGGTCCTGTCCTGTCAGACAGGCAGGTGGCTGGCATTGTCTGGGTCAGCCTATCATCCATGCAGAGCAGTACTATAAAGTATGAGTAGCCCTGATTACCCACTGACATCCAGCAGATTACAACCCTGGCATCCCAGTGGTGTGATGTCAGGACCATATGAACTCATCTCACCTATGTCTTAGCAGTGGGTAACAAAACAGAATGCCACTGTTAGTCAGTATCCTACACACCTGCAATGTGCTTGGAAGCCTCAGTACAGTAGTCATATAACATTCCAGTTGTCACAGTGTACTGTCACTGAGTCTAGCAATCTCTATGTCTGATGGGGGTTAACACTGGTACTATGCTGGCCCACAGTCATTCGGTCCATGTATCCTAATTCTGTGTGTACAGTACCTATACATACATGTGGCTGTACCACAGATTCATTACTAGGGTAAGGCTCACTTACACCTGTTGGGGGGGGAATTCCCATGACGAGTCCCATCCACTATACCTGACAATGCCTGATGTACAGATAATAACCATGGTGTAATCATCTCTCGTGGTTGCTAGGGCAATTGTAAACCTCTCGAGCTTTGCTCTTGAGGTTTACTGATGTCCTAGCAACCTTCAATGATACACCATAGATTATCAACACATCAGGCATTCTATACATAACACAGATTGAACACAGTACTATACACTAGTAATATCAGTGGCTCAGCAGGTAGCACAGATGCCTCTGAGGCCAGGAGATCAGAAGACTGTGGGTTCTAGCCCCACACAAGGCACTTGGGTTAATATCCTAATACTGACACTGCAGTGCAGCATGAGGGGGGTGCTGCACTCCTGAGGTGCCGTCTTTCAGATGAGATGTTAAACCGAGGTCCCATCTGCCTGTTCTGGTGGTAGGTCAGGTGGATGTAAAAGATCCCATGGCACTTCTCGAAATGTGTAGGGGAATATCCCCGGTGCCATGGCCAAGTTCCTCCCATTCACAAGAATACCAAAAGCAGTGTAATCTGGTTCAAAGTCAGTTGGCATTCATCTGTATCCCCTTCCCCCCGGGTTGTGGCTGAAATAGGCAGGATTTATCTACAGCACATACCTGGTCAGCAAACACTGTAATAATCAATATATATGATGAGCAGAGCAGTGCTATGCACAACCAGTGTGTCCTGCCAGGTCGGGGTTCCGATTCCCATGGACCTCTCGAGCTGTGCTCTCGGGGTCATAGGGCCTCAGAATCCTTCTGTGGCAGAACACACTGGTGCTGGTGCTGCAGAGTTGCCCATCCAGTACCCCCTGTGTGCTGCTGCTGCATTAGTGCTGTCATTGTGATTTTCTGCTGCAGTATTGATGTCACCACTGCTGCTGGAGCACATGGCTTGCTGGCACAGTATTACCATCCTCACAGTGCCTCAGTGGTGTCAGTAGTCTAGAACTGCTTGAGACATCACATGTCAGTGTCAGTATGGAAAAGAGTGCAGAGCAACGCACTGCACACATGTGACATACTACATCTATACAATATATCACATACATGATGCCACTGTTATACACAACCTGTGTTCTGTCACCTCGAGCATCTGTGCTCTCGAGGTCACAGGGACTGAGAACCCCTCTGTGGCAGTACATAAGGATTGTGCAGACCAGCCCATACAACAGGCAGAGTAGACAAGTGTTACAGCCCTAACCTGGATGTCTGCTATCATCCAGTGCTATCAAGCCACGCACACGTGACATGGGGATGCCCAACTGTTGTCAGTATGGTGAATACACAGAACATTCATGAACAGCAGCCTCATCCAGGGCACAGTCAGTTAGCAGTCATCTGTATCCCCTTCCCCCAGGTCCATACCTCTCAACTGTACCACAATACGAGGAACGTTCCTCATTTTATGTCACAAAAGCTCGCTGTTCAACATTGTGAGGAGTTGGCCCACATTCAGTGGTAACATTGTAAGGCAATATTCCATATTATACAATGGCAAGAAAGAAGCTTGAGCTGTCATTGGTCACTGTGGGACTGGACCCGTGGTGTTATGCTGGCATAACACCATGGCTCTAGTGCCAACACAGGGATGACCGCATCTCACTGTACAACATACATCTCTCTGCTGCCTACATGCAGCTTCCGTGGTACAGTACCTGCTTTGCCAGTCGGCACTTCCCTCGCACACCCGGAAACCCACCCACCACAGACGATAACCCCGGAAACGAAACCCACACACATCACAACAAAACAAGTATTCATATTTTTTGTTTTAAAAAACAAATTCTAGCCCCATACAGAAAGCGAGCGAGTGCCCAGTAAGCGAGCGAGTCACAACCTCATTTTCACAAACTCACCACGACTGTCACTCGCTCACTCGTAAATGCACTTTCTTCCTCTCCTTCTTAAAAGCACTTTTGTATAACATCTCCTACCTCCATGCAGGCATCCGGAAGCTTGAGCTTCTGGCTGGCAGTAACTCAGTTGACTGGGGGAAGGGACAACGACCTACAGAAAAGTGAGCGCGTGGGCCAGTTAGCGAGCGAGTCAGCAACGGCATTTTCACAAAGTCACAGCGGCGCTCACTTGCTCACTTGTAAATACACTTTTTTTTCCTTATCAAATTGTAAACAGAGTCAACCCTAAGAGGATGCTTTGTAAACAGAGTGAACACTAACAAAGATTGCTACATCTCTACCTACTGGCTAAAGTAGAAATCTGCACTATTTTCTCATAATGTAATCCTACTCACTGCAAAAACAGTAAAAATATATATTTTTAATATATGTTCTATCCATTTTTCACTTTTACAATTGAGCCATTGTATAATAGAATAGTACTCCAGGGTGTGGTGCTGGATAGCACACGCCTGGCATGTTGACGCACTCGGCCTGCGACCTGCGTGCCCAACCATGCCAGGCGTGGCATTATCCCAGCACGACACACACCCTGTCATGCATTATTCCTTTAGTAAATGATGCAAAACATATATTAATCAATTACTAATTGACTTTCTGAATATAAATGTAAACATTTTAACAGTGTTCTGAGCTTCTTAGGTGAAGATTTGATTAAGTGTTCCACATCTTGCTCATGTGTTCCACATATTGAGAGGCAATGTTCCACATCTGGGGGACAAAAGGTTGGGAGGTATGCCCAGGTCATGCCTGGCACTAGACACTCCCCAGTCAACATGAACTGCATCACAAACTTACTGATATGTCCCTGGAAATGTACCTCTGTGTCAGCCCACATGCAGTACATACCTGGCTGGCTCTGTGATTGTTCCAGTGACATCCTGTGCTGCAGCAGTAATCCCACATCAACATGTATTACTTATAAGCAACACAGGTGGGGCACTGTTAGCCCTTATATATCACAGCCGGGCAAACAAGCCTGTTAAGCATGTTAATGGGCCATTGATGATATGCTAATCTCCATGTTAGCACCATGCATATACAATGACCATCATTTGCATATGCCATTTGAATATGGCAGATGATAGCGCCGGGCAAAGCGTTTAGCACTGGGCAAACCATATAGCGCCGGGCAAACCATATAGCACCGGACTATCTCAGCTATGCTTAGCGCAGCACTGTTGCTATAGCATCGCGTTAGGGCTGATTAGCACAGGTACAGCACATGCATGGGTCCAGGCAGTTTCGCCAGACTGGCCTTCAGCGTGCCTTAGTGCTGCGCTAACCATGTTAACACGCGCTGGCACCGCGCATGCCTGGTACGTCTGCACTGGAGTCATGGCAGGGTCATGCATGAGTATTGCGCACACTTCCAGGTAGCGCAGTGTTATTGCATAGTTCTGCATGGCACTAGGCTGAACTGTTTGGGAGTGCCAGGGTGTGTGGGCCATCTGTTGCCAGTACAGCAATACCTTTCCCTCCTGTTGTGTCAGCCATGTCTGGGAGACGTAGGCAAAGGGCAGTGGTGGGCCGTGACAGGCGCTGGGATGTAGTGGAGACGCCCAACCTGGTGCAGCTCACACAACAGCGGCATAGGTGCCTGTTCGGAGAGGTCCAGGAGGGTGACCGCCCCCATAGCCAGGTCTGGGCTTCAATTGCCGGTCACCTCACAGCACTCACAGGAATACCATGTGATGGGGAGAAGTACCACCACCGATATGTGGGCCTCAGGTGCAGGCAGCACCCACTGCTGGAACAATGCTGGGCAATGATTCGGGAGGGGACTGTGCCTGTGCCAGGTATGTGATGCCTCTCACCACGGTGATGTCATGGGGGGAGAGGATGCATGTTGGGTGATGTGATTGTGTGCGTGTGCGTGTGTGTGACATGGCCCATTCACATACCATCCGAGGAAGCTGTGTTGCTGTGCTGGTGGGGTTCGGCACATATCTACCATGCTATTAATGTTGTGCAACTTGTGTAATGATATGTGACACAGGTCCATCTTGAAAATGGGGTATATTCCCAATGATGTATTTCCATTTGTTACCTGTACAAAAGTTAACATTTACTACTACTACTATATGTTGGACTTCTGCCATGTGGTCTTCTATTCAGGAGTGTGTGGACTGTGTGGGCCAGCAGGATGTAGCATCTTGGGAGTGTTGTTTGCAATGTCCTGCACTGTGGTGGCGCACTGCCCCATACCACCTACTGTGGCGGCATGGATTCATGACACCTGGCCCACTGACACATCCACTGTGTTCTGCCATGCTGCCAGGGGGCTGCGTGCAGCTGTGCTTACTTTGTACATCCGCAGTGTGTGGTTGGGTGTGTTGTCTGGGCTAACCTCCCAACCATTTCTTACCCAAATGTGGTACATTGCCTCTTACAGTGCGGCATAAATGAGCCAGCTGTGGAACACTTACACATATCTTCACCTATGCTGCTCAGAACACTGTCACAATGTTTGCATTTATGTTCCAGAGATCTGTTATTCATTGTGTGGTATATGGTTCACATCATTTACTATGGCTCTTTGCTTTCGTATGTGACCACTGCATGTGGGTCGAGTTCTCACATTGTGGTACAGGGTGCTTCTGTGGAGTACACTGAGGACCCTTCCTCGGAATATGGTACTATTGAGAGGTATGTGTCTGGGTGTGGTGCACACCACCACCACCACTGCTGTGTCTGTGCCATGACACTGGCCAGTGGCTTGTGCGACAGATCCATGGCATTAGTTTCCTGATGTGCAGCACACTGTCATGGGTGTGGGCAGCAAACACACTGTACTCGGTTGTGTACCGTCATGCTGTGTGCATGTCACATCCCGTATGCCTTTCTGTCATCAATGTCATTCTAATCTGTAGCCTTTGGGTTGTTGTATGCCACTGGGGCATGTCTGAGTTTCCACATCTGTTGTTGAGGAATTAGATACTTGTGTACCCTCATTACGGGTTAGAGGACTCCTCTGCTTACATTCTGCCTTGTTTGTGAGGGGGTACCATCCAGAGGGGCTGTGTACATATGATGGAGGGGGGGGACTGTTGCAGCTTGTGTGTACAGGATGGCAATTTCAGGCTCCACCCCTGCACACATTGGCCATGCACTGTGTGGTCTGCAGTGACCAGTGTCATGCTTGGCATGGCTTGGGTGGTGCACTGTGCCTGGGTGCCAGTTATGAGTGTGTTGTGCCACGCCACCAGGGTCAGGGGTGGTCTTTAGTGTACTGTGGTGGCTGACATTGTAGTAATGCTGCTGTACCATCTTTCCACTGCAGAGCACAGAGACCCCACCGGAAATGGGAGGGGCGAGCAGCAGGCCGACCAGAGGCTCACCACGGACAGGCGGAGGGTGCCATCAATGCCGCAGCACACGGAGAAGAGCAGTGACGGGGACATGAGTGTGTTGCATGAGTATTGTGTGCCATTGTGCATTTCTACTATGTGTCTGTGTCACCGCTGCAGGCATTGGAGTGCTGTGTCTAGTGTTGTGGCACAGTCACCTAGGTCATCCAGGCCTGATGTGATTTAGCTGTGTTGCATTTGGATTCCAGGGTGCTCACTTAGAGGAACCCCTTAGCCATTGTGGCTACAATATGTACAGCCACCTGGGGCTACAGTGTTCACACCTGACTATGTGCTGGATGGGGGGCACCGAATGCTTAACACCAGTGGCACCATTCAACGCACCCATGACCATTACATCAGTGGGACCTGATACGCTGGCTGCATGCATTTGTGTTGCCTTCTGTGCCTCCAGTGCTTTGCCTTCTGCTGTGTGGCCTGTGACATGGCTGGATCTATGTATGGTCTACTGTTGCCGTTACTGCCATGTACACCTGCTATCTGCCTTGTACTGTCATGTGCAACATGTTGCTGTTATGTCCACCATTGTGGCAGGATGCAGCAGGTCTGTGCATGGCTGATGGCCATTCACTATGCCTGGAGCTGGGGGATTACTGGGGTCAGCCTGCTGTGCTGGCTGTTTCTGCTGCTGCTGTTGCCTTGTCTGCCACAGCATCACTGTTCTACACTTCTCATGGCATGTATCATTCACAGTACCATGTATAGTGTGTCAGTGTATGTGCATGACATGTTGTTGATGCCTGCCAGGGCTGTTCACGCTATGACAAACAGGGGGCCACAGTGTCATGCGGTGCCTGTATCTCCCTACCAGTGTGTTGCCATTGCAGTGTGGACACTGGCATGTTATTGTGTGCCCTTGTCTGACCTCTGTGGCGTACATGCACAGGGGCTGTGGGGGGGCCTCTGGGCCTCTGGTGCCACATGGGCCTGTATGGCTGTGCACGTCATGTGTGCCTGTTGGCTCCAGCTGTGTTGTGGGGGCCATTGTCCCCTACAGAGTGCTGTCCCTCAGTCTCTGCAGTGCATGGTGCTTGTGCATGGGATATGCAGGTGTGCTACAGGGGTTGTTCAGTGGTATCAAGGTGTGCTAGGTTTCAGACCCTGTGCATATCATTGGCCTACTGCTTCCCTGCCACTGGTAGACCATGGCCTCTGTCCCTGTTTCACATGTGTGTGTGTCTTCTTGCATATGCTGCCACTTTGGGTGGTGGCACAGCCCCATGCCATGCTTTTCACCGGTGTGGGCTCCTCATCCTTCTGTTGTGGCAATGGGTGTGGGTAGGCATTGGCACTTTCCCTGATTTTGTACTGCTTGGGTACCTGCCCAGCAGTCCCTACTGCTCTGTTGCCAGTGTCGTTGTCCTCTGTAGTCATTGGGTCTCTGTAGTCCACGTCGAGTCTCTATCTGTGTCACTTGCCACTGTTTCACACTTATGTCAGTCAGTCACTCACCTGTTCAGAGCTTACTGACATCATTTGTACTGCTGCTATGTTATGGCATTGTGGGTAGCAGTTTGGCTGAGTCTATACAGTTCTTGTGGGGGCAGCAGTGAGGGTGGGCCACTGATGGGGGAGTGTATGGGATAGGCATGTCTGGTTACACACCTGGTTGTGGCTGTGGCACCTTCTCCAGTGGGTGTCATCTGTGTTGTGTATCATAGCTGTGTGACTGTGGGCAGCATGTACCAACATGTGTCATCCCATGTGCATGTCTTTCAGTGTCCACTTGTCGTTCGCATCTCAGGGGGTGGCTGTCTGTTTGCACTGTTACAGTTTGCTCGCCGCTGTGCTGGCTGGATTCCACTGTGTTAGGTTTCTCAGCATACATCTATGCATGTCCATGTACATAGGGGTGTTGCATGCTGCCAGTTACATACTGCCTTGTTCTGCAGGCACATGTTGGAGTGCATTGTGGTTTGTTCTGTACTGGCACATGGACATGGTTACTGGGGCATGCTCTCCGCCATGTGGTGGCACATGGTGCCTTTGTGTCATCGTCATGTCCTGATATGGTCCCCCTTTCTCCTGTAGGTCCAAGTCAGGCATCACTGTGGGCCACCTGTCCAGAGGAGACTGAAGGCAGGGATGAGCTGTTAAGGAGGGTGGTGTGGCAACAGCACACACTAATAGAACAGCAGGCTGTCCTGATTGCTGAAACAAGATGGGTTGCAGTCATCCTGGAAGAATGTCTGCCAGCACCTGCCCGCACCTAAATCCTACCTCCCATTCTGCTGTCCTGCTTCCTGGCCCTGGCCCACTGTCCCTGGCCCTATGTCTGCCATCCTGTTTCCCTCCATTGCTTCCTGTGTCCACATCCCTCTCCCTTCCACATTCATTCCCCATTCCACTGTAAATCTTGTACAGAATTGCCTTTTTGCATTATTACTGCTGTTTTCCCCATTGTTTTCAGTCCCTTTATTAAGCCTGCCCTTTTCCCTTTCATTATGTTTGTGTTGTACCCCATTTTTGCATATTGTGTTCTGCTGTATATTGCTTTATTTTTTCTGTACATTTGTTCCTGTTGCCTTTGTGCCATACCTGTTCACTTTTTGAATTATACTTTGTTATGCTTGACATTCCTGTGTCCTGTGTCTTTTTGGGGGGAATCGAGAGTTGACAGTGTTCTGTGGTATTCTGGTATCACTTGTGGGTCCAGGTTATTCCATGCCATTCACTAGTACTGCAGTTGTGTCTGGCAGGGCTATTTTGCTTTCCTTTGTTCCTGGGCAGCTGCTTCCACTTCTAACACTTTGTTTCTGTGGGTGTTTGCACTGCCTCTGTCGGAATGCTATATTCAGTGCTGTCTTAATCCCGGGCAATTTTTGCCCTGCACTCCTGGGCCTGTTTGCCCGGCTTCCTTAGCTTGCTATATCCAGCTGGTTTTGCACCGGGCTATTTCCTTTTGAATATAGCCATGTTTTTGCTCCGGGCAAAGTTTGCCTGTTGGGCAGTGCTAATTTAGCCCCGGGGCAAAGTTTTGAATATCTGGCCCATAATGTGCATTACAAATAAAGTGAAATTCATTTGATTCACAATGTCACAGCAAGGATATGTGGGCTACATACTAAAAAGTACATGAAACACCATCAGCACAAATAGATAGGGCAGGGAGGTCGACACATGACACACTCGTTGATTTTGAAAGCCAGTGCCATGCCTCATTAATGAAAATGATCCTAAACAGAAAAGCAAGTAAATGCAGGCAAAGTGAATGGCAAGAAGCTTGCAAAGGTCATCAGCTGTACAGAAAGTAACTCCAACTGTCAGATCGCAAGATGTAGATAGGTAACATGGACCTGAATGATAGCCAAATAAAATCAAGGTCACTACGGGGAAGTCTGCACTTCATTTTCTTATTCAGTAAAAAAAAGCACAAAACAATCCGCAATGCCAACTAGATAAATAAAACTGCAGTCAAATATACATAAAAAAACACATCTGAGGTACAATCTCCCTGTGGCTATGTATACAAAAAAGTACTACTTCAGCTGTCAAACCGCAAGATGCAGACAGCTAACAGCAAACTGAATGACAGAGAAATAAAATCGTGGCCACTACAGGGAAGTCTGCAATTAGTAATACTATTCAGTCAATAAACACAATACGATCTGCACCAAGATAAATGAAACAGCAGTCAAATCTGTATTCCCAAAGTACTTCTGAAAAATGAACATGATTCGACTATCAAAACATCCGGCGCCAGACAACAAGAGGCTTTGGAGTACTGTGAGTGGACTGTTTGGGAGCGTGCGTCACTTCCAGTCTGGCGAAACTACTCGGGCTGATTCAGATCATGATCACAGTGCAGCGGCTCATATTATTGAAATAAAAGTTATTGAAATGAAACATCATGGAAAAAAAGGATGCGTGTTTTTACATGGAAACACATGAACTTCGAACTGGTGAGTGCATTTACACATATAGAAACCATCAGAATCCCTCTTTAAGAAAAAAAAATGAGCATAAAAAGAAATAAAACACAGACCGTGACCTGGCCTGCCCTGAACCAGAACAGAGTGGGGGCAAAATTGGAGTTAAGGAGTACAGACGCAGTTCACAGCAGGGTCATGTAGCAGGATTTTCTCTTGTATCAGGAGTAGTAAAACAGAAGAAAGGCTTGGCTCATGTTCCAACATCATCACACAGAGCTTACCCCTTCTCAAATCCTGGACCTGTTGGAATCTAAAGTTGGCCTTGTAACATGTGAGCGCTGGACCTAGGATTATCGTCTGCAAGTTCACAAGTCTAGACTGCAGAGGATTAAGGTATGGTATATATCAGCCCAGCTGGACACCTCAGTAGGTGTTATTCCACTTATAAAATGTCACAAATTGATTTGTGAAGTGTAACCAGTGATTAGGTTCTGAAATTTCCGGGCATGCTCTGATAACCAGAAAGTCAAGTGATGCTCTCAGCCAATCAGACCACTAGGATTTCATCACCTATTTTAAAGTCATATTATACTAACAACAGAAAAATGATGAGAGGGAACTACTAGTATACAGATTTCAGGTATTGTACTCATACTTTCGGTGTGAAACTTTTTCTAAGGTAAAACAAACCTTAGAAAATATTCATGTAAGTTATAAAACAAGCATTTGTCAATGCTGAATGTTGTCTCTCTGGCATTGGCATTGGTAATACAGGAGTTAGAGATGCATAATAGGAATGGCAGTGAAGTATTGAACTGATGCCAACCTCACCCCCACCCTGCAGAGAGTGACAGGTGTTGGGGTGTGCCTTTGGGTCATCAGCTATAACACTCATGCTATTGTATCTCATCCTACCCTGTAGACACTGACAAGTGTTGTGGTGTGCTTTGGGGTCTTTGGGCCTTATACTTACCCCATTCTCTAAGGGAATATGCTGAGATGAGTGCAGTATAGGAGAATGGGGTAAACTTTGGGGCCGAAAACTGCAAGGCACACCTCGATGCCTGTCACTGGCTGCAGGTTGTGGGGTGGGGGTGGAATGGCGTGAGCATTGCAGCTGACAATCCCCAGTCACACCCCGACACCTGTCAGTCTGTACAGGGTGGGGTGTTACAGTTGGAAGCCCTAACGCCTATGGTGTTTGTTGGTATTTTCACTCCAAATTTTCAACATGGGCTTTTTGTGACCCTACCCCATGAAAAGTGGCACTATCAGTTTGTTAGCTGAAAGGTGATTTTGCAGAGCGACTGCACCATTTGGTGCCACAGGTACAGCTTTATTTTGGACAGGATGAAAAATGACAACTGTATTGTTCATGAGGAAGTGTAAAAAATGGCAACATTGAAAATCTGGAGTGAAAATATGAAAAATTGGTGAAGTCATGAGCATGCATAGAAACTGCGCAACACACGTCTGTAACCCAATTATTTTGGAGATTTTTTTAACCACATTTTCAGCATAGGCATTTTGGGACCTCCCCTCATGAACAGAGGCACTGTGATTTTGTTAATCTGTCCCAAAAGTTGAGTTCCCACAGCGACCACGCCATTGTGCACCACAGGTGTGAAAACACATTTTGAGCAGGTTGTGAAAAATGACAGCTGTACTCTTCATAAGGAGGTCTGAACAAATGCCAGTGTTGAAAATGTGGCATGAAAATATTGCAAATTTGCGAAGTTACAAGTGCGCGTGGAAACTGCAATGCATGCTTGTGGCACAGTCATTTTATGGACTTTCATCATCAAATTTTCAACAAAGGCATTTTAGGACCTCTGCTCATGAACAGTGCCACCATCATTTTCTCAAACTGTCCTGAAAACTGATTTTGCACAGCGACCGCTCTATTCTGCGCCGGACGTGTGAAAACATATTTTGGCCAGGATATGTAAAATGACAGCTGTACTGTTCATAAGGAGGTGTGGTAAAATGCCAATTTTGAAAATCTGGAGTGAAAATATTACAAATTCACGAAGTTACGAGCGTGCGTGGAAACTGCGCAATGCATGCTCATAAAACAGCCATTTTTTTTTTATTTTTTTCACCAAATTTGCAACATAGGCTTTTTGAGAGCCCCCCATGAACAGTGGTACTATCATTTCGTTAATCAGTCCCGAAAGGTGATTCCTTGCAGTGACTGCGAAATCACCTTTCGGGACTGAATAATGCCATGACAGTGACTGAATTCATGAGGAGGGGTCCTAATAACCCCATGTTGAAAATTTGGTGACAAAATTCCCCAAAATGACCGAGATATGCACCAAAGTTGAAAAAACCCTATTTATGCCATTATACAGCTTACCAGCATTTCTTCAGTTCGTGGTTGAATTTGAAGAGTGCAGACGTGTTCCTGGTCCACTGGTTTTTGTTGTGCCATGCTCTGGAGGTAAGTATGGGGTGAGGGGGGTGTGGGGAGGCAGGGTACGCAGAGGTTGGATGCGGGTTGGGGGAAGGAGCAGGACCAACCGTGAGAGACTGTTTTCTGTTTTACAGGTTTAAACTAAAAAAAAGACATTGTGGGACTTTTTTTTTTTTCAGGGGCATTTGACATGCTGAGGTGGGCTCCCAGCGTGCCACCTGAGTGTTTTGAGGGAGTGCTGTGGCTGATGGGGGAGTGGGCACCCTCAGCGGCACATACCAAAGGGGGCAAGAGGCAAGGGGGATTGGGCACCCTCCTTGGCACACAATGGGGGGCATTATGCTGATAGGGAGTGGGCTCCCCATCAGCAAATTAAGCCAGGGACTAAAGCCGATGGGGATTGTGCCTCCCGTTGGCAAAGAAAGACTGTTGGGGGGGCTCATGATGCTGAGGGGGATTGGGCACCCCCTTTGCAAAGAATTGAAACAGAAGGGGGGCCATTGTGCCGATGGGGAGTGGGCTCCTCCATTGGCACATGAACTGGGTCAGGGCATTCCAACAGGGGGATTGGGCACCCCTGAAGTCGGCACTGTGGCAGGCGGCAGCAGTCACTGCTGCCATGTTTTTTGGACTGCTTTCACCAGGAAGGGCACATTGAGAGGTGTGTTCTGGTGCCACTGCATGACGAGCTTGGCTGTCATTTCAGCCGACCTTTTCTTAGATGTGCTCTCCTCATTAAGTACTGCTGGTGTGGTGCCTGCATGCTGGCTTATTGAGGAATGAGGGACGCACCTACTGATGCGTGCCCTGCATTCACCCACAGTGACCACACCTCCAAATCTGCTACTAATGCAATATGTTGGCTGACGCACATGCATGAGCCAACATAATTACACCTCAAATGTACCAGAACACATCTTATACCCTAAGGCTTCTGGGGGCCTATGTGGCCCCCAGACCTCCAGTCTGTTTCTTGGCTTGATACATGAAAACCAGAATTTTGTTAGTACTTTGCCCCCTCCCCCTGTAAAAAACCCTAACTACACACCTGGTGTGCCTACTAGTGTTAAGGCACCAATCAGCAGAGCAGTACTTTCAGCCACCCCCAAATGGTCAAATAGGGTTGATGGGATCAGAAAGGTGGAAGCTGGACCTCTGAGTCAGTAAACCATATGGAACATATGGGGGTCACAGGAGAGCGCATCAGCTCACTGATTCTTACAGTTACTGGTTGCTTTTTTCACCAGAGGGGAATGCCATGGAATCTGTGGTTATTTTAGTGGTCTGCTCAGCAAATCTGTGTTCTTTGCACCTGCTAGGTACTTAATTCATGTTATCTGACACTCCACTCATGGCAGACCAAAATGTTCAGCATTGGCCGGTTCCTATCATCTCCTTTGCTACTCAGCTCCTATATGCAGCCTGCTCCTGCACTTGCAATACCACACACACTGGAATGGAACATAGCTTCATTCTGTCTACCTACAAGACCACAGCTAACATTTATATAAAGCACCACTCAATTAATTTATTTACCATACAGCAGAACATGTATATGGATAGGTAGGTAGATACATAGAGAACAGTGGATGGGCATCCATGCACAACCAGCCTGTTGCGCCACAGAGGGGTTCTGATAACATCTGACCTTGAGAGTGAAGCTCAAGAGGTCCGATGGTATCAGAACCAAAAGGTGGCACAAAAAGCTGGTTGTACATGAGGATGCCAATCCACTATTTTATATAGTGTATAGTGCCCCAGAAAATCACTTACAGTTCTTTTTTAGAAGCCTTTTACTTTTTCTGTGTGACGAAATGTTCAGTGGTAAAGGGTGGTTGCCAACTGGTTGCTAAGCAGGAGGCATGGCTACGTGTCTAGCGCGTCTTCCTATTGGCTGGCAGGTACACTGGGAGGGTTAAAAAAAAAACATGGTGACCATAACGCTCGCTAAGCGAGAGAGCTGTGGAGTAGGGGGTCATTTTTTTATTTTAGTTTTATTTTCAAGTCCAAATATCTGGCTGATCCTGCATTTCCTCATATCTGGTTGATCCTGCATCTTGTAAGGCTCTGATGTGACTGTCGCCACAGGAGCGTGGATCCATCCGTTTCTGCCGCTATGGTAAGTGATGCACATGGAACCTCTAGAGGTTTTCAAAATGTTGTTCTGCTGCAGTAGGGTATTATCACATTCCATGGCCTTTTGAACTACAGCAGAACAACATTTTGAGAACCTCCAGTTTCCATGCACAACAATGGTCCACTATATAATATATCATAATATTTAGCATCTGGGTCTTATTTCTGATCAAGTTGCTCCTCACTACCACTTTAAATTGAATCCTATTCTGGTCACTGTTACCCACTGGCTCTCCAACCCTCACTGCTTTGACTATGCTGTCCCCACTACTCAGCAGCAAATCAAAAACTACATCTCCTCTTGTCCCGTGCCTGATGTACTGAAGACTGCCTTTGACAATCAACAAGAAACCCCTCCTTGATTTCCCTTGGACATGTTCCACCTCCCAGTCAGTGTCAGGTAGGCTGAAACATCCTATGGGAACTGAGGGCCCCATAGTTGTTGACCTTTGAATTTAATAATAATAATAATAAAACATTATTTATTAAGTGCCTTTCAGGCACCAAGGCGCTGTACAAATTGAACAATAAAATTCCAAGAAATAAATTAAAGATAAAAATTAAAATAATAATAATACACACATCAACTCATGAATGCTTGTCTCCACAAATGAGTCTTAAATTCCTGCTTGAAGCTCCCCATAGTCATGCATTCCCGGAGCTGACAGGGAGGAAAATTCCAGAGGGTTGGATCTATAAACGAAAAACCATGGACCCCAGAAGATTTTAAAGTAACCATCGGAACCTTCAACAACCCCTTGTCAGCCGAACAGAGCCATCGCACAGGGCTGTAAGGAATCAGAAGCTCTTTCAAGTATCGGGACCAAGTCCATGCAGGGCTTTGTAGGTCAAAAGATCTACTTTAAAGGTGATCTGCCACTGTATCAGCAGCCAGTGCAGATCACGCAATACAGGGGTAATGTGTGACCTTCTAGACACTCCTGTCAGCAACCGAGCGGCAGCGTTCTGCACTAGCTGCAAGCAGCGGATATCAACCCCAGGAAGCCCTAAGTACAGGGAGTTGCAATAGTCAAGGTGAGAGGTCACAAAGGTGTGGACCAACACAGGTAAATCGCTGGATGGAACAAGGTTTTTCACCCTGGCAATGTTCCTCAGATGGTAAAATGCTGACTTTACGACTACCGACACCTGATAACGAAGGGTCAGCCCATCGTCAAGTACCACTCCCAGGTTACACACCCACTTTGAGGTAGGGATCTGATCACCCCCAGAAATAACCCAGAAGGCTGATCAGTCCTCAACCCCTCTATCCTGCGACCCGGGTCCACTACCATAACCTTGATCTTTCCTGTGTTCGACTTTAACCAGCTTGAATTCATCCAGTCATGGATTTCAGCAAGGCAGTTATTAAATACCGAGAAAGCACTAGCCTGGTTGGGAGCAAAAGACAGGTAGAGCTGGGTATCATCAGCATAGTAGTGAAATCTCAGCCCATACCATCTTACAATGTCTCCGAGGGGCAGCATATACACTGCAAACAACATGGGGGAGAGCACCGAGCCCTGAGGAACCCCACAAGGCAGAAAGAAAGGGTCAGAAGAAAAAATCCCTAACACAACTCTCTGTGTTCTCCCAGATAGGAATGATGTAAACCATCTGAGTACTGTACTTGACAAGCCACAGCTGGACCTCAGGCGCTCTAGCAAAACCCCATGGTCTACAGTGTCAAAAGCTGAAGAGAGATCAAGGAGTACCAGAATAGAGCAGTTTCTCAGAACTCTCGCCATCAGGAGATCACTGAGCACCCGAACCAGAGCAGTCTCAGTACTATGCCTCTTATGAAAACCAGACTGGAGAGGTTCGTAGATATTATGGATGGTCAAATGGTTCTCCAGCTGGTTTGCCACTACTTTCTCAATAACCTTTCCAATAAAGGGAAGGTTTGAGATAGGTCTGTAGTTAGCAAAAATATCTGGGTCCAATGAAGCTTTCTTCAGAAGGGGTGTCACCACTGCCTCCTTCAGGAAGCTTGGGAACTCACCCAATTCTGAGAAGCACCAGATAATTTGAGCCAGAAATGGGCCAATGATCTCAAAACAGCCCAAAATCAGGGAGGTTGGGCCTGGATCTAAACTACAGCATGTAGGGCGCATCCCCTGGACAATCCACATAACATCCTTGAACTCCGGCAGGTCAAAGGTACTCCAGGAGACATGGGGTACCGTGACTGAATGCCGACCAACAGTGTCCCCCATACAGCGGGTCAAACGGATCTCCTATCTGATGTCGGCCACCTAATTTGCAAAGAATTGAGCAATCTCATCACACTCCTTTTGTGAAAAAGCTCGTCGGAGCTGTAGACAGGTTGGGTTGCACAACCTGTCCACAGTTCGGAAGAGCTGAGCAGGTCGATTCTGAGTGACAGCAATCTCCCTGGACAGGAACTCTGCCTTCTTATGGGAGATCTCTGATTAGTAGAGCTGATAATGCTCCACCAAACTAAGGCGGCTGACTTTCAGGGCAGATTTCCACCAGTGACGCTCTAACCATCGTCTCACATGCCGCAATTCCCTCAAGGACCCATCAAACCAAGGGGCCCAAGGGCAGAGAGGGACAGGAGAAACAAGGACAGGAGCTATGAAGTCTAGGGCCAAGGAAATGACCTGATTATAAGCCAGAACCATCGACTCTGGACTCGAGTTGGCAACAGGAAACCCTGAGAGGTTAATCGCCGCCATCAGGTCTTCAGGGCACACATCCCATAGAAGGGTGGTAACTAACCATCTCCACAGGGGCAGACCTACAAAGGGGAGCACAAAAGTTGAACCTCATGGTGTAATGACCAGGCCAACTGACAGGTTCCACCACCAAATCAGAGGCCTCAATCACCAGGAGGAAAACCAAATCCAAAGAGTGACCATGATTATAGGTAGCTGAAGAAACAGTCTGTGTAAAGCCCAGTGATGTCATCAGCTGGAGGAAGTGTTGACCAAAAGATGGGAGTTTGTCATCGACCCAGGCATTGAAGTTGCCCAGACCCATCAATTTGGGTGACTCCAATGCCATGTCAGTGATGAAGTCTGCCACTTCCTGCAGGAATTGCTTCTCATCCCCGGGTGGACAGTAGGTGAGAGCTATCCTGCAATCCACACCAGCTACCACAGTACACTCAAAGGATTCAGTCTCCTCAACTGGTACACCCATGAGACCCAACCTGGTCTTGAAACAGACCGCTACTCCCACCCCCGACCCCCGCGGTCCAATCTCGGGCAGCGTATCACTGAGTACCCAGCTGGAACTGCTGCCTCTAAAATGGGGCCAGCATTTTCAACCAGCCAGGTCTCAGGGACACAAGCCAGATAAGCTGTTCCAACGAAGTCAGCAGTAACAGCAGACTTGTTCTTAACAGATCTGGCATTGCACAACACTGCTTGGGTTGGACAGGGTTCCAGGGCCATCCCGGCCACTTGCCCATCAAAAAAGATGGTTCCCTTAGGTATGGGGACTAGACATGGATCACCACATCCCAGGCTCCATTTTGCCCCAGGGCATCTTCTGGATCTAACCAACCCTATAGGAGAGGACCGTTCCTTCACCCTCCAATGTCCGTACCCTCCATCATGCTCGCCCCGATCCCTCCTACATGCAATACCAAGCACCTGACAGCACTGGTAGCTAGAAAATGGCGGGGGGGGGGGGAATGGGTGGAGGGCATGGAGAAAGGAGGACGAATAATGCACGACCGGGGGAGCTAACAGGCACATACCACAAGCAAACAACGATTAAAAACCAAACACCTCAATAAAATCCTAATTTCCTTATAAGTAAACTAACCTGAATTACAATATACTCAATAGAACATTAGACTAAGAACCCACTGAAAATTACCCCTTTCTCGTTTACACAAACTTTAAAAAACCTAACCCAAGGAATAAAACAAAAAAACAAAATAAAGATTCCCCACACTAATTCCAATTCCAAATCATGCTCTCCTGTGCTAGCTGGGAGTCTCTAATATACTCACAGAATTATGTTTGCCTCCCATGTATATTAATTCCAATCATGGGCTTTCTGTAGGACTCTGATCCCTTCTCATTCCCACTTTCTTGCTTGATTTAATCCATACATACAAAGCAACCCCTCTGACCCTCCCTGTCTGTACCCCTCTACCCTTGTTTCCTAGTCTATTCCCTTATTCCATCAGGTTTCTGAGAGTACCACGTTGTAACTTGTATCAAGAACTTAATCTTCCAGCTCAGAGTCTTTAGTAATAAAAAATGGATGTGAAATGATAGGTGAATTTTGCCAACTGTCAGTTTTTTAGCTTGAAACTAGAAAATCTCTTTAAACTATTTAGCTTGGTCCCTAATGTTTATTATCTCTTACAATGCATTATCTATTGCCTGTATATCTTTCTGCAGACTCCACTTGTGGACAACCAGGTCTTCTCCACATGGCCCTCTAGCTCTTAATACATTATATCAGTATGCTACCCGTGTTTTTTTGCATGATCCAGAACATTTGCTGGTCTCTGATAAAAGATTACAACTGTTGCAAGCACTTGAATCAATTACTTTGATCTTTGCTATGAATTCTTCAGTTATTTCTCAAATTAACATCCTTTCATCACTATTCCTTCCTCATATATAATGTGTGTACTGTAAAACCTATGATAGTCTTCCGTGTATTTAAAATGGTGGTAGCACTTTAAAGAGTGTATGTCCACTAAATAAAAAAGCTTACAAATACTAGATTTAATGGCAATTATGGTTAACCTTAGTAATTTCCCTTTTTTTTTTTACTTTCTCCTATTCATGGTGTACACAATATTTTCGATAATGCAGTACATGTTTCACAGTCTTTCAGAAAGCATCCATATGTCCCCAACTAATCTCAAAACTATTATTTGTGACATTACAGCCTGTTGTGATGAGCATTAGGATGCCATAAACAAAAGCATTGCATTGTCAATTGGGCCAGTTAAAGGGACACTGTCAGTTGTTTGAACAGATTTTAAGTGTCTCTTTATTTATTGTGCCTGCCACAAATCTAGACTCCCGGATACATGCCATTTTTCACTACTTGCATATTTTCTTGGTAAGCCTAATATCTGTCTCAAAATTATAACATAAAGATCCCAACCTTATCTTGCGCGGTCCACTCCTTCCTGTGCTGTGTCACTGATCACGCCAGATTCATGCATGAATGAGTTTGGCAATTTTGGAGTCATATCAGATAAATACATTGTTGCATTCCATGACTTGAGCACATCTCTGCAATACTTTTCTTTTTCAAAAATGAGGATTATTTCAGTTTGAAAAATGAAACAGGAGTCGGCACATGTTCATGCTGGTGTACATGTGCTGACTTCAATTTCACTTTTTCAAACTGAGATTTCAATCTAAAATAACACTCATTTTAGAAAAAGGAATATTGCAAAAATGAGCTCATGGAGTACAGTGACAACATTTAGTTGATATGACTCCAAAATCGCCAAACTCATTCATGCACGGGTCCGGCACGGTCAGCGCCACAGCACTGTCAGGGACATGCGGGAAGAAGCAGACCACTCAAGATCAGAATCTTTATGTTATAATTTTGGGCCAGACATTAAGCGTACCAAGAATGTATGGATACAGTGAAAAATGGCATGTATCAGGGAGTCTAGATTTGTGGTGGGCACAATAAAAAAAGGGACACTGAAATCTGTCAAAAAAACTGACAGTGTCCCTTTAAATATTTTTATATAGACCTTTTGGGAAGGCTATCAAGATGTGTCATAGATTCAGGACAGAAAAAAGAAATACTGTATGTATTCTCTAGTAAATTGTAATGGGAGAAAGAGTATGTTAATGAAAGTACATGCTGATGTGCAAATTCAAATTGTTTAACAATAGAGATCCAGCTCTGGGAGTCTACCTTGACATAATCACTAGGCTTAAACCATCAAGGCTACAAGAATCTTTGGGAACTAAAAACTCTTGCCAAATTCTTTGTCAGTTTCTCTTTGGGAAATGTCCTGCAACTGTAGCCATTTTTACAGACTAATGTTTAACAGGAGAAAGACTATCAGTACAGCTGCATTCAAAATTCCCATGCCATGGCTTGACAGAATACAAGTTCTGGCCAGAGCGAATATGGCTGCAGCAGAGCTCACTGAACTCACGGTGGAACACGACACCATGTACCCCAATCAGGCGTTTAACTCTGATTGAAGCATGCCCTCACTTTTTCTACCCAATAGCAAGGCATAAATCAGGCAGCTGAAGCACAGTATAAGAAGTGCAGACAGTACTCTTAATACAGATAGTCTCTGTGTACCATCAGCAGCCTGATACTAGGAGCATTTTCTTTATCACCAGTGTGCCCCTAAGAAGCCCTCTCCCAATTTTTCAATGAGTTGTATGGCTGTTGTTAAAAATGGAGGCACCCTTTTATTCTTGTGTAAGGATGACAGTAATGATTGACTATCTACAGATAGTACACAATGTAGCACCAGCTAGGGAAGAAACGTTCTTGTGGATAGAAATACAGGTTAAACAAGCATTTGTCAATGCTGAATGTTGCTTGCTTGTATGTGCTGTGTAGGTATTTGGAAGTCAGTGGAGTGCAAATATTGAACATTTGCAAACTTACGAGCATGCGTAGGAACTGCGCAACGCACGCCCGTAAAACAGTAATTTTTAGGAATTTTTCCACCAAATTTTCAATATAGGCTTTTTGAGAGCCCGCCATTTTAAGACCTCTGCTCATGAACAGTGTCACTGTGATTTTCTTAATGTGTTCCCATACAGTGATTTCGCACACTGACTGCACCATTGGGCGCTACATAGGTGGAAACACGTTTTGGGTGAGATGTGAAAAATAACAGCTGTACTGCTCATAAGGAGGTGTGGTAAAATGACAATGTTGAAAATCTGGAGTGAAAATATTGAAAATTCATGAACTTACGAGCGTGCGTAGGAACTGCGCAACGCATGCTTGTAAAACAGTCATTTTAAGGAATTTTTCCACCAAATTTTCAACATAGGCTTTTTGAGGAGCCTGCCTTATGAACACTGGCAGTGTCATTTCATTAATCAGTGCCAAAAGGTAATTCTGCAGTGACTGCGAAATCACCCTTCGGGCCCGATTAACGCCATGACAGTGAGAGCATTCATGAGAAGGGGTTTCAAAAAAACCCTTTTTGAAAATTTGGTGCAAAAATTCCAAAAAATGCCTGAGACATGCAACAAAGTTAAAAAAAACCCCTATTTATTACATTATACAGTTTACCGGCATTTCCTGAGTTCGCGGTCAGCTTTGAAGAGTGCAGATGTGCTCCCGGTCCACCGAAGATCATCGCGCCAGAGTCCGGAGGTAAGTATGGGATGAGAGGGGTGTGTGAGGAGGCAGGATGCAGTGGGTGGGCGCGGGTGGGGCAGAGACAACGAGGCACAGTTTTGTGTTTCAGGTTTTTTTTAAAAGGACGATGACGAGGACATTTGCCATGCTGGGGTGGGCTCCCAGCGTGGCACCCTGTACCTCTGGGGAACAGTGGAGTCAACAGGGGATTGGGCACCCCTGTTGGCTATACGATGTAGCCACGCCTGGGATGGGCACCCAGCGTGGCATGGGAACTCTGTTTGGGGGCGCAGTACAGCTGACGGGATTGGGCATCCTCATCGGGCTATACAGTGTGCGTAGGTGAGCATGCAGTATGCATGCATGTGTGTGTGTGGGGGAGGCGGTGAGCAGGTGATATCTTATCGCTGCTCACTGAAGCATAGCTCCCTTTCAACTGTATTCCACTGCATTTTCGACTGCTGTCATAGACAGCTCCAGCAGCCATTGGAGAACTGCAGCCACGTCTGCAAACACACTGACTGAATTGGAAGAGGGCTGCCACATCTCCGAAAACTCGGATGATGGTACTATGTTTCTTGCACATGTATGCAAGCAACATATAAATCATGGATAGTCGGCCCGTCGGTGCAGCGGTTGGATTTTTGCTTGCGACACCAGCAACTCAGGTTCAGGAGCGAGCCCGGGTTTCTGGAGGGCCAGCGGGGGGAAAAGGATGGAGCATCCCAAGGACAGCTCTCCTTTTCTGGGGAGAGGGTGAGGGAACTCTCCGGTGCCTGCTGGCTCCTAGCGGAGGCAGGGAGCATTGCAGGACACCGGATCACACACATCATTGGGAAGGGGCGGACATCAGCATCAGCCATTATGTCACTATGCCACCCTGAACAGAAAAGAGGAAAAGTGGCTGGGTGCTCACTGGATGACAGCCTCCAGATCCTCTGCACCTCCGAACTCTCCAGGAAGCTGTTTTCTGCAGGCCTCAGCAGCATCCTACGGCCTATAAGATAGGTGCTAGTATCCCCCTCCACTGGTGCATTCCCCCCCCCCGGCGAAGGGAAACACCAGGATACCATGGGAAGGGCTGCAATATTGGGCTTGTGGGGGGGGCCAGGACTTGAGTGAGGTAGTAGGGAGGTATGGCAGAGAAGGTCATAGGAGTGCCTGAAGGAGTGGGGGGCATCTGAGCAGGAGTGAGGGGAATAAATACATTACATAAAAAAAAAATCATGGATAAAAGAGATGAAGGTATGAAATGTCATTGAATACATAACAATAGAATAAAGTCAAACTCATGGCAAAAGTTTGTTATTTTACAGTCTACAATATTTATCTGGGATAGCCCAACTGAGATGCAACAGATAATTTTAAGTGGGGGTTCTACTTCCACACAGATAGGCGAGTGAAGCTGAGGGAGGTGAAAAAAGACATGCAGCAAGTCAGTGGCTGTTACAGGATGTTAGTCATTGTTTGGTACTATAACCACTTGACCACATTGCCTGAGTGACGTATCCCAGTAGAGCAAGCAGCAGACCAAATAATGAGAAACAGAGGAAAATAAAGGAATAATAATATTTTGGGGGTCTGCTCCAGAATGTAAAATCATGCTTGACCTTGAAAGGCTGTCAGGCTTAGCCCCTAACAGTTTTTTAACTTACCTTGCCAGCAGCTTGCTACTATGGAAACCAGTTAGAGCAAAAGCAGCCAGTAGCATCATGAGAGTTTCAGGCAGTTGCAAACAGGTTCTCCAAAACCTCTAAAAGAATGCATTCACTTTATAGAATGCTTTGCCAGAGCATGTTAGATCTGCTCACCTGGAAGAGGCCTGTAAATCTCATTTGAAAGCTTTTCTATTTGCTAAAGCCTCCCAGAAGTTAACATTGTTTTTTATTGTGAATTCATATTGCTTGTTTAATAGTTTCATCTGTAGTTGTTTTATTATACAGCACCCTGAGCCTTCGGGAAAGGGTACTATAGAAATAAAGCTGCTTTGCCTTGCCTTTTTCAAAACTATCCAAAAATGACTAATTCAGATGACCTTTCAAACTGATGATTATTTTGGTTTCACAAATAAAAGCAGTGAAGCATCTAACAAACCCACTCACTGAAAGAAATCAGAGATGCCTACATGGCTTGCTTCCTGCTGCAAACTGCCATGTGCGTTGCCTTGATTTCCTTTGCCTGCCCACTCCCAGGGCTTTCAATGGTGCCTTTTAGTGTGCCCAAATGAATGGTAGATTCCAAAGGAGTGAGTAAGGAGCTTGTTATTTATATTGGCATCATTGCTAATATTTATGTTATATTTTCATTTTGCTGGCCATTTGTTCAGAGGGTAAATCCCTCACCTATTTTGCTCACTAACCCCCGAGGGAATCCTAGGAAGATGGAGGACCGGGAAGTACCTGACTAGAAATGTAAACATGGACAGGGGTAGCTGCTGAGCAAAATACAATACAATTTATAAAGTTTGTGTCCCACAACATCTTCAGTTCGATTTTAATTGCACCAAAAGGTGTTATTGTGACTAAAATGGGACTATAAAGGACCGGGTGACTAGGAAGCCAGCTGAGCTCTATTTCCGGTCCCCCCACAGCAAAATCACTGGCACCTAGCAGGGAACACCTGCAGATTCCAAAGGGGTGAGTGAGGTGCTTTTTATTCGTATTGGCAGCATTGCTGTCTATTATTTTATACTTCTATTTTGCTGGCCATTTATTCGGAGGGTAAATCCCTCACCTATTGGGCTCACTAGGGGATCCTGGGAAGACAGAGGGCCAGGAAGTGCTGCCTAGAAATTTAAACATGGACAGGGGTACCCGCTGAGCAAAATACAGTGCAATTTATAAAGTTTGTGTCCCACAACATCTTCAGTGTATTTTTAACTGCACCAAAACATGTTATTTTGGCTAAAATGGGACTTTAAAGGAGCGGGCAAAGTAGAAGCCAGCTGAGCACTACTTTCAGTCCCCCCACTACTAAGGTCAGCCCCTGTGAGAGCGTTAGTGAGCACAGGATTTAATGTGCACAGTGGAGGTGACACAGCAGAAGCAAATGGTTGTGTCCACCATGGCAGCCATGGCAGCCTGGTAGCCTGCCTGGAATCTAACCTACTAATCATGATAGTTCCTGGATACAGATTGGTAAATATACAAAAGGGTATAGAGCTGAATTAAAACATTATTAAGATAGTACACATAGTTTCAACTCAGGTGATTGTAATCTGACCAGATTTTCCTCCTTACTTTACAAAAAATATTATCACAGCTCTGGGAGTGCTGCATGATATGATTGAATGTGTTAATGGTAGAATGTTTGCTCTTGAATCATTTGCAGTTGAGAAAGATTATTATGTTTGTGTGAGAAGTATATTACTAATGGCTTATTATTACTGGAAATAAATAAGTTAAAGAATGAATTGGACAAAGCATTGGATATCAGAGGAGTGGAGGAATTCCTCCAGTGTTTAGAGAAGGAGAAGCAACATTTTTAAGGGACTTCAGCCAGAGATACGGGAGAACTTAACAGAAATAAAAGAAATAGGGAAGAGGAGAGTCCAACACGCGATGATACAATAGACTCACGAAGTAGAAAAAGAGGGAGGATGGATAAGACTCATCATCATCATCATTTTTATAGAAAGCAAATTGAGAGAGTCCTCTCATTTACAATTGTGTTCAATGAAAGCAGGACGTAAAATACATAGGCATAAACATACATAGCACTATACATATAAGTTACATATAAACAATAAAAATCACATTTTAGTATAAGGTGTTTATTTCAAACCATGTACCTATCACCCAAAACAATCACAGTGATTTTATACTAAGCTGTCTAATGAAGCTCTAAATCAAGCAAAAGAAGGGATAGTAATTATCTTGAGTTTCTTTATAAATACTCCCATGTTTTAGGAACAGATCAATCCGAAAATACATAAAATCATGATTGGACTGTAGTTCGGGGATCAAAGAAATACAAGAAAGGTAGAAGGGCTGAGAGTCACGTCCAACAATTAATTGCAACACAAAACAGGTTTGAAATTTTGGAACAAGAAGAACGTATTTTAGGAACCGATAGGGAGTCACTAATAGTAGTACAAATTTTGTTGATCAGTATCTCAGCTATTACAATATACTACAAAAAGGTTTTTTTAAAGCATACAAAGCATTTAAAAATACACATTTCCAACAATACCGGTTTTGTTTACAGTATCAAAGGACAATAAGACATTCATGTGCTAAAGAATACATCAGAAAGATTAAAATGAGAATGCAATAGGTGGGGAAGATTACCTTACCCCAAGGTAATTTTTAATAAGTACATTTCTGTAAGTGAGTAGTCAACAGAAATTTTGCTATTGCTTCTAGAATTTACTTGTCCTTGGTCGTAAAGAAATACTCTGTTATTTTTGCAGGAAGAGACTGAGACCACCTAGCAATCTACCTAACCATTTTTTCCTACTAGTCTCATAAAGTGGGCATAATAGTACCATGTGTTTTATGTCGTCAATTGTCTTAGTCCCACATTTACAACATGGAGAAAGGATTCCATTTCTTTTTTTCCAATATTGAATAAATTGTGCATTATAACTTTCTATTTGGAATCTTGTAAAGATTCTTCTAAGTCTAGGGCAGATCAATTGTGTAAGATAACCCTCAAAACTGCATGTAGACTAGAATGATTTGTAGCAATCATGTAGTTTTAATAGTGTAAGTTGGTTGAAAAGATGATTATCATTCAAGTCTCTAAGCCTTATTTTAACATCAGAGATGATTTCCTTCAAAGGTCTAATGTTGATCATATGGAGGAGATGTCCCAAGCCAGCTGGCATTAAGGTTTTTTTAATGAGCTGAATGAATAGATGTACAAACCCCATTGATGCCAATTTGATACCTTTCTCCAGACACATTCTGGGGTATCTATATTCCAGTAATAGGAAAGTTTTAAGCAAAAAGATGATTCATCTTTCTTTGATCAATGAGAGCAGTGTTTGTTGTCCCAGCTCTAGCCTAAGAATGCAATTTAGAGTGCCCTGGGGTAGCATCAAGATATACCTATATAATTTATTAAGTACAGTTTCCACTGTGCTGGCATTAGTGTAGCCTCAGACTTCTGCCGCATAAGTTATACTTGCTCTAATTTTAGCGTTTATAACGCTCAGGATACCGTTGATGGAGGATTTCCCCATTTTGGCATTGGATATTTTTAGGGCATTTACAGACTATGTCATTTTATGTTGTATCAGGTCCAGATGTTTTTTCCAGGATGCATTATATGCAAACCTAACTCCAGGTAATCATAGCTGTTAACAATTTCAATACCATTCCCATTTATCCTAAACTTTGTTGGATTCCTGACTTTATTTCCAAAGATCACTATATTCATTTTATTTAAATTAATTTTAATTTTCCTCGGTTTACATAAAGACTCAAAAAGGAACAATTTCCTTTTGAGGCCCAGTGCTGAAGTTGAAAGAAGCACCAGGTTGTCTGCATATGCCAAGATGTCAATTCTATGTTCATTCATCTTATGAACATGAGATTCAGGATCAGTGGTTGATTCCAAAATCATATCAATATAGATATTAAACAGGGTGGGTGCTAAAATGCATCCCTGTCTGACTCCTACGTTAGTGCAAAATTTATCTGTCATATGGGCGTAATGATTATACTGGATTCTTAACCAAGTATTCTCATGTAATCTGATAAGAGTGTCTAATAAAGTCTTTTCCAAATTCATTTCTTTAAGAGTATCCCAGAGAATCTTCCTACTAATGCTGTCGAAAGCTGAGGAGAAATCCACGAAACAACAGTAGAGCCTGCTTTTCCTGATCTTGGTATATTTCCAGACTAGGTGTTGTAGAACACAGCAGTGCTGTACTTTTGATAGATTTCTCCGGAAGCCATTCTGGGACTCATTAAGAACAGAGTTCTCCTTGGCCCAGTCCAATAATCTGCCCAAAAGAATCTTAGAAAAGATTTTCTGGGAGACATCAATGAGGCTGATAGGCCTATACATTTTGGGATTATTTAGGTCTTCTTTTTTGTAAATTGGAAATATAACACTGCCAGACCAACTGAGAGGGAATTTCAGATTTTGGAGGAACCCATTGAATGTGAAAGTCAGAAATGGGATCCACCAATTTTGAAATTATTTGTATATATCTTTTCTATAATTCCGTCCCGCCCTTGGGCTTTATGGGACTTTAGAGAATTTAAGGCCAAATAAATTTCATTCTCTATGATTCTGATGGGCCTCAGGTAGATTATTTTATTCTATTGTTTAAGGCCATGATCCATTTCTTCTTCCTCTTGGGAATAGTATAAATTGGAAAAACATGAAATCCATATTTCTGGAGTGATGTACAACTCTACCCTGGTAGTATATTTATTATATCCTTGGGCTACAATTCTCCAGTACTGCCTGCCATCTCTATCAAGGACCACCTGTCTGAGTTTTCCCATTGGCCAATAGAATATTTATTTATTTCATCTTTTAATACTTTATTATACTTTTCTCTTTCTCTTTTCAGGAGAATGTGATCCATTGCATTTTTATTCCTTTTTCCAGTACTGCCTAAGTATCTCACTGAAGATTCTCTTAGCGTTCCTACATTTTGTGTTAAACTGTAGGCTGGCAGTATAGCCTAGAGGTTAGAGTAATGAGCTTTGAATGAACTTGGTACATCCAGAAGACCAGACCTGGGTTTAATTCTTACAACCTCCACTTACAAACTGTGTGACTCTGAGCAACTTACTTAACCGCCCAGTGCTCCCAGGTCACTGCTGAAAACAGGCACTTGTGCCTAGTGGGCCTTGCCTGGTTACCAAAGATATAAAAAATAAACCATTATTTTATGGAAAAACATTCTTTAGTATTTACTGTTTTGTTAGATTTACACAAGGGTCTCAATATTATGTGTGCATTTTCCCAGATCTTATGAATATTGAGTGCCTGGGAATTTCCAAGAATAGGGTTATGAACATTAAGGAGTTCTCCCATGTTCAGTATTTCCTCAAATTGTGTTTGATATGTAGGTCCCCATTTAATTCTTTTTTCATTAATAATTTCTAGATTCTCTCCCAGAAGCACCTCATTTTGGGTAGAATTAACGAAAGGGTTTTCCAAAGTTAGTACTGTTGGGAGATGGGCAGATTCTGATCGGTTTAATACCTGTAGTTTTAAGACTAATTTGACAGCCTACAAGTTACCCTGGATCAAGTCCGGTGTAGAAATGCCCGAAGCACCATTAAATGTCAGCTTCCCAGGTATATCTCCTTCAGTTCTCCCATTCAGAAGACAAAAATTTCTCCAGGCGAGCCCCGCCAGGAGCTCCCTTCCTCTATTATTGGTTTTGAATTGTGTGTTTCCCTTCGAGTCAACACCTTAGGATTAATTGCCAATAGAAAAAGAGAGAAATCTGAGTAAGGCTTGCATTAAAGTCACCTAAAATAACTATAGGGGAGTTTATTTCACATTCTGCTAAACTATCTAAAACAGATTTCAAATATGAAATATAAGGGTCTCCTGGTAAGACCTTTGTTCTTGGGGGAAAATGAGTCACTAGTGCCAACGACTGCTAACCCACAGAATAATGTAAGAGAAACTGAATCTCAAAAAGTCCTGATAAGGGACTCCATTATCAGATACACAGATGTTACTATTTGTAAAACCGACAAGATGAATACCGTGGTGTCTTGTTTTCCGGTGCAAAAATTGATGATCTAGCTAGCAGAATAGATTATATACTCAGTAACTCAGGACAGAAACCAACTGTGGCAGTACATATTGGCATAAATGATGTGGGTAGATCCAGTGAGAGTGATATAAAAAGAGACTTTGAGCAGCTGGGGAAGAAAAAAATATAGTATCAGAAATTCTATCAGTCCCAAGAGCAACAAACTAGAGACAGAGCCTAGAAGGAAGGACAAATAAATGGCTGATGGAATGGTGTAGGCATGAGCATTTTGTATTTGTAAGAAATTGGAATACCTATTTTGGGGAGGAATGATTTGCATGAAAAGGATGGACTACACTCCAATAAAAAAAGGTGCAAGGCTGTTGGGATCAAGATTATACAAGGCACTGTATAATTTAAACTAGTTCAGTGCAGGACAAACATGGAGGGCATTAATTATGACAGTCAAGAGCTGAGAAGGAATAACAAGAACAGCAAGGGATTAAGACTGATAAAAAGGAAAAAGAATACTGATGTTAGAAGTATTGAAACTCTGAATGGTATTCTCATTAATGCAAGAAGCCTTAGTAATAAGAAATAAAAATTAGAGGCAACTATAGCTATGGAGGAATAGGATATCATCTGTATAAAGAGACATGGTGGGGGCAGCATCAGACATGGGACATGGAGATGCTGGGTTATTATCGATTCAGATTGGATAGAACCCACAAAGGAGTGAGAGGAATAGCCATGTGTCCTAAAGAATATTTAAAGCATATTGACATAGCTGATAAAATTAAAACTGAAGTGAGTTGTGTAGAATCAGTTTGGGTCCACTTTGTTAATCTGAAGAGGAGAGACGTTGTGCTAGGAACGTGCTACAATCCGTCAAACTCTAATGATCTGGTTAACAGTGAGATGTTAGCAGAGATACAAGCTGCCTGCAAATTGGGTGATATTATATTGGTGGGAGACTTTAAAGGAAAGCTACTGGCGTGTTTGAAGCCATGACCACTGCACAGATCGGGGCTTCACTCCTCCGACCCCTCCTACCACAGGCACCATATAAAATAAAAGGTTTAGTTACCTCAATGATTGTAAA
The DNA here is from genome assembly GCA_016271365.2 of Neoceratodus forsteri. Lineage (NCBI taxonomy): Eukaryota > Metazoa > Chordata > Ceratodontiformes > Ceratodontidae > Neoceratodus > Neoceratodus forsteri. The sequence continues at coordinate 198,913,740 of JADMNL010000025.1, forward strand.
ATGTAGTTAAGCCCCAGGTGCAGCCAGCATTTTGAAACATGGTGCTCTTCACCCCGTCCAATCGTGCTCGTACTAATGCAAGATTATGACACTCCACTGCCCCTGCCATACTATTGCCCTTATGTAAGGAAATATGCTAATCTCCATATCTTGGATACCCATTGGTATTTTTACAGACTTTGCCTAAATGTCATGTATGCATACACATGACATTTGGGCAAAGTCTAAAAATACCGAAGTAATTGCCTCAGCTAGGACTTGAACCCAGGCTGTCCGGAATACCATTCTGATCACGCTAACCAGCTGTGCCACCAAGACAACTGGATCCTGGGCCATCCCAGAGCACACATTACTCTTTCTCCAGTGCACAACCTGGTCCTGCACAAATAATTGCTTAATTTTCATTCACATGGGTGTGGTGTGCATATTTATGGAACACATATAAACAGAGGAGAGAAAGGAGTGAGTGCCTCAGCTGGAACTTGAACCCAGGCCACCCGGAATACCATTCTGGTCACACTAACCAACAGTGCCACCAAGGCAACTGGTTGTGCATTGAAGAAAGAGTAATGTGTGCTCTGGGATGGCCCAGGTTCCAGTTGCCTTGGTGGCGCAGCTGATAAGTGTGATAAGAACGGTATTCCAGGCAGCCTGGATTCAAGTCCCATTGGGCATACAAACTGCTTAGGAGACATTTGCATGCCCATTATCAGCTCATTTGCATGGGTAGCCTGGCAATTTAGCATGGTGCTACCCCCACAGACCCTATCCCAGTGAGCTATCCCTGGTGCTAGTGGCCCCCAACCCCCTCCCGCTGATCGCTGGCCTGATATATACTAAAGATTATCCCTGTTGTATGATTACCGGACCGATGTACAATAGAGAGTTTCAATCAATCAATCAATCAATCCATTAAGTCTTTATTTAACCAGGTGTTCATCGTTGAGCAGAAGCTCATTTGCAAGATGGACCTGGGTGGAGCATGAACAATTGTATATACAGGTCAACACAGGTATTTACAAGGCAATACAGATAATACTCTTTACAGAGAGGAAGAAGAAGAAGTTCATATGTACATAGAATTATACAGATATTGTACATATTACATGGTATTTACATACATAGACGTGTCTATAGGAAGATAAAGCAGGTTATCTAAGGTTGCAGGAGGAAGTAATGGAAGAAAAAAAATAAAAATAAAAATATACACCAGGTAGAGGTGAAGGTAGGGGGGAAGGGAGAGAGGTAGGGGAAGAAAGGCTAGGAGGGCATGGTCAGAGAGGAGTTGGTAAAATGGGATGTAGAGAAGGTGGATGGAGAAAAGGAGTATGTGTGAGCCCTGGATTAATGCTATAGTACGGACATGTAGGATGTCACAACCTAGGGTAGTGAGCTCCTATCCGAGGTTGGGAAAGGAAGAATAAGTGGATGGACAGGCCTAGTGTGGATAAGACAGGGGATAAGAGAGAGAGAACAATTAGGCTGGTGAGGCGCAAGCTGGGGGCAGACTTAAATTGGGTCTAGGCGTATATATACCAGTGCAGACACTGGTACTGGGTCTGAGGGTGAAGCAGTTACATACTTCTCTGATTGTATGGAAATAAAGCATCTTGAAGGCATTTATACTGATTAGAGTGCTTAATTTGAGTTTTTGTAGATCGTTCCATAAGGTAGGTAGCACTGAAGCTTATGGCTGCCCTGCCGAGCGGGATTTTGCTTTGGGTACTTTAAGTGTAATAGCTGAGCAACATCTTCAGCGCGATTTCTAATTATACTCAGGGAAGACAGCAGGGATGTAGTAAGGCAGTTTATTAGAGATGGGTCTATAGGTCCAGAAAGCGGCGCTCTGTGCCTGAATCCTGAAGTGATGTCCACCCCACTGCTGCATATGGGGTGCAGGATGGTCAAGGGGAGTCCCGCGAGCAACATCAGTGCTTGATGGTAGAGTGTGTCCAGTTTAGCCATGTAAGAGTTGGGGCATTGGCTGTAGAGGAAATCAACGTAATCAACCAATGATAGGAAAATGGATTGGACCAGTTGTTTCTTGGCATCTCTGGTGAGAAATTGGTTGATTCTAAAAAACAGTCCAAGCCTTTGCCGAAGTCGTTTTAACAAGTCCTCGATATGTTCAATGAAGGAGAGTCTTTGGTGTATCCAAACTCCCAGATACTTGAATTTTGTAACAAATTCTAGTTTTTCACCTAGAACTGTGGTAATTTGGGGCACTGTCCCACTGGACACAGGGTTAGCTGTTCGGATAAAAGGGGAGAGGATCAGTTTCCCTAGTGGCTAGTGGTCCCCTCCTTGCTGATCACTGGCCTCATGTAAAATAAAGATTTTTCCTGGTCACTAGTGGTCCCACCAATCTCCGATCACCGGCCCAGTGTAAAATGAAGATTTGACCTGGTGTCTAATAGATCCCACCTCACCAATCACTGGCACCATGTAAAATAAAGATTTTCCCTGGTGTCTAGTGATGCACCCCTCACTGATCATTGGCCCAATGCATAAGAGAGATTTTCCCTGGTGTCTAGTGTCCTTCCCAGCTGATCACTGGCCCAATATTAAAACTATAGAAGTTCCCTGGTGTCTCATGTCCCCCCAAGTCAATCGCCAGCACGATATAAACTATAGATTTTCCCAAGTGGTCTAGTGGTCCCCCCCTTCCAATCCCTGATCTCTCCCTGCAAGAACTGGAATAATTCCCTGGTGGTCTAGTGGACCCCCCTCCCTATCCCCAATCTGCCCATGAAATTTGAGATATATATTTCCCTGGTGTCTAGTGGACCCCCTCTCACCTCCCCACCCTGGCAGGTAGTGCCCTACCAACCCACTTCCTCATCCCATCCCTGAGCCAGTGACTGGCACAGCCCTCTACTCTCCACCATGGCCAGCCACCAACTGAGCTGTCAATGAGCACATACTGTATACAGTATGTGCTCACTGTTGTGTTGGATGTTGTGTTGTTACATAAAAGAGAAGCAATGTATTTTAAATGTATTTAAAGGGAACATAAACTTTGTTTTTACATTTTTTAATTATATTTTGATATTTCAGCACACATAAAGCCTGTTCAATACTTCCAAGGTATTCTTTGTTTCATGTACTTGTTTTGAAATTGCCCTGTTTTTTAGTGGTGTTTGGATAGTGCGTCAAATGATCTAAGCACACTATGACAGATAGCCCCAATATTTATCTTTGAAATCCAACCTCCATCTGAGCAAGCCAGTATTTATTCATTTATTTATTTGTTTATTGATTAGTTTATTTATTAATAAAGGGGGAAAAACTGAACTAACATCTTGTTTCCAGATGTGTCCTTGGGGAAACGGATGTGGATAGTGCAGTAATAAGTTACATCAGTAATGTTACAATTATAAAACAATACTAATAATCATAAAAGAGTAAAAATGATGCAGTAGACAATTGAGAAGAGTCACAGAACAAAACACGGCATATCAATAGCAACAGTCCAGCAAAGTGCAACCGGCAGCAAAATGAGAGAGAAAAAGGAGACTGTGAGTACAACAGGGGGACTAGTCAGGCAGAAGTGGACCAATAAACCGGGGCAGTAGGGGGAGAGAATAGTATGGAGAGATGAGCAATGGGATTAGCCTAGGCTCAGCAGCAACTGCAGGAGTGAGTAGTGAAGTTACAGATGAGGGAATTCAGTGATAGGGAAGAGGGAGCATTATGAATTGTAACAGGGAGGGTGCTCCGAAGTTTGGGGAAGCACAAGGAGAAACTAGCTTGATCAGCAGAGGATTTTACAGGGAGAGAGTGAGAGAACAGATGTCAGAGCTGTGCAGGGAGTAGGAGGTGAAAGAAGGGGAGGAGAGGAGAGAGGAAAGGTGGGGGAAGGGAGTCCAATTAAGTCATGAAGGAGGGATTTTAGTGATAGGGAAGAGGGTGCATTGCAAGTATTTCGGATCCCAGGTCAGATTTTGGGGATCTGAAGTCAGATGGGTAGAATGTCCGGATCCCAAGATTGGCATTTTGGATCCAATCCTCTGGTAGTTGTAATCTGTTAGGCTCCAACCATCGTATCTCTTGGATCCTGAGGTTCTGATCAGATCCCTGGTTGAATGCTACGAATATCCAACGGCATCTGACATCTGATAGTGACAGGGTATCAGCCAGTATCTGCCTTGGTGGATGCTGTCTGAGCACCTTTAATTATTTTTTTCCTTATTTAAGACACCATGTTAATGCTGCCCTTTCCCTTCCCTATATTCATTTCTTTAATTGCTCTACTGATGAGTTCTGGAACCCAGGAACATAAGTTAAATGGAAGCCCTGCATGGAAAGCTTCATTGCATGCTTCCCCTCAACTGATGTCACTGGGATCTAGAACTCACTGGCAATTAAAAAAATAATAATACTGGACAGGGAAAAGGCAACATTAGTGTGGGGGCACTAAATAAGAAAAAAACAGGACTATTTAAAAATAAACAAATGAAACAATATACTGGGAGCATTACACCAACTCACAAATGCCTAAATAATTATATCAAACCATATAAGAAAAAAAAGCTTTACTCCATATTCCCTTAAAAATATCCCAATAGTGGCTGGTTTTTGGAATCTTTTAAATATATGGAATAATGGAAAAAAATATATATAGTATAGTATATGGTTGGCCTTTGTTCTGTATAAAAATCAGCCTCTTCTAAAACCTTATCGTATATAGAGACCCCTTGTTCTGCATAGAAATCAATCGCAATCAAAATGTTGTTGTACCACAGTTCAAAGTTCATGGAAAACAAAAATACCACACTGTTGTACAACAACATCTTGGCTGTTTGTGAGAGCGCACAAGCCAGCAGTTGAATTAAAGGAAAATCAGCCGCACGCACATCTCACAATTCTAAACAGTAAATTGTCTGACAGGATGGCAGCGGCAGTTTTTCCTAAAGTGGATCCTAGAGGAGTGCATAAATTGCCGACAACGGGAAACTGTCTCTTGAAATCATTTAACTTTTTTTTTTTTTTAGAACAAGGGGTCACTATACACTATAAAAAATACTTACTGGGCAACTATGCAAACCAGCCTATGCTGCCACTTCAGGGTCCTGATTCCGTGTGACCTCTTGCGCTTCACTCTCAAGGTCTAACAGAATCAGAACCCCATGGTGGCAGCACAGTCTGGTTGCGCACAGTTGCCCAGCCAGTATTCTCTATGTTGTGCACATTCTGTTGTGTGCATTCCAAGGTGCTCTTCTGCACATTCTGAGCAGTTGCTCAGCACTGTTCAAAGGTCATAAAATGTTAAATTCCTCATTTACCCAGCATCTGCCTGATTACTAACCACCCAGTGCCCACATTTATACCTTTCAACTCATAAAAGTCTATAAATTTAATTTCAATCACAAAACAGAACAAAGAAATGGCAAGTTTTTGGTTTTTATTTAGGGAGGTAACACTTCTGTGATTTCTATGTGCAAAACCATTTGCTATATAAAACAAAATATGGGCAACCACACACAACTTGGCATGTGTTTCCATCTTGGGGCCAATATGACAGCATGGACCTCTCAAGCAGTTCTGTGCAAAATTGCCAAATTTCACTCAGTGAAATATTTTTTTAAATTGGACTGTTTCACAAAATTTTTCACAGATGCAAAATGTGGAATTTTGCCTGCAAAGTGTGAAATTTCACTTTTCAAGCATAGAATTTCACCCACGAAATGGAGAAAATTGCAGCTTGTGGGCAACATTTCACCATTTTGGGTGAGAGTTCACCGAATTTTGCGACATATTTTGTGAGGCAAAATTGCAGATTTCGCAGGAATTTCACCTGTGAAATAAAATTTCTCAACGTCTCTACTCTTGAGCTTTGCTCTTGAGATCCATATGCTGTCGTCTCAACCCCTCAATGGAAACACAGCTTTGTTGTGTATGAAAATACAAAATCACACATGCCCACACTATGCAAAGCATCATGGGCTGCATATGCAAATCACCACAGAATGTTGTGCTGGTTCAACTTTAAGCAGAATTGCATGGTGCCGAAAGGCCTCTCACACAGTTTGCAAAGGGTGCTAACAGATGACGTAGACACGTGTTTCGTTCTACCAGGACTCATCAGTATGCCTCGTCTGTTTGACACCCCAGTGGAATGAACCAGCTACCCTAAGACGGTCTGTCTGGGTTATGTTGTGGTGAACCCATTAAAACAAAAAACTATTTAAAAGACAAAGCACCTCTGTGCGCAAACACTGAGGCAAGGGTTACCCCAAAGGGCATTTGACTGGGAAGCCAAGTTTCAAGAAAATACAAAATCCCACATGCCCACACAATGCAAAGCATCATGGGCTGCATATGTTGTGTATGGTTGCCCATATATTATTCTCTATGATGTGCATGGCAATATCTAAGCAATAAGACATGAGGGTGTGTGTATTGCACAGTTCTAATGCATTTCCAGGGGTGTAGTAAGGCATGAGGCTGCTGGCCAAGTGCTTTCAGCCCTTGGCTGTGTGTTAGAACTGTCTAATGCACACATCCCCCAAGTGTCTTATTGTACTTATAAAATGCGTTACTGTGTTTTACATTATTGGAAAAGTTAAAATTGTGAGGTTTTAGACATTTTTAAGATAATTTCTTTGACTTGTTTTTACCTAAAATAGCCCTCCTCCTGCAGGATCTTGATGTGTTTTTTTTCTTTGACTTAAGGCATTTGTTTTACAGTGGGCTCCATGGTTATACGTTTTTTTTTTTTACCTCAGTTCCATTGTTCTGCTTGGCCCACTCTCCCCTTATAGAGATAGTTTTTTTTAATTAGTTGTAAATTTGGTTGGGAGGAAGGAAGCATGGCAACATCGATAGTGAAATCAGAATAAAACTCATCATTACAGAGCACAGCCTTGAGCAGCACAACCTCTGAGACTCCCACCATTCTTCACTTGTAACTCCTACTCAGCTGGACAGTGACAGGATCTTGCTCTCCTTACCCTGGACAGCACTACAGAAAATGTGAAACCCTTGACAAAGCATATGGGAATGAGCATCAGGTGATCTGAAGCTACAGGATTGCTTACTTTAGCTGTTTCCACTGCTGCGGTATCTTGTGCATCCAGCTTTATCTAGCTGCACTGTTCAGGTATGTATGCATCCAGCACCACTATGACAGGGTGAACTCTCTCTTTTGTACTACTAGTACTACAAATGTAAGAACCGTTCATGACATGTAAAAAGTAAAATAATTTACTGGAATTTAATTGCCATGATTTTTTATGTTTGCTTGTGCACATGCGAAAGAAACATCTTGCGACAGTAGCACATTTTAGAGATGTGTCTGTGTTGTGGCCAGTGCTGCAGATGCTTTACTGGTTGCGTCCCTCAGCCACCAGTCAAGGGGGAAGCTGCTGATGACAGCAGCTTCAAAGAGATCCAAGGAGTTGAACTGAATCTGCTGCTGCAATCACAAACAGTTTCATCACTGCAGCAGCACCTCCCCTCTCCCTCACAACCTTGTCAGCTCCCACTGCCCAGCACTCTGCCCCTGGCCCTTGCTCTGCCAACAACTTGTTTGTTCTGTGTGCCTTTCCTGGTGAAACATGCAATGAGCTGCAACTACTGCCACCCACGACACACTCCAAGGAAAGCCAACATCAGGGTGCCCATTCCCCATGTTGGCATGAATCCCCCCTCCCACCATTAATGTGGTACACTGGGAGCCCACCCCAGTGTGCCAAAATGTTTCTGACACTGGGATGCCCACTCCCTTGTGTCAGACGCATCCCCCCAAAACCCATCCATAATTTTCTGACATCGGGGTGCTCAATCCCCGTGTCGGCATGCCTCCCCACCACTATTGTGGCAAACTGGGAGCCCACCCCTGTGTTCTGAAATGTATTTTTTTTTTGCAAACCTGTAAAAGAAAGAAAACTGTCTCCCTGGTGTCAGTTTGTTTGTTTGTTTGTTTACCTGTAAAAAAGGAAAATGATCCACTGTCATCTCCCCAGTCCCCCCTCACTAAGCACCCACCTCCCCACACCCCTCTCACCCATACTTACCCTCCAGAAGCTGGGAACAGTGATCTTCTCCAGACCGGGACATGTCTGCATTCTTCAAAGCCGAACTGATAAGTGAGGAATCGGGTAAGCACTGTATAATGGGAGTCAGTGGGGGGGGTTCAACTTAGGTTGATATCTCAGCCATTTTTAGGAATTATGGCCCCAAATTTTCTATATGGGGTTCTTGGGACCCCACCTCTTGAGCATGTCACTGTCATTTTGTTACTCAGTCCCGAAAGGTGATTTCACGGTCACTGCATGGAATCACCTTTCAGGACTGATTAATGTAATGACTGCCACTGTTCATGAGGTGGTGTCCCAAAAAACCCATGTACAAATTTGGTGAAAAAATTCCAAGAAATGACTGCGGTACGAATGTGCATTGCGCAGTTTCTATGCAGGCTCGTAACTTTGCCAGTTTTAAATATTTTCACTCCAGATTTTAAACATTGCCATTTTTTCACACCGCCTTATGAAGAGTACAGCTGCCATTTTGCACATCCTGCCCAAAACATGTTATCACACCTATGGCACAGAATGGCGCTGTTGCTGTGGGAAATTGACTTTGGGGACAGAGTAACAAAATCACAGTGCCACTGTTCAGGAGGGGAGGTCCCAAAATGCCTGTGTTGAAAATTTGGTGAACAAATTCCAAAAAATAATTGTGTTACGGGCATGCATTGCACAGTTTCTACACACGCTCATAACCACCAATTTTTTCAACATTGCTATTTTATCACACCTCTTCATGAACAGTACAGCTGTGATTTTTGATATTCAGCCTGAAATGTGTTTTCCAACCTGTGGCACAGAAAGGCATAGTCACTTTGTGAAATCACCTTATGGGACTGAGTAACGAAATGACAGTGCCACTGTTCATGAGGTGGGGTCCCAAAAAGCTTGTGTTGAAATCTGGAGTGAAAATACCAACAAATACCTGGGGCATTAGGGTTTCCAACCATAATGTCGCACCCTGTAGAGACTGACAAGTGTCGGGGTTGTGACTTGTGGTCGTCAGCCATAATGCTCATGCCTTTCCACCCCCACCCTGCAGCCAGTGACAGGCATTGAGGTGTGCCTTGAGGTCTTCAGCCTTAATGTTAATCCCATTCTTCTATACTGCACCCATCTCAGCTTATTTATTTATTAAGAGAATCAGAATTACAATCCTTTGAGTCATAGACTCCTTTGTAAAGGCTCCACATCAGTACAAGAAAGCACAAACATTACATTTAATAGTATTATACGTAGGTCACACAGCACAGTGTATTTACATTGGTGGGTTACCGCATCTACGAGCTTAAGAAGACCCTGGGTCATAGTAGTGAGACATGTCAGGTTACAGATTCAGAAGGTCATTAATAGAACCCTGAGTCAGAGTTTATATACAGCTAGATTGTAGGACTTGAGGATGTAGTCATGGGATAAAGCTAGACATTTTATCCTTAACATTAAGGGTTTTCTCCCTGCTCAGGAGCCAGAGGCTGCTTGCAAATTGCCTCCTTTTGTGATTCAGACAAGGGGGAGGAATATCGGCTATAGCCACAAGCCACAGAGTCAAGAAGAAGGTTCTTGATACCAGTTTTCAATTAGCCAAGACTGGGGGCCAGGGAGATGGAGGGTGGTAGGTTGTTAAGCCAGAGGGGAGCACGATAACAGAAAGACCTTTGCCCTAGGGAGGTCCTACTATGGGGGACTAGGAGGTAGGTGCTTGCAGGGCATCTAGAGGGCCCTTCTGTGTGTGATTGGCTGGATTGGCTGGATGAGGGGGTGGAGGCCTTTTGGGTGTTACATTCATAAGTATTTGTTTGGCTTGGAGGCAAGTCCAATACTTAAGCCACCCTTCGAATGTCAGCCAGTCTGCAAGCTTGTAGAGCTTGCATGTGTGGGCTACTCTATTACAGCCAGTGACCAGTCAGTAAGCTTTATTGAGAGCTAGGTTGATGCAACGTAAGGCAGTTTGGTCTGCGGAGCCATAAATCACCATGCCGTAGTCCACCAATGAAAGGACTGAGGAGGATACAGCGAGACGTAAAGCCTGAGTGGGTAGGCTTTGCTTATGTCTGCATAGAAGCCCCAGTCTGGTGTTAATAGTGGAGGAAAGGTGTTGAATGTGTGTGTGGTAGGTGAGGGATGTGTTCAGAGTGACACCCAGATATTTGAAGTTTGAGACCTGTTCAAGATGGAGGCCCTGCAAGTTTGAGATGATTAGAGGGGCACTGCTGAGTGAGCTTTGGTGGTGAGCAAAGATCATGGATTTTGTCTTATTGTAGTTGAGTACTAAGCAATGCTCAGTGAACCAAGATTCTATTTCTCTAAAAAAGCCTTGTAGGACAGTTTGGAGGGAGTTAGGGTGGGGTGTTTCCAGAAAACTACGGCACGTCCACATAGAGTAAGAGCTTCCCACTGCAGGATTGTGGGAGGAAGTTTAGGAAGAGAGGGAAAAGCAGTTAACCTAGAATAGACCCCTGCAGGACACCTGTTAGGACTGGTCTATTGGAGGAGAGGGTGGTGTTAATTTTGACCTGTTGTGTCCAGCCAGAGATATAGTCTTTGAACCAGAAGGTGGCTTCAGGGGAGAAATAGTAGGAGGGAAGGGAGTGGAGAAGTACTGCATGACTGACAGTATTGAATGCTTTGGTCAAATCGGCGTAGATTGCACCTGCTAAGGACCCTTGTTCCAAGGCCTCGTTTATGTATGATATAAATTCGAGGAGGGCAGTGGATGTGCGGTGTCCCCTCCTGAAGCCGTGTTGTTCACGGCAGAGCAGATTATGTTTGGTCAAGTAATCGGTGAGCTGGTCCGACACAATTTTTTTGGGAGCCTTTGAGAGGTGGGGTAGGATCAAAATGGGTCAGTAATTACTGGTGGAAGTGGGGTCACCACTCTTCAGGATTGGGGTTATAATCCCCTGGGGAGGGAAATGCTACAAGTCTCAATGGCTGAGAGGGACCTGGGAGTGGTGGTGGATGTCAAGATGAACAATTCGGAGACTTGTAGGAGGGCAGCAACCAAGGCCAACAGGATGCTGGGATGCATCGCTAGGGGGATCACCTCCAGAAGAAGGGAAGTGATACTCCCTCTGTATAACTGCTTGGTGAGGCTGCACCTCGAGTACTGCATGCAGTTTTGGAGGCCACACTTAAAGAGGGACATTAAACTCCTGGAGAGGTCCAGCGGAGGGGCAACTAAAATGATTTGGGGCTTGGGGACAGGACCTATGAGGAGAGGCTCGAGGAGCTAAATATGCACATTGGAAGAGAGAAGGACCAGGGACATGATAGAGGTCTTCAGGTACATGAAGGGGTAAATAGGGAGGAACAGTCAGGTGCTTCGAAGGAAGGAGGAGGGCTACTAGAGGGCATGGGTGGAAACTGGAGGGGGAAGATTCAGGGAGAAAGGAGGAGGTGCTACTTCAGTGAGAGGGTGGTGGAGCCATGGAATGCGCTGCCTAGGGGGCTGGTGGAGGCAGAGACGGTGGAGGGGTTCAAGAGGGGGTGGGACAGGTACAGGGAAAGGGTTCTGGAAGCAAAATCTAATGCAGTGAGAATATCCAGAACTGGGAAGGGAGAAGTCAGAGAAGGCAAGGGGGGCAGCAAGGTCAGGTCCCAGGGTGGGGGCTGACAAAAGGAGCAGACGTGAAAGACCGTTAGACCTATTCTGCTGGCATTTTAGTATGTTAGTATAATTCCTCTTTTCCATAGAGAGGGGAATTGGCTGAGGCATAGCGACCAGTTAAGTATTTTGGTGAGATATGGCAGGGTCACATTCAGCGTAAGTCAGAGAATTTTGAGGTCAAGGGAATCACTGCTATAGCGTGAGTTCACCAAAGCTTTGGTGAGGTAGCGCTTAGCCTCACTGCAAGAGATGATTTGCAGCTGGAAGGGTGGGGGGACTGTAGTGGCTGAGGTGCCTGAGGTGCAGCTAGGGATTGGGTCAAAAAAGTTTTGCAGAAGGATGTGACTGAGGTCTGAGAAGGTGGTATAAAGGGCATTGGAGATGGTTGTGGGGTCCTAGGAAAGGGCCCCATTGACTTGCAGCTGTGCAGGGGCAGGGGAGATGGTTTTTCCACATAGTTCCTTAATATTGTTCCAGAAGTTTTTCCCTGAGCTCCAGGTGGTGGTGAGAGCTTGCTTATAGTAAGTTGCCTTTGCTTGCCGGATGGCCCAGGTGCATTTGTTTCTGGCCTCTCTGTAGAGTCTGTCCTGGGGTAGCTGTGAGTTCAGGACCCTGTGCCAGAGGTTATCTCTATGGTGCATCTGGTCAAGCAGGGACTGCGAGATCCATGGGGTATCCCTGTTTTTTATAATATGCTTTGTGAAGGGGGCAAAGATGTCACAGGCAGTGTTAAAGGTGGTGGTAATAAAGGAGATGAGGGCAGCATCTACAGTCTGGGCAGTGTGGATGGGTGATCAGTCACAGGAAGCAAGGTATGATTTGAGGCGTGAGAGGGCTCCTTTGGACGGTAACTTTAGGGAGGCTAGGTGGGAGTTTATTTGACTACCAGCAGGTGACAGGGGAGTGGTCACTTATCACGTCAGGGAGCAATTTAACCTTGGAGAGGTTATTGGGATGGTTAGTAAAGATGAGGTCGATAAGAGTGGAGGACCCAGTTCTGGGGTCAAGTCTGGTGGGGGACTGGACAACCTGGGTGAGGTCATAAGCTAGAACGACATCTTTGTAGGTGACAGATATGGTGGATAGCCAATTCCCGTTGAAGTCTTCCATTATAATTACTTCATCTTGGGAGGGAGATGGGAGATGCTGGACAGTATAAAATCAAAGGCGGGCTTTTGGTTCATGGGGGGAATGTATACTGCCATAATGTATAGCATTTTGCCTTATGGAATGGGGTAAGCATAAGGGCTGAAGACCCCAAGGCACATCGCGACACCTGTCGGTGTCTGCAGGGTGGAGTGAGGTGGAATGGCATGAGTGTTATGGCCAATGACACAAAGGCACACCCCCAATGCCTGTTGGTCTCTGCAGGGTGGGGGTGGGGGTTGGCGTTAGTTCAATACTTCACTGCCATGCCTATTATGCATCTCTCTAACTATTTCCCTGTCTACAAGCTGTGTGACACCTCGGTGTGTGACAGTACTAGCAGGGATACTTTGTATCTGGTGCCTCCTTTGTGGAACTCGAACCTCATTTTTTTCCTTTTAGCAGTACACTGTATGCAGGGAACTGCAGGGCCTGATTTTAAACAATTTATGTGCTAGACCTTGTGAGTTCTGCAGACACAGAGCTGTGCTGTAGGGACTATATGTTTTAAACGAACTTGCTTCAGGTGATCTGAGCTTGGTTTAGAGCAGGAGCTCACATGACCCATAGAGACTTCCGGGTTTGGTGGCTACAAAGGTGGTGCTCCGTTCTCGGACTGCAAATATTTCCCTGTCTGCAAACTGTGTGACACCTTGGTGTGTGACAGTACTAGCAGGGATACTTTGTATCTGGTGCCTCCTTTGTGGAACTCAAACCTCATTTTGTCCTTATATTACTACACTGTATGCAGGGAACTGCAGGGGCTGATTTTAAACAATTTATGTGCTAGACCTAGCGAGTCCTGCAGACACAGAGCTGTGCTATAGAGACTATGGGCTGGATATTCAAACTGCGCCCAAAAAGTGCGCAACAGCAGGACCAAGCGCAAGTCACTTGCGCACATGTGCAATAGACGCGATATTGAAACATGGAGCAAGCCAAATTACGCAACAAGCCAGCGTCTGAATATCACACAACCTGCGCTATAGTGCAACCAGGAAGGGGAAGCTGAGCAGAGACGATGCACTATGGCGCAACAAGGGCCGCCCAGATGAGCAGCCCAGAGGTGCCATAGCGCAAGCAGGAGCCCCAGCAGCAGAGCAATGGAACTGCACAACCAGGGAGGTAGAGGGGCCCACCACCCATGCCACAGATGGGCACAGGGACAACTGCCGAACCAACAATGTACCCCCACACCCCAAGCACAGCATAACTGGGGGAGGGATGGAACAGCCATCGGACCATGGGGACAAGCAAACAAAGCACAGCTGGGCCATGGTGCCCCAGCACACCCACCGGCAAGCTGAGACTGCCGCACAAGGAGGGTGGACCACCCCATGGCACAGCTGCCCTCCCGTGCACAGCACACCCTGCACCGTGACCCCAAGACACCCCCCATGAGCAGTGACCACCACTGCGGGAATCCCCATGCATACCACCACCCCCCCACTGCCACACTGCAACCTCATGTACAGCAGAACCATAAGCCAGACCCACCATGAGCCACAGCAGCCTGCACAGACACCCACAGTGGTGTGTGAAGCATGCAGCACACTGGATGCAACACAGTGCAGGGGCAAACACATACCCATACCCATGGGGACACTAACACAGGGACGCAGTAGTGTGGCAGCCAAGCCCCTGTGTGGGCCCATGAAACTGTGCACACAGCCTGCAGTCCCTCATGGCACAGGGTGACACCCACCCTGTGTGTACTGTGGCCCCAGACGCCACCAGCAGATGCCTGGATCACAAGTCACAGACAGTGGTGGACAGCCCCTGCAATACACACAAGCCACAGCATGGAGGTGGGACATCAACTGCGAGGAGGCCATAGTGTCACCTAAGGCAAACATGCACCACACCATTGACAGGAGGCAACCCAGCATGGGATGGTCACAGTGGATGACCTGCAGGGACAGCCACCACTGAGAAGGCAGCAGACCCGAGGCCACAGACATGCAGTGGTGTCAGCTGCACAGGCCAAGGATGGGTTGACAGGGGCACAATGGACACAGAGCAGGCACCATGGACCACTGCACACAGTAATGCAATGCACAGGGAACAACACACACACCACAAATACCAGACTGATGGCCACTCCACACCAGAGACACTTCCCCATGCACACACACACACACACACATACCCATGACTGAACCACCCCAGATGCCATGCACACCACTGCAACTGAGCACCTATAGCCAGCTACAAATCAGAGACCACCACAGTATTCATATCAAAATAACTGTATTCCAAAAATATAATAACAACAACTATTTACAATTATGTACAAACATGGGGTGGAGGGACAGGAACAAGGTGGGGGTGGGTAAGGGACAGGGGTGAACATGCTGCTGCAGATCCCACAGGATGGCAAGGGACTCTTGCACCACCCGCACAAGGTCCTGGATGGACCGCTGCATTCGCAGGAGTAGCCGCACACCTAGGACAAGGGATCAGAGTCAATGGGTGTGACTGTCCATCCCCCTGCAGCCCACCCAGTATGCATGGCAGACAGCCATGTGCCACGCTCCTGTGATGGTGTGCGCCCACTCACAGTGACCGTGTCCACAAGACATGCCCAACCAGGCAGCAACAGCCATGTGTAACACTGCACACATCCACCGCCCATGTCCAGCACAGCACAACCAAAGCCGTACAGTAACATGGCAATGCGGTGAGCAGGCAGTGCCACAGCCATGTGCCCAGTGCACGCATGGACCACCATTGACGCACTCCCAGACATGCAGTGGCACTGGACAGTGCTGACTGTCACATGTCGAGTGCATGGCAGTGGTGTCCATGGATGGTGTCCATGCCCTGCCTCCCACGCTGTCACACAGCATGCGATAGCAATCATGGTGTCATGGCACTCACCCTCATCGGGATGCTGCTGGCGTTGAGGTTGTTCACCGCCACGATCCGGTCCTGCAGCCACCATCCTCCGCTGCTGCTCCAAATTCCTCCTCCGCTCGGCCACGCCTGTGGGAGACAAAAGGAGAGTAACACATCAGTACAAACCCAAAGCATATCTCCTCACCCCAATGTGTGTGCCCCACCCAGCCAGACCCACCCATCCCATACCCTGTAAACACCACACACAGCCAACCCTAGACCATCCCTCCTATGTGCTGGACATAGAGACAGTGTTACCCATATGGACCATACAAGTGTGTAGACGATCACCCACCTGGACAAGGCACCACACCCCTCCTGGCACGCGACTGCAGACATGCCAGTAGCTCCGGCTCCCTCCGTCTCAGGTCCCCATACCGGTGCCTGCACTGTTCGGCCATTCTCCTGCGGCCAGTGGCCACCTCCTGGTCAGTGGCCACCTCTTCCCAGACCTGGGTCCTGGCCCTGTCCAGTGGCACCTCACCAAACAGTGGGCCATAGTGTGGCTCCACAGTGGCTACAAGGTTGGCCAGCTCAAAGGCATCCCACTGAGGGGCTCTCCTGCATGCCATCTCTAATGCTATAGTAGACAATATGGTGCTCCACAGTGTGGCAACCCCATGTGGAAGTGCTGTGCGGTACATCGCCCCCTATCGCACTGTCTGTACAGCGCTGCCATTCCCGATTGCGCTGTCACCGAACAGCGTGATAGAGCCATACACATGCCAGACGTACAGTGCCAGGAGGCAAAGGTCGGGCACAAGGTCAGGGGTCAGTGGCGCAAGGCCACGCACAGCGCCATCAGACGTCTACACGTCCTGCGTGAATGGTCACCTGCGTGCCAGTGCCACAGTGGACTATTGTGCAGTTGTGCCACAGTGCCATTTGGTTCCCAGTGCTGTAGCACCACTGGCACAATGGTGGCCATGTCCTGAATTGCTGATCGCGCATAGCATGTCATCAGCGCGGCAGACGCCTGCGTAAGCCACCTGGGCATGCGCAATGTGGTGTACTACACAGTCATGGAAATGCGCCATTGGCTCAGCCGGCTCAACCGTATTGCGCAAAGTGCAATGGCGCGATATTCAGCTGACACATGCAAATCATCTGATCAGCCATTCAAAGGCGCAGTGGCGCAATTTGCATCTCATTACAGTTGCTCCACTCCTAATTTGCATGCATTGCGCTATAAATGTGCGACATTGGGCTGTGCTGGCTAGATTCGGTTACTGCAGGTGAGAGGTGGGTTGCATGCTGTATGATGTTCTGGACAATGGTCAAGGGATAATGCTGTAGACTGCACAGTGACAGGTGTCCACTTCCACCCATACAGACCGACATGACCGAGCAGAGCCAAGGTGAGGTTGAGGATGGTGGGTGGAGGAGGAGGCCCAACTTCACCACGGCGGAGACAGAGGCCCTCTTCCAGGCCTACCTGGAGGAGGAGCCACTACTGAGTGGACGGTGGGGCACCCCTCAAGCCCGTGTGGCTGCATGGGAGGGGGTAGCTCGGGCAGTGAACCTGTACAGAAGCCACCAGCACTCCATGCAGGAATGCAAAAAGAAGATGGGGACAGACCGCAGGAGGGTGAAGGAGAAGGTGGCAGCCCTCAGGGCGGCACGTGCTGGCACAGGCAGGGGCCAGCCAGCAGTGGCAGAGCTGACCCCGGCTGAGGACCGACTGGCTGCATCAATGCAGCGGAGTGCTATTGAGGGCATACCAGGAGGTGGATTCCAGACAGGTGGAAGCCCATCACTGCACGGTATGACATGGTGGTGGTGTTGGGGGGGGAAGGTTGTTCACATGCACTCACATGTCCTCACTTTCTGTTACAGATCCTGTTCATCTTCAGGGGATGGTGGTGGTGGGTCCAGGCAGTGAGGAAGACCTGCCGGAGTTGGAGGAGGGTCCATCCACCTCTGTCGCCAGCCAGCATGCACTGCACCAGCATGCACGCTTGCCTGCCAACTCTGTTGTCGGTGAGTCAGGTGTGTGGGGTGCACAGCCTGTGTCTCAGCAGTCTGGCATGCAAGCATGCCAGCACACTGTGACTGTGGCCGTAGCACGTACCTGCACCATTGATGATGCAAGGACTGCAATGGGCAGTGACATGTGTGTGTCCCATGACGGACACACAGCAGGCCAGCACATGCCCCTGGGCCTAGCTGGTTCCAACGTGTGTGCCAGCATGTCGGCACAGTCCCAGGCTGTGCCTGTCAGCACCGGTGAGGCAGCACCAGTGGCTGTGCAGGTGTCTGGCACTGTTGTGGCCACAGCAGTGGAACAAGTGGTCCCTGGGGCACAGCGGTTGGAGGGACAGCAGCAGCAGTCACCCACCAGGTCTGGGGGTACAGTGTCCAGCGGTGGCACATGCCCACCGCCCTTGATATGCCCATTCCTGGTCCTGGTGAACAGTGCCCACCCTCAAGGGGTGTTGAGCATCAGGACCTTCCCACACCCTGGGGCAGGATGCCGTGGCATAGCACCCATTGAAGAGCACACCCGCCTGCTGTGGAATCAGTACAGCAGCAAAGGCAGGTTGCAACGTCCATGGAGGCACTGTGTGTGGCTGTGGAGCGGCACAGCAGGGACTGTGCTCTGATCCTTGCAGAGATGGTCCATATGCGGATGGATGTGACCACCGCCATTGACAGGCAGACCCAGGCATTGGTTGCTGTCGTGGCTGCATTGGGCACACAAGCAGGTGCCCCTGTACCACGCACCCCACACAGTACACTCTCCATTCCCCATTCCCGGCATCATGTTACACCCAGCCTGTCGATGCCAGGTTCTGCTGTGGGCATCCTGAGCACCCCTGGTGCAGGTATGTTTGGCATATTACAGACCCCAGTGCGGACTAGGTCGCGATCACGCAGTGTGACCCCTGGTGGTCCATTGGTGCCACCCCATGTGGCCCCTGCTCAGCCTGCCAGTGCTGTTGGGTCACGCCGGGGCCACCCACGCATCCGCGGTGGCCGTGGAACAGTGCAACATGACTGACCTGTCTCCCAGTGCGGGCCCTGTCTGGTGCTGCCCTGTGTGCAATGTGCATCATGGTGGGCAGTGCACTGGTGGGTGTCTTGCCCATCACGCCAACACACAGACCACCTGAACACCATCCCGACTGCTGTCCACAGGTGCGTGTGCATGATGATGCCTGCATTGTACTGTACACCAAGGTGCAAGGGTGCCCAGCATCTGACACATGTACTTGGACAGTACAGGTGGTGGGTGTGGTCTGTGGATCTGTGTGTTTGCTATGTCTGTTCCTGCTCTGCTGTGCACCTGCCCATGTATGCTTTGTGCCTGGTGTGTGTGTGTGTGTGTGTGTGTGTGTGCCCATATGACTGTTCACCCCTCCCTGATGGTGTGTTAGTGTGCCTGGTCCCTTCCACTCCCCTTGCCGTCATGCACCCCTGGTGTGTTACTCTGTGTGCCTGTGGGTTGTGCCAGGACAGTGTTGGTTGCACATGGCCCCTTGACTTACCTGTGTCGTGCATAGTGCTCCTCCATGATGGTGTCCTGGTGCAGCTGGGCCTGCCGGATCAGTCGGGGGTCCTGCCGTCCAAGGGGGGGCTGCTCATCACCATCATCACCGGCACCGCTGGCTTCCCCATCGCTGTCCCCCTCCTCGACCTGAATGGCTATCCCACAGTCTTTGGCCATGTTGTGCAGGATACAACAGGCCAGGAATATCCCACAGGCCTTTGAGGGGCTGTACTGTAGGGCACCGCCAGAGGTGTCTAGGCATTGGAAGCGTGCCTTGAGCATTCCAAACACCTACTCGATGATGTTGCGTGTGGTGGCATGCGCCTCATTATAGCATTGCTAGCGAGGGTCATGGGCGCCGGTATGGTGGGGAGCAGCCAGGATGGAGTGGGCATCCGCTGTCACCTGTGTGGAGATGGTGGAGATGAGTATCATGTTCAGGTCCATATTGCCAATATCCCTGTGTGCCACTACCATAGCACCTGTGGCATTCCCACCCTTGCCCCACATTTGCAATTCCTACATGTGTACTCACCCACTAGATGGCCTGTGGGGATGTCCCCACTCTCGAATCAATGGCACAGTGCAGACTGATACCATATGAAGGCATCATGTGCTCTGCCAGGGTGTGTGGCACAGACATTGATTATGCGCCCAGTGGCATCACACACCACCTGGCAGTTGACACTGGAATAGCCCTTCCTGTTCCTATATGCAGCCCCATCAGGGCCAGGTGGCATGCGAATGGCCACATGGGTGCAGTCTGTGGCCCCTAGCATGCAAGGCATACATGCTACCCTGTGGAACTCCTGCATGTTTGCTGTACGCTCTGCCGCGGTGCTGGGAAAATGGATGTGCTCCACAGCATGTGGCAGCAGTGTGCTGAGAAATTGGGTGGGGATGCATAACGTGGCCGACTGTGTGATACCTGTGGTGTCCTCTTTTGGCCTCTGGAAGATGCCCGTGGTGAGCAGACACATGCAGGCTGTCACCTTGGTCTCCACCGACAGAGCGTGACTCCGTTGTGAGGATGCCTGCATCACATCACTGCACAACTCACAGAGCCGCCTCAGTATTGCCCTGTTTAGGTGGTACCGGCCCACGATCTCTACATCTGTGTACAGCTCAAAGCTGATGCGGGCATGGTACTGCCTGTTGGGGGCGTACCGCCGACAGGCCCTTCCACGGCCAAGTCCCCCTGCAGCATGCATTCTCACCCCCCTCATTACAGCTTCCATGTGGAAGCTGGCACTGTCCATCTCCCTGGCTTGTGACCCCCCTGGCTGATGTTGCTCTGTTACCCCCGCTGTCCTGACTGCTACCTCCACTGCACCGGGTACCCCCACTGGCCTCTGCAGCCTGTGGCCCACACAACTTCCCTTGCCTGCCCTGTTCTGGACTGTCACTGTCTGTCTCTCTCTGTCTGTCTCGCTTGGCATCCCTGTAGCTGTCTTGCACCTCTTACTTGAGCCTTTTTATTTTGGCTCATTTCCACTGTGGCGCACCTTCCGGTTGTTCCGCTATTGCGTATTGTGCAAACCTTTGAATATCGCATTGCACTCTTTATGCATGGATCCACTCCCTTCAGTGGTGCATGCCTTCATTTGCATTGTGCTGTTGCTCAGCCTGTTTTCAGTGGCGCAACTGCCTCCTGCTGAATATCGCAGAATGGCGCAAATTCGGACTTGAGCATGCGCAACCCTATTGTGCATGACGCGACCCTTTTGAATATCCCACCCTATATGTTTTAAATGAACTTGCTCCAGGTGATCTGAGCTCAGTTTAGAGCAGGAGCTCACGTGACCCGTCGAGACTTCCAGGTTCGGCGGCTGGCTACAAAGGTGGCTCTCCATTCTTAGACTGCAAATATTTACCTGTCTACAAGCTGTGTGACACCTTGGTGTGTGACAGTACTAGCAGGGATACTTTGTATCTGGTGCCTCCTTTGTGGAACTCGAAACTCATTTTGTGCTTATAGCACTACACTGTATGCAGGAAACTGCAGGGGCTGATTTTAAACAATTTATGTGCTAGACCTAGTGAGTCCTGTAGACACAGAGCTGTGCTGTAGAGACTATATGTTTTAAACAAACTTGCTCCAGGTGATCTGAGCTCGGTTTAGAGCAGGAGCTCATGTGACCCATCGAGACTTACGGGTTTGGCGGCTACAAATGCGGCGCTCTGTGAGAGCGGAACAAGCATGTGTGGAGTGCATGGTAGTCATGCGTGAAGATGTGCACAAAGACCCACGTGTCTAGTGCGGGTTTGGCGAGGGAAAGCAGGAAATGTGAGCAAGCAAAAAACAAACAAAAAAAGTGTGTTTGTTATAGTTTTGCAGTACACTCTAAAAAGATTCATATATAACTTGTGTTTTCAAGATGGCTGATAAAATAATGACAGTGGATGGTGATGTGGGGGTAATATGCCCAAATTGCTGTATGTATTCCATAGTGAAAAAAGATAAGGTGATACCAGAATTATCTAAGTGTAATAAATGTAGACTTATAGAGAGTTTAGAAAATGAAATGGAAGTATTTAAAGGGAGACTAGTTATGATAAAAGAAAGCCAGAAGCAAATGCTTATTAGGTTTAATGAAAGGGAAAATGTGGTTAAAATATATGAACCCACTCTCTAGCAACCGAGTCTGCAACAAAGCAACACCAAAATGAATTGCAATCCTGGAGAAGCTTCCTCTTCCAGTGAAATAAGTAGACCACAAATTGGTCTCCCTATTCCATATGATTTCAACAAGGACAGGCTGAATAAACCTGGACACAAACCCCAAAAAAGAGACAGACAGGAAGGAATATCAGATGCTGATGAACAATGGTTTTCTGTACAGAGCAATAAAGCTGCCAAAGAAAAAGGGAGAAGGGCAGAATATTTTAATTTGCCTCTAGATAATAGATATGAGCTATTTTAATTTGCCTCTAGATAATAGATATGAGGCCATACAGGAGCCAATAGGGACACTTTCTCCTATAGTACCTAATTCAAAAGGTCATGCAGAACCTAAGGACCTATCAAGGGTGACTGTAGCTAAAACAAACACACAAGTGACTAACACATCTAAACAGGTATTGATTATTGGTGATTCAATGATCAAGTACCTGAGTAAAACAATCTGTGAAAAGGATAGGGAAAACAAATCTCTTATTAGTCTTAGTGGATATAAAATATCCGATGTAATAGCAATAATTAAGGATCTACTAAAACATTACAAAAAAGGAGCTTTGGTAATTGTTCATGTTGGCATAAACAACATTAAAAATGATACAGCTTATAAAATAAAAAATGACTGTGGCCTTTTTGAATAAAATCCTGGAGTTAGGACACAGAGTATCCTTTTCTGATATCCTCCCTACACCCAAATTCTCTTCTGTTTTGCATGGAAAACTTAAAGAGATCAATAACTGGATGATATTCTGGTGTCTTAGGCAAGATATAAAATTTATCACACAGTGGGAAGAGTTTGATTTCAGCACAAGTTTTTGTTGTATAGACAGATTGCATCTTACTAGAAAGGGAAGAGCTAAACTAGGAAAAAGGTTGAATGAATACGTACAACACTGTTTAAACTGACAAATAGGTGGTTGGGATGTGACAGACCTAACACCTGTATTTATATTCAGACTTTGTTAAGTGAATATGAAAGAGAACCAAGTAGATCAGTAAAAGAGAAGAAATGAAATCCAGATACAGCTGCTAAAAACAACTATCTTAAAGTGTTACTTACTAACGCACAGAGTTACAAAAATAAAATAGTTGAATTAACCAATTTTATGGATCAAAACAGTGTAGACATCTATGGAATAACAGAGACATGGTTTGTACAAGATGACTGGGGTACTTCTATTACGGGGTATATTTGTTTTGATAAACATAGAAAAAATAAAAAAGGGGGAGGGATTGCTTTATACATTAAAGAATGTTTAAAACCTGTTAAACTTAGTCCCCATACAGCAGTAAATAATGAAAATGAGTTGGTATGGGCTAAGCTGGAACTTAAGACAAGTTGTCTAACTATTGGTCTTGGTTATAGATCTCCAAATTTACAAATAGATGAAACTATGGATTTTTGAATGAAATGGATACTATGGCCTGGATATTCAAACTGCGCTGAAAACTGGCGCAACAGTAGGAGCAAGCGCAAACCAGTTGCGCAAATGCGCAACAGGTGCGATATTCAAACATGGAGCAGAGCAAATTGCGCAAGCAACCAACGTCTCAATATAGCACATACTGCGCCATCGCGCAACCAGGAAGGAGAAGCTGAGCCAAAATGCTGCGCTATGGCGCAACCATGAAGCTCAGCTGAGCATTGCAGAGCCGCCATAGCGCAAGCACAGCCCTCCCCCAGAGCAATGGAACTGCCATCCAGGGAGGCAGGCCCACCGCCAGCCATGCCACACATGGGCACAGGAACTCACTGCAGAACCCACACCACACTGGCACACCCCAAGCACAGCATCACTGGGGGTGGGACGGATGATCCACGTGCCCATGGGGACAAGCCAACTAAAGCATAGCAGAGCCATGACACCCCAGCACAACCACTGGCAGGCAGAGAGTGCCACACACAGGGGGTTGACAACCACAGTGCACATCAGTCCCCCCGACGCACAGCATGCGCGTGCACCGTGCCCCCAAGACACGGCCATGTGCAGTGACAGGCACTGCAGGAAACACCATGCACCCCCTGCACACACGCCAACCCCATGCTGCAGAGAAGCATACCAGCCAGACTCCACCCTGTGCACCCAGCAGTGGGTGGCAGCAGTTGGCAAGAGCAACAGAAAGCAATGCTATGCTGGTGATACTCTCCCATGGAACACACACACACACACACACATATATACCCAGGACCATAGCAGCCCAGATGGTATGTACACCCCTGCAACGGAGCACCCATAGCCAGTTGCAAAGCAGACACCAACACAGCAGTTGTATCAAAATAGAAATGTATATTTCAAAAACAACAGATAAACAATAACAGCTGAAACTATGTACAAGGTGGGGGGATGGGTAAAAGGCAGGGATGTTCAAGGGAGGAATAAAACTTGGAGAGGGAAGGCAGGGTGAAAGGGATGGGAGAAGTGGGAACGGAATGTGGGCTACGGCCCAGCTGGCTCCTGGTCTTCCCTGCTGGCGCCCTACTGTGCCGCCTCCGCTGTTCACCCTGGTGCAGCATGGCCTGCAGGAGCTCCCGTGCTGTCAAGTCCGACCTGGTCAGGCGCCGCAGATCCTGCTGCATGTGTCTCAGCACCCCGAGGCCTAGGAAAATGGGAACACAGTCAATGGCTGAGACTGACCACAACCCTGAACACCACCCAACCTGCAACCCATATAACCCAATGTCCTGCACCTGTGATGGCATGCACCCACCCACAGTGAACATGCACATGGCCATCACAAACAGGCGGCACCAGCTATATGCGACCACCGCCCACACACACTGCCCACGCCAATCACAGTACAAACTAGGCTGTCAAGTGATGTGGCAACGCAGCGATGCCAGTTACACAGCTATGTGCCCAGTGCATGCCTGGACCACCTGTGATGCATACACAGACGTGTCGGATGCTGCACTGTGATGCAGGTCACCTGTGTCATGCCTACATACATGGATACATAGACAGTGTCGGCTGATAAGGGCCTATGGGACACCCAGTCTGGCCATTTGGCCTTGTACGTTCACTCTGTTGTCCTATAAGTCCGTTCCCCCTCACCCCTGACCTCCAGAATTCCTTCATGGCTAACCCACGCATACATAAATCCCATAACCAAGTCAGCCCCCACCACATCCTCTGGCAGGGTGTTCCACTTGTCCACCACCCATTCTGTGAAGAAATACCTTCCCATGTTACCTCTTAAACGAGCCCCCTCCAACTGCATCCCATGCCCTCTAGACCTGGAACATCCTTTACGCTTACAAATATTGTTTTCCTGCACTCTGTTTCCTGTACAATACTTGTATGTCCCCATCATATCCCCACACCTCCTCCCTCCAGGGAGTACATGTTCAGTTCCACAACCTGTCTGCATAGGACTTGTGATGCAATCCATGCACCATCCATGTCGCCTCCTGTGAACCCTCTCCACCGAGTCCATGTCCATACGCAGGTATGGTCTCCGGAACTGTACACTGTACCCCAGTGTGGGGACTCACTAGTGTTTCGTATAGTGGAACTATGACCTCCCCTTTCATTGTGTCCAGCATGGTTGGTGGTCTTGCCCCCCCAGCATGCAATAGCATCCATAACGTAATGATACTCACACTCCTCCAGCAGCTCGGTCTGCCGCTGCTGCTGTGGCGCGACATCCTGTGGCACCGGGGCCCTGGCATGGCCCACATCACGGCGGTCGGGTGTCCTCACAATCCGGCCTGTGGGAGACATATGGTGAGACAAACATCAGTGTGACTCAAAAGCAGAGTGCCCCCTGCCCCAGTGAGAGTGCCTGCCCACACAGCCATAACCATCCATCGCACAGCTGCACACAGTGACACACCCATGTACAGCCACCCAGCACACACACACCTCACAGAGAATATAGGTATAGATGGTACACCACGTGGCTCAGGCACCAGGCCCCACCTGGCACATGAACGCAGCCGCCAGCAGGTCCGCTCTTCCAGCGGAGGTCACTGTACCGGTGCCAGCACTGCTCAGCAGACCGGCCCAGGCCAGTGACCCCACCAGGTCAGTGGCCACTTGCTGCCACACATGGGTCTCAGGCATGGTGAGGGGCCTCACCATACAGTGCCTCACAGTGGGCTCCACTAGGGCCACCAGGTTGGCCACTCTAAGCGGCTCAGGACACCGCCTCCCAGCCATGGCACCAACTTTACAGCAGGCAATATGGCACCCCGCTGCGCTGTAACCCCACGTGGAGTTGTTGCGCAATAGACCAGCACAGGCTCCAATCGCGCTGTTCGAACAGCGCTGTCACTTTACATGGTGCTGTCACCAGACAGCGCAACAGGGACGTACACATGGCATGTCAACAGCGCCAGGGGTCAGAGGGCATACACAAGGTCACGGCAATGACGCAAGGCTACGCACAGTGCCATAGGATGTATAGGCATCCTGCGCGACTGCTAAGCAGAGCACCAGTGCCACAGTGGACTATCGCGCAGAAGTTCCACAGCGCCATATAGTGCCCAGTGCTGTAGCGCCACTGGCACAATGGTGGCTATGGCCGGAATCGCCTATCGGGCTCAGCAGGTCTGCAGCGCCGATAGACGCATGCGCAACATGTCTGGGCATGCATCACGCAGTGTGGCACACAGCCACAAACATGCGCCTACTCGGCTCAGCCGACCTTCAGATGGCGCTTGCCGCAACACGCGATATTCAGCCGACATATGCAAATCAGTCGATCAGCTATTCAAAGGTGCAGTGGCGATTAGCATGTCATTAAAGTTGCACCACACCTCATTTGCATGTGTTGCGCTATAAATATGCGACACTGGGTTGTGGCGGCCAGATTTGGTTGTTGCAGGTGAGGTGAGTTACATGCTGGTGATGCTCAGGACAATGCTCATGGGCAGGGGTGCTGGAGGATGATATAGGTTGAGGGTGCTGAGCATGATGAGGGCACTTAGAAAGGGCAGAGGCACCCTTTCCATCAGTATCTGCCATGCGGAGAGGAAAGGGGGCTTCGCCCCGGCCGGCAGCTATGCTCATGGGGAAATGCTGTGGACTGCACAGTGACAGGTGTCCACTCCACCCATACAGATCACCATGACTAACAGGAACCAGGCTGAGGCTGTGGACGGCGGGCGAGGAGGCCGAAC
This sequence comes from Neoceratodus forsteri, assembly GCA_016271365.2. Lineage (NCBI taxonomy): Eukaryota > Metazoa > Chordata > Ceratodontiformes > Ceratodontidae > Neoceratodus > Neoceratodus forsteri. Next base: position 198,940,710 of record JADMNL010000025.1, read on the forward strand.
TTCACCACAGCAGAGACTGAGGCCCTTCAGGCCTACCTGGAGGATGAGCCACTTTTGAGTGGGCGGAGGGGCACACCTCAGCAGCGTGCAGCCGTGCATGGAGGTAGCTCTCACGCCAACCTGCACGGAAGCCACCAGCGCCCATGCTGGAATGCCGGAAAAAGATGGGGACTGACCGCAGGAGGCTGAAGGAGAAGGTGGCAGCTTCAGGGTGGTGATGCTGCCACTGGTGGGGACCACCAGTGGTGTTGCAGCTGACCCCGACTGAGGAGACACTGGTCGTGGCCATGCAGGAGAGTGCCATTGCTGGTGTTCCAGGCGGAGGATTCCAGACAGGTGGAAGCCCATCACTGCACGGTATGACATGGTGATGTTGGGGGGCGCTGTTGTTCACATGCACTCACATGTACTCTCTTTCTGTTTCAGATCCTGTTCGTCTGCAGGAGACGGTGGTGGTGGTGGTGGGTGCTGACAGTGAGGCAGACCTGCTGGACCTGGAGGAGGGACCATCCACCTCCGCCAGCAGCCTGCAGGCACTGCAGCGGCATGCAAGCTGGCCCAACAACTCCGGTGGCAGTGATACGGGTGCAGGGGGTGCACAGCCTGTGTCACAGCAGTCTGGCATGCAGGTATGCCAGCATGCTGTGCCTATGGCAGTGGCATGCACCGGCACTATTGATGATAGCAGGCCTGAAATGGCCAGTGTTAGGTGTGTGTCCCATGACGGACACATGGCAGGCCAGCACGTGCCTGGGCCATCCTGCTCCACACCTGTGTACCAGCATGCTGGCACAGTCACAGGCTGTGCTCTGTCAGCACAGGTGGGCAGCATGGTGGCTGAGCAGGTGTCTGGCACTGTTGACAGCACAGGGGTTGAACAGGTGGACCTGGGGGCTCAGCAGTTGGAGGGCGGCAGCAGTTGCACACCAGGCCTGGGGGACAGCGTCAAGCAGTGGCACTTGTCCACCGCCTTAGATCCGCCTCATACCTGGTCCTGGCGAACAGCGCCCACCCTCAGGGGGTGCTGTGCACCAGGATCGCCCACACCCTGGGGGTCACGATGCCATTGGGCACAGTACCGATTGACGACACACCCGCCTGCCGCAGGAGTCGGTCCAGCTGCAGGGCGGGTTGCAAGGTCCGTGGAGGCACTGTCTGTGTCCGTGAGCAGAATGGCAGGGAGTGTGCTCGGACTGAGACAAGCTGGTCTCTATGCGACGGATGTGACCGCTGCCATTGACAGGCTGACCCAGGCAGTGGTCTCTGTCGCAGGACGCACACACACTGTCAGGTGCCCCTGTACCACACACCCACACAGTGCGCCTCCACTCCCTGCTCCTCGCATCGCGCGACACCAGGCCTGTCGACGCCGGGTTCTGCTGTGGGCATCCTAAGCACCCTGGTGCAAGTTTGTTTGGCGGGATGCAGACCCCTGCGGGCAAGGTCACGGTCATGCACTGGGACCCCTGGTGGTGCACTAGCGCCCACCGATGTGGCCCCTGCTCAGCCTGCCAGTGCTGTTAGGCTATGGTGAAGCACCACACATCCGTGGTGGCTGGGGACAGTGCTCCTGACTGAGCTGTCTCCCAATGCAGGCCTGTCTGGTGCTGCCCTGTGTGCAATGTGTCATGGTGGGCGGTGCACTGCTGGGTGCTCTGCTCACCAAGCTGACACACGGACCACCTGCACACTCTCCCAACTGCTGTCCACAGGTGCGTGTGGATGATGATGCCTGCATTGCACTGTACACCAAGGTGCAGGTTGCCCAGGTCCTGACACACGTCACGTGGACAGTCCAGGTGGTGGGGGGTTGGTGGTGCTGTGTGTTACATGCCATTTCCGCAGTGCTGTGCTGCTGCCCTGTATGCTGCCTGGTGTGTGTGTGTGTCCATATGAGTGCTCACCCTCTCTGATGGTGTGTTGGTATGCCTGGACCCTTCAACTCCCTGACCTTCATGCAGTGTGTTCCCTGTGTGCCTGTGGTTTTGCGATGGACAGTGTTGCCTGCACATGTCCCCTTGACTTACCTGTGCTGTGCGAGCTGCTTCTGCAATGGTGTCCCGGTGCGCAGCTGGGCCTGCCGTGTCAGCCTCGGGGTCCTCCATCCTAGGGGGCGGCTCATCACCCACATCACCGAGCCACTGGCGCCCCATCACTGTCCCCCTTGGACCTGTACGGTTATCCCATGGTCTTTGGCCATGTTGTGCAGGATGCAACAGGCCAGGAATATCCCACAGGCCTTTTGGGGTTGTACTGTAGGGCTCACCCGGAGGTGTCCAGGCATTGGAAGCATGCCTTGAGCATCCCAAACACCCGCTCTATGATGTTCCGTGTTGCGGCATGTGCCTCATTGAAACCGTGCTGCGCTGGGGTCATGGGGCGCTGGTATGGTGTGAGCAGACAGGGATGGAGTGGGTATCCACAGTCACCTGTGTGGAGATAGTGGAGATCAGTGTCAGGTCAGGTCCATATTGCCCATATCCTTGTGTGCCACTACCATGGCACCTGTGTCATTTCCACCCTTGCACAGAGTTTGCATTCCATACATGTGTACTCACCCACTAGATGACCTGTGGGGATGTTCCCACTCTCGAATCGATGGCACAGTGCAGATTGGTGCCATATGAAGGCATCATGTGCTCTGCCAGGGTGTGTGGCACAGACATTGATGATGCGCCCAGTGGCATCACACACCACCTGGCAGTTGACACTAGAAAAGCCCTTTTGGTTCCGATAGGCTTGGCCATCAGGGCCAGGTGGTGTGCGAATGGCCACATGGGTGCAGTCTATGGCCCCTAGCATGCCAGGCATATGTGCTACCCTGTGGAACTCCTGCATGTTTGCTGTACACTGCCACGGTGCTGGGGAAATGGATGTACTCTGCATGAGGCAGCAGTGCGCTGAGGAATTGGGTGAGATGCGTGACGGGCCGACTGTGTAATGCCTGTGGTGTCCCCTGTCAGCCTCTGGAAGGTGCCCGTGGTGAGCAGGCACATGCAGGCTGTCACCTTGGTCTCCACGGACAGAGCATGACTCCGCTGAGGGTGCCTGCATCACATCACTGCACAGCTCACTGAGCCGTCCCAGTATTGCCCCGTTCAGGTGGTACCAGCTCACAATCCGATGTCTGTGTACAGCTCGGGTTGATGCGGCACGATACCGCCTGTCGGGGCACATCACGGCTCCTCTGCGCCACGCCCCCTGCAGCATGCTGTCTCACCCTCATTACAGCTTCCATGTGGAAGCTGACACTGTCCATCTCCCTGGCTTCTGCCCCCCCAGCTGCTGTTCCTGTGTTACCCCCACTGCCCTCACTGCTGCTTCCACTGCACTGGGCACCCCCCACTGGCCTCTCTGTCCTTCAGGACCCACTGTCCCTCTCTGCCCTTCCTGCTCCTGTCTCTCTCTCTCTCTCTGTCTGTCTCTCTGTCTCTCTCCCCCAGTTTGTGGCCTGCTAGGGTTCTTGCGCTGCTCCCTTGAGCCTTTTTATTTTGGCTCACATCCAGTACTGCGCATCCTCGGTTGAGCCACTCTGCGCGTCTTGGGAAGTGTTCAAACGTCGCATTGCGCACTTTATGCATGGACCGCCCCTTCGGTTGCGCATCCTTCATTTCCCATTGCGCTTGTTGCTCAGCATGTTTTCGGGGCACAACTGGCCCCTTCTGAATATCGCAGAAGGGCGCATTTTCGGGGTTGCGCACGCGCAATTCTGTTGCGCATGGTGCAACCCTTTTGAATATCCAGGCCTATGAAAATAAATGGAGATATCCTATTAATGGGGGGATTTTAATTTTCCTCACATAGACTGGAGCTCCATGACTAGTAAGGGTACTGTTGAAATTAAATTTATAGATATAATACTACAAAACAACTTAGAATAGAATGTTCAATTGGCAACCAGAGCCAATAACATATTGGATTTAATTTTTACTAACTTTAAAGTTGATAAAAAACTAGAACTTCTCCTTCCATTGGGTGGTAGTGATCATATGATGATACAAATGAATATACAAATAAAAAAATATATATAGTTAATAAGGGAATAACCACATTCAAAAATTATTATAAGGCCGACTATGGTAAAATAAAAACATATCTAAATAATTGGGACTGGGAAAACGAAACAGAGGGTTTGAATCTTATTAATACATGGCATTTAATAAATAATAAAATTCAGTTTTGTATAAATAAATGGGTTCCTGATAGAAAAACATATGATAACTCCACAAGGCTTCCTGTGTGGTGGAATAATAAGATGCATAAAAGTATTAAAAGTAAAAATAACCTCTACAAAAAATATAAAAAGAAACCCAATGCAGTAAGATTAAAAAAAATATAAAACTGCAGTCAAAATTTGTAAAAAAAAAAGATTAGGAAGGTCAAATAGGAAGTAGAAATAAATTTAGCAAACAAAGTTAAGGTTAATAAGAAACAATTTTTCAATTATATAGGATCTCTTAGAAAGAAAACTAACATCATCGGTCCATTAATGACAGAAAATGGCACAATTAGTAGTAAAGGAGATATGGCCTCCAAGTTCAATTAACATTTTCTATCAATCTTCACCAAAGAAGTAAAAATGAGGAAAGTTACAGTCTTACCATTGCAGGATGCCATCTTTACAAGAACTGATGTAATTAAGGTGATCAATAATATAAAAATTAATAGTTCTCCAGGACCTGATGGACTTAGTCCATTATTTCTAAGAAAACTTGTCTTGGAACTAGTTGGACCTGTTACTAAGCTATTTAATGTCTACTTATCTGAGGGGGGAAACAATTAAGGAATGGAATGAGGCTACTGTTATTCCAATATTTAAGAGTGGAAGTAAACAGAATACACAGGATTATAGACCAATTAGCTTAACTTCTGTACTTGTTAAAGTATTGGAAAGACTAATCCAAAAACATATTAATGAGCACCTTAACTCTGAAGGACAGTTAGATATTACACAGCATGGTTTTTACCGGGTGAGATCATGTGTTACAAACTTGATTTGTTTCTTTGAACATGTGTGAGCAGCTTTAGATGTTGGCATACCAGTGGATGTGGCTTATTTAGATTTTTCTAAGGCCTTTGATAAGGTATCCCATAACATAATAATTGAAAAGTTAAGACTATGTATGCTACACCCCAATATAATCAGCTGGATTGAATCATGGTTGCGTAACAGGAAGCAGAGAGTGATTATCAAGGGGTATGAATCTGACTGGGGGCAGGTGACCAGTGGAGTGCTGCAGTGCTCTGTCCTGGGCCCTACCCTGTTTAACATTATGGTTTCTTCTATGCAGTCAATATCTGGCACCTGGATGAGTAAATATGCCGATGACTGTAAAGTCAAAGGTATAGTTACTGACCAAAAATTTGTCTCTTTATTCCAGACTAATTTAAATCATCTGGCTACTTGGGCTTCTAAGCACAAATTGGTATTTAACGAGGCAAAATGTAAAATAATGCATTTTGGCAAAAACAATCCTTGTTATAAATATGAAATAAATGGTATCAAACTAAATGAAACTGACAATGAAAAAGATCTAGGAGTCCACATTACACCAGACCTTAAGTTTGATAAACATAGATATACAATAATTAAGAAGTGTTATGGTATCTATCATTGTATAAAGAGAAATATTAAGAGTTGGAGTACAGAGGTGATTGTGCCATTGTATACCTCCCTGATTAGACCTCACTTGAAATACTGTACCCAGTTTTGTGCACCTTACGCTGTTGAGGGGAAACATAAAATTGAGAAAGTTCAAATAAAGATCACAGAACAAATTGGAAATACGAAATATAAGTCATACGGTGAGAGATTGTATTCATTGAATCTTTACTCCATGGACTATAGAAGAATTAGAGGTGATCTTTGTCTGGTATACAAGGCTTGTTTTAATGAAGTCCTTCAATGTACATTAGGACTTCAGAAACAAAATTTAAATGATTGAAATACTAGGTCACATAAATATAAATTTAAGAGTGAAGTTAATAAAACTACAAAAAGGAATCATTGGTTTACTCAGAGGGTTATTACTGTATGGAATAAACTACCTAGTTATATAATTGAAAGTGATGATATGGAGATATTTAAAAAAAGATTAGAGGAGTTTATGGTAGATAAACATTTTTATTACCACCATTGAAATATTAATGGTGGCAAGTTCTACAAAGGACCTTGATCTATTTGAACTTGTAATGATTCTAAGATTCTAAGTCCTGCACTACCAATGCCAATGCCAGTAAGCAAACATTTGGCATTGACAAATGCTTGTTTAAAGGTGGGCATTATCAGGCAGGCGGGCAGTGATGAGACAGAACAGGGACAGATACAGGGGGAGAGTATGTCAGACGAGTGAGGAGAAACAAGTAACAAATAAAATGATTTAATTTAACTGCAATTACTTTTCAAAGATGGGCACTTTTATGCGATTGAAGCATAAAGCCATTTCCAGAGGTTGACTTGAACAAGTGGCTGGCCCTGAGCAGGCGGGCAGGCAGCCAAGATGAGTCAGAACAGAGATCAAGCACAGGCAGACTACTTTTAAATATTTTGAATATTTTCCAGCAAAAGAAAAGTGTATGATGAGATGCTGATAATTATTAAGTAGAAGGATCGTAGAATGATATAAAGAATATTGTCTGTGTGTCAGTGAAGCTGTTTGGTTTTTCTTTAAATCACAGAAAAAATGGTAGTTCATAACGTTCTAAAAAGAACAAAAATTCAAAACTGGGCACATTGATTTTATGTATGTTGCGTATGCCGTGTCCACATTTGCAGGACAGTGCTTGTTTTTACCTGTGCTTTACACACAGATAACAACCAATCACGATGTAGGATTCTCCCTACCCATTTTATAAATAAATAATACAGGTGGGATTTTCAGACATCTGTCTGATGCCTGCCCAGATAGTGAGACCACTTACGAGGTGGTCTAACTTTTAGGCATGATTACCTGACTTGCATCCCAAAAATGATGGATGTATCCTAAAATAACGGATATATCTAAATTAGATGCATGCATCATTTCTTATGCCCCAAATAGTGGCAGGTGTCACACATGGCGACACCACACCACACACCCCACACCAGGCACTTGGGTTAAATCCCAATACTGACACTGTAGTGCAATATGAGGGTGGTGCTGCACTCCTGAGGTGCTGTCTTTTGGATGAGATGTTAAACTGAGGTCCCATCTGCCTGTTCTGGTGGTAGTTCAAGTGGATGTTAAAGATCCCATGGCACTTCTCGAAAACAGTACAGGAAAGTTTATTAGAAACAAAAATCAGTATAAACCATAATCATACAGTATTGCCAAAGAGGTTATAACAACAAATAATTAAAGGAAAATAAGCAAACCATAAGCAAATAAAAGGGGAAAAAAAAAGAAAAAACAAGAGAAACAACCAATGTAAGAGTCCAGTAGTCCACTTCAAGTCACTGCAGAATCAGTAGTAGTAATCCATGGGAGATTTCTCCACAATTCCAGAAGCTCCTTCCTGGACAAACGAACCCTTTCTGAATGATAAATTTGAGCTATATCCTTAACAATCGTATCTGATATTTCAATGTAAGTGCTATCTTTCTGTTGAAGGGCAAAAAGGCATCTGGTCATCCAAATATTCCATTTAATCACAATAAACAAAAGACATCAAGTATTGTCATTCCATTTAGACCATGAGCGTAAAATATGACCATAAATTAAAGTCAGATATGCGATTGTGGGAAATAGGGGCTCAATCCAAAGACGTCCCAAAAACATCCAAAAATCCTTAATGAAGGAACAGTCAAAAAAAATGAGGGACAGTTTCCAGAGTATTTATGCAACTGGGACGGCTACAGATCCTTTCCTGCAACTGTTTGTGTTTCTGATTAGATTTAACATTCAATTTTTCATGGTATAAGAGCCAATGCATGTCCCACATATGGGCTGGGATCCTCTCATTTCATATGAGGTTACATAGAGAAGGTAAATAAGAGTCTGGACACTTGTCAGAAGAGTTCTGCACTATACAAAGCACAGGCCGTACAGTGTTATATAATGATTTGTGTGATGAACTGATCACCAGTCATGCAGTTATTCTCCACTGTTTAAGCCTAAGAAATATGTCTTTAACATAAGGAGGTATGCCCGGTAGAGTTCGCAATATGTGTGGGGTATTAGCCTCCCATGCATAAAATCAGTTGAGACACACATTATAAAACCAAGGTTCCCATCCAATTTGTTGATTAATCAATAAAGGTTTTAAATTTTCCACAATAAAAATACTGCTAAAGAACAATAGGGGATTAATCATGTTTAGACCTCCCTCTCTGAGGGGAAGGTAAGTAATATTACATTTGACCAGATTTAAACGGCTCCCCCACAGAGCCTGGAAAAACACATTAAAGACTGAAGTTTTTAATCATTTTGGTATAGGAAAAATGGAGCTAATATATAAAAAGACTGGAATCAAGAAGGTCTTAATCAACAAAATCCTTTTCTTCTATCCAAATTTCTACCAGTTCCTTACTGCCAATTTCTGGTGTCCTATGGCCAGTTTGTCCTCCCAGTTCAGTACTGCCATATCAAAGAACCCATACTGAACCCCAAGAATTTTAAAAAGGTCTGAGCGAATCCTAATTTGTCCTATACTGGAGGTAGTCCGGTGTGCGTGCCCCTATGGGAACCCCACACATTTAGCATAATTAAGGGCTGCTCCTGACACAAGTTCAAAATCCTCCATTAAGTATAATTAAAGTCAAACAGATGCCTCATCAGCAAACAAGAGACTCATATCATCTGCATAATCAATGACTGAATGGGGTACCACCATATGCCCACTCGTAATGGGAGAGATGGAGTGTAGGCTATTTATTTTCCATAAAAGAGGGTCTAGAAAGAAGACATACAGCAATAGGCTGAGGGGACAGCCCTGCCTCACCCTGAATTTTATGGGAATCATAGGGTCCTGCCAGCCATTCACTAACGGTAAGACTGTGGCTATCCTATAAAGCGTTCGTATCCATTGGATCAAAGCGCTAAGGGACATTATAATGGTGAAGGGTCGCCAAAAGAAAATCATGACAAACAGAATCAAAGGCTGTTTTTTGATCTAGTGAAACAATAAAACTGGAAACTTCCCCTGAGTGGCCCCATTCCATAATTTCCCGCTATAAAAGAAGATGGTCAGCAATCTTCCGATGCAGAACAGAGCAAGATTGTACCTTAGAAATCACCAAGTCTGCTACCAGCAGTAACTGTTTGGTAAGAATTTTACCTAGAAGCTTGAAATCGGTGCTCAACATGCAGATCGGCCTCCAGTTCTGCAATAACTTTCTGTCACCCTTTTTAAAGAGACATAGCACAATTCCCTTATTAAAATTCAAAGGGATATCACCCGATAAAAATAAAGCATTATAAACTCGTGCCAATTCCGTAGACAATTGTTCCCCCAGACTTTAAAGACTTTGCAGGAAAGGCCATCTGGCCCCGGTGTTGTATGAGTTTTTAAGGAGCGTAAAGCCTCCATCACTTCCTGTGCTGTGAAGGGTGCGTCCAACTCATTTGTCAGGTCCAGAGGAACCTCTGGGACTGTAACATCAGAAAAATAGTCTACAAATGTAGATGGATCTGCATGAATTTCTGCAAATAAATGCAAAGAGTAATTCATAACCCCCTGAAGGATATCTGCTTGGGAGGTAAACGTACGTCCAGTCAGATCTATTATACTAGTCATTTCCTTTTTTCTACCCTATAAAAGTTGTGTTCAAAGGGCCAAACTGCCTCCATGGTGCCCTGCATCCCAAATTTTAACTGGTGGTACAATTGTTTAGATTTGCAATCATAAAACGTTCTCACCTCTTTTTCCAGCAGTCGTATTTGTTGGCGTACATCTTGATGCGTAGCACTAGCTAAGGACATCAGATTCTGCAATTGATGCCTCTGCTGTAGATAAATCAAGTTGGTCTTGTTATTCCTCTGTTTACTATACTGCTACAAAAAGTATTGCAAATCACGTTTGGTATCTTCCCACCATAAGATTATGTCAGTGTAACAAATTACCATGGACTTTCTGGCTACAATGAAGTGACCTAAATGTTCTAAAAAATCATGCTCTTGAAAAAGGGATGAATTAAATTTCCAGATACCCGGACCCTTACAAAGGGGGGGAGAGTCATCCTTGTCATCAGGGATACCATATGATGGTTCAAAAATTCTAGGGGATAAGTGCTTGCATGACATACTGGGATATTCTGGGAGAGAAAAATAAAATCAATCCTAGTGGACAAATTCCCTTTATGAAAGGTGGCAGCATAGAGGTGCAGTTTGTCTAAATAACCATCCTTCAAACGTGCCTCAAAACTTGTGAATCACAAAATATTTTGTGGGTTGTAATGTGACTACTTTTGTCTTGTAGACTCACCCCACAATTAAAATCCCCTGAAAACACAACATGCATGGCAGTATGTAAATACAGATGGATCAGTCGTAAGAGTGCAATCCAGCTCATCTTTGTTTGTGGGGCATACAAGTTTATCAACAGAAAAGCTCTGCTTTGAACAAGAACATCCAGAATAAGAATTCTGCCGGGAACCAGATCGGACAGTTTAAGCAGTTTAAAATCTGGCAGTTTTATCAAAATCCCAACTCCCATGCAAGCTTCTTGTCCCAATGACCAACAAGAGGGGCTGCCAACCAATCCTGTTGGGCTTGCTGAATTTCATGGGTGGTATGAAATCTTACATCTTGCAGAAAGCAGATACCTAAGCTCAGGTATTGCAAGAATGAGAAAGCAAAATGTTGTTTTGCCATCCTTTTGATACTGTTCACATTTAATGTATAACAAGTAAAAACATCACTCATCAGAAGTAAAAAAGAGAGCCAAAAAATGTCAACATTATAGTCAACATATCATGTTTTCCTCCTAGAGCTACCCTTCCCTTTCATTTTTGCCCTTGTTTTACATTTCTGCTGAATAGGATCCCCTTGTTGCATTTCAGAGTCAGAATTCCCCTCAATTTGGGAAGAGACAATCGAGAAGGAATCAATATCTTCTCTGGAATCACCAGAGAAGTCACCTAATATTTCATATCTATTCGAGGTCAGAAGATCTGATGATTTAGGTGCTTTGGAAGGAGGAGGGGTATAAGTTTGTCGAGATCTAGCAGACCGTCTCAGGGTACTGTGCATAGGTCTGGGGGTGCATATCAGAGGTCAAACTAGGTGAGTGGCCAGGAGAAGGTACAGAAGAAGTAGAAGGAATCTGATGAAGATGCTCCGGGGGGGGGGCACCACAGAGTCAGAAAGAACAGGATGGTGCAAAAGGGCGTCAGATCTGGGGTCATCCAGGAGGGGGGGCAAGGGGTCTGGGGTAAGAGGTCTGTTCTTTACCCTGGCTTTTTGAGTGTTAGTAATCAACAACAATTGGTCAGCCCCATCGTGATCATCAGTGTTATGTGCAGCTTTAGTACAGTTTTGAAAAGTATGCTGGTTTCCTCACAAAGACTACATTTGCTGTCATTCAAGCAGTTTAAACATTGCTCAGATGAGTCATATCCCCACATCTATAACAGGCCTTCGGCTGGCCTGAGTAAAACAAAACACCCCTGTCCCTACCCAAGAAAAAGGAGTTAGGAAGGTGTTCTATGCCAGCATCGGTCATTTTTAACATCACCTTAACCCTCCAGCCCCCAGTCCAAATATTCTCCAGAGTCCATAATTGCCTCCGGTTCCTCAATAACAGTACAACGTAGTTTTAGCCAAAAGACGATGTCAGTTTTATTCACCCCTTCATTACGAAAAAGAATCGTTATGATTTTGTATGCAGGCTTAGTCAGAGGAAGAGCTAGAAATGGAGACCAAAGAGCAGTGTTCTTTAAAGAATTATATTTGGACCAGAATCTTTCTAGTCCATGGGTCGTCTTGAAGCTGATATCAAATATAGTTTCCTCAGAAAAAATGGATCAATGTGTAAATTTCATGGGAAAAGAACTTCATAGAATCTTTTAATAAGTTCCGTGCCACAAACAAACGGTTGGGGGGATCCAGCATACCACCTATGTAAGAAAGCCTCACCACATTGTGGCATTTAGCTGGAAGAATCGGGGTTTTAAAAAAGGATGCATATGGCCATTTTGGAACAGAAGTCCTGGAATTTAAAGGGGCCACAGGCTGCTCAGGCAGGTCTGGCTGCCTAGTAGGTTGTCCTGGTGGTAGGACTGTTGGGAGGTGTAATACTGGGTTTTGGGTTAAGTGCAAAGCAGTAGGAATATGCATAGGATCAGCAATGTCAGGTAGTCCTGTAGCCCCCAGAGCATACACAGAAAAATCAGCAGCCGTCAGCATTCTGATGGGAGAGGATCCGGAGACCCGCTGATCATTCACTGGACTTTTTTCCCAACATGTGCCCTCCAAAGCCTGAGCCACTGATCAGTCAGTTGTGTGAGGAAGCAGCTCTTCCTTTGGGCTATCATCCAACATTTGTCCCAGATCAAGCACAACCGACATAGGTGCAGCACTCACAGTTCCTCGAGAAGCAGTAGCAGCATCCAGCTGAGAAACCTGTACGTTCGTGTTCCCGTTCCCAGAAGCTTCAGGCAGTGGAGTGGAAGGCCAGAGAGCAATGGGTAGTGGAGAGGAAATCATCTTCCCAGGTACACATTCAGACCAAAGCTCTCTGAGTCTTTTCTGAAGAGACATTTTTTAAAGAGAAATTTTCATTCTTCAGCATCTAAAAGGTGCTGCTACTGTCTTGTTTCTTCTGTTTCATGGTCTGGAAAATCATGTGAGGGGCCATAATCTCCCAAAATATCCTGTGCACCAGCAGTATGACTAGAAGCCATACAGGCAGAATGCTGAAACTCCATCTGTCGTCGTAGGTTCGAATCCTGTGTTCCCAGTAGGAACTCCTGGTCCTCGGTTTCCATGTTGGTGGTAACATCCAAAACTTTACCCGGCACAGCTACAGCCTCTTGCAGCAGCAGGACAGGGGAGGAGGCTAACCCCCCTGCCTGCATGTCATTGCCTTCCTTATCAGCTTCCACCAAAGTGGCCATCTTGGATGATGGGCAGCAATTCCCCCAGTGGTGAGCAGGGGAATTTCCCCAGTGCCCTGGCCAAATTTCCCCCCATTCACTAAAACTAAAATACTACCAACAGCTTAATCTGATTCAAGGTCAGTTGGCATTCATCTATATCCCCTCCCCCAGGTCGTGCCTGAAAATAGGCAGAATTTGTCTAGTGCACTTACCCGATCAACAAAAACTAAAATAAAATAAAAAATAAAAATGATAAAAAAATGCACCAGGATGTTTGTAAATGTGCTGTAAGTATCCCAAAGTAGAGGCCTGGATACTGCACGTGTCTGAAATATGGACAAGAGTGCTGCAGTCATATCTATGAAAATGTCACCCTATATGCATACCATTCATGTACCCTTTTATATTTGAGAATCAGTTATTATAGTGGTTGCAGTAGCACCACTATAGTTAGGGTTGAGTAGACTGTTTAATGTTAAATCCCTAACTTTGCATCTTAATGGCTTTGCCCACGTTCAATGGAAATGAACAACATTTTGCATGCACTGTTTGGGGGAAGGCAAGGTCTCTTGATTTGGAAAGCTTCATTCTAGTCAGATGTGTGGATTCTGAGATCTGGATAGTGCAATTTTAGAAAAAAGTCCAATTGCCTACAGCCCAGATGGTTTGGTATTTTGTTCTGAAATTTTCAAGGTAGGAAGGACTTGTCCTAGAATGGTGCGTTTTTCTGGTTTTGTGAAAAAATATCAATCTGTTCCCAAGTTACGATATAAAATTTAGGTTCTCAGCATGCTCAGTAGAGTCTTTTGGATAGATGTTTGGTATGAAATGAAAATTTGGCCATATGAAAGAAGATTCTTCTTTCATGTGGGCAAATGTCTCTTTTGTGAGAAAAAAAATATTCTTTGGTATGGCAGCTATCTTGATTCCATTGCTTTAAATAAATTGCTTCAAAATCCATAAAAATGATGCCCTGGAGACACACAAACAGAAGAGTCTAGGTAAACAGGACCCATTTAGGTAAATTCTGGACTTTTTCAAAAAAACACTCTGAAGTGTGTTTTTGGGACATCTCAAAATACTTCTTTCGTGAGCCGATTTTCTTCTTTCGTGAGGCCACAAATAAGAAATAGGACCATATGAAAAGAACTGACTCTCACAAAAGAGGATTTTAGACTTATTTTTTATCACATTCTTCTTTCATGAGAAGGCATCTTCTTTTGTGAGCTCATGAAAATCTCAGGAAACAGCATGGCCTCTCAGGAAAGATTTTAGACTTAGTTTTTTTTCACATTCGTCTTTCATGAGAAGGCATCTTCTTTTGTGAGTTTACAAAAATCTCAAGAACGAAGATGCTTTTCTCACAGAAGAGTATTTTTTACTTAGTTTTTTTTCCACATTGCAGCTTTAACAAGCCATAAGGTGATAGTAATTTAGGTGCCAAACTTGAATTGCTGTGGCAGCCTTATATTACGGGACTGTTTGCTTTTTGCCCTGCATTCCACCACCGAAGATGCCACTGAGGAGAACAGGGGACTGAGGGCAAAGCTATATTTACTACAGCCCTCCCCCTGTACCAGAGAGACAAAAAAATACCAAGTTTGGGTGGGCAAGCCCAATTACTGAGCTTGCAGTGGAATTCTTGACTCTGGACCTGCTCCTACAGACAGTTCAGGAGAAAATTGCCCCCCCCCCACCTTCATTTGCTAAATACTCTATCGGCAGCTTGACCCAGAAGGGACAGAACAAACTAGGTTGGCAAAGGGGAGGACTAGAAATCACTACGAGCTGCCCACAGTGTTAACACTATACAAAGGTTTGTGCTACTGATTGAAAACTCTTAAGAGACATACTGCACATGTTCTCTAGGGACACAAGCCCATGTAATCAAGGGTCATACTGAACAGTGCAAAAGGATCAAATAATATATTGGCTCAAACAGAGCATTAGACTAGGTTGCAGCTGGTAAAAGGAGAAAAGTGATTTTTTTTTAAGTTCATATTGTATGGTGTGGTACATAACCATATTGAATAGTTGGTGGGGTCTTCCTTGGGCTTTGCATCCCTAATGCTCACCCCTCCCCCAGCCCATAGCCTCCTGCTTGAAGTACAATGTAGACCTCCAAGACAGTGGCTCATACTGCTATACACTTCAAACATACAGAACTGTGACTTCCCACATGTTACTAACAACTGTGGTCCCTGCTTGAAGAAAACAGATCACATCTGACCTTGTGTGCTCACAGCAAGGGGTGAGTATTAGGACTGAGTATTCCAAGGAAGACCCCACCAGTGATTCGTCAAGACTCAGGATAGCCAAAACCCTAACGTTTTTTGCTTTTGCTGCTTGGGGGTAGAGGTGGAGAGTTAGGGTTGAAAATCCTAACACCACATTTCCCTACTTTTGTTGCTTTAATCTGAACCCAGACTGGTGATTAATGCAGTTTTTGCAATAAATACACATATAGGGATTATGTAATAGCCTGACTCAAAATATGCAATTTATCTTCAAGTGTGAATGAGCAGGACCGTAACTCATAAATGGCAGAGCCATGAGTGTATTATAAAGGTCCAGACCCCTCATAAGTGATGATAAATGGTGTTTTGAATCAGGCCACTGTATATTTGATTGATACACAAAATCAGTTTACTATGTTAAGATTTAAATCTTCTGTTTGTTTCAGATATACCTGTCCCTCTTTGATATCGACTACTGGCTTCAGTGCTGCACTGGGCAGTGGTGATGTCATCAGCATGGTGAAAGCTTCTCTCTGATTGGTTCAGTATTCCATTGTGATGATGTTAACCTTCAAGATATCCACTGTGACAGCATAACAGCAACATATTTTTGATATCTGTTACTGTTATCATCAGCTAAGATACTAGTTTTATCTTGTCATTGCTACCCCCACTCCTACTCCTGTTTATAAGTTGTTCATATGGGACACACTTTCCTATTATTTCATATATTTAAAATATCCTAAATGCAGCAAATTTGAGGATATTTAAAATATGTTTTTCTGTACTATATGTGGATATTATAAGATTCTTCAATAAGGGAGGAGAGAAAAATCCACACTACCAGGAAGCAAGACAGAGATGGAAAAGTCACACTGAGTGCTGCAGTTTAAAACAAGTTCTAGTCAGAGCCAAATGCATGCTAATGCATTAATCTGTTGAGGGGCAATATAGATACAAACATATCCATTAACTGGGCCCCCTCCTTCCATTGCCAGCTCCCCTGCTGCCTTTCTCCTTAATTACCAAATCACTGTGTCAGCTCCCTTGCCACCACCTTTGCCATTCAACTCACTGTCCCTTCTACGAATGACTTGCTTTCCACATACATCACCGTCCCCTCCCTCAATAGTCTGCCCCTTCCCCCCAGTAATAACTCCCCTTCCCACTATTTTCTGACAGCTCCCATGTCCCTCTTCTCTGCCCTATAATATGCCCCCCAAATAGAGTTACCTTCTTCCCCCACTCCATTACCAGTTCCTCTGGCACCCCTCTTGCCATCACCCATATGCACTAACCCCACATTACCTGCTCTAGGGCCTCTCACTGCAGCCTTCTCCTAGGTTTACTCTGCTTGTTGCTGCAGGATCTGGATCTCACACTACACCACAGGTTGGGGAGAGGGGAGGGTGCAGCTAGATGCCTGGGATTACTTGAAACTGGACTTTCATGAATTCTACTTAGATTTGCAAGGACATCAGGACTGGGAAACAATTGACTGGAACTTTTGTATCGACTTTATTACCATTGTACCTATCTGTTGAAGGTGCCATGCCCAGCTCTCATCCAGAGTCTTCTCCTAGTTGCTGTGGCATCTCCTTCAATCATGGCTCCTTCCTCACCAACTTACCCATTTCCAGCTGCCCCACTTTCAGCATACAGTTGAACCTCATTTATCCGAAATCTTTGGGGGACTCAAAATTCTTTCAGATAAACAGGGTTTCGGTTAGGTGGGGGAATCAAGTTTATCAAGTGCAACACTATATGCAACGGTCATGACACGCCAGCAATACAGTACAGTAGTGGGCAATCAAACAAACTGCAACTTCATCCTTTTTCAATATGCTGATTACATTTATTAAAGTTAATTCATGTAAAACAAACGTCACCTTTAGAATTAAAAATAGAAGTGCCATACACCCCTGTTAAAACAATACAACTCCATAGTGCCATAATTCAAGTCTGTTTTCAGTCCTTCTTACTGAAGTAATCTTTTATGATCCCCCTGGATTTTTTTTGAATTTACTGTGCAGATAGCCTTACCCTGAAGCTGCCTCATCAATAGCAGATGGATTGAGTCAGTCTCGGGCTGAATTTTCATCCACCGCATGCAGGTCTCAAAGCTTTGCACTGCCTCCAAGTCTGTTGGCACAGCAGATGGTCTCTCCTCCTCCTCATCTTCGCTGCTGCTGCTGGAGTTCGCATTCATACCAGCAGACACTGCTCTAACAATATCGTTCTCTGATAACTCCTCATGGTCTGGATCTTCGGTCTCTTCCAGCCATTCAACCAGATTCAACTGTGCTTGTGCAGCAATTCTGTTATGCTCCTCCTCCACTTGTATCACCTGGTCATTTTCAGAGGTGGTGTTTGAGGGGGTGTCTGCAAATGTACTTTGGGATGGAGGACAGGATCTCTGAGCCGTAGACAATTGGCCAGCTCTTTGGAGTGCCCACTAAAACAGAAACATAGAATTTGCCAGTAGATGAGGACCACTTGGCCCACTTAGTCCGACCATATTTCCCTGCCTATAGTATCATCTCAGATCCTACTTGATCTCTGGACCATTCACACCCTTCCTTTTCCCTAAGATTCCCTTATGCTTATCCCATACAAGTCAAGTTTATTTTTCAACCATATATAAAAAATGACATTCATTACATGTAATATACTAAAATCACATATTTCCATTGTGTGACACACATATTCAAACCAATACATACATACAGTAATGTCATATGGCATAATCCATCTATCTCACAGCACATATCCTTTTAAATACCCATGCTTTAAAGCTTCCATTTACATCGCTTAGCAATCAGATATGCAAAACTGGCAAGTGCAAAGATCTTAGTTTCATTTTTTGTGTTACATATAAAATTCAGATGTTCTTCTTTCATATACCCCCCTAAATTTAGAAACACATTCCCAATAGTATCACTTCTCTCCTTCTGGAGCTCAGGGCAGTCTAAAATTAGATGAGACAAACATATTTTGGCATTTAAGCACATAGTACAGGCTTGAGCAGAACTTCCATTATATTTTAAATTTGCCCATTGAGTATACAAGCCCATTCTTAATAATGTCAAAATTTTCCTGTACTCTTTATTCTCACATGCTATTAAATATCTTTCCACTTCAAACAAAGACTTGATATTTTTCAAGTTTTCTGTATTCCAAGCTGATCTTATGTTTTCTAAATCATTTTGTTTTGCAATATCCAAAACTCTTTCAATTGCTTCTTGTGCAAATCTAGTAGAATTAGTTACCCAATGCAAAATCGCATTATGCTCAAGCCCATACTTATTCAATACCTCATTAAGTATTCCTCTCCAAGTTAATAGTGATTTCTCCTGTCTTTGAGATATTTCTATCCAACAATTAAATGGCAGGCTGTCCACTGAGGCAGATCTAATCTTTTTCCAGTATACTTGCATTTTTTTACAATAGTTGCATACAAAGATACCGTACCAGTCTCCGCCCTTTCCAGGGCATTTGATGTATATTGAGGAACCCCCAAAACTTTTTTCAGGTATTGATTTTGTATTACTTCAACATCTTTAAGTCTACAACTCAAGCCCCCCTAATTCAGCACCCATAAATTAATCGCGAATGTATTTGCCAAAAGGCAACAATATTGTGCCAAAAAAGAATCTTTTGCCATCATTTAGGTAAAACGTATAATTTCATTAAGTGTTTTAATTGCATTTTCTTTCACTCTTTTAACCTGCTTATCCCATTTACCCTCATTACTAAAATCACCCCTAAATATTGGAATTCATCTACTATATCTATTCTAGACCCATTTATTGACTAGGTGCTCTTCTTTTCCCTTTTCTATTAAATTCCATTATTTTGTTTTTTTCCAGGTTTAATTCCATACCTAGATTCTTTACTGCATTTAAAGTTGTTTGTATTGCTCTTTTTAATCCTAACTGGGTTTGAACGAGTAACACTGCATCATCTGCATGTAATAATATTTTTACTGGTATACCATTTATTCTAGGTGGAAAACTCTCATTCCTCTCTAATTCCCCCACTATTGAGTCTATATAAAGAGTGAACAATTTAGGTGCAAGTAGGCAGCCCTGTTTTACCCCATTTTTAACTTCTATACTATTTGTTAGTGCACCATCTTTACCACGTCTAATAACAATTTTATTATCATCATGTAAAATTTTAGTAACTTCTAATAATTGAGGATCCATGCTTTTGTTTTCCAAAATAAGCCATAAGGACTCCCTATGAACAAAGTCAAATGCTGATTTGATGTCAATAAAGGCTACATGTATTTTACCAGTTTTAATTTGAGTGTAATTATCTAAAATATATTATAAAATAAACATTTGATCTACTGTAGATTTCCCTTTTTGAAAACCAGCCTGAAATTTAAATATTACTTTCTTATCCTCTAACCAGCTCTGAGCTCTATTTAGGATTATCCTGGAGAACATTTTAAGACTAATATTCAAAAGAGAAACAAGTCTATAATTCTCTAGTAGGTTCACTGATCCCTTCTTATGTAAAGGGACTATAACACTAGTTTTCCAATTTTCTGGGATCTTTCTATATTTAAGAATATTTTGAAACACCCTCATTAATAACTCAACCCACCAGTCGGGATCTGACTGATAGACTTCAGCACTCACCTATCTATCCCTGCTGCCTTGTTCTTTTTCTGCACCGGAATTGCTCCAACCACCTCTTCTTTTGAGATTTGTAAAACCTCTCTTTCAACTTTTACTTGGGTAATTTCTTCATTCAACTCATCCCCATACACTTTATTAAAAATTCTTTCAAAATATTCTTCCCACTCAGCCCCTGGAATTACACCTAACACATTATACCTTCCTTCATCCACACCAAATGCCACTAAGTTCCAGAAAGTAAAGTTATCTTTCAACTTAATCACCCTCTGTAGGCAACTCCACTGATAACTATTAAAATCTTTTTTTCTTTACGAGCAAATACTTATATTCTACTTTTAAATATCATATTGCTTTCCATCTTCTATATTATTGTATTTTCTTATTCTCCGTCCTATTTTTCTACTCATTCTCCTTTTTTCACAGCATTCCCTATCATACCTCTTTGCCCCATCTTTAGCATTGTGCTGTTTTTCCCTAAGGGATCACTTCTTAATTTCACAAATA
This sequence comes from Neoceratodus forsteri, assembly GCA_016271365.2. Lineage (NCBI taxonomy): Eukaryota > Metazoa > Chordata > Ceratodontiformes > Ceratodontidae > Neoceratodus > Neoceratodus forsteri. The sequence goes on from JADMNL010000025.1 coordinate 198,961,115, forward strand.
ATTTCCTATTCCATTGCTTGATATTGTTTAAAGTTTCTTCTATAGCACAGCCCTTGCCCTCCAAAGTTAGTTGGGCCTTTAGATTCATCATTACTTGTTCTTTTAATTCAATGATGTTTTTAAACCTCAAAACATTTTTCATAAAGACTGGGTCTACTTTTGACCACTTAATTAGTTTAGATCCTCTAATTTGCATATCTTTATATACAGTATAATCAATCTTTGCTGCTTGTTTTCACCAACCAGCCCCATCACTTGCTTAAGTTTAAGTCTTAATGGATAATGATCACTGTTTCAGTTATTAACAACCTCAACATTTTCTACATCTTTAAAGGAGTATATATCTACCAGAATGTAATCTAGTACACTACTTCCTTTTATATATTCATACGTATCTCATGCATTTTTGAACCCCACCATGATTTTCACCCCCACAACCTCTGCTGGAAGACTATTCCAGGAATCTACCACTTTTTCTGTGAAGAAGTACTTCCTCACATCTCTCCTGAATCTACCCCCTCCAGTTTCTTATGGTGCCCCTTGTCCTTGAGCACATTTTTCTCTGAAAAATACTACTCTCCTGTACCTTATTTACCCTCATGAGGTATTTAAAGGTCTGTATCATATTCCCCCTTTCTCCTCTCTTCCATGGTGTACATATTGAGGTCCTTATATCTGTCTTCATAGGGCTTCTGATGCAGACCTGCAACATTGCAGTTGCCCTGCTCTGGACCACCTCCATGTCCTTCCAGAAATGTGGTCTACAGAACTGGACACAGTACTCTAGGTAGGGTCTTATCAGTGATCTATACAGAGGAAATACCACCTCTCACTTTCTGCTGCTGTTACCCCTCTCTATGCACCCCAATATCCTGCTAGCCCTCCAAAATGCCTTGTCACACTACCTAGCCATCATTAAATCATCCAGTATGATCATCCTCAGGTGTCTTTCTACGTGGGGGTTGTCAGTACCACTCCTCCCATTTTGCACTCTGCCCCTTAGTTTCTGTGCCCCAAGTGCACTACTTTGTACTTTTTACATTGAAATCCAGCTACCATACCCTTGACCACTCCTCGAGTTTTCTCAGGTCTCTGCTCATCCATTTCACCCCCAGGATTGTGAACCCTAATGCAGATTTTGGTGTCATCTGGAAGGAGATAGACCTTCCCTTCCAGCTCCTCTGCAATGTCACCTATAAGAACATCAAAGAGGACCTATCCCAGCAGTGATCCCTGAGACACCCTGCTGGTTATCCTCCTTTCCTTTGAGTGAACTCCATTTACCACCACCCTCTGTCCCCAGCCAATTTCTTACCCAGTTTAGCATCTTTGAACTCACTCCCAAGCTTCCCAGCTTGCTTACTAGTCTCCTATGGGGAACAGCGTCGAAAGCCTTACTGAAATCTAGGCAGGCCACATCCACTGCTCCACTCTGATCTAATTCCTTGGTCACCCAGTCAAAAAAATCCATCAGATTTTATTTGACATGATCTACCCCCATGAATCCATGCTGCCTTGGCTCATGTAACCCATTAGATTAAAAATATTCTACAATCCTTTCCTTCAGCAGTGATTCCATTAACTTTCCCACTATCTAAGTCAGGCTGACTGGCCTAGAATTGCCAGCCTCTGCCCTGCTACAGCTTCTGTGAAGTGGAACTACTGCCATCCTCCAGTCCTCCAGAACCACATCTGTTTCCAATGAGCTGTTAAACAGGACTGTCAGAGGTGCAGCCAGTACCTACCTGAGCTCCCTCAATTCCCTAGGATGCATCCTATTTGGCCCCATTGCTTTGTCCACTTTCAGATTAGCGAGTCCTTCTGAAAATGGACTAGTGTCCACCTCCCTCTATCCAATGCTTTTGTTACTTTTTTGTGGCCCTTCCCCTTCTCCTTCCTCTGTGAACACTGAACAAAAGTGTCTGTGCATGATGTCTGCCTTTTCCTGGCCCCCTTCCACACAGCCCCCCTTCCCTTTTTAATCTTATGATCATTCCCATTTTTCCTCTTTCACTTACATACCTAAAAAATGTCTTGTCCCCTTTTGTCACCACCTGGGCTATTGGCTCTTCAGTTTGTCCCTTCACACTCCTTACTGCTCTCCCTGCATCTCAATATTTCCCCTGATACACCTCCGTACCTTCTTCCCTCTGCATCTCCTTATACATTCTGAATGCTACCCTTTTAGCCTTTACCTTTTCCGCCACTTCTTTCGAGAACAATAGCAGTCTCTTTTCCTTTGCTTTTGCTCAGTTACATGATGTAGAGGTTTGTTGTCTTCCCTATGGCCCTTTTTAGCATCATGCACTGTTCCTCCACCCCACCCAGGTTATCCCCCCCCACCAAGTCATCCCTGAGGCATTCGTCCATCTTTTTAAAATCTGCCCTCTAATGCTTAGGAACTCACCCTTGTGTGGTTCAGTTCTGTAGCAGTTCTTATATTGAGCCACACTGCATGGTGATTGCTTTTCCCTAGGTGGCCTCCTACCTTGATGTCTGCAACACTGTCCCTGTTATTGAGTACAATGTCCAGTATTGCCCATCATGAGTGGGTTCACTGACTACTTGACTGAGGAATGTCCCCTGCAGGGAGTCCAGGATGTCTCTGCTTCTAGCTGAAGCTACAGCTGGGAGGTTCCAATCCATATCCAGTGGATTAAAATCCCCTACCAGCAGCCCCACTCTTTTCTGCCATCTTGCCAATAGCTTCCACCAGTACTTTATCTAACTGCTCTCCATGTGCTGGAGGTCAGTAAATCATGCCAGTGTGAATAAAGGCTCCATTTCCCCATCTCTAGGGTGGCCCACAGTACCTCTGCTCTTCCCTGTATTCCCTGTATCACCATTGCTCTTATACCTTCACTCACGTAAAGCACCACACACCCTACTTTCCTTCCCACCCTGTCCCTCCTGAACACAGTATAGCCTGGTATGAACATGTCCCCACAATGGTTTTCAGTGCACTATGACTTGTTAATGGCCACAATATCCTGATCAGCCTCTGCCATTCCCATAACCCTTCAATTCTACTGCCCTGCTTCCTTTATTAATTTCCACCTTGGAGGATTCCATTCCCCCTCAGGTTCTACTTCAGTCTATGGGGGCAGTTTCTTCCTCCCTGATTTCTTCTGCCATCACCCTTGGCTAGTTTAAATGTTCATCAGAGTAACAACTAAACCATTCACTAAGAACTGTAGTTCCCCTCCCAGATGGATATAGGCAATCACCCCTGTAAAGCCTCTTATCTCTCTAGGTGGGTCCCAAGACCCCAATATATCTGAAGGAATGAGACCTAGGGAAGGTCTCCCTGAAATTTGCACACATGGCAGAGGCATGTCCTTCTGTGGTTTTCTTTCCTTCAGTTTTGTCCCCATCAAACTCCATCTTCTTAAAGGAGAACAACACTGAACCTATAAGTCATTTTTCTCTGTAGAAAATATTTTTAAGAACTGGTTCAAATTCTGCTATTGTTTCATCTATATAGGCCTTTCGGTAACCCCAGCAGACATTTCTGAATTACACTCTGGTGATACATATCATTTTAGAACTCCATGATGTAGTTTCTGTCCCTTCCAGCCACAGAGTTCTTTAGTAGAACATGGATGATTCATGCCAGAAATAGAAATATAGAAACATAGAAAGATATGATTTGTCTGCAGAAAAGGACCACTTAACCTAACCCATTACTCAGATGGTCACGGTGCAAAGGAAAGATACAGCTGGGTATCATCCACATAGAAATGAAAACCCAAGCTGTACTTCCTAATGAGCTCTCCCAGGGGTAGCACATACACAGTAAGCAACATTGGTGACAGGACCAAACCCTGAAGTATTCCACATGACAAGAGGTTAGGGGAGGAAGATGAATTCCTAAATCACTACCCATTGCCTTCTATTCATGAGATAGGACTCAGACCAGCAGATGACAGCGCTGGTGAGTCCACAAGTAATGTATAAAGACATTGAAGAAGACCAGTCCCAGTACTGAGCCCTCTGACACCCCACTGGTCACTCTCCCATCATTAGATTGAGTGCTGTTAACCACCACCCTCAGTCTCCTATTCCTTAACCAGTTTCTAACCCAATTCACTACTTTAGGTGCCAACTCTAGGCTGCTCAATTTCTTTATCAGTCTCCTGTGTAGCACAGTGTTGAAGGCCTTGCTAAAGTCCAGGTTGGGCATGTCCATTGCCCTTTCCGATCTATTTTCCTGGTCACCGAATCTAAGAAATCAATCATTCATCTGGCATGACCCCCCGTGAATTTGTGCTGCCTGTTCTCTTGCAGTCCACTGGATTAAAGATACTCTACCAGTCCTTCCTTTAACAGGGTTTCCATTAATTTCCCCAACACCATCCCTCCACTGTGAAAACTAAGCAGAAGTACCTGTTCAAAATATTTGCTTTGTCTTGGTCCTCTTCTGCACAGTACGCTGTTATCCTCACTATCCCTCCTCTTGCCTTCCTCTTCTCACCTGTGTACCTGAGGAAAGTCCTATCCTCTTAAGCTACCCCCTTGACTATCCTTACTTCTGTGCCTTTGCTCCTTCACTGCCTTTCCTGCTTTTATTTGTTTTACTTGGTATGCCTCCACATCTTCCTACCTCTGCATTTCCTTATACCTTGTGAATGCCACTCTTTTTTTCCTTCATCATCTTGGCCACTTCCCCTGAGAACCATAACACTCTTTTACCTTCTGATTTTACTCACTTCCTTCATGCAGATGCTGGTTGCCTTAATTATGCCCCCCCTTATTTTTCCCCACTGTACCTCTACCCCTCCCTGACAATCCCCCCACAAGGCAGTTTCCAGGGTAGTCTCTTATTTCTTTAAATCCAGCCTTCTAAAGTCCAGTACCCTCATCCTTGTGTGGTTTGCCTCTGTTTCCACCTCAATATTAAACTACACTGTACAGTGATTTCTGGCGCCTAGGGGACTGCTCACTGTGACATCTGCAATGCCGTCCCTGTTTGTAAGCACCAGATCCAGCACTGTCCTATCTCTAAAGGGTTAATTGACTATCTGCCTGAGAAAAAGCCCTTGTAGGGAGCCAAGGATAGCCTTGCTCTTTGCCAAAGCTTCAGTTCAAAGGCTCCAATCTACATCTGACAGACTGAAGTCACCAACTAGCAGCACCTCCCCCCTTACTTGCCATCCTGATGATAGCTTTCCCTAGTGCCTTATCCAACTCCTCTCCCTGTGCTGGAGGTTAGTGTACCACCCCTGTACAGATAGCAGCCCCAGCGCCTGTCTCCAGGATGACTCATAGCACCTGCAGCCCTTCTTTTTCTTCCAGGTGCATTTGCACTTCCGTGACCTTGATTCTGACAAAAAAAGAGAGAGGTGAGAAAGGTCATAATCTACATCATTCTGTTCTAAAATTGTCCTAAGCAGCTATGCCATAAATCAGAAACACTCACTGGGATAACTAAACAGCCTGTATAGATTGAACAATAACAGAATCTGAACTAGCAGTTAAACATCTGCTTCTACCAGGAAACATGACTGGCAGATTCAGTGCAGTTCTTTTTTTTTTAACTTAATAAACTTTATTAAGAAATAGAAACATAGAAACATAGAAACATAGAAACATAGAAACATAGAATTTGACAGCAGATAAGGACCGCTTGGCCCACCCAGTCTGCCCATTTCCCTACCTAATGGATAAGCTGCAGATCCTAGTTAACCAGCAGCCTACTTCTTCCTACCCCCACCCTCTAGAATTGCCTTATGACTGTCCCATGCATGCTTGAATTCCACCACTGTTTTTGACTCCACAACCTCCTCCTGAAGGCCGTTCCATGCATCCACAACCCTCTCTGTGAAAAAATACTTCCTTAAATTACCTCTGAGCCGCCCCCATCTTCAAATTGTGCCCCCTTGTTCTTGCACACCTCTTTTTTTGAAAGATGCTACCCTCTTGACTTTGTAGATTCCTTGAGGTACTTGAAAGTTTCTATCATGTCCCCCCCTCCCTCCCCGAGGCTATACATATTAAGCTCCTTAAGTCTCTCTCTTCATATGTCTTCCGTGCAGACCCTGCACCATTTTATTCAGTTCAAAGGCTCCAATCTACATCTAAATTTTATGGATAAACAAACAGCAAAAATTACAGATCATCACAAAATAATGTCGAAGCCTGAATTTGAATTACACAAACATATGATGAAAGCACAACAAACAAGAAGAAGATTCAGTGCCGTTCTCCTTTGAGCATATTATTTCCCAGTAAGTACAGTGGACTTGTAGTGCCAGCTCCTGTGATTCCCAAGCATCTTACCTTGCTAATAGCATTTGATTCAGAGGCCTCACACAACACAGTTTCTATTTGACAGCATTTTGCCAAAATGTGCTTTGGAGCCACCTTCCAGCCTTCCTGCTTCTGGAATTTCAATTTCATTTTATTTGGGTGTTTAGCCAAGGTGGTGAGAGAAGATTCTGTGCCAGTCACTGTCTTGATCTCTGCCACAGTTCATAAAAAATACAGAAACACCTCAGTGTGAATACAGTGAACAGAACAATAATGAGCATTTGTCAATGCTGAATGTTGTCTTGCTGGCATTGGCATTGGTAGTGCAGGAGTTAGAGAGATGTATAATAGGAATGGCAGTGAAGTATTGAACTGATGCCAACCCCACTCCCACCCTGCAGAGACTGACAGGCATTGGGGTGTGCTTTTGGGTCATCGGCCATAACGTTCACACCGTTTGACTTCACCCTACCCTGCAGACACCGACAAGTGTTGCGGTGTGCCTTGGGGTCTTCCGGCCTTATGCTCACCTCATTCCATAAGGAAATACACTGAGATGGGTGCAGAATAGGAGAATGGGGTGAACTCTGGGGCCAAAGAGTCCAAGGCATACCTCGATGCCTGTCACTGGCTGCAGGGTGGGGGAGGGGGTGGAATGGCTTGAGCATTACAGCCGACAATCTCAAGTCACTCTCCTGATGCCTATCAGTCTCTACAGGGTGGGGTGTTACAGTTGGAAACCCTAATGCCCCAGGAGTTTGTTGATATTTTCACTCCAAATTTTCAACATGGGCTTTTTGTGACCCCACCTCATAAACAGTGGCACTATCAGTTCTTTAGCTGAAAGGTGATTTTGCACAGAGACTGTGCCATTTGGCACCACAGGTGAGAAAACACATTTCGGGCTGAAAGTGAAAAATGTCAGCTGTACTGTTCATGAGGAGGTGTAAAAATGGCAATATTGAAAATCTGGAGTGAAAATATGAAAAATTGAGGTCACGAAAGTGCGTAGAAACTGCGCAAAGCATGCCCATAACACAATTATTTTGGGGATTGTTTTAACCAGATTTTCATCATAGGCATTTTAGGACCTCTGCTTATGAACAGTGGCACTGTGATTCCATTAATCTGTCCCAAAAGTTGATTTCCCACAGCGACTGTGCCATTGTGTGCTAGATGTGCTAAAACACATTGCAGGCAGGATGACAAAAATGAAGAGCTATACTGCTCATAAGGAGGTGTGAAAAATGGCAATGTTGAAAATCTGGAGTGAAAATATTAAAAATTGTCCAAGTTACGATCATGCGTGTAAACTTCACAATGCACGCTCATAACACCGTTATTTTTGGGAATTTTTCACCAAATTTGTAACATAGGCTTTTTGGGATGCCACCTCATGAACAGTGGCACTGTCATTTCATACATGAATCCTGACAGGTGATTCCGTGCAGTGACTGCGAAATCACCTTTCGGGACCAAATAACAAACTGACAGTGCATGTGTTCATGAGGTGGGGTCCCAAGAACCCCATGTTGAAAATTTGGAGCCAAAATAAAAAAAAAATGGCTGAGATATCCACCTAAGTTGAACACCCCATTGATGCCATTATACAGTTTACCAGCATTTCTTCATTTTGCAGTTCGGCTTTCAAGAGTCCAGACGTGTTCTCGCTCCACCAAAGATCGTAGCACTAGCCCTCCAGAGGTAAGTATGGGGTGTGGTGTGGTGTGGGGAGGTGGGGTGAGCAGAGGTTGGGTGGGTTCAGGTTGGGGGAGGGGCACCGCAGACAACGAGGGACAGTTTGCTTTTTTCAGGTAAAAAAAATGGACATCACAACACACTTTGTTAGGCACACTGGGGTGGGTCACAGTGTGCCATACAATGGGGGCAGGGGAAACATTGCAACATGGTTGGCTTTGTGTGAGTGGCGGCACACTGGGGTAGGCTCCCAGTGTGCACACAATGGGGTGGGGGGGAACATGTGGACATGGTCAGTTTTGTGTGAGCGGCGGCACACTGGGGTGGGTTCCCAGTGTACCACACAATGTGGGGAGGTGGGGGGCATGCCGACATGGGGATTGCACCCCAGATGTCAGCTTTGTTTGAGGATTGTGTGCCGGCAGCCACCACCATGTTTATTGAAATGTTTCACCAGGAAAGGCATGTATGGGAGGCATGTCATCTCTGCCGCTGCATGACGAGCTTGTCTCTCATTGCAGCAGCACATTTCTTTCAAGTTGGTGGCACTTTACATATTTTTTCATCAGTGCTAGCATGCTGGCTAATTGGGGAATGAGGGATGCACCTACTAAAGCATGCCCTGCATTCTCCAACACTGACCCACCTCTCACTGTGCTGTTACTACCAGAATATGTTGCCTGTGCACTTGCAAGACAACATAAAAAGTAGAAGACAGAGTATATAACAAATGGGGCTGCTAAGCTGATTTACACAAATCTATAACTAATCAATAATCAATAACTATGTATATCAAGTACTGGTCATCTAGAAAATATCTTAAATATATTTAAACAGACATCAAAACCTAGTTATGCATATGCTGCTGGAGGTCAAAAAGATCAGATGATCAAAACATTTTCAAGTCTGTAATACAGAATACAGTAAATGTTGCTGAGTCCTTGGAGAAGGAGTGCTCTAGCTCAAAATTAGTTTTCTCTCTCTCTCTCTCTCTCTCTCTCTCTCTCTCTCTCTCTCTCTCTCTCTCTCTCTCTCTCTCTCTCTCTCTCTCTCATGCCTTACCATATCTCCCCATGAGTATGGATATGGTGGATGCTCATAAAGTGAAAGATATCCAATCCGGAGACATGAATATTATGCCAATGTGTCCACAAAGAGGTATCACATTTCCCTCCTGTGATAGAATGAACATGTTCTTGAATTTGCTCCTTCATGGGACAAACAGTATGTCCAATATAACTCTTTGGTGTTTGGACAATAACAGAAAATGGCATAAATTGCAAACTGAATACGACAGGAGATGAAACTACAGACCTCTTAAGAGTTACAGTTCATGGGCGAGTAAACAAAGTTCCTAGTGTGGCAGAATGACAGATGTTGCAGGATCCACATCTGTGGAAACCAACAAGAGGGGTTAAGGAAATTTTCAGGATGCTTACTGACTTAAGGCGGATATGAATTACCAGATCTCTGACACATAGAAACACAGAATTTGTCAGCAGATAAGAACTGCTTGGCCCAGCCAGTCTGTCCATTTGTCCCTATCTACATGATCAACACAGACCCACCTTGATGTCTGACTCTTTCTCCCTCCTGCCTTTCCTTTCTGTTAAGATTTCCTTATGCCTATCTTATGCATTCTTGAACCCCACCCTGTTTTTGTCCCCACCACCTCTGCTGGTAGACTGTTCCAGGAATCCAAATACAAAGGTTGCTGTGTCCCCTTCAATTTCAGTAAAGAATGTAGTTTGGGACTGGTTAAGTGATATTTTAGAAAAGAGAGAGGAATACCAGCTGGCTGGTATTTTTCTGTCTTGTTTCTGTTCCAGGAATCCACCACTCTTTCTGTGAAGAAGTACGTCCTCACATCTGTCCTGGATTTACCCTCCTGCAACTTCATAACATGTCCTCTTTTTGGTTTTTTTATTATGGTATTTCTTCCGTGTCCTGGTCGGCCCACCTATTACCTTCAACTGTCACCCCCAGCGCAGTCCCCCAAGGATCAGACCCCCTCCCTTGAACTCCCTTGACTTACCCTTCAAGGCAGGGTGGTGGGGAGCATCTCAACCCACACGAAATGGATCCAGCCAGAGAGGTGCCTTCTCGGGGGCACAGCCGCAGGGACAGCTTCATACCTCATGGCCAGGATGTTTACTGGTTTTCTCCCTTGCGGAGGTGGGGTGTGCAATCACACCCGTGGACAGAACATACACACTTCCGTATGCACTCATCCAAGTGTCTTCCCCATCTCCTCCTCTTTCTACAGCATTGGCGCACTGCCCCCAGCCACCGCTAGGGCCAGTCAGACACCGACTACTGGTGACCCCCCTCCCCAGAGAAGGAGAGCAGTACATCGGTTGCTCAATCCTTCTCCACCCCTGCTAACCCCTGCCATTTCCTCCATGCTTATTCCCCCACCACGGTCACCCAGCATAACTGCTAGGTAGGCTTCCAGGGCCTCAGCCCTCAGCCCTCAGCGCCACCATGCCAGCCCCATGTCCTCTTTTTGATTAAAACTTTTTTTCAGAAAAATACTTTCCTTCTGTACCTTATTTACCCCCCGTGAGATATTTAAAGGTTTCTACCATAGCCCCCCCTTTGTTCCAGGGTGTACACACTGAGGTCCTTTAGTTTCTCCTTGTTGACCTTTTGATGCAGACCTTGCACCATTTAGTTACCCTCCTGTGGTCCGCCTCCACTCTGTCTTTGTTCTTCTGGAGGTGTGGTCTTCAAAACTAGACACATTATTCTAGGTGGGATCTTACCAGTGATCTTTACAGAGGCACTACCACTTCCCTCTTTCTGCTGGTGATACCCCTCACTATGCATTCTGGCATCCCACTAGCCCTCCCAACTGCCTTGTTGCACTACTTGGTCACCTATAGGTCATCAGATATGATTACTGCTGGTCTCTCTCCTGTTTGGTGGCTGTCAATTAAAGGAAAACTGCACCTTCATATCTTGTAAATTTTATCTGTTTCCATGTCATCAGACAATTCTTTTCATGTAGCTGTTAGGGATATATGGGATTGTTTTAGTTCATTTTAACTGTTCATACTTATCCCTGTAACTATCCTGGAGGTCTCCATTTGTTGGTTCTTGAAATCTCATCATCCCGAGAGCTGCATTTGCATATGAGAACATGATGTATCAGTACCCTTTATACTCCACGATATGCCTGTCTGCTTAATTAGAATTCAATAAAACAAGTTGCAGCAAGATGTAAAATACCACATTTACCTTCAGTTAGCTTTGCAAACTGAGTTGTAATGCAGGGGTTTTCCCTTTAAAGCTGCATTAAATTTGTGTGTTTCCAGAGAGATTTTTCAGGATATTTGTACTTTCAGCATAGAGATACATGGTATAAATGGTTGCTGTGACATCATGTTCTCATATGCTAATGCAGTTTTCAGGGACATTAATGAGATTTCAACAACCATAAAATGGAGACCCCCAGGATAGTTACAGGGTACAAGCATGAACAGTGACAACAAACTATAGCAAACAAATATATCCCCACAATCACAGGAAAAGAGTTGTCTGTTGACATGGAAACAAACAAAATTTACAAGAAATGTGGGTCTAGTTTTCCTTTAACACACCACCTATTATGTACTTTTCCTCTGGAATTCTGTACCTTAAGGGCATTATTCTGCACTTTTTCACATTGAAACCCAGCTGTCATACTCTTGACCACTCCTTGAGTTGTCTGAATTCTCTGCTCATCATTTCTTACCCCAGGAGTGTACAGCTTACAGCAAATCTTTGTGTCACCTGCAAAGAGGCAGACTTTCCCTCCAGCTCCTCTGCATTGTCACTAATAAACACATTAAAAATGAGTGGTCCAAGCACTGATCCCTGGTTGAGGCACCCTGCTGGTCACCCTCCACTCAGACTGAACTCCATTTACCACCACCACCCTCTCTGGCCTATCTCCTAACCAGTTTCTTACCCAGTTTACCACCTTTCGACCCACTTCTAAGCTACCCAGCTTGCTTACTAGTGAATGGTGTCAAAAGCCTTAATGAAATCTAGGTAATGTCCACTGCTACACCCTGATCTAATCCCTTCATCACCCAGTCAAAGAAATCTATCAGACTCGTTTGACATGCCATCCATCCTGTGAATCCATGCTGCCTCAGGTCTTGTAACACAATAAATTCAAGATATTCCATTATTCTTTCCCTCAGTAGTGATCCCATTAACTTTCCCACAACCAATGTCAGGCTGACTGGCCTATAATTGCCAGCCTCCTCCCTGCTACCACTTTTGTGATGTGGGACTACATCTGCCCTCCTTCAGTTCTCTGGAACCACTCCTGTTTCCAATGAGCTTTGAAATAGGACCGTCAAAGGTGTAGCAAGGTGTAGCCAGTAACATAGAAACATAGAAACATAGAATTTGATGGCAGATAAAGACCGCTTGGCCCACCTAGTCTGCCTGCTTTCCTACCTAACAGATAAGCTGCAGATCCTAGTTAACCAACAGCTTACTTCCTCCTACCCCCCACTAGGACTGCCTTATGTCTGTCCCATGCATTCTTGAATTCTCCCACTGTTCTCGACTCCATGACCTCCTCAGGGAGGCTGTTCCATGCATCCACAACCCTCTCTGTGAAAAAATACTTCCTCACATTACCTTTGAGCCATCCCCCCTCTATCTTCAAATTGTGCCCTCTTGTTCTTGCACATCTCTTTTTCTGAAAGATGCTACCCTCTTGGACTTTGTTGATTCCCTTGAGGTACTTGAAATTTCATCATGTCCCCTCTCTCCTTCTTTCCTCAAGGGTATACATATTAAGCTCCTTTAGTCTTTCTTCGTATGTCTTCTGGTGCAGACCCTGCACCATTTTGGTTGCCCTCCTCTGGACAGCCTCCACTCTGTCTATGTCTTTGCGGAGATGGGGTCTCCAGAACTGCACACAGTACTCCAGATGGGGTCTCACCAACTGTCTGTACAGAGGGATAACAACTTCCTGTTTTCTACTATTGCTGCCTCTTCCTATGCATCCCAGCATCCCCCCAGCCTTCCTTACTGCCTTCTCACATTGCTTGCCCACCTTTAGGTCATCTGATATAATTACCCCCAGGTCCCTTTCCATTTTTAGTGTTGTCAGTATCTCACCCCCCATTGTGTACTCTTTTCCTGGGTTTTTGTTTCCCATGTGCATTACCTTGCACTTCTTTGCATTGAATCTGAGCTGTCATACATTTGACCATTCCTCCAACCTTGCCAAGTCCCTTCTCATCCTTTCCACTCCATCTCGTGTATCAACCCTGTTGCAGATCTTTGTGTCGTCTGCAAAGAGAAATACTTTTCCTTCCAGTTCCTCTACAATGTCACTTATAAAGACATTAAGAAGGACTGGTCCCAGTACTGAACCCTTCGGTACCCCGCTAGTAACCCTCCTTTCTTCACTGTGTACTCCATTTACTACTACCCTTTGTGTCCTGTTGTCTAGCCAATTTTTTATCCAGGTTACCACCTTGGGACCCACTCCAAGACTGGCTAACCTGTGTATTAATCTTTTGTGTGGGACTGTATCAAATGCCTTGCTAAAATCTAGGTAGGCCATGTCCACAGCCCCTCCCTGGTCTACTACTTTGGTCACTCAGTCAAAGAAATCTATTAGATTCATCTGACACGACCTTCCCATCGTGAATCCATGCTGTTTTGGGTCCTGTGCCCCACTGGCCTCTAGGTACTCAACAATTCTTTCCTTCAGAAGTGATTCCATCATTTGTCCTACCACTGAGGTCAAACTAACTGGTCTGTAGTTTTCTGCCTCTGTCCTGCTCCCACTTTTGTGAAGAGGAATCACATCTGCCCTCCTCCAGTCCTCAGGTACCACCCCATCCTCCCAGGACTTGTTAAAGAGAGTAGTCAGTGGTGTCACTAGTTCTACCCTTAGTTCTTTTAGAATTCTTGGGTGAATCCCATCAGGCCCCATTGCTTTGTCCACCTTCAATTTTATTAGTTCTTTCAGAACCCTTTCTTCTGTAAATGGACTGGTATCGACCCCCGTCTTCAGAGTGTTTCTCTTGTTTGGTTTAGGTACCTCCACCTCCTCTTCCTTTGTGAATACTGAGCAGAAATATTCATTCAATATCACTGCTTTTTCACTGTCACCCTCTACCCACATTCCCTCCCCTTTATTAAGCCTCAGTATCTCTCCTTTGGTCTTTCTTCGCTCCCTAATGTACCTATAAAAGATCTTATCCCCCTTCTTAACAGAATTGGCTATCCTTTCCTCAGTTTGGGCCTTTGCTATTCTGACTGCCTTTCCAGCCTCTTTCTGCTTTAACTGATAAAGTTCTCTGTCCTGCTCCTTCTGTGTTTCCTTATATTTCCTGAATGCTATCCTTTTCTCCTTAACCTTCCCTGCCACCTCTTTTGAGAACCATAGCGTTTTTCCATTGTGTGTTTTATTGATTTGCTTTACACAAAGGCTTGTTGCCTCTGTGATGGCTGTTTTGATTACTCCCCATTGTTCCTCCACCCCTCCTTCTTGCCTGTTTGCTAGTGCTTTTCTGAGGCACTCTCTCATTTTCCCAAAGTCAGCCCTCCTAAAGTCCAATACTCTTGCTTTTGTATGGCTTGATTGTATGGCTGTGTTTATCGTGAACCACACTGTTTGGTGGTCGCTTGTTCCCAGATTGTTACCCACTTCTAAATCTGAGATTCTTTCTCCGTCCCCATTTGAGAGTACCAGGTCTAAGATTGCTCTTTCCCGAGTGGGTTCTAATACTTGCTGTCTGAGGCATGCCCCCTGTAAGGCATCAAGAATGACTCTGCTCTTGGATGTGCCTGCAGCAAAGGTGCTCCAGTTAACATCTGGCATATTCAGGTCCCCCATCAACAATATCTCCCCTTTTTCTGCCATTCTAAGAAAGCCTTCTATCATTTCCTTGTCCATTCCCTCCTCCTGAGATGGGGGTCTGTATACAACCCCCATGCAGATTGTGGTGCCATTTCCTGTCTCCAGGGTGACCCAGAGTGCCTCATTTGCTTCTTGTTTACTCTTTAGTTCTGTTGCTTTGATCCCTTCCTTTACATAGAGAGCTACTCCTCATCCTCTTTTACCCTCCCTGTCCCTCCTGTAGATTGTGTATCCTGGTATGTTGACATCCCAGTCATGATTCTCTGTGTACCATGTTTCTGTGACTGCCACAATATGCAGGCAACTCTCTTCCATCAAGGCCACTAGTTCAGGGAGCTTGTTACACAGACTACGGGCATTGGTACTCATCACCCTCCACTTGTTGATAGCCTTACTCCTTTTAGCCCCATTTCTGTCCTTACTGCCTTTGCCTTTTTACATTTATCTCTGTCCTGCTCCTAATAACTTCTCTACCTTGGTGTTTACCTCACTAATTACCATGTTTTGTGGGGAGGCTGGGATTTCCCTGCTCCCTTTCAGTGCCTCCTCCTTGGCTAGTTTAAATGTACGCCAATGAAGCATTTAAACCTCTCACTTAGGATCCTGGTTCCCCCCCTGGACAGACGCAGACCATCACACCAGTATAGGTCTGCATCCTCCAGGTGGCTCCCCAGTCCCCAATGAAGCCAAAACCCTGAGCTCCACACCAGTTTTTCAACCACTCATTGAATTCCCTGATGAGGAGTGCCCTAGCATCACCCTTGCCATAGACAGGCAGCACCTCCGAGAAGATTACCGTATGCGCTACTTGTCTAAGGCCCCTCCCCAACTCTACAAACTCCTCTTGCACTGCTCTGATCCCATTCCTAGCCAGGTTATTTGTCCCTAGATTGACAATGACATCCAACTCCCTCCCTCGTGCAGCTCCTCCCACAATCCAGAGGATTCTCTTCCTGTCCCTCCAAGCCGTGGCACCAGGAAGGCACCTTACCACCCTCTCCCCTTCCTCCCCCATTTCTACCCCCCAATGATTGAGTCCCCCACCAGGAGTTATTTCCTTCCCCTGTGGGGTTCCATGCCACCCTCCTGTGGGTCTCTTTTGTGAAGGTTCCAAGCATGCTCCTTGGTCTCCACTGTAGGTGCCTCCATAGAGGAACCACTATCCACCAGAAGAGTGAATGAATTGTGGAGAGGTACAGCTGGAGGGATGCAATTCTGTTCCACCACCCTCTCCCTCCCTGAGCCCACCCTGGTCCAGCCTCTCCTTTTCTTGGCAACCAGTGGCATTGGCCCTGGTGGTCCCTGGGTGGGGGAGGAGGTTTCATGAATCCTAGCCAGGTCAGCCTGGAGATGGGCAACCTCCTCTCTCAGACCAGAGAGGTGTCTGTAAATAGGGCAGCTTCGCAGCCTCCAGAATGTCTCCTGGAACACTGCCACCCCACAGCCATTGCACTGCAGCAGTCCTATTATGTCTTATTTTGTGTCCCCTCTCCTGTTTCTCTGTATGCTTAGTCTTGCCTCTCCTTACAACTCTCACCCTTCCTGTTCTGGGACAGCAACTTCCTATCTTCTTCAGTAACCTCCTTCTGCCTTGCTCAATGTCAGACCACCAACAGCTAGGGGGGGAGAGTGAGCTACTTTTTTCCTTTAGGGTTGACAAAACCAGTGTTTCTCTATGATCGTTCCCTTCCTACTGCCAAACAGGAAGTTCCTGTTGACAGTCAAATCTAGTGGTTATAAAAGTAGATCTGGCTTAGGGTGGGTGGGATGGAGGGCAATTAGTAAGAAAAAAGGCTAGCAACAGGAAGTTGTAATTTGAGTCACCTGCTTTTATAGTGTCTAAGCCACAGCCCCAATTAAGCTCTCTCTCCTCCTACTGGTTTAGTAAAATCAGTTGATACAGTACCCTTCCCAGCACGGAACACACACTTTCTTTCTTTTTTTAACCCTAAATAAGAGCCCTTCTACTTCTAATAAAGTATCTGTCTACTTAATCTCAACAGACACTGACTCCTGCTGAGATATAAGTTTTAAATTAATAAAAAATGTAGCTTCTTTTAGTTAGCTGCTTTCTGCTCTACAAGCAAGGCTAGCAACAGGAAGTTGTAATTTGAGTCACCTGCTTTTATAGTGTCTAAGCCACACCCCCAATTAAGCTCTCTCTCCTCCTACTGGTTTAGCAAAGTCAGCTGATACAATATCCTTCCCAGCACAGAACACACACTGACTTTCTTTCTTTTTTTAACCCTAAATAAGAGCCCTTCTACTTCTAATAAAGTATCTGTCTACTTAATCTCAACAGACACTGACTCCTGCTGAGATATAAGTTTTAAATTAATAAGAAAATGTAGCTTCTTTTAGTTAGCTGCTTTCTGCTCTACAAGCAAGGCTAGCAACATGAAGTTGTAATTTGAGTCACCTGCTTTTATAGTTTCTAAGCCACACCCCCAATTAAGCTCTCTCTCCTCCTACTGGTTTAGCAAAGTCAGCTGATACAGTACCCTTCCCAGCACAGAACACACACTGACTTTCTTTCTTTTTTTAACCTTAAATAAGACCCCTTCTACTTCAAATAAAGTATCTGTCTACTTAATCTCAACAGACACTGACTCCTGCTGAGATATAAGTTTTAAATTAATAAGAAAATGTAGCTTCTTTTAGTTAGCTGCTTTCTGCTCTACAAGCAAGACTAGCAACAGGAAGTTGTAATTTGAGTCACCTGCTTTTATAGTGTCTAAGCCACACCCCCAATTAAGCTCTCTCTCTCTCTCTCCCTCCTCCTACTGGTTTAGAAAAGTCAGCTGATACAGTACCCTTCCCAGCACAGAACACACACTTTCTTTCTTTTTTAACCCTAAATAAGAGCCCTTCTACTTCTAATAAAGTATCTGTCTACTTAATCTCAACAGACACTGACTCCTGCTGAGATATAAGTTTTAAATTAATAAAAAAATGTAGCTTCTTT
Source organism: Neoceratodus forsteri (assembly GCA_016271365.2). Lineage (NCBI taxonomy): Eukaryota > Metazoa > Chordata > Ceratodontiformes > Ceratodontidae > Neoceratodus > Neoceratodus forsteri. Next base: position 198,978,907 of record JADMNL010000025.1, read on the forward strand.
TAGTTAGCTGCTTTCTGCTCTACAAGCAAGGCTAGCAACAGAAAGTTGTAATTTGAGTCACCTGCTTTTATAGTGTCTAAGCCACACCCCAATTAAGCTCTCTCCTCCTACTGGTTTAGCAAAGTCAGCTGATAAAGTATCCTTCCCAGCACAGAACACACACTGACTTTCTTTCTTAACCCTAAATAAGACCCCTTCTACTTCTAATAAAGTATCTGTCTACTTAATGTCAACAGACGCAGACTCCTGCTGAGATATGTTTTAAATTAATAAGAAAATGTAACTTCTTTTAGTTAGCTGATTTCTGCTCTAGAAGCAAGGCTAGCAACAGCTAGCAGTAACTGCCTGAGGTCCTTCAATAACCTGAATGCACCCTGTCTGGTCGCACTGCTTTGTTCACTTTCAGATTAGCAAGTCCCTTTAGTGCTGTCTTCTCTTAAAAAGGGGTAGTGTCCTTCTCCCTCCCTCAAGCACTCCTGTTACTTTTTTGTGGCCCCTCTCCTTTTTCCTCTGTAAACACTGAACAAAAGTATTTGTACAGGAAGTCTGACTTTTCTTGGTCCCCTTCTTTTTTTTTTTAAACTTTATATTTATTTGATTTTACTGCATAGCTAGAATACAGTACATTATCAAATAGGCAGGCAAACAGACAAATTATAAGCACTTCTTAAGAATGCCTTACAACAGTTTTACAGTACTACTTTTATACATGCCCCTATTTCTGGTTACAGTACAAAGGGTTAGCTATTATATATCTATATTTAATATTTTCCAACACTGGCTGATTGCTGCCAAGAGCAGGGAGTATCCAAGATTGTTTACAGGTATTAAATATAAGTCCCTATCATCAGGATAGGTATCACTCCTTATCTATATCTGTAATCACAACACTGGAATTATAGCTTCATTATTTAGTACGTTTACTATTATTTTAACTTTCAACTAAGCAATATATCAAAGTTTTAAACTATATGTCTACAATGATCTAAGGCTAATTAGAACTACAGTACTCTAATTTAACTGCCTCTGTTTTAATAAACGATAAATCTTGGCTTTTTTTTTTCCTTTAAAAGGACAAAACTCAAATAAAGAAAGAGATATTTCTCAAGCCATAGGACAAACCTGTCTAATGAAAGTTTTTGCCAAGGTATAGCGTGATTCTTTTCTTGAAAATAGGCAGTCTTTACCACACCTAGGTATGGTTTAATTTTGGGGAGAAGAAATTAAAAAGTGAGTCAGTACTTAACACTTAGTCACTGTCCCCATTCTTACTGCCCTATTCTAGTCCCTTAGATTGAAATTCCTTTTCGATCCAATCAATGTATTTTCCAGCTTCTCCAGGGTCCACGAATTGGTAGCTCTTCCCACCATAAAACAGTCGAAGGCTTGCTGGCATAATCAGGACATGCTGAACCCCTAGCTGTCTCAGGCGGGAATGGGCCCCATCAAAGGCCTTCCTTTTCTGCCATGCTGCATAGCTTAAGTCTGGAAAAATGTGCACTGTGTTCTCCTTCCACTCCATTGTGCCTGATTTCTTAGCTTGGGCGATAACAAAATCCCTTTCCACCACCGATCCTACCATCACTAGTAGTGTCCGAGGAGGTAATAGTCCTGTAGCCATCCTTTGCCTTGCACCACGTGGAGTAATTCTGTAAGCTCGCAGCACCGAGAGACCAACAGAGCTTGGCAATAGGTCTTGGAGAAGGGATCTAGCAAATTTGAGTATGTCTTCTCCTTCTGCTTGTTCTGGAATACCTAAGATTAGAATATTTGCTGCCCAGGACAAGTTTTTGAGATTTTCTAAGTGCCTACATAGTGCTCAATTCTCTTTTACGAGGTCTGAGGATGTCGTCCTTGCTACCGAAGTGGATTTTATCGCTGCCTGGGTATCCCCTTCAAGTTTTTTGAATTTTAGTGTCTAGTATTTTAAATTGGCTTGCGAAGTCCTCCATTTTGCCATCTAATTTCTGGATGGCTTTCAGTAACGCAGCATTAGTCGGCTGAGCTGGCTCTTTTTCAGGCCCCATGCCACCATCTTTGCTGATCCCAGGTCTAGTGTCTCTCAGACGGATTGCTTCTCCTCCAGCTGCTGCCTTATTATTTTGCCCCATAGCTCCAGAACTATTCGCAGTAGGTCCAATTGAAAGCAGTCGGGATGATCAGAATCAAAATCCCTATCGATCTAGGACGTTCGTTTTTTGCTTTAGAGAAGTTTTTAGCATAAAATGCTTGTTGTAAGTTTAACAGTAGCAGAGCTTGTACTAGAAGCTGTTGCTTGCTCGGCTGCTGGCCACGCCCCCTCTTGGTCCCCTTCTGCATACTTTTCCTTCTTCTTTTTTTACCCTACAATCCCCCCCAGTCTTCCTCTTTTTACTTACATACCTAAAAATTGGCTCGTCCTCTTTTGTTACCACTTGGGCTGTTCTCTCTTCAGTTTGTTCCATCGCACTCTGTACTGCTTTCCTTGCTTCTCTCCATTTCCCCTGATACACCTCTCTATCCTTCTTCTTCTTCTCCTTTTGCATTTCCTGATACCTTCTGAATGCTACCCTTTTAACCTTTACCTGTTCAGCCACCTCGTTTTGAGAACCACAGTGCTCTATTTATCCTCTTGCTTTTGCTCACTTGCTTGACACTGAGATTTGTTGTCTTCACTATGTCCCCTTTTAGCTTCACCCACTGTTCCTCCATCCCAACCAGGTCATCCCCCCAACAGGTCAGTCCTGAAGCATTCACCCATCTTTTTAAAATTTGCCCTCCAGAAGTCTAGGATCCTCACCATTGTGTGGTTCGGTTCCATAGCTGTCGTTATATTGAACCACATTGTATGGTTATCACTGGTCCCCAGGTGACCTCCCATCTTGAGGTCTACAACACTGTCCTTGTTAGTGAGTACCAGGTCCAGTATTGCCCCATCAGAAGTGGGTTCACTGACTAGTTGCCTAAGCAATGCCCACTGCAGGGAGTCTAAGATGTCCCTGCTTATAGTTGAAGCTGCAGCTAGGAGGCTCCAATCTACATCTGGCAGAGTGAAGTCCCCCACCAGCAGCACTTCCCCCTTTTCTGCCATCTTGCTAATGGCTTCCAGCAGCACCTTATCTAAATCTTCCTTCTGTACTGGAGTTCTATAGCTCATGCTTGTGTGAATATTGTCTCTGTTCCCCTTCTCCATGGTGACTCACAGTACCTCTGCTCCCCTCCCAGAATTCCCTGTATCTCTGTCACTTTTATGCTTTTCATCACATAAAGCAACACACACCCTCCTTTCCTTCCCACCCTGTCCTTCCTAAACAGAATATATGTCCCAGACATGTTTTAGTGCACCATGACTTGGTGATGGCCATAATATCCAGGCTGGCCTCTGTCATAATGGCATCTAGGTTCCAAATCTTATTTTTTAGACTTCTATCACTTGCACACATGGCCTTCTAGATTGTGTTACCACTTTGCTTGTTACCTAACTTTTTTCTTTCTTTGCCCTCCCTCTTACCCCCTCTCTTTTACTGCTCTCATTCCCATTCCCCCTTATTTGTACCCCTCTGATTCATTTATTAATTTGCACCCTGGGATATGCCTCTCCCCTTGAGTTCCCCCTATTTCGTACTTTAGCCTATGGCACTGCTGCCTTTTCTGTATACTACTCTGGGGGGATTCACCAGTGCTGTCCTTCAAATCAGGGTCAGTCTAAAGGACGTTTCAGAAAATGTTTAAGGTACCAGCTACTTTTGGTGTCACTGAATTAAATTCAGTGATATGGTTAACCCTCTTATCCTCTGACTGTCCTGTTTGCTTAGATTTCAGGAGATCACTTCTAACTAATGACCTTGGTCTTTCTTTATCTGCCTCAATAAGACTGGGTCCATATCCCCTCTGTAAAAAACATATCACTGAGATTCTCTGCCCATCTGCCGAATGACTCTAATGTGTATATGTTTGATAGAGTCTAATAAATTGATCAAGAGGGCAGTAAACTCTGGGAGGGAAGATCCAATTCACATAGGAACTATACTGAAAAGACCAATCAGAGCAAAACAAGTACAAGACAGGAAGGGCCACCAGAGGAAGCAAGTAAAAGCACAAAGAAGCAGTTTCAAAGAGACCATTATCTTAGGAGCAAAAACAAGTAATAAGTATTTCCAGTTCCCTCTTACAGAAGCAAATACCTCTGCATTATCAAAGTGACTGACATTTGTACCTGAGCTATCTATAGACCATTTCTCCAGATTTATTGACATACATAAAACTTTCCATAAAATTCACCTGCAAATGTTTTATTCAAGAACCATCAATATGGGTGTTCCAGATAATCTACCATTATTAAAAAGTGTGACATTTCAAACACTGATTTCCACAACAGTGGCAGAATTCACAAAACAGATGTGCTGGGCACAAATGAGATGCACCAGCGCAACTCAAAAATGCATCATGGAGCCATTCAGAGACAGCGTGGTTGCCCTGTCACAAGCCAGATGTGCAATGCTGAACAGGATGCCCTGAGATGCAAAGAAATTATAGGTGGCACAAAACGAGGGGGCATACACCTGCATACACAGTGCAGAGCCATTCACAGTGCATAATGAAGGTGCATTTATGGAGCATCCATGGTGCAAGGCCAAAATGCGCCATGGGGAGATAAGTATAAAAGAAGGAGACTTAAGTCCAAGCCCCCAGCAGGCCAACAGCAGCATAGCAGGAGCAAACAGGAGGAGAGAGGCAGCTGAAAGGCAAAGATGGATGGAGCACCATTCCTGATGGTGGGCATGATAATGGGGATGAGGAGACAGGTGGAACAGCAGCACAGTGGTGGAAGCCACCATAGGTGGCCAGCCCCATGGCGGTATTGTGCAAGACTGACATTTGAACAGCTGACTCATGTGGAAACATTAGGTTGATACCGCCTGAACAGGGCCAATCTGAGGCAGCTCAGTGAAATGTGCCATGATGAAATGCAGGCACCCACTGGATGAGGTCATGCCATAGCTGTGGAGACCAAGGTGGCAACAGTAATGTGCTTGCTCACCAAGGGAACCTTCCAGAGGCCAACTGGGGGCACCACAGGCATCTCACAGGCATCCACCACCTGTCTCCTCATACAGTTCCTCACCGCACTACTACCACATGATTTGGAGTACATACACTTCCCAAGCACACAGTCAGAGTAGGCAGAAGCCATGCAGCAGTTCCACAGGGTGGCATGCATGCAGGCATCATAGGAGCCATTGACTGCACCCATGTGGCATCTGTGCACCACCTGGTGAGGATGCAATAGCCTACATCAACCGCAAGGGGTACCATTCAGTAAACTGCCATATGGTGTGTAATGCCACAGGGCACATCAGCAATGTCTGCACCACACACCCTGGGAGCACACATGATGCCTTCATTTGGCACCAGTCTGCCCTCTGCCACAGATTTGAGGCAGGGGACATAACAAGCGGACACTTAGTAGGTGCATGGGACAAGCTGACCTGCAGAACAACAGGATACCATGGTGCAGGATAGGAGGAGGGGGACAGGTGTGCAGGTAGCATGATGCACAATGCACAGAGGGGGCAGTGGAAGTGGAACAGTGGAAGGGGGACATCGCCACAGGCATGCACACAGTGGTACAGTGTGGCACAAGTACAATGCATGGAAGGAGGGGTGCAGTGCCATGGGGAGGCAGGTCTGGCAGGACCTAGCACACAACATGCAGACATGTGGGCACAGCTGCTGGGCACACTGGTCTGGACAATGGGGGATGGGGCATGTGTGGAAAGCAATGGCATGGGCAGCCAGGGTCAATCAACAGTAGCAGGGCCAGACCCCATCAGGTGGGAGGGGGAGGTAGGAAGGCTGGAAAGGCCAGAACACAGTCAGTGGTGTACCCACACCACACATAGCAGAGTGCCATGGTGCGGGGGGGTCATGTTGCAAATGTGATCAGTGAACTAACAGTCACCCTTGCTCCCCACAGGTGATGCAACATGCCCGCTCAGACTCTAGCTATTCACCCCCTTCAAACAACCCAAAAGAGAGGTGGAAGAGTGATACAATGAGGCATATGCTGCCATGTGCACCATCACTGAGTGCGTCTTCAGCATGCTAAAGATGCACTTCTGGTGACTGGATAGGTCGGGTGTGGCCCTACAGTATAGCCCTGAGATGGCCTGTGGCATATTCCTGGCCTGTTGTGTACTACACAACATGGCCATGGACTATAGAATAGTTGTCCAAACCATGGAGGGCGACAGTTCCGGGCAGGAGGAAGAAGGTGGGGATGAGGACACAGTGCCACAGGGTCAGCAGGCAGGACCACCACCGGTGCATTGCGACCCATGCCTGGCAGTGAGGGCCAGGCAGTACAGGGACACAATTGTGGAGAAGTACTTTTGTGATCGCAGGTGCGGAACACAGGTTTGTATTGCAAGGCAGGCACAACACACCACACATACAGCACCACACAGCCACATACACAAAACACATGCCACACAGCAGTGGGGATGCCGCAGTGGAATGCAGACATTCCAGTGTCCATGTGGCGCACACACACACACACACACTCACACATATGCATGCCACAGTCAACATGGCCATGTGCCACAATGTCAGTGCCAGGGATGGCATGGATCAGTGTACAGCTGCTGGCACACGTGCACAGCAGACACAGGACAGCAATCATCACACCCATGCCACATAGCACAACAATGGCACACACACAGACCTGCAGGTGGCACTGCACAGGGGGCCCACAATGACAATGCACTGGGGCAGGCACATGTCACCCATGCCACCCCAGGCAGTGTTAGCTAGGAGAGTGGGACACACAGGTGATAGGTGTAGTAACCATTGGATCTGGGACCTGGATGTCACAAGGAGGCACCATGGCCACCACGGACACATGGGCGGCCTCGCCCATGACTGGTGGATGCTGCCTCAGCACCACCAGTCACAGGGGGGTGTTGCCAACACCCCTGTAGGGGTACTGCAGTGAGACCATGAACAGGTGCTCATTGGGATGGAGGTCCCATGAGCCATGTCAGGTCTGGGGATGCTGGGCATGGTGAGGTGAGACGACAGCATCAGCAGCAATGAGTCCACCTGATGCCACTGCCGGGGCATGCGAGAGACACTCCTGGGTGTATGGCTGCAGATCCATCAGCTACAGCATGCACCAGATGCACATGCAGCCTTGGCAGTGATTGCAATCCACTCCAGAGCTGTGGTCATGCCCACCAGTAGTAGGTGTGCCTCTGCCAACATCTGGGCATGCCACGTGACTGCCGACTCATGCTCAAGGGCCAGCAGCATCTGGAGGCCCCTGAATTCCACCCATAGGGATGCCTCCCCCTCCGCAGTGTCCTGCAGGAGGCAGGCATAGCCCTCAATCTCGTCGGCAGGTAAAGGCTTCTTGTGACGGCGCCAATGGCTTGGTGGTGTACCAGCCTGCTGCAGAGCATCCACAGGTGGCGGTTGCACCATGGCAGGCTGCGGTATGGGCAGGGTATGGGCATGCAGAACCCCATCAAGTCCTGGAATGGTGGAATCACAGTCCAATGCCACTTGCGTGTGACTCACAGCACCCAGCCGGGATGTGCTGTCTGACCCTGCTGCCACAGCAGGACCAGGTTCAGAGGGCACAGCACCCACCACTGTGGGGTGCTGTGTGGTCCCTACAGGTGTGCCGTGGGCAGCAGGGACACCAACATCATCAGATGCCACCTGTGCAGGCACCTGTGTGTTGCATGCACCACTGTCAACCATGTCCCCCGGTATCTGTGTGGCTTCAGGATCATCGGGGCATTGCTGTATGCCCCCTGTGTGCCAGATGCCAGCACCAGCAGGGCATCAGCAATGTCCACCGCATCCCCTGGGTCATAATTAGCCAAATCCAGGAAACCCTCTAGCCATGAGGTGTCATACCCTCCAGCAGTGGCACCACTAGCTGAAGGGTTTGATCAGCCCGCCACCACTGGTGATGCAGCTGGAGACACTGTTGAGTTGGACGGGCTAAGGATGGCACTATCCCCCGTCATTCCTGCAGCCCTGTGGGATGGGCCTGCATCATTACCCGCAAAGGCATCCTGTGCAGCCGTGGACACAACTGCACCCATGAGGCATGATGGAGCTGAAAAAGAAAGGAGGGAAACATTCAATGGAAACAGTAGTGGCAAACATACAAGTACAGTGTGTCACAGTGGTGTGTCATGGTTGTGCATGACAGTCCCTGGCACGGACAGGCAATTCCTGTCCTGCCACTGCTGCCATGCACCAGCAGTGAATGGAGATGCCCAGTGCCAGTACATGCCCACATGGCACCATGTGGGGCAGTGATACACCATGCCCATCCAACAGTGGGATAGTACCATTAGCCTGATAGGCAACACAACAACACATGTGACCCCCCCGTCATGGCCCGTAAGACACAACCATGCACAGCATGGGCCACATACGGGTCCTGACCACCCATGGTAATGCACACATGCACATGGGCAACCCATAGCACACAGCAGGGATGCCACAGCAACCATGGCACACACACATGCACACATGGCCTGACATGTGTCAGGGCATGTATACTCACAGTGTTGAGATGGGCTACCACCTGTCTGGAACCCCCCTCCAGGGGCACCCTGCACAGCTGCATGGACAATGCTGGCCATGAGCAGTTCCTCATTTGGGGTGAGACACACACCCAACTGCGGACCACCCCCTGTCCTGCTCAGTGAGGCCTCAATGTTCGCCACCTTCTCCTTGGCCCTCCTCTTCCCATTGTTCAGGTGTTTTCTACAGTCCTGAGTGGTCCAGTTGTACTTCCCCACTGCATTAATGTGGCATGCCACTGCCTCCCAGGCCTCATCCCGCAGTGCACGGCTGCCACCCCTGCCAGTCAGGACATCCCTGTGCAGGTAGTACGCCTCTATGAGGGCTCTCTCTTCATCTTTCTTAAAGTTAGGCAGCCTGCAACTGGCAGCACTGTCTCCTCCAGACATGACAGCTACTGTGAGTTAGAAGACACAGACATCAGACATACATATACAGGGCCCTGTGTGGCCTGTACCACCATACAGTGGCCACAGTGTACCGGCACACTGCCTGCCTAACAATGATCTGCCTTCAGAGCATGTCTGGGATTGCATCATGGTCTGTCAGTGCAGTCTGTGCTGTGACCTCCCTGTCCAGGAGCAATGCCACAGACAGATGCATGTCCCTGGACATGCCACAGGTGATGCATGGTATGGTACACAGGCAGGCGGTTTGGACTACCACCACACTCTGCAACCACCAATGTATGTGCAGGCACAGCACCCTCCACCATGCCACCCCAGCCTTGCCTAGGGTGGGGTGTGGGACAGTGTGTGGCATACACCAGGGTGTGACTGGTGTCTCTGCACATGTCTGGATGGTACCAGGCTGCCCACGGCCCATACTATCATTTGTAGTGGCAACAATGGTAAACAAAATGTAAACAGAACTTACCTTCAAGGCTATCAAACCTCTCAGTCATCTATGCTCAGTGTGGGCTGAGTTGGGAGCATTTATGGCTCAGGGCATGCAAATGAGGTTCGGGGCAGATATAATGAGATGCTAAACAGGTGAGATTCCCCTGAATTTGGTAATGGGCCGAATTGGGAGCAATCTCTGTGAATTGCAGAACTGACCTCAGCTCATCCCAATCAGCATGGCACATTTGCTGCGTTGATCGCATATTCACACGGTGCATTGTCTGCGCATGTGCGGTGTGTTCGGGGCATGTCCCTGAATCCAGCGCAAGTCCAGGGGAGCATTGTTCTCACATGCGCACATTACTGCATCTGCGTCGACCCAACAGTTGCATTGCCAACATGCATCTCGCACATGATGCACGGCGACATCTGTACAAGCATGCACATCCATGTGCATGATGCCCACTGTGCCTCCCGATCCTAGTCATGCCTTGATTGTGTAGCACCTGCCTTTGCATGCCTGTGGGCTACTGTGTATCACTGTTGCCCTTTGCAACGTTGCGTGACACACTAACATGGTGGACATGTACGCATTGTACATGCATGACCTGGCCATGACCCTGACTTGCTTTCCCACCATGACATTGCGCATTGCATGTGTGCATTGCGCCATTGGCACCAATCGTGCCCAGCGCTGCATGGAGACTTGCACGTGGCCTACTGGTGCATGTGGTGCGATTAGGCCATTCAATAGCATAGGTCTCACAGAGACCACTGTCCGTGAACACTGCATATTGGACATGCCTTGTGCCAGGAGAGTAGTACCCAGGGTCATGAACTGGTCCAAGGTGGAGCTCCTCCACCTGGTGGCCCTAGTGATGCAAGTGGAGGGATAACTGTTCAGCCAGGAGGACCTGCAGGTTCCCAGAGCAGATGTGTGGGCCAGGATTGCTGGCCAGCTGGTGCACTGCACAGGTGTTCCCCACACAGGGCAGCAGTGTAGGCACAGATAAAGAGACCTGCAATGCCGGGACAGGGTACAGCTGGATCGTTTATGGGAGCATGCACATAGGGGTGCACTGCTCCGACCAGGTATGTCACATTCGTACATGTGCAGCACGTGCACATGGGGGTTGGGGCTGCTGCAACACACAACAGCACACTCACAGGGCACACACACACACTTGGGCATGGCTGCACTTGCACTGTGGTGCCGTGTACTGCATGTCATATGGGGTGGGCCTCTCTGCTGTGGTGCATGGGCAGGGTGGGGCCACTGTGGCATGCATGGGGTAGGACTGTAGTTTGCATTGCATGTCTACAGCTGTGCATTTGCGGGGCACAGGCCTGGGTGCTGTGCACTGCTGTGCACTACAGGGCCATGCAACACTGGTGCACTGTTTGTTGACACCTTCACTGTATGCCCACACCGGTGCTGGGGGGACTGTCCCACATTGCATCTTCTCATGTCATTCTCTGCTTTTGTATTTCCTGCAGGGCCAGAGGACAGGCTGTGGGCCACGGAGGCCATTGGGCTGCAGGAGCAGAGGGCCACTGGAGGTGTACAGGGTGGTGGGTGTGCAGGTGCAGGTAAGTCAACCTTTCGTGCATGCATTTTCTGTCAGGTGGTGTAGGTGTCTGCTCGGGTGGGTGTTGCTGGCACACCATTCCTGCCTGTGTGTCGCTTGTCATGTGGGCCCATTGCTGGTGTGGGTACAGCGTGTGCTTGTGCCATGGTGCACATGGTCCCTGTGACAGCAACATCCATGTGTACATGCCATGTGCATTGTGACCATCGGTGTCCTGTCTGGGCCTACACACTTGTGCAGGCCAGTGCCTTGTGCATGCGCCATGTGTCACATGCAACTTGCCCTTCTGCCCCTGCACAGGCCACTGTCTGTACATGTGGATCATGTGCCCATACGGTTCCTGCGCACATTTGGTGAGGCACCTGGTGCCTGCCTGGTGCATTCTGCATTGTGCCTAGTGGGATCTGGGCTATTTCCATGGTGGATGCCTCCAGCCTGTGCACAGGGGGCTGGGGGTGGTGTTTGGTACATGCCACTTAATATCTGTTGCCTGTGTTCCCACTCTATGTCCCCAGGATGTTGCATGCTAGTGGTTGTGGCCATGGGGGGATGTCAGCAGGAGGCACAATGGGACCTTGGACCACAAGTGCAGTGTGCCATCCAAAATTCCATGAGGCCACTGTTCCAGAGGCAGGGAAAGCTGCTGAGGGTGCTATGTGACATCATCAGGCTACTCATGGCACAGGTCCAGAGGCATGGCGCCGTCCCCTGGCATGCCCCATGGCATGAATTATGGACTTTATCTTGTTTAACCTCCCTTCATTGATTCATTGATCTCCTCATCCCTATATCTGCTCCCACTGCCACCTTCCTCCCCTTCTTTCCCCAGTTTCTGGTATTGTAAATAGTCCCACACTCCCCATTCCTTGTTTTCATTGTGCTTGTATATAGTTGTTATTTTTGTTGTTGTTAGCTTTGTACTTTTATTAAATTGTTGTTTATCTGACCTGTTGTCTGTGGTCCTTCACTGTTCCATGTTCATGGGTTTGGTTGTTGTCTGCAGCTGTCCGCTGTCCCCTTGCTGTCATACTCCTGTCTGCACCTGTGTTTGTACAGGCAGCTACCTCCTGCTCCCCCATGCTCCCCCATGTCCCACCCATTGTGAGGACACCATGTTACCTGTGGCTAATGGGTTGGCCTACTGTCTGCTGCACATGTCTATGCCCCTGGTCTGTGTGTGTGCTGCCTGTGGCATGCATCCATTGCACTGCTGCACTATCAGTCATTAGACCTGTGTGCAGTCTCCTGTGGTTAGGGGTTTGGCATGCCTGTGTGGCACAGTGTGACACCTTGTGCTGCCTGGCCTATGCACCAGTGTTGCCCTGTGTGGCTTCATACACCCCCACATCCCTGGGCACCTGTAATGGTGGCCTTGTCCTTTGGATGCCACCATGAAACATGGTGTCCCCCACTGGTATGTGGCACCTTGCTGGCGACACTGTGCCTGCCATGGGCCTGTGTGGGTTTTGTCATGTGGTAATAGGTGTTGTTCTGTATGCCCTGTCTCTGAATTTTGTCTGCTGTAGCCACTGTTGGGTCCTTGGCCACTCTGGCTTGTCCATTTGGGCATGTGTCCCTCTCTTCTTTGGCCCACTGCATTGTCCCCTATTGCTCCCACATTCCCTGCTGAGTTGCTCCTTATTCACTGTTCCACTCCCCTGGGTGGTTTTGCACATCACAGATGCACTGGGGCATCTCCCCTTGTGCCATGCACATCACACATGATTCACAGTGGGGTGGTGCATGGCGCATCCCGTGGCACATCCCTTTGTGCATCGGTCGGCTTTTGGTGGGCGTATCCTGTTTGCACCAGTGCATCTCATTTGCACCCAGTACATCTGCTTTGTGAATCCTGCCCCAGATGTTTTGTTTCAAAATAATTTCTAACAGACACAAAGTTTGAACCCAATGGGACTAATTTCCAATGGTTCTACCTGGGACCCAGAAGCAGCATTGGACCTCTTCGAGGAACTCAATGACTATTTGGCAGACAGTCCTGATCCATATTTTTGGAAAAAAAAGAAAATAATTTCAAGCTACCTCATCTTTTGCCCTGCAAAAATGTTTTTCAGCAGCGATCATTACTATTAAGAACTTAGTTCTAAAGGAAGTGGACCAGATTTTGAGGTAACACTATCATAATGGACATTCCAACTTATCCAAAGATGAATCTAAAGCACTCCTTGAACTGCAAAAAAATTAAACACATTTTTATTTGTGTAACCCCTAGGTGGCACTATCCCATGGGATACTACCCCTGCCTGCTTGGCTAGTAGCAGCTTAAAGGGGCACTGTCAGCTTTGTCCCTATAGTTTTCATAATTTATTAGCAGCGTCCCCCAAGGCACACACTAAACAAACAACCAGTGTAAAATGGCCCATCAGGTCCCAAAAGTAATATTTTTACATACTTTTCACAATTTTACATTATTTTGCTGTCCAAACGTGTCAGTCGACCTCCGGAAGTACATCGATTCAAAAGACACGCGTCTATAACAGAGCGCATGTACACTGTACAATTTTTAGCATGCCCTACAAACAGAGCTGCTTAAATGAAGTATTTCAAGACCCTAAATCGAACTGTGCCTCTTGTAACAAGAAATGAGGCGTAATACAGCTAAAAAAGACACTTAAAAAGTGGAGTCTAAATCCCGCGCATTCGCAATAGCGGCATATTCCTGTGCTTGTGCGGGATCTCTGCTCCAAGATGTTATTGCGCATGTGCGGGATTTAGGCTCCAATTTTTAAGTGTATATTTTAGTTGTCTTACGCCTCGTTTCTTGTCACAAGAGGCACAGTTTGAGTTAGGGTCTTGAAATACTTCTTTTAAGCCACTCTGTCCATAGGCCATGCTGAAATTGCACCGCGTACATGCGCTTTGTTACAGACGGGTGTCTTTGGGATCGATGTGCTTCCGGAGGTCGCTGACTTACGTTCGGGTCGGTCAGACAGAAAAATAATGGTAAATCATGGAAATCAGGTAAAAATATTACTTTTCAGACATGCAGGGTCATTTTACACTGGTAGTTTGTTAAGTGTGTGCTTTGGGGAACACTGCTACAAAATTATGCCAAACTTAGGGACAAAGCTGACAGTGTCCCTTTAAGGGGCCTGAGTTCTGAAACGGGTGCCCAATTTGTAGGGGGGTTACACCCTTCCCTGCCTGGGAAAACCTGGTGTCCGCATCAAGTCTGTACCATCATAACATTGAAAATGCAACATATACAAGATATTTATACCATTAGCATGCTATACAAGTACTATCTGATTCATCAGTTGGCGTAACTTGTCACTTTACTATACATTTCAATGTACTCCACTATATAATTTCCATTCTGACAATACATTATGCATATTTCACAAAGGTAAATTGAACATTACTATACAGAATCATGTAATAACTTATTGTACTATAAACAATGCAAGAGGGGGCCCTTCCCTATCAGCTAACTTGGGGCTGGATGGGGCAGGGGCACCATGATGAAAGGGCAGAACAAGTAACCTGGAATGGGCCATCAAGCTCAGTTTGGGCAGTGAGCTCTGAGAGACATAAACACCTTTGTGGACTACATTGAGAGGCAAATCCACTGGCCTCCCGGGGGAATCGTAACTGAAGTGCATCACTGGCTTGACAGCTCGACCAGTTTTTCTTGGGTGAACAACCACAGTCTTTGTACTTTCAGCAATGGTCTTGGAGCTTTCATCACTTGTGAGGGGGTGCCTCTGCATGAAGGGGAATGTCCAAACTGGGAGCACTGTCAGCCCCTTGCTCTGTAGTCTCTGTTTCTACAACACCTGGCTCATTTTAAAGACACTCTGGCACTGAAGGGGGGATGTCAGCACTCTCATAGTGTTCCTCAAGTTCTGGCATGTCACCAGAAAGACTCATACCATCAGCCTCTCCTTCAGGCAAATCATACAGTTCCATGATACACTAAGACTCAGCATCCTCAGACGTGATACTTTGCACTTCACCTTCAGGGAGCATTGGCTCCAAGAATGATGCTGGGGCGTTGCGAGCGGTCCAGAGGCCCAGCTTCATCCCATAATTCAACATAGGATTTCCATGAAACAACTGACTCAGTTCATATGAGGGGTAATAGGCATTATCACACTCACTGTCATCTGAGTTAGACTGGCAGTCACTATCATTCTGGGCCTGCTGTGGGGAAAGTCTTAAATCAGCAACCACGGGGACAGGCTGACTCTGTTTCTTTCTTGTAGCAGCACGAGTCACTGGTCCAGGGGAATCAATCTCGGTGGGTTCAGCCTCAATTATAACTTGACCAATAGGTAGCAAGTGGTTACGGTGCATGGTCTTGACAGCTTTGGAGTCATTCTCTGGGCTCGCTTTGTACACTGGCAAATCATCAGGCTTTCCAACTATGACATGGGGAAGATGGTGCAATTTTGTGTTTACCATGCAATCCTAAATTTTGCAACAACACACGGTCTCCAGGCCTAACTTGAAACTTGGCTGACGCCGAACATCCCCCACCATGCTATTTGTCTGCAAGGCTACAAGATTTTCCGGCTGGACAGGATGACAAAGAGGGGTGGCGGCTGTGCCATCTACATAAAGGAATATCTCAACTGCCTCGCCATTACCCATACCACCACTAACTCTGCCTTACAGCTCCTCCCTATCAAACTTCTCCTTGGTGCCCATAACAAAATCCTCACGGTTGCTGCTATCTACATCCCACCTAAAGATCCTGGGTTTGGCCTACAGTCTGTACTAGATTTCATCAGATCCCAGCCTCCTGATGCAGAGCTTCTCCTTCTAGGTGACTTCAATATCAACTGGCTTGCCCCAGACACAGTGACGACTAAAGACTCAATCCTAGCAGCAAACCTAACTCAGCTGGTCAACTCGCCCACTAGGAAAAATTATAAATCTGGGAAAAGTACATTAATAGACTGGATCCTCACCAATCACCCAACCCGAATAAATAACATTGCTGTTCTTCCAGATTCACTTAGCGACCACTCTCCTGTAATATGTACCTGGTCAAACAAATTTAGAAAACCACCCCCTAGAACCATCACTAGCAGAGTACTACCATTTGGAAACCTTACTCCATTCACGGAAAATCTTAGACAAAAAGACTGGTCTCCCATCTACGCTATGCAAGACGTCGATGAGGCACTAAACTACTTTATCTACACCTTCAATGCTGCCTGTGACTTATATGCTCCTATAAAAAAGCGCAAAGTGAAAGCACACTCAACTCCATGGCTTACTGCTAAGCTAATGGCACTACACAAAGGAAGGGACCACCTATGGGCTATAGCAAGAGACTCTGGCTCTCCGGCTGACACTCTAAAATATAAACAAGCCCGAAACTTCTGCACCAAAGAGACCCATCGAGTCAAGAGCAACTACTTCAAAACAGCTCTTTCTAATACCTGGGGTAAAGGAAAACCGTTCTGGGACTATCTAAGAAATATCACGGTAATCAGTCCAAATCCTCTCCTATCAAGAATGAATGTGCAGGCACTACCACCCTTGACCCTATGATCATAGCAAACTTTTAAATGAAACCTTTACCGACCCTCAGTGGAGTCATTGCATCTGATTTCTTCTCCGCTGCAGACCCCTATATCTCTACATCCCCCACTACCTCCACAAACACTCCACCATTCCACCTAAAATAGTGAAAGCACAGTTTACAAATACGTAAAGAAGGCTATATCTAATACAAGGGCAAGCAGTGACTCTCTTGACCTCAAAATTCTATCCTTACCCTGGATATAGTACTACTCCCTCACCAGAATATTCAATCTCTCCCTCTGTTCTAGCAAATTCCCTGGAATATGGAAGGCCGCCATAATCACTCCAGTACACAAAAGTGGGGATAAGTCTCTGCCTGGCAACTATAGACCAATTTCAATACTACCCCCATTATCAAAGGCCCTTGAATGTATGGTAGCTGACCAGCTTACAGACTACCTGGAGAAATATAACATTCTCTGTGACCAGCAACATGGATTCAGACAAAGGCATAGCACCACCACTGCCCTGCTCGAATTCTCAGAAGTAATCCACAAGGCCTTGGATAAAGGACTCCTCACCAGAACTGTGTTTATAGATCTAACAAAGGCATTTGACACCATGGCCTACTAGTCAATCAACTACATTCGCTTGGGCTCTCCATAGGCACTGGTGCCTGGATAAAAAGCTACCTTGCACAACGCACCCAGGTGGTAAAAATATCTGGAATCCTCTCAGACCCTAAACCTGTCCTCTCAGGAGTTCCTCAAGGATCAATTCTAGGCCCACAACTTTTCCTTTTTCTAAACTCCCTACCTAAATCCTGCCGGGAAAAATCATACTCTATGCTGATGATGCTGTGATTCTATCCTTCACAGAAGACCCTAACTGTTTCGTACAGCCTACAACAGGCATTTACCAGTGTTGAGGAGTGGTTTGTTGGACTAAAGCTAGTCCAAACCAAAAAAAAACAAAATCTATGCTCTTCGTTAGTCCGCAGAACAAAAACAAGCAGGCACCACTTACTATCAACACCTCACTGGGAATTGCTCTTGAACAAGTGGCTATCTTTAAATATCTTGGAGTCACATTTGATCAAGGCCTTATCTTTTCATCACATATTGATGGTATCTCCAAAACTATTAATCAGCGGCTTGGAATACTCTACTGTAACAGACAACTTTTCTCCCATCCAGCGCTGAAGCTAGCTATTCAATCCTCGATCATCTCAGTCATCGACTATGGATTCGTTATTTATGGGTCTGCCCCCTCAAGTACATTGAAATGGGTCACAACCTCCCTAAACAAGGCATGTCAGCTGCTCACTGGTGCTCATCGACTACTCATACCTGTGAACTCTATGTGAGACTGGGTGGTACAGCTATCAAACGGATCAAGTTCCTCACCTGCCTAATGGCCAAGAAATCCATCATGGGCCTCACCCCTCCCTGCATACAAGGCCTGCTATGTCAGAACCCTAGTGTACGATCCACGAGAAGATCAGAAACCCAGCTTCTGCAGGTCCCCCACTGTTGGACCATACATGGTCAACGATCTTTTGCCTATCGTGCCCCCAACTGCCTAAATACCCTCAGCACCTCTATAACTGCCTCTTGCTCGTTAGGAGTTTTTAAATCCAGACTATTCTCTCACCTAACCACCACAAACTCCTGTGACTGTATCTGATAATCTCATAATCTATTCTCTCCCATCCTCCTTGCCTTTCTACTTGACAATGGCTAGTCATGGGTCCTCATCCCCTACTAAGGTCTGCTCCTCGTCCTACCTCACCCCTTCTCTTTCTCTCTCTTTCTTTTCTTCCTTTCTCTGCTTGTAATTCCTATGCCGCTCACCTCCTCTCCCATCTTTCCTTTCTGACCACAGGGAAGGGAGGATTGAGCTCATGTGACCTCTATACTGATGATAGTGCTTAAGTTATTTATCTGCTGTACAGCTATATCAATATTTTTATCTATTTTTTTTTTGTTAACTATTTGTGCAACTCTGTACCTTTGTCTGTTCTGTAAATGTAAATGTTTTGACGCGGAACCTTTGTAAAAGAGCCTTGGCTCAAAGGTATTAATCCCTAGATTTTACAATAAACAATAAACATTTCTAAGCTCTTGAGCCTTTACTTTTCTATCATGTCTCTCTTTGTTGGCTCGATTTGTTTTGGTGGCCATTGTCTGGGCCAGTTGATAGGCATGGTTCAATTGAGCTTTAAGTTTTTGTACATATTGCAGGTAATCTTCAGCTCAGACCCCATCGGGAGAAACCCCAAAACAGACAGCAACAGGCAGCCGAGCCTCTCTCTCGAACATGAGGCGGTAGGGAGAGAACCTGGTAGCATCATTCTTCGTGCAATTGTATGCGTGTACCAAGGTGCTAATCTGCTGGCTCCACTTATGTTTATCTTTTGGGTGGAGGGTGTCTAGAATGTCTAGCAGGGTGTGGTTAAAGTGTTTTGGTTGAGGATCCCCTTGCAGGTGATAAGGGGTGGTTCCTGACTTTCGCACCCCCCATAAAGAGAACATTTCTTTGATTAGCCGACTCTCAAAGTCCCGGCCCTGATCAGAGTGAATTCACTGGGGTGCACCATAGTGGATGAAGAAATTTTCCACTAGCACCTTGGCCATGGTAGATGCTTTTTGATCTTTGGTGGGAAAAGCTTGTGCATACCATGTGAAATGGTCCGTAACCACTAACACATTGCCAATGCTTCGCTGATCAGGCTCTAAACTCAAGAAGTCTACACAGACTAGTTCCATTGGGGTGCTGGTAGTAATGTTGGCAAGTGGGGCTGCTCTCTGAGGCAGGGCTTTTCTCTGCAGGCAGCGACTACAAGTCCTTACATGGTGCTCAACATCGGCCCCCATCTTGGACCAGTAGAATCGAGATTGTACTAGGTCAAGGGTCCGGTCGATACCAAGGTGGCCCATATGATTGTGGAGGGACCTCAGTACTAAATCTTTGAAGGCTGTGGGCAGGACAAATTGTTGCTTGCGTATTTAGCCACCTTGATCTACAGTCTCTCTATACAATTGATTAAGCAGCTTCAACCTGGGGCCTTCTTTAAATAACAAAGCGGTTTGGAGATCAGAGGAACACAGTTTGGACACATCCTTTCCTGCACAAAGGGCATCAAGTGCTGGCTGAATCATAGGATCTCGGGATTGAGCCCACTGAATGCTGTCATTGTCAAACGAAGGTAGTGCACTAATATCTAGAGCAGAAAAGTAGCAATACACAGCCGGTATGCAGGTGTCAGAGGGGCCCAAGCAATCTGCTAAGCAGTCCACTGTGTCTGTAGACATCTGTTCATTTCTATCAAACTTTTGGCACAATGCCTGGATGTCAGGTTCAGACAGCCTGACCCAGTCACTCTTGGAAATGGGCCTCCGGGATAGGGCGTCAGCATCAATATTATTCAGGCCCGGTCTGTATTCGACAGCACAATCATATGTTGACAATGCAGAAAGCCACCGGTGTCCCATGGCATCTAACTTAGCTGAAGTCTGTACATAGGTCAGCGGGTTATTGTCAGTCCTCACCAATATTTTTGCCCCATAGAGGTAATCATGAAACTGGTCGACAATGGCACATTTTAATGCAAGGAACTCCAACTTGTGCACAGGGTAGTTTCACTCTGACATGGTCAAGCTTCTACTGGCCGAATGCCACTGGTCTCAAACCATCCTCATGGCCTTGATACAGTACAGCTCCTAGACCCTGCAGACTGGCGTCAGTATGCAACACATAGGATTTGGTGGGATCAGCATAAGCGAGGATGGGGACATGGGTGAGCTGGTATATGACTGCATGGAAAGCTGCTTCACAGTCAGGCATCCAACGGGACCTGAAAAGTTCACCTGGGTGGAAATATGCTTTGTCTGGTTCTTTGACGGACCCTTTTTTGTATTTTTGATTGGTAGGAGGGTAACCCTGGGTAAGATTCAAGAGTGGCCGAATCACTTTAGAATAGTCCTTTATGAACCGGCGGTAGTAGCCAGAGAATCCCAGGAAACCTTGTAGTTCTTTCAAATTGTGGGTCTGGGGCCAAGTAGTCAAGGCTTCAACTTTACTAGGATCAGTCTCTATCCCCTCTGTAGACACTATGTGCCCCACATACTTCACAGAGGTTTGGAAAAAAATGGCACTTGTCAATGGACAGCTTGAGGCCGAAATCTTCCAGTCGGTCTAGTACCTTGAACAGTCGACTCTTGTGTTCCTCTAGGGAGCTTCTAAACACAATGACATCATCCAAGTACACCAGGCATTCCAGCAAATTCATGTCTCCCACTGCTCGTTCCATCAGTCACTGGAAGGTGGCTGGGGTGCCCGATATCCCCTGTGACATTCTCAGGAATTCATAGAACCCCAAAGGACAGATGAAGGCTGTCTTATCATGGTCCTCCAGAGCCATTGGAGAACCATTTGCTCCCATTCAAACAATCCAGAGCATCTTGTATACGGGGCATGGTGTATTGATCAGGGATGGTTCGCCTGTTGAGAGTCCGATAATCTACACAGATTCATATTGTTCCATTCTTCTTATGCACAGCCACAATGGGAGAAGCATATGGGCTCCTGGATTCTTGTATCACACCAGCCGCGAGCATTTCCTGCAAATGTCTTCTCACATTGTCTATGTCTGCAGGGGCTAGGCGTCGAGACCTCTGTCGAAATGGTTGTTCATCGTGCAGGTGTATGTAATGCTCCACACACTGGACACATCCCGTGTCCCATTCCTTCAATGAAAACACTTGATCTCTCTGGGAAATTTTCTGGCTAATTCTAGTTTTCCATTCAGCTGGCAATGGGGAGTCACCAAAATCAAACAAGTCGGGAGTCACTCTATCTGTCTTGCCAGGGTGCTTGTTGCTGGGCAACACTGCAGTGTCTGTGCAGTGTACCATAGCTAGAGTGCATCCTCTGTTCACCCTGATCTCCTGATCTGACACATTATGAATCTGGGCCATCACTTGTCGTGCATAGGCATGAGCATGAGCTGGCAAGATGCAGGGCTTAACCAATAATCCTTCCAGCAATTTTCCATCGCCTGGCGCGTCCAACATCAGTATTTTGTTCTTGAACATCTTTGCAGAGGCTGGACCTCCCCTTGAATGGTACACTGGGCGTTAGGGACCAGTACCATTGAATCAGGATCCTTCTTCCACATGACCCCTGCCGGTTCATCCTGGTCCACTCCCTTGGGGTTCTTTTGCAAATAATAGGCCCTTTTGAACAGAGCGGGAATTCTTAGGGCCCTCCCAGTCCGTTGTCCTTGTTTCTCGTGATAGTTGTGCCAGTCTCCCAAACATATGGGAGCTGGTCCCAATTAACAGGGGAACCCCATCATACAGTCCAGTAAGGGGACACACTAAGGCCAGTGCCTCGACTTGCTCCTCTACACCAGTTACAGCTGCAGGAAATGATAACCAGAGGCAGACATATCCCAGGTAGGGATAAGACTTGTCGCTCAGCCCCCACAAATGTAGGCCTTCCAGGGATTGTAAGGGCACAGCAGATAAGTGTTTGTCATACCAGTCCTTAAATACAATGGTCACTTGCTACCCACTGTCCAGCACAGCCTGAGTAGGAATACCATTCACAGCCACGGTAGTCTCCATTGAAGGGCCCACTATTTTGGACCAGTCTGGAGGGACAGCAGCAGGGGCCTGGATAGATGATTTAGCCACATAGGGATTTGAGTTACTACTTCTTAAACCCTCACTGTGGTCATTTTGGGCACTCCTCGACCGCTGATTTGTTCTCTGAAGCTCACCTTGAAGTTTATATACAACTTTATCTAGGTCTTTTGTGGACCTGCATTCTCTCTTCATGTGTCCATCCTTCCCACAATTATGGCAAAATATGTTTTCTGGGATTTGGGGTGGCTGAAGCATCACACTGGGAGTTGGGGCAGTGGTACTACCAACCGAGAACCTTGGTGCCATCTCTGTCTGCTGTGTGGTGAGCATTTGGAGACATCTCTTCAATTCTCTTACTGTCATAGTCAAGACAACGAGTATCGAGCTGCTGTCAGCAGGAGATGCCTGGGTGGACACCCCCACCCCCATAGCAGATGCAGTTGAATAAGGGTCGATGCCTGTACTTGCAAGAGTGGTCTTCATAAAGAGACTGTTTTTTGTTTCCCTGAACTCCCTCAGTAGTTCATCCCATGGTGGCATGCCCTCATTGGCCCCCACTTCAGAAGGGCCTTCTGATGCTGTAATCACTTGGGCTGCGCTCACCCTAGAATTACAATCCCCCTCTTCATCTTCAACCTCCTGGAGTTCTTTTATCAAGTCACAATAGTCCAGTGGGTTACCCCTTCTATCTGGGAGCCTTAATTGAAGGAGCTGCAATTTAGAATGCTTTGCATGTTGCTGTATGTGCCCCAACCTCACATGGTTTAAGTCATCATGGCCACCGACCTTTTCTTCAGTAAGCCTTCT
The DNA here is from genome assembly GCA_016271365.2 of Neoceratodus forsteri. Taxonomy (NCBI): domain Eukaryota; kingdom Metazoa; phylum Chordata; order Ceratodontiformes; family Ceratodontidae; genus Neoceratodus; species Neoceratodus forsteri. The sequence goes on from JADMNL010000025.1 coordinate 199,001,872, forward strand.
GCAGTGCTCTTTCCAGATGAGTAACATATGCAGGCAAACTTTCCTCTGGCCATTGTTTTATACCTTGAAATTTTCACATCAAGTTCTCCCCTGACTCAGTGCTCCCAAAATTGCCTTTGAGTGCAGATAGGTACTTCTGGACAGATGCATCAGGGTTTGTGGACCGCAGAAATGTAATGGCCTCTAGGGTGGGACCCCTCAAACTTTCTATGATCCTTTTCCATTTCTCAGTCTCTGCACACTGCAGAGTACCATCATTCAGGTACCAAAGGGGCAACACAATCTATCCAGGTCTCCCAATCATCCTCCCCTTGGGGGGTGGGGAGGGTGCCGGAGAAGATTCTCAACCTTCGGTAAGAGTCGTGACTAATGGCAGGTACAGACATAGGAGCCAGCATTGGCACAGGCACAGAAGGAGGGGCAATAATGAGTGCTGGAGCAGGAGGGGGTGTTGGGGGAGGAACACCCCCAGGTGGCAGGAATAGTTTCTTTAAGTCCTCCACAGTTTTCCCTTCCTCCAGCAACAACTTAGCAAATTTCTCCTCAAAAGTCTCAGATAGTGGGGTGGGGGGCTCATTCTCCCCGGGGTCTTTACTGTCTTTAGTTATCACTCTCCAGGCAGTGAGGGCTCCTTTGGAGGTGATAGTCCGTGGTGCTTTGGAACTATCTACTGGGTCCTTACATTCTACTAACACCATGAACTTTGGGCAAGCAGATTAGCCTGTCGACCCACCACCACAGGGTTTTGTAAACATTCAACCTTGGAAAGTACTCCCTCTGCAGGGTCCTTATTGGTACTCAGGGGAATATCCAGGATAAGTATAGCATTTTGGGGGTCGATCTCCTGCCCAGTACACCACCCGACCAACTGGTGTACAGCCACTTCTGTTGAGGTAGCCATTTATTTTTAACAGCAATTCACAAATTTGGCCACTAAAAAACACAAAATCCCAGCGGTGAGCCTCCAAAATGTAACCCCTAGGTGGCACTATCGCATGGGCTACTACCCCTGCCTGCTTGGCTAGTAGCAGGTTAAGGGGCCTAAGTTCTGAAATGGGTGCCTCCACCCGGAGTTCAGGGTTGGTAGTGGTCAAGTTAACCTGGGCACAGCCCTCTGGAACACTGTAACACCCTTCTTTCCCCTATAGTGGCCTGAACACTGTACAACAATCACTTTCTCACAATACCCTGAGACATTCACGCAAGTACCATACATTGTACTCACTACTCAGGGCTGGTTCCTCTGGCTTGACCCTTGGGACCCCTCTGTAAAACAAGGTTAAGCACAGCAATAGCAACAGTACAGTACTTTGAGCACAAACTGGAACCACAGTCAGATTACATGCAGAAAAAGTTAGATCTGATTTATTCAGGGGACTTGAAGAAGGAAGGGGCAAAATCAGGTAATTAGCTTAAAGGTTATATCAATCAGGCAGATATGCATGCGCTTTGAGTCCCCCCACACAGTCCACCTCTGGGTACCCAGGTAGAGAAGAGATGGGCTAGCCAGGACAGTTGCCCGGGGTTGCAGCTGGTTGGGGCCCTGTGATGGAAAACACAACATGCACAGTACACAATATTTGTAATACAGAGCCAGAGGGCTCAGTTTGTAAAAGAAATGAAACAACAAGACAATCAGATGACACACTCAGATTAAGCTGTTGTTGTAGGGAGCTACCCTGGTATTTATTCACGATACCCAAGACTGGACACAGGCTGGACGAAAATCGAGACTGCAGGTGGTTGATCTGGAATTCCAGGAGAAGCAGGGCCCACACAAGTTGCAGAGGCGTCGTTCCTGTTCAAGCGTGATGCAGGGGGCTGATCCCCAGGCAGGTCTCTTGTCGATGGCTTCTCTGTGCAGTAGGTAGTCTGGCTGGGCCAGTCTGGCAAAGCCCAGACCACATGGAGGCAAGTTCGGAAGCAGTCCATTTTGGGCTGGATACAGCTTCCAGCAAGCAGAACACAGTTCACACAGTGGGGAATTAACTCACAACCCACTAGCAGTTCATAGCACATTTACATGTACAGGAATTCTACTGTACCAGGCAAAGCACTCCCCGGGTACAATCGCAAAGTCTCTGCACACACTGGGAGCTTAGGGGTAGCTGGAACTCCTGACAGGCTGATCTCAATCAGCAAAAATATTCGGTCTTCTTCAGGTTGAGCCTCGCCCACTTCAGTAGCTTACTTTAGTCACACAAACTTGGATTTAGTCCAAAATAATTATCTTCTTTCCCTCTCAGGAGCAGCAGGCAGACATGGAGGCCAAACTCTCAGCCTTTTCATAGTTCTCCCATGCAAATCCACTCAGGATTGCTCTCAGAATCACTTCAGCTCCTTCTTGCTCAGCTTCCAGCTTAGTTCTAACTGAAAACTGCAAGCAGCCCAGGACTTCCCCAAGATCCAAAAGATTTGATTGTCTGATTTGGCTGTAAGTCAAAGCAAGAGCTCCCCCTTCAGTTGCAAAAAAGGTGCAAAAAACTCCAAACTAAAGTTCCTACTGATTTTGAATTCAGACAGCTGTTGTAGTCCAGCTACTTTTTAGGTCCCAGCAGAATTGATTGGTCCAATTTGCAGTCCAGGACCAAGATAGGGGAGACAAACAAAACAGTCCTTGCTACAAAGAAAGCAGGTTAGACAAACTACATTATCATTATCATTCTAAATGGTTTTCAGCAAATAGTTACATCTTTCAACAGAGCTCCATCTCAGATTACTTAAGCTGCAATTAGGCAGCTCTTAAAGAGACAGTACACAGAGGCTATACAAGCTCTGGTAATCACATTTAAACTGCTAAAACGCAGGACACCAGCCTGGCAGTGAGCATTTAGGCCAAGCTCAAGGAATACTTTTTGGGAACCCCCATTTGTAGGGGGGTTACATTTGTTCTACAGATGATAGGATCCCAAGTAATGGTGATGGACAGGTGATACTATGTAGAAGATGCTATCAATCAGCTGTCTAATCAAGAACATTACTGTCACTTTCCATCTGATTCCACTACTCAAATCAAAAGTAAAAGTGATGCTTTCTTACTGAGAGTCTGATACTATCAACCAACAAGAATTTGGGTTTTTTACAACAGAAGACCCAGACAATACCAAAGTTTTATGTTACCTAAGATTCATAAGAACCTCCAGAGTCCACCAGGTCAACCCATTGTGTTGAGCATAGATTCAGTAACTGGGCCTTTGTCTAAGTTAGTTGACTCTTTTTTACAGGACTTAGTAGTCAGAATCCGTCCTATGGGATACCATGGAGTCCTGGAGGTCCTTAAATGTCAAAAATGTCAAAAATGGGATACTGGTTACTGATGTGATGTCCTTATATAAGGAAAGAATTGTCACGTATCTAGAGGCCAGAAGGGCACAGGACCCTAGGCAGCATGGATTCACAGCGGGAAGGTCATGCCAGACAAATCTGATAGATTTCTTTGACTGGGTGACCAAAGTAGTAGATCAGGGAGGGGCTGTGGACATGGCCTACCTAGACTTTAGCAAGGCATTTGACACAGTCCCACACAAAAGATTAATATATAAGTTAGCCAGCCTGGGAGTGGGTCCCAAGATGACAGCCTGGGTAAAGAATTGGCTGGAGAATAGGACACAGAGAGTAATAGTAAATGGAGTCCACTCAGAAGAAAGGAGGGTTACTAGTCGGGTACCGCAGGGTTCAGTATTAGGACCGGTCCTCTTCAATGTCTTTATAAGTGACATTTCAGAAGGACTGGAAGGAAAAGTATGTCTCTTTGCAGATGACACTAAGATCTGCAACAGAGTTGATGCACAGGGTGGGGTGGAAAGGAAGAGAAGGGACTTGGCAAGGTTAGAGGAATGGTCAAATGTATGGCACCTTAGATTCAATGCTAAGAAGTGCAAGGTAATGCACCTGGGAAACAAAAACCCAGGGGAAGAGTACATAATGGGGGGTGAGATACTAACAACAACAAAAATGGAAAGGGACCTGGGGGTAGTCATATCAGATGACCTAAAGGTGGGCAAGCAATGTGAGAAGGCAGCAAGGAGGGCTGGGGGATACTGGGATGCATAGGGAGAGGCATCACCAGTAGAAAACAGGAAGTATATCCTCTGTACAGACAGCTGGTGAGACCCCATCTGGAGTACTGTGTGCAGTTCTGGAGACCCAATCTCCAGAAAGACATAGACAGGATGGAAGCTGTCCAGAGGAGGGCAACTAAAATGGTGCAGGGTCAGCACTGGAAGACATATGAAGAGAGACTTAAGGAGCTTAATATGTATAGCCTCGAGGAAAGGAGGGAGAGGGGGGACATGATAGAAACTTTCAAGTACCTCAAGGGAATCAACAAAGTCCAAGAGGGTAGCATCTTTCAAAAAAAGAGGTGTGCAAGAACAAGAGGGCACAATTTGAAGATAGAGGGGGGGGCGGCTCAGAGGTAACTTAAGGAAGTATTTTTTCACAGAGAGGGTTGTGGATGCATGGAATGGCCTTCCGGAGGAGGTTGTGGAGTCAAAATCAGTGGTGGGGGTAGGAAGAATAGGCTGCTGGTTAACTAGGATCTGCAGCTTATCCAGTAGGTAGGGAAATGGGCAGACTGGGTGGGCCAAGTGGTCCTTATCTGCCGTCAAATTCTATGTTTCTATGTTTCTATGTAACATCTGACATCATTTGGGGGTTGAACACAGTCTGTTAATTCATGGAAAAGTTTGGGACAGAGTTCATCATTGATCCTGCTTTTAAGGTGGAGGCACTTGAATTGATTCTGTTGGCAAACTGCTTCACGTTTGATAAACACTTTTACTTGCAAACTTGTGGCACTGTGGTGGGGTTATTGATGGCACAATCCTACACCAACCTCTTCATGGGTTGGTGGGAAGAGTCAGACACCTACATCCTCCACACTAATCAGTTTAACAGAATTCAGTATTGGGTCCTTATATAGATGACATTGTCTGTATTTGGAATGGTACAGTCTCTGAAGCTAAAATAATTGTTGGGTTACTGAATTACAATGTCGTGAATATAAAATTAACATGATCTTAAGTTACAAGCCCAAACTGAGGTAGGCATCACCACAGAGTGCTAAAGAAAGCTTATGGCTGGGAATACTATCCTTAGATTTTACAGTCCCCACCTTTTTAACCTTAAAAAGTGAATCCCTTATGGTCAATTTGTTGTACTCCATTGAAACTGTACCACAGTGGAGTCCTTTGACAGACAGGCAGAGTATTCTTAGTAGTAGGTCTTTTGAGAGGGGGATATAAACCCAATTTTATTAAGGCAGCCAAGGAAAGAGCAAGGGTATTAGTAAGACGTGATCACCTGAAACCTAAGCAAACAGGCCAGTCAGAGGATAAGAGGATTAACCATGTCACTGAATTTAATTCAGTGACACCAAAAGTAGCTGGTACCTTAAAAATGTTCTGGAACATTCTTAAGACTGACCCTGACTTGAAGGACAGCATTGGTGAACCCCCAGAGTGGTATATAGAAAAGGTAGCAGTGTCAAAGATCTAATAGTTCATAGCCACCTTAAGCCAGTAAGCATCCAGAAAACGTTGTTAACCCCTCTTATTGATTTCCACAGATGTGGATCCTGCAGCATCTGTTGTTTTGCTATGCCAGGAAGTTTGTTTACTAGCCCCATGAACTCCAGATCTTGCAAGTTTTGTCTCCTGTCGTGCTTGGTTTGTAATTTATGCCATCTCCTGTGACTGATTGTCCAAAGCTTTATATTGGATGTATTGTTCATCCCATGAAGAAGAAAATTCAAGAACATGCTTGCTCTGTCATAGAAGGGAAATGTGATACCTCTGTGGGGACAAATTGGCATAATATCCACGCCTCCAGATTGGATACTCTTCACTTTATCGGCATCCACCATGTCCATATCCTATCCATACTTGTGGGGAGGATAGGGTTAGATCCCTCTTACTGAGAGAGTAGACTAACTGTTGAGCCAGGAGCACTTCTGTCCCAAGGACTCAACAACATCTGGGTTATACTGCCCTTTTTGTGTTCACTTGCACGCTTGTGCAAGGAACGTCTTGCCACAGTATGACTTTTGGGAGGTGTTGACCCTCCAATCCAATGCAGTGCTCAGTGTAGCAGGTGTGACCCCACCCCACCAATAGATGCCAAGCTGTCTATGACAGCAGTTCAAGTGCTGTGGTCATCACTTGAAAGGAAAACACTGCTGTAATCAGCAGTGGTAATGAGTGTGTATTTAGCATATTGATGTCACCCTTTCCCTTTGCTTGAAATCCCTCCCTCTGCTGCTGTCCTCTCTGCTCCCTCATTACTGCCCTCCCCCCACATTGTGTGCAAAGGGAGGTGCCCAATCTCCCTCAGCTCATGCCCATCCCCAAGCACACTGTATGGCTGACGGGGGTTCCCAATCCCCGTTGACTTCAACCCTGCAGCAAACTGCCAGGTGGCACACTGGGAGCCCACCCCAGCGTGCTCATATACCCCCTCCAGCACACTGTATTGCTGATAGGGGTGCCAAATCCCCATTGGCTCCAGCCCCCCTCCCAACAAACACCCATGTGGCACACTGGGAGCCCACCCCAGCATGCTAAAAACTTTGCACAGTTTTTTTAATTTATTTTTTTGTTTACCTGTAAAAACAGAAAACGATCTCTAGTTGAGTTCTGTGCCCCCAACCCACACCCACCCTCTGAGCACCCCACCTCCCCAAACCCTCCTTACACCATACTTACCTCTGGAGTCTGGCGTGACGATCTTCGGTGGACCGGGAACATGTCAGCACTCTTCAAAACTGACTGCAAACTGAAGAAATGCTGGTAAGCTGTATAATGGCATAAATGTTTTTTTTTTTCAACTTTGGTGCATATCTTGGTCATTTTTTCTAAAATTGACACCAAATTTTCAACATGGTGTTCTTGGGACGCCACCTCATGAATTCAGTCACAGTCATGCTGTTATTCTGTCCTGAAAGGTGATTTTTTGGTCACTGCGCGGAATCACCTTTCAGGACTGAGTACCAAAATTACAGTGTCGCTGTTCATGAGGTGGGCTCCCAAAAAGCCTATGTTGCAAATCTGGTGAAAGCATGCATAATGACTGTGTTACAAATCTGGTGAAAGCATGCATTGCGCAGTTTCCATGCACACTCGTAACTTTTCGAATTTGTAATATTTTCATTCCAGATTTTCAACATTGCCATTTTTTCACACCTCCTCATGAACAGTACAGCTGTCATTTTTCACATCCTGCCCAAAATGTGTTTTCACACATCCGGCGCACAACTGCGTGGTCGATGTGAGAAATCAGTGTTCAGGACAGATTATGAAAACCACAGTGACACTGTTCATTAGCAGAGGTCACAAAATGCCTATGTTGAAAATTTCAAAACATGACAGTGCTATGAGCATGCATTGTGCAGTTTCCACGCACACTTCTAACTTCGAGAATTTGTAATATTTCACTCCAGATTTTTGACACTGGCATTTTTTCACACCTCCTTATGAACAGTACAGCTGTCATCTTTCATACACTGGCCAAAATGTGTTTCTACACATCCGGTGCAAAATGGCGCAGTTGTTGTGGGAAATCAATGTTCGGTACTGATTAAGAAAATCATAGTGACACTGTTCATGAGCGGAGGTCCCAAAATGCCTATGTTGAAAATTTGGTGAGAAAATTCCACAAAATGACTGTGTTACGAGCGTGCACTGCACAGATTCCACACAGGCTCATAACCTTGAGAATGACTGGGGTATTAGGGTTCCTAAAACAGACAGTTAAGTATGAAGCTGAAATGTAAATTAGGTGCAAGGGGAGTTGCAGAGAGGTAATCTGTTGGGACATGGGTGCTGAAGGGACATGGATACAACTAAGGGGGAGGGCCTGCATAAATGCTAAACACCACTGCAAATACCTGCAAGCGAACGTTGGCATTGACAAATGCTTGTTATAATTTGTTGCAGTGCTGATATATTTGGTTTCTGTTTAACTTTCTTTTCTATGAAGATTTGCTAACTTCTCCCTTTCTTCTGTTTTTTCGTCCCTTTTTATTTTAGGTTATCTTTACAGATTTGAAGATTTTTTAATGATCTGAACTTTTTTCCCCCCAGATAGGTTTTTCCCTCTGCTCGGGGACACTGGGTAGGTTCTTCGCATGTACTCTCCTTGAGTGGACTCCTTCTGCCCTCCAGCTTGGGGCATTGTCCTACCTGCCCCTGTGCTCCCTTTTCCCATTTTCTCCCCACTAACCCGTGACCCTGGTACACGGATGCGCATGTGCATGGAGGCGCGCATGCTCTCCAAGGCCCTGGTGACAGCCTCTTCCTCCCACCCAGCCTAGCACCACGGCCCCCCCAGACCTGGCACTGCCATCAAGCCTCCACCTGGTGGCATCCGAGAGGTGGGGAAACCCCACGTCCCTCCCCAGGAGAGGAGAGCTGCCTAGCAGCAGCTCAATCCAACTCCTCCCCCTTTCCCCCGACTGACCCCCAATGACCCGGACTCATTCACGAACACAGGTCGCTGGCATGGAAAGAGGTAAGATGCCAGTGCCTCAGCCCACTTCACCACTGGGGCAGCTAATGATCTGAATTTTTAGACTTCCAGCAGCATATGCATAACTAGATTTTGATGTCCGTTTAATATATTTAAGATATTTTTCTAGATGACAGGTATTTGCCATATATACCCTTGTTAACTGTTGATTATATATTTGTGTATACCACCTTAGGTGCCCCATTTTTATATTTGCTTGCGAGCAGCGCAAGAAACATATTGCGGCAGCTTGGTGCCAAAGCAGGTTCTGGAGGTGCGGCACTGTTGAGGCCAATACTGGCATGGCATTTTGGGGCGTGTGTGATGTCCACCAATAATGGGGGACACAGCTGGTGACACTAATTTGGAACCTTGCCACCAACTTATGAAAAAATAGCAGCTGCAATCAGGGGCCACCTCGTCATTGCAGCATCAGCCATTTGCAGCAATGAGGAAGCGATTCGTCATTGCAGGGTGGGACCTTGCAGCCCTGATATTGTTTGTGAACATGGCAGCGGCTTGCCGCCTGTTCGCAAACAATATTAACCTCATCCCCTGCTGAGGGGGTGCTCAATCCCCCTGGCAGCATGTGCCCCCAACACATTTGTTTGCCGACGGGGGCCCCAATCCTCATTGGCTGCAGTACCCCAGATGTATGTTGCTGACGAGGGAGCCCACTCCTGCTGGCAGTATGCAACACTCTCACTTTTCTTGTCTCGCCGATGGGGTGCCCAATCCCCATCGGCATAATGCCCCTTTTCTTGTGTGCTGATGGGCTGCCCAATCTCGCTGGCATAATCAACCCCCACCCATTGTTGCATGCTGACAGGGGTGCCTAATTCACCATTGGCTACAGCGGCCCCCTCTAAAAAAGACTCAGTTGGCATGCTGGGAGCCCACTCCAGCGTCTCAGAAGATGCCAGAAGGTGAAGGAAGGAAACATATTCAATTCAGTGCTTCAGAGTAACTGGTAACTGGTATTTTTCTTTTAAACTTAGATTGTAGGCTTGTAGTGACACTATACTTTCTTTCTGTGTTGTTTTTACTTATAATTGTTTTTGGGCTGTTGAAAATTTAAAAAATAGTGGTGGTGTAATTCTGTGCTGTCTTTAATTGCTGCAAATTTTATCTTGGCTTGTCTGACTGTCCTGTAGCTGGGTGAAGGGTGTTAATTGTCTGGCCTCTGACCTCAGTTACATGATAACTGGAGGTGGGGCTTAGTCACAGTTAAAGCAGCAAACAGAAGTTCATCTTCTCAGAAGAAGCCAGAAGGTGAAGGAAGGAAACATATTCAATTCAGTGCTTCAGAGTAACTGGTAACTGGTATTTTTCTTTTAAACTTAGATTGTAGGCTTGTAGTGACACTATACTTTCTTTCTGTGTTGTTTTTACTTATAATTGTTTTTGGGCTGTTGAAAATTTAAAAAATAGTGGTGGTGTAATTCTGTGCTGTCTTTAATTGCTGCAAATTTTATCTTGGCTTGTCTGACTGTCCTGTAGCTGGGTGAAGGGTGTTAATTGTCTGGCCTCTGACCTCAGCTACGTGATAACTGGAGGTGTGTAGTCACAGTTAAAGCAGCAAACAGAAGTTCATCTTCTCAGAAGAAGCCAGAAGGTGAAGGAAGGAAACATATTCAATTCAGTGTTTCAGAGTAACTGGTAACTGGTATTTTTCTTTTAAACTTAGATTGTAGGCTTGTAGTGACACTATACTTTCTTTCTGTGTTGTTTTTACTTATAATTGTTTTTGGGCTGTTGAAAATTTAAAAAATAGTGGTGGTGTAATTCTGTGCTGTCTTTAATTGCTGCAAATTTTATCTTGGCTTGTCTGACTGTCCTGTAGCTGGGTGAAGGGTGTTAATTGTCTGGCCTCTGACCTCAGCTACGTGATAACTGGAGGTGGGGCTTAGTCACAGTTAAAGCAGCAAACAGAAGTTCATCTTCTCAGAAGAAGCCAGAAGGTGAAGGAAGGAAACATATTCAATTCAGTGCTTCAGAGTAACTGGTAACTGGTATTTTTCTTTTAAACTTAGATTGTAGGCTTGTAGTGACACTATACTTTCTTTCTGTGTTGTTTTTACTTATAATTGTTTTTGGGCTGTTGAAAATTTAAAAATAGTGGTGGTGTAATTCTGTGCTGTCTTTAATTGCTGCAAATTTTCCCCCCCCCTCTTCCCCCAACTCTTAATTATATGCCCTGATAAATCTGATTGACAGGAGCTAAACACAGGGTATAGTAAGAGGTGTGAAGTAGGAGGGCATAAGGGGAAGAAGACCACCCTCAGCACGACAAGTGTTTTGACTCATTTATTTATTTATTGGTTTTTTTCCTTAAAAAATATATATCTGAGGATCAGTTACAGGATTTTTAGTACTGTAAATAAATAAAAAGAGAACTAAGAGAGCTTCAGTAGCAGATAAGTAGTGGAATTGCAGTATAATGTGGGGAGTGGTGCAATGCAGTGGCTGTGGGGCAGCCATATTCAGGCAGACCTTCTGGACACTGAGGCGCTGCCCTATCTGCATGCATCTCTCGGGACTGAGGGATGAGGTAGCCAGACTCAGAGTGGAAGTAAACTGGGTCAGGAGTACCATCACCCCTGTCCAGGAACCACCCAGTCCAATGCAGCTGCCTCAAAGGATGCCGAGAACGAGGAGCACTTGGATGACAGTGGGCTCAGGGAGGGTTAGAGCAGTCAGGCAGAGGCACATCCCAGATCCTATTCTTCTCAAGAACTCATATGCCACACTGGCAAATGAGGACAACCAAATAGAGGTACCCAGGGAAGTGGAAGGAAAGGATGTGGAGGTTAGGCAAGGAGGTGACCTCAGTGGGGAAAGCAGTGGACCCCAGAGGAGGAGGAAGCTAATCCTGGTGGGGGACTCCATCATAAGAGGGATCCAGCTAGGAACACAGGAGGGGGAGGACAGGGAGGTGAGGTGCCTACCAGGTGCCACGGCATGGAGGGATGGAAGGAAGATACTGGGGATCACTGGGAAGGCAAGACAGGAGGGTGAGCTGGATGTCATTATCCACCTAGGTACTAATGACTTGGCAAATGGGGAGCCAAAGGACGTTCAGGAAGAGTTTAGGAAACTGGGGAGGGGTCTCAAGCAAGTAGCTACTTCTGTCACTTTCTCAGAAGTACTACCTGTGAGAGGCAAGGGAGAGCATAGGAGTGCATGCACCAGGAACTTTAACTCATGGTTGAAGAACTGGTGCTGTGAGGAAGGGTTTGGATTCATTAGTGACTGGGGACCCATCTGGAGGGATGGAGGTTTGTTCAAGCCTGACGGCCTGCATCCATCCTGGAGGGGAATCCAAGCACTCAATGATAAGTTTAAATGCTACATTGACAAGCATTTAAACTAGCAAAGGGGGGTGGCAGGCCAGCAAGGATGGTACCTACTTACTCACCCCCTACAGCTAGTAATGGAACCAGTGAACCAGAGGAGTGGCTATCTCTGCAAAGCAGTGTGCAAAAGTTGGAGATTAGTGTCCAAAAGGTGGATAAGCAGAAAAGGGGCAAAATTCAGCAGAAGGGCAGACAGCAAGGAGAACCAGGGATAAATGACAACCAAGGAAGGGGCTGGAGTAGAACAGTGAAGCAGTCTAGGGAGGTCAAATCATGGAAAGCCATGTGTGCAAATGCCAGGAGCCTTAGCAACAAGATGGAAGATCTGGAGGCTGTCATGGTACAGTCAGACCTGGACATTGTGGCCATCACTGAAACCTGGTGTAATGATAACCATGACTGGGAGATGGTCATACCTGGCTACAACATATTCAGAAGAGACAGAGCAGGCAGGAAGGGAGGAGGAGTGGCACTGTATGTGAAAAATGACATAAGGCCACACAGATCCAGGAGAGAACAAAATGGGGAGAGATACTGTGGGTTAAGCTGGAAAGGAAAATGGGGCCAGCCATCCGCACAGGTGTGGTCTATAGACCACCAGCCCAGGAGGAAGAAACAGATAGGGAGTTGATGCTAGCCATCCAAAGGATGGCAGACAAGGGTGAGGTAGTACTGGTTGGAGACTTCAATATACCAGATGTGGACTGGAGCATCCCAGCAGCAGCATCAACTAGGAGCAGATTTATCCTGGACTCCTTCAGGGTGCCTTCCTCAAGCAACTGGTCATGGAACCAACTCGTAGAAGGCAATACTGGACCTTGTGCTCACAAACAGGGACAGTGTGATGGGGTAACAGTGGGGGAGCACCTGGGTAACAGTGACCACCAGTCATTGTGGTTTGAAATCACAGAAAGAGCAGAACCAAACCACACAAAAACACGTATCCTGGATTTTAGGGGGCAGACTTTGGGAAAATGGGAGATGCTTGAAAGAGGCATTAAGGGAATGGGACAGGAATCAGGGATTGAGGAACAGTAAGGTATTTAAAATGGGGATTATAAGAACAACAGAATTATGCATTAAGCAGGTTAGCAAGAGGAAAAGAAAGAGGAGACCATTATGGTTTTCCAAAGAGGTAGCAAAGAAAGTGAAAGCCAAAAGATTGCATTCAGGCAATACAAAAATACACAGGCAGAAGGGATAGGGAGAAGTACCAGGAGAAACAAAGGGAGGCAGGGAAGTCAGTAAGGGAAGCCAAAGCTCAGACAGAAGAACACATTGCAAAATCAGTGGTTAAAGGGGACAAAACCTTTTACAGGTACATAAGTGAAAAAAGAAGGACAAAGGGAGGGATAGTGAGACTGAAGGGGGAGGATGGGAGCTGCGTGGAGGATGACAACAGTAAAGCTGACATATTGAACAGGTATTTCTGCTCAGTCTTTACTAAGGAAGAGGGGGGTAATCGGTCTGAAGGGAGTACAAGGGGTGAGAATGGTGCAGAAATGGACACAAGTCCCTTTACACGAGAAAGGTCCTGAAGGAACTGGAAGTAATAAGAGCTGATAAAGCAATGGGGCCAGATGGGGTGCACCCCAGGGTCCTTAAAGAACTAAGAGAGGTGGTGGCTGAACCTCTGGCTATCCTGTTCAGCCAATCACTGGAAACAGGGGAGGTACCCAAAGACTGGAGGACAGCAGATGTAGTCCCCTTATACAAAAGTGGGAACAAAGAGGAAGCAGGGAACTACAGACCAGTCAGCCTCACCTCGGTAGTGGGAAAGATCATGGAAGCATCACTGAAGGAGAGATTGGTGGAACATCTGGTTGTCAATGGACTACAGGACCCAAGGCAGCATGGTTTCACCAGGGGAGGTCATGTCAGACCAACCTCATTGAATTTTTGACTGGGTGACTAGGAGGTGGATCAGGGAGGGCAGTGGACATGGCCTATCTGGACTTCAGCAAGGCCTTTGACACTGTGCCACATAGAAGACTATTACACAAACTGGGGAATATGGGTGTGGGCAGAAACAGTAGTGTGGTGGGTAGGTAACTGGCTGGGTGGCAGGACACAGAGGGTGGTGGTAAATGGCTGTCACTCCACAGAGGGAAGAGTGACCAGTGGGGTACCACAGGGATCAGTGCTGGGACCGGTCCTATTCAACATCTTCATCAGTGACATTGCACAGGATATAGAAGGCAGAATTTCACTGTTCGCTGATGACACAAAGCTCTGTCACAGAGTAGACACACCAGAGGGTGTAGACAGAATGAGAAGCAACCTGCAGAAACTTGAAGAATGGTCAAGGGTTTGGCAGTTGAAATCCAATGCAAAGAAGTGCAAGATAATGCATATGGGGCACAAAACCCTGGCACAATATATCAGTTGGGGGTGAGGATATAGCATGCACCAAGCAGGAAAGGGATCTTGGGGTTGTCATCTCTGATGACCTCAAGGTAGGAAACAGTGTGACAAGGCATCAGGTAAAGCAAATAGGATGCTGGGATGTATAGGCAGGGCATCACCAGCAGGAAAAGGGAGGTCATAATTCCACTATACAAGACACTAGTGAGGCCCCACCTGGAGTACAGTGTACAGTTCTGGAGACCATACCTACGTAAGGACATAGACAGGGTAGAGAAGGTTCAGAGAAGGCAACAAAGATGGTGCATGGGTTGCATCACAAGTCCTATGAAGACAGATTGAAGGAACTGAACATGTACTCCCTGGAGGAGAGGAGGGAGAGAGGGGATATGATAGAGACATACAAGTATCTTACAGTGAGGAACAGGGTGCAGGAAAACACTATTTTAAGCGAAAAAGATGTTTCAGGACTAGAGGGCATGGGATGAAGTTGGAGGGGACGATTCAGAGGAAACATGAGAAAGAATTTCTTCACAGAACGGGTGGTGGACAAGTGAACACCCTGCCAGAGGAAGTGGTGGGGGCTGAAACAATCACGGGATTTAAGAATGCATGGGATAGACATAAAGGAATTCTAGAGGTCAGGGGTAAGGGAAATAGACTTCTAGGAAAACAAACTGAACTTACAAGCTCAAATGGGCAGACTAGGTGGGCCATAGGCCCTTATCTGCCGACACTGTCTATGTATCTATGTATCTATGACACATTGCCCTGTAAACAAAAAAACGTCCTGCGATGTTTTTTTTTTTTTTACCTGTAACGAAGGAAACAGTCCCCTGGCAGTCTCCCTGGCCCCTCCCACAACCTGCACCCACCCACTGTGCACCCTACCTCCCCACCCCCACCCTATACTTACCTCCAGAGTCTGTGCACCATCTTCGATGGACCGGGAACATGTCTGCACTCTTCAAAGCTGACTCGTAACTGAGGAAATGCCGGTAAGCTGTATAATGGAATAAATAGAGTTTTTTCAACTTTTATGCATATCTCAGGCATTTTTTGGAATTTTGCCACCAAATTTTCAACATGGGTTTTTGGAACTCCTTCTCATGAATTCTATCACTGTCATGGCGTTACTCGGCCCCGAAAGGTGATTTTTGCGGTCACTGGGCGGAATCACCTTTTGGGACTGATTAACAAAATGACAGTGTTCATGAGGCGGGCTCTCAAAAAGCCTATGTTGCAAATTTGGTGGGAAAATCAAAAAAAATTGACTATTTTACTAGCATGCATTGCGTAGTTGCTACGCACGCTTGTAGCTTTGCGAATTTGCAATATTTTCACCCCAGATTTTCAACATTGGCATTTTTTCAGACCTTCTTGTGAACAGTACAACTGCCATTTTTCACACCCTGGATAAAATGTGTTTTCGCACTTCCGGCGCGGAATAGCGCAGTCGGTGTGGGAAATCAGTGTTCTGTACATATTAAGAAACTGACAGTGACACTGTTCTTGAGCAGAGGTATACTCCATAAAATGACTGTGTTATGAGCATGAGCAGAAGTGTTAAAATGGCTATGTTAAAAATTTGGTGAAAAAATTCCCCAAAATGACTGTTTTACGAGCATGTGTTGCGCTGTTCTTATGCACGCTCGTACGCTCATGAATTTTCTCTATTTTCACTCCAGACTTTCAACATTTCCATTTTACCACACCTCCTTATGAGCAGTACAGCTGTCATTTTTCACATCTTGCCCAAAACGTGTTTTTGCGCATGTAGCGCACAATAGCGCAGTCAGTGTGCGAAATTAATGTTTGGCACAGATTAAGAAAATCACAGTGACACTTTTCATGAGCAGAGGTGTTACAATGGCTATGTTAGAAATTTGGTGAAAAAAGTCCATAAAATTACTGTGTTACGAGTGACCATTGCGCAGTTTCCACACACCCTGGTAAGTTCATGGATTTCTAATATTTTTAGTCCAGATTTTTACCACTGGCATTTGTCCACACTTGCTTATGAACAGTACAGCTGTCATTTTTCACACCATGGCCGAAATGTGTTTTCGCACTTCCAGCACAGAAATGCGTGGTTGCTGTGGGAAATCACTGTTTGGGACACAGTAAGAAAATCACAGTGACACTGTTCACGAGCGGAGGTTCCAAAATGCCTGTGTCGACAATCTGCTGTAAAAAATCCCCAAACTATTGCATTATGGGTGTGCATTGCGCAGTTTCTACACATGCTTGTGACTTCACCAGTTTTTATGTTGCTTGCAGGCATGTGCAAGAAACATAGTGCCATCATCGGAGATTTCGGAGGTGTGTCACCTCCTCCTCCAATTCAGTCAGTGAGCTGGCAAGTGAGGCCCCTGTAATCCAATGCATTTTGGAGCTGTCTATGACACACTCCAAAATGCAGTGGCATACAGTTGAAAGGGAGAGCTACGCCACAGTGAGCACCGATAAGAAGCGTAGCTCCCCCACACGCAGGTGTGCGCGCCCACAGGTACTGTGTAGCCGACGGGTGCCCAATCCCTCACCGCCGAGCCGCGCCTGTCCCCCTCAGAAAGTTGGTGCCACGCTGGGAGCCCACCCCAGCGTGGCAATCAGTCCTTTGGCCGACGGGGTGCCCAATCCCCTGGCTGAACAGCCCCCTGCCCTGTGCCACACTGGGAGCTCACCCCAGCATGGCAAGCGCTCCCACGACATCTTTTTAAACCTATAAAACAAAACGGTCCCGCTGCCGTGCTCCGACCCTCACAACCCGCACCCACCCACAGCGCACCCAGCCTCCCCACACCCCCCTCACCCCATATTTACCTCCAGACTCTGGTGTGACGATCTTTGGTGGACTTGGAACACGTCTGCACTCTTCAAAGCCGACCGCGAACTAAGGAAATGCCGGTAAGCTGTATAATGGGCTAGATAAGGGGGGATTCAACTTGATTGCATATCTCAGGCATTTTTGGGAATTTTTGGACCAAATTTTCAACATGGGGTTTTTAGGACCCCTTCTCATGAATGATGTCACTGTCATGGCGTTATTCGGGCCCAAAGGGTGATTTCGCGCAGTGACTGTGCAGTGACTGCAAAATCACCCTTTGGGCCTGAATACCACCATGACAGTGACATCATTCATGAGAAGGGGTCCCAAAACCCATGTTGAAAATTTGGTCCAAAATTCCAAAAAATGACTGTTTTTCGAGCGTGCGTTGCGCAATTCCTACGCAGACTCGTAATTTCGCGAGATTTCAATATTTTCACTCCAGATTTTCAACATTGCCATTTTACCACACCTTCTTATGAGCAGTATAGCTGTCATTTTTCACATCTCACCCAAACTGTGTATCCACCCTTGTAGCACAGAATGGCGCAGTCGGTGTGCGAAATCAATGTATGGGACAAATTAAGAAAATCACAGTGACACTGTTCATGAGCAGAGGTCTTAAAATGGCTATGTTGAAAATTTGGTAAAAAAATTCCTAAAAATGACTGTTTTACGAGCGTGCGTTGCGCAGTTCCTCGCGGGCTCGTGAGATTCACAAATTTTCAATATTTTCACTCCAGATTTTCAACATTGCCATTTTACCACACCTCCTCATGAGCAGTACAGCTGTCATTTTTCACATCCTGCCCAAAACATGTTTCTGCCCTATGAAGCGCATAATGGCGCAGTCGGTAGTGCGAACTCAGTGTATGGGACACATTAAGAAAAATCACAGTGTCACTGTTCATGAGCAGAGATCTTAAAATGGCAATGTTGAAAATTTGGTGAAAGAATTCCTAAAATGACTGTTTTACAGTGTGCGTTGCACAATTCCCCATAGCATCCATAGGTTTGCGAATTTTCAATATTTCCACTCCAGATTTTCAACATTGCCATTTTACCACACCTCCTTATGAGCAGTACAGCTGTCATTTTTCACATCCTGCCCAAAATGTGTTTCCGCCCATGTAGCGCACAATGGCGCAGTCGGTGTGCAAACTCAATGTATGGGACACATTAACAAAATCACACTGACACTGTTCATGAGCAGAGGTCTTAAAATGGCTATGTTGAACATTTGTGAAAAATTTCCTAACAATGACTGTTTTACGAGTGTGCGTTGCGCAGTTCCTACGCACGCTGGTAAGTTCGCAAATTTTCAATATTTGCACTCCAATGACTTCCAAATACCTAAACAGTACATAGAAGCAAGCAACATTCGGCATTGACAAATGCTTGTTTTAATATTTTCACTGCAGATTTTCAACATTGCCATTTTTTCCACCTCCCCATGAACAGTACAGCTGTCATTTTTCATATCCTGTTCGAAATGTGTTTTCACACCTGTGGTGCCAAATGGTGTAGTCGCTGTGCAAAATCAGCTTTCAGCTACCAAACTGATATTGCCACTGTTCATAAGGTGGGGGTCACAAAAAACACATGTTGAAAACTTGGAGTGAAATGCCAATGAACGCCTGAGATGTTAGGGTTTCCGACCATAACGCCCCACCCTGTAGAGATTGACAGGCATCAGGGGTGTGACTTGAGATTCTTGCCTGTAATACTCATACCCTTCCACACCCTGCAGCCAGTGAGAGGCATCGAGGTGTGCCTTGGACTGTTTGGCTCCAAAGTTCACCCCATTCTCCTATACTGCACCCATCTCACTGTATTTCCTGATGGAATGGGGTGAGCATAAAGGCCAAAGCCCCAAGGCACACCGTAACCTGTCGGTGTCTGCAGGAGTGAGGGTGTGGCCGAATAGCATGCTTAGATTGCCTGACAACCCAAAGGGACACCCCAATGCCTGTCAGTCTCTGCAGGGCGGTGGCGGGATTGGCTGCAGTTCAATACCATTCCTATTATGCAGCTCTCTAATGCCTACACTATCAATGTCAATGCCAGCAAGCAAACATTCGACATTGACAAATGCTTGTTTATATAGTCTGTCTTCTGCGTTCTGTTCTGTTCTGTTCGCTGTATTCATACTGGGGTGTTTTTTTATGAAGATTGCGCAAAAATATTTGTTTACTGCACTTTTTTATGGTTTGTTATCAGGGGTTAAATTATTTAATGTGCCTATTTAAACTATTGTTACTTCCACTTTAAATGGCCTGTATTAATCTGTTACCATGCTGGCAGCCCTTGCCTCCTTGAGGAAGGATCCCTGTTAGATCTGAAGCAGCGGGTATTTGTGTTTTGGCAATAAACTCACCAGATCTCAGCAGCATTAATGCTATTTTCTGTGTTTTTATTTTGTGCAGCTTGATGTTTTGGCTAGTTCCTGGCCATATTCTTCCTTCTTGTCATTTGTTTGCTGCAGCATGAGGTTTGGTTGTTATGCCACACTCTGCTTTTTGTTCACTTACTGTGTGACCCTGAGCAACTCATGTAACTTCCTTTTGCTTCACCTCTCTGTAATCTATCTGCTCTTTGAATCGTGTATACCTAAGATTGTAATATAGCGTGCATGAAAGGTTCTGTAAAACCAATGTTTTACTTTTCCTTTAGAGTGTTAGGGGTCAGGGAGAGGGACTGTTGGCAAATGTGTCAGGTGGGGGGGACCATCAGGAAGCCTGATATGCCATGGGAGAGAGAAGGTAGACCTTTGACATAGGGCCTTTGCCCCATAAAGGAAAAGACTTCGTTACAGTTAGTGAGTAGGAAGTATTCTTAAAGATTGTGTTGGGAAGGGGAGACTGGCTCGAATGCAGTTCCAGAACCTTCCTGGTTTTGCCCCCCTCTTCTCCAGCTAATTAGTTCTGTTAAGAAAAACTTGTCAGGCTTGATTCTCAAAGGTTGGCGAAGGGCTTTCACAAGCCCTGCATCAAACTGTGCAGCTGCCCTGAACACTTTGGCGCACAGTGTGCCCGATTCTGGTAGGGCACGTGCCTTTGTGACACTACATCCCTTTTACAGTGGCTTGTACCAAATACTTGGTGCAAACCCCGTAAAAAGGTCGATAAAGTTAGACCAGCAAAAGCTGGTCTAACTCTCCGCATGTGGCACACGGAGGGCTAGGGGAATGAGAATCCTAACTGCAGCCTGGGGAATGCCGCAAGCCTCCTGTGCCATGCATTCAGTTTGGCTTGAGAATCAAGCTTGTCAACTCTAAACCTAATTACATGAGCAAAAAGTAGTGGTATGACTTAACCAGATTTGACATGGACTTTCAGTATGTGAAAAAACTATCATTCTGTATTTGTGGCTTTAAAAACAAATATTACCCCCTGAATTTGATCGAGGGTTTTGAGTGACATATTTTAAAGAAAGGGTTAAAAAAATCTTGAAACCTGATTGGCTGACAGCAGTCACAAGGCATAAGTTTATTAGGCAACAGAGCCCTCTAAAAAAAGAGCCAGCACTGTCCCTGCATAAGGACTATTTTACATATAAAATGTATTGTGTTCTTTAAATGTTTTTAAATACTTTTTTAAAATTTTGTTTTGCAAAAGTCAATTTTCTAAGTGTAATAAGACCCTTCAGGTGTGGGGTGTTGAGGAATACCTGCACTTTCAGGGACTACAAGGCCCTATGCCTGCAGTATTGGGACTCATTATACCCTGGGCATGCAGGTATCCACCAACACCCTACACCCTGTCGTGTCTTTTCGCTTAAATAAACCATAACAGCAAACCATGGCAGTACTTTTTCGTTTGTACAGTATAATATAAGGTCAGTCACTGTCTGAGTTTGTTGGTTTGTTGCAGATAAAGAATATTTTGCATTCCTCTTACAAGTCTGTTATGTGAGTTAAGCTACCATAGTTTATACCAGAATGTTGTGGATTCCACAGCAGTTAAATATGTTTTGAAGAAACAAAGCACTTAAGAGAGGGCAGGCAAGGGTGATTTAGGTAATTAGAACAATCAGGTAGGTCCAGACCAATACATGATCACATTGGTCATGATGGAGAAAGCAAGTAGCATTCTGGGAAAAGTAGCTATCTCACCAATAGTATGCCATTCATTGCAAAGGGAAAACAGCTACAGTTCCCAGATCCCATCAGCATTTTTCTGCCAATATTTCCTAAACTTTCTGCCGTGCAGTGTTACAGTACAGATCCCATTCCCTACATCCTCTATAGCTTTGCATTACAGCTGCACACAGGTCATCACCTTCTGTTGTGTTGCTACCCCTTGCAGGGCTAAAATAGGATAATTTCCCTTTTTATGTTTGCTTGCACGCATGTGCAAGAAACATAGTGCCATCATCCGAGTTTTGGAGGTGTGGCACCTGTTTTCTAATTCAGTCAGTGTGTTTGCAGGTGCGGCTGCAGTTCTCCAATGAATGCTGCAGCTGTCTATGACAGCAGTTGAAAATGCAGTGCTGTACAGTTGAAAGGAGAGCTCCACTTCAGTGAGCAGTGCTCCCCATCCACACATGTATGCATTGTGTGCTCATCATTCCCTCACATGCACACTGTATGGCGAGCCAGGGGTTGCCCAATCCCCGTCGACACGCCAAAAGCTTACCAGGTGCTACACTGGGAGCCCACCCCAGCATGGCAAAATTGTTATGGCCAACAGGTGCCTAATCCCATCGGCCCAGGCCGCCCTGCAACAGTTTTCCAGCTGCTGGGAGCCCTCCCCATCATGGCAAACGTCCGCATCATCTTCCTAAAAAACAAAACCTGTAAACAAAAAACATTCCCTCGGCGGTCTCCCTACCCACCTGCGCCCACCCTCTGCACATCCTACCTCCCCACACCCCCCTCACTTCATACTTACCTTCAGAGGCCAGCGAGACGATCTTTGGTGGACTGGGAACATGTCTGCACTCTTCAAAGCTAACCGCGAACTGAGGAAATGCCGGTAAGCTGTATAATGCAATAAATAGGAATTTTTCAACTTTAATGCATATCTCAGGCCTTTTTTGGAATTTTGGCACCTAATTTTCAACATGGGGTTTTTGGGACCCCTCCTCATGAATTCTGGAACTGTCATGGCGTTAATGAGGCCTAAAGGGTGATTTTGCAGTCACTGCGTGAAATCACCTTTTGGGACTGATTAATGAAACGACAGTGCCAGTGTTCATAAGGTGGGCTCTCAAAAAGGCTATGTTGCAAATTTGGTGAAAAAAATTCCTAAAAATGACTGTTTTACAAGCGTGCGTTGCGCAGTTCCTAGGCACGCTCATAAATTCTCTAATTTTTATTATTTGCCCTCTGGATTTTCAACATTGCCATTTTACCATGCCTCCTTATGAGCAGTACAGCTGTCATTTTTCACATCTCGCCCAAAATGTGTTTCTGCGCATGTATCGCACAATGGCGCATTCGGTGTGCGAAATCAGTGTAAGGGACACATTAAGAAAATCACAGTGACACTGTTCATGATCAGAGGTCTTAAAATAGCTATGCTGAAAATTTGAAGAAATTTCTAAAAGTGACTGTTTTATGAGTGTGTGTTGCGCAGTTCCTACGCACGCTCTTAAGTTCGCGAATTTTTAATATTTGCACTCCAGATTTTCAACATTTCCATTTTACCACACCTCCTTATGAGCAGTATAGCTGTCATTTTTCACATGTCACCCAAAATGTGTATCCCTGCATGTAGTGCACAATGGCGCAGTTGGTGTGTGCAATCAATATTTGGGACAGATTAAGAAAATCACAGTGACACTGTTCATGAGCAGAGGTCTTGAAATGGCTATTTTGGAAATTTGGTAAAAAAATTCCCAAAAATGACTGTTTTAGGAGTGCATGTGCGCAGTTCCTATGCATGCTTCGCAAGTCTGTGAATTTTAATATTTGCACACAGGGCCTGGATATTCAAACTCGCCAGGCTGTGGCACAAGCTGGGCAAAGTTCAACTTTATTCACTTAGGGGGTGTAGCCTGGGCGATATTCAACGGAGCTGTGCTATGGCACAGCAGCTTTGAATATCGCACCCTGGCCACCCCCACTGTGCATGGCATAGTGGCACGGCGCCAGCGCAAGTGGCCAGAGTGGAGCATGGAGAAGCACTAGTGCAAGTGCCATTGAGCCATGCACAGCACCTGTGATATTTAAAAGGGGACATGCAAATGGGGTCATAATTTATGCAAGGCGCACAGGGGGCCATTTGCATCTCATTATGGCCCCATTTGCATGCCATTAGCATGCAGGTGTGCCAATCCCTGACGACTTGCACCTGGCGCTCTGCCAGGCAGTAGCCGTTGGGGACCGATGCCCCCTCCAGCCCGATAGCAGGCATTCATGTAAAAGAACACCCCCATCCAATATTCCTGGTGGTCCAGTGGACCGCTATGTGCCTGATCGCAGGCATTTGTGTAGAAAATAAGCCCCCCCTCCTATATCCCTGGTGGTCCAGTGGACCTCTATGTGCCCGATCGCGGGCATCGGTATAATACCCCCCCATGTCCAATATCCCTGGTGGTCCAGTGGACCAATCACGCCGATCGCGGGCATCTGTAACACAGAAAATACCCCTACTACCCTGGTGGTCTGAGTATCCCCTCCCCACGCCCACTGAGCCCCACCGCCCAACTCCCCCATCATCCGGTGGGTGGCGGCACCACTCGCCTGCTGCCCTGCCGCCCACTGACTGACAGCTCGGTGGGGCTGCACGCCCGTGGTTCACAGCATGGTCAATGGGCATGCAGCCCATACCATACTACTCCAGTCCAGATTGTGAATGAATCATTTACATATCTGGACTGAAATGCTCTGTTATGAGCTGCCGCCCGATGGCTCATGTTGTCGAGCCAATGGGGCAGCTCGAGCTGTCAATCAGCGGTGGCGAGGCGGCAGGCGGTGGTGCTACCCGCCAGCAACGGGGGCGGCGGTGAGGCTCAATGAAATGAGAGAAGTACTAGAACACCAGGGTAATAAAGGCTGTTGTATTACGAATGCCAGCGATCGGCAATCCACTGGACCACCAGGCAATGAACATGAAAGTACCCGATACCCTGTCGAACACATAGTACTGAACCAACAAAGATATAGAAATTCATCAGAGGATGCCCATGATGGGGCATAGGGCGCTGCCAGGTGCGGCAGGAACTCGGGTGACCACCCACAGGTGGCAGCTGCCGTGTTGTGCCCTGCAATGTGGCATCTCACCTGTGGGTGGCCATCACTTGTTCCTTTTTTTTTTGGCTTAACTTTGTGCAAGCACAGGTAGGGGTTGTGCATGCATGACTCTGCACATCCCGGGCTGAATATTGGGCTGTGCAGGTTATGCATGGGCACGCCCCCCCGACCTGTGCCTGCATACATTACTGATGCGCTCTGGCGCATCGGGATTTGTGTGGCGCACTTTTCCCTTTTGAATATCGGCGCGGGGTGCATCAGTGGGTTGTGCATGGCGCAACACTGTTGCACCATGCGCAACCCTTTTAAATATCTGGGCCCAGATTTTCAACATTGCCATTTTATTACACTTCCTTATGAGCAGTACAACTGCCATTTTTCACATCTCGCCCAAAATATGTTTCCGCACATGTAGTGCACAATGGTGCAGTTGGTGTGCGAAAGCAATGTTTGGGACAGATTAAGAAAATCACGGTGACACTGTTCATGAGCAGAAGTCTTAAAATGGCTATGTTGAAATTATTGACAAAGATCCATAAAATGACTGTGTTACGGTGAGCATTGCGAGTTTCCGCACCCTCGTAAGTTCATGAATTTGTAATATTTTCAGTCCAGATTTTCACTAGTGCCATTTTTCCACACTTCCTTATGAACAGTACAGCTGTCATTTTTCACAACATGGCTGAAATACGTTTTCACACTTTCAGCGCAAAAATGCGTGGTCGCTGTGGGAAATCATTGTTCCTGACAGATAAAGAAAATCACAGTGACACTGTTCATGATCGGAGGTCCCAAAATGCCTGTGTTGACAATCTGCTGTAAAACATCTCCAAAATAATAACATTACGGGTGTGTGTTGCACAGTTTCTACACACGCTCGTGACTTCACCAGTTTTTAATATTTTCACTGCAGATTTTCAACATTGCTATTTTTACACCTCCCCATGAACAGTACATCTGTCATTTTTACATCCTGTTCGAATATGTTTTGCACCTGTGGTGCTAAATGCCGTAGTCACTGTGCAAAAGCAGCTTTCAGCTAACAAACTGATATTGCCACTGTTCATAAGGTGAGGGTCACAAAAAAAACATGTTGAAAATTTGGAGTGAAAATACCAACGAAAGCCTGAGGCGTTAGGGTTTCCAATCATAAAGCACCACCCTGCAGAGAATGACTGGCATCAGGAGTGTGACTTGGGATTCTCACCTGTAATGCTCATACCATTCCACACCCTGCAGCCAGTGAGAGGCATCAAAGTGTGCCTTGGACTCTTCGGACCCAAAGTTCACCCCATTCTCCTATACCGCACCCATCTCACCATGTTTCCTGATGGAATGGGGTGCACATAAGGGCCAAAGACCCCAAGGCACACCGTGACACTTGTCGGTGTCTGCAGGGTAGGGGGTGGTAAAATGGTGTGGCCATTATGCCTGACGACCCAAAGGCACACCCCAATGCCTGTCAGTCTCTGCAGGGTGGTAGTGGGGTTGGCTTCAGTTCAGTACTTCACTGCCATTCCTATTATTCAGCTCTGTAACTCCTACACTACCAATGCCAATGCCAGCAAACAAACATTTGACATTGACAAATGCTTGTTTGTTTTAGACACCCATCAGTCTGCTAACAAGAAGTCTGCTTCTAGCTTCACTAACCAGTCTTAAAAATCTCATCAAGACTGGGGGGGGTTCTTACCATTCATTACCTATTAGGCATGAGGATGACATACACGAATGATTCCAGTTCCTCGCTAGTGTTGACCTGACAGACTTGCAATGATCACATTACTGTTTCACATGTAAGAAGGCCCTCAGGGTGTCTTCTTAGGTGCCTGTTCGTGGGGCATCTCAAGGATCCAAAGGCACTCCAGCCAAACATTATCACTGGGTCACTGCATATGTTTCAGTGGCTACCCTGTATTGTGGGCTCGACAATGTTGAGGGGCCTGAGGCCTTTAATCTCCTTGTTGGTAGGGGGGAGGGGGTATTGAAGGTATAGATAGAAAATAGCACAGTGCCCCTTCCAAGAGAAAAGTTAAAGTGGGCCTGGTATAAGTAAGGTACAACCCCTAGGAATGCAGTACCTACCCACCTTCTTGCTGGATCACTTCACCCATGAACCAGCACATTGAAGTTACAGTCAACACAAAACTTACTCAGATAAGTTATTCAGACAAAACAACAAGGGATTTAGTTAGGGTCAAGTTTCAGGCCCTAATGGGAGAAAGGGTATTCGAAGCAATAAGACAAGACAGAAACATAGAAGCTGTTGGCAGAAAAGGACCTCTTGCTCACCTAGTCTGCCACTAAAGTCCCTACCTACTATGGTACTGTAGACCCTATTTAATCTCTGGCCTTACCCCCACCTCCCACCCTGTTACTATGGTCCCCCTGTGTCTATCCCATGCATGTTTGAATCCTGCAACTGTTGCTGTACCCACCATCTCTGCTGGGAGGCTGTTCCAGTTGTCCACTACCCTTTTCCTGAAGAACTATTTCCTCACATTCTCTCTAAGTCTCCCCCCTTCCAGCTTGATATCATGACTCCTTGTCCTTGTGCATTTCTTTCTGTGCAGGATGCACCCCTCCTCCCTGTCTATGTCCTTCTGGAGATGTGGTCTCCAGAACAGGACACAGTACTCAAGGTGGGGCCTTATCAGCAATCTATACAGGGGCAACACTACCTCCCTCTTTCTGCTGGTGATAGCCCTCCCTATGCACACCTGCATCCCACTAGCCCTCCCACCTGCCTTGTCGCACTACCTGGCCACCTTTAGGCCATCCAATATGATTACCCCGTGTCTCTTACCTGTTTGCTGGTCATCAGTACCACTCCACTCATTTTGTACTCTGCCTCCAGGTTTCTGTGCCCTAAGTACATGACTTTGCACTTCTTCACATTGAACCCCAGCAGCAATACCCTTGACCACTCCTTGAGTTTCCTCAGGTCTCTGCTTATCCTTTACACATACACACACACACACACACACACACACACACACACACACACACCGGAGTGTCCACCCTGTACACACAACACACACACACACACACACACACCCTGGAGTGTCCACCCTGTTGCAGATTTTGATGTCATTCATGAAGAGGTAGACCTTCCCTTCTAGCTCCTCTGGAATATCACTTATAAAGACATTAATGAGGTCAGGTCCCAGCACTGATCCCTAAGGCACTGATTTGCTGGTCACCCTCCTTTCCTTGGAGTGGACTCCATTTACAACCACCATCTGTCACCTATCCCTCGACTAATTTCTTACCCAGTTTACCACCTTTAGACTCGCTCCTAAGCTGCCCAGCTTGCTTCCTCGTCTCCTATGTGGAATACTGTTGAAGGCCTTACCAAATCTAGGTAGGCCATGTCCACCACTCCACCCTGATCTAATTCCTTGGTCACTCAGTCAAAAAAATATGTCAGATCTGTTTGACTTGACCCCCACCGCCCATGAATCCATGCTGCCTTGGGTCTTCTGACCTACTGGATTTAAGATATTCCAAAATTCTTTCCTTTAGCAGTGTTTCCATTAATTTTCTCATGACCAATGTCAGGCTGACTGGCCTATAACTGCCAGCCTCCTCCCTGCTAACACTTCTGAGAAGTGGGACTACATCATTCCTCCTCCAGTCCTCTGGAACCAGGGGTGTAGCCAGGAATTTCTGAGCTGCACACCAAGTGGACTCATCGCTACCGGCCCCCCCTTAGGGTGAGCTACCCCTCCACCACCGTCCATGTCCTCTCAGACGCTAGTGTCATTTTCTGTGTTGCATGCCAGCACACCATCATTCCACCACCAACAGGTGTCAGACTAACAGACTGGCATTTGGTTACAATACTGCATTGTGACAAGCCTCTATACCAGATTGACCAAGTTACAATGTTGCATTGTGACAAGCCTCTGTACCAGACTGGCCAAGTTACAATGTTG
Source organism: Neoceratodus forsteri (assembly GCA_016271365.2). Classification (NCBI taxonomy): domain Eukaryota; kingdom Metazoa; phylum Chordata; order Ceratodontiformes; family Ceratodontidae; genus Neoceratodus; species Neoceratodus forsteri. The sequence goes on from JADMNL010000025.1 coordinate 199,030,060, forward strand.
CATTGTAACAAGCCTCTGTGCCACATCAAGGTAGCCAGTCCCACAGAGGTTCATTCACACTAGCCAGCCGCCAGACTAGCTTTTAGTTACAATGTTGCATTGCGACAAGCCTCTGTGCCATATCAAGGTAGCCAGTCCCACAGAGGTCCATTCACACTAGCCAGCCACCAGACTAGCTTTTAGTTACAATGTTGCATTGCGACAAGCCTCTGTGCCATATCAAGGTAGCCAGTCCCACAGAGGTCCATTCACACTAGTGTCTTAATCTTACACTATCTAGTCACTATCCACTAACACAGAAGGCCCACATCCAAGCTCCCCACACCAGCCACTCAAAAGCCCTAAGCCCGAGAACCCAAAAGGTTCAGTACCATTACCAGTTTAGATGTAAGCAAGATCCAAATACTCACCCAGTCCACACAACATGCATACCAAATTCAACCACTGAAAACATACCCACAGTGGAGCATAGTTACACCCACTGCAGATAAGTACTTACCCACACAGCAGAGTCCGTCCACATTACAAAGAGGGTTGTGGTAAGCTAGATGGTGTTTTGGCTGGTGTTCTGATTCTTGTTCAGTTACATTAACAAACCATTGATAACAAAACAGCCTCATTCCAGGCACAGCATTGTGTAGGTACCTGCTCAGGTTCCAAACTGACTACATGCAAAAGCAAAGACAGTTGCAGAGCTTACAACCACAGTCATGCACTGCAGCCCACTCACAGCCAAAGTATCCAAAACCCACCACTGCAAGTGGCCACATACCCATAGCAGTGCTACAAGTAGTGTAAGTAACAGCTGAGCTCTCAGCCGCACATTCATGCTCTTCTGCCCACTCACACCCAAAGTATATATATATTGTGGTGAACCCATTAAAATAAAAAACTATTTAAAAGACAAAGAACCTCTGTGCTTCTGTGTTTTAATGGGTTCACCACAATATATCCAATGTACACTGCCTTAAGGGTAGCTGGTCCATTCCACTGGGGTGTCAAACAGATGAGGCATACTGATGAGTCCTGGCAGGACGAAACACGTGTCTATGTCTTCTGTTAGCACCCTTTGCAAACTGTGTGAGAGGCCTTTTGGCACCATGCAATTCTGCTTAAAGTTGGACCAGCATAACATTCTGTGGTGATTTGCATATGCAGCCCATGATGCTTTGCATTGTGTGGGCATGTGTGATTTTGTATTTTCTTGAAACTTGGCTTCCCAGCCAAATGCCCTTAGGGGTAACCCTTGCCTCAGTGTTTGCACACAGAGGTTCTTTGTCTTTTAAATAGTTTTTTATTTTAATGGGTTCACCACAATATATCCAAGGCACACTGCCTTAAGGGTAGCTGGTCCATTCCACTGGGGTGTCAAACAGATGAGGCATACTGATGAGTCCTGGTAGGATGAAACACGTGTCTATGTCTTCTGTTAGCACCCTTTGTAAACTCTGTGAGAGGCCTTTCGGCACCATGCAATTCTGCTTAAAGTTGGACCAGCATATTATTCTGTGGTGACTTACAAATAGAGATACTGATTAAACAGTATAACAGCCAATGGCCACTATTCCAGTAATGGCCATGTATCAGTTAACTTAGGTTGCCTGATTCTGGCATGAATAGTGGCCAAATAGTCATTACCCATTAAGACAGAGCTGCCAATGGGTACATACAACTGCAGTTGGTGAGCTTCACATTTCTGAATGAACCACCAAGCACACTGCCATTTTGTTTTTACAATGTTCCAACAAACACTAACCAAATACTGGGTGAGCAAAGGTGCAGAACACCGTGCGTTCACCCCGAGAGGTTCAGATTCCCCAAGCCTCTCCAGTTTAGTGTGTGAGGTCTGTGCGAATCAGAACCCCTCTTGGTGAACAAACTGGTTCTACACCTTTGCCCAGCCAGATTCTTTATACACTCAAGTTGTACCAGTTCACAAATGAATGATCTCTACAATCTCTTATAGGTCTCTACAGAAGAGAAGATTAGTTTGTGGTCTGCGAGATCAACATTCCGGAAAGAGACGTCCTGCCATAAAGAAGTTGCTACGGTTACTCCCCCCCCCCGTCATAAGCTAACAGCAAGTAATGCATTTCATGACATAATAAAGAGTTTTAATAAAAGAAACTGGTGCCTTTCTCTGTGTGTCCTTATAGTTCATATTTTCATATTACACAAAAGGATGCCACCTGTTGTGGCTCACTCCAGAATGAAGCGGGGGGGGGGCACCCATACAGCAAAAGTCAACCACACAAGCAGTATGAAAAAAACACCCCAAAAAATTGCAATTTATTACTGGTACAGTTTCAGTTTCATGACAGATCACAACACAGGATCTCTCATGAACCTGAAAAACATACAGTGAATCTGAGGGATGGCCAGTTTTCTTTTTTTTTTTTCCTTCTGAGAATCTGTCCCCATCCAGAGATTCAGATCAGGGAGATCAGCTAAATCAGTGCATGAAATTAAAGTGTCCCTCTCCAGGGAGGGCGACCCAGAGGAAAGCAATCAAACTGACAGCTAACACTGACATGTGCCTCTACTTGGGGAAGGGGGAGGATTTGGAGAAGACCAGGTGGCTAAGGCACACCAGTGGCTTCAGGAAACACAGGCAATTCCGGTAATGAAATGCTATATACAGATTCCTACATGATCTATAGCATTACTCTACAGCTGCGAATGTTACAGCATGCTGCAGAATACTGAAGAAACTGCCACATGAATTCCTAGCCTTCCAGTATCACATTTGTAGTGGGGCTGATGTGAGCTACAGTATGTCAGTCAGTTTCAGTCTCAAAATAGGTAGGTTATTATGCAATACCCTTGCAATCACCTGGCTAATGTCTCTGGTCAACTTTTACTGCTTGTTACTGAATTATTTCTCTGTATCTCACTGTTGTTCTTCTGCCCCATTGTATGTAAACTCCCAGGTCATCCCTGAAAATAGGCAGCTCTGCTATCTAGTGCACCTACCCGATGAACAAAAAACTAACTAAATAAATAAAACCTAACAACTCTATGGAACTTATTGCTTTTAAGGAAATTATGTTGTGTGCTGGATTGAGTCAGGTAAATGTAATGCAAGAGATATCAGGTTTGAACTTTGTGTGGAGCTTTTTTTTATTTACACTACTTTTATTTATGTTCTCATGTTCCCCCTTCATGTTTCTCATTATCTTGAAATTCCAATTTATAACAATACCCCCCCCACACACACACAGATGAAGTCCAGTAGTGTGGTTGTAGAAATTCCTCCACTGGTAACAAATACTGCCCCCCCAACTTCTAATAAAAGCCAGTCCCCTCTCCATTTCACCCACCTGTACCACACTGTACTTTTAACATACAGGTAAAGCAACTTATAACACAATGGGAAAACACAAGGATATAAATTAAAAGGTTGGAGCCTGTTTGAAAACACCACCCATTCTGAGTTGGAGCAAAGCACAAATGCATTTTCTAGTATAACTCCCATTTAGAACCTGTCCATTTGTAGGAATATACTGTCTGACTTGATCTGTATTCTAACCTACCTGTACTATATACTATGTACCTGTACTATATACTATGTATTGTATAATCTCATCTCATTTTATGTATTTCTCCCGGGTCGTGTCTGAAAATAGTCAACTTTGGCTAGCGCACCTAACCCGGTTAACAAAAACTAAATAAATAAATATTTATGGAAAAATGCATTGACTGTTCCATCCAGGCTTGACAGATAAGGACAAGTGAAATTGTTATAATAATTTATCCATAACAGTGGCTCAGTAGCAAGGAGTCCTAGTTCAGTGTTTTAAAGTAAATAGAAATGTTTTGTGCTCCTTATATCAATAGTCCAGCCATAGTATGGATCAAAAAAGCAAGACAGGCCTGTGCTGAACTTCAAACATACATCCCAAAGTCACATATTTAGTGACTCAGATCCACGAGGAGTCCCCCAGAAAGCGCTTGGTTTCCAGAAAAAAATGTCACTCAAACTCAATAACCAAATACCACGTCTCAGAATAGGTTCATTTAGAGGAAACCATAAAATGCACATCATGAAGCCAGAAAACCACCTTTTATAGTGTCCATAATAATTTTTGAAAGCTGTAATTTCCCTCTTATATGGCAGTGAAGCTAAAGTAGTTATGAAGCTTATAAGATTGATAACCCAAAGTTACCTCCCTTCATTAATTTTACTTTGGGTAAGTGGACTCAAAATAGAGCCACTCAGGTAAAACTAGGCAGCTGTGTTTTGGTCAGGGCAAGAGTTCCCCTAGTTACTTTATTGCAGTTCAACATTCCAAGAATGTAATTTCTTTACTGCCTAATCATGGAGTCACAGCACAACAACGTGAAGTATAAACATATAAACAACGCTTTTTTCAGGAATAAGAGGCATAAGAGTCTCGCTTTATATTTATTATATTTATGTTTTTATATTATGTAATGCATATCACTGTTATATTTCCATAAAACACACTGACTCTATAATAGGGAGTTTCCCTTCCAGCAAATTCCTCTAACCTCCACACACCTGTAGGAAAGTTCCAACATAAGGCACAACACAAGAAGACCAGCAAAACAAGAAAAGAGCTTTTAAAAAGTAGTGTTGCATATATTAAGCATGGCCCCCACTCAAGATCCAGTATTTAATCAATGGGAAATGGTTTTGTTCAGGGTCAAATTGTAATTAATCAGTGAACTAAGTATTTTCAAGGGCTGACAGAACATTTGGAAACTAAGATTATCTCTAGAAGGCTTCAGAGAACACACCCCACAACCACATTGTTGCTAGACCCTACAGTCTACAGAATGCTACTACTGAACAGACCACCACACTACTGTAGTCTCGGCTTGGCTCTTGAGTCTTACCTTACTGTCTGTGCCTGTGATGACCCTGTAGATGGAATGGACAACTCCTCTTCTTAGTCCTCTGCAGTCAGTGCAGTAGCAAATCAACGACGCGGGACGCGACGCCTATCGGAATCGGAACAGTCTTCCAGCCAGCCTCGGTGCCTCCTCAAGCTAGTCCTCTGTCTCTCTCTGCTCCAAACAATTGATGTTAGTGGCAGCATCTAACGCGGCTTGGTTGGCTCGGTCTTTGACTATGGTTGGCAGTCCGGCTCGCTTGTCACTCTAATTAGCAGTGCAGCTCTTCCAGTAGTGAGTCTATCCCGAAATCTGCTTGCTCCTCCGGCTAAACAACACGCTCTGGAGATGCAAGTCTCTCGATCTTGAGTCCCGACAAACAGACCGCTTTACGTTTCACAGGGCATTTAAAGAGCCCGCCTGACTCCGACCCACCCACTGCCATGCCTCTCTTCTTCAAGCGGACCTGATTGAGACGTCTTGAGAGGACTAGCAAGACATTTTTCAATCAGGTCCAATAGGGCTAGTAGCCTGCGGGTCATTAAAAGCTGAGCTCTAGCCTGAAGACCCCACCCTCCTTAACCATTAGGGGAAGATCAGCCTGACCCGGGAAAGCCCGCGGGAAAAAAAAAGAACAAAAGAATGCTGGGGGAGACTAGCACGCTCTGCTACCCCCGCTGATCTTGGCAACACGCCATGGCATGTTGGGGGTATTGGTAGCTACGCCTTGTCTGGAACCACTCCTGTTTCCAATGAACTGTTAAATAGGACTGTCAGGGGTGGAGCTAGTATCTCCCTGAGCTCCCTCAATATCCTTGGATGCACCTCATCTGGCCTCATTACTTTGTTCACTTTCAGATTAGTGAATCCCTTCAGGACTCTTTTCTGAAAAAGCACTAGTATTCACCTCCTCCCCAGCTCCAGTTACTTTTTTGTGGCCCCTCCCCTACTCCTTATTTTGTGAACACTGAGCATAATTATTAGATCAGGATAAATACTTTTTCCTGATCCCACTCTGCACAGTCTCCCCTTCCCTTTTTGTGTTTGCTTGTGCGTGTGCAAGAAACACCTTGCTATACTAGCAGGGAGTTAATGAGCATGCCACTATGCTCAAAGAAATTGACCCGCTGCAATCACAGAGCGCTCCATCACAATCAGCTGTGTTTGCAGGGTGGTCCCTGACTGCAGCAGTCAATTACAGCTGCAAAAACTGGTGGTGTATTCTTTCAATTAACATGGCGATGGCTTCTCCATCGGCCTCTCACAGTCTGCAGGAAGCTGACGGACAGCCACCGCCTTTCACAGTCCCTGGGGAAGCTGACGGGGGTACCCAATCCCCCTGTTGGCATGCCCCCTCTCCAGTTCTTTTGCCAATGGGGTAGCCCAATCCCCATCAGCATGATGCACCCCTCCCACCCTTTTGTTGTATGTCGAGGGGGTGTCCAATCCTCCTCGGCTGATGAACTCTCCACTCCTCCAAGCACACTGTCTGGCTGACGGGGTGCCCAATCCCCATCAGTTCCACCCCCCAACAAACAAACTTCCAGGTGGCATGCTGAGGGCCACCCAGCATGCCAAAGAGGTCCCAGTCATCTTTAGAAGGAAAAAAAAACCTGTAAAAAAAGAAAACGGCCCCATGTTGAGTCCGGTGGCCCCCCCAACCTGCAGCCACCATCTGCGCACTGCACCTATCCACGCCCCCTCACCATATAATTACCTCTGGAGCCCAGTGTGACAATATTCAATGGACCGGGAACATGTCTGCACTCTTCAAAGCTGACCATGAACTAAATAAATGCCGGTAAGCTGTATAATGGCATAAATGTGTTTTTTTTCAACTTAGGTGTATATCTCAGCCATTTGTTTAACTTTTGTCACCAACTTTTCAACATAGAGTTCTTGGGATCAGTCCTCATGAATTCAGTTGCTGTCATGGCATTATTCAGTCCGGAAAGGTGATTTCAAACAACATGAAGTCTTGCTATATTATGACATATGCAGTATAACCCCAGGTTAGAACTGCTCCGGAGGTGAAAGAGTTAACTTCCATGCAGAGCATGGAATCTTGAGCGCGAGCTCGGATGAACACTCTGTCTGTTGAAGCTCAAACTTAAAACTGTCAGATTCTTTACTCCGCCTCACTGAACAGTCGCTCCGGAGATTCCTCCTGCTGCTCGGTTTGTTTGTCGGTTTTAAAGTGTAATTCTCGGTTTATTTTACCGAAATTTAACCGCAATCATCGGTTCAAGCTCTGTCTGTGGTATTGTAAGTAATAGATAGGCTTATTTATTATTTTTTCTTCTGTGTGGAACTTGTAAACGTCTTTTTCGGTTCGGTTTGAACCGATCAGAGGGGTTTAAAATTACTTTCTAGCCCTTTAGAGTGCGGTTCCCAGTTCTTATCGGTTCTAAAAAAACAGATTTTATTAAGTTTTTTTCCACGACCCGTGACACGGTTGGGAACCGATAAGAGAGTCGTGCTTGGTGGATTGCCATTAACAGGCAAATTTTGGTTGAAGCTGGCACTATGTCTAGAAATCCAAAAAAACCGGACCCACTGGGTTTCAGCACTGTGGCCTATGTGGGAAGCCTTTGCCAAGGCTGACCCACACACCATTATATATATTGTCTGGGGTTTGACCACCTCAATGCAGACTGCCAGATTTGTAAGAATTTTCCTGCTGCCACCGTGGAAAAAAGAGTTGGTAGGCTCAGGGAAAGGGAGGCCAAAAAGTCCGCTGACCCGGATGGCCAGCCCATTTCAGTTCCAGCCGAACCTGAGGGAGTGCCCTCTGACCAGGGCGATGCTTCCTCGAGCAAACGAAGAGCCAGCTCTGAGGAGCCGGTTCCAACTAAAAGGGCTAGAAAGTCAGCTAGTTTGGGGCCAAAAGTTCTTTCTCCAATCGCTGAGGAAATAGCCAAAGCTATCCAAATTGTCCAATCTCTTTCCCCAGTTCCGTCCGAACCGGCACCATTGGGCAAGCGCCTGGTTCGGTCGGTTCTCTCGGTTCAAGATTATGATTTTGAAGATTTTTATGAACCAGGGGAAGGGGGGGAGGAGGGGTATGAGGAGAGTGAGTGTGATTTTGACAGGCTGGATGTGCCCATTGAATCGGACATCTCTCCAGACAGACCCTCAGGAGTATCCCCTCCCAGGCTATCTGAGTCCCCTTCTCATTTTTTGTTTTACAAGAAAGTTGCTGACATTCTGCAATTCCCTGTTGAGGAAGCTGTTGATGATCAAGAAGAGCCTGATTTTGTGGAAATGATGGATATTCCAGAGTCTAGGAGACTGTCTATTCCCTTGCATAAATCTTTTAGGAAACAGACAGTAAACATTCTGAAAGCTCCTCATTCTATCCTCCCTGTGGATAAAAGGATGGACAAGAGGTATGCTTTATCAGGCTCTGATACAGAGTTCCTATCTCAGCAGTGCAGCCATGTGGGGTAGTGCAGGCTGCAGCCTGTGACAAGGCTAATATTCCTCTAGCCTCTCACCCTCCTGAAAAGGATTCCAGGAGGATGGATGCCATGGCAAAAAAGCAGTACATGGCAGCATCTTTGGGACTCAGACAGGCAAATTATATGGCTCACGCAGCTAGGTACCAGAAATCCAGGTGGGATACTGTCCTGGCCCTAGCAAAACAGGCCCCTGAACAGCTTGCCAGGGAGCTGGAGCAGGTGGCTGCGGACGGTATTGAGGCATCCAAGGTGCAGTTTCATGCTGCTGTAGACTTTAATGATGTTTCTTCTAGAGTTATGGCTACATCTGTGTCTCTTCGCAGAATGGCCTGGCTCAGATGTACTGCCCTGTCACAGGATACCCAGTCTAAGGCTATGGATTTTCCTGTTGTGGGAAATTCTCTGTTTGGGGAGCAGACAGAGAATTATATGAAGAAAATGGATGAGTATAGGACCACTTATAGGTGTGCACAGGCCAAAGAAAGGCAAGTCACTCCTCAAAGGCAGCATGTCAGGGGCAGGGGCAGGCCTTTTCATAGGCCATTTTACCAAGCCCAGGCCTCCTCTTCTGCTTATGCCCAGAGGGGGTTCTTTAGAGGAAGGGGCAGAAGGGTGTCTAGTAAGCCTGCTTCTACCCCTCAACCCAAAGCCCCTGAAAAACAGGCTCCCTGATGGGGTAGCCAGGGCTGATTCTCCACTACCAGTAGGGGGCAGGCTGGCTTACTTTGTCCAGGACTGGAAGTCTTTAACATCAGACAAGTGGGTCCTGGAAGTAGTAAGTCAGGGACTGGTTCTCAACTTCAAAAAATTTCCAAAGATGAGAGCCAGATCTTTTCCACCTGCAAACCCATCAGAGGCACTTGCCCTGGAAGCAGAAGTTTCTGCCCTCCTGGCTCTCAGAGCCGTGGAAAGAGTTCTACCCATACACCAGGGCAAAGGGTTGTACTCCCGGTACTTTCTTACCCCAAAAAAGACAGGAGAATGGCTGCCCATTCTGGATCTCAGGTATCTAAACAAGCACCTTTTAAAACCAAAGTTCAAAATGGTGACCCTGGGGATTATTTTACCCTCTCTAAGGCCAGGGGACTGGCTAGCCTCCCTGGACCTCAAGGATGCCTACTTCCATGTTCTCATCAGAAGCTCCCATCGAAAGTACCTCAGATTCGAACTGCCCTCAGGCCATTACCAGTTCAGAGCAATGCCCTTCGGCCTCTCCTCGGCTCCAAGGGTGTTCACAAAATGCATGGCAGTAGCAGTTGCTCATTTAAGAAGGCAAAAGATTGCCATCGTTCCTTATCTGGACGACTGGCTCATTGTAGGCCAGTCTCCTGAACAGGTCAAACTTCATTTACAAGTAACCCAGCACCTGCTTACATCTCTAGGTTTCCTTCTCAGTCTTCCAAAGTCAGTTCTGGAGCCTGTCCAGCTTCTCACCTTTATAGGCGCAGAACTGAACACAAAAGAAGCCAGAGCCTTCCTTCCTCTGGAGAGAGCAAGGACCCTGGTGTCTCTGGCCTCCTCTTTCACCCTGCAGGTCTCTCGACCAGCAAGGCATTTTCTACAGCTCCTGGGGCACATGGCTGCTTCTACAGCAGTAGTGCAGGGAGCAAGATTTCAGATGAGGGACATTCAGTTCCATTTGAGAGCCTTTTGGTCTCAAAGGACGGATCCCTAACCAAATTGATTCCAGTGACTCGAACCCTGATCCAGGCCCTCCAGTGGTGGCAGGATCAGAACAATCTGAGACAGGGGTTCCCTTCTCCCCAGTCTCATTCCTTGACCCTTACTACAGATGCATCCCTCTTGGGATGGGAGCTCACATGGGTGACCTTTCCACCCAAGGGCTGTGGTCCCCTCAGGAATCTCTGCTCCACATCAATTTGCTGGAGCTCAGAGCAGTTTTCTAGCACTTCAGGTTTTCTCACAGCTGTCCAGAACAAGGTAGTTCAGGTCAGAACAGACAATACCACTACAATGTGGTACATCAACAAGCAAGGGGGCACTCTGTCTATGGCCTTGTGCACGAAGCAATGAGGTTGTGGTCTCTGGCATATTCTCTGAACGCCTCCCTTATGGCAGTTCACCTACCAGGCAAGGACAATGTCCTAGCAGATGCTCTCAGCAGGATTTCCCAGGGCCATCACGAATGGGCACTGGATCCCCTAGTACTGGAGGTAATATTTGCCAGATGGGGCACTCCGCAAATAGATCTCTTTGCAGCCCCAGACAATTACCAACTTCCCCTTTTTTGTTGCAGGCCCCCAGTGTTGGGCTCAGTCCCTCTGGATGCCTTCCTTCTCAGTTGGGAAGGGAAGTTTCTCTATGCTTTTCCCCCCTTCCCCCTTCTTTTCAAAGTGCTAGTCAGATGATCCTGATCGCTCCAGATTGGGCCAGGCAGCCCTGGTACCCACTCCTCATGTCCTTAGCAGTCCACCCTCCTCTATGCCTTCCCAGGAATCACAACCTGTTAACCTGTGCCTGGGGAGAGTTTGGTATCCGAACCTCAAATCTCTCAATCTCAAGGCCTGGCTCTTGAAGAGTTAGAGTTTGCTGACCTACACCTTTCTCAAGGTGTATTGGATATCTTGAAGGCCTCTAGGAAGCCTTCCACCAGGGCTACCTATAATTCAAAATGGAAGAGATTTTCCATATGGTGTGCTGGTAAACATATTTCCCCAGAATCTGCTGGAGTGCCCACGATCCTGGATTATTTGGTGCATTTGAATTCCTTGGGGCTGAGGCCAGCTACCCTAAAGGTGCACTTGGCAGCTGTGTCTGTCTTCTTGTCAGCAGGTAAGCCCTCTTCTTTTTCAGCTCACCCTGTGTTCTCCAAGTTTTTTAAAGGGTTGCTTCACCCCAATCCCTCGTTCAGGGATCCTGCCCCGCTTGGGATCTTAATATTTGCATCGCTCAGCTTATGCAACCCCCTTTTGAGCCATTGTCTTCAGCAGAGCTGAAGTACTTGACTTGGAAAACTGTGTTTCTGGTAGCCATCACCTCTGCCAGGTGCATAAGTGAGCTACAAGTCTTGTCAGTGGAGCCTGATTTTATCTCCTTTCATAGAGATAAGGTAGTCCTCAGGACTAACAGGAAGTTTTTTTCAGACTTTCACCTTAATCAATCCATGTCTCTTCCTGTGTACTTCACTGACCATTCCTCCTCTGGTGAGAGGAGATTGCACAGTTTAGATGTCAAAAGAGCCTTTAGTTACTATATAGAACGTACCAAGGGTCACAGGTTCGAATCCCTCCAATTGTTCCTCACTTATGGTGAAATTGGTAAAGGGAAACCTGCCACTAAAAGATCCATTGCCAGGTGGATTGTCTCTTGTATCCAATTCTGTTACAAAAACTGGGTAAGGTTCCTCCCTCAGGCCTGAGGGCTCACTCTACCAGAGGTACAGCTGCATCTTTGGCTGCTGCCAGGGACATTCCTATCCTAGAGATATGTCAAGCAGCTACCTGGAAAACAGTTCACACTTTTACTAAGCATTACTCCTTGGATATCCAGGCTAGGAGTGATGCTCGATTTGGCACAGCTGTGCTTCAGAGCCTATTTCCCAAGTAGATTCTGTCCCTCCTCCATGGAGGTACTGCTGTGTAGTCTGCATCTGTCATAATATAGCAAGACTTCATGTTGTTTGCAGAAAAAATTACTCACCTTAGTAATGTTGTTTCTTCTAATGGAGTCTTGCTATATTATGACCTCCCCCCCAACCTGCCCCTCTCAGAACCTCTGTTTTTGGGAAGTGGGTGGGCAATGCAATGTTGGCACTTCTTTGATGCCCACTTTATTTCACCCTCCTTGGGTGCTTAGGTGTTATGCTTAAGTTCTTCTTGAATCCCCTGACTTGAGTCTTTGTTTTGGGATCAAGATCAAAAGGTGTTTTGTAGTTAGTAGCCAATGGCTAGTGTAGGTTCTGCTTCCACAAGAACCTTAGTGAGTTTTGCTCGTAAAGATCTGACAGTTTAAGTTTGAGCTTCAACAGACAGAGTGTTCATCCGAGCTTCGCTCAAGATTCCACGCTCTGCATGGAAGTTAACTCTTTCACCTCCAGAGCAGTTCTAACCTGGGGTTATACTGCATATGTCATAATATAGCAAGACTCCATTAGAAGAAACAACATTACTAAGGTGAGTAATTTTTTCTTTGCGGTCATTGCGCAGAATCACCTTTTGGGACAGATTAACAAAACAACAGTGTCACTGTTCATGAGGTGGGCTCTCAAAAAGCCTATGTTGCAAATTTGGTGAAAAAATTCCAAAGATTGACCACATTACGGGCTTGCATTGAACAGTTTCCACGCACACTTGTAACTTCATGAATTTGTAATATTTTCACTCCAGATTTTCAACATTAGCATTTTTTCACACCTCCTTATGAACAGTACAGCTGTCATTTTTCACATCCTGGTTGAAACATGTTTTTGCATGTCCAGTGCGGAATAACGCGGTCACTGTGGGAAATCAGTGTGTGGGACAGATTAAGAAAATCACAGTGACACTGTTCTTGAGCAGAGGTTCTAAAATGCTTATGTTGAAAATTTGGTGAAAAATTCCAAAAAATGACCATGTTACGGGTGTGCGTTACGCATTTTCAATACACACTCATAACTTTGTGAATTTTTCATATTTTCACTCCGAATTTTTTTTTTTTTTTGAACTTGCATAATTTTTTATTCAGAGTTTAAAAAAACTTCCATGAATTCAGTGTACAATGCACATTCCTTTGAAGGATTACAATACATCCAGTATTCACTGCTTAAAAAGCACTTCTAACTTTTTCCGAATATCCAAGTTTCAGTATGACTCCCAGGAATACTTCCCCCTTATTACTACCATAAATTAGATTGCAACTATCCCAGTGACACTTAAAAAGTGCCATGGGGAAATGCATTCCCACTACCCCGTCCTTTAAATCCTTCGTTGCACAATCTTTTTAATGCATTCCCACTACCCTGTCCTTTAAATCCTACATTGTACAATCTGTTTTAAACTATTTAACAATTACATAGGTTCTACTTGATTAACCATACTTGTAATGATCCATTCTTAATTATCTGATTTTTCCATAAGTACTCTAATCATATTCTCACAGAAACAATAAAGCCAAAGCAAAGATGAAAAAGGAAAAATTAACGTTCTGGTAGACATGAGTGCAAAGTGTTTCAGGGTAGCAAATATTGGTCTAATATGGGAGTGCCCTCCAGATTTTCAATGTATTCACTAAATGGAAGCCATTTTACATTGAATTGGTCTGTTTGTGTTCTTAACCGGGCCGTTATGGCCTCCATCTCTTTAATTCTGTTAATATTGGCCCTCCACATCGAAATAGATAACTGGTCAGAGCTTAACCAGTGTTGGGTAATCACTTTAAGTGCAGCCACTACTAATATATAATGTAAGTATCTCTGATTTTTGGTTCTCCCCTCACTGGGTGGAAGACCCAGGATCAAGTGAGAGCTAGTCAGCACACAGTTCCACTGAAAAATGTTCTGTAATGCCTGTGCAACCAGCTTCCAATAATTATTTATCTGGGGGCAGTCCCAAAATATGTGGGCATAAGAACCGACTCCTCCACATCTCCTCCAACACTCCTGGGACATATCCTTTGAATAGTGTGCCGAGACAACTGGAGGAATAAAATACCTGGTAACCACTCTCCACCTGAAATCCCCCCAACTTGGAGAGTTGGATGTGCTGGGGATCCCTGCCCAAATTCTTACCCAATCCTCATCTGCAAGATGTAAATCTAGCTCCTCCTCCCATTTTCGTTCAATTTGTTGAGTCAGTAATTTACCCACCTCCTCCTGAAGTGACTTGTAAATAAATGATATATATATATCCCCTCAAGTCTAAGCCCTTACTTTTGAGGAAGGTGGTTCTCACCGGGACTGGAGGGTCTGCAAGAATCTCCCCCACGCCCACGTTTGTCAAGATGTAATGCCAGCATTGTGGGTATCTATAAAAGTCCTGTCTTGGAAGGTTATATTCACCTTGCATTTCCAAAAAAGGATTTCAATGTGTCCCTTTGAAAGAATTGGGTAAGAAAAAGCAGTCCCTTTTCCTGCCACCTCTTGAAGCAAGGATCTCCTGAGGAGGCTGAAAATCCCAGCAGAGAGCAAAGGGGAATATACTTCTAGACCGGAGTCACCACCACCCAGTGTTGCCATACCTCCAGCCATACTTTGAGGGTATGTTTTGTCCATTTATTATTGATTAATTTAAGATCCGAGTGCGTGGCAACCCAGGGCAGCAACCTAAGCAGTATGTTTTTGATGCACCCCTTGTTCCATAAGAGACCACTCTCTCTGGCCTGGATTTAATATGCTTAGGATAGGCACCACTTGAGCTGCTTTATAATAATTATATAAATCAGGGACTCCCTTGCCCCCCCTTGTCTTTGTCTCTATAAGGAGATCCCATCTCTTTCTGGGTTTCCTTCCCTCCCAAATGAATCTTAGATCTTTTGTTTTAGTTCTTTCCAATCCCTTCTGGAAAAGGCATGGGGCAAATTAGTGAACAAAAAAAGATATCTAGGGAGCACGTTCACCTTCACCATGTCTATCCTATGAATAAAAGTAAGAGGCAGAGAGTGCCACTTATTTATATCTGCAAAAACAGCTTTCTGGAGTGTACCATAATTAACTTGATGCAGTCTTGATAATTTGATCGGAATATGAATCCCCAAGTATCTTACCTTTTCTCTGACCCAGTTAAATGGAATCAGCCTATATAAACTCTGTGTGATTTTCCCCTTTATGGGCAGGACCTCTGATTTATCCATATTAATTTTAAAGCCCGAGAGCTTCCCAAACTGATCCAAAAGGGCCATCAGGAGTGGGATTGACTTCCCAGGGTCCTGCATATATATCACTGTGTCGTCTGCATAAAGTGACACTTTGTTCTGGGCCTGTGCTATATTAATGCCCTGTATTTTGCTCTCCTCCCTTATGGCCTGGGCAAGGGGCTTCATGGCCAGTGTGAAAAGCAAGGGCGACAGGGGGCATACCTGTCTGGTGCCCCTCCTAATCGGAAAGGCCTCTTACAGAGTCCCATTAACTCTGACCCTAGCCGAAGGGTTCTGATAGGTCAAGGTGGCCCATTGTAGAAAGGCACCTTCAAACCCCATCTTTGTGAGAACTGCTTTTAAGTATGATCAGTTTTGCCTATCAAAGGCCTTTTCTGCATCCAGAAAAATAGCAATCTGGATGTTCTGGGAGGCATTCTTGTGGTCCAAGATATTTAGCAAATGCCTGATATTATCAGATATATGTCTGTTTGGTATGAATCCGGTTTGATCCGGATGTATCAAGTTTTCAATATGCTTTTGTAGTTGGTTAGCTAGGATTTTTGTGAGAATTTTATAATCTTGGTTTAACAGGGAGATGGGTCCGGGGATTTCCCCTGTTTCGGGATAACCGTGATGACAGTTTCACTCCATGAACTTGGGGTTCATTATTCTTTAGGATGGCATTCAGCATCATAGCCAATTTGGATGCTAGTGTTTTTTAAAATTTTTTATAAAACTCGGCCGGGTAGCCATCAGGACCTGGGGATTTGCCTGAGGGAAGCTTGCCTATGACCGCTGCTATCTCCTTTTCTATGATAGGGGCAGAAAGTTTTTGCTGCATTCTTGGGGACAGCTTGGGTAGTTTCAGGCCTTCAGAAAGAGTTCTGCATTTTTTTGCACATCTTCTGGATCCCTTCCTTCCCTATATAACCCCCCGTAGTAATTTTTAAAGGCCTTGGCTATTTCTCTAGGTTTCTCTATCCAGGATGTGTCCCCTTTTCCACTTTGGAGGGATGGGACATGTCTGCTCACTTGTTCCCTTCTCAATCTCATGACAAGGAGCTTTAAAGCCCTGCCCCCACCCTCATAATATTTTTGATTTGTATAACGCAGCATCCATTCCGCCTTTTCAGCTTCTAACTCATTAAGTTCTCTCCTCCTTTCCATTAGTTCCCTCCAAATTTTCTCCTTACCTCTTAGGTTACCTTTATGTTCCGTTCTAACCCTTTTATCTTAGTTTGCAGTTCTATCTTCTTTATTCCTCAATTTCTTCCTAGCTGAGGCTAAACTTATTAGTTGCCTTAGGACGGCCTTCATTGTATCCCACCACACCACTGGGGTACTGTCTGATATAGGGGAATCCATCATAAGATTTTTTATATCCTCCGTGATTTGTCGCATGACATTTTTGTCATTAAGTAATGAAACATTCAATCTCCAATTCGTTGTCTTAGGTTCCCTATCCCAAACAAAATTAACAGAAACTGGGGCATGGTCTGAAATAGTCATTGGGTAAATTACAAAGTTAGAGAATAAGTGAATATCTGTAGTATTTGTTATAAAGAAATCTATACGAAAGTATGATTTCTGGGGGACTGAGTAGAATGTGTAATCCCTTTCTTTTTTGTGATGTAGACTCCAGATGTCCCCCAAGCCCCTCCCCCTTGCATTAATGTGTTCAGACACCTCATGGCCTGTTTAGAAGTCTCCAATTTGCCAGAGGATCGGTCTAACGCTGGGCACAATGTGGTGTTGAAGTCACCTCCAAGTATTAACTGACCCCTAGGAAGCGACACCACCCTCTGAAAGACTTCCTGATAGAAAGTGGCTGCCCTACTATTGGGGACGTAGACGTTTACCACATGATTTAGGTTACCCTGAATTGAACCCGAGACTCTGATGCACCTACCCTGGAGTATAACCTCTACCTCCCGGATACAGAATGGGGAGTTTTTTTTGATTAATATCGCAACTCCGGCATTTTTTGTCTCTTTGCCCGAGGTAGATAGCACTCTGCCCACCCATTGCCATCTTAACTTCATGTGCTCCACCTCTGAGAGGTGGGTCTCCTAGAGGAGAGCTATGTCGCAGCCCCTCCTATCGAGTTCCGTTAGGATTTTAGCTCTCTTAATGGGGGAATTAAACCCATTTACATTATAGGAAATAATCCTTAAGCACACTGCCATAATCTATCCCAGTGAATTATCTTTTCATTCATACTGTCCCGCAAGAATACACATCCCAGCCCTATAGGATCCCCAAGGCCGATCCAGACCACCTTTTCTCCTTTGAACCCATGTCAACTTACTTTGACCAGAAACATTTAGAACTGATAAACTAGTAACACCAACCAAATAGCTGGAAACGTCAGATCCAACCTGGATCCACAATAAGAACTTTTATCTAAACCAAAACAAGTATCTGTTAAATTGACTTCCTAGGAAAATTGACTCTAGTAGTCAAAAGCCACCAAGAGTTGTCACACATGTGACATGATCACTACCCCTCTGATGTTAAGGGGCGTTGTCGCCTTGGCCAAGTAAATGACTTCCTGGGCTGACAACAGTTGGTCTATTAGACGTCACTTTGTGTGTAGGGAAAGAGCCACCCAGACCGTAATCACCCCACCACCCCCTTGTGCTTTACTGCGTCCGCCAATAAAATTCCCTCTTTGAATCACCAGTCACTTCCCCACTTATTTTTCCCCTCTGTCTTTTATACAAAAAAAAGAAAAAGGGAGAATCCCCAGTCTGAGGCAGTGAGAGCTCTGTTTGAGAGGTTTAAACAGTGAGAAAGGAGAGGAGCACAGAAAGAAGAATAGAGAGAGAGAGAGGTCCCCCCCGAGGCCATCTCTATAGGGGGAAGTAATAAAAAAAACGAAACCCCATCAAACATTTATGTTCTGTATGGCCCCCTACTGCTCTCTAGTGGCTCAAGCATGTCATTGTCCATTCAGTTCCAGTATCTAGTAGGGCCAAATATGTGAGAATAGAGGGACCCCCCCAATGCCCGGTGTCCCCACAAAGGAAGGATGCATTCATGGACCAAGGATGGATAGTCTGTATGGAACTACTGTTTAGACCTCCTCAATCACTCCATAGTGATAGTTAACTTGGAGAGCCAGTGATACATTCGCACATGCATACGCCGTTTCCCATTTGGGCTCCAGTACTCATTCCGCAAAATACTCTCCACATGCTAGTAAACTCAATCTTCTGCAGATGGTGAGGTCGTTTTCTCCTCGTTCTGGGTCCTGTTTCTCTTCTCAGCGTGAAGCAATAATTTAGCAATGTCCCCTACATTCGCCATCGCAATGGATCCTGACAGGCCTCGTTTCCTAGTCTGAGTGTGAGATACTACGTTCCAGGCTCCAACTCTTAACTTTTTCTCTAAAATCTCGTGTTCCAAATCTGGCACCGCAACTTGAAGCTCCTTCAAGGTCGCACTCGCCTTGACCAGGAAAGGGAAGGTCTTGGTTCCTGACTCCAGATAGATTCTCAGCCTTGCTGGGAAAAACAACTGTGCCTTTATTTCTTTTTGCAGCTGAAGCTCCCTTATAACCCCTCTTACTTTTTGCCTTTCGACTTGCAGGGCTGAGGAGAAATCCTGGTCAAAGAAAATTGTTGCATCTTGGTATTTTAAGTCTTTAAGCCTCCAAGCCTCATGAATGATCCACTCTTTAGTTTGGAAATGTAACTTTCAAACTATCAGGGAGCGGGGCCTTGCATTAGGATCCATTGGTTTCGGGATTAGAGATCTATGGGCATGGTCGACCTCTAAATTCAGGTCAGGAGGTGGAGAGAGCACTGCTTGCAGTACTTGCTGCACAAAGTCTGCTGTCGGTGGAAAGCCTTCTTCAGCCCCCTCGGGGATTCCATGAATTCTGAAATTGTTCCTACTGGAACAGTTTTCTAAATCTTCTAATTTGGCTTGAGTTTCTCGATCTCTCTGGAGTAAAAATAACAGCAGTCGCTCTGTAGTTTCCTGTGCCTCAGACAAGTCTCCAATTCTGGCTTCCGACGTTGAAACTTTCCTGTCTAGAGCTTTCACATCTTGTCTCAGGTCAGCCAGTGCTGAATCAATTTTATTTACTGTAGCTAAGATCTTTTTAAAAGTTTGGTTGCTTTCAGATTGTTTTGTATCATCCTGATCCCAGTCTGCCAAAGATTCTGAGGGGAGCCTTCTATGTTGTGGTAAAGCCGTTAGGCTTTCCTGCGGCCTGCTCAGGGTTGTTTGCTTCATTTTACTTGCTGAGGATGAAGGGAATCAGTTTCCTTTTGCCTTCTGCGATTTCCCTGCCATGTATAGTATCAGCCTTGCTATAGAAAAAGCTGTATTGGAGTGTCTTTCTTGCTGATTTCTCTGGATTGGGGTGGGGTGGTCAAGGAGCCCTTAGAGTTAGCTACCCACCATGCCCATGATGTCACCAGAAGTCCCACTCCAGAGTTTCAACATTGGCATTTTTTCACACCTCCTCATGAACAGTACAGCTGTCATTTTTCACATCATGGCTGAAATGCGTTTCCACACCTGTGACACCAAATGGCGTAGTTGTTGTGCGAAACCACCTTTCAGGATTGAACAATGAAATGATAATGCCACTGTTCATGAGGTGGGCTCTCAAAAAGCCAATTTTAAAAATTTGGAGTGAAAATACCAACAAACGCCTGGGACGTTAAGGTTTCCATCGATAATGCCCACCCTGTAGAGACTGACTGGCATCAGGTGTGTGCTTGGGTTAGTTGGCCGTAATGCTCATGGCATTCTAACTCCACCCTACAGCCACTGACAGGCATCAAGGTGTGCCTTGGGGTCTTCAGCCCTAAAGTTCACCACATTCTCTTATACTGCACCCATCTCAGCTTATTTCCTTATGAAATGGGTTGAGCATAAGGGCCGAAGACCCCAAAAGCATACTGCAACAACTGTCAGTGCCTGCAGGTTGGGGTGAGGTGGAATGGCATAAGCGTTATGGCTGACAACCCAAAGGTACTCCCCAATGCCTTTCAGTCTCTGCATGGTGGGGGTTGGCATTAGTTCAATACTGCCATTCCTATTATGCATCGCTCTAACTCCTGCAGTAACAATACCAATGCCAGCAAGCAAACATTCGGCATTGACAAATGCTTGTTAGCCTTACAGTCCCTCCCTGGGTCTTCCTCTTTTTGTCTACATACCTAAAAAATGTCTTGCCCCCTTTTGCTTCCACCTGATCTATTTTCTCTTCAGTTTGTGTATTCATGCTCCTTATTGCTTTCCCTGCTTCCCTCTGTTTCCCCTGATACACTTTCCCATCTTCCTCCTTCTGCGTATCCTTATACCTTCTGAATACTACCCTTTTAGCATTTACTTTTTCTACTACCTCTTTCGAGAACCCTAGTGATCTCTTTTTCCTCTTGCTTTTTCTCACTTGCTTAAAACAGAGGGCTTGACTCTCAAACATTTGGGAATGCCACAAGTCCCTGGTGTGCCGAAGAGATGGCTCATGGAACTTGTGGCATTCCCAGGCTGGCAGTCAGGATTCGTGATTCCGTGCACCGTATGTAGTCAGTTAGACCAGCATTTTGCTGATTTAACAGTGTATCAATCAGGGGACCTTTTTACAGGGTTTGCATTACATATTTGGCACAAGCCACCACAAAAAGGGTGATGTGTTGCACATGAGCATGACCTTCCACAGTTGGGTGCATGGTGCATCATAGTGTTAGGCGCAGTGTCACGGTTGACACAGACTTGACGCATGCCTTGTGTAAATCTTTGAGAATTGAGCCCAGAGATTTGTCATCTTGACTGTGCCCCCTTTTAGCCTTACCCACTATTCCTCCACATCCCCAGGTCCCCTCCTCCCACACCAGGTCATCCCTGAGGCATTCACTCATCTTTATAAAATCTGCCTTCCTGAAATCCAGGACCTTCACCAATGTGTGGTTTGATTCCATAGCCATCCTTATAATGAACTACACACTGTGAACACTGGTCCCCAGGTGGCCTCCCACCTTGACATCTATAACACTGTCCTTTCCATTGAGTACTACATCCTGTATTGCCCCATTATGTGTGGGCTCACTGACTAGTTGTCTGAGGAATGCTCCTTGCAGTGATTCCAGGATGTACCTGCTTTTAGCTGAAGCCACAACTGGGAGGCTCCAATCTACATCCAGCAGATTGAAGTCCCCCACCAGCAGCACTTCCCCATTTTTTGCCATTTTGCCAATGGCTTCCACCAGTACCTTATTATATTGCTCCCCCATGCCAAAGGTCTGTAGATCATGCCAGTGCAAATAGTCACTCCATTTCCTGTCTTCAGGGTGACTCACAGTACCTCTGCCCCCTCATGTTCCCTGTGTCTCTGTTGCTTTTATGCTTTCCCTCACATGGAGCACCACATTCCCTCCTTTCCTTCCTACCCTCACTTTCCTGAACAGAACATAGCTCGGTATGGCCATGTCCCAGTCATAGTTTTCAGTGCACCATGACTCACAATATCCAGGTCAGCCTCTGCCATGATGGCCTTTAGGTCTGGAATCTGATCTCCTAGACTTCTAGCATTCACACACATGGCCTTCCAGATTTTTTTTGTACTTTTCTTGTTTACCCCTTTTTTTCATTTTGCCCCCTCATTCCACACTCTGTTTTTAATGCTCCTATTCCCACCCCCATTTGTTTCTGTCACCCTGCTTCCTTTAGTAATTTGCACCCTGGAGGATTTCTCTTCCCTGGGATTCTCCCTACTCTCAACTTCAGCCTGTGGGGGTGCCATTTTCTGCCTCCCCAATTTCTTCTGCCACTGCCCTCATCTTATTTAAATATTCCTAGTAACATTTAAACCATCCACCAAGGACTGCAGTTCCCCTCCCAGATGGATGCAGGCTATCACCCATGTATAGGCGATTATCTATCCAGGTGGATTCCCAGTCCCCAATGTAGCCAAACCCCTCCTTTCTGCACCATTCCACCATTCCTTCAACCATGAGTTGAAGCTCCTGGTGCTGAGAACCCTATCCTCTCCCCCTCATTGTAGATAGGCAGTACCTCAGAGAAAGCCACTGAGTGTGCTACCTAAGACCACTTCTCAGCTCCCTGAGCACCCCCTGCACTATCCCAGCCCTGTCCCTAGCCATGTCATTGGTCCCTAGGGGGACAATGACATCCAACTCTCCCCTTCTGTCCTGCTGCTCTAGTGATCCCCTGGATCAGCTTTCAAACCCTCTGGCCATGGTGCCTTGTGAGCACCTGACCTCTTTCTCTGCCCCCCTTCCTGTTCCCAAATCTATCACCCTGACAGTCAAGTCTGCCACCAGTAATTGCTTCCTCCTCCTCCTCCTCCTCCTCTGGGGTCCTCTTCCACCCTCCTTGGGGTTTCCACTATGGAGGACACTCACATCCTCCTTGGCCACTACTACGGGTGCCTCCTCCTGGCAGTCCCGCCATGCCAAAGCAGCATAGGAATTTTGTAGTGGTAAAGCAAATGCAAAGCAAAGCAAATTTTATTTATAATGCTCTTTTCTAAAAACCAAAGGACAAGCTCAATACAATATTAAATCCAACATACACCATTAAATATAAAATCACATATAAAATCTAAGAGATACACAATAGAAAGGCAGCAAGCAGTAAAACTAAATATTGTCCCTGAAAGCTAAATTAAATAAATATGTTTTCAATGAGGACTTGAAGGTCAGGCACTCTCTAATCCAATGAGGTAGAGAGTTCCACAGGTTAGGGCTACAAAGGAAAAAGCCCTAGCACCTGATGTTTGAAGACAGACCCTGGGAACCTCTAGCAATCCCTCATCAGCGGAGCAAAGTGGGTGGGAGGGGGAGTAAAGCCAAAGGAGGTCTTTCAAGTAACGCAGTCCATATCCATGTAGGGTCTTGTAGGTCAGCAATGTGACCTTGAAGGTGATCCTCCATCGCACCGGCAGCCAGTGTAGTTCACGCAGCACAGGGGTGATATGGCTAGTTCTTGACAGCCCAGTCAACAACCTGGCTACAGCGTTCTGCACCAGCTGCAGGCAACAGAGATCCACCCACGATAACCCTAAGTACAGAGCATTACAGTAGTCAAGACGAGAGGACACAAAGGTGTGGACCAACACAGGAAGGTCCTCAGGCAGAACAAGGTGCTTTATCCGGGCAATGTTCCTCAGATGATAGAATGAGGTCTTGACAACAGCTGACACTTGCGCTTTTAGTGTCAGTTCGTTGTCAAGCACAATGACCATATTTCACACCCATTCAGAAGGTCTCAACTGGTTACCCCCAAACACAAGGCCAGACGGTTGCCCAGGAGTTAACTTCTCTACCCACTGACGTGGATCCACTACCAACACTTCAGTCTTATTCGGATTTAATCTCAACCAGTTAGCACTCATCCAGTCCTGAATCTCAGTGAGGCAGTTGTTAAAGACCAAGATTGCACTATTTTGTTCAGGTACGAAGGACATGTAGAGCTGAGTATCATCTGCATAGCAGTGAAAACTCAGCCCATACCATCTTATAATGTCTCCTAATGACAGCATATACACCGTGAACAACATGGGGGATAATACAGAACCCTGTGGCACCCAACAGAGCAGGCAAAGGGGGCAGAGAGAAAAAAAACCTGATACAGCCCTCTGAGTCCTGCCATTAAGGAAAGACTAGAACCATCTGAGGACTGTCCCAGACAGTCCACACAGAAACCGCAAGCATTCCAACAATACCCCATGATCCACGGTGTCAAATGCTGCTGAGAGATCAAGGAGGACCAAGACTGAATGATTCCTCTGATCCCTTGCTATCAGGAGATCATTAAGTACTCAAACCAATGCTGTCTCAGTACTATGCCTCTTCCTGAAACCAGACTGGAGAGGATCATAGATTTCGTGAGTGGTAAGAAAGTTCTCGAGCTGTAACGCAACTACCTTCTCAATAACCTTGCCCAAGAAGGGCAGGTTAGAGACAGGTCTGTAGTTCACAAGATAGTCTAGGTCACAGGAAGGTTTCTTTAAAAGGGGTGTCACCACGGCCTCCTTCAAGGGGTCCGGAAACACCCCTTGGTCCAGTGAGCACCAGACTATCTTGGCAAGGATCGGTCTGACGATGACATCCATACACTCCACCAAAAGGCGGGTTGGACCAGGATCCAAACTACAGTAAATCAGTCACAGCTCTCGTACAATCTTCATGATATCTGTGGTTGCTGGCTGGTCAAAATCTGTCCAGATAGACCGGGTGTCTGCATCCTCACATCGACCACCGCCATACTCATTTGAACGAGTCAAGCAAATTTCTGACCTGATGGAGGACACCTTGGCCCAGATATTCAAAAGGGTTGCACCATGCGCAACAGGGTTGCGCATGCGCAAGTCCAAAACTGCGCCATTTAGCGATATTCAGAAGGAGGCAGTTGCGCCCCGAAAACGCTAGCGAGCAACAGCACAATGAAAATGAAGGCATGCGCAACGAAGGGGTGGATCCATGCATAAAGGAACCGCAATCCGATGTTCAGACTTGCGCGTCTTGCAAGGCGGTACACCGAGTGCGCACTAAGCGGAAATGAGCCAAAATAAAAAGGCTCAAGGAAGCGGCGCAAGAACGCTACCAGGCTGCCAAGTGGGGGAGAGAGAGAGAGAGAGACAGACAGACAGACAGCAAAGGGCAGGCAAGGAAAGTGTGGCCCATAGTCTGTAGAGGCCAGCGGGGGGTGCCCGGTGCAGTGGAAGTAGCAGTCAGGACAGCGGTGGTAACACAGCAACACCAGCCAGGGGGGGTCAGAGGCCAGGGAGATGGACAGTGCCAGTTTCCACATGGAAGCTGTAATGAGGGGGGTGAGAATGCATGCTGCAGGGGGACGTGGCGTGGAAGGGCCCGTCGGGTGGTATGCCCCGACAGAGTACCGTGCCGCATCAGCTTTAGAGCTGTACACAGATGTGAGATCGTGGGCTGGTATCGCTGAACAGGGCAATACTGAGGCGGCTCTGTGAGCTGTGCAGTGATGTGATGCAGGCACCCTCACGACGGAATCACGCTCTGTCGGTGGAGACCAAGGTGACAGCCTGCATGCCTGCTCACCACGGGCACCTTCCAGAGGCTGACGGGGACACCACAAGCATCACACAGTCGGCCGTCATGCATCCTCACCCAATTCCTCAGCGCACTGCTGCCACATGCCTGCGGAGTACATCCATTTCCCCAGCACGCGACGAGGCGTACAACAAACATGCAGGAGTTCCACAGGGTATGCGTATGCCTGGCATGCTAGGGGCCATAGACGGCACCCATGTGGCCATCCCGCATGCCACCTGGCCCCAATGGCCACGCATATCAGAACAGAAAGGGATTCCTAGTGTCAACTGCCAGGTGGTGTGTGATGCCACTGGGCGCATAATCAGTGTCTGTGCCACACACCTGGTGGAGCACATGATGCTCATATGGTATCAGTCTGCACTGTGCCATCGATTCGAGTGGGGACATCCCACAGGACATCTAGTGGGTGAGTACACATGTATGGAATGCAAACTCGGGGCAAGGGTGGGAATGCCACAGGTGCCATGGTAGTGGCACATAGGGAGATGGCCAATATGGACCTGAACATGACACTGATCTCCACTATCTCCACACAGGTGACTGCGGATACCCACTCCATCCCTGGCTGCTCACACCATACCGGCGCCCCATGACCCAAAGCGCAGCTATGCTATAATGAGGCACATGCCGCAACCACTAACATCATAGAGTGGGTGTTTGGGATGCTCAAGGCACGCTTCTGATGCCTAGACACCTCCGGTGGTGCCCTACGGTACAGCCCCCAAAAGGCCTGTGGGATATTCCTGGCCTGTTGCATCCTGCACAACATGGCCAAAGACCATGGGATAGCCATACAGGTCGAACAGGGGGACAGCGATGGGGATGCCAGTGGTGCCGGTGTTGATGGTGATGAGCAGCTCCCCCTAGGACGGAGGGATCCCCGACTGATCCGGCAGGCCCAGCTGCACCGGGACACCATCACAGAGGAGCACTATGCACAACACAGGTAAGTCAAGGGGACATGTGCAACCAACACTGTCCATGCGCAAACCACAGGCACAGAGGGGAACACACCAGGGGTGCATGACGGTCAGGGGAGTGGAACGGTCCAGGCATACAGACACACCATCAGGGAGGGGTGAACACTCATATGGACACACACACACCAGGCACAGAGCGTACATGGGCAGATGCACAGCACTGCAGAACCGACATTGCTAACACACAGCACCACCGACCACCCCACCACCTGTACTGTCCGAAATGCGTGTGTCAGATGCTGGGCACCCTTGCACCTTGGTGTACAGTGCAATGCAGGCATCATCATGCACACGCACCTGTGGACAGCAGGTGGGAAGGGTGTCAGGTGGTCGTGTCGGCGTGGTGAGCAGAACACCCAGCAGTGCACTGCCCACCATGACACACATTGCACACATGGCAGCACCAGACAGGGCCCGCACTGGGAGACAGCTCAGTCATGTAGCACTGTTCCATGGCTACCGCGGATGCGTGGGTGGCCCCGCTGTGACCCAACAGCACGGGCAGGCTGAGCAGGGGCCACATGGGGTGGCACTGTTGCACCACCAGGGGTCCCACTGCGCAAACGCTACCTTGCACGCACAGGGGTCTGCAGCATGCCGAACAAACCTGCACCAGGGGTGCTCGGGATGCCCACAGCAGAACCCAGCGTCGACAGGCCTGGTGTCGCACGACGCCGGGAACGGGGAGTGGAGAGTGCACTGTGTGGGGTGTGCAGTACAGGGGCACCTGACTGTGTGCCCAATGCATCCACGACAGAGACCACTGCCTAGGTCAGCCTGTCAATGGCGGCGGTCACATCCGTCCGCATACGGACCAGCTCGGCTCGGTCCCGAGCACACTCCCTGCTGTGCCGCTCCACAGACACAGACAGTGCCTCCACGGACCTTGCAACCCACCTCTGCAGCTGTACTGATTCCTGCAGCAGGAGGGTGTGCTCGTCCAATGGGTACTGTGCCCAACAGCATCCTGACCCCCAGGGTGTGGACGGTCCTGATGCACAACACCCCTTGAGGGTGGGCCTGTTCACCAGGACCAGGAATGGGCGGGATCAAGGGTGGCGGACATGTGCCACTGCTTGACACTGTACCCCAGACCTGGTGGGCGACTGCTGCTGCTGACCCTCCAACCGCTGTGCCCCTGGGTCCACTCGTTCCACCGCTGTGCTGGCAACAGTGCCAGACACCTGCACAGCCACTGGTGCTGCCCCACAAGTTGGAACCAGAAAGGCCCAGGGGCACGTGCTGGCCTGCCGTGTGTACGTCATGGGACTCACAACCATCACTGCCCATTGCAGGCCTTCTATCATCAATGGTGCAGGTACGTGCTACAGCCATG
Source organism: Neoceratodus forsteri (assembly GCA_016271365.2). Classification (NCBI taxonomy): domain Eukaryota; kingdom Metazoa; phylum Chordata; order Ceratodontiformes; family Ceratodontidae; genus Neoceratodus; species Neoceratodus forsteri. The sequence continues at coordinate 199,057,556 of JADMNL010000025.1, forward strand.
GTCAGAGCGTGCTGGCATGCTTGCATGCCAGACTGCTGAGACACAGGTTGTGCACCCCCCACACCGTATCACTGACACCAGAGTTGGCGGCCCAGCGTGCATGCTGCTGCAGTGCCTGCTGGCTGGTGGTGGAGGTGGATGGACCCTCCTCCATGTCCAGCAGGTCAGCATCACTGTCTGGACCCACCACCACCGTCTCCTGAAGACGAACAGGATCAGTAACAGAAAGAGAGTACATGTGAGTGCATGTGAACAACCGCTCCCCCCAAACACCACCACCATGTCATACCGTGCAGTGATGGGCTTCCACCTGTCTGTAATCCACCGCCTGGTACGCCCTCAATGGCGCTCGGCTGCATGGCTGCGACCAGTGTCTCCTCAGTCGGGGTCAGCTCCAACACCACTGGTGGGCCCCGCTAGTGCCAACACGTGCCGCCCTGAAGGCTGCCACCTTCTCCTTCAACCTCCTGCAGTCTGTCCCCATCTTTTTCTTGCATTTCCTGCATGGGCGTAGTGGCTTCCATGCAGGTTAGCGGCTGAGGCTACCCCCTCCCATGCAGCACTTGGGAGGACTGAGGGTGCCCACTCCGTCCACTCAGTACTGGCTCCTCATCCAGGTAGGCCTGGAAGAGGCCTCTGTCTCTGCTGCTGTAAGTTGGGCCTCCTCCTCGCCCACCGTCCTCACCCTCACCTTGGCTCTGCTCGGTCATGGCGATCTCTATGGAAGTGGACACCTGTCACTGTGCAGTCTACAGCATTTTCCCATGACCATTGTCCTGAACATCACACAGCATGCAACTCACCTCTCACCTGCAGTAACCGAATCCCAGCGCAGCCCAATATCGCACATTTATAGCGCCAATACATGCAAATTAGGAGTGGAGTAACTATAATGACATGCAAATGGCACCGCGCCTTGAATAGCTGATCAGATGATTTGCATGTGTCGGCTGAATATCGCTGGAATCTGGCGCTTTGCGAATACTGGAAGAGTCGGCCGAGCCAATGGCGCAGATCTGTGCCTGTGTGGTACACCGCATCGCATGCCCAGATAGCTTATGCAGGCATCTGTCATGCTGCTGATGTGCTGGCGTGATCGGCAATTCAGGCCATAGCCGCATTGTGCCAGTGGCGCTACAGCAATGGGCACTATATGGGCGGCTATGGCACTACTGCGCCAATACTCCACTGTGACACTAGTGCGCAGCTGGTCGGTCGCGCAGGATGCCTATACGTCAGATGGCGCTGTGCATAGCCTTGCGTCATTGCCCATGACCTTGTGTATGACCTTTGCCCCCTGGCACTGTTCGCCTGCCATGTGTACGTCCCTATTGCGCTGTCTGGTGACAGCGCTATATGAAGTGACGGCGCTGTTCGAACAGCGCGATTGGAGCCTGTGGTGGTCTATTGCGCAACATCTCCATGTGGGGTTACGGCGCAGCGGGGCGCCATATTGCCTGCTGTAAAGTTGGTGCCATGGCTAGGAGGAGGGCAGTGTCCTGGAGCCAGCTTGAAGTGGCCAACCCGGTGGCCCTAGTTGAGCCACACTATGATGGCCTTTATGGCGAGGTGCCCCTCACCAGTGCAAGGAGTGAGGTGTGGCAGCAAGTGGCCACTGACCTGGTGGGGGTCACTGGACAGTGCCGGTCTGCTGAGCAGTGCCGGCACCAGTACAGTGACCTCTGCCGGAGGGAGCCAGAGCTGTTAACGTGGCTGTGTTCACGTGCCAGGTGGGGCGTGGTGCCTAGGCCAGGTGGGTGTGCCATCTATGCACCTGTATTATCTGTATGGGTGTGTGTGTGTTTTGGTGGCTGTGCATAGGTGATGGCTCAGCCATGGTTGGCTGTGTCAGTGTGTGCAGCTGTGAGATGAATGGGTATGGCTGTGTGGGCAGGCACTGTCACTGAGGCAGGGGGCAGTCTGCTTTTGAGTCACACTGATGTTTGTCTCAACATATGTCTCCCACAGGCCGGGATGTGAGGATGCGGGGCCACATTGCTGAGGGCCGTGCCATGACCCGGTGCCAGCAGGGGTAGCACCCCACCAGCAGCAGCAGCGCCAGCAACAGCGGCAGTCAGAGCTGCTTGAGCAGTGTGAGTATCATGACTTCATGGATGCTATTGCATGCTGGGGGGGGGCCAGTAGCCCTGCACAATACAAACATGCAGGAAAGGGGAGGTCATAATTCCACTATACAAGACACTAGTGAGCCCCACCTGCAGTACAGTGTACATTTCTGGAGACCATACCTCGTAAGCATAGAGTGGGCAGAGAAGGTTCAGAGGAGGGCAACAAAGATGGTGCATGGCTTGCATCACAACTCCTATGGAGACAGGTTGAAGGAACTGAACCTGTACTCCCTGGAGGAGAGGAGGGAGAGAGAGAGGGATATGATAGAGACATACAAGTATCTTACAGGGTGGAACAGGGTGTAGGGAAACACTATTTTGAAGTGCAAAAGATGTTCCAGGACTACAGGGCATGGGATGCAGTTGGAGGGAGGATGATTCAGAGGAAACATGAGCAAGACTTTCTTCACAGAACGGGTGGTGTACAAGTGGAACACCCTGCCAGAGGGAGTGGTGAGGGCTGACACACTCACGGGATTTCAGACTGCACGGGATAGACATAACGGAATTCTTGAGGTCAGGGGTAAGGGGCAACAGACTTCTAGGTAAACAAAGTGAACTTACAGGCTGAAATGGACAGACTGTGTGGGCCATAGGCCCTTATCTGCCGACACTGGCTATGTATCTACGTCTGTAGGCACGACACAGGTGACATGCATCACTGTCCAGTCTCACAGCATGTCTGTGTATGCATCACTGGTGGTCCATGCATGCACTGGGCACATAGCTGTGTAACTGGCATCGCACCACGTTGCCCACGTCCTTGCCAGCCTTGTTTGTGCTGTGATGGACATGGGCGTGTGTGTGTGCAGTGGTGCGCATAGCGGGTGCCGCCTGTTTGTGATGGCCATGTGCATGTTCACTGTGGGTGGGTGCATGCCATCACAGGTGCCGGACATTGGGCTATATGGCTTGCAGGTTGGGTGGTGTTCAGGGTTGTGGTCAGTCACAGCCATTGACTGTGTTCCCATTTTCCTAGGCTTTGAGGTTCTCCATCGCCTGGCGAGGGATGTCCAGGCCATCAGACAGCTTGTGGCCGACAACAACACTATCCTCCAGTCGATACACTGCCATGGCCTGCGGAGGAGGCGGCAGGGGACTGGCAGACACCAGCCAGAGGACGGCTGACTGGCTGGCCCATGAGCTATCTTCCCTTCCCACTTCTCCCATCCCTACCACCCTGCCTTCCCTCTCCAAGTTTGTCATCCCTACCCCTTGACCACCCCTACCTTGTACCCGTCCCCCCCTTGTAAATAGTTGTAATTGTTCTTGTTCATGTTGGTTGTGTTAATATACATTTATATTTTTATACGAATAATGTGTTGGTCTCTGATTTGCAGCTGCCTATGGGTGCTCAGTTGCAGGGGTGTACATGCCATCTGGGGTGGTATGGTCCTGGGTATGTGTGTGTGTGTGCGTGTGTGTGCATGGGGAGGTATCTCCAGCATGGCAGTGACTTTCGGTTGGTCTTGCCGTCTGCTGCCACCCACTGCTGGGTGCACAGGGTGTGTCTGGCTTGTAGGCTTCTGTGCTGCACGGGGTTGACGTGTGCTGGGGATGCATGGTTTCCTGCAGTGCCAGTCACTGCACATAGGTGGTGTCTTGGGGTCACAGTGCAGGGTGTGCTGTGCGTACGGGGGGCTGATGTGCACTGTGGTTGTCAACCCCCTGTGTGTGGCACTCTCAGCCTGCCAGTGGTTGTGCTGGGGTGTCATGGCTCTGCTATGCTTTGTTGGCTTGTCCCCATGGGCAAGAAGATCATCCGTCCAACCCCCAGTGATGCTGTGCTTGGGGTGTGCAGGTGTGATGTGGGTTCTGCAGTGTGTTCCTGTGCCCATGTGTGGCATGGCTGGCGGTGGGCCCCAGCCTGCCTCCCTGGATGTGCAGTTCCATTGCTCTGGGGGGGGGCTCTGCTTGTGCTATGGCACCTCTGGAATGCTCAGCTGGGCTGCCCTGGTTGCGCCATAGCGCAACATTTCGGCTCAGCTTCTCCTTCCTGGTTGCGCTATGGTGCAGTATGTGTGATATTCAGATGTTGGTTGCTTGCGCAATTTGTTCTGCTCCATGTTTGAATATCGCACCTGTTGCGCATTTGCGCAACTGGTTTGTACTTGCTCCTGCTGTTGCGCTCATTTTGAGTGCAGTTTGAATATCTTGGCCCTTATCTGCAAAGAACTGAGCAAACTCCTCTCACTTACTTTGTGAAAAGGCTTTCCGACCCTGAAGGCAGGCTGGATTGCACAGCCTGTCCACAGTCCGAAAGAGCAGGGCTGGTTGACTCTCTGCTGCAGCAATCTCCCTGGACAAGAACTCTGCCTTCTTGTGGGAGATTTCTGATTGATAGTCTAAATAATGGGCTATCAGCCTAAGTCTGTCCTCCTCCAGGCCACATTTTCGCCAACACCGTTCCAACCTTCAGTTGAGGAACATGCCTCTGACACCCCACACACTTCCAGAGCCTACCACTCTCACTCTTCCAGAGCCCACCTTAGTCTAGCTGATCCTTCTCCCTGGCATTCTCTGAGGTAGTGATGGCAGACCTGGTGGCCTCTGGGTGGTGGAGAAGGTCCCCTGAATCCTAGTTAACTCAGCCTGGAGTCTAGTGACCTCCTCCCTCAACCCAGAGAGGTGCATGCAGTTGGGGCAACACAGCAGTCTTCAGAAGGTCTCTCTGAAAACTGCCACCACACAGCCACAGCACTGTACTACTCCCAGCATTCCCAATTCCTACTGTCCTTGTGTTAAATGGGAATACTTATATACCCTTACCCTTGATAGGGTGTTTCTAGTTTTTCCCCAGTGCGGTTTGTTGTACCCCTTTGTATGCCTACCCTAAATAGGTTGTTGCTTCTATTACAGTTTTGGCTTACCATTTTGCTTTCACCCATCCCTTGTGTACCTTTAACCCCTGATAGGGTGTTTTTACTTTTACCCCTTTTGTTGTTTACTAATCCCCTTTGTTCACCTACTCTAGATAGGGTGTTACTCCTATTCTCTGTTTTGGCCTACCCTTTATCTTCCACCCACCCCAGCAGTGAATGAAAGAACAGGAGTGAAAAAGTACCTTACCTTAGTTACCTGGCAGGGTCCACCGCTTCCCTGATACCTCCTGCAGACACCTAAGATGCCAATCTTTACACTTGTTCCACTCACATCCTGGGACACAAATGTGTGCAGGGACGCAATAGGTGTGTCTGCTTTTAACTTCTCCTAGGGACCACCTCTAACAGAGACTTCCTGTGTTGCAGCCCTCTGGGCTTCCTGGTGAGCCCATATTGGTCCGTGCCCATCACATGACCTTGTTCTCCTACTCAATATTCTCTGACCCTTGAGCTTAAGCTGTTGCCAGCTCAAAACTGATAACCTACAGAACAGGTTAGTTAGTTTAATTTCAAAAGCACCTTATCTCTTTCTTATTGTGTTTTAAATGTTCCTACACTAAATTACTCTTCCAAATTATAGATGTAACCCTCCCACCAGCCCCCTTATTTAACTAGAAGGGCACACCTCTCAGCATACTAAACACACACATGCTCTACGGGCATGACAAAGAAAGAGGGGTGGGGGTTACATACGAAACATTACCATTTACAGGAAGGGAAGGTACACAAAAGGTACCAGGAAAAACTGTGTCTCATTGCCCACCATAGACAAGATGGGACCAATGCAGATTACAGTCAGGTGTGGCACAAAATACCTGGCACACACCTGGTGGGACCAATGCATGGCCAACAACCCAGGTCCTGGGGAGAAAACATTTGCTCAGGGCTATGCTAGTTTTGCTCTTCTGGACAGGGGTACCCAAAGTAATTCCACGCAGGAAGCAATAACAAGAATGTCCATACCAGGTTGGGATTCTAGAGTGTGGCTTTATTCCAAAACACAAGAAGGGACAATACAAAGCAATGACGGACCCCCAAGGGTTATACACAGGGTATCTTCTGACATTTAGGGTACAGAACTTCACAAATTCCCATTTATCACAGGATAAGAAATCGAACTATGGATTTGCCACCAGAAGAACACACTTTTTCATCGACTAGGCACATCTGGCCAGTACTAAGAGACTTTCCCATATTTCATAGAATGGATGTGGTACACAAACCACACAGAGCACTAAAGACTCAACACTGTAGGACCCACATACAAGGGGTAACTGGAGAAAATCCAACTCACAGGGCAAACTGTTTCTTCAGGCATTGGCCACATGCACTGAGAGGAAACACAGGTGCCCTTCAGAACCTGTAGAGGTAAACTGGTTGCTCCAGATGGGGGGGGGGTCTCCCATCTTTTGCTTCCATGTTTATACTCGGCCATTCATCTGGTAAAATACACCTCACACACTGTAAAACTGTAGATGCTGTCTTGAAATGTATATCACATTTAACATACTACAAGGGATACCACAGCGGGTGTCAAATTAAAAGTTCTGTACATGGACAGTCACATACTGGACTCCACTGTAGGCAGACAACTTTTAAGGAAAGGTTAGGGTGTCAGTGTCCCTTTGTCAGAAAATCCACCTTTAAAACTGCAGGTACTCCTGGGCAAACTTCAAACAAAAAACATTTTACTCACAGAAAGTTGTCATCAAAAGGCAGCTTCCAAAGTCCTGGGAGGATCAGGGGATTGTCCCTGAATCCTGGAGTCCTGCTCCATCCCTCCTGGGATGAAGCACAGGAAAACCCAAAGAAACAGGTTTTCACCATTTCAACCGGCTGGCAAAGCTGTTCTCCACTAGGGTGAGAAACAAAATCGGACAGGAAAAACTGCAGCTCTATCTCAGAGCTGCTTGAGGAGCTGAAGCTGCACTCTGCAGCCTCCTCCACGAACTCCACTACTAGACTACTGTGAACATTCTATATCCCTCACTCACAGCACAAATGATTGTGGCTTATGCAGATGCAAGAGTTCCAAATGACATGACCTTCTCAGCACTTGGCTGTGACTGAGAGCAGAGAGGGAGACAGAGTGAAACCCATTTAACTGGCATTTCACTAGCTGCCTTCCCGGCCTACCACTAATTCTAACTGGGGTTCTAGTAACCCCTGGGAACAAGGGGGTTACATGGAGCTTTCAAAACTCCCCACCCAATGCTAACTCTAGGAATCAGCTGGCACTGGTAAGAATGCCTGTTCAAAATGTGCACCAAAAAAAGTTACCCTCAGCTGTGTTTTAAAATCCTCCCAAGTAGGTACATTTATTGAAACAAACACAGAAACAAGAAAAAAAAAACAGTCTCACCATCAAGTGTTTACTTGCATCTGTGTTTGTTTTTTGGTTTTTACACTTTCAGTTCCCCTCTCAATGCCTGTTTTCTTCTTTGTTTTAGTTGGACTGATGCTGAGCTCCAAGACGCCCACTGTTAACCCGTACTCTGTGCATGTTTCCAACCTCTCCGAAGCAGGTCCCTAAATCAGCTTGCTGACTGAAATCTCCTCCAGATGTGTTCAGTAACATTTTACTGGCACTAACAAAGTAGAGCAATGTGTGATGAAAATGGTTGCATTGTGTAGTCCAAAAACAGTTTTCCACTAAAGTCCCTTATATGCTTACACATTATTCTTCACCCAGAGCTGCTCCTGCATTGGTGTAATCCCAGGTCCGATTCAGTCAGCGTAACAGTTAGGCAGTTCCCACTCCAGTGGAGGCTGAGATGCTGCCCTTGTCATCAGACAACTATCTGCCTTGAGAGGAAGCTGTCTTCACCAGCCGCCGTGACTGAACAGTAGCAAAGGAACCTCCCATCCAGGAAGCACCAGAGCCACCACCACTACTTCAGAGGTTCGAAGAAAGCACAGCAGTTGGACCACAGTGGGCTCAGGAGGGTAAGGGTGGTGGAACAGAGGCACACCCAGTCAGTTGTTCCACTCCACAATCCATACACCATTCTGGGGGAGCATAGTTCCCCTATGGATGCACCCTCAGAGGAGACTAAGGAGGGCGCAGACAACTGTCATGAGGGAGGCCCTCAGGAAGGAGGCAGAGGGCACCACAGGGAAAGGAAGCAGCTCCTGGTGGGGGACTCAATTATTAGGGGGATAGAACTGGGGGGAGCAGGGAAAACTGAAGTAAGGTGCCTACCTGGTGCCATGGCTTGGAGGGACAGGAAGCGCATCCTTAGGATCACGAGAACAGTTGCACGGGAGTCTGAGCTGGATGTCATTGTCCACCTAGGGACAAATGACTTGACTCATCATGAGATTAGAGCAGTGCAGAAGGACTTTATAGAGTTGGGGAGGGGCTTAAGACAAGTAGCACACAAAGTATCCTTCTCAGAGGTGCTGCCTATCAGTGGCATGGGTGAGGCGAGGGTACTTTGCACCATGCAGTTTAACGAATGGTTGAAAAAATGGTGTGTGGAGCACAGGGTTTTAGCTTCATTGGGGACAGGGTTCCACCTGGAGGGACATCAGCCTATACTGGCAGGATGGTCTGCATCTGTCCAGGAAGGGAACAAGTCTTTTGGGCAATCTGTTTAAATGCTTCATTGGCAAGCTTTTAAACTAGTTAAGGGGGGAGGCACTGATAAGCAGCAGGAAAATTCCAGCCTTCCCCTACAAAACAGGGTACTAAATGAGAAAAAGACCAAGGTAGAAAGGTCAGTGGGAGATGCTGCTACAGAAGGTAAAGTCATCAAAAAATGGAGAGCAATGAGTACCAATGCCCATAGTCTGGGTAACAAGCTTCCTGAATTAGTGGCCTTGATGGAGGAGGAACATCTGGAGATTGTGGCAGTCACAGAAACATGGTAAACACAGAACCATGACTGGGACGTAAACTTACCTGGTACACTATCTACAGGAGGGACAGGGAGGGTAAAAGAGGAGGAGGAGTAGCTCTCTACATAAGAGAATGAATCAAAGCAACAGAACAAAAGGGTAAACAGGGAGGAGAAGAAGCACTGTGGGTCAATTTGGAGGCAGGCAATGGCACCACAATCCGCACAGGGGTTGTATACAGACCCCCCCTCTCAGGGGAAGGAAATGGACAAGGAAATGATAGAAAGTATACTTAGAATGGCAGAGAAAGGGGAGATATTGCTGATGGGTGATCTGAATATGCCAGATGTTAACTGGAGTGTAGTTGCAGCAGCCACTTCTAAGAGTGGGGTTATTCTAGATGCCCTACAGGGGGCATGCCTTAGACAACTAGTATTGGAGCCCACTCGAGAGGGAGCAATCTTAGACCTGGTCCTCTCAAATGGAGATGGAGAGAGGATCACAGATGTAGAAGTGGGTAGCCATCTGGGAACTAGCGACCATCGAACAGTATGGTTCACAATAAACACAGCAATGGAGTCAAGCCATACAAAGGCTAAAGTACTGGACTTCAGGAGGGCTGACTTTGCCAAAATGGGTGAGTGCCTAAGGAATGCACTAGCAAATGGGCAGAAAGGAGGGGTGGAAGAACAATGGGGAATAATAAAAACTGCAATCACAGAGGTAACAAGCCTTTGTCTGAAGCAAATAAACAAAACAAAACAATGTAAGAAACCACTATGGTTCTCAAAGGAGGTGGCAGTGAAGGTTCAAGAGAAAAAGAAAGCATTCAGAAAGTACAAGGAATCACAGAAGGAGCAGGACAGAGAATTGTATCAGTTAAAGCAAAAAGAAGCTGGGAAGGCAGTCAGAACAGCAAAGGCCCGAACTGAGGAAAAGATAGCCAACTCAGTTATGAAGGGGGATAAAACCTTTTTTAGGTACATCAGGGAGCGAAGGAAGACTAAGGGAGGGATAGTGAGGCTTAATAAAGGGGAGAGGGTGGGCAGAGGGTGACTGTGAAAAGGCAGAGATACTAGACAAATATTTTTACTCAGTATTTACAAATGAAGAGGGGGGACCTACCTAAAACAAACAATAGAAACACTCTGGATACAGAAGTTGATACCAGCCCATTTACAGAAGAAAGGGTTCTGAAAGAACTCTTAAAACTGAAGATGGACAAAGCAATGGGGCCTGATGGGATTCATCCCAGAATTCCAAAAGAACTAAGGGTAGAACTAGTGACACCACTGACTACCCTCTTTAACAAATCATGGGAGGATGGGGTGGTACCTGAGGACTGGAGGAGAGCAGATGTGATTCCCCTTCACAAAAGTGGGAGCAAGGCAGAAGCAGGAAACTACAGACCTGTTAGTTTGACCTCAGTGATAGGGAAAATGATGGAATCACTTCTGAAGGAAAGATTTATCAAGTACCTAGAGGCCAGAGGGGCACAGGACCCAAGGCAGCATGGATTCACAGCAGGAAGGTCATGCCAGACAAATCTAATAGATTTCTTTGACTGGGTGACCAAAGTAGTAGATCAGGGAGGGGCTGTGGACATGGTCTACCTAGACTTTAACAAGGCATTTGACTCAGTCCCACACAAAAGATTAATATACTGGGTAAAGAATTAGCTAGAGAATAGGACACAGAGAGTAATAGTAAATGGAGTCCACTCTGAAGAAAGGGGGTCACTAGTGGGGTGCCGCAGGGTTCAGTATTAGGACCGGTCCTCTTCAATGTCTTTATGCTTGACATTGCAGAGGGACTGGAAGGAAAGTATGTCTCTTTGCAGATGACACAAAGATCTGCAACAGAGTTGATGCACAAGGTGGGGTGGAAAGGATGAGAAGGGACTTGGCAAGGTTAGAGGAATGGTCAAATGTATGGCAGTTTAGATTTAATGCTAAGAAGTGCAAGGTAATGCACCTGGAAAACAAAACCCCAGGGGAAGGGTACACAATGGGGGTGAGATACTAACAACAACAAAAATGGAAAGGGACCTGGGGGTAGCCATATCAGATGACTTAAAGGTGGGCAAGCAATGTGAGAGGGCAGTTGGGAGGGGATACTGGGATGCATAGAGAGGCGTCACCAGTAGAAAACAGGAAGTTGTTATCCTCTGTACAGACAGCTGGTGAGACCCCATCTGAGTACTGTGTGCAGTTCTGGAGACCCAATCTCTGCAAGGACATAGGCAAGATGGAAGCTGTCCAGTGGAGGGCAACTAAAATGGTGCAGGGTCTGCACCAGAAGACATATGAAGAGAGACTAAAGGAGCTTAATATGTATAGCTTCGAGGAAAGGAGGGAGAGGGTGGAATGATAGAAACTTTCAAGTCCCTCAAGGGAATCAACAGAGTCCAAGAGGGTAGCATCTTTCAAAAAAAGAGGTGTGCAAGAACAAGGGGGCACAATTTGAAGATAGAGGGGGGCGGCTCAGAGGTAATGTAAGGAAGTATTTTTTCACAGAGAGGGTTGTGGATGCATGGAAAGACCTTCCGGAGGAGGTTGTGGAGTCAAAAACAGTGGCTGAATTCAAGCATGCATGGGACAGTCATAAGGCAATTCTAGGGGTTGGGGGTAGAAAGAAGTAGGCTGCTGGTTAACTAGGATCTGCAGCTTATCCATTAGGTAGGGCAATGGGCAGACTGGGTGGGCCAAGCGGTCCTTATCTGCCATCAAATTCTATGTTTCTATGTTTCAGTCAGTGACACTGATATCTCACACCATCAGCAGTGGCTAATGCCTTTGGTGTGCGAATGACAAGGGAGTCTTATAGCGCTTTTATATGGCTTGTACCTGACTCGGCGGATCTGGTACAGAGGTGCTCCATTTCATCTTGCTGCACTAACCGTGCTTGTTCACACTCTGCATGTGTTCCATCACAATGGGCAGTTTGTGTACCTACATGCCCATTCTGTTCTGGTACACAGAGCTGGGAAAATGAGTCAGTGTGTAGCGCACAGATTCATTGGCAGCTTTTATACGCTCATTTGAAATGGCACACATAAGGACAAACCACAGGAACCTGGGACTGTGTTTTGGGTGAACGACGTATCCTGAGTCAGAACACAGTGTGTTTATATGCAAGGTAATATTCCAGTCCACTCACTCAGAGCCATTTTCGCCAATACAGAATACTGTGTGTAAAAAGGCTATTAAAGGTATAGTAGCTCTGCAGGGGTTACACAGAGATTGTTCTAACTCCCCATTCCCAACAGCAAAAGCCACTAGTAAAGTAGTCCAGTCTAATACTGACAATGAACCTCTCATGGGCATAGCCATGGAGGGGGCACCAGGTGTAATCACTTTATGCTTGTTCCTCCAGTGTGCCACTACACTGCATGTCAGGCATCTGTTATGCTTATTTACATAGTCATAAATATCAGCCTATTCAGCATTATTTATTGTTTTATTTATTTGTTTGTAACTTGTGACCAGGAAAGTCACAATTAGCTGGAACAGCCTATTTCTAGGTACGTCTTGTGGTGGGTTACATGGACCTATTTTATTGACAGAAGGCATGCAGGCCACAACACCGAGGAAAATCCACTACTCTTATGCTAAGTCCTACGGGATACCTTACCAACCACCAGAGATTGGAAGAAGAGATCTCAGTTTAGCATATCATCTGAAGGATTGCATCGCAACAGTGCAGCACCCCCTTAGTGTCAATATTCAGAATTAGCTCAAGTTCTTGTTGTGGGATTAGAACCTATGATCTTCTGATCTTTCAGCCAGAAGGAGATGAGTGTACTACCTGCTCAGCCACTTACACTGCCTGGTGATGGAAGAACAGATCTAGAAACTGCCTGGGTGGGAGAGGAGAAGGAGGATAGATATACAGATGGGCCAATGGACAGATGCTGGAAAGACAGATGATAGATGGATAGATTAGTAGATAGATGATACCTAGCTAGCTAGCTAGATAGATAGACAGACAGACAGACAGATAGATAGATGATAGCCACACAAATGGAAGACAGACAGACAGCAGGCAGTATAGCTAGACAGACAGATATACCATCATCCTTAGCTTCAGCTCAATCAGATTTTAAATTATTTCCCCTGTTCATTCACTCATCATGACTTGTGTCATCGGACATCATCTTTTCTGTAAAATATTTACAAAATTGCTTTTAGTTTGGAACAGTAGGGCATTCAACACTATTCTGTGGTTTAAAGCATGCTTTTAGCTCAGTGAGACTTGACCTACATGGTTAGTTTGTGGGTGGGTGGGTTGAGCAGGTGTGTGTGTGTGGGCTGGAAGAAGGGGGTTATGGAGGGTGTAGTTCATTGTGGACCCTGATGTTTCCTACTGACTGAAAGATACAGACTGAGGGAAAACAACCTCTACCTTATTAAAAAAAACACAATGCACATTTCTATATCATTTCCTGTTTCATGACCTGTTAAGAATTTTCTCTCTCTCAGAACTTTACAACCCCCAACCTTCCACTGGTTCTTAGTTTAGTACAGCACACACACACACACACACACACAGGAAACGCATTTTGCTTCTGTTGTGTTTCTAAAGCAGGTGCTGGCACAGGCTGATTGACAGATGAAGTAGAGCTGAGGGGAAGACAGAGAAAAAGAAATCAACTCATCAGAGAACATTTTTATTTGACCGCATTTGTCTGCTAATCAGGACTCCAGCACTTACGAAGGGGACCTGTGGTGGTGCTGGAGCTGGAGCTGCAAGCAGATCTCAGTGTGTCCTGGAGTCCAGCCTACTTGATTGTCGGGGCATATTCTTAAAGTGCCATCTGAAGCAGACAGTGAGCAAGAGGAACTCTCTTTGCCCGAGGAGAATGGAGGCTGTGGCACTGTACAGCTTCAATGCCACAGAGAAAGATGAGCTCAGCTTCAATAAAGGGGACATACTCAAGGTAAGCTTAGTTACAGAAAAGCAATATCTAGTAACATACAGTAGCAACATAGTATATTGTTGTAACAGAAGGGACTTAGGGTCCGTCTTAGTTGCCCCTCCTACCGCATGGCAGTGACCATACGGAATTTAACTATAGACAAACCTCCAAACCTGTACTCATGATGTGTTAACTCTAAATGCCACTCTTCATAAGGAATCTGTCTTAGTATTTCTAAGATTCTGAGTCCTTTTTACTAGACTTCTCCAAAATGTTTCTCCAGCCTTAACTTATTTATTATCTTACGAAGGCCTCAGAAAGGAAGGAGGGAAAAACTGAAATATACAAAATGTTGGCATGTGAAGGCCTGCCACCCTATCTAGGGAAGGTTAAGGGTTGATTGGGAAAAGGGATGAAATGTTCATAAAGCAATTAAATATGTGATCTGCCACGGTGCCCTTTTCACCACCCACCATGGTCCCCTCTAGGGTCAGTTCATATCACTACAACAGTTCATATCACTACAACTGCTGCACTTATTTGTAGCAACTGCCCTTGTCATTTTAATTGGGTATTGGTGCTGCTCATAGAACGAACTTCTGTGCACCGTTTATCATTATTTGTACTAGCGTCTTGTTGAATTGTTTAGTGTGCACTTTATCTTTAGAATGCTTCTCTACTGCTGTTTTGGATTTATTGCATCCCTTTTCCTTTTTTCCTGCGTCACACCTGAAAACAAGCTTTGCCTCAGTGTGCCTTTCCTGATGGCCAATTTTCAAATAAATGAATGTCTACATTGTATGTGGATTGAACTGTTCTATATGTTTGTTAAATTGTCTGAAAAAGAACCCAAATTTAGAAAACATTTAAAAATTATTATTCTTTTCAAACTGTTATTGTCCTTACAACTATACAGGACCATGTTTCCAGTGTCACTGCCCACCCACTGGTAGGATGTTGTCAGTAGCTGACACTGTCTTTTTAGTAACCCCAATCCCCACTAGCCCGCCATTCCCAAAGGGCTATTTATCACAAATGGACATCCTTCCTGATTCCAACCCAGGATTTAGGGGTGCCAATAGTAGTCCAATTCTAGGCAAGCTCAGCTGATCTTTGCGCTGTAGCCTGCAGAATGCTATTCATACAGTCAGTCACTTTTTTATATGACATCAGGAGCAGGCATACACAAGAGGGGGGACACTGTTCAGGTACACTGATTATTTGGTTACCTGGTACCATCAATGTCACTAATCTGCTCCTCACCTCCCTCCCCCCCCGGCCATGCAGTAACAGAGCAGCATGACTTAAAATCAATGCACTGTGAATTGAGGGGGATTGGCAGAGTTGGCCTAGCATTGAACTACTATTGCCTTTCCAAAAATGTTGGACTTGGGGTTAATGGGGGCCCGCTTCAGATAAATGATCCTTTCAGGCCAGGATGAGCAGGCGGGGGGGGGGGGGGCTCAATGAAAAGACAATGGCAGCTCTAGGAACCTTGCCAGAGACCGGCAATGTTGTTTTTTTAGAGAGAATCACTGCATGGAAATATAGAAGGGGGATACTGGATGGCAGGAGGAACTTTGCAGTGAGGCTCTATTTCACCTAGTGAGAAAACCTATGGCTTTATAAGATGCATGTGTTTTTTGTTTTTCAGTAAACGAGAACACAATCCTTTTAATATTTAATTATTGAATTAATTTGTTAAGTTATTTAACATTTGGTGACCTAGATAGGCATGCTGAGCTGCAGCATGTTTCCTTACACACACATATATACTGTATATATATATATATATATATATATATATATATATATATATATATTAGGGCAAAAACTCCATTTAATGCATTAGTTAGGGTTGTTCCACAGCGACAAAAGCGAGGAAATTCGGTGTTAGGGTTGAAATGCCATGCTACCATTATATAATATATATATATATATATATATATATATCTACACACACACACACACATATTATAGTGGTGCAGTCGCTTCACTATAGTTAGGGTTCAGCTGTGATGTTTATGTTAAACTCAAAATTTTGCATGTTAATAGCTTTGGACCCATTCAACAGATTTGCCTGAAATTTGGTATGCGCAGTGGGGCATCATAGATCTCTTGATCTGCCAAATTGCATTTTGGTCGGACTTACGGTCTTTGTGTACGAAAACACTGAAAAATGCAAAATTATCAGTTTTTGGAGGCAGCTTTTGGGATTTTGGACATGGCCCTGCACGGTCGTTGTGTGGCATGCCACTCTGCAAGATGGCTTGTTTGAAAGAGCTTTGGTGTCCGAACATGCCACTTTTTGTTTGGTGAAAAAATATTAAGGCCTTCAAAAGTTATGCCTCATATCTCAGATCTAGAAGTGGATAGCCATTTCGGAACAAGTGACCACCAAACAGTGTGGTTCATGATAAACTCAGCTACAGAGTCAAGCCATACAAAAGTGAGGGTTCTGGACATCAGGAGGGCTGACTTTGGCAAGATGGGAGAGTGCCTTAGAAAAGCACTAGCAAACAGGCTAGAAGGAGGGGTGGAGCAACAATGAGGAAATATCAAAACTGCCATCACAGAGGCAACAAGCCTTTGTGTGAAACAAATAATCAAATCAAAACAAAAGAAAGAGCCACTATGGTTCTCAAAAGAGGTGGCAGTGAAGGTTAGGGAGAAAAAGATAGCATTTAGGAAGTATAAGGAAACACAGAAGGAACAGGACAGAGAACTGTACCAGTTAAGGCAGAAGGAAGCAGGGAGGGTAGTCAGAATAGCAAAGGCCCGAACTGAGGAAAAGATGGCTAACTCGGTTAAGAAGAGGGATAAAACCTTTTATAGGTATATCAGTGAGCGTAGAAAGACAAAAGGAGGGATAGTGAGGCTGAATAGAATGGAGTGTGGATGGGCAGAGAGTGACAGTTAAAAAGCAGGGATACTGAATGAATACTTCTGTTCAGTATTCACAAAAGAGGAAGTGGGGGAGGTGCCTAATCCAATTAACAGAAGCACTCTGGAGAGGGGGGTTGATCCAGCCCTTTCACAGAAGAAAGGGTTCTGAAAGAACTCCTAAAACTGAAGGTGGACAAAGCAATGGAGCCAGATGGAATTCACCCCAGAATTCTAAAAGAATTAAGCAGAGAACTAGTGACACCACTGACTACCCTTTTTAACAAATCATGGGAGGATGGTGTGATAACTGAGGACTGGAAGAAGGCTGATGTGATTCCCCTTCACAAAAGTGGGACCAAGAGAGAGGCAGGAAACTACAGACCTGTCAGTTTGACCTCTGTGGTAGGGAAAGTGATGGAATCACTTCTGAAGGAAAAAATTGTTGAGTACCTAGGGGACAGTGGAGCACAGAACCCAAGGCAGCATGGGTTCATAGCGGGAAGGTCATGTCAGATGAATCTAATTGATTTGTTTGACTGGGTGACCAAAGTAGTAGACCAGGGAGGGGCTGTGGACATGGCCTACCTAGACTTTATCAAGGCATTTGACACAGTCCCACACAAAAGATTAGTAGTCAAATTAACCAGCATGGGAGTGGGTCCCAGGGTGGTAGCCTGGGTAAAACATTGGCTGGACAACAGGACACAGAAGGTAATTGTAAATGGAGTCCACTCTGAAGAAAGAGGGGTTACTAGTGGGGTACTGCAGGGTTCAGTACCGGGTCCAGTCCTTTTTAATGTCTTTATAAGTGACATTGCAGAGGGACTGGAAGGAAAAGTATGCCTCTTTGCAGATGACACAAAGATCTGCAACAGGGTTGATACACAAGGAGGCATGGAAAGGATGAGAAGGGACTTGGCAAGGTTGGAGGAATGGTCAGAAGTATGGCAGCTTGGATTCAATGCAAAGAAGTGCAAAATAATGCACCTGGGAAACAAAAACCCAGGGGAAGATTACACAATGGGGGAAGGTAGTAATAACAACAAAAATGGAAAGAGACCTGGGGGTAATCATATCAGATGACCTTAAGGTTGGCAAGCAATGTGAGAAGGCGGTAGGGAGGGCTGGGAGGATACTGGGATGTATATGGAGAGGAATCACCAGCAGAAAACAGGAAGTTGTTATCCCCCTGCACAGACAGTTGGTGAGATCCCATCTGGAGTACTGCATCCAGTTCTGGAGACCCCATCTCTGCAAGGACATAGACAGGATGGAGGCAGTTCAGAGGAGGGCAACTAAAATGGTGCAAGGCCTGCAAAGGAAGCCATACGAGGAGAGACTAAAGGAGCTTAATATGTATATTCTTGAGGAAAGGAGGGGTGAGAGAACATGTTAGAAACGTTTAAGTACCTCAGTGGAATCAACAAATCCAAGAGGGTAGCATCTTTCAGAAAAAAAGATGTGCAAGAACAAGGAGACACAATTTGAAGATAGAGAAGGGACAGCTCAGGGGCAATGTGAGGAAGTATTTTTTCACGGAGAGGGTGGTGGATGCATGGGACAGCCTTCCTGAGGAGGTTGTGGAGTCTAAAACTGTGGGAGAATTCAAGAATGCATGGGACAGACATAAGGCAATTTTTGTGGGGGGTAGGAAGAAATAGGCTGTTGGTTAAATAGGATCTGCAGCTTATCCTCTATGTAAGGACATGGGCAGACTAGGTGGGCCAAGCGGTCCTTATCTGCCATCAAAATCTATGTTTCTAAGCCACTTTTAAGTTCCCATTATAAGTCAATGGGAAAATTTATATGTATGTTTTGCGAACAAAGAATGGGGTTCTGGCCATCTGGTCCCACCTGGCGATCAAAGAATTTGCAGCCTAGTGGTTCAAGAATCTTTGTCCCTGAGAATTTTAAAAATTCTTTGATCGCGAAGTCCGCCATCTTGTTTTTAAATTTCCGATCGGAAAAACACAAATATCTTGGCTCAGGGGTCACTTCTGAAGTAAAACTTGGATGGGTTTTACTCAGGGGACTCCGATCTATCTAGCCATGTCTTTGATTTCATCCAAATTGGTAAAAAAATAGAGTTATAAGCTTTTAAAATCTTAATTCTCAGCTCGCTAATGATCTTTGATCACAAGCCTGCAAATTCTTTGATCACGAGATTCTTTGATCGTGATCGTGCATCTCGAGCGAGAGACAAGATGGCCAGATTTAAAAATCAATTTTCTCAGCCCAGGGGTGCCCTAGGAAGTTAAATGAGGGTTGGTTTTGCTCAATATCCCTGGTAGTCTAGCGCCCCCCCATGTGCATTAAATTAATAATGCTCTTCGTATCCCTGGTAGTCTAGCGCCCCCCCTGATCTGTATAAAATTAATATTGTTGCCCATATCCCTGGTAGTCTAGCGACCCCCCCATCATCATAAAATACATTACAATCTCCAATTCCTGGTACTTTAGTGGCCCCACCCAGCCATACCAGCCACCCAGCACCCCACCCTTCCCCAGCTGGTGACTGGCACAGATCACCTCTCACCTCCACGGCCAGCCACGACTGTGTGTGTATGGCACTCAGAAATAATTTCTGGCGCCTCTTTGCAATAAGCTATATACACACAATCGATGGCTGGCTAATGAAAATGAAAATGAACTAAGTAACCGACTGGGGAAGAATGAGGAAAGGAAATGCTAGGTGGCTATTGACAGATGAAGACCACTAGACCTAAGAGGTGGAGATCATAATGTATTTTATGATGATGAGAGACCAGTGAACTACCAGCATATGAACAAAGATAATTTTATACAGAATCGAAGACTGCTAGCTACCAGAGACTGAACTATTAATTTAATACACATGAGAGACTGCTGAACTACCAAGATACTCTAGGGCTACTATAAATTTTATACAGATGGAGGGGTGCTAGACTACTAGGGATAAGGAGACATTGTTTTTTTTTTTTTTTAGATCGGGGGGACCGCTAGATTACCAGGGATATACAAAACATTATTTATTAAATACACATTGGGGGGCCGCTAGACTACTAGGGATATGGACAACATTATTTGTTAAATGCACATTGGGGGGCTGCTAGACTACCAGGGATATGCAGAACATTATTTTTTTTATACAGATCAGACAGAGCGAAGCCCCCTGAGCAAAACCCACTCTCATTTGACTTCCCAGGGCACCCCTGGGCTGAGAAAATTGTTTTTGTAATCTGGCCATCTTGTCCCTCGCTCTTTGTTCGTGAGCTTGCAATTTCTTAGATTGCGAGTCTGCAAATTCTTTGATTACGAGATTCTTTGATCGCGATGGTGCATTGCGAGCGTGGGACAAGATAGGCAGATTAAAAAATCAATTTTCACAGCCCAGGGGTGTCATAGGAAGACAAATGAGGGTGAGTTTTACTCAGGGGACTTCGTTCTGATGAACCATGGTGGTGGTTTACCGCAATTCTTTGAATTGTTTAAATTACAACAGTTTTTATTCTTTGGTCGTGACCTGCAAATTCTTTGATGGCAAGCCTGCAAATCTTTGATCGCGATCGTGCATCGCGAGCGAGGGATGAGATGGCCATATTAAAACATCTGTTTTCTCAGCCCAGGGGTGCCCTAGGAAGTCAAATGAGGGTGGGTTTTGCTCAGGGGGCTTCGTTCTGTCAAAACATGGCAGTGGTTTACCTCAATTACTTCAATTTTTTTATTTATGACATTTTTTATTATTTGTTCATGAGCCTGCAAATTCTTTGACCGCGAGCCTACAAATTCTTTGATCGTGAGATTCTTTGATCGCCGTCTTTGATCGCGAGGGGGGACAAGATGGCCAGATTTTTTGTAATGGAATAGATAGGGAAATTTCACCAATCTTTAACATTGAATATCTTGGAAACGGTTGGGTCTTTTTACTTGAAATTTGGAGGGTGTTCACAGCATGTTCTGTAGATGTGAATTCATGTCAGAGAACATTTTTTTTGTGGAGATATTGCGTGATGCACTTTACATGTTGCGGACAGTGTTTTGGATTATGCTGGTGGTTTGAAATTGATAGGGTGCCTAGCCTTAGTGTCATGGATGTAGTTTTCAGTCGTTGTCTGTGTTAAATGTCAACAGGTGTGGAACTGTGCCACTCTGACAAATGAAAATTTCAAATTTTGACATGTTGTATCTCGGACACGGATTGGTCTTTTTACTTGAAATTTGGAGGGTGTTGACGGCATGTCCTGTAGCTGTTAATAGTGGTGTTTATGTGTAGACTAAATATTTTTGCAGAGATATTGTGTGGCGCAGTTTATATTTTGTGGATAGCATTTTCTATTGTTCTACTAGATTGACATTTGTTTGGTGGCTGGTCTTGCTGTTGTCAATGTACTTTTTAGTCATTGGGTGTGTAATGTGGCCCGACACTTACAAGTTGGTGGGAGCGCGGGGCCCACCAACTTGCGTAACTTTCTACTTTTCTATTCTTTCTTAAACGTAAGGAAATTCTATGCAAAAAACTTTGTTAATGCATCAGTTAGGGTTCTTCTACAGTGACAAAAGTGAGGAAATTCTACATTGGGGTTACCACCCCTTGAACCCCACTCCCACCCTGCCCCTACCAACAGGCATCGGGGTGTCCGTTGGGGTCGTTGGCCCTAACTCTCACCCCATTCTTCTACACTATACCACCTCAGTTTGTTTATACATGGAATGGGGTGAGAGTTAGGGCCGATGACCCCAACACACACCCCGATGCCTGATGGTGGGGGCGGGGGTGAGGGTGGGGTTCAAGGAGTGGAACCCTGTTGAATTTCCTTGCTTTTGTAAAAGAACCCTAACTGATGCATTAACAAAGTTTTTGCATAAAATATATACATATATATATATATATATATATATATCATAGCACAAAACTCCATTTAATGCATCAGTTAGGGTTGTTCCACAGCAACAAAAGTGGGAAATTTGGTGTTAGGGTTGAGAGCCCCTTTGCACCCCCAGCCCACCCCAACCGGCATCGGGTGTGCATTGGGGTCATCGACCCTAACTCCACCCTCATCACATGTGTAAACAAGCTGAGGTATAGGGAGAATGGGGTGAGTTGAGGACCGATGACCCCAATGCACCCCAATGCAAGTTGGGGAGCAGGCTGGGGTGCAAGGGGGCTCTCTATCTTAACACTGAATTTCTTCACTTTTATCACTGTGGAACAACCTAACTGATACATTAAATGGAGTTTTTTGCCATGCATATATATGTATATATTTATATATATCTACACTCACGTATATATATATATATATATATATATATATATATTGCAAAAAAACTACATTAATGCACATGTTTTATGTTTTTTAAAGCATCAAAAAAAGGAAATCAGATCTTATGAATTTTAGAACCCTAACTCCATCCATTCCTATGCACTACCACCATGAACTCCATTGAATTGAATGCCAAAGCACAAACCAGATTCCAGTCCCAAGGGGCCCTGAGCAAAGGTTTTGTTTTAGTCCCTGACCTGTAGCTTAAAGTAGCAGACCCATGGGCCTATAGCTTGGGTTGAAAAAAACGTAATGCACCATATCCTTCCTTTTGTAACTACGGAACCCTGACAGTGCATTAACCCATTGAGAACTGAATATGTGTGAACGTACATAGATTCTGGACATATATATACGTCCACAGTCTTCTAAGGGTTAATGTAGCTTTGTGCTATGAATTTCCTTACATTTGAAAAAGTAGTGTCATAACTTGCTTTTTGCAGGACTGTTTAGGCCCTGCACAAAGCAGGAATGAGTTCTTACTTGTTGTGTAAAACAGAACCTGACTTCCTCATGCAGGCCTGCGTGAAACAGGAACTCGCTTTTAACTTGCTTCACTTAGGCCTGAATGAAACAGCAGCTGATTCTTAACTTGCTTAATGCAGAGCCCTTTCAAGCAGGAGCTGAGTAGTAACTTGCTTTGTACAGGGCCCTTCAGGTCCTGCACGAAGCAGGAGTGGAGTCCTAACTGGTTGTGTAAAATAGAACCTGATTTGCTTCATGCAGATCTGTGTGAAACAGATCCTGACTTTTAACTTGATTCACACAGGGCCCTTCAGGCTGTGAGCAAAACAGGACCTGGTTTCTAGCTTGTTGAGGCAGTATAGTGCAATGGTTTAAGGCTCTGAGCTGCAAACCTGGAGATCTGGGTTTGAATCCCACAGCCCCTACTTGCATACTGTGTGACTCTGAGCAAGTCACTTAACTTCCTTGTTTTCCCAGATTGCACATGTAAACACACGTTCAGCTTAGTGTCTCTCTCCTGGTAAAAAAAAAAACTTTCTTCATACAGGATCCAACAGGCTCTGTGCAAAACAGGACCTGACTCCTATCTTGCTTCACTCAGACCAGCATGAAGCAGGTGCTGATTGTTAACTTGCTTCAGGCAGAGCCTTTTCAAGCAATAGCTGAGTCCTAACACCTTGTTACTCACACCCCAAATGTGTTTTGGGGTGTTAGACATGATTACAGTTGTATATACAGGAATGAGTATACAGGGAAAACACTGCTCACCATTTCTGTGGAGAAAAGTGGTATTCATACAAAATCTATCAATATCTATATAAAATAGATATTTAGCTATGGTTGCATCAATCTGTCCTGTCTGTCTGTCTATGTATTTATGTATGTGTATGTCTATGTAAGTATGTATGTATGTGTCTGTCTGTCTGTCTATGTATGTATGTATGTATATGTGGTTCCATGTTATAATCACAACTCCAAAATCGTGATCACAATATTAGCGAGTGAAGAATTGCGAGGTGTTTCAGTGCAATGAAGCATAATGGTGCATGCATTATAGCGCCACAGTCAAAATCGCCCAGTAAAGTTTTCAATGCAGTGATCGGCATACTCACTTCACAACATGCTTTCTATCCCTTCTATACATTATATCCATTATATCACCTAAGATCTTACATGCAGTACTTCCTGGTACCCATGATGCAGTTCAGACCTAATCCCACCTGAGCATGTTTCTACCTAAAGGGACGTGTGTAACCCTTCCTCATTTACTATTGTCATTATTACTTGAAATGGAGTTTGAAGTGGTTACAAGCCAGAAAGGTAAGCCCTTGGCTGTTTATGGAGGCTACACTTATAGGAAGGACAAAGAGATGGGAGATAAAGTTTATTGGTGATGTGTGGCTGCTGATAAATACAGCTGCCTTTCCAGGCTTCATACTTCAGGGAATTAGGTGTTGGCTCAGATAAAGGATCACACACATGTCCCTGATATTGGTGATGTAGGGTTGAGGAAGATTATGGCAGATGTGTGAGAGAGAGAGAGAGAGAGAGAGAGAGAGAGAGAGAGCCAGAGCAACTGTTGAGGCCACCATGCAGGTCGTGGTTCAGTGTACAACTTCAGCCCCTGATGCTGTGACTTGGCGACTGCCTGCCGTACCCCTAATTAAAAGGATCATCCAAAAAATAAGACAGGTAGAATGTGGATGCCCTGCCACCCCTGCACTGATTGAGGATCTACAAATACCTGCTGAGTCCTGGGAGACCTTAGCTGGAGAACCTTTCCTTGTGTTTGATAGTGGAAAGGAAAGGGATAGATTTGGCACATTCACTACTGCTGCAAATTTAACAAGCATTTGTCAATGCTGAATGTTTGCTTGCTGGCATTGGCATTGGTAGTGTAGGAGTTACAGAGCTGTATAATAGGAATGGCAGTGAAGCATTAAACTGAAGCCAACCCCACCACCACCCTGCAGATACTGACAGGTATTGGGGTGTGCCTTTGGGTCATCAGGCATATTGGCCATGCCATTTCACCACACCCTACCCTGCAGACACCGACAAGTGTCACGGTGTGCCTTGGGGTCTTTGGCCTTATGTTCACCCCATTCCATCAGGAAATATGGTGAGATGGGTGCTATATAGGAGAATGGGGTGAACTTTGGGGCCGAAGAGTCCAAGGCACACCTCAATGCCTCTCACTGGCTGCAGGGTGTGGGTGGGGGTGGAATGGTATGAGCATTACAGGCCACAATCCCAACTCACACCCCTGATGCCTGTCAGTCTCTACAGGGTAGGGCGTTATGGTTGGAAACCCTAACGCCTCAGGTGCTCGTTGGTATTTTCACTCCAAATTGTCAACATGGTTTTTTTGTGACCCCACCCTCATAAACAGTGGCAATATCAGTTCATTAGCCAAAAGCTGATTTTGCACAGTGATTACACCATTTGGCACCACAGGTGCGAAAACACATTTCGAACAGGATGTGAAAAATGACAGCTGTACTGTTCATGGGGAGGTGTAAAAAATGGCAATGTTGAAAATCTACAGTGAAAATATTAAAAAAACTGGTGAAGTCACGAACGTGCATAGAAACTGTGCAATGCACACCCGGAATGTAATTAGTTTGGGGATTTTTTACAGCAGATTGTCAACACAGGCATTTTGGGACCTCTGTTCATGAACAATGTCACTGTGATTTTCTTAATCTGTCCCGAACAGTGATTTCCCACAGCAACCATGCATTTCTGCGCTGGAAGTGTGAAAAGACATTTTGGCCATGGTGCGAAAAATGACAGCTGTACTGTTCATAAGGAAGTGTGGAAAAATGAAAGTGGTGAAAATCTGGACTGAAAATATTACAAATTCATGAACTTACGAGGGTGTGTGGAAACTGTGCAATGCTCACTCGTAACACAGTCATTTTATGGAGTTTTGTCACCAAATTTTCAACATAGCCATTTTAAGACCTCTGCTCATGATCAGTGTCACTGTGATTTTCTCAATCTGTCCCAAACATTGTTTTCACACACCGACTGTACCATTGTGTGCTACATGTGCGGAAACACATTTTGGGCGAGATGTGAAAAATGGTAGCTGTACTGCTCATAAAGAAGTGCGGTAAAATGGCACTGTTGAAAATCTGGTGTGTAAATATTACAAATCTGCAAACTTGCCAGCGTGCGTAGGAACTGCACAACGTGCGCTCCTAAAACAGTCATTTTTGGGAATTTTTTTCACCAAATTTTCACCATGGCCATTTTAACACCTCTGCTCATGACCAGTGTCACTGTGATTTTCTTAATGTGTCCCACACATTGATTTTGCACACCGACTGCGCCATTGTGCACTACGTGGGCGGAAACATGTTGTGGGCAAGATGTGAAAAATGACAGCTGTACTGCTCATAAGAAGGTGTAATAAAATGACAATGTTGAAAATCTGGAGTGAAAATATTGAAAATTCGCGAACTCTCGAGCATGCGTAGGAACTTTGCAACACATGCTCGTAAAACAGTCATTTATAGGAATTTTTCCACCAAATTTTCAAAATAGGCTTTTTGAGAACCCACCTTATGAACACTGGCAGTGTTGTTTCATTAATCAGTCCCGAAAGGTGATTTCACGCAGTGACTGCGAAATCACCCTTTGGGCCCGATTATCACCATGACAGTGACAGCATTCATGAGAAGGGTCCCAAAAACCCCATGTTGAAAATTTGGTGCAAAAATTCCAAAAAATGCCTGAGATATGCAGCAAAGTTGAAAAAACCCTATCTATTACATTATACAGCTTACCGGCATTTCCTCAGTTCGCGGTCGGCTTTGAAGAGTGCAGACGCATTCCCGTCCACGAAGATCGTCGTGCCAGACTCGGAGGTAAGTATGGGATGGGGGTGGGAGGCAGGGTGCACAGTTGGTGGGTGCAGGTGGGCTGGGAGAATGCTGAGGAATTTTTCTTTTTACAGGTTTTTCTTTTTTTTAAGGAAGACGACGGACGCCTCACGCTGGGGTGGGCTCCAGCATGGCAGATAGAAGGCTGTTGGGGGGCTGGAGCCGACGGGGGATTGGGCACCCCCATCGTCCATACAGACTTGTGCCACACTGGAGTGGGCTCCCAGCGTGGCAGCTGTAAGGCTGTTTGGGGGGGCTGCAGCCGACGGGGGATTGGGCACCCCGTTAGCCATACGGATGTGTGCCACACTGGGGTGGGCTCCCAGCATGGCACCTGGAAAGCTTTTTGGGGGGGGCAGCGTGGAGCCAATGGGGCATTGGGCACCCCCGTCGGCTATACAGTATGTGCGTGGAGGGGGAGTGCCTGAGCACGCAATATGCATGCGTGCGTGTTGAGGGAGGGAGCTCTGCTCACTGAAGTGGAGCTCCCCCTTTCAACTGTATGCCACTGCATTTTCAACTGCCATCATAGACAGCTGGAGCAGTGATTGGAGCACTGTGACCGCACCTGCAAACACACTGACTGAATTGGAAGAGGCTGACACACCTCTGGAAAACTCAGAAGATGGCACTATGTTTCTTGCACATGCGTGCACGCAAACATAAAAATGCTACAAGACAGTAATGACTGGCTTGTTGATGGGACATTCAAATCTTGCCCATTATTATTCTATCAGCTATATACAGTACACTGCATCAAGGCAGGCCAGGTTATGACAGCACTGTACGTATTGATGTGTAGTAGAACCACAGCAGCATATACAAGGGTTTTCATACAGCTACAGGAATTGTGCTCTACCTTAAAACCAGAGACTGCTCTGATGGAGTTTGAGAAGTCTGCATGGCGTGCATTTAGAACTGCATTTCTTGATACAGAAATCCATGGCTGTTTCTTTCATTTTGCACAGGCAATATGGAGAAAAATACAAAAGTTGTCAGCAGTACATGAGAGGTACTGCTCAGACCCTGATTTTGCCCTTCATTTGCGAATGTTACTTTTGCTGGCTTTTGACCCAACAGATCATGTAATAGGCACTTTTGATGTTATAAAAGAACGGGCATTTTTTTTCAAGTAATGCTGAACTACTAATGCTATTGATGGCGTACTTTGAGTTGACACTTGGGTTGGAAAACCGAGGGGAAAGTCAGGCCGAAGATCAGCAACATTCCCACCAGAGCAATGGAATTGCTTTGATGCCACTTCTTGGGGTCTTGCTAGAACCAATAATGCAGTTTAGGGGTGGCATCGTGGATTTAACAGCTGCACTGGAGCTTGCCACCCCAGTGTGTGGAAATGTATTCAGTGCCTAAAAGAGGAGCAGAGGTTAACTGAGATGAAATTGGAGCAGATGGTGTTTGGAGCAAGAACAGGGTCCAAAAAAAAGAAAATATAAGGACATGAATGTGAACGTCATTTCGATTGTGCGAGAATACTCAGTGAGGTGTCGATACGAGTACCTGAGAGGTCTCGCTTACAATTTCCAGTACCTAGTCTGAAATGTAACTGTCTGAGTCTGTGGCTATGGCTGTGAATGAGATTTTAAAGCATCCGTAATGATTAAAGAACTAAGTGCTAAACAGCACTGAATGGCAGCTGCGCCGAAGTTGCTATTTTGACGCCTGTTCAGGTGCTGTGCTGTGAACTTTTACCTGTTGATGTGGTTATTGTGCAGCGGTTGCTGTGCGGCGAGTACAGTGTGGAGAATTTGGAGCTTGGAGTTTGGAGTTTGGTGTAAAGTGAGTAGAGCTTTAATTGTTTACTGCCAGTCAGTTTCCTTCCTGGCTTGTTGAGTTGCTATTATGGAGTGGTCACTTATTTAGCAGGGTTTGTGGCAGAGATTGTCGTGCTTTGTGTGTTTTCACTTTTTGTTCTGGTTGCTGCTGTTTGGGTAGCTGATATTGCATCGCGATTTTTGTAATCGCTGTTTTAGAGTCACGATTATCACAGGATACCTGTATGTGTCTGTCTGTCTATGTATGTATGTGTCTGTCTGTCTGTCTATGTACACATGTGTCTGTCTGTCTGTCTGTCTATCTATCTATCTAATAATTATAAGAGTGCTAGTTAGGGTTGAGTGAGAGGTTCTATGCTAAACTCCTAATTTTACACCTTAATAATTTTGACAGTGTTTGATGAAGTTAACTGAAATTTTGCATATGTTGTCTAGGACTCAAGGTCTAAATCTGTGGAAAGTTTTGTGATGGCACCTTGTGCAATTTGTGAAATATGCATCTGTAATTTTCCTGTAGTCATGTAATTGTTTTCCTATACTTTTTTATTTTATGTAAGGCTTTTTGCTACCTGCTGCGGCACACTACCGGCTTAGGGCATCCAGCCACCAGCTCCGCATGCCTGGAGAACTGGGTAGCTCAGACTGCACTGAGGAGGATCCAGAACTGCCATTTTGCCATCCCACTGGAGGGCTCCCCCTCTGCCTCAGCCAGCCAGGACAGCCCCGGACCCTCCTTGACAGGATTCCGCCAAAGTCCTCCAAGCGGTTTGGAGCACGGCCAGCAAGCTGCACAGTCATGCCCAGCCATTTTCTTCCAATTAGTCCCCTGGAACATGGACATGCAATGATGTCCAGGCACAGCGTGCCGACGTCCACCACATTCCCCCTCCAGATAGCCAGCACTTGTAGTGCCCCTGAGCGTCCCCAGGAGCCGCTACAGCATGGTGAGATTCCCCCAACCCACCCCAGTACTGGGAAAACAGTCTACAGATGATCAATCCCAGTCCTCCCCTGCTGATCCCCCATGGCCCAGGCTTGTTCCTGAACCTGGGTCACTGGCGTGGCGTGAGGTGTGGCGTCCAGCGCCTCAACCCTCAATGCCACTGGGATGGGTGTTTTCCTATACTTAACATTGGATTTGGGTTTTCTGTCATGTACAGCCTACATAGAATGGATTTTTTTTCTGAAACTTTCAGGGAAGAAGTGGGCTATGGCAAGGCAATGCCTTTGAAAGTTTTCATGAAAAAATATTAAATGGTTCCAGACTTATAAGGATTTCATTGTTTTTTTCTGTTCTGACCATGCTCAGTTGGGTTTTGGGGATAATGTTCTGATATGATACCAAAAATTTGGTGTTCTGAGATTGTTTTTAGCTTTGTGAGATGTTGTGTTCACAACACCAAAAAATATTTTCATTTCATGACAGCCGTCATCTTATTTCTCACCTCAGGAACAAACTACTAATTCAAACTTTTATTACAGCAGCCATAATTTGAAAAAAAAAAACATGAATCTACTTCATTAGAACATGTTGGTTCAGATTCTTAGACTTTTGCAGTCATTCATGATTATAAATAAGTTTTATGTATTTCTTCTGGCCATGTTAACATCTTTCCTGTTTTTTGAATTGTGACACGCTTTTCAGTGTTGCACCATTAAGGTGGTGCAAAACTAAATTTGGCTTGTGAAACTATTTTTAATTGTGATTTAAAAAAAGTCTGTTGGAAACACATTTTGCTTCGGGATTATAACTTGCATTTGTGAAATGGAAATTAGTTGTGTGACGTGAAATTGGTTGTTCATCAGAATTTTTTGTTTTGCAGCAGAAAACTGGTTTCTCAGCATGAAATTTGATTGTGCACCATTACTGATTCATGACAGAAATTGATTTCTTGACTTAAAATTTGATTGCGTATCAGAATTTTTGGTTTCGTGACTTAAATTGGTTTCTTAGCATGAAATCTGATTGGATATCTTCATTTTCCATTTGCAGCAAAAAAATTGGTCACTCAATATGAAATTTCACTGCACATCATAATTTATCATTGTGTGTAGCAAACTGGTTGCTGGACGTGAAATTTGATTGTGGTGTATAATTTTAAGGTTCGTGTGGTGAGAAAGGTGAAACTGAATTTGACTTGTGAAACTATTTTTTTATTGCATTTCAAAAAAAGTCTGTAGAAATACATTTTGATTCTGGATCATAACTGGTACTAGTAAAAAGAGAAATTGGTTGCTCAATATGAAATTTGATTGCAGATCATAATTTCCCATTGCATGACTATAATCGGTTTTGTGACATAAGATTTTCAGCGCAGATCAGAATGTTTTCATTCTAGGGCTTGAACAGATACTTCAACATGGAATTACATTGTAAAATACATTTTGCATTATGTGACTTAAATTGGTTGTGGAACATGAAATTTGATTGCCCAGCAAAAATTTTCATGTTGTGGCATTCATTTTGTGGCAAAAATTGTTTGCTCAACTTGAAATTGGATTGCACATCACAATTTATGGTTTTACAACCTAAACTGGTTTATCACTATGAAATTAGATTGTACATATAGCAAAGACAATTTTTCTCTTGCCATAGGGCCCTGCACATCTTCACCCATGGGTGACAGAGGGCTCTGTACATTGGTTGACAAATAGACTGTTTCCCATTGGCATTTGTATTTGCAGCTACATGGGAGCACAGGGAACATAGAGTGCTGCACTTCTGCTGCCCACCTGACAGCCCCATGAATTCTTGTCATCTGTCACTGCATGAAACTGCAAGGCCTACAAAGACCCTACACTTCCATAGGTGGATGAAGTCTTCACTTGTGCCCTGCGCATCTGCATGTCTTCAGGAACTATGTGAATGAGGATATGATTCCACTATCTCAAAAAGAAAGGAAATTCTTTGCCAAAACACTGTGCTAATGCACTAGTTAGGATTCACGTTAATGCCACAAAATATGG
Source organism: Neoceratodus forsteri (assembly GCA_016271365.2). NCBI lineage: Eukaryota > Metazoa > Chordata > Ceratodontiformes > Ceratodontidae > Neoceratodus > Neoceratodus forsteri. The sequence continues at coordinate 199,088,629 of JADMNL010000025.1, forward strand.
AAATGTGGCATTAGGGTTTCCAGCCCTAACTCCCCACAAAGCAGTAAAAAGAAAAAACATTAGAGTTTTGGTCTCTGGAGTCTTGGCAAATCAGTGTTGGGGTCTTTATTGAGACTGTCAACCATAATGCCCACCCTGTTCCCTGAGCAAGCACGGTCAGATGCTATCTCCTTTCTTTGCACAGGACAAACTGTATTGTTAACATTTTGAGAGACATATGTCTCCACCTTTGAAGAGTGTATCAGTATGAGTCACTGACTTGGATCTTTCTAGTGCTTTGGAAAGGAGGCTACAGGCTGGGAGGAAGGGTGAACATCAGGGTTGACAACCTCAAGGAAGACTGATTCTCAAAGATTCCAGAGACACAAAACCCTAATTTTTTTCCTTTTGCTGCTTGGGAGGTGGGGGTGGGGACTCAGTGTTTGAAACCCTAACACCACATTTCCATACTTTTGTGGCATTTATATAATAATTATTCACCTTAAGTGGTGCATTAACATAGTTTTTTGCATATATATATATATATATATATATATATATATATATATATATATGCCATATCTGTGAAGATAAAATATGGGATCGAAGAGTGAGAATATCAGTGTTATTCTCAACCTAGGTCCATTTATGTACATACTAAATCCACAGTGGTGAAGAAGGGTACAGGGATTGAGAGTATACTTCACATACCTCAGCTTGAATGAGGATTTGATTCCACTATCTCAAAAAGAAAGGAAATTCTTTGCAAAAAACTTTGTTAATCCATCATTTAGAGTTCAGCTTAACACCACAAATGCAGGGAAATGTGGCATTAGGTTTTGCAACCCTAACTCCCCCCCCCACCCCACAAGAAGCAATAGGAAAAAAATTAGGGTTTTGGGTCTCTGGAGTCTTGGCAAATCAGTGGTGGGGTCTTCTTTAGGGTTGTGAATCCTACTGCAAATCCTGTTCCCTGAACAATGTCAGCTGTGATCTCCTGTCTTTATGCAGGGCCCTAACAGATTGTGTTGGAAACATGTGGTGAGACATACTTACCTTTGAAGAGTGTATCTCTATGAGGTACTGATTTGGAGCTGTACCTTGTGCCTCAGAAAACAGGCTATGGGCTGGGGAGAGGGTGAGCATTAGGGTTGACAACCCCAAGGAAGATCCCACAATGGCTTTGTCAAGACACCAGAGACTCAAAACCCTAATGTTTATACCTTTTGCTGCTTAGGGTGTGAGTATAGGGAGGTAGGGTTGGAAACGCTAATGCCTCATTTCCCTACTTTTGCAGCATTAGGTTAAACCCTAACTGATGCAAAAACAAATTTTTTGCAAAGAAAATCTATATCTATACATATATATATATATATATATATACACACACACACACATATGTATTACACACACACACACATATATATATATATATATATATATATATATATATTCATTCAAAAAAACATTGTTAATGCACTACTTAGGGTTAAAGTGACAATAGTAGGGAAATGTGGTGTTAAGTTTAACAACCCTAACACCTCACCCCCACCTTGCAAGCAACAACAGGAAAAAACATTACAGTTTCTCCTCTTTTGCTTCTTTGCAAATTTGGCATGGGGTGTGCCTTGGGGTTGTCGGTCCTAACACTGTTAACATTTGTAAGAAAACAGCAACCAAATTGTCAGCATAGCATGTTTATTACCCCACTTCATGTACCCAATACAGTAAATTTTGAAATCACTGCCAAAACGTGATTGCATGCCACCACAATGTCATTCCATGCCACAGGTATGAAAACCTGTTTGAATGAAAATATCAAATGAAAAAGGATCCCCTCAAATGAAAAAAGAATCAGCAGAAAGACGAAGTCTGAAATCCTTTCTGTGTGAAGGGATCCTTTTTCATTTGAACAAAAATATCAAATGAAAATGAAGCCCTTCAAATGAAAAAAGAATTTGAAAAAAAAAACTAAGTCCGAAATCCTTTTCCATGTGAAGGGATTTTTTTTTTGTTTGAATGAAAAAGGCACTATAGAAAAAGCTGGGAAAAAACCTAAGTCCAAAATTGTTTTCCATATCATGGGATCTTTTTTATTTGAATGAAAAAGCTCACATGGCAAAAGCAGAAGCAAGCCACGAAAAAGGATTTGAAAACAAACAAACAAAAAAACACATTTCAGGATCAGTTCTCCAGCAGTTAACTGCAGAAACCACCTAACGAGTTCCGATCAGCAAGATACATGTTTTGGTGTCTCTGCTGGATGTCATTTTTGTGGGTTTTGTAACTTTTCTCCCCAAGAAAAACGGAAAACAAGATGGCGGCAAACGAAAAAGGATTTTTCCCTCATGAAAAAGGATTGGCCCCAAATGAAAAAGTATTTTTTTTTTGTACAGACTAAATTATTTTTTTGTTCCAATCCTCTATCCAAAATACTGTACTAAGCATGCTCATAAACCAGCATTTTTAAATGTAATAACTTTGGAACTGATTAATATTTTTTTCATTAAACAAGTGAAAGACACATCTGTGGGCCAAGCCCTTTCTACCCTGAAGAATTTAGACCAAATTTCCAAACCATCCAGGTGCAAGGCAATGACAAAAAAAAAAAATTCTCAAAAAACAGTGAATCAGCTGTGGGGTCTTCCTTGGGTGCTGTCAGCCCTAATGCTCCCAGCCCCTAGCCTCTAATCTGAGGCATAAGGTACAGTTCCAAGCTTCTGTCTCATAATGATACACTCTTCAAAGGTAGAGAACTATGTATTGCCACAGGTTGCCAACATGGTTTGTTGTACCTTTCTTCACAGCCTACCGGGTCAATCTGCCATATGTAAGATGGCGCATGTCAAAACCGTGCAACACAGACAGCGTGGGTGGGAATAGTGACAGGATGAAAAATCACTAAATGGTCTATGTGTGGTTGTGCACCCTGTCACTGTTCTCTGGCAGAGGATAACTTATCTGCTGGGAGGAGGGTCTGCCGAGTAGCTGCCATGAATCGACAGGATGAGCCACTGGAAGCAATGGAGGCAGTGCGTCTGCACACTGGGTATTGAATCCTGGTCCCAGACACAGGGAATTGTTCTTCATTTCATACTTTGTGTGATGAAAGTGCACAACCTTGATTATTTTAATTGGGGGTTGCAGCCCTCCATAACAGGGGATCCGGGGGGGGTAGAGCCCCCTGCAAAACATAGAGAAATGCCACTGGCAATATATTGCGCTGTATTGACAGCGCGATATATTTCTACGGCATTGTGTCTTGTGACATTATGACTCTGTGCCCTTTACAAAGGGCCCTGTGTGAAGAAAGGAAATCATGTGTGATGCTGTTTGTTCATGAAATGGGGAGACATTAGGGTTGACAATGCCCAAGGAAGCCCCCACCACTGATTCGCCCAGACTCCAGAGACCCAAAACCCTTTAGTTTTTTTCTTTTGCTGCTTGGGGGGTGGGGTGTTAGGGTTGGAAACCCTAATGTCTCATTTCCCTACTTTTGTAGCATTAAGTTACCCTAACTGGTGCATTAATGCAGTTTTTTGCAAAAAATTCCTTACTGTTTGAGACAGTATAATCATATCCTCATTTCCCCGTGGGAGCACAGGGCCCTCTGGACCCTGCACTCCCATCCTTCCATAGATGCAAACATGTATTTTATGGCTGGATTTGTATGAAAAGGTTAGTTTGGGGTCTAAACATTTTGGGAACTCTAATTGTATTTTGACAAGGCACATTTCAAAGGGTGAGATGTCATCATGTTAATAGTTTCTACTGCCTCAGTGATTCAAATGTTTCAAGTTTCCTCTAACAGGGCTTTATGCCTGGCCCATTTTTTCAAATTAATTTAAATATAATCCTGCTAACTGGCACTTGCAGCTCAAGCATAGCTCATGAGGGCTGCTCATGAGCCCCCCACCCCACAACCATTTAGCTAGATTGAATAGAAATGACCATTGTTTAGGATATCAGCTTTTCTAGAACATCAGGTGTTTATTTGTGGTCTTGATCAGCTAGGAACAGACTGGTTTGCACTAAGTGTTTAAAAACGTTATCACAGCACACCAAAATGGAATTAGAAGAAATTCAGGAAACCCTTTATGTGTAAAACTAGGTTTTGAGCAGAGCCCCCTGTGAGATTAAGCCCGGGTGGGACTAGAACAGTCACTGTTGTTCCTCCGCCCCCAACCCCCTGTGTATTGCTCTAGCACTGTGTTTTCCAGTTTGCCCATTGACTCTTTGTAGCAAAGTAAATCCTGATGGCTGATCACCCCCCTGCCAGTTCCTTACTGCAATATTGACCAACTGTGGATCAAGAAAGGCATGCCTGGAAACCCATGATATATGTAGGAGCACTACAACAGCTTAGCCGTCATGATTTAACCTGTTCTGTGGTACTTCACTCTTCAATAACATTACATTTCTACATTTGTGTAAAATGCCGTCAGATCAGACTTCCAGTGGTGAATAATCGTAGCTATGTTATAAATGCACACAATCAAAATAAAGTCTTATTTAGACCAATGACAGCTGCACTGAACTACAGGATATTGTATACAGTATTTTTAATGGCCCCTTCAAACACTAGATTACCCATTTAAATCCAGATGACAGTCTGTCATTAACCACTCACCACTGGACCAAAGAGAAAATGTATTCCAGCGTGCTTTTATTTCACACAGCAAATAACACAGAGCTGCAGCAGAATACAGAATGTATTTGGGAGAAATGTGTAAAGCATTACTTCACACAGAGGATGGTTAGCATACAGACAAAAAACTTGTTTGAATAGTGAAACCAAAGCCGGTGCTGGAAAATGGCAGGGACAAAAGCCTAAATGGAAAAACAAAACACAAAAAAGTCTGTTTTACCAAGCAGGCTACATAAGGGGTTACTGATTTACCGGACTTGCTAGTTCTTTTACATGTCAACAAATACATTTATAAGGTTTTACATAAAATTCTCTATGTATATACCACTAGCAATTATGAATTATTCAAAGGTACATATACAGGCTGTAGATCATGTATATGCAGGTAACTAACAATATGCGCATTACTTATTAACATCAGAAACCTGTTGATCACTTCTGTGAAAGCTATTCACTCCAATTGCAGTTAACTTATAAAGCAACTTTAAAAAGGAAGGTTACTTTTAATAATGAAATAACAGAGCCTATTCCTATTTAAAGTAGGATACGTATTTTGTATATATTTCATCACTATTAGGTGCAGATTATATCTGATAAATATATAAGATGAATAGATAATTACATTTCCATGATGAAGAAAAAAAAAACAGCCCACACAATAAATTGTGCTCCAGATAATTAAAGGCGATATAGCAATCATACAGCTGAACATTGCTTTTGGAAGTAGACATGTTGATTGATCTGTTTAACAGTAAACTCAGAGTGCTTTTACCATAAATCAGATCATTTAAAAATGTAAAAAGAGTTCTAGAAATACCCATAAAAAACACCAATGGAAACGATATAAAGGAAATGCACAATGTGTTGGAGGGCAGGCAGCAGGGTTAATCCCTCTGTTTTTTAAAGTTTTTGTACTACGTTGTCCCAACCCAGCACCGTGAAACATCACCGGTTGTCAGTCTCTTCCAACATTTTAATCACTGTGTGGGGGGAGGGGCAGAGAATAGATATTTACTTGTAGTGCTAACTTTTTCCTTTTTGCTTTCTCACTGAGTCACGTTCAGTGCTAATGTCTCTGTACCAAAGTTTAGATTATTCTAGCAATGAGTTTTGATGGCATTCAATCAAAACCATATTCACATTTGTTCCTATAGACACCATATGGCGTCGGAACCATCCATTGCTGGATCTGACCCAAAATGGCCACTGGGAGCAAATGAGTTAAGCCTAAACCATACATGTCATGTTTGAAGGAGACATCAGTTGTGCTTTGCAGTACAGAACGCACTGGGATAACATTTCAGTGTTAACTGCTCAGGTCCGATTTCAAAACAGCAACAAGATAGTGTAACTGGAAAAAAAACGGAACTAGAATCAAGTACAACTTTAAGTGAGGTGGGATCAAGGATTATTCCTCAAAATATTTTGTTATCATAAGTTACTTGAAAGTCAAATACAGTCAAGCTTGCTTAAAAACATACGCTACATGGCAGGTGCGGACCCCCCCCCCCAACCGACACATGCTGCAAACAGCCGAACTTGGAAGGTCACAAGGGCAGCGAGGAAGCCCTCCCAGAAGCAAGTGTGGACCCCTCCCAACCGACACATGCTGTAAACAGCTTGGGCACAACTTGGAAGGTCCGCAGGGCAGCGAGAAGCACTCCCAGAACAGAACATGGCTCCCCAACCGACACATGCTGCAAACAGGTATGACTCATCAGCATAGCAGTTTCAACAAGCGGACAAAGCGGAGCACGGAGAAAAGGCACCAATTTCAAATACCAGTTGTCAGACGAATGGAGATAGTTTTTTATGTCTGCCTCATAGCTTAAAGTACTGCTTTATTGTTCTGCAACAGGGAGCTTTAATAGTCATCTTTAAAGAATACTATGCAGCATATCCAGCTTCTGCAGCATGCCTTAATTTATGTCTGCCTCGTAGCTTAAAGTACTGTTGTAGTGTTCTGAATCAGGGAGCTTTAATTGTCATCTTTAAAGAAGTGTTTAAAAGAATTAATTATCAACCACCAGCTGCTGCAGGGCATCTTAAAGTCACGATTGTTATAGCACGCAAACAGTAATTACCAGCTGCTGCAGGGCAGCTTAGAGTCATGATTTGTTATAGCAAGTAACTTTAAGTAGCTTTAAAGATCCTGTACAACCTTTTGTTAGCAAGCCCTTCCCTCCCTCTTACCTATTTAATTGTGTTCTCCCTACAACAGCCTGGGCACAACTTAAGAAGGCTGTGAGGGTAGCGAGGAAGCCCTCCCCAGAACCGAGAGCAGACCCCCAACCGACACACGCTGCAAACAAGTACAGCTCATCAGCATAGCGGTTTCAACAAGCGGAGCCCCGCTGATGCTTCGCGTCAGCTCTCCACCGCCCCCACCACCACCCTTGGCAGACCCTCCCTTATATAGGAGAAATCACATGCTATTTTTAGCCAATCAGCCCACTTTCCCATTTGCAGGCTATACCAGGAATCCGCTAGAGGCCACTACACAAAAGGTCTTAGTAATAAGACACCATCCAAACCCTTGCTCTGTAGCCTCTCCATTATGTCTCAACTATACTTATTAATCTTCTTTACCCTCATCCCCTGGGTGTCCCTCCCTCCATCTAATTATCCTACACTGCCAGACCACATCATACCATGTGACAGACTGCTAACAAACATTCCTACCTCTACCATCATAGCTGTGTTGCACCACGGCCACTTCTACCAAACACTATCTACAAGCCCCGGGCTAATCCCAGCTACCTTCCCATATCAGTCTCCTAGTCCTTCTGCCACACACTCAGAGACCAAAAGCTGCCATAGCCATACCTCATACCACCTCTAGAAAGCTTCAGTGGATGGCACATCACACCAAACTCCTGGTCACCCTGCTACTTCTCCTTGCAGGTGATATCAAGCTTAACTCCGGACCTACTCACCTCCACACCCAAAATCATTCCATTCCACTCCAACTCCCCATGGGCCTTAAACTGATTCACATAAATATTTGAAGCCTCTTGCTCAAAATCACCCTGCTTCAAGCCCTCGCCTTGTCCCTTAGCCCAGACATACTGATTATCTCCGAAACCTGGCTAAAACCACATAACACTGATACAGAATTTGCAATACCCGGCTACACACTTCTCCGCCATGACCGTGTGGGCAAAAAAGGAGGTGGCATAGCTATGTACGTTGCCTCCACCATCCAATTTTCCGTGATTGCCCTATCCCTACCTTCTGAGTCCATTAACGCCTTAATGGTAAAACTCACCATCCCCCACTCAATCCCAATCTACATAGCAGGTACATACTGTGCTCCAGACACCAACTCACCTGCCATACTGGACTACCTAGGTTCCTTAAACTCCCTGGCAGCAGGTGGTGAGATCCACATACTAGGGGATTTTAACCTGAACTGGCTCGCTGAGTCTCATTCCAAATTTCGTGACAAGGTGACAGCCCTAATCCTAACTCAACTAATCTCTGAACCCACTCGGTTAAACCACAAAACACAGAACCACTCACTGCTAGATTGGTCCCTCAAATCACACCCACACAGGGTCATAGACTCAGGTCTCCTTCTGGATGCCCTTAGTGACCACCATGGAATCTACTCCATACGCAAAATTCACAAATCTAAAACTCACCCATCCAGAATCATAATGTCTAGATCCTACAAATCTCTGGACCTCCCCTCATTATTAAATGGTTTGGGCAACTCTGACTGGTCGCGCATTAGTCAATTCACCTCTACAGATGAGGCACTATCATTCTTTAAGTCCAAGTTCATTGCCATCTGGGACCTATACGCCCCCCTCAGTCGTACCAGAGTCCGAGGTGCTCATCTCCCATGGATCTCTCCCGACATCCTAGCCCATCTCCGAATCCGAGACAAGGTCTGGAAAATCTTCAAGATTTCCAAATCTCAGGCCGACCTCCAGATGTACCGTGTGCTCCACAATACTAGTACCAAAAGAATCCGCCAAGCAAAAGCCAACTATTCCATAGGCGCATTCAATTCCTCATCCCATCTCCCGTCAAGATTCTGGAATGTGGTCAAATTGCTTCTCTGCCCACCATCGCAGCCCCCCCACCCCTTTCCTGCAGGTTGGGGGACTCTCCATCACTGACCCCTTGGCAGTTGCCACTTTGTTTAACACTGTCTTCAGAACCAGCCATGCTACTCCCTTGTCCACCCCCACCCTGCTCAGCATGCCTCCCCCATCACACCATTTTGTGGCACACCAGCAGCTCACTCCTTCTCCTTCCTGCAAGTCACCCCTGATGAGGTATACAATGCACTGGTTGCCCTTAACCAAGACAAGGGTAAATGTCCCACCAGGTTGGACTCCAAAATGCTCCACCTGTCAGCCCCTGCCATAGTTGAACCCCTTGCCTCCCTTTTTAACTTATCCTTCTTCCTAGCCAAAGTCCCCACTGAGTGGAAACATGCCATCATAATCCCACTTCCCAAGTGTGATGATACCTCAAACCCAAGCAACTATCGGCCCATCTCCCTCCTACCGACCCTTGCAAACTACAGGAGCACCTGGTTCTTTCTCACCTATCCACCTTTCTGGATTCCTCCTCCTTTTTCTCCCCCTACCAGTCTGGGTTTAGGAAATCCCACTCCTCCACTACCTCCCTTCTCAGGATTACCGATTCCATCCTCACAGGGATGGATGCTGGCCACATCACAGCTGCCATCTTTATCGATCTGGCTAAGGCTTTCGATACTGTGACACACTCTCTCCTCCTGACCAAACTCGCCAATGCTGGTCTATCCAACTGGGCCACATCTTGGTTCCACTTTTACCTCACTGGCAGATCCCCAAGCTGTCTGCATCAGTTAAGTCTGTCGGCTCCTTCCCAATCACTTCAGGAGTACCGCAAAGCTCTGTCCTAGGCCCCCTCCTCTTCTCGGTCTTCCTGAATGACCTGCCATCTGCCTGCCCACACACCACCATCCACATGTACGCAGATGACACGGTGCTGTATGCATCCGGCCCCTCAACCTTGGAGGTTGCGACCAGACTGCAGAAAGACTTTATCTCAGTCCAGCATTGGCTCCGCTCAAATAACCTCCTCTTCAATGCCAACAAAACAGTCTCGCTAACCTTTGGTACGAGGCAGAAAATTTCTAGACTCCCTTCACCAATATTATTCCACACCCTGGAAGGGTCCCCTCTGGAGTCCTGCACCTCCCTTCATATACCTCAGTGTCTGGCTTGACCAGCACCTCAATTTTTCCTCGCATATTGACACTTTACTCAAGAAGCTGCACCCTAGGCTTGGTGCACTTTACCGGAATCGTGACAGCATTCCCCTTCCAGCCAGGAAGGACATTGTAAAAAAAAAAAAACGATCCTCCCCATCCTCGACTATGGGGATGTAGTCTATGGTGCCGGCCCCAAGACCACATTAGCCAGGTTGGACCCTCTCTTCCACTCTTGCTGTCATTTCACCCTGAACAGCCCCTACTCCACACACCACTGTGCCCTATATCAAGTAATGAACCTCACCTCTCTTGACAATCGCAGACTAACCCACTGCGCCAAGATCCCGGCCAAGTATTGGTCACAGCATCTCCCCTCCTACCTCTCCGACGCCTTAACCAACCCCAGCCCAAGCATACACTCTCAAACTCAGACTCTCTGGGTCCCTAGCTGTCCCCCGGGTCTACGCCACTGGTCAGTCAGCTTTCAGCTACCGCGCATTGTGCAGAACTCCCTCCAGCTAACGTTAAGTCACTTCTCCTCCCTCTTGCACCTAACTCCATGCTCCAAGTCCATTTCGTCACTACCTGTGCTTGTGTCTAGGCGTTTCCCAATCATTAGTAGAATCTTAGTGTATGTCTGCACTTAGCAATTGCAATTAATCGGTGCCTAACTATTGTTCTCTCACCTTATACTGTTTCTCACATGGTTCAATTTTGCTAGTGGCCTGCACTTCGCACTTTGAATTTATTGTACTCATGCTGTATCAACTGTGGTTACCAACTGATTCTCTCAACCCACTACTGTCTAGTAATCAGAACCAAATGTTACTGTTCTCCCACTGTGTATTCACTTGTCTATACTGTCTTCAACTGTCTACCTATGTTCCCCCTTCCCCCAGGATGCATCTGAAATCGAGCAGTAAACTGCTCAGTATGCCTTTCCTGGTAAAATGCTTAAATAAATAAATAAATGTGTTTAAGCGGTCTATGCAATTCGGTGATCCTCAGTTTTCAACATACCCATAGATGAGCTGAAACAAGCTGATGCTGAACAAACTGATTTGTTTGTATAGCAATTGATTTTATTCATTTATTTTTTTCATTCTTTTATTAGATATTAGCTCTGATTTATTTTATTAAGAAGCATTAAAAGCAATTAAAGAAGTCAAAATGGTTTAAAAGAGGTTGTCACTGCAGTTTACGCATTTTTGTTATTTTTACCTGGCACAGATTATAAGCAGAGTGCTTTATGCAAAAATTCTCAAGTTCCGACATAGCTCTACTTGCTCAGGGCATGGTACTCTATAAAAACGTATACTTTAGCTGTGAGAGGAGCATCCCATGTGCACCAGTTTTCATTTTATACAATTTCATAATACAATATGAAAGGTTCCCAATGTTTTTACATCATGAGACAGCAGTTTAAAATCATGTAAATTTTCATTGCTACGGGGTACTTGAATCAGCCTTCCCCATGATCTCTCTATACCTTATAAAGGTGAAATATAGCTTTCTTTAATGCTTTGAGATTCCGTTTATTTAAGTTTGGGGGGGCACAGGCTGTGGGTCCCAAGGTTTGTTGGATTTCATGTTAATAATCAGTTCCCTGTAAAGTTCACACTATGGGGAAGCTGTGCCCTGCGTGTTCTCATTACAATTAAGGGGTCCTGCAAGGAGAGAGATGAGCATACTATCACCCAGAACATAAGATCACTGCACTCATGCTCCTGTTAGTTACTGGATAAAGGATTATCTTCATTTTCAGTATGGGGGTGGGGATGCCACTAGACACCAGGGAAATGGCAGCTCACTGCACTCACTGCAGCCTGCAGCATGAAACATAGAAACATAGAAAACTGTCAGAAAAAAAAGGACCACTTGGCCCATCTAGTCTGCCATTTTTCTGCTTTTGTCATATTGGCATTATTCCCTCCTTTCTTTCATACCTTTGCCTCTCATGTTCAATCCCATATTGATATCTCATGCCCTCTTGAATTCCCCCACCGATTTTGCTCCCACCGCCCACTCCAGTAGCCTATTCCAGGGACCACCACCCTCTCAGTGAAGTATTGTCCACTCACATATCGTCAGTAACTGCCTCCCAGCCAGTTTTAAGCTGTGCCCCCTTGTTGCCGTGTCATCACTCATTTTAAAAATGCTTCCTTTCCTCACCCTGTTTGTTCCCTTTAAATATTTAAAAGTTTCTTTCATGTCCCTCCTCTCTCTTCTTGTTTCCAGTGCAAACAGGCCAAGCTCCTCCAGCCATTCCTCATATGGTCTCTTGTGTAGGCCCTACACCATCTTGGTAGCCCTTCTCTGGACCCGCTCCAGTCTATCCTTGTCCCCTTGCAGATACTGTCTCCAGAACTGTACCCCATACTCCAGGTGTGGCCTAACCATGGACCTGTTGTACAGTAGCATGATCACCTCACTCCTCCTGCTTGTGATACCGCTCCCTATGCATGCCAGCATTCTGTTTGCCTTTCCCACCACCTTGTTGCACTGATTTGCCACCTTTAAGTTATCTGAAATGATGATCCCTAGATCCCTTTCTTTGCTTTGTTGTTTCAGTTTCCTCTCCTCCCAGCCTGTAGCTTTCCTTTGGATTTGTGCACCCTATATGCATAATTTTGCACTTCTTTGCATTAAATTTCAATTGCCACCTCTTTGACCACTCTTCCAGCCTGCCCAGGTCCTCCCTCATCTTTTCTAACCCACCCCCCGGTGTATCCACCCTATTACAGATCTTTGTGTCATCTGCAAATAGACATACCTTCCCATGCATACCCTCTGTAATATCCCCATTAAAGATGTTAAACAGTACTGGGCCCAATATTGACCCCCTGGGGCACTCTGCTCATCACTTTTTCCTCACTGGAGTGAGTACCATTGACAACCACCCTTTGAGTTCCACCCTCTAGCCAGTTTTCCACCCAGTTCATTAATTTCTTCCCTACCCCTAGGCTGCCCAGTTTGTTTATTAGCCTCCTGTGGGGGATGGTGTTGAAAGCCTTACTGAAGTCCAGATAGGCCATGTTCACCGCCCCTCCCTGATCGCAGATCTCCATTACCTCATCAAAGAACTCGTTTAGGATAGTTTGTCATGTTCTTCCTCCTGTAAACCCATGCTGGCTGTTGTCCAAGATCCCTCCCTCCTCCAGATATTGCACAAATCTTTCCTTTATGAGTGTCTCCATTAGCTTACCTACCATGGAGGTAAGACTGAATGGGCGATAGTTTCCTGGATTGTCCTGCCCTCTACTGTTGTGCAATGGCACCATGTCTGCCTTTTTCCAGTCTCCTAGAACTTTTCTCCCTTTCTAGGGACAGATTTAACAGTCTTGTGAGTGGTGCCACAAGTTGCTCCTTCATCTCCTTGAGCACCCTGGGATGTAGTGCATCAGGACACTTTGCTGTGTCTGCAGAAGTCAAGAAAATCTCTTTCTCATACAGAGAGTGTGGGTCAATGGCTTCTCTCACTAAGCTGGACACCCTGGGTTTTGGGTGCCCAGAAAAGGTATTTCTGGCATGTTTATAAGCAAACAAATACCAGAATCAAACTAATCAGGTCCTGTTTCACTAGTTGCAGGTGTTTGCTTGTTTTTGAAATACATAATTTGATTGTAATTTACTGTTTGTAAGTTTAAAACAGTAAAAAGAAAATGGCGGCCATCTTGAATGTTTTTTTTTCCCCATGGCAAATAAATCATACAAATAACCTCTCACAATCCATTTTTTTACCTTTTATGATTGGTATTTCTCTGTACATGAACAGTAAAGTATGATCTGTTAATACTTGCAAATGTTTTTTTACCAATCGCACTTTGTTTTTTTATGGATTGAACTTGAACGTTATCCCAAAGATCACTATAATTCAAAAACTGTATCATACTTTTTCACCAAACCATACAAAGGCACACCCTTGGCACAGGCCCCATCATCCCTAAAGATTTCATGAAGAAATTCTATACCACCTAGGCTGTAGGTGAGAGTAAAAATCCCCAATGTTAAGTATAGGGGAAAAAAGTAAGTTTTTTTTTTTACTTTTTTGACTACCCATATCTCAAAACCGTACGAGATGCCATCACAAAACTTTCCACATCTTGGGACTCTAACAGTCTGATGGTGCATACCACATTTTGTGCTAATTTGTCCAATGATGACAAAGTTATTAAGATGCAAAATATTGGGTTTAGCATTGAACTGCCAACACAACTCTAGGAGCGCTACTGTGCTCCTATAAGATATATATATCTATATGTAACCCCTAGGTGGCACTATCCCAAGGGCTACTACCGCTGCCTGCTTGGCTAGTAGCAGGTTAATGGGCCTGGGTAATGAAACGGGTGCCTCCACCCGGAGGTCAGGGTTGTTAGTGGTCAAGCTAACCTGGGCACAGCCCTCCAGGACACTGTAACCTCTCTCTTTCCCTTCTAGTGGCCTAAACAATATACAATAATTATTTTCACAATGACCCTTATTCACCAGGCAATTACCCACACTGTTTGCTCTTACCACCAGGGCTGATTCCTCTAGCTTGACCCTGGGAACCCCCTGTAAAACAAGGTTAAGCACAGCAAATAGCAGCAGTACAATACTTTTGGCACAAACTGGAACCACAGTCAGGTTAAATGCAAACAAAGTTAAATCTGATTTATTCAGGGGACTTGAACAAGGGAGGGGCGTAATCAGGTGGATTTGCTTAAAAGCTATATTAATCAGATAGTTATGCATGCAGTTCAGAGTCCCTACACAGTCACACACTCTGGTTATCCAGGTAGGAAAATGGTGGGCTAGCCAGGAACGTTGCAGCTGGTTGGGGCCCTGTGATGGAAGAAAGTAACATGCACAACACACACTATTTGTAATCCAGAACCGGAGGGCTCAGTTTGTGAAAGAAAAGGCAACAAGACAATCAGATGACAACACTTTTAGATTTAGCTGTTGTTGCAGGGAGCTACCCTGATGTTTACTCATGATACCCAATACTAGACGCAGGCAGGATGAAATTGAGACTGCAGGCTGTTGAGTTGGAGTGCCTGGAGAAGCAGGGCCCACACGAATCACCATGGTGTCATTCCTGTTCAAGGCGTTGAGCAGGGGGCTGATCCCTAGGCCAGCCTCTCATCGATGACTTTCTCTGCATAGCAGGTATTCTGGCTGGGCCGGTGTAGCAGGGCCCAGGCAAATGGAAATGGATACGGATTCAGTCTGTAGAGCAGGATACAGTCTCCAGCATGCAAAACACAGTTCAGACACACGGTGGAGAACCAAATCACGACCTACTATAAGCAGACAGTACATTCACATATAAGAAAATTCCACTGTACCAAGCAAATGGCTCTCCGGTCACAATTACAGAGTCTCTGCACAATCCGGGAGTTCAGAGGTAGCTGGAAGTCCTGACAGGTTGATAGCATTCAGCATATCTTCAGTCTTTTTCAGGTTAAAGCCTGGTCACAATTCAGTGGCTTAATTCGCTCTCCAAATTCGGATTCAGTCCAAAAAAAGCACAAGTTCCCTCTCAAGGACAGCAGGCAGGCATGCAGGCCAAACTCAGGCCTTTCCACAGTTCTCCCACATGAATCCACTATGGATTGCTGCTCGAACTATCTCGAGCTGTTATTTCTTCACTTCCCAACTCAGAACTAACTGAAAATGCAAGCAGTGTGGGACTTTCCCCAAGATCCAAATGGTTCGGTTGGCTGATCTGTCTGTCATTCACAACAAGAGCTCCCCCTCCAGGTTATTTTAGGCGCCAAAAGCCCAAAACTACAATTCCTACAAGTTTTGGCCCCATCAAGCCCCTGTTGGTAGGCTCCATTTTAGAGTCTCAAATGTACTGATTGGCCCATTCTGCAGTTCAGGACTGAGATGATGGAAACATACAGAACTGTCCATGCTGCAAAGAATGCAGGTTAGAACAAACTGCAATATTATTACTACTCTATCAAATAATCAGCAAACAAGTACATCTTCTAACAGAGCTCCCTCTCAGATTAATAATGACTGCAATCCAGGCAGCTCTTAAAGAGACAGTACACAGAGGCTATACAGCATACTCTAGCAGCACATTTAAAATGCTAAAAGCATGGGACACCAGCCTGGCAGTGAGCATTGAAGCAAGCTCAATGAAGACTTTTGGGAACCTCCATTTGTAGGGGTTACATATATATATATATATATATATATATATATATACTGTATATATATCTATATCTATATATAGATAGATAGATATATGTATATATATATATATATATATATATATATATGTCTATATAAAATGGGTTATTGTGGAACCCATTTATCTTCATTAGTGAGGGGTAAGACCCATACCTCAGAAGGTATAACTATCAACCTATAAGTCTTACTCCAATATTGGGTAAAGTTATGGAGGGCATCATCAAAGACAGGTTACAGGCTGGAATGGATAACATTAACATAAATCGACACAAATTTATAAAGGGTAGATCCTGTGTGACTAATCAGATTTGTTTCAATGAAGCAGTTAGCTCTACCTTAGATAACAGAATCCTGTGTGATAGTGTCTTTAGATTTCAGTAAGGCCTTTGACTTAGAGCCTCACTGAGCAATTGTTGAAAAACTATATAGTTTAGCCATTGCTCCTACATGTGTTACCTGGATTGCTAACTGGCTTACAGATCATGCTTAACGGATACTAATAGATGGTCATTATTCAGACTGGGGACCTGTATCTGGTGGACTGCCACAGGGATCAGAGCACGGCCACTGTTTTTTTAACTTTTCATTACTGATTTATCTACTCATCTGGATAGATGGGTGGCCAGATATGCAGACAATTGGGTGGACCTTGCATGAATCAGGATGATATCTTCTGTATCCAGTCAGACCTGGACAAACTCACACTTTGGGATGACAGATGGGACATGAAGTTCAATCTAACTAAGTGTGACATGATGTGCTTTGGTTTACATAACCCCTTGCATGAATATTATCTCTGTGGCAAACTGCTGAATAAAACTGAAATTTGAAAAAGACCTTGGTGTAGTGATGCCTGATGACTTCAGTTTCAACAAACAAATCACTGAGGTTATTGACAAAACCAACAAAGTATGGTGGGAGGTACACAGAAATATAAAGTCTAGAGCTAGATCAGTTATACTACCACTTTACAGATCTTATATCTGTCCTCAATTGGACTTCTCATCTCAGTTTTGGAGCTCCTACTTGGGAGGTGATATAACATGCATTGAAAAACTACAAAGGAAAATTATCAAGTAAATTGATGGTTTAGATAATCTCAGTTATGATGACAGGCTGCGTGAAGTAGATCTTATGTCCCTTGAGAATAGAAGGATACACGGGGACTTAATGTTAACATGGGATGTGGTGCAAGATCAGCATTTAATGTCTGAAATTGGGCTTGATTTTAAGCAAACCAAGGTCAGTACTAGGAGACACCCATTACAACTTGTCTGTCAAAAGATCATTACTGTCAAGAGGGGACATTTTTCTCACAGAGGGTCATCAACCTGTGGAATTCTTTGACTTCAGATAAGCGATCAGTGAGACAAAAACATCCTTTAAAACTAAGCTTGATAAACTTCTGTCTTCTACTGTGAGGTTATCTTATTACTGTTGAAGGATAGGAGCTATGAGCCTCGGCCTTCTGCTCCATACCCAAACCTCAGTGAACCTTGGTGAAGGTCTTATCACTAATGTTTGGAGATAAATGTTGTATTCCAGTGCAGCCCATTATGTATTTGATATACTGTATATACTACACTATCTGTGATGCTTTTATTAGTGTTTTATGATGCTTTAGTTTAACACTGTCTTTCTTTCTTTGTAAACTTTTTGGGCCCAATTCACGATGCTCCCTGTAGACCGACACAACCTGCTGTTTGCCACAGCTTGCATTGTAGCCAAGTGCACCACGGATCCTGTGCCCAATTCAGGAACAGGTAGGGTCCCGGTGCCAAACACCCACACTTTATGACCACCACTCCTGTGAGTCAAGGTAAAGGCGCACAGGAGCAGAATGCTGCAGGTGATCAGCAAAAGGATGTACATAAAATGGTGTGCCAGGGTGTGTCTCACCTGCCACACAAAGATTTGAAAATCACTCAAGTAAGAAAACTGCAGTAAAGGACTTTCACAAGGCAATATGAACTACTAAGACAAAGCCATGTAGAGAGACTTTAATAGAAGTTAAGCATGCTCACAAAAAATCTGTGCAAGACAACAAGCACAATACTCAGCTGGAATCAGGGAACATGCTGAATAATGCTGGTACCAGTAATGATGCCAAATCATGCTGCCTGATAGTGGCTAGGCAAGGCAAGGGCAAGGTAATATTATTTTTTTAACTTTCTTTATGCTCCTTCTTCTCTGGACCCTTAGGACTCTCTCCAGTGTGGTCTCTGGGATCAGCCAACTCCCACTCTGCCTGAGGTCTCTCCAAACCTAGCCTCCATCCAGGGAACTCTCCTTACCCCACTTCCAACCCCCCAACCCCCTGGCTCCGAGCCCCCTGAGATGGGACCACTGACTCCTTACTGGGGCTCTATCTAGAATCTAGTAGGGCAGTTGGAGCAAGGAGGAGATCCAGAGGCTAGCCAGGGCAAACCTGGCATTGAGCATGGGGGCTGACCGCTGGACCCACCTTCAGCTTCCAGGGTGCCAGGGCCTTTTTCCTTTTTCTGTGGTCTGGAGGCACAGGCTTGCAATGACATCCAGTGCCTGCAGCACATCCGATGACATCTCCATACCCTGTGAACATGCCCCCCCCCGTTGCACTGCTCCCAGTCTCCACTGGGAGCTGCTGGTACTGCAGGAAGCACAACCCACCCTCCCCAGGAGAGGAGAGGAGAGGAGAGGAGAGGAGAGGAGAGCAGAGCATTTCATCAGATGCTTAATTCTCTCCTCCTCAGCTGACTCCCAGTGACCTGAGTCTGCTTCTGAACACAGGTTACCGGCATGGCGTGAGGTAAGGCTAGCACCTCAATTCTCAGCGCCACCGGGCCGCAAAGCAACATAATGTGTACCGTATCCACTACAGGGGGAACTGGGTGCCATGCAGGTGACACAACAATTCAGGCAATGACAAGGACATCAATAGATAACAACAGAGATGATAAACTAATCAGGTGAACTGTGTACATCAGACACTGGCGTATAAGTTAGCGTACACAAGTGCGTTTGTAAGCATGAGTTAGATATGGCCAGAGACAGGGCACTTCTGCTCTCATGGGGATGAGCATTAGACATGCATTGTCCAGTTCATGCCATTGATGTGGTGGACAACAAGCTATCTCCAGACCCTCCACCATGCCATGTATTGTTGCATTGTTGTATGTAATCATCATACCATCTGTACAGTAATGTATGAAAGTACTGCCCTGGCACAAACAGTTACATGTCACAGTTGTCCAGACCAGCTGCCATTCACCACTGTGACAATGTGGTTCATGAGAGGCAGCCGCATGCCTGGCACCATGGAGGGGGGACCACTGGGCAGCACTCCCCTGATGTCTCTGGGTGCTGTAAGGGCATGGGATACAACAGATGAGTGGCAGCAACATGGGCACTCCCTCCCATGCAGTGACAGCTCCAGGGGTGGCACACGGGCTCTTAGACCAGCTCTGGGCTGGTCTAAGTGTCGGGGCCCATGTGCCCTGTAGGAGGGGGCTTCATGAATGCCATAGTAAGGGATATTGCAGCTTGCATCTGCTGCATGCTCTCTACCACTGTGGTACAGGTGGAGGACTGGTGCACACCTGGTGCAGGTGAGTTTGGTGCAGGCAGACCCCCTCTCAGTGCAGGCAGTGTTATTGAATTAGGAATGATACAAAGTGTGGCTCAGGGGGCCCCTTGCATCATTTTTCTTTCACGTAAGCACCTTGTGTCATTCCTGATGCTTTCCAAACTGAGTCCTTTATCTGTCTCATCGTTCTCTGTATTCTAGTTCCATTTTGCAAGTGGAAATAACATATAGTACAAGATGAGCCCATTTCAACAGTGGCTCTGAAAACTTGTGTTTAACATTCCAAAGAAATAATTCACATTCTAGAACATGAATTATTTCTTTGCACAGCTGTGGTAATGAGCTCCATTCTCTGACAAAGTCACAACAGAACACAAGCTCATTGCCACAGCTGTTTTCAAGCAGTCATTGCAAATGCTATACAAACAGCTTTCCACAGAGTGCTCAATAAGCACCTCGCACGGCAGAAAAAAGCACTTCAAAGATTGAAAAACTGTTTCTGAAACAGGCTCCTTGTGCACTATATGCAATAAGGTACTCCCAAGTGCATGGTACTCACTGGTATTCCATACCTTCTTAGTGTGGTGATATCATAAATTCAGTCAAGCTTCACACTTGTGTCTATGATGTCATCACACTAAGTCAATGTGGAATATCATCTTGTACTTCACACTTGGGGGTACATTATTTTCTATGTTCTAAATGAATAACGTGCTCTAGCTGAAATAACTTCTGCTACAAGCATAGATAAATATTTAACCCAAAATAACATGATATACTGTACTTATTCTATTTATTCACCATTTGGGCAGAATGTCTCTATATATGCATGAACATGCGTATTTATGAACTAGGCAACATGTCTGTATTACCACACTCTGGGTAATGTATATTATTTATGACTCTCCTCCTGGGCAGTTGCCGGGAAGCCAATGTTACCGACCTATTCATAGGATATCCAGTTAAAATATATTTTAATGAATAATAAATATTTACTGTACAGCATCTAACCACCAAATATAATTTACTGCCAAAAAAATGTATTAGAACCAAGGGCCAATCCACACAGCTGGCACTCTAATGGCCGGCTCTACACAGGATGGGAAGGCTTTGGAATGTCACTGACTGCCCTCTCTGCACATGCGGAGCACCCCCATGATGTACAAAAACTCCCCCCAGCACACTGCAGCACCAGGCCCCCGACCCATTACTGTTCCACTAAATAAACTGCATAGGAGGCAGTGTGTAGTCTAATGATTAGAATAATGGCTTAGGAATGGGGAGATCTCAGGTTCAAACCTCAGCAGAGCCAAATACCATATTTCTCCAGTTAGAAGCTACAGCTTCTAATTATGCTAGTTTTCATCTGTGGCTTCCCATCAGAGGTGGCCTGTAATCAAGAGTGGTTTGAAAACTAGCAGAATTAGAAGCTGTAGCTTCTAACTGGAGAAATAAGGTAGTTAACTCTGCTGAGGTTTGAACCACCAAACACTCAACTGAGGGTATAAATTTAAGGTTGTTACTGGTTACCAGTTGTCAGAGGAGTTAGTGGAGTTTGTTGTGCACCATGTGAAAACATAAAGCACACTGCCTGGAGTACAAGTTGATGGCTGTAAGAAAGGCAGAAAGGGAGGGCGATCATACTGTTGTGGTGCAGCTGAAAATCAACAAAAAACAGATATAAATCTGGAGAAACAAACAACTTGAAGAGATGTTTACTAAGGCTGGTTCTAGCTCCAGCAGCCTCAAGCAAAGATGTTTGGATAGTGGTGAGTGCAAAGCATTGTTTTGCATGGAGGAAACAACCAGCTAAATGGATTACCCTGCAACTTGAGCAACATGTGAGGGTAACCTGTAAATCAATTGCCATCAAGTCTGCATCTCTAATAATGCACACCGCATTTACTGTCATCTGGGAATGGGTTGATAGATTCCAGTGGAGGTGGGGATCACTATGCAACAAACGACACCTGTCCAACAAAAATCGTCAAAGAATTAGATATAAAAAATTGTGGATTTATTGTGTGACCTTGGACAAGTCGCTTAACCTCCCTCTGCTCCAGTCCTCCGTGAGCCATAGAAATGGGTAGCAGCAAGACTCCACTAGAAATGAAATATTACATCTCAGCTGGGCTATACTTGGCAAATAAATTGTAAAATAAGCTATACAGGCATTGGGAGTAATGGTGGGAGCAGCAGGCCAGACATATCTTTGGTTTTGCTTCAACTTGTGTCCTGAAAATTCAGTTCGTCTTCAACAATTCAGCTGAAACATTTTGACTCTCAATGCACTAATTTGCATAGGGTAAAACAAACTACAAATTAGGAAGAAAAAGCCTCGAGTTTAGCACTGAATATTATTACATTTGTTCCCATAGACACCATATGGTGTTGGAACCATCCATTGCTAGATCTGATCCAAAATGGCCACCGGGAGCAAATGAGTTAATTACTATAGCTTACTTGTGGAATATGGTGTTTGCATGCCGCTGCTGGGGATTAATGTGTTTGTGGCATTGTGGCACGGTCCATAATGAGTGCAACAGCTGCATCCTGGTTTGAAGGTATAGTAATGTTAGTGTTCCTTGCTGAGCTCATACTGTACCTTACACCCACCCCCACCTCCGTTGTCTCTGTGTTGCTTTCTTTTTTTTTTTACTTTTTATTTATTCTTATTTTCATTTTAAAACATAAACAACAACAGATAAACAATGCATTTCTTTGGGTCTACCTGTATGTTAAAACAACTGGATTACATTAAGTCTACAATAAAGTGATCTACTTATATACTATAAATGTGGATACCTAAAAGGCTACTATTAACTTTCATTACAACCCAAAAGAGGGAGTTGTGCCATTTCCCTATAGTCCAGAAGGGAAAATATTCTCTTAAAAGGACACTATAGGTGACCTCCCCCACATCATGTTACAGTTCCCATTAAAAAGTAAAGCTCTCTTGCATTACTTTAATAATCTTCTACATTCATTGGGGATTTTCCATTGTTATGGTACAAAATCCATTCTGTGAGACATGTTGTACACAAACCACCTCCTCCAATGAATTTCAATTTTTTCTATATTCTGGTTTACTATGGCTGTTAGCTTTTCCATTTTGTATATTTGGGACACCAGGTCCTGCCAATCCACAATTCCGGGGGTGCCTCGGAAAGCCACCTTCTTGCAATTGCCTTCTTAGCCGCTACGAGACAGACCTGAATCATCTTTCTGTTGGAACTGCCTCTCATATCCCCGTCTAGGGTATAGAAGAAGAACATTTTCTCAGTTAGCTGCACCTGGAGGCCCATCAGTTCAGATACTGCCAATTCTAAATCCCCCATACAAGGTCTGATAACCCTACATTGCCAAAAGATGTGGGCATGTGTAGCTGGTTCATGTCCTCACTTTCTCCAGCATTGAGCATTCTGTGCTGGGGTTATACTTGGCTGTAATTGCTGGTGTTTTAAAGTACCTTAAAGTATTTTTCCATGAGAATTCTTTCCATTGTTGCAATGCTGTGCCTAATCTCAGGAAATTAAGATGCTGCTCCCATTCTCTCTGCTCTATCCTTACCCACAAATCCTTTTCCCAGGATAGTTTAGTTGAGTTTATGCTGTGTTTATATATCTGTGACAGAGCTCTCTCTCTCTCTCTCTCTCTCTCTCTTATATATATATATATATATATATACATACTGTATATGAAGTCATATGCTGTAATGAAGCACCTCCTTGTATTGCTGTTTTAAAAACTTCTAGAAAAAGGGGCATTTCCTCTCCCAGTATAAGTGGGTTGGGAAAAGTTTTAATATATGCTGTTGCTTGTAAATACCTGAATCTTTCCTTAGGCGTTAGTCCAAATCTTGTGACCACTGTCTCAAAAGATATTATTTCTCCCTTTTGATAAAACTGCAGTAATATCTGTAAGCCTGCTATTATCCAGGTTCTGAATCCATGGTCTAAGGTAATGGGGTGAAAGGCCTGGAGGTAGGGCAGGGAGAAGAACAGATCCCTGTATGGGGAGATTTGTTTAGATGCCCATAGGGATCTCCAGCAGGTTAGTGTATTTCTGGTGTATGAATTCTCTGTGATCTGGTCTAAGGGGATTTGTGGTAGACTTAATAATATCCTATCAAGGTTAATTAGATCAGCCTCTCTTTTTTCCAATTCACACCATTTGGATGTGTAGGTTTGGTTCAACCAAATAAATATTATTCTGATTTGTGAGGCTATATAATACCTATGTAGGCATGGTAGTGCCAGGCCTCCCTCCCTGTTTGAGAGCTGTAATGTCTGAAACCCCACCTGAGGTGGGCGTGAGTTCCATACATAGCGAGAAATTCTCCTATTTATTTCTTTAAAAAAAGAATAAGGAAGCCCTCTGGGTAGGCATTGCGTCAGATATAAAAACCTCGGCAATAGGTTTAGTTTCACTGCCTCGACCCTCTGCACTAAAGGCAATGGTATAGTCTCTATGTTACTTTCATGCCAGTTACTACCATCTCACTGGCTCCATATATTTTTTACATTTTAAATAATACCCCCCCAAAAAAAAAAATATGCATGCAAGATCATAAACACAAATAAAAAGGCAATCAATCTGATGTATAATATTTTGCTCTCCAATTTTTCACCATGGATCAATGTAAAGGTTTTTTTTCCTCGTTTTTTTGGGGGGGATAATATATATTTTTAATTTGTTTATATTAAACAGAATTATAGATGTCTAGTGGTGTACAATCTTTTAAAGGAAGTAACCCATTAGAGAGACTTAGGCATCATAACTAATGATCTAAAATTTAACAAACACTATGTAGCTGTTAAACAGAGGGCCAATGGCATCTTGACCAACATTATTAGGCATATTACAAGCAGGGACTGTGAGGTGATGGTTCCCTTGCACGTGTCAATGGTTAGGCTGCATCTTGAGTATTGTGCTCAATTCTGGGCTCCAGGCACAAAAACTATGATCAAGACACTGGAATAGCCAGCCCGGTGGCACTGAGGGTTGAGGTGCTGGACACCACACTTTGCCCCACACCGGTGAACCAGGTTCAGAGACGAGCCTGGGTTGTCAGGGTCGGCAGGGGAGTGAAGAGATTGAGCATCTGAACCATAGCTCTCTCTCTTCCTGGGGAGGGCTGGGGACAACGTTCGCTCAGGGAGCGACCTCTGGTGGCAGCTGGAGGTAGCCAACTGAAGCAACATGGCATATGCCTGGGGCTGGAGCCATGGCAGTACATTGCCTTGATAGCCAGACTATACAGGGGTTCACAAAAAATGCAAATATTCCCTCCTCCCATTGATAAGCAATGGTGCCTCCAACCCACGGTCCACTCTCCCTGAGTCGGACTTGACTCTCTGCTGCCCCTCTCCTCCCCAGCCCAGAGCTCAATACTATAGAAAGAGTGCCCTGGGTGGGGGCGACCTTTCCCCAGAGGGCAGACCCAGGGGATGTACTGGTGCCGGGGTGGAGTAGAGAGACAGTCAAGTCACGCAGGGAGGTAGAGACCGAGGACTTGGAAGGATGTTGGAGAGAGTTCGGTGGAGTAAGGAGGGAGAAGAAATACAGTTCAAAAAAAAAAATAGACACTTGAGGGAGTTCAGCATAGAGAAACAAGATCGATAATTAACCTGAAAGAACTTACTGTAATTACAACCAAAGAGTAGTCAACTTAGGATTGTTTTCTCTAGAATACCGCAGATTGCATGGAGATATGTGCTTGTTTTTTTGTGTGCTGACTAATGTAGACTAATGAGAGTGTCTGGGACTTAGTCTTAAACATCAACCATACAACATATTACAACTAAGGTGGATCATTTTTATTCTAGCCCTTTCTGGCCATTAGGAGAGCCGGCATTAGTGTGCCGGCCCATCAGGGCACCAATTTTGGGATTTGCACCACCTCACCAAGGTCCACCCCCCCCTCGGAGTTAGAATATTAATAAATGGAGGGGGTGTGAGGGGCACAGTCCTCCACAAAAACAGAGGTTGGTGAAATCCAGACTTGGCACCCTGATGACCGGGCGCACTTATGCTGGTGCTCTGAATGGGTGGAACCTATTCTAGCAGGAAAGCACATTGGTTTAATCAGAGAGTGGTAAAACTTTGGAATTCACTACCACTTCAAGTAGTGGGTGCAGTAATATGAATGAATTTAAGACCAAATTAAATAAATACTGTACCGGTCAGGGAATATCAGGATATAGTCATTAATTAAGGTGAGCATTATGGACAAATTGTCTTCTCTGCTCCGAGTTTAACTATGGGACATACAACAACACTGTGTTCCCACTAAAGGAACCTTGTAACATCATAAACCACAAGAGCAAAGCTAGAGTAGACTACAATATCACTTGGTTTTCTGAGATGGTAACTAAGCCTAGTGGTGCTTTGTCTTGACACATGTTATTTGTATAGTATATGGCTGGCCACTTGACTTAAAAATAGAGTGCCAATTTATGACAGTTTCATGTAGAGAAATCAACAATTACTTCTGAAAGCTTGTGTGACTGAGTGCTGCTGTATGTCACCACTATTTACTTTGATATATCCTGTCATGAGGTCATGTACCATTATCACATCTCTAAGTCATCTTTGCTGTAGTGAAAACACCCCTAGTACCCCTGAACCTTCCCAGGTGTTCCACCAGATGTAGGCCCAAAATGATTTTGGTTGCCCTTCTCTGTATTCTTTCTAGTTCTCCCACTTCCCTTCCCACTACCACATCATCCCTGTCTTAGACAGACTATTGCTTTGTCCTGAAGTGGGCTGGCCAGTTTTCTGTCAACCTGTTACAATGATTGTTCTGCCACATGGGCAAAGGAAGGACTTAAACTTAGGGCCCTCCTGCTGTCAAAGTAGCACTGTGCCACTCATTTAAAAGGAGCAGCTGCGTCCAGCCTAGCAAGTATACGATACTTTTCCATGTGATTGGATGAGGTCAAATTGTTACACTATTCTTTCACTTTTGAGCTAGTGTTTAAAGGGCCCTATCCACCTCATTGGCCGATTTCGACCCTTTTAAATTGAAGTTGGGGGTTGAGAGACTTGAACACAAAACTGAATTTTGTGATAAACCTTTTAAGTAGGTATTTTTTTTTCTAATTATGAACTATGATAGGGATACAGCATGCTGCAGGCACTGCTTACATGCCGGATTCCAGAACAGATCAATAATTCTAAAAACAAATATCTGGTAGGAAAAAGGCAGCCTAAAAAAGTTTATTTCAAATCAATCAAATGAAAATGCATAGAAGGAAGATTAAGAAGGCTACATACATGCCCTAATTTCCTATGCAAATCACCTGTCGACACTTGCACCGCAAATGACAGTACAGTGACAACATCGACAGGTCACTGTACGGTCACCGCAAGGCCTGGCACTGCCTTCTGGGGGTCTTGCACCCCCCATCCGAATCAACTCCGACTCGGAGTTGATTACGCTAAGTATAGAGTGCAGGGCAGAGCCCCCACATAGAGATGTTCAGGCGTGCCCCTGAAAAACAGGCGTCTGAAGTGAACAGTTCTTTGTCAACTGCAACCGTGGTCGACATAGAGCCATTGCTGTAACATTGGTTGACAACGACGTTGTCGAGCCAGCATTGTAGAGCCCCCAAATTTACAGTTACAGCAGAGCCAGCCAGGATGCATTGCAGTACCTCGCTGTAAATGACATTTCACAAAATAAGGCGTGACAAAAAGTGCTTCATTGCCATTGAGCTGCATGGTTCACTGTAGCATACTGTTGCACTCTACAATAATACTGCAAGGTACTTCATTGCATCCTAGCTGGCTCCACTGTATATAAAAAAAATTACAATGCTGGGTCGAAACGCCTTCTAGTATCAGTTCCCAAGTATTTGGAACTCCCTTTTTTTAAAAATTCACTCCACCCAGACCCCCCCACTCCCAATCCTTCCTCCTCCATCAACACCAAGCTTCCTACTGCAATTGCACCTAATTCTCCTCCTCTAGCTACTGTCTCCCCTTACCCACTCCCAGCTAATTTGATCATTTCCCCTCTAGCTTGCCAATTCCCTGTGCCCTTGTGGGGTTCTTAGCATCCCGAAGGGGAGGAGGCTTTGTCTGACCTTTCTCCCTCACTCATATTGTTCCTCTAGCCATTCCACACTGTACCGTTGTATCCGTACCACTACAACCTAAATTGGTTGGATATAGCACTTCTCAGACTATGCTTCAGTCACGGTCATATATATATATATATATATATATATATATATATATTGTCTAATTTTCAGCACTTTGTGTGTAGTGTTATTTGGGTTCAGTGTAATTCAATTGTTTGTAATAAAGCCTTTTGACTGTTCTGTACTGCTTACTAGGAAATGCATAACCTGCTCTGTAAGTGATTATGTGATTGTATCCCTGTAACACAACCGTGTATTATTTATCTCAAGTTATATGGAATGTACTGTTTTTTTTCTGTATCCAGTCTGTAATGCTATGTTTACTACCCCTTCCATTGTATTCCCTTCCCCCCAGGATGCATCTGGAAATGAGCTATTACAGATCATAATGTCCTTCCCAGTGAAACTTTTTCAAATAACATAAATAAAAAAATAAATTGTGTTCAATTTAAACACAGAATAACATTCTGCATTAAAGACATTTTGAACCCCACATTAGTTTAGAACTGAGCACAGCTGGCCTGTGGAGGTTGACAGTGTTTCCTTTAAACGATTACCAAATGATGAAAGTGGATGTGGTCATTTTATCTCATCAAACTATTTGCCCATATACAGCACACTTGGCAAAATGATATCTAAAAAAACAGAAGGCAGCCTCAGGAAACTGATGTAATCATGACTCCATTTTCCCCATAACAGTGATAAAGACCCACCCCATATCTGTTTCCTATTTGCACAGTCCTTATGGTAACTATGTAACAAAAAGAACAAACAGGCTGAACCACTGGGGTGGGGGGGGATCTTGTTTAAAACTCTGTTTTCTGTTGTCTGATCTCAGCTACAATTCTAAAGATGTTGGTAAGGTTTATATACAGTGAGGCCATTGTTGATTTCTTCAGTATTTACATTTCTTTTGTTAGTATTGTTTATTGAGTTTTAAATCAGAAGTAACAACTTAGAACAAAAAAAAAATAAGAAACAAAGCATTACATCAAATACTAAATTAAAAAAACACTTTTAAAAATAGAGGTGAACAAAATATTGGAAAGATTAGCAACTTAACAATAGAATTTAAAAACAATAGAGTCAATGGATACAAGTCAGGAATACAGGGAGCTGATAACAATTTGTTCTTATTTGCAAAATTAATTTGAGAAGAATAAGAGTATTACAGTCGCAAACCGCTTTGCATCCTTTGCTGAGTCACAACAAACAGCCTCTCTAAAAAGGTCTCTAGACCTGTGAATGTCTAGAAACTGGACAGAGCCATCAGGGTGATAGCTGGGAGGAGGGAACAGAGCAAGTCAGCGAGTACAGCTAGGAAGCACTATGATAAGGGAACCTGAGAAGGTAGTGTGTGGGGCTAAGCAAGAGGGGGTAGTCAAATATCTACCAGGGGCCTCAGCTAGCAAGAATGCTATCAGCCTAGAGAGAATCATAAAGCACACGTCAGGAGCCAGAGGTGTTGGTTCATATGAGGACGAATGACCTGGCAAACCAGGAGCTAGAGGAAGTCAAGGGGACTTTTCACAGGTTGGGTGGCAGGTGGAGGGAGGCAGTGGCATTGGTGCCTTCTCCAAAGTTCTGGAAGTGTGGGATAAGTAGGACTGGAGGCAGGAGAAGATGAGGGAGCTCAATATGTGGCTGAAAGGGTGGTGTAAGGAGGAGGGTTTTAGGCTTGTGGGGGATTGGGAGCTATTTTGGAACAAGATGCTCTTCCGGTGAGATCATGGCCAGATTAACATATATTCAAATTATGCCATGGCATAGGGCCCCATGGTTCAGGAGGGCCCCCGCCACGGGCCACTCACTGTAGCAGCTTAAGTTAGTTGTAATACATTTTTCCCTCTAATTTCTTCATCCCCCACCCTGCTGTGTGTGATCGCACCACGGCTGCCAACCAGCCGAATTTTGCCCCCCCAAAGCACCACAGCCTGCTCCCCCGCTCCTCTCAGTGAGTGAGCCTCTCTGCTCCGCCTCTGCACTGACCACACACGAATCAGACAAGGTTCTACCATCCTCTGAAGGTGTGGCTACTGAGGAGGGGGAATCAGTGTGGCAGACTGGCAGTGTGTGCATGCATTGCATCAGGGTCAGGGCTGTGCAGTGAGCCTAGTCATCTCTCTCGACAGACTCAATGGCCAGGTGAGGACAAGGATGGAGATTGTTGTCGACGGTGGTGGGACTAGTCATACTCATCATCGGTGGAGGTGGTCGGTCGGTTTGTGATGTCTGTGATCCTGTCTCTCGATCAAATTGAGAAGTTAAAACACTAGCTGCCTGTGACTTGAGTGCCTGCGAGAGAGAGACTAGAGCAGGCAGTGGAGTCAGATTTTTCAGTGGCCCCTAGTTGATTCACCTGTCGACACACCACCACCACCCTCCCTCCCCCTTGGTGTGCAGTGCAGCCAGTCGCATGCATGCTTGCTTTGCTGCTGCTGACTGTATGGTGTGAGGATGAGTTGAGGAGGAATCTTACCATGCTGCCTGGCCCAGTGGGCCAAGACCAGTGACCTGAGTCGTTGTGCCACTGGCGCTGACTGCTGCGACCTGATCTTGAGGGTGAGGGTTGAGATCGTGTCTGATGGTTGACCATCTCAGACAGAGGAGCTGAGGTATGTTGTACAAATAAATTAAGAACTAAAAAGTACTAAAGAGCTAAAGTACGATCATGGCATTGGTGCAGAGACAAAGAAAGTAAATAAAAAGTAGAAAAAAAGTACATTGGTGGTGCATGGTGGACTTGGGGCATAAAACTACAGACATGAAGACTGAAGTGTTCAAATGAAATTAGGCTACTATTATTAGCTGTCAGAAAGACAAGGCAGTCAGAATCTGTGGCTGGCTGGATATAACCTACTAGCAGCAGTGATAAAGGGAATGGAACAAAATCATCTGTAAGCCAAAAAGACTAAGCCTACACAACCACAGGCCACATCAAGCTTGTTCCTCTGGTAAAATCTAAATCAATCTTTCTTTCTTTCTTTCTTGCTCACTTTCTTTCCTTCCTTCCTTCCTTATCCTTCTTCTCTCTCTCTCTCTCGTTCCCTCTTTCATTGTTTTCTTTTTGTTTCTTCTCTTATTTCAAAAGTTTTACAAGGAAAGGCACACTGAGCTGCTAACAGCTCATTTCCAAACTGCTGGTCCCTTTATATATATATTTTTTGGCCCTTTATATATAATTTTGGGAAGGGGGAGGTCACCACCACATATGAGCTCAACCTCCCAGTTACACATCACTGACCTGCTACAAGTTCTTTGGTGCTTCATAACACATAGCATTATTGTAAATGACATCCTGCTTGAGTACCTTGGTCATTGCAGCCTTGCCGGCACAGTGCCGTGAAAGAGTGGGATGTTGGCATTTAGGGGCCCCCCGGGCCACACAATATAACTTGGAGTAGGGCCCCCACATCCATTAATCTGGGCCTGGTCGAGATGGACTTCACCTCACAGAAGAACACATGGTTTGGCTGGCCCAAAAGTTTGAAGTGTACGTTGTTAGGCACTTAAACAGAAAGGTGAGGAGGCTAGGGTTAGGGAATACCTAAGCTGACAGATGAGAAGGAGGGAACTAACAAGTGTGATCCCTAAATAGGGACCAGAGGCGCAAGCAACTTAGTGCCAGGACAAGCAGGCAAGGGATAAGATCACAGGGGGAAAAGGAGGGACAGCAGAATCCCATTTTGAAAGGCTTTTTGCTTTTTTAATTTTTTAAATGTTCCTCTTAAACCCCTTTTTATATGCACAATAAGACACTAACATTGGCAATTTTGTAACAGCTGCACTGCTTCACCTGAGCTCTTTTCTTCTAGGTTGCTAGAAAGGACAGAGCAAAGAACATTACCAGAGCAAGGATAAGGATTAAGGCTTCTTTTGGCTAGGCAGATTTACTGTGCGTTGTTATTTTTATTTTGTAGTCACAGGGATTGTTTCTGTTTGTTGCTAACATTTTATTGCTTTATTTTCTCTGAATCAAATTGTTGTTGCTGGGTATACCTTCTGCTATGTTATTACAGGGTGTGCCTACAGGGGTGTGCTTACAGATTATTGCTGTAATCTTCTGATTCAAATTGTCTTTGCAAGGTATATCTTTTGTTACTGCTTTATTTTTCTCTGTAGCAAAGTGTTTCTTACAGGGTATACCGTCTGTGAAATTATTATAGGTGGTACTTTACAGGTTTTATAGTTTTATCTATTATTAGAATAAGCTTTCAGGGCTACTGCATTTGTTGCTGGCTGATTGTTTCTGCTCTCACCTCCTTGATTCTTTCGTCTGTGGTTCTTCTTTTTCAGCAGGGGAAGGGCCCAGTCACCCACCCCCATCACCAATCACCTTACACTACACTCCTTTTATAGATAGCACAGTTGTGACATTTCCTGTAGCAGAGCAGGAAGGGGCAGATCAGAGGGTATCCACACAGCCACCTCATTTACAGGGGCACTAGTACTTTAACTTGTTTTAACAAGTTACACAAAAACAAACAAACAAAACACAAAATCAAACGTTTGCTTTCATTTTCTTCCTTCTAATTAATCTGACCACATCTTAAACCCAGCAATTTATCTGGAAAGGATATCATTAACTGCAGGTACTGCGGAACACTTTTCAGAAGGGCAGTTTTATAGGATTTAGGACACTGTCCTACATGCTGGGCCATTGGAAATCTAAGGGCTCAGCTCCAGGCAGCATGGGCAGAGATTGCACACCTCAAATTGCATATTCAAGAAGAAATATATTATAAGAACCGCCCGCCATTTCCCCAACATCCAACAGAAGCACCTCGACTGCAGAGGGTAGTTGGTCCAGGAGGTTGGCAGGTGGTTAGGAGGGGCAAATTGGGTGCCTCATCACTCGGTGCTCTCCAGCATATCACCTTCACAAACCATATAAAAACTACAAACAGGTATCTGCCTCTATCTCTGAAATCAAACAAAGGGGCAGAGGACACTGCAGAGCAGGACACTGCAGCACAGGAGCTAGCACAAAAAAACTCACCCAAAACAGGAACCAAAACAAAAAAGCAAAAAGGAAATCAAAAAAACTTCTGATCATAGGAGACTCCATGATTCGTGGAGTTAACACGTATCTCCAGCCAGGGGTAATGGTCAGATGTCTCCCAGGTACATCAGTGTGGAGAGACACTGGCCGCATTGCTAAAATTGTTCAGAAAGCAGGAGAAAACATTGACGTCCTGGTACGCATAGGGACTAAAAATCTCACCAGCCAATCAGTTGTGGAGACCAAGGAACACCTGACCAGGCTGGGTGCCAAACTATCATCCATTTCATCATGCATCTCCTTCTCTGAGATCCTGCCAGTCTTGGAGAGAGGGACAGATGGACAGAAGGTCAGAGAAGGGGAGATAGGGGAGCTAAACATGTGGCTTAAGGGCTGGAGCCAGGAAAAAGAACACAAATTTGTAGCGAACTGGCAACAGTTTTGGGAGCGAAAGTTCTTTAAATTTGATGGACTCCATTTGACTAAGGAGGGAGTCAGCGCATTGGGGCAGATGTTTGACGTCTTTGCAGAATATTTAAACTAGCAAATGGGGAGAGGGGTGCAACACCCCATATGTCGAATGGGAAGAACACACCTCCCCCCTCAGCTAGTGGTCAAACAGAAGTTCAGCATGTTTGTAGTTCATTTGCATCACCAGGTTAAAAAAAGGTCCAGCTCCCCATATGATGCACAGGGGAAATGCCAGACCTCGCCCAACAACTAGCACACCAAAATCTGGCCAATGGAAAATCATGTACACAAATGCTTGCAGCCTGGGAAACAAGATCCCAGACCTGCAGGCAATAATGATAGAGGCTAAACTGGATATAGTAGCCATTAGCGAGACATAGTTTCCCAGTAACCACACTTGAGAGACTTCAGTACCTGGCTATGTACTGTTCAGAACAGACCGAGGTGCAAAAAGGGAGGGGGGGTGGAGTGGCCCTTTATGTCAATGAAAATATCAAAACTACAGAAATTCAGACTACACATAAGGAGTCAGAAGAAATGTGGGTCACCCTGGAAACAGGAAATGGGACAGCCATACGAACTGGGGTTGTGTACAGGCCTCCAGACCAGGGGGAAGACATAGACACATTACTGTTAGAAGATATACAAAACATGACAGCTAAAGGTGAGGTTCTGATAATGGGAGACTTCAACATGCCGGATACAGATTGATCAATACCAGCAGGAACATCTGCCAGAACTAGACACATGGTGGATTCCCTGCAGGGGGAGAGCCTCAAATAACTGGTACAACAATCCACAAGAGACAGGGCTATCCTAGATCTAGTACTGACTAACAGGGAAAGGATCACAGATCTCCAAGTAGAAGGTCACCTGGGTGCCAGTGACCATCACATGGTATGGTTCAATATGGCCACTAGAACAAAATCATCCCATTCTGAGGCAAAAATATGGGACTTCAGAGGAGCTGACTTTGATAAGATGGCCAACAGAGTTAAGCTAGACCTGGCAAAAAGAAATACAGGTGAGGGGGTACAGGCAAAGTGGGCAAGCATTAAAGATGCAATACTTGAAGCAACATCCCATTGTGTTAGTGAGAAAAGGAAGTGCAAAAGAAGGAAACCACTTTAGTTCTCAAACACAGTAGCAAAAAAGGTCAGAGCCAAAAGGCTGGTCTTCAGGAAATATATGGGAACGCAGCAGGATGGAGATAGAGAGGCATACCAAACTTCCCTAAGGGAAGCAGGGTAGGCAGTAAGGCAGGCAAAGGCCCAAACCGAGGGAACACTAGCATGAACAGTAAAAGAAGGTGACAAGACTTTCTATAGATACATTAGTGAAAGGAGAAAGTCCAGAAGGGGTATTGCTAAGATCAAAGGGGATAAGGGTGTGTGTGAGGAGGAGGACCATGTAAAAGCATCTATCCTAAATAGATACTTCTGCTCAGTATTTACTGAAGAGAAGGTAGGGCAGGGCCCACAGCTCAGCACCATGGACATGGGGGAGGGAGGTGTGCACTAGTCCCTTCACAAAAGAAAGGGTCCTACAAGAGCTCGATAAGCTCAGGGTGGACAAGGCAATGGGACCTGTTGGCATACATCCCAGGTTACTAAAGGAGCTAAGAGTGTAACTAGCAGAGCCATTATCAGAACTGTTTAGTGAGTCTCTGAGCACAAGAGAGGTCCCAGAAGACTGGAGAAGGGCTCATGTGATCCTGCTTCACAAGAGTGATAGCAGTCAGGAGGCAGGGAACTACAGACCAGTCAGTCTTACCTCAGTAGTGGGCAAGATTATGGAGACACTCCTTAAGGAAAGGATAGTGCAACACCTGGAATCCATAGGAGCACAGGATCCAAGACAGCATGGGTTTACAAAAGGAAGGTCCTGTCAAATTAACCTCATAGATTTCTTTGACTGGGTAACCAGAGTGGTGGACCAAGGGGGAGCAGCTGATGTTGCCTACCTTGACTTCAGCAAAGCTTTCGATACTGTTCCATGTAGAAGATTGATTAATAAGCTGGGTAGGTTCAGGGTGAGTCAGACATCGGTCAACTGGGTGGCAAACTGGTTGATGGGCAGAAAACAGAGAGTGGTGGTAAATGGTATACAGTCAGAAGAGATGCAAGTCACAAGTGGGGTACCTCGGGGATTAGTCCTGGGGCCAGTCCTCTTCAATATCTTCATCAATGACATTGCAGATGGACTGGAGTGTAAGGTTTGTCTGTTTGCAGATGACACCAAGATCTGCAACAGAGTAGGTGATCCGGATTGGGTGGGCAGAATGAGAAGAGATCTGGATAAACTAGCAAAATGGTCGGAAGAGTGGCAACTGGGGCTTAACACAAAGAAGTGCAAGATCATGCACATAGGGGAGAGAAACCCTGAAGCCACCTATAGGTGAGAGGGGAGTTGTTGGCAGTCATGAGGGAAAAAAGAGACTTGGGCATCATCATCACTGATGACCTGAAATCATCCAAGCAGACCACTAAAGCAGTAGGTAAGGCTAGAGGGATGTTGGGTTGTATTAGTAGGGGTATCACAAGTCAGAAGAGGGAGATAATAATCCCTCTTCACAAGACACTAGTTAGGCCCCATCTGGAGTACTGCGCGTGCAGTACTGGAGGCCACACCTTCACAAGGACATTAAACAAATTGAAGCAGTCCAGAGAAGGGCAACCAAAATGGTGCAGGGACTACATCAGAAAACATATGAGGACAGATTAACTGAGTTCAATATGTATACCCTAGAGCAAAGGAGGGAGATGGGTGATATGATTGAAACATTCAAACACCTTAAGGTCATTAACAAGGTGAAAGAGTCTAACATGTTTCAATATAAGAAAAATAACAGGACAAGAGGACACAGCATGAGATTAGAGGGGAGGCCAATTAAGTGTAATGTGAGGAAGTTCTTTTTCACAGAAAGGGTGGTGGATGCATGGAACGGCCTACCTCAAGAAGTGGTGGATATGAATACAGTGCAGGGCTTCAAACAGGCATGGGATAGGTATAAAGGAACAATACAGATGAGTATGAATAGATAAACCATTGACAGAGCAAAGACCAATGGCACATTCATAAGGTAGAAAAAGAAATGGGTAGACTGGATGGGCCTTGCAGTCCTTATCTACTGTCAACTTCTATTTTTCTATGTTTCCAGGGGCTGAAGGAACTCAGCCTGTGGCCTCATACCTTAATACACCCATGGATAGCGATTGTCACAGTACTACCAATGTTCTGTCGTACCTTTTTGCTTACAAGCACCCTTTTGCTTTGCAAACTGTGAAATCCAGTCATTACCAACCAACTGAGAAATCACCAACGTTGTATGGTTTTCCACTTTTTGGTGCAAAAGTAACTCAAAAGCAGTTAGTAAATACATTACTGCTTTAGATAAAGTCATCCATGATCTGGCCTGATTTCTTATTAGCAAATAATTTGTAACTGATTCCTTTTTGAGCAAGTGATGTAATCAGTAATCTGTAATTTGTTCAAAACTAATCTTAACAACTCAGATTTTAGTCATCACCTTAAAAGATGCCTAAACCAGCATGTATAACTAATTAAAAATACACAAAAATTGGTCCATTGCAGTGCTATAAATGACAGTGTTTACTTACTGTTGAAATTTCACCACTCTATGGTCCCATTAAATTCAGCTTCGTCAGGTTTTCACTAATCTTGTCCAGTTTCCATTTCAAAATTTTCGAGCTCTCATATTGACAGTAAACTGACCTTGCATGTCAGGATAAAACATGGGAGGCACGAGAACAGCACTGAATCTGGGTTTCAATTCAGTCTGATATTTGCTGGTTAAAAAAAATCATGACTTCTGTTGTGCTTTCATTTTCATAATGCACATCAGGATTTTTTTTTACTTTAATAAATGTAGAGCCAAACTGAACGGGAGAACATGGCTGATGGATAATAAAATGTAGCAGATAGCTGGCTTGGTTCGCTGTGGTTATATGTGCTGTGTTATGAGATGGAACATAGGAGCAACAGAGCTATAGTGTAAAGTGGAACGTCGTTGTTCACTGAAATCTAGCACTCTCAAAATGTTGCTTTGCTGCACTAGTGACATCCGCAGTGCAGAAGAACCAAAAAGTGACGTCCACAGGACAACAGAACGACTTTTCGTTTGACTGCAGTGCAGACATAGATACATAAATACATAGACAGTGTCGGCAGATAAGGGCCTATGGCCCACCCAGTCTGCCCATTTAAGTTTGTAAGTTCAGTTTATGTTTTCCAGGAAGTCTGTTGCCCCTTACCCCTGACCTCCAGAATTCCTTTATGTCTATCCCATGCATTCTTAAATCCCGTGATTGTTTCAGCCCCCACCACTTCCTCTGGCAGGGTGTTCCACTTGTCCACCACCCATTCTGTGAAGAAATTCTTCCTCACGTTTCCTCTCGAATCTCCTCCTCCAACTTCATCCCATGCCCTCTAGTCCTGGAACATCTTTTCGCTTAAAAATAGTGCATTCCTGCACCCTGTTCCTCCCTGTAAGATACTTGTATGTCTCTATCATATCCCTCTCTCCCTCCTCTCCTCCAGGGGTACATGGTAGTGCCTTCAACCTGTCCTCATAGGACTTGTGATGCAATCCATGCACCATCTTTGTTGCCCTCCTCTGAACCTTCTCTACCCTGTCTATGTCCTTACGTAGGTAAGGTCTCCAGAACTGCACAGTGTACTCCAGGTGCAGCCTCACTAGTGTCTTGTATAGTGGAATTATGACCTCCCTTTTCCTGCTGGTGATGCCCCTGCCTATGCATCCCACATCCTATTTGCTTTACCTGCTGCCTTGTCACACTGTTTCCCTGCCTTGAGGTCATCAGAGATGATAACTCCAAGATCCCTTTCCTGCTTGGTGCATGCTATATCCTCACCCCCCAACTGATATATTGTGCCAGGGTTTTTGTGCCCCATATGCATTACCTTGCACTTCCTTGCATTGAATTTCAACTGCCAAACCCCTGACCATTCTTCAAGTTTCTGCAGGTGCCTTCTCATTCTGTCTACACCCTCTGGTGTGTCTACTCTGTTACAGAGCTTTGTGTCATCAGCAAACAGTGAAATTCTGCCTTCTAGGTCCTGTGCAATGTCACTGATGAAGATATTGAATAGTACCGGTCCCAGCACTGATCCCTGTGGTACCCACTGGTCACTCTTCCCTCTGTGGAGTGACAGCAATTTACCACCACCCTCTGTGTCCTGCTGCCCAGCCAGTTACCTACCCACCGCCTCTGTCCTGCCCACACCCATATTCCCCAGTTTGTGCAATAGTCTTCTATGTGGCACAGTGTCAAAGGCCTTGCTGAAGTCCAGATAGGCCATGTCCACTGCCCTCCCTGATCCACCTCCCTAGTCACCCAGTCAAAAAATTCAATGAGGTTGGTCTGACATGACCTTCCCCTGGTGAAACCATGCTGCCTTGGGTCTTGTAGTCCATTGACAACCAGATGTTCCACCAATCTCTCCTTCAGTAGTGCTTCCATGATCTTCCCCACTACCGAGGTGAGGCTGACTGGTCTGTAGTTCCCCGCTTCCTCTTTGTTCCCACTTTTGTATAAGGGGACTACATCTGCTATCCTCCAGTCTTTGGTACCTCCCCTGTTTCTAGTGATCGGCTAAACAGGATAGCAAGAGGTTCAGCCACCACCTGTCTTAGTTCTTTAAGGACCCTGGGGTGCACCCCATCTGGCCCCATTGCTTTATCAACTCTTATTACTTCCAGTTCCTTCAGGACCCTTTCTCGTGTAAAGGGACTTGTGTCCATTCTGCACCATTCTCACCCTTGTACTCCATTCAGACCCATTACCCTCCTCTTCCTTAGTAAAGACTGAGCAGAAATACCTGTTCAATATGTCAGCTTTACTGTTGTCATCCTCCACACAGCCCCATCCTCCCCTTCAGTCTCACTATCCCTCCCTTTGCCTTTCTTTTTCACTTATGTACCTGTAAAGGTTTGTCCCTCTACCCACTGATTTTGCAATGTGTTCTTCTGTCTGAGCTTTGGCTTCCCTTACTGACCTCCCTGCCTCCTTTGCTTCTCCTGGTACTTCTCCCTATCCCCTTCTGCCTGTGTCTTTTTGTATTGCATGAATGCAATCTTTTTGGCTTTCACTTTCTTTGCTACCTCTTTGGAAAACCATAATGGTCTCCTCTTCCTTTTCCTCTTGCTAACCTGCTTAATACATAATTCTGTTGCTCTTGTAATCCCCATTTTAAATACTTCCCACTGTTCCTCAACCCCTGATTCCTGCCCCATTCCCCTTAATGCCTCTTTCAAGTATCTCCCCATTTTCCCAAAGTTTGCCCTCCTAAAATCCAAGATACGTGTTTTTGTGTGGTTAGGTTCTGCTCTTTCTGTGATTTCAAACCACAGTGACTGGTGGTCACTGTTCCCCAGGTGCTCCCCCACTCTTACCCCCATCACACTGTCCCTGTTTGTCACACATGGTGTCCTCGAGCAGCATTCGGACAGTCTTATTTTAAAAAGAAAGATGCAGTAATTTTTTTTTTTTGGAGGCAACGACGTTCCACTATGCACTACACAGAACAGTGCATCGTGCCATTGCAGCAGGACTGTTCTTTCACCTCGTTGGTACTATGGCGACTGATTGCCTCTCGAGCTCGGCTTGAGGTTATCTGTCGTCATAGTACCAACTCGGTGAAAGAACAGCCCTGTTGTTAACTGTTACTCATGCACTATCCTATATATAGTGTGTGGTGGAATGCTGTTATGCATGGAATTCCATGCCTGGAATATGCTTGTTCTACTGCAGTAGTTACATGATTATGTTGTTCTGCTGCAGTAGTGATGTCACTACTGCAGCAGAACAACTTGGAATGCTGCCACATAGTTGCTTTTCTCCGTCCAGTTAAGCTGGAAGTTGTTTTTTTTTTAAACTTGAACTTGCAAAAACATCTGCAGCACACTGTGTCAGTTAAAAAAGAAAATGTTAAGATTTCAATTCTCCGTTGTGTTCATTAGCTGGCTTTGTGTGATTTTCTGTGCTGTGACTGCCCATACACTGTAAAAGATTGTGTATGAGCAGTCATACACAAAGGATATTCTGGTATCTCAAGGTTCCCTTGGTAACAGAGCACCTCTCGAGCTATGCTCTCTAGGTCATCTGTTATCAAGAAAACCTCTTGATACAAGAATAACCTTGTTGTGTATGACTGCTCATACACAATCCTCTATGTTGTCCAGATAAAGGAGTCCCCTCACTTAGCTACCTGGAGCAACAACCAGGCACTGAGGACCAAAGAATATAGATGAAGAGGACCAGTCAGAACTTCAAGTGGTGCAGATATCTATGTACTTCACTTACTAATATTGAAAGCAGCAGTCCATTTTAAATTTGATTTGTACATTTTTATTTAGTTATAGATAGTCCATTATGTACTGTCATGTACCATGTCATTTTACCTGTTTTGAGCTTGCTTTGGGACTTTGCTACATATGAAATAATAGAAGGCGCACTCATCAGCAGTATTTATTAGTCAGTGAAACATTTCATGATATAGTTTCCTTTAGCAAAAATGTATTTCTGATATCCTTAGAGTCATCCTCAATATGCTCTTTATTTTTTCACATAATTTTAAAACTGCTTTTATAACTAATTTTGTAATTTATGGCTCAAGTCTTTAAAGATGGCCACCACGCGCAGTTTTCAGAAATCTCTTCCACTGACGTTACCTGTTGAAAGTACATTCAAGTTTCATGCCTGGCAGTCTGCTTTCTCTTACAGACTCCCTCTTTTCTGGCCCTCCCTCCCATCCACCATCTAAGCTGCCTCTCCTCCTGCTGCTCTGAAGGCTGTTCTCCACATGCACACCACTCACACTTGCACCCACCCTCCTGTTTTGCCCTTGGACCTACACTGAATACTGTAAGTTATGTATATTAAATTATTATTTTGGCTCAAGTATGCCTTGTTTGCACCTGCCCTCAGTCTTCAAATCCACTGAATACTGGAAATTTAGATATACTGCAACCTGTAATTCTGGGCAAATGTATTTCTTGCTGTTCCACTCCTTACCCATGCCTACTCCTATTCCCTGAAGTGGTGCTATTGTTGTATAAGTACTACTGTACTCTTTTCTCCCTTGTACCACATCCCCAGGACACCTCTGGAAACAAGCTATATAGGCTCAGTAAGCCTTTCATGGTAGAACCCTTTCAATAAGTAATACATTATAAATAAATAATGCATACATATGTAACCCCCACCTAGGTATGCTGTTTCCATCTTGACAGCAATACCTGGTGGGCTGGGTTCGGGGAAGAATATGTCACTCAGCACATTGGCTCGGTTTGGTTACTCTGTAACAGGGGCACCCAAGTAACTCCGGACACAGGAAGCAATAACTGTAATGTCCAATACCAGAAGTGGGATTCTAAAGTGTGGCTTTTATTCACATCCAACAGAATAAACAAAGCATAGATGGACCCCCATGGGGCTACACTCCTGGTAATGCAGATTTATGGAGATCAGAACACATCCTCATTCGCTTTAGCCCTCAGGCTCTGAAACACACTGGGCGCACAGCCCGAACTTGTACGCTGCTCTGGGTTTTCCCTGACTCAGCTCCCTTGCCAGCCACTTGGAAACTTTCCATATAGCATGGAAACATTTACTGATGGCTCCCTAAACCACCTATGAGCACTTCTGCTTCATAAGGGAATCTTCCTCATCAATCCCACGTCTGGGTACTTTCCTCAGGCA
Organism: Neoceratodus forsteri; assembly: GCA_016271365.2. NCBI lineage: Eukaryota > Metazoa > Chordata > Ceratodontiformes > Ceratodontidae > Neoceratodus > Neoceratodus forsteri. The sequence continues at coordinate 199,130,586 of JADMNL010000025.1, forward strand.
CTGCCCAAGTACCTGAGAGAAAGCAACAGGTGCCCCAAAGCAAACCCGTAGAGGTGAATTTGGTTACTACTGATGGGGGGGGGGTCTCCCACCTCTCGCTCCCATAATTCATACCCAGCCATTTCTCTGGACTGTAACACCTCATCCTTTAAAACACTTTGCTGTGTAGATTCTTTTTAAATGTATTCACATTCTATCTACTGTCTTTATATCTCATTTGTGCTGAACTTGAACATACTTAAATAAGTGACTGTGTCCATTACTCTAGACCCCCCACAGAGTTAAGCAGTCCAATCCCCACATCTTCCAAACTGTACTTGGCTGTCTTTTCCTGACCCCACAGTAACAGTCACTTTAGTTTCATTTTGTTTCGGGTGAAAACACATGACCCTTTAGCAGAGCGAACTCACCCCTTGGTTGCAGGTGCCCCACAGGCGTTTTCTACTCAAAAGAAATCTCATCCAGAACTTCAGGTGCCTCAGCACGAAATTAAATCAGGCAGCTTCTTTTCTCCCTAGCCGGACCGGGGGGGGGGTTGCACCTGTAAGCAGGCTGATTTCTTCCCCCCAGGGATGGGGGCCCTCAACCACTGAAAGCAATCTCTACCACTTCAATGTGTTCTTCTTGTGTTCCTCTTCAGGTGAGAACACACACCTATACTAAAAAATAGCTCTTTGACAGAGCTCAGAGCTCTGAGGGCCTGCCTACAGCAGAGTACCTCTACTACAGACTGCAACAAACTCTACTGAACTCACTGACTGACTTCAAATTCCCCAACGTTCTATTCTAACCTCCAACTGCAACATTCCAGTGTGGCCTATGCAGCTGTGACAGTTCTAAAATGATGTCATCCCTCAGTCTCAGCTGAGACTGAGAACAGAGTGAGACAGTGTAAAATCCATTTAACTGGAGTTTCACAAGCTGCCTTCCCTGCCTACCACTAGGTCTTACTGGGATTCTAGTAACCCCAGGTAACGGGGGGGGTTACATTCACCCTGGGCCAGGAAAATGACTCTCCACAGTCATTAGTTACCCTACCTAGGCCATCCTACCCTATGTGCTACCTATGGAGAGGGGTGATCAGGCCCCCTTCTACCATGTGCTAGGCACAGGCAGGCAACACTAAGGGCCCAGAGGCCATCGGCTGATGCATCAGCCTCTACTCTACCCACTGACTATGGGTACCCAGTGGCTCTGGAAGAACTGTCCAGAGCATAGCCCTATTAGATCAGTACTGTGGCCCCTATGGCCGTTCAGGACCACAGCCTGTCTATCCCCCTAGCCCTCTAGGTAAAACCTGTCTGCCTCTAACTTAAAATTCCCAGAACAAAACAAACAGGGGGCCTTCCTGACCCTGGACACCATACAACCACACACTAGGAGCTAATACCATACACCATGCATTACTCCCACACTCCCCCACAACCATACCTGTGGAAGAAAAACAATTACACACAGTAACAACAACAACAACAGTACTTTAAACACTACACTCTAAAGTACTACTGAGGAACTCCGATGAGTCCCTACTCCTCTTCTTGTCTTCTCTTCTATCTTCTTCAGGAACACCTGCAAGAAAAAGAAAGACAACACACACTCCTAATCTGCATACACAGTCTATCTAAACCCCTACCATCAAAACACTGGAGAATCCCAAAAATATTTTTTTTTAGAAAAGTAGAATAAACAGTATAAACATTAGAAAACAGTAGAAAAAATGACATTATTTACAATACACAATATTTTGGAGATGAAGTGCCCTAAAAGTCCCATCTAGTGAACACAGTGCCCGAAGGCAAGTCCATTAAAGAGTCTCTCCTGGGCCAGAGCCCGATGAAGCACAGTTCTAGCAGACCAAAGTCCCAAAGGGGAGAATCTTTGAGGACAGTTCAAACATCTGGAGTCTGCTAGTGTAGGGTGTGTACTGCAATGCCATAAGAATAGAAAAATCTGGACTTACCAGTCCCTTGTAGAATGAAAATGGTACCACACCTGGTCCTCAGCCAAAGACTCTCCCTGGCAGCATTCTTCTGATACAGCTGGGAAGACATCTTCTGGGAAACGACAGGAGGGCACATCTGGAAACTTCTGGGCTGATGTCATCTCTGGAGATGGAACCTTGGAACAGGAACAAAAAGGAAAACAGTTGGTCTGAAGTCATCCGATACCCAGACGATGAATCAGGATACAGCTGGGCTGGTGTCCTCTCTGGATCTGAAGTCATCTGGTGGGCCAGCTGATGGATTCTGGAAAGCCAGTATACTGCAGAACTGATGAATGTGGGGCACTTGAGTCCTGGATGTCCAGACTGGCAGAACAACATAGGTACGGCAATGGCTGGAGTAGCAGCACTGGCTACCACTGCTCTGCTTTCCACTTGGTAGGCATGGGCACATTCGCATGAAGGTCTTTGCATTGTGGCCAATAGCACAATGGGTCAGGTGCTGGAATTATCACCCCATCTGGGCGCTCATAATTCACACTGTGAAAGGTTTCATATCCCTCTCCATCCACAATTCGAACAGTGTCAATAAACAGTGTCCTGCCTCTTTTCCACTGGCTGTATTTTTCTTGAAACATTCTGTTCTTGACATGCTTGTTTGCACCAGGATGCATGTATTTCATGGCTTCTTCCCAAATCCAGGATTTTCTGCTTTTTTCAATCTCCTCCTAGACTCTCCGAGGAAAGTTAGGAAAGGACATCCCGTAGATTTCATTTGCTTTCCTATGAACCAGTCTTTCCTCTTTACTAGCTTTGGTCAACCTGAGACCTCTGGCCTGGCTTGGGGGTGGCCAATCCTGGTTCTGCCAGCTATGCATTCATAACAACACAAAAAATGGATCCCTGGCTTCTTCTTGCACAGTCAGGGCAGTGGAATCACCACTCTCCTCCATGCGTTCCTCTGAGGCAAGAGATTGAGGCTGTATACCAGTTTCTTTTTCACAAGGCCACATAGGTTCCCCCTCTTCTTCTTCCTCACTGAGAATCTGTGCCCAGGAGTGAGCAGTCATCCTTACTCCTGAGACTGTTCACTCTTTGCTGGGCACGGAGGTCGAAACCTCCCATTCAAAGGCCTCCCTCATCTCGTCTTCACCTATGAGACTTGGGTTAGGCCCCTCTCTCCAAGGGTCTACTGATGCTCTTCCCTAAATGTTTCTCTGTGACTCAGACTCTGAAACATCAGCACATTGTTCTGTCTGTAAATCTGCACCCTCTTGATGTGTGCCACACTCTGAGGGGCCTTCTCCAACAGGCTCCGCCTGGTGCTGTGTGCTGCCAACTGCAGATTTGTGAACTTTTGTCCATATGGGAGCCAAACGAATCTTGGGCGCTTTAAATAAACCATATTTCTCTAGGCATCCAGAAGAGTGAGGTACCATGAAGACGTCTCTTCCAGCATTTAAGCACATCACACATACTCGCACTGGATATCCAGGAATCGCCACATGAGGAGGCAGTTGTCCCCTGTAGTAACATCTCTCAATGTCCCTTAACTTGTTAACTTCTACTGCTATCACAGCCCGGGTATGATCCCATGTAGCGGGCTGGTCCTGAAGCCATGACTGCAGAGAAAAACAAACAACGCTCACTGTTATTTCAAGTCCCACATCACTGAAAACTTTCGTTCTCTTTCAAAATGGCTCCTCTGCTGCTGTGTTTACATTGCTACTCCACCCTGTAATGGCGGCGGCGGCCCTTCTGCGCATCAACATTCTGTAATTGGGTCAAGCCACTGCACATCCAATTTACACACTCTACTGATAACTTTGCTCAAACTGCACAAACTTGCACTGTTCTTTTTCCTAGCACATTTATATGATTTACCACAGACTTTTTACTCACTGAAGACATTGCTGTAGCTTACAGTCCCTTAAAGCCTCAGTATTTCATAGTACAGGATTGCCTGTATTTCTTGTTGCATATCTGATACAACTCACAGTCTCTCACATGGTTTTGAAAATTATACTGACGCTGAACCTATAATTATGCTCACAGTCGATTGCTTAGAATTTTTGCTTTTGCTGGTAAAATTTAACACAGTCCTTCTTTGTAAAGCGATTGCACTGCTACACACAGATTGAGCTGGCTTTTGGTGAAATCACACAGTCTGAGCAATTATTTCTGTTAGTACTCACGGTTATCAGTAGCTGTTTGCTGCAATGGAAAAACGGCCTGCAGCCAGTCTTGGAGGCCTCTGGAAGGAAGTGGGTTGGCAGTCCTGCCGATTTTCCCTCTGAACACCACACTCACAGTCCAGTTGATAGAGATGCGGGTTGAGCCCGAATTTAAACAGAAAAGTCATTTTTTTAACTCTTTACATCGTTTTCAGTCACTGCGATGCTCCTGCTGGTAAGCCAGTTCGCACACTCCACTCCTTCGCCCTCTCGAATGCTGTGCAGTCACTCTAGAGCTAGCTTGGGGGCGGGACTGATTGCAGTCTCACCAATCACTCGATGCCATGCAAATGAGCCTCTTTCCTCTCGTGCTCTTCTCCTCACGGCGATCGTTGAGCAGGCAAAATTTAAACTGCAAAACCACACTTTTTTTTTTCTTCAACGACTCCTCGGCAGGAGCCCATTTCAACCATTTTTCATGGCCATTAAGCACAACAAGTCTCTCAGTCCACACAGAAAGCATTTCCAACATCTAGAGCACAATTTTCCTTTTGCTACCCACAGTTTTCCACACTTTTCTTTGTCACAAACACTTTTAAAAACTGGCAAACGCTGTAATTTGATGCAGGACAAGGGCATACACTCTTAGGCTTTACTGCTCCTTGGTAAACAGTTGGCATTTTAATAGCAGCACGTGGATAACAGCACACAGTGGCACATTAGTTAAACGTTGCTTCAGTTGTTTTGGGCTACCCACTGCCAGATAACCAAAATGCTAGCCTTTGTCCGAGCGACCTTTCGTACATTCCTCCATAAATTCCAAACCCAAAGCCTCAGCAGTGCCTCCATTTTTGTAATCCCCACCCAGGTATGTTGTTTCCATCTTGACAGCAATACCAGGTGGGCTGGGTTCAGGGAGGAATATGTCACTCGGCACATTGGCTAGGTTTGGCTACTCTGCAACAGGGGCACCCAAGTAACTCCAGACACAGGAAGCAATAACTGTGATGTCCAATACCAGAAGTGGGATTCTGAAGTGTGGCTTTTATTCACATCCAACAGAATAAACAAAGCAAGATGGACCCCCATGGGGCTACACTCCTGGTAATGCAGATTTATGGAGATCAGAACACATCCTCATTCACTTTAGCCCTCAGGCTCTGAAACACACTGGGCGCACAGCCCGAACTTGTACGCTGCTCTGGGTTTTCCCTGGCTTGGCTCCCTTGCCAGCCACTTGGACACTTTCCATATAGCATGAAAACATTTGCTGATGGCTCCCTAAACCACCTATGAGCACTTCTGCTCCATATGGGAATCTTCCTCATCAATCCCACGTCTGGGTACTTTCCTCAGGCACTGACTAAGTACCTGAGAGAAAGCAACAGGTGCCCCAAAGCAAACCCGTAGAGGTGAATTTGGTTACTACTGATGGGGGTCTCCCCCACCTCTCGCTCCCATAATTCATACCCGGCCATTTCTCTGGACTGTAACACCTCATCTTTTAAAACATTTTGCTGTGTAGATTCTTTTTAAATGTATTCACATTCAGACTACTGTCTTTACATCCCATTTGTGCTGAACTCGAACATACTTAAATAAGTGGCTGTGTCAATTACTCGAGACTCCCCACAGAGTTAAGCAGTCCAATACCCACATCTTTCAAACTGTACTTGGCTGTCTTTTTCTGACCCGACAGTAACAGTCACTTTAGTTTCATTTTGTTTCAGGTGAAAACACATAACCCTTTAGCAGAGCGAACTCACCCCTTGGTTGCAGGTGCCTCACAGGCGTTTTCTGCTCAAAAGAAATCTCATCCAGAACTTCAGGTGCCTCAGCACAAACTTAAATCAGGCAGCTTCTTTTCTCCCTAGCCGGACTGGGGGGGGTTGCCCCTGGAAGCAGGCTGATTTCTTCCCCCCATCCCCGCAGGGATGGGGCCCTGAACCACTGAAAGCGGTCTCTACCACTTCAATGTGTTTTTCTTGTGTTCCTCTTCAGGTGAGAACTCATACCTATACTAAAAAAATAGCTCTTTGACAAAGCTTAGAGCTCTGAGGGCCTGCCTACAGCAGTGCACCTCTACTACAGACTGCAACAGACTCTACTGAACTCACTGACTGACTTCAAATTCCCCAACGTTCTACTCTAACCTCCAACTGCAACATTCCAGTGCAGCTTATGCAGCTGTGACAGTTCTAAAATGATGTCATCCCTCAGTCTCAGCTGAGACTGAGAACAGAGTGAGACAGTGTGAAATCCATTTAACTGGAGTTTCACAAGCTGCCTTCCCTACCTACCATTAGGTCTTACTGAGATTCTAGTAACCCCCGGTAACAGGGTGGTTACACATACATACTGTGGTTGTATTAATATGGCACTACCACATGTTTCAGATGGTAAGCAGCTCAGTACTGTACCAATATATTTAATTTATTCACAATGAGTGTGGCAGGGGAGCGGGAAACTTCTAAAACTTGAAAATCCTGTATCTTAGTTCCGGAATAAAAGCAAGCAAAATGAAAAATGCATATAGTGATTTTTGTTTTAAAAAAAAAAAACATTGCACAAAAAAATACATGGTGACATAAATACTATGGATTAAAGTGGCTATCCTTTTGTTTTCATCTGTGTTCTCAGCTGCCTTTGTATACTTTATTGAACCATAAAGTTAGTGAGGAGTGTCTTCCGTATGCTAATTCATTTTAATCAACAGAAAAGGAAGTTTGTTTGTTTTTTATTTGGTAACCTGGTTAGTCCTTGAGCTACCAAGCCTGTTTTTGAGAACAATCAGAAGATACGAAAATACAAAGATGCAATATAAAACAAATACAAATCACAGTAAAACATCATCGAAAACATTCACAAGAGTGAGAAGACAGTAAAAATGGTTAAGCAAATATTTAAAAGTCTGAATTGAGACAAGTTTGGAAGCATTCGGTTGAAGAGTTTACATACTTTGTGGTCCTATAAATCAAAGATCTGTGGTCCTGTGAAGTAAACATTCTAGGGATGACAATGTAATTGTGTGCAGCAGAATTGGTCACTCCCTCTGTGGTGGAAAGCTGAACTATCCCATAGAAAGAGAAAGGCATGTTACTCATGGCCACCTTTTTCAAGAATAAGGCTGAACAGAAATCAAAAGGCTGGTAGAAAATGAGCCAGCGCAGAGAAGAACAAGCATTTGTCAATGCCGAATGTTTGCTTGCTGATATTAGCCTTGGACGTGCAGGAGAGACAGATGCAGAACAGGAATGGCAGTGAAGTATTGAACTCACGCCAACCCCCACCTCCACCCTGCACAGATGGACAGGCATTGGGGTGTGCTTTTGGGTCATAGCCCATAATGCCCATGGCATTTCACCTCACCCTATCCTGTAGACACTGACAAGTGTTGAGGTGTGCCTTGGGGTGTTCGGCTTGACAGTCACCCCATGTCATAAGGACATACGCTGAAATGGGTACAGTATAGGAGAATGGGGTGAACTGTGGGGCCAAAGAGTCCAAGGCACACCCCAATGCCTGTCACTGGCTTCAGGGTGGGGGTGGAATGGTGTGAGTATTACAGCTGACAATCCAAAGGCACACCCTTGACACCTGTCAGTCTGTACAGGGTGGGACAGTATGGTTAGAAATCCTAATGCCCCAGGGCATTTGTTGGTATTAGCATTACAAATTTTCAACATGGCATATTTGTGACCCCCACCTCGTGAAAGCATTTGGGACCTCTGCTCATGAACAGTGGTACTGTGATTTTGTTAATCTGTCCCGAACGTTGATTTCCCACAGCGATCATGCCATTCTGCATCAGATGTGTGAAAACACAGTTCAGACAAGATGTGAAAAATGACAGCTATACCATTCATAGGGAGGTGTGAAGAGATGGTAATGTTGAAAATCTGGAGTGAAAATATTAAAAATGCTTGAAGTTACAAGCGTACGTGGAAACTGTGCAATGCAAGCTCGCAACACAGTCATTTAGTGGAATTATTTCACCAAATTTTCAACATAGGCTTTTTGTGACCTCTGCTCATGAACAGTGTCACAATGATTTTCTTAATCTGTCCCGAACATTGATTTCCCACAGCGACCGCGTCATTGTACGCCAGATGTGCAAAAACACATTTTGGGCAGGATGTGAAAAATGACAGCTGTACTGTTCATAAGGAGGTGTGCAAAACTGGCAATGCTGAAAATCTTGCATGAAAATATTACAGATTCTAAAAAGTTACAAGTGTGCGTGGAAACTGTGCAATGCATGCTCGTAACATAGTCATTTTATGGATTTTTATCACCAAATTTTCAACATAGGCATTTTGTGACCTCCGCTCATGAACAGTGTCACTGTCATTTTCTTACTCTGTCCTGAACCCTGATTTCCCACAGCAACCGCATGATTGTGCAGCGGAAGTGTGAAAAAACATTTTGGCCAGGATGTGAAAAATGACAGCTGTACTGTTCATAAGGAGATGTGAAAACCTTTCAATGTTGAAAATCTGGAGTGAAAATATTGCAAATGCGCAAAGTTACCAGTGTATGCGGAAACTTCGCAATGCACACTCATAACACAGTCATTTTTTGGAAATTTTGGGAGGCCTCCTCATGAACAGTGACACTGTCATTTCATTAATCAGTCCCAAAAGGTGATTCCGTGCAGTGACCGTGAAATCACCTTTCGAGACCAAATAACAACATGACAGTGACTGAATTCATGAGGTGGGGTACCAAGAACTCTTGGTTGAAAATTTGGTGCCAAAATTTGAAAAAAATGGCTGAGATGGGCCAGCCCACTGGTGCAGTGTAGGTTCACCACTAACAGTGCCAGCGACTCGGGTTCGGGAATGGACTTGGGTAACTGGAGGGCTGGCCGAAGGGAGAAGGATCGAGTGCCCATCAGCTGCTCTCCTTCTCCGTGGAGGGGAGGGTTGCCTGTCCCGCTACTTTACAGCCACCTGAGTGACCATGGTTGGTGGTGCAGCTGGGAAAGTCAGTCAGAGGGGAGGACATAGGCCAGGAGCCAGAGCGACTGCCGTCATTACGTGCTCCGCCTGGCTCCCTTTGCGTACCTACACCCTCAGGGGATGGCACCAGAAAACCAGGAAAACACCCTGCAGTGCTCCCAGTAGACAGAGCTCCCGGCCCCAATCTCCAGTGCCCCTACTGGCACCAGCACCAACATCCCTGATGAAATACAGACACATCGGGGTGTAAGGGCTCCACCCCGTACCCACGTGGGGGTACAACCAAGGCTCCATGGGGGGATGGACTATTCTGGTTGCCGGTTAGAGGAGCAGAGACATACAAGGCCACTGGAGACTCCTGAAGAAGGGGAGTATGGCAGAAAGAAGGGGGCATAAAGAGAGAAAAAAATAATTTTGCAAAAATTACTGAGATATCCACCTAAGTTGAAAACTCCCCATTTATGCCATTATACAGCTTACCGGCATTTCTTCAGTTCTCAATCAACTTTGAAGAGTGCAAACGTGTTCCCGGTAGATCGAAGATCATTGCACTGGGATCTGGGGGTAAGTATGGGGTGAGAGGGGTGCGGGGATGTGGGGCGCACAGAGGGTGGAGTGCGGGTTGGGGAGGGGCACCAGAGACAGCAAGGGACAATTTTCTGTTTTTACAAGGGAAAAAAAATGACAACACAGGATGCTTTTGGCACACTGGGGTAGGCTCCCAGCATGTCACCTGGGTGTTTGTTGGCAGGGGCTGAAGCTGACGGAACTGGGCACCCCTGTCAGCCATACAGTGTGCTTAGGGATACGCAGGCCAAAGTTGGGCACCTCCTGGCACACAAATGGGGAAAATTGCGCCGACGGGCATTGGGCTACCCCATTGGCAAATGAACTGGGGAGGAGCATGCCAACAGGGGAATGGGCTCCCCATCGGGTTTCATGGGACTGAGAGGCAGCCAGCAACAGCCACCACTTGCCGTCAATATGTTAATTGCCTACACTTTACCACCGCTGATTGCAGTGGTGATTTTCTTTCAACTGCACACCACTGCATCTGAACTGCTGTCATAGACATCTCTGCTATTCATTGGTGCGGTGTGGTTGTGCCTGCAAAATGGATCAGGGCATTGGCAGAGCAGGCGGCACACCTCCAAAAAGCCATATGGTGGCACTATGTTTCTTGCACATGTGTGCAAGCAAACATAAAAAGAGTGCAGTGATGTGTTTGGGGAGGTTAAATGCAAATCAGGCTATCTCATTATGGAACAACCTAGCTCTTCGGATGAGACATTAAACCGAGGTCCCTTCTGCCCATCCTGGTGTTGTCCTGGTGGCTGTCCAGGTGGAAGTAAAGAACCCAGAGCACTCTTCGCAAAGAGTAGGGAACATTCCCGGTGTCCTGGCCAACATTCCCCATTCCATAAGCCGGTTCATGCAATTATCCAGGCTGTGTGTGGGTGATGATGTGCGATATGGCCGCCACCACACATTCAGTCACTTCACTACCAGTCTAGCATTGCTTGTTAAGCGCTTTGGATGTATGAAAAGCGCTATATAAATGCTGATTCTTCTTCTTCTTCTTCTTCTTCTCTTGATAATGCACTGTCTCTCACAGCCCCTTAAAACAATGGGTATTTAAGAACAGCAGGGGATACCGATGAAAACCTGGACCAAGCTGTATTAAAAGGAGCAATCCTTTTATCATTTCAAATGTACAAAAAAGTGCTAAATTGGGCTTTGTGCACATTGTGTCTCTCCTTTTCTTTTCAAAAATGGTGGATGAGATTTGGAACAAGATCTGAGTTGACAGAGTCATGGTTTCTCTTTTTGGGTAATTTCATCAGATTAGTTATAGTAGAAATTGCCATTATAGTCTAAAAATTGGGGGATGTGCAAAGACCCCCCCACTTAATATTGTCTCACCAAAAAAAACAAGATCTCACTCCAGATCCCATCTACCATACTGCTGGAAAAACACGATCTGCCCTAGGTCCACTAAAACAAACTCAAAATGTGGAAAAAGGGTATCCTACAAGACAAGAGGTAAAGGCAATCAAACGTGGAATTTAAAAAGTACAGGTCACAATTGTCCCTACTCACATACGCTACTGCTTTACCTCAGATATAATTACTTCCAGGTATTTAGTACACTCTGAGATAGTTTACCAGAGAGGCAGATTGGAACAAGAGCAGGATGTGTAGAAATTTGCAGTGTCAGTCGCTCAGCAGGTAGTACACTCGCCTCTGAGGCGGGGAGATCAGAAGGCTGTGGGTTCTATCCCCACACCAGGCACTTTGGTTAATATCCCAATACTGACACTGTAGTGCAGTCTAAGGGGGGGGGTGCTATCTTTTGGATGAGATGTTAAACAGGTCCCATCTGCCTGTTCTGGTGGTAGTTCAGGTGGATGTTAAAGATCCCATGGCACTTCTCAAAAAAGAGTAAGAGAATTTGCCTGGTGTTCTGGCCAAATTTCCTTCCATTCACTAAAAATACCACCAACAGCATAATCTGGTTCAAGGTCAGTTGGCATTCATCTGTATTCACCTCCCCCCAGGTCGTGCCTGAAAATAGGTAGAATTTGTCTCGTACACTTACCCAGTCAACAAAAACTAAAATAAAAAAAATAAATGTGTGATCCAGAAAGGATAACACTGATTAATTATCATGTTGCCCCTCCCCCATTTTGTCCACTTATTTTTTTTCCTGTCCCCCTCTCCCACTCCAACAAAGGGCTTGCCCAGGCTATAACCTTCCTCTGACCAGGAGTGCAATGCCAATGCCACTGCTGGGTTGGTTGGCAAGAGGGCCCTGAAGGCCAGATAACCCACACCCTCCCTGGTTGAGAGCGAAGCACCTTACCTCTACAACACACCTTGCCACCAGTGGAGTCCAGTGCAGGATTCCAGGGCTAGTATAGGAAATCCAATCTCCCAGTTGGCAGAGCCAACCCCACTGGCCAACCATTTATTAATTTTAGGCACAGTCACTAATGGAACTTAGGACCCGTCCACACTACACCACTCAGACCCCGTAACGGACAGAAACCATTACAGCTGGGGAGCGGTACAGTGTGTCCACACTCCAGTGGTGACGATGCAGGACCGGTACCGCAGTCCACACCTTGGAACCGTTACAGTGGCACCCAATCACAATGCAGCTTCGGCTGTCCCAGACTCTGCGGGGACAGTTACCGCCCATCCACACTACCGCCAAGTAACGTTCAGGCGGGACGGTTTCATAACCGTTGTTGAAACCACTCATATGTGGTTTCAACCAGCGGTTTCGAAAAACCCTCTGTAACATTACAGGTGTAAACGCAAACCATTGCAGTAACGGTCTGGGCACTCTGTAACATTACAGAGGCATAGTGTGGACAGAGCCTTAATGTTAAATGGGAACAAATGTTCACCATACACAGCAAACTTCAAATTGCAAGAGGACCTTAGCAGAACTAGTTTTATAGATCTTCCCTAGTCCCATGCTTTTCTCCTCTTAAATTTAACACTATAAATGTATGGACAGGAGGCCTCCTTTTAACCCCCCAACTGTAAAAGATTGCCTTGCCATAAATGTAGATATGTGTAGTATGAATACATCATATTTAAAAGTCATAAATGGTTGCCTTTTTCAAATCCTTAGTTCCTCCTGACGTCTTTTACCTCCATTATACTTAGTATGATACTTGAAAATGTTGTGTATCAGAAAAAGGCAGTCTGTACAAAGCACTGCCAGCTAGTAATAAAAGTTGTAAATAACAGTTAAATGCACTACAGTCGTCTAGTGGTGATCCATGGGATAGCAAGCATGAACATCAAAGGAGCTCTCCAGCCTCCTAGCTAGGGTGAATTTCCATTTAGCAAAATGGTTAGAGCTGCTGTATTCAGAGTTGAGGGTCTCCAGTTTGCAGCAAGGGCTGGAGGTTCATTTGTCCAAATAGAGAGTGTTGTTTCCTCTAGCCATTAGCCACTCAGCCAAAAGTTAAGAGATTTCCTAAATGGTTAAAATAATTTTTTACTTTGTTTTACTTATTAGCTTTTGTAACAGCTCTTATAAACACTTTCCACAGATGGATAACAAGTTTGCATTTATCACATACATTGTTTTGCTTTCAAAGGATACCCCAATGGACGCATCACCAAAGATACGTCATGGAGGGAATTGGCATGCTTTTAAGTAATAAACACAGTCATATTGAAATACATACAGCCTAGGAAACAATTGCAGCAATTAGTCATCATATTTTAATTACAACATTTTCCTTTTTACCATGCTGGCCTCAGGCCTACATAATCCCCAATAGGGAATTACAGATTAAAATTTCAAAAAATAATTCTCCCTTGGCCCCCAGAGAGACATTAACATGCCTAAATAGGTTCAAAGACACATGACAGGAAAACTTTTGACTTGCCAGAGTGAGCCAGCCTGCCGGCACAGTGGTAGAGCTTCCATTCATGACGCCGATGCCCTGGGTTCAGGAACGGACCCGAGGGATTGGAGTGCCACCCGGGGGAGGAGGAATGAGTGTCCCATGGACTGCTCTCCCCCTCCAAGGGGGAGGGTGGTCTAGCACTTGATGCTAGACTGACCCCTGGTGGAGGTCAGGGGATACTGCACCTGAGACTTACAGGGTTCGGGAGGCATGCCAGGTGTCGACATATTCATACCTCACGTCACTGTATGCCATGCTTGCCACTAATGGGGACAAAATCCCAGCTGTCACCAATGATGTCCGCCTCCCCCACCGAGCCCCATGCAGCTATCTGAGGCACTGTACCACGGGACCTCAACATAGCACTGCTCAGGAAGTACTGCGGGGATGGCTCCTCGATGGCTTTGCCCTGGGGGGCAATCCAGGGAGCACTCCAGTGGCTGCAGGTAAGTCACGGGGGATGGGGTGTGGTAATGGGGATAGCAGACCAAAAGATGGCCAGCTTGACTTGCCAGGGAAACATCTCTGACACCCTGTGCAAGGCATGTAATTGATACTGTACAGTAAAGCTAAACTAATTAAATGTCACCTAGAAAAGTTAATGCTTTGAAATAAGAAAATAATGAATAATAGTGTCCCAGTTTATGTCTTGCCATTTCAATTATAAGTCCAAACATTCTTTTGCATAGACTGGAACTACAGGTAACCAAGATTCACAATATCTGCATGCCAGAGAAGAAGGGGGAAGGTGGCACGACTCTCAGTTGTAGGGCAGAACCTTCCATCTTGCATAGTTCAAACCAGGATCATATTTTTTCAAGCAATGCCCCTACCATCCTGAATTACACCCAGCATGCACATGTCTGTTCATTAGGCAAACAGTTCAAAGAGGGAAGTTCACGAGTCAGAGTTATTTTAGAACTGCTCATATCAGATACCTATTTCCAATATCCAAAGTCACTTCCTGTCCGAGTTAGCTTCCCCCCCCCACCATTATGTGGCTGCAGACCTCCAATAGGAAGGTTGTAGTTTTTGCTTAAAAGTTGTAGGCTTGTAGTCCACTCCATCTTACCGTTTATGTTGAGTGGGAAGAAGAACACAGAGCAGGATCAACCAGTTAATGTTAGGGCTTGTGCTGTGAGGCTTGTACTGTGGGGTATTGTAAAAAAACATTTGTGTAAGTTTGGGGACTGTGGGGGATGGCAGGTGGGAGGACATCAGTAGTGGAAGCATTAAAGGCTGGTGGAGAGCCTGACCAACTGGCCTGAGTGGTGGCCCAACAGGCCACAGGGCTGCAGACCTCCAATAGGAAGGCTATACATTATCTACAATTCCAAGTGTCCCTTCATGTGAGTGACCCTGAAGCATGAATGCCATGAAGCAGGAGTGTGACATCTATCTACATGAAATCTGGGGGCGTCAGCAAGGCATCCACATGGAGGACTGCAGGCCACAAGCTGTGCTGCTTAAAGGTGGGCAGGTAAACAAGTAGGGTACAGGAGATGTAAGTAGGGGTTCGATAGGAATAGAGCCTATTACCTACCTGGGGTCTGTCTAGAGAGGGGGCACTGGTAGGGGTTGAAGCTAGTCCCTATCTAGGGGAGGCCTAAACTAGTCTAACAGTAAGGATATTCTGCTTAGGGGGCAGTCCTCTCTCAGTCAGGAATGGAGAGTAGTATTGCTAGTGGCCACGACAACTACCTAGCTAGGACCAGCCTACAGGGGAGGCAGCCAGTAGGAAATCCAGTAGGAAGGCATACAATTTATACCTAGGTTAGTAGTGAGTCTCATTTACTCCCTATATTGGGTCAACCTACAAGGGAGTTAGCAGGCTGTGTAGATCAGTGGTGGGTCTCAATTACTCACAATCTAATGGTAGAATGTTAATATGTGGAGAGCAGGCATGCAATGGAGGCAGGGAAAGGCAGGTGAGGGGTGTAGGGTAGTAATGTTTCTAGTAGCTTTCTGGGAACTGGGGTGATGCCTAGTTTGCAGGCATATTGGACAGCTGAGGGAAGAGGTGTGCTAGATAAGGCAAGAGATAGGTGTGCTGGTGGGGAGGATTCACAGGGTAATGTTGAGAGGGGCAGAGAGGCCACAGAGCCTGGAGGTAGGCAAGGGGGAGAGAACAGGAGGGAACCACAACAGGGAGGAGGTCACTCAGGGAGGAAAGGAAGGAGGAAGGGAGTAGACAGGTCCTCAGGGTACATCTCCCTCAGCAGGAAAGAAGGCTCAGGGAGGAGGAGTGGAAAACAATTAGGGGAACTTGTAAGACAGAAAAAGGAGGATGTCCACTGGGGTGTCCACTGGGGTTTCTCCCACTGGACAGAGGAGAAATGGAAAAACTTGGAGGGGAGGGTAAGGACAGTGAGTTGGGGAAGGAAGCAGGCAGTAGGGGGAAGGACTTCAGGGATAGTAAGGGGAGGGGCAAGAGGGAAACAGTTCAAGTGAGGGGGGATCAGCTGGATGTAGCAGAAGAGGAGGCACTGGGGAAGGGTGAGCAAGGGGTCAGACTGGGGGAAGCAGAAGTGAATGGTAAGGAATGAGCATGGAGGTTCAGAGAGAGTGGACAGAGAGGGGGCAGCTGGTGCTGAGGGTCAAGGAGGAGTTCAGGATGGGTGGGAGGGAAGGTGACAGGCAGGAGTGGGCAGCAGTATAAGTGGAGGGGGAAGTGACCCAAGAAGGTGGGGGAGTGTGGTGATTGTGGAGGATTCAATAGTGAAAGGAGTGAGATGGGGTGAGAAGGGGTTCAGGGCCTATAGAAGGGTAGAATGAATGCCGGAGATGATGGCTGGGAGAGTGGGATCTCTGATAGCCCAGCATGTGGGGCAGAAGAGAGGGGAACCTCACATAATAGTGCACCAGGCATGAATGACCTTGTAGGATGTGAGGTGGGGGTCGTGTAAGAGAGGTTCATGGAGGCAGGATGAATCTGCAGCGAGGGAGATTAGAAGCCTTCTCGGATGTGCTACCAGTCCCAAGGGATAGCACTGAAAGGAAGGTTAGAACTGAGAAATTCAACACATGGCTCAGAGTGTGGTGAGAGGTGGAGGGGTATGGGATAGTTGATGACTGGGGAGGAACCTAGGATAATGAAGACCTGTATGCATCGGACAGACTGTACTTAAATAATAAGGGCATAAGGGTCCTGAAGGGCAAGCTGGAGGATTTCATGGGGAAAAAATCTATTTAAATTGAGAGGGGGCAGCAGGGTGCATAGTACCCTCAGCCACCTGGTGGAGGAGGCCGACAGGCCTCCCCCCAATCAAGACAGAATGGAAGGCAACTAGTGGGGAAGGGTGGAAGTGGGAAGGAGGGGCTGGGGAGGGGAAGGGTGAGGGGGTGGAACAGGGGTAAAGGGGGAGCCAGAGTTGCAATGGAGGGTGGTGTCCTTGAATGCCATAAATCCTGGAAAACAAAATGACTGAATTGCAGGTGTTAATGGCCAATGGAGAGGTGGACACTGTGGCCACCACAGAGACATGGGCCACACCAAACCATGACTGGGACCTCACAGGCCTCGGAGTATAAAATATATAGGATAGATAGGGAGATGGGAAGAGGTGGCAGAGTTGCCATATGCTGATCGCACAGTGTCACCATTACCACAAACAGCAGTACAACGACACAGCGATGGATCTCTGTACTGTCACTGCGGGATCCCGGCACTGCTTTCTTGGGGTCTTGCACCTTCACCCTGGATCAGTTCTGACTCAGAGTTGATTATATTTAGTATGGGGGGTGAGGGGAGCAGAGAGCCCTCCACAAGGGGGATTCGGGGGGTGCAAAGCCACACCGAAGAAAACAAAGTGTTCATGCACGGATTTATGCCGACTGCAATTGCGGTCAACATAAATCCATCGCTGTAACGTTGGTCTACAAAATATTTGTTGAACTGGCATCGTACAGCCGTGGAGTTACTCTGTATGTGAAGGAGGGGATAACATGTACCAGACAGGAAGGGGCAGATGGAAAGGCTGAAACATTATGACATTATACACTCCGCTATGGGGAGGCAGCTAAGGACGGGGGTAATATACAGACCACTGTCACAGAATGAGGGGCTGGACAAGGTACTGGGGTCCCAAGTCACAGAAATAGCAGGCAAGGGGGAGATAGTAATAATGGGGACTTCAGTCTCCCTGGGATGGATTGGAAAACTCCAGCTACCTCCATCACCAGAGAGAAAGTTCTGCTGGACTCATTTCAGAATGGATTCCTGATACAGGGTATCATGAAGCCCCTTGGGAGAGGGCCATCTGGATCCAGTCCTGCCCAACTGTGCACACATGTTCAGAAGTACAGGTGGAATCGTTACTTGCAGAAAATGACCACCACACAATGTGGTTCCACCTGGACATGGACAGAGAAATGATCAGGACCAAGATGAGGGTTTTGGATTTCAGGAAGGCTGATTTTAATATGATGGGACAAATTCTGGTAGGACACTCTGCTGGGATCAGAAAGGAGATGGAGGTGCAGCAGAAATGGGCCCTGATAAAGGAAGGTTTGATGGAGACCACTAATGAGTGTGCCAAACTCAAAAGCAAGACATCTAAGGCCAAAAGGCCCAGCTGATTCTTAAGGAAGTGGAAATCATGATAAGGAAAAAGAGTGCAGCCTTCCAAAAGTACAAACATACTCAGAATAAGGAGGCTAAGGAGGTTTATTATGAAAAATCTAGGGTGGCGAGCAGAAATGTTAGAACAGCAAAGGTGAAAAGGGAGGTGCTGTTAGCAGAGAGAGTAAAATTGTGTGAAAATGCCTTTTTTCAAATATATAAGGGAAAAGCAGGATATTAAAGACGGGATTGTCAGATTATAATAAGAGGGGTGTTGGGCAGAAGGAAGTGAGGAAAAAGCAGAGGGCTCACCAAGTACTTCTGCTCTGTTTTCACTAGAGAGAAGGACAGACCAGTGCCACAAGGGAGCGGGGGGGGGTAGAGGTGTGGAAGTGGGGGCATCACAGATGGTGTTTTACAGGCAGACAGGTTGCATAAGGGCCTAACAGCCCTAAAGGCAGAGACATCCCCAGGGCCAGAAGGCATGCACCCAAGGGTATTAAGGGAACTGATGGAGGTGCTAGTGAGCCTCCTGGCAGACCTGCATAACACCCCTGTGGGGTCTGGGTATGTGTCAGAGGACTGGAAACCTGCACATCTGGTTCCCTTCCATAAAAGTGGCCAAAGGGATGGACCAGGAAACTACAGGCTGGTCAACCTAACCTCAGTAGTGGGGAAACTGATGGAGACTACCCTGTAGGAAAGACTGGTGAGCTTTCTTGAGGAAAACAGGCTACAGAATGAGAGGCAGCATAGGTTTGTGTCGAGGAGGTCCTGCCAGACTAATATGATTAACAATTTCTTAACTGGGTGACCAGCACAGTGGACAAGGGCCAATAAGTTGATGTCCTGTATCTGGACTTCGGCAAGGCTTTTGACTCTGTGCCTTACAGAATACTGGTCAGAAAGCTGGAAGATCTGGGGGTCAGGGTCAAGTCTGATAGATGGGTCAAATACTGGCTGCAAGTTAGAAGGCAAAAGGTCATGGGCGGGGAAGGGGGAATTTTCAAAAGCTAGGCTAGTCACCGTTGAGGTCTCACAGGGCTCAATGATCAGTCTGGTGTTGTTTAATATCTTCATAAGTGACACAGAGGATGGGATCAAAGGTAACATTTGCCTGTCTGCTGGTCACACAAAGCTCTGTGGGAGGGTGAACATGGAGGCAAGAAAACAGGAACTCCCAGAAGACCTGGCTTGGTTAGAGAAGTGGTCTGGCATTTGGCAATTGGGTTTCAATGCTAATAAGTGTAAAGTTATGCACTTGGGGGCAAAGACCCCAGAGACCAAATATTGGCTAGGTGGGGTGCAGGTAACCATGTCAAAGGAACTAAAGAACCTGGTGGTAATCATCAAAAGCAACTGGAAGCACTCGGCACACTGCATGAGACCAGCAGCAAAAGTTAATCCAATGCTTCGTGAGGGCTTCAGGAGAAATCGCCAGCCCTGCCCTGCATTTTGCCCGATCTCGGCACCCCCCCCCCAAGGCACCAGAAGCCAGCATGGGGTCACGAGGGCTCCAGGAGAAATCCCCAGCCCTCCCCTGCATTTCGCCCGACCTTGGCACTCCCCTCAGAAGCACCAGGTATGGGATACACGGCAACAGAGTGCGAATTCAGGTGCCAAATTCAAATGGAAAACTGCTGATTTCACTTAAAAACTATTTCAGCTTGTCCACTGCTGCTTCTCTGTGCTGTTGTGTGCTTAAGTTAAATTAATTGTCATTGCAGGAGTGCTGATAGTTTTTGTAACCCAAATTTTTGCCTGTTTCACCCTGCTGTTAGAACTGTTTGTATAGTTGCTTTAAGTAAATCTCCTGTTTTCCCCAGTGAAAACCATAGTACCGTGTGGAGCTTTAAGAACTGTTATTTTTCCCCTGGTAATTCTTGGCACAGTGCGCGTTAAGGCAACCGGGGCAAACTAGCAGTTCACAGCATTTAGGGCTCTCGAGCCCTTAATTCTATTACTGCGTAAAATAAATAAAAAAGCTATTTCTAGCCTGTGCAGCATTGCCTGAGCAGCTAGCGAGGAGAGGTAGCCCCGACTCCCGTAGTCTTTGGAGCCCTAAGAAACGCTCGTGCCCATACTAAATTCCACGACTAAAAAAAATTAAAAAAAATAAATGGGGAGCCTGTGCAGCATTGCCTGAGCTGCTTGAGTGGAGAGGCTGCCTTGACTCAGATCAGCGCGATCACGCCAGCGCCAGGATCATGATGGCCATTAACCTTGTGGTCTCAGGCCCCCCACTACCGAAATTAGCTAGCTCAATTCCTACTTGCTCCACACTTGTAACAATACCATTTGCAAATCCCCGGCTCCAATTGTCTGCTCACTTACTGAAAGCTGTAATCTTACTCCTCCCACTGTTTTTCTTTAAAACCCCCTCTTTTCCTCCACAGAAGCCGGCATAGGGGTCGTGAGGGCTCCAGGAGAAATCACCAGCCCTCCCTTGCATTTCGTCCGACCTCGGCACCCCCTCCTCGAAGCACCAGGTACGGGACACACGGCAGCAGAGCGCGAATTCAGGTGCCAAATTCAAATGGAAAACTGTTGATTTCATTTAAAAACTATTTCAGCTTGTCCACTGCTGCTTCTCTGTGCTGTTGTGTGCTTCTACCCGCCGGCTCCCCACCACCCCCACCACCACCCTTGGTCAGCTCCTCCTTTTATAGGCTGTACAGGCAGTAGTCACGTGACTGAATAAAACTGAATAAAACCCATCAGCCCACTTTTCCATTTGCAGCTTATCAGCTGCCTCCACTAGAGGGCACCTACCAATTTTCTTGCAGCTAAATTATATACCTGCCCAGGATGTTGTTTCTCACTACATTCCTTTGCCTCTCTATGACAACACAAACCTCCTTACCACCCACAACCCTCCCAATGGGGGAACCCCCACTGACCCTGCCCCCTCAGTGCACCCCGCAGCCACACCTTGATGCTTCCCCTCTCTGGCCGGTACTAGACTTGGTTCATGTCCACTACGGCATTATATATGCTGCAATCCTGCCACCCTCTTTTCACCCGGGGCTCTCGATTTTAAAATCCTCAACCCTCTGTCACCCATCAGCTTCCTCTCTTCGCTGCAACACCAACGCATGCAAAACCTATTCCAGGACAAAAATGATGCATCTCTTTGCCCTTCTCCTGCTCCTGTCAGGGGACATAGAGGTAAACCCAGGTACAAACCCAACCATCACCCCCCACCCCTATCACTCTCTCCAAAGGCCTACGCATACTCCACCTAAATACCTGCAGCCTGCTATCCAAAATCTCGCTACTACAACCGATCGCACTAACACTACACCCCGACATACTGACCATCTCCAAAACCTGGCTAAAACCACATCATATGGATGCCGAAGTCTCTATCCCAGGATACACAATTATATGGCATGACAGGTGAGGGAAAAAGAAAGGTGGAGGCACGGCTATGTATATCTCAAACAGTCGTCAATTCGCTACCGTGGAGATCCCCTCTCTCCCCGCAAATATAGACTCTACACTAATTAAACTATCACTTCCTTATACCTCTCCTATATACGTGGCAAGCACATACTGCCCCCCATGCACACCCACTGATGATATCCTCTCCCATCTAGCCACGCTACAGTCCCTAGCTAAAGGAGGTGAGCTCCAAGCTACAGGGGATTATAATGCCAATTGGTTAGGAGTTGATTAAGCCCACCTGAAGACTAAAATAAAGGCCCAAAACCTCACGCAACTCATAAAAGAGCCTACCAGACTTAACCATAAGACAAAAAAACATTCCCTACTGGACTGGGCCCTCACCACGCACCCACATAGAATCCTTAAAGTAGGCCTACTTCCTGACTGTATTAGCGATCATCACATGATTTACCTGATCAGGAAGGTTCATAGCCCCTCTCCCCCAACCCCCAAAGATGCTGCGCTCCAGGTCATACAACTCCCTAGACCTAGTAAGTCTCCTGGCGGACCTGGGTAGGTTAAACTGGTCCTGCATCACCAAGGCATCTTCCATTGATGATGCTTTTAATGCTTTTAAATTCAGATTCCTAAAAGTATGGGACAAGCACGCTACACTGCGCACAAAAAGAGTTAGAGGAGCGCACCTCCCCCAGATCACGGCTGACATAATCAGAACTTGCCACACCAGGGACCATGCCTGGAAAGCTTATAAGAAACTGGGCTCCCAGGCCTCCCTTACTACCTACAGAGCCCTTTGAAATGCTTGCACAAATAGCATTCGCCAAGCAAAAAAGTCTTACTTCCTATCTTCCTTTAGTAAAAATTCTAACCACCCTATGGACTTCTGGAAATCTCTCAAATCCTTGCTCTCTCCCCCAACCCAACCACCTCCCCCAACACTTTTAGTAAATGCACCCTCATCTCTGACCCCATCTGTGTTGCGGAAGCTTTCAACACCGATTTCTCCAGCTACTAACAACCTTCTATCCTCCCTCCAGAATATGCACCCCCCGGCCCACCCCACCACCCACACCCCAAGCACTCACCCCGGTCCCTACCTTTTGTATTCCAACCAGTTTCCCCTGCAGAAGTCCTCCTCCCCTCACGAGCACCGAACCCTAACAGGCAAATGCCCATCGTCTCTGGACGCCAAGATGCTATTCCTGTCAGCCCCTGCCATAGACACCCCACTGGCCGCACTCTTCAACCTCTCTTTCTCTCTGGGCAAGGTACCAATGACTTGGAAAATGGCCACTGTCATACCCCTCCCTAAAGGCGGTGACCCCTCCTCCGCAGGCAACTATAGACCTATCTCCCTACTCCCGATTCTGGCCAAACTTCAGGAGCGACTGGTCCTGTCCCAACTCTCCCAGTACTTGGATGCCTCCTCCTTTTTTACTCCTTTCCAATCTGGCTTCCTCAAATCCCATTCTACCATCACCTCCCTGCTACGTGTCACCGGGGACATCCTCACAGGCATCAACAAAGGACACATCACCATGGCCATTTTTATAGATCTAGCAAAGGCTTTCGATACTGTCTCGCATTCCCTACTTATCTCAAAACTTACTGATGCAGGACTAGCTCACCCAGCTATAGACTGGTTCCAAGACTATCTAGTGGGTAGGATGCAAGCGGTCAGACTGGCCTCTCACACATCAACCCCCCCTTCCAGTCAATTCAGGAGTCCCTCAAAGATCTGTCCTAGGACCAATACTCTTCTCCATTTTTCTAAATGGCCTCTCCTCTGCATGCTCCCACTCTTCCATCCAAATGTATGCAGATGATACAATTCTGCATGCATCTGGCCCCTCAACAAGCAGTGTAGCATCTCTCCTTCAGGAGGATTTCTCAGACATCCATCATTGGCTCATGACAAACCAGCTATCTCTAAACCCTAAAAAAACAGTGTCGCTTACGTTTGGCTCCCAACAAAGACTGTCCCGCCAAACCCCTTGTCCCCCATTCTCAACCCTGGAAGGGGCACTCCTTGAGCAATGCACTAGGTTTAGATATCTAGGTGTCTGGCTCGACCAACACCTAGATTTCACCTCTCACATAGACTCTGTGCATAAGAGGCTGCTCCCAAAACTGGGGGCACTCTATTGAAACAAAACCTGTCTCCCCAAGCAAACGAGGCACACCATAGTACAAAAAATGATACTCCCTGTACTGGATTATGGAGACATAGTTTACTCTATCACCCCTGCGTCCACCCTGGCAAGCCTAGACACCCTATTCCACTCCTTCTGTCGTTTCATCCTCGACTCCCCACAATCTACTCACCACTGTACTTTATACGGCTCCCTAGCCCTACCATCTCTTCATGATCACAGATTAATAAACTGCGCTAGGTTTGCTGCTAAATTCTGAACCCTCTCCCTCCCTTCCTACCTTGAATCTACTTTATCCCAACAATCTACCCCGTGTACTCCTTAAGAGGCACAGACCCCAGACTTCTACATGTCCCACTTATGCGCACTACCAAAGGCCAGTCAGCTTTTAAATTCAGAATCCCACAGATCTGGAACACCCTTCCTGCCCCCATCAGACACGCACAAAATCCCGATCACCGTACCAGACTACTCCAAGCACACTTCTCCTCCAGCTGCTCCTGCTAATGTTATAAGTTATAGCCCTCTACAAATTAAATATTGTACAGTAGTACTCCTGTTATGTGTATATCTGTCTGTAGACTCCTGTATTATTATGCCAGGAGTATACGTTATACCTATACCTTATGTACTTCATACTCAAAAACTGTATTATAATTGTACAAATCATATGCTATGTTCTTTATTTTCAATCACTGTACTTGTAATTTGTTCTTATATATGCCATGTACTGGGCCTAGGCCCCCAGGTCGCATCTGGAATCGAGCATGTTGCTCAGTATGCCTTCCTGGTAAATCTCATAAATAAATAAATAAATAGCCAGAGGGATTACCAGTAGGAACGTGGAGGTCATACTACAGCTGTACAGGTCACTGGTGAGATTGCACCTGGAGTACAGTGTGTGGTTTTGTTTCCCTTATCTTTAGAAGGACGTTAACTTGCTGGAGACAGTTCAGAGAAGGGTGACCAAGATGATCCCGAGTCAGTAGGGCAGCACTTAAAAGGAGTAGCTCAAGGAGCTCAACATGTGCTCCCTTGAGGACAGAAGGGAGAGGGGGATATGATGATCAAGAGCTGCAAGTACCCGAGAGGTATTAGCAGGGTGAATACCGAGGGCCTCTTCTGCCTGAGTGGTAACAAAACCCACTAGGGGGCATAGACTAAAGCTGGTAGGGGGAAGATTTAGGAAAGAGATGAGGAGGCACTTTTTCACTGAGAGGGTGGTGGTCAAGTGGAACAAGTTGCCAGAGGAGGTGGTCTCCTTGAAAACAGTGGATAGCTTCCAGAGAGGATGGGAAAGTTGCTGGCAGTGAAGGGGAGAAGTTGAAGGAGAGACTCGGGAATCAAGGGGGATTTGGGGGGCAGGTCTCTCTGTAAACATGAGTGGGGGACCTGCACACTCGAGCAGACTAGACTGTAAGGCCTTTATCTGCTGGCATATTCACTTGTTTGTATGTTGTGCCATCTCAACCTCAGTCCTGCATACCAGCTTGTTGTCATTCCTAGGACTGTTAAAGAGGTAAACCTGTCCATTCCATGACAGACACACCTTGGCAGGCAGTAGCCACTGGTGCAGGATTCCCAGTTGTCTTAGATGGCTTCCTACCCCATACAGCAACTTTGCTGCTGTGTGCTATAAGACAGATCGGGATATAGCAACACATCTGTGTCCTCATATTTTAGCTTGTGCCATCTCTTAGCAACAGTTAGTGTTTGACTGCGGTCACCCACTCCTGTAACAATGATGAAGAAAGTGCGAGGAATAGTTAAGGTCACAACCACTCACCACAGCATGATCCTATATGCTTTCTCTATGGAGAATGGGGAGTTCTCCTCTGACAAGTGTAAAATCCTTTGAAGCACTGAACAAATGCTACACAGGCCTCTCCCTCTGCTGCTTCTTGTAATCCAACAACCTGCAGGTTCCTTTCTCTGGATTGCTTTTCCACTGTCTCCAGTTGCTGTCACAGGAGGGAGTTTTATTAATTTCATGGTAGCCTCTGTTTTTCAGTACCGATGTTACAGCCCTGGTTGCCATCTGGTCTACTGTGTCCATTTGTGTCTCCATCACCGTCACTCAAGGATGAAGTGTGTCAAACTTACAGACCAAGTCCTTAGACTGTTTTTACCAAATGACCCAGAGTCGAGTTTACTGTTGTCAGTGTCACCTTATCAGCAGCTGGTTCATTTGCAGTCAGTGCACCCATGTGTTGCTTAGGGCATAGGACCCAAAGCAGCATGGATTTACAGCAGGAAGGTCATGTCAGATGAATCTAATAGATTTCTTTGACTGGGTGACCAAAGTAATAGACCAGGGAGGGGCTGTGGATATGGCCTACCTAGACTTTAGCAAGGCATTTGACACAGTCCCACACAAAAGATTAATAATCAAGTTAGCCAGCCTGGGAGCGGGTCCCAGGGTGGTAGCCTGGGTAGCAAACTGGCTGCACAACAGGACACAGAAGGTAATAGTGAATGGAACACATTCCGAAGAAAGGGGGGTTACTAGTAGAGTACCTCAGGGCTCAGTATTGGGTCCAGTCTTCTAACATCTTTATAGGTGACATTGCAGAGCATCTGGAGGGAAAGGTATGCCTATTTGCAGATGACACAAAGATCTGTAACAGAGTTGATACATAAGAGGGGGTAGAAAAGATGAGAAGGGACTTGGCAAGATTGGAGGAATGGTCAGACATATGGCAACTTAGATTCAATGCAAAGAAGTGCAAAGTAATGCACCTGGGAAACAAAAACCCAGGAGAAGAGTACACAATAGCAGGGGAGGTACTAACAACAACAAAAATGGAAAGGGACCTGGGGTAGTCATATCAGATGACCTAAAGGTGGGTAAGCAATGTGAGAAGTCGGTAAGGAGAGCCAGGGGGATACTGGGATGCATAGGAAGGGGCATCACAAGTAGAAAAAGAAGTGGTTATCCCTCTATACAGACAGTTGGTGAGACCCCATCTAGAGTACTGTGTGCAGTTTGGAGACCTCATCTACGCAAGGACATAGACAGGATGGAAGCAGTCCAGAGGAGGGCAACTAAAATGGTGCAGGGTCTGCAGCAGAAACCATATGAAGAGAGACTGAGAGAGCTTAATATGTATACTCTTGATGAAAGGAGGACAGGGGACATGATAGAAACTTTCAAGTACCTCAGGGAATCAACAAAGTCCAGGAGGGTAGCATCTTTCAGAAAAATAAATGTAAGAACAAGGGGCACACTTTAAAGATAGAGGGGGGACAGCTCAGGGGTAATGTGAGGAAATTTTTTTTCACGGAGAGAGTGGTGGATACATGGAACTGCCTTCCTGAGGAGGTCGTTGGGTCTAAAACAATGGGGGAATTCAAACATGCATGGGACCGACATAAGGCAATTATAGTGGGGGTGGCAGGAAGTAGGCTGTTGGTTAACTAGAATCTGCAGCTTATCCAGTAGGTAGGGGAAATGGCCAGACTGGGTAGGCCAAGTGGTCCTTATCTGCTGTCAAAGTCTATGTTTCTATGTAGGTCCTCCAGCAGTCTTTTGGCTTGTCAACTGAAAAAGTCTGTTACCACAGCACCCTTAGGCTTCACCATGGTGTTGTCGGGTTAAGTAGTTAGGCAATACAGCTAATTGCAAACGAAATAAGTTGCCCAAAACTATTTTAAAGAATATTTAATCTATTTAACCACTTTCTCTTGGGAGCTTGAAGTAGATGCTGCTTTCCTGCTTGGCTGCTCAGCAGTGACCCACTCGCTAAAAGAATTTCTAACCAGTTCTCCACTGTGCAAAAGCCTTAAAGGGACCACGCATCAATTAATGAGCATTTTCTGTAGCAGGACGATGGCTACCCTTGAAGTATTTTTTGTTGCCTAAAATGTTGAGAGTGTTTTACCTACAGTGGCTAACAAAAAAAGAAACATGTAGGAGCCCAAAGAAGGGACAGACATGAAAGAAAACATCACCCAGCAGTAGTTGCTGGTGCCAGAGGGGATGTCGCTCTCCAATGCATACTTTCACGCAACAGTGTTCTGCCAACTAGCTTGGATTCTGGTGATCCAGATGATCTCTGAAGTAATGAGCCCCTTTTTATCAGTCTTTTCGTTTATTCCTCAATGCAGAGCAAAGGTGTTTTCCTTCCTGCAATGGAACTGGGTGGCCTACTGGTGAGAGATTTGAACCTGGGCACAGTTTACACAAGAAAGTAATTTACTGGCATCTGCACAGTTCTTTGTGGACAGATGACTGTATCACAAAAGACAGTACTGGCCTGCCGGTGCAGCAGTTGGATTTCTGCTTGCCACGCCAGCGATCCAGGTGCGGGAATGGACCCGAGTCACTGGAGGGATGGCCCGGGGGAGTAGAATCGAGCATCCCATGGACTGCTCTCCTTCTCCAGGGGTAGGGGAAGGGTCACGTAGGGTGCTCGATGGACCCCTGGTGGAAGCTGGGGGTTTGCGCAGCTACCGGCACCAACGTCTGAGAGGCGGGGCAGACGCTGGATGCCATTGCATGTCCCCACTCTAAAACAAGCAAGGAAAATCCTCGCAGCTGACTGTGCTTGTGAAACCTGCCCCTGGCTTTGATTAGCTTCCAGGACCTGCTCTCCCCAGACAGTTACTAGTCATGCTGCACTTGGGTGCCTCATCCCCGCCCTCTGGGGGGGAAAGCCAGGGGTGCTGGGAGAAGAGCAATAAGAGCCCAGAGGTGGAAGCACGGTGGCACTGTGACCAGGCTGATGTATGGCAGCCGGTGGCTGGGAGCAAAAAGAGGGGAAAAAAAAAAAAGACAGTACCTTCAGCACCCACTGCACAAACAAAGACCTGGAATGAAATCACTGAAACGGCAGTCAGTGTATCTTAGTGGTTAGATATCAGAACTGAGAACCAGAAGACCCAGGCTCAAATCCCTCCACCCAACCACTTTCTCACTGTGTGACCTTCTGCAAGTCACTTAGCCTCCCAGTGTTTCCGTCCATCTAGCCATAAAATGGAAAGAAGCGGGAGCTCACTGAAAGTGAGATGTTGCATTGCAGATGAGCAATCATGGGTAAATATATTAAAAAAAAGAAAAAATTAAAATGGAGATTCTCATGCCAGATGGATGGTCTCCTGATGTCAGTACTGAGGCACACTGGCTGATTAGTGGGAGGAAGTAGCACCCACCCAAATTGCAAGTGACCTGTAAACAGACAATAAGCTTCAGTTTCCAATGACATCAACCGCTTGAGAGCAGTAAGAGCTGAATGAAAATAGCAGCTCAGTGTTCCATTTCCAGCAACAATTCCTAAAATGGTTAACACACCTTATTAAATATCCTGTTACTAGTGTCTTAAGCACCTGGAAATTGCCTTAAATTTAGAATAAATGAGGCCCAACTGTGAATTACAAAGCTATAATTCAATTGAAATAGTTTGTAGACATGATAAATCTTGAGAGCAAAGCTTGAGTGTTATGTTTTTGTCCCCCACAACCCTGAGATGAATCAATACCATTGCAATTAAGAGTTTGAGGTGTTTTTTAGTATTCTGAAAAAAATCATTGTTAGCCAATCAGAATGCAAAGGTACTGTCTGGTTACTCTGTGATAACCAGACAGTAGCCTGCATAATGAGACAGTGGCTCTGCATTCTGATTGGCTGCTGTGTGTGTAGGTCACCAGTCAGTTAGCATACCTAGTTTGCCCTTCCACTTCAACACACAACAGCCAATGAGAGACATCTATTAACACTACAGTTCATATGTGAGAAATAGTTCCTGCTTTCTCACAGATGCTCTGTAGTGAGACAAACAGATTTGGCAGTGTATCAAAAATTATGTTTTGCATTTTTTCAGTATAATAGCAATAATACCAATAGTGGTCTGGGATTGCTCAATAATAACTGGACAGGGGTGGGGGGGCTCAATAAACACCTCAGCCTTTGGCCTCAGTGTTTATTATCAGTGGTCCAGTTATCACCTCATAAACCCAGACTACTGTGGTATTGTCACTCTATTTTCTATAATACAGTATATGGTTAATCCAGCATTTAGGGAGAGAGGATCTTTTTGTAAAAGTAAAGACACAATCCTACTTACAGGAGAATCATGTGATGCCAGCACCAAAAGTACCCTGGAAGAGGAGCGGGATTCATCTCTGGTTAAAATATTTATTTTTAGAGTGCCAAAAGTATGTAAGAGTGCTATGGGAGAAAAAAACTTTGTCTAAAAGTGAAAGAGCTATGGCCCTGACCGAGGAATTTGTGGTGCCAATGAAAAGAGTGAACTAGAGGAGGATGGGTGGTTGTTGCTAGGGATGAACCAAGGGTGCCGTCAGAAGGAAGACTGCTACCTGAAATCCTTGCCAAGGAGGAGGCAGATGCCTAGCATTGCTGCTGCCACTGAAGATAAGCGTGAGCAGGAGTAAACACAAGGATTGCTAAATTTGACTGACAGGTGAACTTCATAATTTACAGGTTAGAATGTTGTGGTCATGAATTAAGAGAGTTCAGCATTCTAAACCATAAATTATGAGGTTTGAAAACTGTACTGTCTTTGTAAGTTATTGTCATTGACCATGTATGTCAGTTTGACTTAATGCACACCCTTGTGTTTGCTATTGCTTTCGTAAAATGGCTTTTTAGTCAGATTTAGGTTTATTAGCTATTTAAAAATTGCCCAGTGCATTAAGTGTATTAACAAATGGTCATGTAACTGGATTACTCCAATGACAGTTTATACATTCCCTTTTCTAAGAGCTTTCAATGCAGTGCACTATATATTTCTTTATTTTGCCGGCCCCACCATGACAGTTCTAAGTTGTTTGGAATGTGGCAGATCTGCTAGGACATCTGCACAGTTTCACTTTGATAATGACAAGGTGTGGACTGTGTAGAAAGTTGGAAACAGATGTCATTGAACTTGGAGAACAGAAGGACAGAGACATAAAGTATAAACATCAAAGGAAGCAGCCATATTATTTTTTTGAGAAAAAAAATAATTTCAACCCTTTTTTTTTGTACATGCTAATGGAACTGAAAGATCAAACAAACGAACCCTGGAGGATGAAGGAAAACATTAACAGTATTGAAAGGGGAGTACAGTCAGATTGTAGTTTTCCTGTGCTTCTTTGCACTTTAAATGAATGGTCTGAGGGCAGGGTCAGAAGTGACAGAATTAGAATATGCAAGTGCCTATCTTCAAAACCACTGTAATATTCAATAAAATGCCCAAGGTATGTCTCTGGCACTGTCCAAAATGATTTGAGGATAGTCATATCCATTTCTGATATTTGCAAAAAATATATTTTTCCTGATCATGTCCTTTCTGTTAACTTCCATGTTTCTGAAAGGAAAGTCATACTATTTTTCATTTTGAATGCCAAAAGTACCTACAGTATACCATGGGTCAGGGCGTGCTGTAGTTGCAATATTTCACACAGATTAGACCCCTGAAAATCGACTGAATGTAATATTAAGACTCAAGTGGTCTCTCTACCCCAAGCTCTGTAAAAAATATGGACCTTTGCTTCTTGATAGTAGATGGCAAGCAGCTAATTTCTGTTCTCAATCTCCCCAACACGTTTACTGCCCTGTACTATGGTCTGTAATCCTTTGCAATTTGTAGGGATGTCTGGGCCCTGCAATTCATATTCTGACTACCACAATATTGGCAGATGATTTTACCTGATGGGATTATCAGTACAATCAGTTCTGTGAATGACCCAGTACTTTCTACCAACAATGAATGTTGCATTTCAACTTCAGTATCTTCATTTGATTTTTTTTAAATTAATCAGCAGGATTCCTATGATTTCACGAGGCTCATTAACAATGAACCTCTCAGCAGATGGCAATATCGAAGGCACATGATACTGAAAATTTCATGTTAAATACTGTAGGATGGAAATAGACCATGTGCTCATATAATAACCATCCTTGTGGCAGCATGGGTAAAGGCAGTATTTAGGTGAACATCCTAGTCCTTTTTTAAATGTCTGGAGACGGGAATGAACCAAATCTACTGGCAGTGTGTTCCATGACATTTACCACCCTATTTGTGAAATAATATCCTGTTGTTTTGTAGAAAATGGAAGTTTTACCATTTTTTTATGATGACCATGTATAATAGTTATGCTCTTGTAGTACAATGTTCCCTGTCTGCTCATCATATCTGGGATTTTAACTATCTAACATGTGAACAGTAAATTTCCTCTATGTCCTAGGGTATGCAATCCAAGAACAGATCATCTTTCCTATGGTTTGTTGGTTGGTCCTTTTATTAACTGTGTTGCTTTTCTTTGTATTTTTTCAATCATCAGTTATATTTTTTAAGTGCTCTATGAGATGTTTCATGATTAGAGTGTCATGTTGAGCGAAGTGAAGCGAAGTGATTTTGTCTGCCCAAGCTGCATACTATAAGATGCATCTCAAGGAGCACATGTGATGTATAATAAGTTTCATGTTCACAGTTTTAAATTTAAAAATGCCTGTGAATTGGAACACTCCACTTTAATGCTGCCATTGAGGATGTAAATTGTACTCAGGCCACAATGTTCTGCTGTTCTGGATGCTGATTGGCTAAAACCTTGGAAGCTATTCAGAATCCGCAGTATGTATGTATATATAAATTTGGATGAACCCTCCCCCCAGCCCCTTGGAACTGGATAATAGTTCAAATGTCTGATCATTTCAAACCTCCCAGTCTAACATGGGTTGTCCAGAGTCTCAACACCTAAATTTTCATATAATTTAAATGTCAACTTCAGAGGTTTGAGAGGGATTCACAAGCAAGAACTTCTTCAAAACTTTTTGTGTTCAGATCCAAATGACTTCAAGTCTGAACCTCACAGTGTTGGTTCTTCCCTAACATGCACACAGAATAGTCAAGTAAGAAATACCAGTTTTTTCAAAATCAGTTACCTTTCACATATAGGATGTGCTGCAGGAAATGTGAAGCAGGCAGCAGGCACATTTGTTAAGTATTGCTCTTGGCCTAAGTGAAATGAGTTGTGGTTGCCTCTGTCCAGTTCCTAATGAACAGGTGTCCACATCTCAAAACCATTAACACAATTGTCATTAACTGACATCCAGGGTCAGACTGGGGTACCAGGAGCCCACAGCAGAATTGCCTTTCGGAGCCAACTTGAAACCAGTGGCAGCCCAGCAAATATGTATCCCTCCTTATCTACACCTAATATGGCATTTCATTATCTGTCAGTCTCC
The DNA here is from genome assembly GCA_016271365.2 of Neoceratodus forsteri. Lineage (NCBI taxonomy): Eukaryota > Metazoa > Chordata > Ceratodontiformes > Ceratodontidae > Neoceratodus > Neoceratodus forsteri. The sequence goes on from JADMNL010000025.1 coordinate 199,163,405, forward strand.
ATTACATAGTAAACAATATTGCTTTTAATTTTTAACCAACTCTGTAAAAAAGTTTTAATTTTTCCTATATTTAAGTACCATTTTTCTATGTCTTACCTATCCTTTTGGCCTTCCTTTTATGTTTCTGATGTCATTTCATTTTGTTCCATCTCTCTGACCCTCCCTCCCACAAAAGGTCCTAGCTACTCAAGGCAGCACACTTAACCTGGGCCCCACTGGGACATTCCTCTTTTTCTCTGCTGGCCAGTCTGAGTCTGCTAGCACTATTGTTGGCAGTCTCATATAAGAGACCACAAATTAACATCGGAGTGGCCATCTCACCTATGAAGTGGTCCCCCTGTGATTCTAGGAAAACTGCCCACTCTGTTACTGTAGTGTCAGCGTGGCTCAGTTGGTAGTGCATCTGCCTCTGGTTCAGAAGGTTGTGGGTTCTTGTCCCACACCGGGATTGGACTTGCACCTAAAAATCACTGGCATTTGAGTGCTGTACTGCTGGGGCATGCTGTCCTTCGGATGAGATGTTAAACTGAGGTCCCTTCTGCCCATCCTGATGTTGCCCTAGTGGGTGTCCAGATGAAAGTAAAAGAACCCAGGGCATTCTTCTCAAAAAACAGGGAACATTTCTGGTATCCTGTCCAACATTCCCCTTCCCATAAACCAGTTCATGCAATTATCTAGGCTGTGTGTGGGTGATGATGTGCGATATGGCTGCCACCACACATTCAGTCACTTCACTACCAATCAATCAAAATCTTTATTTATTCAGGCGAACATCATTGAGCATAGCTCATTTACAAGATGGACCTGATTGGTCAGAAACAACATAAGGATACTACCAGTCTAGCTTTGCTTGTAAAGTGCTTTGGGATACTGTGTATGAAAAGCACTATATAAATGCTGATTCTTCTTCTTCTACTGGTCATGTAGCTAAAAATAGGACTGTGGTTTTCTGTACTATTAATACGGTACATTTCACATGAACTCAATTGCTACTAAGAAGGAAAATTATTGATCTATGTCCCTGTATAAACATGGAATCAATAGGCAATTATTGAATTATGCTCTGAATTCACTGATTAAAGAAAAAAGTGCACCCCCCCCATCTGTCACAGCTGAACCCTGACAACGCAGTGTTTTGCTGCAAGTTTTAATTGCCAACTTGGTTAGGACTGTAAAGCGTACTTACTTTCTCAGCATGTGAAAGGATGAACACACCAGTATACTCTGTGCTCAGCCACCACTCCACAACCATTTAGGAATGGGTGTTGGAACACTGAAAAAGGGGGGGGTAAAGCTTCAAGGGGCACTAAAGGGGTGTTGGAACACTGAAAAAGTGGGGGTAAAGCTTCAAGGGTACTAAAGGGTGTTGGAACACTGAAAAAGTGTGGGGTAAAGCTTCAAAGGGCACTAAAGGGTGTTGGAACACTGAAAAGTGGGGGTAAAGCTTCAAAGGGCACTAAAGGGTTGTTGGAACACTGAAAAAGTACAGGGGGGTAAAGCTTCAAGGGCACTAAAGGGGTGTTGGAACACTGAAAAAGTGGGGGGATAAAACGTCAAAGGGCACTAAAGCTTATAGTAGGGGGTGATGCATGTTTAAAGAGCACTTAAAGAGTGACTCTACTAAAATAAACAGTTTTATACTATTGGATTTACTACAAGTTATGCTTAAATAATTGTGTATATATTTTTTTTCTTTACTTTCTCCTGTTCTTTATGTACTGAATATGTCAGAATATTAAGTGCGTATTTCAGTCTTTCAAAAAACATCTAACTGTCCCCAACTGACCTCACTTCCACTGTCTGTGGCATCACAATCTATTTTCTCCTGATGCCAACTGTGATGTCAAACTGATGTACTATGAGGTCTGTTGGGAAGAGGCAAATGCTTTTTATACAGACTTTTTGGGTGGACTACCAAGCTGTGTGATAAACTCTGGAAAGAATAACTGAATATAAAAAATATTTTGCTAGTAAATTGTAATAAGTGAGACATTATATTTAAGAAAGTATATGCTGGAGTGCAGAGCTGCTCCTTAATGCTTTAAGGGCCTAAAGAACATAAATGTAATATTGTGGGGCTCTTACACCCGTGCTTTGGATCGTAGCTGGATGCTAACCACTTAATCAGCTGATTGCTAAACAAGTGCAACTGCAAAGCATTATCATGTTTGGGCAAGAGATTTCATCAGAAGTTGAAAAAGGGAAGTTGGAAAGTGAGCAAAGCTTGCCTCTTCAGGCACTATAGTGCAGTGGTTTAAGGCTCTGAGCTGCAAATCTGGAAACCTAGGTTTGAATCCCACAGCCCCCACTTGCATACTTTGTGACCCTGAGCAAGTGACTTAACTTCCCTGCACTCCTAGGTCACACATGTAAACAAGCTTTCAGCTTAGTGTGCTACTCCTGGTTAAACAATTGAGGAAAAAAAAATGTCTTGAGTCACTCATCATCCCTTTTGCTCTCTGCCAAAATGTCATTCAGCTTAAACAAGGTAATTGCAACAAGGGAAGAATGGAATTGTAAGGGTTCTTAGAGCATTCAACTCTTTTTACATTCATGTGGAACAGATGTAAACATTTATAGTGCTTGGGGGGGGGGAACGCATTTTGTACCAATCTAGTTTTCAGTTTTTTAACTTAGCTGCAAAACAGAATTGTACAGAATACAATTGACTGTCAATCTAGCATCCTTGAATATCAGCTTGGAATCAAAATGCCAACTAAAACTATGGTAAATTTCAGTAAGGAAACTCTGTATGAGACTTTTAAAGTCACAGTAATTTGAGTTACAGTGCCTTTTACCTCTAGATTATAACAAACATTTGTCAATGCCGAATGTTGCTTGCTTGCTTGTATGTGCTGTTTAGATATTTGGAAGTGATAGTTCCATGCCTTCCTCCCAAGACATGCACTGTGTCTTTCCGTTCAGTATTCACAGGAGAGTGGGGGGGGGGGGGCAAGGGCCACAGCAGTACAGCAGTTGCCAAGGGGTGAAGAGGTAGACAATAGTCCATTCAAAGGCAAAAGAATCCTGCAGGAGCTCACTAAATTGAAGGTGGACAAAGTGACGGAACCAGATGGCATACGCCCAAGGATATTAACATAATTGCAAAGGGAGATAGCAGTACCTCTGGCAGCCATGTTCTCTGAGTCATTCAACATGAGTGAATTGGAGGAGGGCACATGTGGTCCCTCTACACAAGTCTGGCAGCAGGGAGGAGGTGGGGAACAATAGGCCGTACAGCCTCACCTGAGTAGTGGGGAAGATCATGGAGAGATTGCTTATAGTGGGGCATCTAGAAGCCATCGGAGCCCATGACCATAGACAACATGGATTCACAGTGGGGACATCATGTCAGACAAATCTGGTTGATTTCTTTGACTGGGTGACAAAGGAAGTGAATCAGGGTGTGGCAGTGGACAATGCTTACCTTGATTTCAGCTAAGCCTTTGACACCATCCCACATAGGAGGCTGATAAACTAGCTGGGTAGGCTGGGCATGGGGGAAAGGGTGGTAAACTGGGTTAGAAACTGGCTAACAGACAGGAGGCAGAGAGTGGTGGTAACTGGGGTGCAGTCTAGGGAGAGGGGATGACCAGTGGGGTGCTGCAGGAATCGGTACTGGGGCCAGTCCTGTTCAATGTCTTTTAGAAACATTGCAGAACGGCTGAAGGGAATTATTTCACCAAATTTTCAATGTAGCCATTTTAAGACCTCTGCTCATGAACACTGTCACTGTGATTTTCTTAATCTGTCCCAAACATTGATTGCGTACACCGACTGCGCCATTGTGCGCTACATGCACGGAAACACATTTTTGGGTGACGTGAAAAATGACAGCTGTACTGCTCATAAGGAGGTGTGATAAAATGGCAATGTTGAAAATCTGGAGTGCAAATATTAAAAATTCACGAAGTTACGAGTGTGCGTAGGAACTGCACAACACACGCTCGTAAAACAGTCATTTCTAGGAATTTTTTCACCAATCTTTCAACATAGCCATTTTAAGACCTCTGCTCATGAACAGTGCCACTGTGATTTTCTTAATATGTCCCATATACTGAGTTCACACATCGACTGTGCCATTGTGCGCTGCGTGCGCGGAAACACATTTTTGGGTGAGATGTTGAAAATGACAGCTGTACTGCTCATAAGGAGGTGTGGTAAAATAGCAGTGTTGAAAATCTGGAGTGAAAATATTGAAAATTCGTGAACTTATGAGTGTACGTAGGAACAGCGCAATGCATGCTCGTAAAAGTCATTTTTGGGAATTTTTTCACCAAATTTTCAACATAGGGTTTTTGGGGGCCTACCTTATGAACTGTGACACTGTCATTTTATAAATCGGTCCCAAAAGGTGGTTCCACGCAGTGACCGTGAAATCACCTTTCGGGTCCGATTAATGCCATGATAGTGACAGAATTCATGAGGTGGGGTCCCAAAAACCCCATGTTGAAAATTTGGTGAAAAAATTCCCCAAAATGCCCCAGATATGCAGTAAAGTTGAAAAAACCCTATTTATTCCATTATACAGCTTACCAGCATTTCCTCAGTTCGCGGTCAGCTTTGAAGAGTGCAGACGTGTTTCTGGTCCACCGAAGATCATCGTACCAGACTCCGGAGGTAAGTATGGGGTGACATGGGGGTGTGGGGAGGTAGATGCACAGAGGGTGGCAATGGGTGGGGGGAGGGGGGTCAGGACAGTCTGCGAGGGAAGGTTTTTTTCTTTTAGGCAGTTTTTTTTTTTACTTGGACAATGCTGGACTTGCGCCATGCTGGGGTGGGATCCCAGCGTGGCAGCTGGAAAGCTGTTTGGGGATGGGGGCAGTGGAGCTGATGGGGGATTGGGCACCCCCGTCGGCCATAGGACCTTTTGCCACGCTGGGTTGGGCTCCCAGCGTGGCACCCGCTAGTCTGGGGGGGGACACTAGAGCCGACAGGGGATTGGGCATCCCCGTCAGCCATACAGACTGTTGCCACACTGGGGTGGGCTCCCAGCGTGGCACCTGGAACTCTGTTGGGGGGAGCACAGCACAGCCGATGGGTGATTGGTCACCCCCATCGGCTATACAGTGTGTGTGTGCGGGGGGGAAGCACGAGCACGCAGTATGCGTATATGTGTGTGTATGTGGGGAGAAGCGCGCATGAGCACGCGATCTTATCACTGCTCACTGAAGCGTAGCTCTCCCTTTCAGCTGTATGGCCACTGCATTTTCAACTGCTGTTATAGACAGCTGCAGCATTGATTGGAGAACTATGGCCATGCCTGCAAACACACTGACTGAATTGGAAGAGGGCTGCCACACCTCCGAAAACTCGGATGATGGCACTATGTTTCTTGCACATGCGTGCAAGCAACATAAAAATGAAGATAACTCACTTCTCTTTAGTTGTGCTGTCTCTTTTGACTTTGTCTCATGTTGTTTCTGTAGGTATACCACATGGAAAATGTGTGAAAAAAAATGAATTACCACACCTCTCCCTGTTTTATTTTTTTATAACAACCAGTATCATGTTATGTGACAGAACATGTGGTAGCTGTGATGTACAATAGTAATTTTTTTCACATTTTCAAGCGGAAACTAGTACAGTACTGTGCTTTTTAATAATCAAAACAGCAAACAGTGGATTTACTAAAAGTAGATGAGGCCTGACAGCTGAATGCTGACTTTGGTCACTTTATAGTCACTGCACAAAAACAGATTTAACAAAACTAGATACCTTATACCATAGAGCGTTAAGATTCAAAACTAACGCCCCATTTCACACCCATCACTGCTCCCTCTACACGCAGCTAGGCTGGCCTACACTCAGCAGCAGGAGATGGAGAAATGCCTTCCTTTGGACCTACAGGGCAATAACAAATAAACTTCCCCCCTACATTTTGGACTTCTTTAAATGCACCACTGGGGTCTATTCCTTTAGAAGTTACTCCATCCTGTTCGATAATCTCAAGATAAGAATGCGCTACGGCACTTCAGCTCTAAGTCATGCTCTCCCTACACTATGGAACATGCTTCAAAAAACTTTAAAGTTTACCCATAGAGTTGGGATGCCAACCTTCAAATATATGCAAAGAGACTCCCTAAAGGAATTGTGTAGATGCCACTCCTAAGTTTAAGCATAACTATGTGGAATCCATTCTACGTTCTTTCTCAGCACTTAATTATCTAACTTAGCGGACTGCTACTTCTCTACAGTAGATTCTACATAATGTGCCCTTTCTGAATCCCCATCCCCTATTCTTCCTCAACCCTCCTCCTATCTATCCTCCTCCCATCCACCCTCCACCCCCCCCCCCAATTTTGCTGGTGTTACAGTTCTAGCACTCTCTCTCCCCTACTGATCTCTTTCTCCATACCCTTTATCACCTTTCAGACCACTTTTACCTCTTTTGGACTGCTCCCTATCTACCATGCCTACTTTAACACTGGTGCTATTTCTTTGTAACCATCCCTCCTCTCCTAAATTTAGAATGTTTTCGGTTACCCCTCCTAACACATATCATGTTGTGACCCTGTATTTTATTCCTATATCATTTTGTTACTACCATCGTAACCCTTGCATTATACCTGCACTTACATTCTGTATTAATTTTTATTTTCTATTTTTTTCTTATCACATTGTATGTTATGTACTGTCCTCTTTGCGCAATGGCCTTGTCACTGTATTGTAATTTTTGTTCCTATTGTATGTTCCTCATTCTTTCCTCCCAGGACCATCTTGTAAATAAACTAGTTCAATGGTGTACTTCCTGGTAAAATAAAAGTTTGAATTTGAATTTGAAAGACAGATAGTGCAATTTATTGAAGTAGCAGTTTGTTTGCACACAGTATGAAATGGGTTCAATGGCTGCTGCAGATAACATTGATTGACAGCTGTTAAGTGCATGCTTTCCATTATACACAGTGAGTTATAACCGGGCATACAGTATATAATGGACAAAGTTAGCAGCAGATTTCAGTGTATAATTACATGCTTACCAGTTATTATATGTAGAATAATGTATGGGTGGGTGTGTGTAACCAGAATTTTACACACATCCGAGGTGAGAGATGCTACATTTATAAAAGCATCCCACATAGAGGGTGTGTAAAATTCTGGTTTTTCACACAACCACCCATACATTATTTTATTTAATTAATGCTCATCATTTTTTTTCCTTTTTGCCACACTTGAATTAGTGCAGCAGTTCTGCCAGAGACACACATACACACGCTCTCTGTCTTTCACACTCAGTGAGGCACACACACAGACACAGACACACACACACACTGTTTCTTACTCACTCACTCGTCAGTTGCGGTCGGTTAGAATGGCAGGATCAAGCAGATAGATATTGAAACATTTGTAGAACAATTACTTGGCATGAAGTAAATTGGAAAGATAAGTTCAGAGTTGGACGAAATTCTGTTAGTGAGGAACGGAGCCGCCATGTTGGGAAATACGATTGGCCTGCCCAGACTGAGAGTTGCAGCCAATGAGGGATATCATAGGCCTCAGCTGTTAAAAGGTGTTCACTGTACTCCAATTTCTTTGTCAGTCTAAACAACATAGAAACATAGAATGTGATGGCAGATAAGGACTGCATGGCCCACCCAGTCTGCCCATTTCCCTACCTATTTTACAAACCCCAGATCCTATTTGATCTGCAGTTTACCTTCTTCTATCTACCACTAGGATTGCCTTCTGTCTGTGCCACGCATTCTTGAATTTACCTATCATTTTGCCCCATGACCTCCTCAGGGAGGCTGTTCCATGCATCCACCACCCTTTCTGTTAAAAATTACTTCCTCACGTTGCCTCTGAGTCTGCCCCCCATAGCCTCATATTGTGACCCCTTGTTCTTGCACATCTCTTTTTCTGAAATATGCTACCCTCCTGAATTTTGTTAATCTCCTTGAGGTACTTGAATGTCTCTATCATGCTCCCACCTCCCTCCTTTCCTCCAGGGTACACATACTGAGTTCCCTCAGTCTCTCCTCTTATGGTTTCTGGTGCAGTTCCTGCACCATTTTCATTGCCATCCTCAGAACTGCCTCTACCCTGTCTATGTCCTTATGTAGATGAGATCTCCTGAACAGCACACAGTACTCCAGATGAGGACTCACCAATTGTTTATACAGTGGCATCACCACCTTCTGTTTCCTACCTGCCTCTTCCCATGCACCACAGCATCCCACCAGCTTTTCTTACTGCCTTTTCGCATTGCCTGGCTACCTTTAGGATGTCTGTTATGACTATACCCAGATCCCCTTCCAGTTTGGTTGTTGTTAGTACCTCCCCACCCATTGTGTATTCCTCCTCTGGGTTTTTGTTCCACATAATTTAGGATTTCTTAGAATTCAGCATAAGATCATTACAGCCCCCAAATTCTGTGAACCACTGAATCCCAGGTGGAAATCCACGTGTATCAGTTTAACAGTATCACCAGCACTGTACAGCATAGAAACATAGAATTTGATGGCAGATAAGAACTGCTTGGCCCACCTAGTCTGCCCATTTCCTTACCTAACAGATAAGCTGCAGATCCTAGTTAACCAACAGCCTACTTCCTCCTGCCCCCAACTAGAATTGCCTTAGGTCTGTCCCATGCATTTTTGAATTCCCCCACTGTTTTTGACTCTATGACCTCCTCAGGAAGGCTGTTCCATGCATCTACAACCATCTCTGTGAAGAAATACTTCCTCACATTACCTCTGAGCCGTCCCCCTCTATCTTCAAATTGTGCCCCCTTGTTCTTGCGCATCTCTTTTTCTGAAAGATGCTACTGTCTTGGACTTTGTTGATTCCCTTGAGGTATTTGAAGGTTTCTATCATGTCCCCCCCCTTCCTCAAGACTATACATCTTAAGCTCCTTTAGTCTTTTTTCATATGTCTTCTGGTGCAGACCCTGCACCATTTTGGTTGCCCTCCTCTGGGCAGCCTCCACCCTGTCTATGTCTTTGCGGAGATGGGGTCTCCAGAACTGTATACAGTACTCCAGATGTAGTCTTACCAACTGTCTGTACAGAGGGCAAACAAGTTCCTGTTTTCTACTGGTGATGCCTCTCCCAATGCATCCCAATATCCCCCCAGCCCTCCTTACTGCCTTCTCACATTACTGGCCTACCTTTAGGTCATCTGATATGACTACCCCCCCAGGTCCCTTTCCATTTTTGTTGTTGTCAGTGTCTCACCCCCCCCCCATTGTGTACTCTTCCCCTGGGTTTTGTTTCCCAGGTGCATTACTTTGCATTTCTTTGCATTGAATCTAAGCTGCCATACATTTGACCATTCCTCCAACCTTGCCAAGTCCCTATTCATCCTTTCCACCCCACCTTGTGTATCAACACTGTTGCAGATCTTTGTGTCATCTACAAAGGGACATACTTTCCCTTCCAGTCCCTCTGCAATGTCACTTATAAAGACATTAAAAAGGACTGGCCCCAGTACTGAACCCTGTGGTACCCCACTAGTAACCCCTCTTTCTTCACTGTTGACTCCATTTACAATTACCCGCTGTGTCCTGTTGTCCAGCCAGCTTTTAACCCAGGCTACCACCATGGGACCCACTCCCAGGCTGGCTAATTTGTTTATTAATCTTTTCTGTGGGACTGTGTCAAATGCCTTGCTAAAGTCTAGGTAGACCATGTCCACAACTCCTCCCTGGTCTACTACTTTGGTCACCCAGTCAAAGAAATCAATTAGATTTGTCTGACATTACCTTCCTGCTGTGAATCCATGCTGCCTTGGGTCCTATGCCCCACTGGCCTCTAGGTACTCAACAATTTTTTCCTTCAGAAGTGATTCCATCATTTTCCCTAACACTGAGGTCAAACTGACAGGTCTGTAGTTTCCTACCTCTGTCTTGCTCCCACTTTTGTGAAGGGGAATCACATCCACCCTCCTCCAGTCCTCCGGTACCACCCCATCCTCTCATGATTTATTAAAAAGGGTAGTCAGTGGTGTTACTGGTTCATCCCTTAGTTCTTTTAGAATTCTGGGGTGAATCCCATCAGGCCCCATTGCTTTATTCACCTTCAGTTTCAAGAGTTCTTTCAGAACCCTTTCTTCTGTGAAAGGACTAATATCAACCCCCCTATCCAGAGTGCTTCTATTGACTGGATTAGGTATCTCCCCCTGCTCTTTCATTGTGAATACTGAGCAGAAGTATTCATTCCGTATCCCTGCTTTTTCACTTTCGCTCTCTGCCCTACCACCTTCCTCTTTATTCAGCCTCAGTATCCCTGCCTTAGTCTTTCTTTGCTCCCTAATGTACCTATAAAAAGTTTTATCCCCCTTCCTAACCAAGTTGGCTATCTTTTCCTTGGCTTGACCTTTGCTATTCTGACTGCCTTCTCTGCTTTCTTCTGCTTTAAAGGGTACAGTTCTCTGTACTGCTCCTTCTGTTTTTCCTTATACTTCCTGAATGCTATCTTTTTCTCCCTTACCTTCCCCGCCACTTCTTTTGAGAACCATAGTGTTTTTTTCTTTCATTTTGATTTGTTTATTTGCTTCACACAAAGGCTTGTTTCCTCTGTGATGGCAGTATTGATGTTTCGCCATTGTTGCTCCACCCCACTTTCTTGCCTGTTTGCTAGTGCTTTTCTGAGGCACTCTCCCATTTTGACAAAATCAGCCCTCCTGAAGTCCAGTACCTTCACTTTTGTATGGCTTGACTCTACAGCTAAGTTTCTCATGAACCACACCGTTTGGTGGTCACTTGTTCCCAGATGGCTACCCACTTCAAGATCAGAGAGATCCTCTCTCCATCCCCATTTGAGAGTACCAGGTCTAAGGTTGCTCCCTCCTGAGTGGGTTCCAAAACTAGCTGTCTGAGGCATTCCCCCCTGTAGCGCATCAAAAATGGCCCTGCTCTTGGATGTGGCTGCAGCAAAGGTGCTCCAGTTAACATCTGGCATATTCAGGTTCCCCATCAGCAATATCTCCCCTTTCTCTGCCATCCTAAAGATACCTTCTATCATTTCCTTGTCCATTCCCTCCCCCTGAGACGGGGGTCTGTATACAACCCCTGTGCAGATTGTGGTGCCATTTCCAGTCTCCAGGGTGACCCATAGTGCCTCCTCTCCCCCCTGTTTACCCTTTAGCATCTGATTGGTTGGTCTTTTGACCAGGACTCTGCCAATTGGTACGGCTTCTCAGCTGCTATCTTTCAGTGCCTGAAGAGCTAGCTCTTAGCGTAGTCATTACCACGGGGGTTATTATTTTGTCCCATACCACCCGTCCCGATCCCGGCCTCTATTAAATAGACATAGGCTCCACCCAGATCTCTTACTATTGGCTTATTCAGTGTATCGTCACAACACTGCATTACAGTTGCTGAACAATTTGTATCTCTATTTTCCAATCCAAAACGTGGCTAACCTACCCACAACAGGGTAGAGTAGGTCAATCTTGTCCATGCAGACATGCAAATTTTTTCCTTTTTGCTCCATGAAGCCCTGTAAATAGAGGGGAAATCTTTGAGGTCTCTATACCAAGCAAAATTTTGGCTAAGTTGATCACTATCTCCACCTAGCTTTGCTCGCCAAGCAAAATTGATGTACGTTGTTCACTATCACCTCTTAGCCTTACCTTCTTCTATGATGTAGGGTGATGTTCTTTATTAAACGTGTATCCTGCTATGTGTTATTTCTTCTTTTTTACTTTTTTATTGGGTCCGGAGGATCATAGTACCTATCATGGTTAACCAAATCCTCATCCTACTGGGCCTCCTAGCCCCCTTGGTTATTGCCCCCCACTGTTCCTAGGCTGTCCTTCTGGTGTACATACCAAGGTGGGAAGGTCCTTAACTTCGTATACAACCAGATTCCAACAAAAATATTGTACTGCCATATCTACAACTATAGGCTTGCAACAAACCCCATGCCCTGAGGTCATGGCAAATCTTGGAATATACTTTACTATGCAGGGCATTATACTATATATCCCAAATAGCATGGGGACACTATCACATATGAGGCTCAATAATCATTGGCTGGTATCCTTTACCCTTATATACCCACTTTTGCTCTCCGTACGGGTACTTCTTTACCTTCGGGCCAATCCATGGCTAGTCAAAATGACATCCCCTTCTCACAGGGAACCAAGATGCTTCATTAGAAGCAAAAGTCACCTTACAAGGATTCTCTTGGAAGTCATCAAAAAACTTCTTTTACTATTGCTCATCTGTGCAGGTAACGTCGAGCTCAACCCCGGACCCATTCTTCCAATTGCATCAACATCACAAATTCATCAACTGAATGGAATGTGCCTAATCCATATCAATGCCTGTAGTCTGCTTAGGAAATTTGAATCCATCCAGACGTGGATAAATCACACCCGCCCTGATGTGCTAATGGTCACAGAAACTTGGCTTAAGCCTGCGACCCAGGATCACAAAATTTCCATTCCTTAATATAAAGTGTTCAGAATGGACAGACCCTCGAGAGACAGGGGTGTAGCGATCTACATCCATGACAAATATGTCATCTCCATAGCAAACTCTACTACTCTGCCTAAGGAATTTGAATGTCTTACATTAAAAGTGCAGTTTACCAACACGACCACTATGCATATTATTGGCTGTTACAGACCTCCTGCTGCAGGTTTAAAATTACTGAACCACCTAAGTAATGTTCTTGAAACAATATCCACTGAAGTCATATTATTGGGTGATTTGAATCTGGACTGGCTTTCTGCAGCATCTAAACCGCTAAAAGAGTTATGTGACACATTTGGTTTTACATAAATTATATTTTTATACAAATTATAAAACTACTAGGCCCAACATTAAAAGCCCGGAGAAGAGTACTTTGCTTGATGTAATATTAGTCAATTAACCGCAGCTATTTACACATGCAAGTACATTCTTCAGCGATGTCACTGACCACTGTGCAATAGCCTGCGTCAGGTCTACTCCCAAGGCAGTGTCATCCTCCAAGTTTGTTCTCAAGAGATGCCGAAGGAATTTTGAACAGATGGCCTTCTGCTCAGATCTGCAGCTTGCTATCTGGCAGGATTTCTACCTGGCCCAAACTGTGGACAAGGCCTATGAGGGATTTCATAAAATAGTGCTCAGAACTATAGACAGACATGCTCCGTTAGTGAAAACCAGAACCAAAAGGAAAACCTCTCCATGGTTCACTAGTGGATTGAAAGCCATATTATTGCATAGAGACTCCTTGTGGAAAAAGGAAAGAAAAACTAAACTTCCTGTGGATTGGACAGCCTTCAGGGCAGCTAGGAATCAGTGTACTAAGCTTATCAGATCTGAGAAAGCAAAGTACTTCCAATCTGAAATTGTTAATGCTGCTAACAACTCCAGGAAATTTAGGAAAACTCTAAAGGACATGAAAGGGTATTCCCATGTTCCCTCCCTCCCCCAAAATATCACCAAGGATGGTGATTCCTTTACTGACAAACAATCTATTCTCAAATTTCTAAACAACCACTTTGCTACAGCAGGATTAGCCTTTGATGCCTCACCGGCAAGCTCGCTACGATCTCAGCTAGGTGTTCTAAAACTGGATTGGCTCCACCATTGTTTATTAACGTAAAAGGCGACCTTCACCTTCAAATCCGTCACTGTAAAGCAAATTGAGGACCATCTCCTCACTCTAGATACTAGAAAAAGTGCTGGTGCAGACCAAATAGAGCCGTATTATTTAAAGTTAGGATATTATGCTCTGGCCGCTCCAATAGCACATTTCTTTAATCTATCCCTCATGCAGGGTTCCATTCCATCTATGTGGAGGACAGCTCAGGTGATTCCACTCTTCAAATCTGGTGACATTTGCGACTTAAACAACTATCGCCCCATTTCTTTACTCCCTATCTTGTCAAAGGTATTAGAGGAAGTAGTGAACTTACAGCTGAGACAACACCTTGATATGCACAACCTTCTAAACGGGACCCAATCTGGTTTTAGGCCAAATCATAGCAAGATCTTGCACTTCCCAAAGTCACAAATGACTGGCAGATGGCATTAGATAACAAAAAATACATATGTGGCCTATTCCTTGACCTGAGTAAAGCTTTCGATACGGTGGACCATGACCTTCTTATTACCACACTGCGTATTGTTGTAGCAGACCCATTGTCTGTCAAGTGGTTCGCTAGCTATCTCACTGGACGCCACCAACAAGTCAGAGCTGACGGCAATCTCTCTACACTGAAAACTGTGCAAAGAGGAGTGCCCCCAAGGATCTATATTAGGACCCTTGTTGTTTGCTGTCTATATTAATAATTTAAACTATGGAATTTCAGATGCTAGTATTCACCTGTTCGCGGATGACACAGTGCTTTACTTAGCCAGGCCTTCTCCAGACCAGGCCTGCAAAGACCTCCAACTTGAATTTATCCATCTTCAGGAAAACCTTCTGCATCTGAAGTTGCTTTTAAATGCTAAAAAAACCAAAGCTATGCTTTTTGCTCCAACTACATGCATATATAATACAAAGGGTACCCTTACCCTTCCTGTCATACAGTCGCTGCTTGGTGAATCCCTAGAGTTTGTATCAGTCATCAAGTATTTTGGGGTTTGGGTTGATGACAGGCTTACATTCTCCATCCACATTGAAAACCTCACTAAAAGAATAAGACAAAGACTTGGCATATTCTTTTGCATAAAGCATCTACTAACTCAGGAGGCTAAAAAACGTCTTGTACAAACAATCTTCCTAACGCTCCTAGACTACGCAGATATCCTGTATGGTCATGGGACTAGTGCGGCTTTAGGGAAACTCAACACCCTATATCATCGGGCAATTAGATTCATCACAAATGCACCATACTCCACTCATCACTGCACCCTCTACTCTATACTTGGCTGGGACTCTCTTAGTTACAGACGGCACAAAAATGCTATCCTTTGGACCCTTAGGGCATTGACAAATAAGCTTCCTAAGTACATCTCTGACTGTCTACCTCTCTGCCAACCAGAGAATTATCTTCTAAGAAGCCTTACATATACCTCACTCATCATTCCTAAGGTAAATACACGCTTTGGCAAAGCGGCCATTAGTCACCTGCCATTTAGAACACTTTGCAAAAAACCTTAAAAATAGTCCTCCCAGTGAAAGTACCCTTCTACAAATCTCTCTTTGCAACAATCTTTAAAGAAGTATGCAACTGCCATCGTTAGCTAACTTGCGCTAGAGCTCCTCATTTTCTCCCAGTGCCCAGCTCTCTTATGGCTTCTACTATCTTCAATTTGTGGTCACAGCGTGATATGTTATCTTGTATTATTTGACTCAATTTGACTCAAACTATAACCTAATTTGTAAGCTTGTATCGATTATGTCATGTATTATATGCTTAACAGTACTATACTAACTATATCCTATGTGTAAGACTGTATTTTATTGTGCCCTATATATACGTTCATCTACCTTTTGTATAACCATACCTGTACCTGGTCCACCTTGCAAATGAGTTGTCTCAACTGTGTTTTCACCTGGATAAATAAAGATTGAGTGATTGATTGATTTAGTTCTGTTGCTTTGATCCCTTCCCTTACATAGAGAGCTACCCCTCCTCCTCCTCCTCCTCTTCTTCCCTCCCTGTCCCTCCTGTAGATTGTATACCCTGGTATGTTGACATCCTAGTCATGGTTCTCTGTGTACCATGTTTACGTGACTGCCACAATATCCTGGCATCCCTCTTCCATCAAGGCCACCATTTTGGGGAGACTTTTACCTAGACTATGGGCATTGGTACTCATTACCCTCCATTTTTTTATGGCTTTATTTCTTTTTGCCCCATCCCCATCCTTACTGCCTTTGTCTTTTTCTCCATTTACCCCTTGCCCTTCTTCCTATCAACTGCTCTATCTTGATGTTTACCTCACTAACTACCCTGATTTTTTTTTGGGGGGGCTAGGATTTCCCTTCTCCTTTTCAGTGCCCCCCCTTGGCTAGTTTAAATGCTTGCCAATGAAACATTTAAACCTATCACCTAGGATTCCTGTTTCCATCCTGGATAGATGCAGATCATCACACCTGTATAGGCCTGCATCCCTCCAGGTAAAGCCCCAGTCCTCAATGAAGCCAAATCCCTGAGCTCTGCACCAGTTTTTCTACCAGTCATTGAATCCCATGGTGCGGAGTACCCTAGCCTCATCCATGCCATAGACAGGTAGCACTTCTGAGAAAGTTACCGTGTGTGCTACTTGTCTAAGGCCCCTCCCCAACTCCACAAACTCCTGTTGCACTGCTCTGATCCCATTCTCAGCCAGGTCATTTGTCCCTAGATGGATAATGACATCCAGCTCACTCCCCCTTGCAGCTGCTCCCATGATCCTGAGGATTTGTTTCCTGTCCTTCCAAGCCATGGCATCAGGCAGGCACCTTACCTCCCTTTCCCCTCCCTCCCCCAGTTCTACCCCCTAACAACTGAGTCTCCCACTAGGAGTTGTTTCATTCCCCTCTGGGGTCCTGTGCCAACCTGCTGAGGGTCTCCATTGTAGAAGTTCCCAACATCCTCCTTGGTCTCCACTGTGGGTGCCTCCATAGAGGAACCATGTTCCACCAGAGTGGTGAATGAAATGTGGAGAGGCATAACTGGAAGGATACACCTCTGTTCCACCACCCTCACCCTCCCTGAGCCCACCATGGTCCAACCACTCCTGTTTGTTGGCAACCTCTGAAGTAGTGACGGTGGCCTGGGTAGTCCCTGGGTGGGGGAGCAGGTTTCCTGAATCCTTGCCAGGTCAGCATGGAGATGAACAACCTCCTCCCTCAGACCAGAGAGGTGCCTGCAAATAGGGCAGCAATGCAGTCTCCAGAATATCTCCTGGAAGACTGCTGCTCCACAGCCAGTGCATTGCACCACTCCCCACATGTCTGTGTCCCTTCCTGTTACAGATGATTTTCTTTTTTTTTTGTTCTTGTTTTAGTGTGTGCAAGCTTGTGAGTGTCTCTACCCCATTCAGTGTGCTGTGCCTTCAAGGATATGAACGGGTGTATGTTGTTAGCAGTTATGGGGAAGTGATGTCAGAAACCCTGCTATAAAAGAAGTTATGCACTTGGGGTGGGGGGTGAGGGCAAGGGTGGGTGGAAGTAAACCTATGCCCTCCAGAAACAATCAACTACAACTCTGACCCTCCACCCGGGGAGTGCCTTCCTTCCTTTCAGACACCTATTTCACAGAGGTTAAGTAATAGGTCTAGTCACAAATGACTGCAAATATCTCCCAGCTACAGTTCCTTCCTGGCAAATTAAAGTTAAACTAAGAAAAGTCAATCCCAAAAACAGAATCAATACTAGTTACTTACACAGGTCCAAAAAGTAATAATTCAATTCAGTGTAGTCTAGAAAATAACCTCAAAGATTTAAGAAAGCTTTGGCTGCTTTCTCTCTCTCTTTCTGTCTCAGCAGACAGAGACCACAAACAACTCCTGTTTTAAATCCACAGTTCAACTAGGCCCCTTTCAGCTCCTCCCCATAACAGACACCTATTTCACAGAGGTTAAGTAACAGGTCTAGTCACAAATGACTGCAAATATCTCCCAGCTACAGTTCCTCCCTGGCAAATTAAAGTTAAACTAAGAAAAGTCAGCCCCCAAAACAGAATTAATACTAGTTACTTACACAGGTTCAAAAAGTAATAATTCAATTCAGTGTCGTCTAGAAAATAACCTCCTTGTTTTAAGGAAGCTTTGGCTGCTTCTCTCTCTCTCTCTCTCTCTCTCTCTCTCTCTCTCAGAAGACAGAGACCACAAACAACTCCTGTTTTAAATCTACAGTTCAACTAGGCCCCTTTCAGCTCCTCCTCTTAACAGACACCTATTTCACAGAGGTTAAGTAACAGGTCTAGTCACAAATGACTGCAAATATTTCCCAGCTACAGTTCCTCCCTGGCAAATTAAAGTTAAACTAAGAAAAGTCAATCCCCGAAACAGAATCAATACCAGTTACTAGAGATGTTGTGAAATCATAGTTCACCAAAGAAGTTTTTGCAAAATGTCAACAAAGTTTCTGCAAAGTGTTCTACTTCACACTTCAAGAAGTTTTTTTGGAAGTGGCCACTTCACATAAAAAATTCGCATTTCAAGGAATATGTTTCTGTCAAAAAGTTATTCCATGGGAAATGTTTTCACAGAAAAGCTATACCTTAGAAAAATATTCCTCAAGGTGTGAATTTTTTCTGTGCAAAGTGCAAACTTCACAAAGCAAATGAACTTCGCAAAGTGAAAAAAAAAAACTTGCCAAATTTTTCAGGAAGCAAAGTTTCCACACTTCACGCATCTCGATGCAGCACCATATTGTAAGCATACAGGTGGACCTTCACCCCTGGCAGCCACTAATCATTTATCAAAAAGGAGAGTAGTGGGGGTTCAAGAACAGACTGCTCTGGTACACCCCATTGAACCTGTTTCCAACTGGATCATGAGCCACATACTTCAACTAGTTGTCTTCACTCCATTAGGTTACTAGAAAACCACTGTATTGAGGACTTATCTAGCCCCAACTTCTGTAGTTTGTTTACCATGATACTGTAGTTAATGGTGTTAGCATTAGGCACAACTGAAGCAAGGAAAATTGCACAGCTACACTTTATACGAAAATGGCCTTTCAACAGGGGTCCAGGTGTGTGGCATTGGATGTAATAAGACAAAGTCCTATTCACATTCATTTTGTGGCTTTTTGTATTTCAGATACTAAATATGGAAGATGACCAAAACTGGTATAAGGCAGAACTGCGTGGTGTCGATGGTTATGTTCCAATGAATTATATTAAACTAAAGCCACATCCGTAAGTATTTGTTTGAATGTTCATGTTACTCATAAAACAGAGATAATATGTGAAATATGGTGCTAAAGGGAAGAAGTTGCTTATCAAAGTAAAGTGATGAAAGTAAACTTGAGGGGAAGGGCACTTATACACACAGATTAGTGAATTCCTGGAAATCAGTCAGAGGCAAGTTGAAGCAGGGGTGCTAAACTCCTTTTCAGTCAAGACTGGACAGGCACATGAGGAAACTGCTTATTCAGCAACAAACAACTGAGTATTATAAAACAGTGGATGGAAATGGAGCATTGCTAGACTGATCACATTCTAAAAGGGTTTAGTTAAAGGATAGAAACCCTCATGAACAATAGGGAATGGGATATTGCAGGTTCAAAAAATACTAGAGCCATATACTCACTGTGTGACCTTGGGCAAGCTGCATAACTTCTCAGTGCTCCTGTCCACCCAGCAGCAGAAATGGGTCGAACCAACAGCCCACTGGAAATGAAACGCTACATCTCAGCATGCCCCAGCTGAGATGCTACATCTCAACTGGGGCATGCTGGGTAAAGAAATTCAGAAAAAAAATATAAACATTCAGTTAAAAAAATTAAAACATTTTTGTTTAATAACAGCATTAAGGCACCCCATTAGGCTAATCCTAGGAGTATAAGGCCTTTGACTGTGCCTCATAAGCCCTAGGGTTAGATTAATTAACAGTAACCAAAGCCCATGCCATGACTTATTGGTAATGTAGGGGATATTCGCAATGGGCTGCAAGACCTGCTTCTATCTTGCATACCAGGTTCCTTAGAAGGGTAATGACCTCTTACTGTTTTCTAGCTACATGTTTAAAAGCAGTGCAGTGATTTCCTTTAAAGTACACTGTTACCAGCCCACTGCAACAGCAGTATGGCTACCGCTCATGATTCCAGTGACTCAGGTCTGGGAATGAGTGGGGCCTG
Organism: Neoceratodus forsteri; assembly: GCA_016271365.2. Taxonomy (NCBI): domain Eukaryota; kingdom Metazoa; phylum Chordata; order Ceratodontiformes; family Ceratodontidae; genus Neoceratodus; species Neoceratodus forsteri. The sequence goes on from JADMNL010000025.1 coordinate 199,183,081, forward strand.
CTGGGGATTGAGGAAAATTACACATCTCAGAGAATGCTATTCTCCTCCTGGGAGGGAGGGTAGCCTGCTGTGCTGCAGTACTGCCACCTAGGTGGCCACAGGTGACAGTGCAGCCTAGAGTGGCTTCTAGTGGAAAGGATGCTGGTTGGTGCTGCACTAAGTGGTGCCATTTATTTTTAATTGTGCACAGGTGCCAGTGCAGTGGGCAGTAGTTTCTGAAACTGTTGCCAATTGTTAGGACTGTTGCCCATTTCTAGAGATTTTGAAAACAGTACTGCCAGCTATTTCTGACAGTGTGACAAGGTTTTGCCCAGCTACTGGCTGTGATTTCAATCCAAGGTTTAAAAATAATAAATGTTGTCATACACTGTATGCGCTTTGCACCCCCCTTCCCCAAGGGCTCAAATCATGAACAAAAGTGACACTTTTCCCATTAAAGTATGATTCCCTGTACCTGGTTGATGACTAAAGGCAATTCAAAGGTAAGGTTTGTATTGCGGGATGAAAGGGAAATTAGAGCCCATTTTTGTTGCCTTGGGGCAAAAGTTGCATTTGTTTAGGTTTTTTTTTTCCCTCCTCAGTACACTGGAAGCTTAAATGTAAGTCTGCTAAAAAAATCTGTTAGCCAGACATCCTAGTTCTGTTTATAGAAGGCTAACATGCTCAGTTTGGGTGAGCTGTTATTTTTTTCTAGAACTACTCTGCTGTCTCATTCCTAGAATCAACTAAGCATAGATTGCTACACTATGCTTGCCTTCTTTTTATGGATCTTTCCTGAAGAAGACCCAATGATTAAAATGTTGATTCTACTTTTACTTTCTCACTTAAGCATACATTTAAAGCTACACTGTCACCTTAGTAAAAAAAACTAAAGCCACCTCTGGGTGCTGAATACAACAACAGATGAATATACAAGAGCAACAAAAACAAGGTACAAGTAATAAATTCCAGAAAAACAAAAGACAGAAAGTGTACAAAGTACATAGGTTAAAAGGTAGCAAGGAGGGGGAGCTAGGGGAGTGTGCAGTCTATGTATGGTGAGATATTTGTAACGCAGTTTTGGTGACATAAAATGCAAATGATAAAGTACACCAAGTTTTAAGGTACACAATAGCATAGATGGCAAAATAGATACATAGGGGAGAGGGTGAATAGGGCATTGGAGTTATGATGTGCAGAGATGAGGTTGATGGCTAGCTGCACATGCATGCTTTTGAAAACCATACCAGTAAGAGGGATTTGAGAGAGGGCATGGAGGATGAGGGTTTATTACTGCACATTAGCATGAATCATCTTCAAAAGTGTAAACAAAGGCAATTTTGTAAATAGTTTTGTTTTCTCTTTTCCTGCCATTAGGAAACAGCAGAGTTCTGTGAGTAATGCATGCACGCATGCTGCATATAACTCTTGGATGCTGGGTTCTGCATCCAGCATGAGATCTAGCAAGACAAAGGCTTCACCTGATTGGTTAGCTAGCATGAGTAGCCAGCAGTATTTTAGTCATCCACCTCAGAAATCAGAACAATTTTCAAGCATGCTGTGTCTCAGACATACTGTATATTCGGGTCAGAAATTGTTTCTCACATAGATTTCTTTTTAAAGTGACAGTGTCTCTTTGAGATAACATTTGTAGACTACTTGAGGCCACATGGTGAAGCAGCACTACCTTTTTTTTTCCTGGATTTTCTTGCCTCTACATTACATTCATCCTCCAGTAGCCAATGGTCTTGACATCTGTGAACAGTTTCAATGGCTCAGTAGGTAAGAACATAAGAAAGTACTGGCAGAAGGGGGCCCTGTGATCCAGCTAGTCTGCCCATGTAAGCTACCCCCCCAAGTCTCTTTACTGTTTTAGGTTTCCACAGTGCCTATCCCATGCTAGCTTGAGCTCCCTTACTGTTTTTGCTGCGAAGACCTCTGGGGGCAGACTGTTCCAGGGCTCCACCACCCTTTCTCTGAAAAAAAAGTCCTGCTGTTTGTTCTGAAACTACCTCTCTTCAGGCGCATGTTGTGCCCATTTGTTCATGTAGTCAGGTTTTCTCTGAAGAGATCCTGTGTTTGAACTGAGTTGATTCCTTTGAGGTATTTAAGTGTCTCTATCATACCCCCTCTGTCCCTTCTTCTTTCCAGTGAGTACATCCTGAGATGGTTTAATCTTGATTTGTAAGGTTCTTTGTGCAGTTCGTGTATCATCTTCGTAGCTCTCCTCTGCATGGATTTCCAGGCATTCATTGTCCTTCTATAGGTGTGGTCTCTAGAACTAGACACAGTACTTCAAGTGCGGCCTCACCAAGGACCTGTATAGCAGGATTACCACTTCGCTTTTCCTATTTGTGATACCTCTACCTATGCATCCGAGAATGCTGCTAGCTTTTCGTACCGCCTTTTCACATTGCCTGGTTGTCCTTAAATCATCAGATATGCGTACTCCTAAATCCCTCTCTACCTTAGTTTCAATCAGTTGTTCAGGGGGAACAGGGTATATTTACAGCCAAGGTTTTTTCTCCCCAGGTGCATAACTTTTCATTTCTTGGCATTCAATTTCAACTGCCACTGTTCTGACCATTCCTCCACTTGCATCTGGGGCCAGAAGATCAGAAGGTTATGGGTTCTAGTCTTGCACCAGGAATCTGGGCTAATAGCCAGTCCTGACATTGGGATGTAGCACTGGGGAGGTAGTACTACTGAAGTGCTACGCTTTGGATTAGATGTTTTACTGAAGTCACTTCTGTCCTTCTCGCATGGCTATCCAGCTGGAAGGTGAAGATCCAATGGCATTTATTTTTTTTATTTGAGATTTGTTGACTTGGTAGGACTCAGGAGCATTAGGTGTCCATTCTCAAAGGTGACCCAGACATGTAAACAACAGCAACAGTACAGATAAATATGCAATACATCAGAGTACACAGTAATCAGGAAGCAATACACTTGCACATTGACAGATCCAAACAGTGTTTTTTTAACATCATTTTAAATGCACTCTTTGAATTGCTAGAGTATAGTGAAGCAGGTAAATTATTCTAGCATGTAAAGACTCAATATGTAAAAAAAGCATTTGCCAATGGAGGAATGGAAGAGCGAGGGTCTCATGAATTGAGTGTGAGCAGATTTAGTACATTAGGAACCAGTGGTGGGGCTAGCACTAACCAAGGACAGGAATCTAATAAGACCTTTTAGGAAACATCTAAAACTGTTGACAGTGAAATAAGTAATGTGTAAATCAAGAGAAGACTGCCAAGGCATTTGTAAAGAGTGCAGGGATATGAAAATCTGGGGCTGGAGGCGAAAAATCTGCATGTGGGGTTGAGTAGGATATTAACTCTTTGCAAGTCGATGACATTGGCAGTGGCATAGATTGAAAGTCCATAGTCCACTAAGGACAGGAGAAGGGACTGAGCTAGGACTTTCTTAGAGTGAGTGAACAAACAATTTTTTAGCCCATAAAGCAGACCAAAGCAAGTGTGAACTGATTTAACCAGCGTGGATATGTGTTCTTTGAAAGAGAAAGTCTGGTCTATAATAAAACTAAGTTACTTGAAATTTTCCACTACCTCCACATATATGCCACTCCAATCTTTAATTAAGTTGGGGGGGAGTAAAGCCTTTAGTTTTTGTTTAGCTCCGAAGTACGAGCATGTACTTGGTTTTACCAACATTCAACAGAAGGCCATTTTTTAACACCATTTCTGTACCAGATCAAAGTCTGCTTGCATGTATCTGGTTATGTCACTGACATTAGATGCCCCTCTGTACAAAGCAATATCATCCACATACATGATAATACAGGATTCAGAGCTATGTAACATATTGGCTAGATCGTTTGAAAAGACATTAAACAGTATACACTCCACAACAGATCCCTGGGGTACTCCAGCAGTAATTTTTGCTGAGTGGTGATGAAATGGAATTCATTGAGACTGATTGAGACCTGTCAGTCAGTAATTCTGGAACTAGGACATGGCAGATGTGAATAGACCAACAGCCTGTAACTTGCTGAGCAGATGACCATGGTGAACCAAATGGAATGCTTTGGAAAGATCCAAGAAGAGTGCATCAACTGTGTCCCCATTGTCCAAGGCCCTGTGAAGATCATTAGCGCTTCAAGCACAGCTGTGAGCACGCTGTGATTATCTTAAAAACCATGCTAGTAAGTTGTTAGCAATGTGCCATTATCTAGCAACTCCTTAAATTGGTCAAACACAATCCTCTCAAGGACCTGAGACAATGGAGCAAGTAGGGAAATAGAACTGTAATTTTTGGTCAGAGTGCGCTCTCTGGATTTAAAAATAAGGACCATGGTAGTCTGCTTCCATACCTCTAGACCTCGCTGGTAGCTAACAAATGGTTATACAAGGCCACAGAGGATGGGCCGGTACATCAATAACAAATTAAAAGAGTTTTAGATCCACCAAACAGTGTGGTTCATGATAAACTCAGCTACAGAGTCAAGCCATACAAAAGTGAGGGTACTGGATTTCAGGAGGGCTTACTTTGGCAAGATGGGAGAGTGCCTTAGAAAAGCACTAGCAAACAGGCTAGAAGGAGAGGTGGAGCAACAATGGGGAAACATCAAAACTGCCACCACAGAGGCAACAAGCCTTTGTGTGAAGCAAATATACAAATCAAAATGAAAAAAAAAGCCACTATGGTTCTCAAAAGAGGTGTTGGGGAAGGTCAGGGAGAAAAAGATAGCATTCAGGAAGTATAACGAAACACAGGAAGTAGCAGGACAGAGAGTTGTACCAGTTAAGGCAGAAGGAAGCAGGGAGGGAAGTCAGAATAGCAAAGGCCCAAACTAAGGAAAAGATAGCCAACTCAGTTAAGAAGGGGGATAAAACATTTTATAGGTACATCACAGAGTGTAGAAAGACAAAGGGAGAGATAGTGAGGCTGAATAGAATGGGCAGTGGGTGGGCAGAGAGGGACAGTGAAAAAGTAGGGATAATGAATGCATATTTCTGCTCAGCATTCACAAAAGAGGAGGAGGGGGAGGTGCCTAATCCAATTAACAGAAGCACTCTGGATGGGGGGCCGATCTCAGTCCTTTCACAGAAGAAAGGGTTCTGAAAGAACTCCTAAAACTGAAGCTGGTCAAAGCAATGGGACCTGATGGAATTCACCCCAGAATTCAATTCTAAAAGATTTAAGAGGAGAACTAGTGAAACCACTGACTACCCTTTTTAACAAATCATGGGAGGATGGTGTGGTACTTGAGGACTGGAGGAAGGCGAATGTGATTCCCCTTCACAATAGTGGGACCAAGACAGAGGCAGTAAACTACAGACCTGTCAGTTTGACCTCTGTGGTGGGGAAAGTGATGGAATCACTTCCAAAGGAAAGAATTGTTGAGTACCTAGAGGCCAGTGGGGCACAGGACCCAAGGCAGCATGGGTTCACAGTGGGAAGGTCATGTCAGATGAATCTAATTGATTTCTTTGACTGGGTGACCAAAGTAGTAGACCAGGGAGGGGCTGTGGACATTGCCTATCTAGACTTTAGCAAGGCATTTGACACAGTCCCACACAGAAGATTAATAGTCAGATTAACCAGCCTGGGAATGGGTCCCAGGGTGGTAACCTGGGTAAAACATTGGCTGGACAACAGGACACAGAAGGTAATTGTAAATGGAATCCACTCTGAAGAAAGAGGGGTTACTAGTGGGGTACCGCAGAGTTCAGTACTGGGTCCAGTCCTTTTTAATGTCTTTATAAGTGACATTGCAGAGGGATTGGAAGGAAAAGTATGCCTCTTTGCAGATGACACAAAGATCTGCAACAGGGTTGATACACAAGGAGGCGTGGAAAGGATGAGAAGGGACTTGGCAAGGTTGGAGGAATGGTCAGAAGTATGGCAGCTTGGATTCAATGCAAAGAAGTGCAAAATAATGCAACTGGGAAACAAAAACCCAGGGGAAGATTACACAATGGGGGGGCGGTAGTAACAACAACAAAAATGGAAAGGGACCTGGGGGTAATCATATTATATGACCTTAAGGTTAGCACGCAATGTGAGAAGGCGGTAGGGAGGGCTGGGAGGATACTGGGATGTATAGGGAGAGGAATCACCAGCAAAAAACAGGAAATTGTTATCCCTCTGTACAGACAGTTGGTGAGATCACATCTGGAGTACTGCATCCAGTTCTGGAGACCCATCTTTTGAGGCTGTGCAAGGCAACCATCAGTTATCATTTGTATAGGGCTGTTAAGCAAGTCCTTGCTTGTATAATTTTGGTGTGGACGCCAGTGTGGTATATAATGGGGGAGACTGAGGAAAGGAATGTGGTAAGAAAGGTCAGGGCAGGGGATCTCATAATCTGGATGAGAAGAAAAATCATATATTATTGCCACCATCGCCATAGACAGGATAGAGGCAGTCCAGAGGAGGGCAACTAAAATGGTGCAGGGTCTGCAAGTGAAGCCATATGAGGAGAGACTAAAAGAGCTTAATATGTATACCCTTGAGGAAAGGAGGGGGGGACATGATGGAAACTTTTAAGTACCTCAGTGGAATCAACAAAGTCCAAGAGGGTAGCATCTTTCAGAAAAAGAGATGTGCAAGAACAAGGGGACATAATTTAAAGATGGGGGGGCAGTTCAGGGGCAATGTGATGAAGTATTTTTTCACAGACAGGGTGGTGGATGCATGAAATGGCCTTTCTGAGGAGGTTGTGGAGTGTAAAACTGTGGGAGAATTCAAGAATGCATGGGACAGACATAAGGCAAATTTTGTGGGGGATAGGAAAAAATAGGCTGTTGGTTAACTAGGATCTGCAGCTTATCCTGTAGGTAGGGAAATGGGCAGACTAGGTGGGCCAAGTGGTCATTATCTGCCGTCAAAGTCTATGTTTCTATGTTTCTAATATTGTCCACCCCATTCTTGTTTAAAGGTTCATGTTCATAAGGTACTTTTCATCTACTGTTAGTAATCTAAATTTAAAACCAGCATCAGAACCACCATAGCTAGACCTGGGCTGCTCAAGGTCTGACAAATCAACCAACAGAGCAGTTTTTGCAGCTCCACAAAATGTACTATTGAGCTCTGTGGCAGTTTCCATCAGATCTGTCAAATTACCATGTTGGGTAGTCAGAAGTGATATTGCTATAGAGCTGGTCTTTCCCATGAGATTGTTAAGTATTTGCCAATTTGCTGGTTGACTGTTTGAGAATTAAAATTAGGAGTCTAAATAATATTCAGTTTTTGTCTTTCTAACCCGTTGTTTGCATTTATTCCTTATTTTTTAAATTTAAGTAGAGTAGGGAGTTTTCACTGGTGTCCTGGCCAACATTTTCCATCAGTAAAACAGGTCCTTGTAACTCACTCCCTAGGATGCACCTAGAAATGAGCAATCATAGCTCAGTGCACCTTTCCTGGTCAAAACATACAAATTAATAAAACAAATAAAATCTTGATTCAATCTTTCAAACACACATCTTCCAGTTGACCACACAAGGTGTGGCACCACAACTAGCAGTGTCATTTACAAAATATAATTATTTGTGATATATGCAATTCTGCTATGCCTTTTTGTGGCCTTAGAAAGTTCAGATGTATTCTAAATTACCTGTTTCATCAAGATACATTATTGGGCACTCACACAGCCCAACAGAGTTGAATAGTTTTTTGTTTGTTTGGTTGTTTTATATAGTCTACCAGCACTGAATAGCACGATATCAAATTAACTAAAACATTTATTAGATGTTGAGCAACTCTTGATATAATGCACCTCTGATGCCAAAACTGATGTTATGATGCCAGCGGAGATATGCCAGTTCCTGTTTCACAACCCAAAAAGCAATTAGATTTGATATTTCCCATTGCTAATCACAGATCTTAAAGAGCCACGCTACTGTTCTGCTTAGAGTTATCACAGATGGTCACTTCAGTGCCTTTTGTAAAGTCTTGTCTGCTACATTTCACATAGTCTTCAGGGCAAAGTAAAAAAAAAAATTATGCTTTTTCGTGTAGTCTTCACTGCAAATTGAATGAGTTGGGTCTTTACATAGCCTCCCAGTGGTGGAACTTCATCAGTGAAATGCATTATACTTTGCAAAGCGCAAGCTGGGGAGCAGGTCACATGACTGAGTTCCTGTCCAAAAGGATGGTCACATGGTAGACATTGCAGCAAGATGTTTCCCGTGAGGCCCCATGCTTGTGCACTCTGAGAGGGAGAGATAATAATAATAATAAAATTTATTTAGTTAAGCGCCTTTCAAAATTTCAAGGCACTGTACAGCAAGAACAAACATAAAACATATTCAATACATTCAATAAAATCAAATATGAACATATATTTTAATACAACAGTATAAAATCAAAACAGAGAAGGAAGGAGATAGTAGAATGTGTCTCTGAATGCTGGACAAAATGAATCTTATTATTTCACAAAAATCGTAGTCACTGCAGAAATGTTTGCTTTGTCTGACTGCTGAGCTGAGACTTTGTAGAGGGGAATTGAAAAGGTTTCATTTAAAAGGAAACATGTTTCATATATTTTGATAGATTTTTGATGTGATGTGCTTTTTCTGGTGAATTTGTTGAGGGAGAAGAAAATCACCTCCCAGTTTCAATTCCATTTTAAAGTTGTATTTTTTTTACCAATGCAGCTTTTTGTTTTTAATGGTCTGTGTTGCTGACTACTGATTGGGAATGACCACTGACAACCATGCTGTATCTGTAATTTTGGATGTAAGCTAATTTCTTCCAAATATAAATGCTACATAAAAAAACTTTTTAGTCTGTGTCAGTTGACAGTCAGAGTTATCTGTGTGTAGGGATGTATAACAACAGTCCTGGGCACCTCAGTACTTAGGCAGCACACATTTATTTTTAAGTAAGAACTCTATTAAAAAAATATTTTGAGGCTGTGCAAGGCAACCGTCAGTTATCATTTGTGTAGGGCTGTTAAGCAAGTCCTTGCTTGTATAATTTTAGTGTGGATGCCAGTGTGGTATATAATGGGGGAGACTGAGGAAAGGAGTGTGGTAGGAAAGGTCAGGGCAGGGGATCTCATAATATGGATGAGAAGAAAAATCATAGATCATCGCCACCAGATGTGGTAGGTGTGACACGTGGACAGCCAGTTCTGAGTACACTATGATTTTTTTGTAATATAAAAATGTGTTATGGACTGTCTCTCATGAGAGATGCTGAGACAGCATGTGAGATCACACAGCACACACACACACACACACACAGGGTTTAGACACAAGGTGTTACCTGGAAGGCAAGAAGCTAATTACATACTAGAACAGGCCTTAATCTAGAATCTCCTGTTTATCCACGTTAAATATAGTTTTAACTGCTAAGAGGGAAATCAGTATCTATTTTATGACATTTTGAGGAGGAAACCAGGTTTGGCACACTGGTACGAAATCATAAATGCTTTGATGTCTGTGTGAGAGGGAATACTGCTCATAGATGAAAGGAAATTTACAGACTTGATTGGGCAAGTCACATGGGGAAAGGAGTTTTTGCTGATGTAACCTTAATTAACTTTCCTTCTAAAATGATAAAACACCCTTGGTGTATGATTTTTAATAAACAGAGGAGGAGCTAGGTGACCTCACACAAAGGGGTTGGTGAAGACAGTTTTTTAAACAGTATTCTGCTTTCCTTCAGAGACACTTTTATCTACACTCTGACAAAGAAACATCTTTGAGCACTTTAAGCAAGTATACAGGTAGAGAGAGATGAAATCTAAGTACTGTAGTAGGAATTGCACTGTTAAAACCTTGTTATTTTAAAAAGATTGTATGGTTCTTGTGATATATGGTTCTGTATTTTATGTTTTACATACTTTTATCTATTTTAGTAAAACTCTATTTTTAGAGCCTACTTGGTCTGTCTTTGAATTTCTTTTCTTTACCAAGTGAAATATATATGGTTAAAGCAGACACTGTGCATAAGCTTGAATGGTGATACCAAACTGTAAAAAGGTAAGAGTAGCCTGAGGTCTTTTATTAGAGTTTTTTTATGGTTCATTTCTGTACACCTGGTTAGGTACCTGTAGGCAAAGATATCTGGCCCCCCGAAGACAGAATTATCTGAGCCTGTGCATTGGGTACGCTAGCAAGAGGTTCACAGTTTGAATCCTTCCAAGACTTGAGATCAAAGGTTGATTTGAACCCACAAAAACAGACAGGGGGGTTGCCCTGTTTCTGTTTCCTGTTCACAAGACTGCGCTCAGATGTTGGCACTTTGGGAGTAGAGGTCTGACCTGCTGAATGGGTTTGTGACAGATTGGTTGGCAGCGGTGCGAGAAATTTTGGTATTACAAGCTTTTATTGTTCAGTGTGTCAGCTTGATACCATCAGCTCACTTGCAAAGAAAGAAAAAGACTCAGTGGTTTATTTTTTTAAAAAGAAAACAGAACTATATCACTTGGTGTACAGTCAAGTTCCTACCTGTTTTATTTTTTTTCCTAAAGTGCAAGTCAGAGTAGCAGTTGTTAGGGAAGATGGCTTCCAACTACAGCAGGCACACTGTAACTACTTAAAGCAGTTGTGCGGGGATAGAGGAGTCCCGTTCGAGGTGAAAGCCAGCAAACAGAACCTAGTAGATGCTCTGAATGTAGCAGATACCCAGAGCACTGAGTCACAGACCATGACTGAAAAAGATCAAACCTCAAGTGTGGCAGGGCTAGTGGCCAGTGCAGTGTCCAGATCCAATGAGGAGGGCAACAGGGCCACTGTCAGTGAAGGGCCACAGCAGCAGGGGAAGGTCACCAGTATCCTGGATCTAGAAGTAATCAGGTTGCAAATTGAGCTACGCAGAATGGAGCTGGATTTCCAGAGGGAGAAGGAGTGAGAGAAGCAAGAGGCCTACTATGAACAACAAGAGGTGGACCGTGAAAAGCGAGAGGCGGACCATGAACAGTGGGAGGCAGACCATAAGAAGCGTGAGCACTAGCAAGCTGCAGAGGAGAAAAGAGAGTGAGAACACTGAGACACAGACTGTGAGGAGCAAAAGCACCAGAGGCAACACAAACTGGAGAAGCTACGACTCCAACCAGCGGCACCAGAGCAGGCAAGTGGCTTGGGTTTAACTGGGACTGCAAGACTGGGTTACAAACTGAACTCCAAATTGATAGCTGAACTTAAAGGGGGGGATAGGGATGCCTTTTTAAATTCTTTTGAAAAAGTTTGTATTCAGGCTAAAATTCCTAGAGAGTCCTGGAGCTTCCAGCTATCCCCGCTACTTACTGGGAAAGCTCGGGATGCATTGGGTTAAATGGACAATGAGGACTGTGATGATTACAGCAAATGTAAAACTGCACTGTTAAAGAAATTTGAATTAACTGCTGAATCATACAGAGCTAAATTCCGTAAGCTCAGGAGAAGCCCTTATAAGAACTATGAGGAGCTAGCCACGAAACAATGTCAGTTTTTAAAACACTGGTGGGAAGGAATTGAGGCAAACTCTGTTGATAAAATTGAAAAATGTGATTTTGTTAGAACAGTTTTATTGGGCATGCCCAGCAGAGCTAAAAACCTGGCTGGCGGACCGAGATCCCAAAACAGTGCAAGAGGCTGCTGAACTCTCGGACTGCTATGCCAAGAGCTGACCTGCTCTGAGAGCAAATGGAGCAAGCGTGGCAGTGCAGAAAGGGAAAAGCACACCTTCAGGGCAGCTAAAACCCTCACTGCCTCCACTGAAACCAGTTAGCCCCAGGTTTCAGAAAAAAGATTTCTCTGAAAAGAGAAGTGAATGTTGGTTAGGTAAAGAAACTGGGCATATTGCCAGACAGTGTCCCAAAAGAATGAGCAATAATATGCAGAACGGTACTAATAAAGAAGTGGGTTGTTTATTTGTCCCTAGGAGCATGCCAGTGAACATGAGGGAACACATGCACCCAGTCATGGTGAATGGTGTACAGACACAAGGGTTAAGGGACACAGGGGCATTCTTGACCTTGGTAAAGGGGGATCTAGTAGAACCTGGTCAGTTTATACCCAATAAATACATCACTGTACAGGGCTTTACTGATGAGGTGAAAACATTGCCCTTCACTTGTGTTCTAGACTGGGGTGAAACAGGGGGAACTGTGCAAGCAGGTGGTTGTAGCCAAAACCTTAGCAGTGGATGTAATCCTGGGCAACAATCTCAAACAGGGGATGGTATGTGCAGTTACCCATAGCCAAGCGGCAAGGGAAAATTGTAGTTCCCTGAACCCCACAGAAGCCATTGTGGAAGCCACTAGGAGGCTGGTTCCCCAGTCTGTGTCTCCAGATGGGGAGACTAATAAACAGGGGGTAGAAATTTCCCCAGTAGCAAGTAACCACACAGCTACAGAGTGTTACTCTGAAGAGGGAGGGGTGACCCATGGTCAGATGGTTGGGATTGACAGTGATCCTGAGTGCCCTGATGCTAGTGCTAGGGACCCTAGCTTAGGGACTGAAGGGGATCAGTCACATGCCTTGGGAATGTGTGAGGGGTTTGCAGCTGCTCAGAGAAGTGACCCTAGTTTAGAGAAGCTGAGGGCTTGGGCAGAGTTGGATGGTGCACAGGGAGGTGATGGCAGATATAAGGTTTATTGGGAAAATGGACTTATGTATACTCAGGCAGTACAGACAGAGGGAGGGGTGCTAGGCAGGCAGCTTGTCGTTCCCCAGGGGTATCTTGAGCAGTTACTCAAGATTGCACATGATATTCCCTTGTCTGGTCATCTGGGAATCGTGCACATGATGCAGCGGTTGGCCCAGAATTTCTATTGGCCTAACTTCACCCAGCAGGTGAAGGAGTATTGCAGGTCTTGTCACCGGTGCCAAGAAATAGGGAAGGCGGGCAAGAAAACCCAAGCTGCCCTGATTCCATTGCCCATAGTGGAGGAGCCATTCCAGAGGGTGGGAATGGATATTGCAGGGCCTTTAAATACTCCCAGCTCCTCAGGGAAGGGATTCATTCTGACTGTGGTGGATTATGCCACCTGGTACCCAGAGGCAGTCACCCTATCCTCTCTGAGGACAGACAAAGTGGCAGATGCCTTACTTGAGATTTTCTCCAGTGTTGTGATTCCACAGGAGGTTATCACCAATCGAGGGGGTTCCTTCATGTCTGACCTGATGAAATGTTTATGGGAGAAGTGTGGGGTGGGGCAGAGATGCACAACACCATATCACTCACAAGCCCATGGTCTTGTGGAAAGATTCAATGGTACCCTAAAGTCAATGCTCCAGGCATTTGCTGAACAGCATGGGAGGAACTGGGAGAAATACCTTCCCCACCTGTTGTTTGCATACAGGGAGGTGCCTCAAGAGTCAACAGGATATTCCCCCTTCTAACTCTTATGTGGACGCCGGGTATGTGGTCCCCTATACTTGATCTGGGAGGACTGGGAAGGCAAGCACACCACCCAGGGAACTCCCATTGTGGATTACGTCCTTAAGTTTAGGGAAAGGCTGAAGGAGCTTATGGAGACAGCCCAGAGCAACCTGGCAGCTTCCCAACAGAAACAAAAAGTGTAGTACGACTGCAGAGCCAGAGCTCGCTCATACATGGTGGGTCAGGAAGTCATGGTCCTTATTCCGGTTTGGAAAAACAAGCTGCAGGCTGAGTGGGCAGGACCGTACAAAGTGGCTAGGAAGGTAAAAGGACGTGAACTACATTGTGGAGTTACCTGACTGAAGACAGACAGAAAAGATGTACCATGTCAACATGATGAGGCCGTATGCAAATAGGGCTGACATGGTGATGGCAGTGTGTAGTCCTGGGAAGGGGATGGACAAAGGAGACCCCCTTCTGGATTTTCTGGAAGAAAGTAAGTGGGAATCCTCTGTTGAGGCAGTAAAATTGTCTCCCCAGCTGGCCCCAGACCAGATCCAGAAAGTAAGGGAGATTTTAGCAGACTTTGCCCCATTGATTAGCACCAATCCTGGACTAACCCCCTCAGTAACGCATGATCTGGAGACAGGGACACAGACGCCCATATGGCGGACAGCATATCGGGTGTCAGAGGCTGTCCAAAAGGACATTAGGAGAGAAGTGGAGGAGATGCTGGATTTAGGGGTAATCCAGAGACCCACAGCCCCTGGGCCTCACCCATAGTCCTTGTGTCCAAGCCAGATGGCTCTACTCATTTCTGTGTGGACTGTCATGGACTGAATGCAGTCATGAAGTTAGACACCCACTGGATGCCCTGGATGGAGGAACTCGTGGACAAGTTGGGAGGGGCGACCTACCTTATGACTATCGACCTGACAAAGGGGTATTGGCAGGTAGAGTTGACAGACAGAGCTAGGGAGAGTTCAGCCTTCATCACTCCAATAGGCTTATCTGAATTTAAAGTAATGCCTTTCAGAATGAAGAACGCCCTGGCCACTTTCCAAAGGTTGGTGAACCAGGTGTTAAATGGTGCTGAGGAGTATGCCGTGGTGTACCTGGATGACATTACCAAATTTAGTACCAGCTGGGAGGAACACCTATCCCACCTTAGGGAAGTGCTGGGCAGGATACAGAGGGACGGGCTCACTGTCAAAGCCGAGAAATGCCAGGTGGCCATGGGAGAAGTAGCATACCTCAGGCATGTGGTAGGCCAAGAGCAGCTCCATCCTAACCAAATAAAGATATAGGTAATCCAGGCGTGGCCCAGACCAGAAACACAGAAGCAGGTCAGGAGTTTTCTAGGGACAGCAGGGTACTACAGGAAATTTTTACCCAATTACAGTGCCCTGGCTGCTCCCATATCTGACCTGACAAAAAAATTGATGCTCAAGAAAATTACCTGGGGCCCAGCCTGTGAGGAAACCTTTTCCAAACTAAAAGAGGCACTGTGCAGTGCTCCTGTTTTGACAAGTCCTGACTATAACAAACCCTTTATAGTTCAGACTGATGCCTCAGACGTGGGTATTGAGGCAGTACTGAGTCAGACATCTAGCCAAGGGACAGATCACCCAGTAGTGTACCTGGGTAGGAAGTTACTTTCCAGGGAGCAGGCATACTCCACTGTGGAAACATAGAAACATAGAATTTGATGGCAGATAAGGACCGCTTGGCCCACCCAGTCTGCCCATTTCCCTACCTGATGGATAAGCTGCAGATCCTAGTTAACCAGCAGCCTACTTCTTCCTCCTACCCCCAACCCCCTAGAATTGCTTTATGACTGTCCCATGCATGCTTGAATTTCACCACTGTTTTTGACTCCACAACTTTTGGAAGGCCGTTCCATACATCCACAACTCTCTCTGTGAAAAAATACTTCCTTAAATTACCTCTGAGCCGCCCCCCTTCTATCTTCAAATTGTGCCCCCTTGTTCTTGCACACCTCTTTTTTTGAAAGATGCTACCCTCTTGTACTTGGTTGATTCCCTTGAGGTACTTGAAAGTTTCTATCATGTCCCCCCTCTCCCTCCTTTCCTCAAGGCTATACATATTAAGCTCCTTAAGTCTCTCTTCATATGTTTTCCAGTGCAGACCCTGCACCATTTTAGTTGCCCTCCTCTGGACAGCTTCCATCCTGTCTATGTCTTTGCAGAGATTGGGTCTCCAGAACTGCACGCAGTACTCCAGATGGGTCGCACTAGCTGTCTGTATAGAGGGATAATAACTTCCTGTTTTCTACTGGTGATGCCTCTCCCTATGCATCCCAGTATCCCCCCAGCCCTCCTTGCTTCCCTCTCACATTGCTTGCCACCTTTAGGTCATCTGATAGGACTACCACCAGGTCCCTTTCCATTTTTGTTGTTGTTAGTATCTCACCCCCATTGTGTACTCTTCCCCTGGGTTTTTGTTTCCCAGGTGCATTACCTTAAACTTCTTAGCATTGAATCTAAGCTGCCATACATTTGACCATTCCTCTAACCTTGCCAAGTCCCTTCTCATCCTTTCCACTCCACCTTGTGCATCAACTCTGTTGCAGATCTTTGTGTCATCTGTAAAGAGACATACTTTTCCTTCCGGTCCCTCTGCAATGTCGCTATAAAGACATTGAAGAGGACTGGTCCTAATACTGAACCCTCGCGAATTGCCCCTACTAACCCCCTTTTTTCAGAGTGGACTCCATTTACTATTACTCTGTGTCCCATTCTCCAGCCACTTCTTTACCCAGGCTGTCATCTTGGGACCCACTCCCAGGCTGGCTAACTTGTATATTAATCTTTTGTGTGGAACTGTGTCAAATGCCTTGCTCAAGTCTAGGTAGGCCATGTCCACAGCCCTCCCTGATCTACTACTTTGGTCACCCAGTCAAAGAAATCTATCAGATTCGTCTGGCATGACCTTCCGCTGTGAATCCATGCTGCCTTGGGTCCTGTGCCCTCTGGCCTCTAGATACTCAACAATTCTTTCCTTCAGAAGTGATTCCATCATTTTCCCTACCACTGAGGTTAAACTAACAGGTCTGTAGTTTCCTGCTTCTGCCTTGCTCCCACTTTTGTGAAGGGGAATCACATCTGCCCTCCTCCAGTCCTCGGGTACCACCTCATCCTCCCATGATTTGTTAAAGAGGGTAGTCAGTGGTGTCACTAGTTCTACCTTTAGTTCTTTTAGAATTCTGGGATGAATCCCATCAGGCCCCATTGCTTTGTCCACCTTCAGTTGTAAGAGTTCTTTCAGAACCCTTTCTGGAAAAAGAGTGTCTTGCCATAGTGTGGGCCCTAAAGAAATTAGAGCCATACTTATATGGGCAGCATTTTGTGGTGCAGACTGACCACAACCCCCTGGTTTGGGTGACGCAGATGGGAAAGAACAATGGTAGATTGCTAAGATGGAGTCTTGCTTTGCAAGCGTATAATATGACAATCGTACATAGAGCTGGAGCCAGAAACCAGAACTCAGATGGTCTGTCTCACGTGTAGGAGGAGTGAACTGATTTGGGAAGCTTATCCCATGCTGGGGATAGAGCCCCCAAATTCAGTCTAGGTGAGGAGGATTGTGACACACGGACAGCCAGTTCTGAGTACACTATGATTTTTTGTAATATAAAAATGTGTTATGGACTGTCTCTCATGAGAGATGCTGAGACAGCATGTGAGATCACACACACACACACACACAGGTTTTAGACACAAGGTGTTACCTGGAAGACAAGATGCTAATTACAGACTAGAACAGGCCTTAATCAAGAATCTCCTGTTTATCCAAGTTAAATACAGCTTTAACTGCTAAGAGGGAAATCAGTATCCATTTTATGACATTTCGAGGAGGAAACCAGGTTTGGCACACTGGTACGAAATCATAAATGCTTTGATGTCTGTGTGAGAGGGGATAATGCACATAGATGAAAGGAAATTTACAGACTTGATTTGGGGAAGTCACACGGGGAAAGGAGATTCTGCTGATGTAACCTTAATTAACGTTCCTTCTAAAATGATAAAACACCCTTGGTGTATGATTTTTAATAAACAGAGGAGTAGCTAGGTGACCTCACACAACAGGGTTGGCGAAGACAGTTTTTTTAAACAGTATTCTTTTTTCCTTCAGAGACACTTTTATCTACACTCTGACAAAGAAACATCTTTGAGCACTTTAAGCAAGTATACAGGTAGAGAGAGACAAAATCTAAGTACTGTAGTAGGAATTGCACTGTTAAAACCTTGTTCTTTTAAAAAGATTGTATGGTTCTTATGATATATGGTTCTGTATTTTATGTTTTACATACTTTTATCTATTTTAGTAAAACTCTATTTTTAGAGCCTACTTGGTCCGTCTTTGAATTTCTTTTCTTTACCAAGTGAAGTATATATGGTTAAAGCAGACACTGTGCATAAGCTTGAATGGTGATACCAAACTGGAAAAAGGTAAGAGTGCATTGTTCACTTGGGAGCTTAAGCAGCAGGCAGGGAGGAAAGAGAGCTGGAGTTATAATCTGTTTTAACTGAAATATTTGAATAGTTTGTAAGTGAAATTAGTTTTATGTGGTAAAAATTATTACCTTGAATTAGAATTGTTACATTGTAATTTGGTGGCTTGGGGATAGTTGTCTAGCAGGGATATTTAGAGGGAAATTTAAAAGTGTTGTTTGCCTGGTGTTTGGTAGGAGCCCTCCCACCCACCCTGTTTTGTATGCCTTCTTAAATACTGAAAAGCCACTGGGGTTGGGATTGAAGGGCTGAGTGTTTCTGTTTGGGACTGAAATTCAGAAGCAACAGGAGCTGGTGGCCTGTGACATCTTATGGTACCTGATGTCTGCTTACATACACTGTTAGTGTGACCGAACACACACTGGACTGTATGTGTTTGTGAGACTTAGGAGCAGATATTGGTGGGGCTGAAATTGGGTTTGTAAATAACTACAGTCAGTATAGAGAGAAACTGCACTTCAGGGGAAAGGGACTGAGAAAAGGGGGTGTGCTATTATAAACAGAGGGGGATAATCAGGGTGGCCATATTCCACCATGGCAGGCATCTTCGGAAGGGTTGTAGGCTGCACAGGCTGTGGGATGGCAATAATTCTAAATTGGGCCTGGAGAGAGGGAGGCTGCCCACTCTGTAGACAGCTATCTTGTATCAGGAGTGAGGTATATTAGTTAAGGAGTAAGCTGTGGGGTTCGGGGTGTCCAAGGATAAGGGTGTGGATATGGGCAGCAGAAGGGTGGGGCTGAGGGAGGCTGGGGCAACGCTCTGAAATTACAGGGCGTTATGTTACAGCAAGCAGGAGGGGGATATTAGGGACGGAGGACCCTTAGATAGGAAGTTGATGCTAAGGGAAAGCTGCAGGGGTGAACATTCTGAATACAAAGAGACTGGAAAAAGAGTCAGGAAGGGCTGTTGTGCGGAAGCCTAAAACAGCAGACTGTGGGAAGGGAGCTCCTAAGGTGAATAGTGCAAGAGAGGAAGAAGAGGGTCAGGTTAGAGATGCAGTCAGGGGAAACTCGGGTTACTTGATGGAGGCTGACATAGACTGTCACAATAAATTTGAGCTACTAAGCAACCTAGAGGGGGAGGAAGGGGTTGGTGGAAATGAGGAAACTTATACAGAGGCCGGGGGGAGGGAGTTGGATACCCATAGGGCATCACAGACCAGCTATGGAAAGGACAGACATAGTCCCAGAGGGAGAAGGAAACATATATGTTAAGCAAATGGGAGATGCAACATATTCCAGACATGAGGAGGAGAGCATGATTGGAGAAACTGGGAGACAAGGAGGTGGGAGAGAAGCCCCCCTTCAGCTGGGAGGTCAGTACCAAGGATGGGGCCCTAGCTAAAGGGGACCCACAGAGAGCCTCTGGAAGCAGGGGTACTATTACAAGGGGGGAGGATGGTGGTGTGGGGGAAGGGGAAACCATCAGGGCCAGGATAAATGGTTCAGATATGAGAGGGTTAAAGGGGACACCTATTCAGAGGGGGTTTGAGTTAAGTGGGAAAAACAGCAAGGAAGGCAGAATGGGGAGGGTGACAAGGGGGTCTCTAATAAGGCAGGAAGACTCCCATGAAATTCAGATCATGAATAAAGGGGGGAAAGGGGGGCTGAGAGGGCATAGTGGAGGTAACCATAAGGATGATGGAGGTGTTAAGGTTCTGTTACTGGGAGACTCGATGATTAGGGGTATCCATTGGGAGGGACAGGGGGGTGGATGCCATAGCCAGGTGAAGGTAGTGAGTATCTCTGGGCTGACAGTGCACAGAGCAAAGTTCATGGTGTATGAAATGGTTAGGGATTGTGGAGGAAACCGATTTCTGGTGCATTTGGGAACTAATGATCTAGATGGAAATAGCATTTTGGAAATCCAAGCAAGGTTCCAAGAACTTGCCAGAGTCTGTCGGGATAATGGATGCAACATTTCCTTTTCAGAGATATTGCCAGTACCAAAGGCCTCAGTGGACAAAAAAGAAGCTTACAGAGGTTAATGACTGGCTCAGGAAGTGGGGTGAAGAGAATGGGTTGGAGGTGTTAGGGAACTGGAATGGAGTTTGGGAGGATAAGGGACTATATGCCAAGGACAGGTTTCATCTTGCCCCATTAGGGAAGGAAGTCCTTAAACAGGGGATGGCTGACTACATACAAGAAAGGTGGGGTTTAAACTTGTAAGGGGGAAGGGATGAGGGAGGGCTGACAAGCCTCTCCTCCAGATGAGGAGTAGCCATCAAGCCAAGAGGAGGGGAAACAGACTGGAGGTGGAGGTTTCAGGAGGAGCAGGGGAGGATGGAAGTATAAGGAATCTGGTTGGGGTTCGAGAAGAGGATCAGGAAAAGGGTGGGGTTGGTGTTAGTAAATGCCAGGAGCTTGGGAAACAAGTTGCCAGAGTTCCAGGCCATGCTGTTCGAGGGGGTGGATGTGGTGGCGGTCACGAGACGGGCCAACAAAAACCATGACTGGGACCTAAATGTACAGGGTACACTATGCTTAGGAAGGATAGAAAGGAGGTCAGAGGGGTGGAGTGGCTATGTTCATTAGAGATGATATAGAAATTACTATGGTAGAAGAGGCAGAGGAAACGTGGAGGCCTTATGGGTCACCTCACGATCCCCAGCAGGAGATAAGGTCAAGCTGGGAGTAGCATATAGGCCCCGGATGAGTGATGTTCTAGAGGATGGTTTGCTGGACAACATCATTGCCCAGTGTGGTCCAAAAGGGAAGGAGTGGTGTTGATGGGGAACCTTAATATGCCAGGTACAAACTGGGAACCATGTCCTCTAGGGTGGCCAAGGAGCAGAGGCTGCTAGATGGCTTCCAGGATGTGTTCTTAACACAGCATGTGATGGAGCCCACAAGGGAGGGCATGTCCTGGATGTGGTTCTGGCAGATGGGGATCTGGTAAGGGACATAGTTGTACAGGACCCCCTGACTGGGAGTGACCACAATACTGTCTGGTTTCAAATAAGCATGGGGGGAGTGGGGGTGAGATCTAGGACACTGGCAGTGGACTTCAGGGGGGCAGACTTTATGGGCATGGGAAATATTCTCAAGGATCACTTGAAGGGGATTACCTCAACGACAAGTGTGGAAAGGAGATGGGAGGTCATAAAACGGGGACTTCATGAGGCAGTCAGGATCTGCGCTAAGTTGAAGCGTGAGGAGCAAGGTCACGTAAACCATGCTGGTGGTCCAGTGAGGTACATGTAGCAGTCAGAGAAAGAAGGCGGCCTACAAAATATAAAACAACAAGAGGATAGGGATAAGAAATGTACCAGCTTGCATCTAGAAAAGTCACCGTATGGTGAGGGAAGCAAAGTCCAGTAAAGAGCAGCGGCTGGCACAGGGGATACAGGGAAGGGAAAAGGGGTTCTTCCGGTACATTGGAGAGCGGAGAAAAACTAAGGGCCATCTCAGCAGATTGAGATCAGAAGGAGGGTGGGTGGAAGAGGCGAGGGACCAGGCAGAGGTATTTAACGAGTACTTTGCCTGTGTTCACTATGGAGGGATGGGATATCTACAAAGCAAGGCATGAAGGGATAGAAGCGGTAGGAGTGGGATCAGGGAGCAACAGAAATGGAGCAAGAGGGAGGAAAGGTACCCCAGGGTGTCACATCTGGATAAGGATAAAAAGACCAGTAAGGGGAGGGACGGATGATGCTATCTCCACCAAAAGGGTGTGGTTAGCCCTCAAGGCCTAAAGAAAAACAAATCTCCAGGGCGGATGGCATTCATCCCAGAGTACTATGAATTGGCGGACATACTGGCTGCACCCTGGCGGAGCTTTTCAGCAGGTCACTTGAGACAGGAGGGTACCTAGTGATTGGCGAGAGGCACATGTGGTACCAATCCATAAGGGGTCAAGGGAAGTACCAGGTAACTATAGACCCATCAGTTTGACCTCGTGGTGGGAAAATTAATGGAGAGTATACTAAAGGAACGATTGGGGTGTACTTGGAGGAGGTGGGAGGTCTGGATAGTCGGCAACATGGGTTTGTGCCGGTAGATCATGTCAAACCAACCTTGTGGAGTTCTATGAATGGGTAACATCAGAACTGGACAGGGGTAAGCCTGTGGATGTATTATTCTTGGACTTCAGCAAGGCGTTTGACTCTGTCCCCACAATGGTCTGGTGGAGAAACTGATGGGGTTAGGAGTAGGCCCTTTGATGGTCAGATGGATTGAAAACTGGCTAGCTGGATGCACCCAGAGAGTAGTGGTCTGTGGGGAGCTCTCAAACCCTAGAGAGGTTGGTGATGGGGTACCACAGGGCTCAGTCCTGGGTCCGATCCTGTTTAATGCATACATATCGGACATCAGGGAGGGTATAGGGTGTGAAATGAGTCTCTTCGCGGATGACTCCAAGATGGGAGCAGTAGTTGAGGGAGAAGAGGGAGGTGGCCCTGCAAGGACCTGGACACCCTGAAGCTGGGCTCACACATGGAAATTAAATTTCAATATCACCAAGTGCAAGGTGTTGCATCTTGGTCGGAAACCTAAACACAGGTACACCCTGGGAGGGGCTGGAGGCCTCGATGAGGAGAAAAGACCTAGGGGTCATGGTGGATACATGTATGAATAACTCTGAGCAGTGCAGGAGAGCAGCTAGCAAGGCAAACAGGATGTTGGGATGCATTGTAAGGGGATCACCTCTAGGAGCAAGGAAGTGATTCTGCCTCTGTACAATGGACTGGTTAGACCACACCTTGAGTACTGTGTACAGTACTGGAGACCACATTTGAAGAGGGACATACAGCTCCTGGAGAGGGTACAGAGGAGGGCAACAAAGATGATACGAGGGCTAGGGGATTTGACTTATGAGGACAGACTTGAGGAGCTCTGCCTGTTTTCATTGGAGGAGAGGAGAGACAGGGGGACATGATTGAGGGTCTTCAAGTACCTCAAGGGAATAAATAGGGTAAACATGGAGGGATCTTTAGGCTAAAGCAGGAGGTATCACCAGAGGCATGGTTTGAAGTTGGAAGGTGGAAGGGTGAGGGGAAAGAAGGAGGTTTTCACCGAGAGGGTGGTGGACCCTTGGAATGCACTGCCTGGTGAGCTGGTTCAGAGATCCACAGTGGAGGGCTTCAAGAGGGTGGGACAGACACAGAAAGTGGATGTATCAGATGATGGCCTGTCCCGAGGGGGTGGGGATGGATGATAGGGGTTTCTAGAGAACAAGGGATGGGAGGGTCTCGGCACCCAATTAACGATCTAGGTTCGAGCAGACTCGATAGACCGTAAGGCCTAATCTGCTGGCAAATAGTATGTAATCTGAGGTCTTTTATTAGAGTTTTTTATGGTTCATTTCTGTACACTTGGTTAGGTGCCCGTAGGCAGAGATATATGGCCCCCTGAAGACAGAATTATCTGAGCCTGTGCATTGGGTACGCTAGCAAAAGGTTCACAGTTTGAATCCCTCCAAGACTTGAGACCAAAGGTTGATTCGAACCCACAAAAACAGACAGTAGGGTTACCCAGTTTCTGTTTCCTGTTCACAAGACTGCACTCAGAGGTTGGCACATTGGGAGTAGAGGGCTGACCTGTTGAGTGGGCTTGTGACAGTAGGTAACAGCACTCACTGTGCAGCATCAAAAGTCCAAGTGACAGGAGTTGATTTGCTGGCCATGATTTCAGATGAGAAAGACAGAAAGATTGAGTTCCAGCATACCACCATAGTAGTACCCACACTGTAAAGAGGGGAAGCAATCATTGAAAAGGTTTTCAAGGATAAGGGGAAGGGGGAGTCTGAGGAGACCAGTGAAGAAGAAGAGGAAACTATGTGTACAGCACTGTATATGTAGTTACCTGAAGTTTCTCTCTGTCTTAGACGATGTCTGAATATACATACTTGTGTTTTTCTATCAAGGGAGGGCATGAGTAAAGAGAAAAAAGGCACTTTGCTTAAAAATACTGCTATAATGGTTCTGTTCACATTCTTGTGATCTTCACAACAGAAGACTTAGTTTGCTAAGATTAAAAAGTTAGCACTGTGTTGCAAGTCAGACAGAGTGGCCTGTGGTGTGGCAAGCTGCCAAACCACGACACATTAGCTTGTGTATCTCTGTGTTAGGCAGCATACAGAATTGACACACTGTCTGACTTGTCAGGTTTTTCTCTCAGGGCACTTATAAACTTTATCATCTAAGTGACAGGTAATATTTCACATTTCATTTGAATTCTAATGGCAGCTTCATGGAAAGATCTCCCTACAATAATACTAGTGTTAAAACATTTTTTTTTTATTTGATTTTTGTTAACTGGGTAGGTGCACTAGCCAAAAAGACTATTTTCAGGCACAACCCGGGACAGTACAGAGACAAAGTTCAAAGAATAACAAGATACATGGTACAAGTTACATAATAGCAGCAATGTCACAAGGAATTGAGGTAGTTGGACCAAGATAAGCATTTGGGCTGATTATTTGATAGAATAGATTTTTCAGGCCACCAGCTTATGATTCATAGATGCATAGAATGTTTTGGCAGATAAGAACCTCCTGGCCTACTACGTCTGCCCAATCCATCTCTATCTATTGTGAGACTGAAGCTCTGGCTGAACTCTGGAGCCTCCTCCTCTTGACTTCAGTATACTCCTGTGTCTGTCCCACTCATTCTTAAAACCCGTAACTGTCTTAGCCTCCACTACCTCCTCTGGGAGGCTATTCCATGCATCCATCATCTTCTTCATGAAAAAGTACTTTCTCCTGTTACCACAGAGCCTTCCTCCTCCTCCAACTTCATACTATGCCCTTTTGTCTTGGAGCATCTCTTCCTTTGGAAGATGGTTCCTTTTTGTACTCCATTTATACCAGTGAGGTATTTGTATGTTTGTATCATGTCCTCAGTCTCCCTCCTTTCCTCCAGGGAATGCATATTTAACTCCCTTAGTCTTTCCTCATAGATCTCCCCCTGCAGTCCCTGCACCATTCTAGAAGCCCTCCTCTGCACTGCCTCCACCCTGTCAATGTCTTTCTTCAGGTGGGGCCTCCAGAACTGTATGCAGTACTCAAGGTGAGGCCTCACCAGTGTCCCATACAGGGGCAACATGACCTCCCTCCTTCTACTGGTGATACCCTTCTCTATACATCCAAGTGTATGGCTAGCCTTCCCCACCACCTTTTTGCTCTGTCTAACCTCCTTCAGGTCATCCAATATGATGACTCCCAGGTCCCTTTCGTCCTTCATTACTGTCAGTTCCTCTCCTCCTACTTCGTATGTTACCCTTGGGTTTTTGTGCGCCATAAGCATGAGCTTGCATTTTTTAGCATTGAATCCCAGTTTCCATACTTCAGACCATTCCTTCAGTTTCTTAAGGTCCTTCCTCATCCTTTCAAACCCTCTGGCAGCATGTCCACCCTACTGCATGCCTTCTTGTTGTGGCCCCAGCACTGACCCCTGTGGCACCCCACTCATCACCTTCCCCTCTCTAGAGTATTCCCTGTTTACCACCACCCTTTGGTTCCTGCCAGTAAGCCAGTTCTCCACCCCTCTTACTATTTTGTGACCCACCCCTAGGCTGCATAGTTTATCAGTCATCTATGAGGGATGGTGTCGAAGGCCTTTCTGAAGTTCAGATAAGCCACGTTCACTGCCCACCCTGGTCTACCACACTTGTTACCCAGTCAAAAATTCTATTAGATTTGTCTGGCATGACTTCCCTCTAATAAATCCATGTTGTCCCGGGTCCAGCTGTCCACTCATACAGTAATAATTTCTAGTCATTGTCATTAGGTCATTAAAAGTACAACTGTGAATTCATATTTAAACTTCAGGAAATGGCAGAAATATACAATTCAGCTGTGATTTTATTTAAATTTCAGGTTGACCTTCCTTTGTATAATGGGCTATTTGTCAACCACATTTATGTATAAAAGAGAGGAACGTTTAATCTGTAAGAAGAAATTAAGAAAATATTTGTTACATTTATTAAAATAGCTGCATTCTAGGTCATTAAAAGTACAACTGTGAATTCATATTTAAACTTCAGGAAATGGCAGAAATATGCAATTCAGCATGTGGTATAAACCCATGAGTGCCAGTGCTGACTTCAGTCTGCCATACAGAGTGCTGGAACAGGTGCACTGCAGACAGAATGCTGTATATTGCTGCTTGTCTGAGGTCTAGTGGTTAGAGAGCAAAGTTTCAAATCCAGAGATCCAGGTTCAAATGCCACCTGATCTACTTACTCACTGAGTGAACTAGAACAAGCCAATGTCTCAGTTGTCAAATGGGTAGAAACAGGACCCCACTCAATATCTGTTGTTGCATCTCAGTGGGGCTGTCCAGTATAAATAAACTGTAACAAGAAAACAACAAAAAAAGAACATGTAAACCTACCAGACACCAATATAGGACATAACAAAGTCACAGACAGCATTTAAAAGATCATATTGAATAGAGATACAGAAAGTAATAAATATTTGTTTTGGGATATATAAACATTTCTTTTCATTGGTAAATTGCACATTCAGAATTTATATTGACTGATCTCTTTTCCTGGAGGATATGCTATGTCATATAGTAACATAGCAATTTTTTTGACTTTGTGTTTATTTATTTTGTATGAACAAGCCATAAGCAGTACAGCAAGCATAAATGATAATCACACATTTGTTAGCATCAGTGTAATATAAGTCCATTAAGTAGTGATACCATATATGGGCTACCTGCGCAAAGGTAAACAGAGCCCATAAGACAAGCTCAGTCACATAGAGGTCCAGAAGAGTAGCCACACTAAGACCTGTGGAAGAAAACAAGACCATCATGAAGAACAAAATATAGTGCACCGTGGCCTGCAAGGCATTGTTTCCACAGCCCTCACACATTGGTACACCTAAGGTGGGGGATGGGGTTTGATCAAAACATCAAACTACATGATACACAGATTATAATGAATACACGGTGAAAGATCAACATAGTCAATTAGAACACAGAACTGCTGTGCCAAGTTTATGTTTTAAGTCTAGGCGAGGGCTGTATTTTTAAAAAATAATGAAGCAATAAAGTCGCAAAGTCTGGTTGAGAAATAAGTTCACAGGCACCTAAAAGTAAAGGTAACCTGGAGCAGCACCAACAGTTAAGCATTACAGTTTCTCAGCACCTCATGGTCAGTGCCATTTTAGTTTTAAGTGCCTCTTGCCAGCCGTTGTATTTTGACAAAGACTAGACAGTAAAGCATCGACATGATAAAACAATTAGAAGAGCTTATGTATTGCGGCAGATTCAAATAGCTCCGGTTTGGAGTCTACTTGTGTCCATGCTACACTGAGACCAGACACAGACTGACAGGCACCCTGGCAATCTGTATCTGGTATCAGGATTTCACGGGGTCATGTAGGCTCCAAACAGGAGCTGTTTGAAAATACAGTGCCATACTAAGTATATGGAGGTGCTCCAGTTGCTCCCCACCTGACATGTCATCACGGGGAGCCCCGGGTGCTTGTGGGCATGCTGGGGAGGGCTTTGGATGATAAAATGTTGGTGGGTAGGGCGCAGGATCAACCAGTTACTTTTTTAAATAAAACAACAACAAGTAAGGGCAACATTTTATTTTACTTATACAACTGCTAATCAGGCCCCACTGCACAAGGAGGTGGGGCCAGGTGGGACATGGACACTTCCCTTTAAATCCACTTATCCTCTTCGCACTTTTTCTGGATGATTCTGCTGCTAGCGACCCTAGACTCCTGGCTTGGTGATGCAGCAAGGATTCATTTAGGGACAGTGGCAAAGAGGGCTGCTGGATTAGTTCACTGATGAAACACAGTTTGAATGAACACTAAGGCTATAGCTCACCTCTGGATGTACCTGGCTGGATTGCTGGATTAGGTGAGGGCCTCAGGATTTCTAGGTCTTTCTGGAGCCACAAAACCTTCCTGATAAGGACAAAATATTAAAATGGGCTGTTCTGCCTCAAATAACTTTGTGGGTGCT
Source organism: Neoceratodus forsteri (assembly GCA_016271365.2). Taxonomy (NCBI): domain Eukaryota; kingdom Metazoa; phylum Chordata; order Ceratodontiformes; family Ceratodontidae; genus Neoceratodus; species Neoceratodus forsteri. The sequence goes on from JADMNL010000025.1 coordinate 199,210,805, forward strand.
TCACTAAAGACACACAGTTTCTTTGTTGAAAAGTTTTGTTAAGGTGCACCTTTTGAACTACCAGACTATCCTGATCATGGTGACAGCACTCTGTGAGAAGCTGAGTCACCTCACACAATCTACTTGACTGCTGGCTTTTCAGAACTGAGCCCTGATTCTTCCTCAGTAGTGTTTCTTACAGTATGTAAAATTCAACACCTGATTGGCTGACAGTTTCCATGCATTAAGTTTGGATGGCTAGGTCTTTCAAAATCTGAGCTCTCATTGGTGAAAATTCATGGGCAGAAACAATTACACCATCCCAACAGCCTTTGCAGGGTTAAAGAGCTGCTAGCTGTATAGCGGCAGCAGGGCTTACATTCACTTCTTAATTGTGCTTTCTCTTTGATGTGTTGCCTCCTACTGCAGCAATTGTGCCCATCAGCTGCAGGGTCTGGATTGCTGTTTGCACATCCTGAGTCTGTGCTCAGAGCGTTAGCTCTGTTTTCAGAGCTGCTACATTTGCGTGTATCCTAAATGGTGCTCAGTGCTGAGTTCTCTAGTTCCTGTCTCCATTGCCTGTCCTGGGGCTGGGAAACACTAAATACCATGCCCAATGGCACTCTCAAAATTTGATCCTGACTCCCCTGCCTGTTCTGAAGTCCGGACCCAGTGCTGATGCAGGCATGCCGCCCTGTTTTGTGATTGAGCTCCAGCTCTGTTTCGTGTTGCCATGTATGCACAGTCAAACACTGCTGCTCCAGCTTCAACAGTGCTGTTCCACTGCTCACCCCACTGCCTATCTTGGGGTTGGGGAGTTGCCATGCACCAGACAATGCATCTTGTTGTCTTGGTCATGACCCCATAACTCCACTGCCTGTTTTAGGGCAATGGTCACAGGATGGATGATGTGGCTCCAACTGCAAAGGCTTGGCAGGAAGCTACGGCTTCTCTCCCACCCTGGGCTCCTGCTGAGGGCTCTGGATGCCCACCCAGTCCTACAGCTGTAGTTCTACGGGACCAAAGGGTGAACATTCATGGTAGGGCTGCCTGGTGGGGCCTGAGATTCCCTACAGGGACCAAAGGGTGAACACTCCTGGTAGGGCTGGTTGGTGGGGCCCAAGATCCTCTACAGGGTCCAAAGAGTGAACACTCCTAGTAGGGCTGGTTGGTGGTCCCCGAGATCCAGAAAGCAAGCCTTCTGTAAAAGAGTTTGTTGTTGTTATGGTTTGTACACATCTGCTGTATATCTCTACTTCAAACTTTTCTGTATACTTACTCATGTACTATGTACTATATGGATTTTTAATAAAGTATACTTAAGTTAAAAAAAGAAAAGAAAGTAAGTCTTCAGTATTGGGGGGTGGGGTTTGCATATAAATATAGTTATCAGGTATAAATATGTGTAGGTACACTTTGAAAAGGAGAAAAATATACCAAGCAGATAAAAAGTTCCTAAGCAGAAAAACACAGACCAGGTTGTGGGTAAAAAATTCACTATACCATAAAAAACTATAAACTATTGGTTGGGAGTCAGCAGTCAGTAAAAGTACAGATAAAGAGCAAATATTGTGCAAAGACAGGTACAATGTACCATTGCCACTCAAACAGGAATGTATGTAATGATGTAAGTAAGATCATGAGTCCAAAATATATTGCAGATGAAACAAGTTTGATGAACTAGAAGAACTATTACCAGGCTCTTAATTTGCTGTTATTGGGAACTTTGCTCTCCTGTTCTTACCTTGACTAAAGTCGTCAGTAGACTTTAGTGGTTTTATTTCCAGTCCAATTTACAATTCTGATCATAGGATCCATATGGGCAAAAGGAGACTAGGAAACCCATGTTGATTGCCTGCTACTGCCCGCTCTTTATTCTACATACAGTATGCCCTGATTCTCAAATCAGGCTATCCTATATTAGCGCCTTTGTACATTGATCACCTCTAATCTACAGGAATATTTAAGTGCTCTGTAGAGGGCTTTGGAGCAAAGTGATGCCAGGCAGCATAAGCAAATGTGCAGACTCACCAGGTGGCATAGACCAAAAGCCCAAATGCAATTGATAACTGGAGCTGCGCCTGTGCTTACAAACTGTACTGCCGAACACAAAGGCATGGTGGAGGCAGCAGCTACAGAGAGTTGCAAAGTGCAACATCTCAGACAGTTCCATGATCCTGAGAAACAAACTGCTCATTAGACCCATAACAGCCATACAAAAAGCATAAAAAATGTTCCTAGGCGAAACATTAAAGTAACACTTGAACACAGGAGTTTTTGCTTTGCATCTTCCAGCACTGCGATTGCCTTAGTGCTCTTTACAGATAAAAAAGTAGGTGGAGAGTTGGTGAAATTTGGTCAGAGTGATGGTTCTAGGGCTATTTTGTGATAGGTTGAAGATGGGCAAGCCTCCAAAAGCCCCCATCCCCAGTCAATGTGATACCAATATGTTTGCTATGCTTTTGGCAACCAAACATAATATCAGAGTACTCTAAACATTTTGCTTAAAATACTAAATAAACTTAGAAGTGACATTTTCACAATTAGGCCTCCATTCAGAATGATCTGTTTTAAAAAGTAAGCACAGTTACTGACCACCTATGCTTATTTTTGTCAATCATTCCTGAACTGCCCTAAAGGTCAAAGTGTCTGTTCTTGCTTCATTTTCTATTTTCACAGTGTGTTGATGATACCTGAGAAGCAATGTGGTCTTGTGATTTGATCACAGACTTCAGAACCAGGAGCTCACAGGTTCAAGCACCACTCGGAGTCAGGTATTCACTATGTGACTTTGAGCAAATCATTAACCTTTCCAGAGCACATGTTCATCCAGGTGTCAAAATGGGTAGTAGCAGGGCACCACTGAAAATGAGAGATTGCATGTCAACTGGGCTATGCTGGGTAAAATACCCCGGCCACCCACACAAAAAAATGCTCCATATAGCAGGGGTTAAAGCAATAAAGGCAAAGCCAATTAATAAACTGACCATTTTGCCAACTACCATGCTACAGAAATCATAAAAAGACTGAGACAATAGTCATGAGATACTGTTGTACTGAGAGACCTCTATCCACATGATGGATTTCAGATGTTACAGAAGGCCAACTAAAAACAGTACAATGCAGTCAACTACAGTACAATGTGATGTGATACGATATGATATAATATATGGAGGATGATACTGTGACTGCTGTGGCTAAACATGTCTTTTGGTTCCATAGCTGAAGATGCCCATTTGGATCCACATCTACTCCTGCAGTTTGCCAGCACCCCTCCTCCTATCTTCACCTCCCCTGCTGGCCCATGACAAATGCCACCCAGCTGCAATACCTCTATTCTTACCCACCTTCCACCTCTCCTCTCTCTGTTCCTCCCCCACCTACCTCCCCTCTTCTTCCATCCACTTAGTCTCCCTGATTTCACCCTCCTCCTCCTCCTCTCCCTTTCCCCTCCCTAAAGTTTCACCTTATTGTTCTTTTTTCCTCTTCAAGACTATGGGGGTTTTTTTTTCAGTTTTATAAGCTGTTATCTTTGCTTATGTTTGTCTCAATTGTACCAATGACGTGGAACCTTTGTAAAAGAGCCTTGGCTCAAAGGTATTTGTAATCCTAGAACAAATAAATAAAAAATAAAAAAAATAATGCATATGTGACTATGTGATATGAAGTGCTTTTGCACACCTGAGGTGTGTGATGTCCCATAAACCTCAAGAGCGCTGCTCGAGAGGTTTATGTGAACATCACACACTGAGGGTGGGTGTGTAAAAAAAAATGTATAAGCAAAGAGACACACAGACAATTATGTTTTATTTTTTAAAATAACCGGTACAGGAACATAAGCACAAAATAGAAGAAACCAGGAAGATCCACACAAGTCAGGTTCCCACTGTTGAACTGTAGAAAGGGAAAGTGAAGTGTGAGTGCTCCAAATGCGATGATAACTGGGTATGACATCATACCCGGTTCTTATGATATTTGATCACACTGATAATCAGTATGATAAAGGGGGGAGTCACTAGTTATTATGATAGATACAACAAAATACAATGTAATTTATCTATGTATAGCGTATTAAGTGCAAATGTATCTCAAAAGACTTCACAGAGAAAATGAAAACAAAAATGAAAAGAAAGGCCACCTATTGACCCAGTGACAGCACAACATGCTACTGTACCAGCATTCTGAGTTAAGGAGCAGATTAATTTATGAACATACGGACATTTGAAATTTACCAGCAGAAAAAGACCATTTGGTCTATTAAGTCGGCTCAATTATGTGGCTAGTAGCCCTATTTTGCAGCTGCCCTCCCTCCTGTTCCCCCCCCCTTTATCCTCCCTCTTGCCCTGTCCCAACCCATTTTGAAGCAGCCCACTGATTTACTGGCTACTACCTCTGCTGGTAATGTGTTCCATCCTGCCACCACCCTCTCCATAAAAAAGTGTCTCCTTATTTCCCTTCTGAACCTTTTCTCCCTTCCAATCTCATGTCATGGCCTCGAGTGTCCATCCCCACCCTTGCCCTGAATAGCCCCTCCGTACCAGTCTTGTTTATCTCTCTCATGTACTTGAAAGTCTCGATCAGATCCCCTCTGTCCCTCCTCTCCTCCAGCAAGTACATGTTTAACTCCTTTAGCTTACTCTCATACGGTAAGTCTCCCAGCCCCTGGATCATCTTAGTCATTCTGCGCTGCATCACTTCCAGTAATTTAATGTCCCTTTTCAGGTATGGGCACTAGTACTGCATGCAGTATTCGAGATGAAGTCTAATCAGTGATCTATACAGCGGCAGAATTACCTCCATCCTCCTTGATGTTATTCCCCTTGCTATGCAACCCTGCATTTTGTTGGCCATTGCTGCTGCCTTCCTACACTGTGCCAAGTTGTTCATTGATCCCACGATGACCCCCCCAGTTGGTAGTTTCTCCTTGGATTTTTTTGCTCCAAAATGCAGTACCTTATAATTTTTGGCATTGAACCCCAGCTGTCAAGTGTCCAACCAAGTCTCCATCTTTTTCAGATCCTCCTGCAGACCCCACCATCCCTCTATGTCATCCACTACTGCCCCTATCTTGGTGTCATTGGCAAACAAGCTGATCCTGCTCTTTATGCCCATGGTAATGTCTGCAATAAATATCCCAAATAACACTGGTCCCAGCACCAAGCCCTGTGGGACCCCACTCATTACTGTCCTTGGGGATGAGAGTTCCATTTCCACCACCACACTCTGCTGTTTTCCCTGCAGCCAGTTTGTCACCCATCCCACCATTTTTGGTCCCACCCCTGTGCCTCTAAGTTTTAGTCCAAGTCTCCCATGTGGCACCCAATCGAATGCCTTGCTGAAGTCCAGGTACAGGACATCCACTGCATGGCCCTTTTCCATCTGCCCAGTCACCCAGTCATAGTAATATACCAGGTTGATTTGGCAGGATCTGCCCATGACAAAGTCATGCTGTCTACTGTCCTGCAGCTGACTGTACTCCAGCAAGGACACCAGCCTTTCCTTCAGGATCATTTCCATTAACTTCCCCATGATGGACATGAGGCTTACCAGTCTGTAGTTCCGTGGTTCATCTTTGGGGCCACTCTTATGCAGGGGATCCATGTAAGTCAACCTCCAGTGCTTGGGAATGCATCCCAAATTCAGTGAGGCATTGAATAGGCTTGTCTAGGGATCCATCAGGATCTCTGCTAGCTCCTTCAGTTCCCTGTGGTGAATGCCATCCTGCCCTAGTGCCTTGTCCACCCTCAGCACTCTCAAGCCCTCCAGGACTCTAGCTTCTATGATCCCCCCATCCATTACTCCTTCCCCAGCCTTTACTGCCCCCCCCCCCTTGGGTAGTACCCCCCTCTCTCCATCATAAATAATGAGCACAAGTAGTCATTGAGTGCTTCTGCCTTTTCTCCCACCTTCTCTTCCCATCTTTCTTAATCCTTCCTATCTGTTCTTTACAGCTCTTTCTCTCCCTGATGTACCTTAGGAAGCTCTTCTCTCCCTCCTTTATGCCTTGCACCACCCTGAACTCTTTGGTGGCTTTTGCTCTTCTTACTGCCCTTGTCACCTCCCTTGCCTCCTGCAGGTAGTCCTCCCAATCTCCCCCTTCCCCGATTTCCTGTATCTCCTAAAGGCCACCCTTTTTCTCCTCACCTTTTCCACAACCACCCTGCACATCCAACTTCCCTTTTTTGCCCTGGCCTTTTTACTTCGAGTCCTGCTACAGGAATTGGTAGCCTCTAGTATCCCCTTCTTTATGAGCTCCCATCTCTGGTCCATGCCTATAGTAGGCTGGATCCCAGCCAGGTACCCCGCTCACTACCTCCCCCATCTTTGCAAAATCCACCCGCCTAAAATTCAGCTCCTTTGTGTTGGATGCCACCCCTTCTTTGCCCATAATCAACCTGAACCATATTGAGTGATGGTCACTCCCCACTAATGGTTCGTCCACCTTGATATCCCTCACAAATTTCCCATTTGTGAGCATTAGGTCTAGGGTGTCCCCCCCCCGGTTGGTTCACTGACCGCCTGTGTCAGGAAGCTTCCTTTTACTGCTGGTGGGGTTCCCAGTCAACCCCCAGCAGGTTGAAGTCTCCCATAACCACCTCTCCCCTTCCTGCATGTCTTTTTAATCTGCCTCGCAAGTTCTTTGTTGAACTCCTCTGTCTGGGAGGGTGGCCTGTACACCACTCCCAACTGGAGAGTCCTAGTCCTGCAATCCTGGATTAGCAGCCATAATGACTCTGTTTCACCCTCCTCCCCCTCCTTCCTAACATACTTTAGCCCCTCCCTTAGGTATAATGCCACTCCCCCCCCCCTCCTGTTTTCCCTATCCCTGAGAAATAATCTGTACCCTGGGACTGACAGGTCCCAGTCATGGTATTCAGTGGCCCATGTTTCCGTGATTGCTGCCATGTCCACCTCTCTCTCCACCATAAGGGTCTGTAGGTCATTCATTTTATCCTGCAGGCTCCTAGCTTTCATGGTGACCACCTTCCATTCTTTCTTCTTTCCTTCCCCGTCCTTCTGCCGTCCGCTTACAGCATCCCCTCTATTGCTTCTACCTAGTAGACTGCCCTTGTTCTGGGGGGTAAGCCTGCTCTGCTTCCCATCTCAGGGTCACTGTATGCCCTCCCTCCACCTGCCACCCCCCTCTTCTAGTTTAAATGATCAGCTACCTCAATATACTCCCCAAGCTTCCATTTCAGCACCTTCCTGCCTTCTTCATTTAGGTGAAGTTTATCCTTAGCATAAAAAAAACAGGAAAAGAGGAACACAAGGTTAGGGTGCTCACAAGCTCACTAGAAATAGCAAAGAAAACAAAATAACTTAGGCACTCCACCACATATTATGCTGCACACCAAAATGAATATAAAAAGGTTTATTCCATATTAAAATGAGCCTAATGCATTTCTGGTCCTAAACTGGACCCTTTTTTTAAAGGTTCAGTTGGGAACCAAAAGCTCAGTGAAACTTCGACCCCCAATAGACAAACACCTGTCGACCCTGGCGTGCAACTATAATAATTGGAAATACTATTGTTTTCTATCCTTAGCGTATATACTACTGTCCTCCCTGGTCTGTCCCCACCCTCCTAGTAACCCACACCCTTTTGGTGTGACACCAATTGCCTAACCATTCATTAAATTTCTTGATCCTTTTTTTCTAGCTGTGCTCACCTTATGCACTGGTAATACCTCAGAAAAAGTTACTGATCTACCCTTCCCCTCACATAAAGTTCCCAGCTCCTCAAACCTCTTTTGGACTACCTCTAATGTACTATCAGTCAGGTCATTTGTTCCCAGATGTAGAATTAAATGATGTCTCTCCCTTCCCCTTCTAGCGTATTTCAGGACTGATTGTCTCACTATTTCAGCTGTCATCCCTGGCATGGTCTCCACCCATATACGACTATGCCTTTCCCCCTTGCTACCCCACCTTAACCCCTTAGTATTGAATTCCCCAGTACTAGTATTCCCCCCATATTTCCATCTGTCTGCTTCCCTTCCCTTGTTTCTCTCCTGCCTGCCTCCTCCTCTAGCACATATTTCCCCCTGCCTGTCCCTGCCACTGTTCCTCTACTGCCTGACTCCTCCTGCACATAATTCCCTCCATCTGTCCCTGTTCCTCTCCTGTACAACTCCTCCTCCTGCACACAATTCCCCTATCTGTTCCTGTTGCCTTTCCCCCATCAGTGTTCTCCACTGCCACAGCTGCTATGCCCCCTGTTGTCTTCTCTAGCTACCCTGCTGCACTCCCCCCGCATCCCTGCTCCATTCTACCATCCCTTCTGCTGTGCCCCTCTCCCCTTCATCCCTGCCACCCCCTTAGGCTGGCTACCATCCCTTACGCATTTCCCTCCCTTTCCCTCTCTTGCCTCCTCCTGGGTATCCCGCACCCTCTCCTCTTCCACCAACGTCGCTATCACCGCAAATCTATTACCGGCTCCCCCTGCATTGCTGTGCCTTGGTTCCTCCCTCCTGACTTGAGTCTTCCCTCCAGTGCTAGGATCCTGGTTTGTTTTGCTCTCACTCTCACTCCCCCCCAACCCTCTCCCTCAATCCAATGTACCTCCCATGTTGTGTCCTCATGATTCTCCTTGGGGGAGGCCCTCCTGCCCTAGGTTCTCTCCCTTCACCACCCCATCCTTTCCAACTCCCTCCCAAGCCACAGCACTTCTTCCTCAAGACACCTCAGCCTGTGACAGATTGGACACCCTCCTAGCTTCCACAGTATGTTCATCCAAACTGCTGCTCCACATCCATTGTAGACCACTATTCTACCCATTGCTGAACAGTACTATTTATAAAATACCGTTTTGTGACATGCAGAGCTGGCAGGTAGACTGGGAGCAGCACTACCAGTGGTAGTACTCCCCAGCTGGAAGAGGGAATGTTTTTGTGTCAGGCACTGCAGCAATCCCTATGGTGTGCTGGGGACCTTGCTCCCCTAGGGGCTCTGTTGTGGCATCTGAGGTCAGAATGGGCATGGCAGTGCATTCTAGTGGGTGGAGGGTCATCTGGGAAAAACACTCTGCGCCGTGAATGATGGCCAGGGTATACTACTCATGATTATGCTATGGAGATTACTGCTCACAGGCTGGAGGTGGGTTAGTGGTTGATTGGTAGGGTGATCGCCCCAGCCTGAGGAAGGCAGAATGCATGCTGGAGAGGGGATAAAAACCTGAATTTAAAAAAAATGAAATTAAAACTATAGAATACAATTTTCAAAAACTGTGAAATATAACCAGATATAATACGCAGATATTTTTCAGTGTATACATAATAGTAGGTATGAAGAGGTTCCTTATTTGTAACTGTAGTTCTACTACTAGTATTCAGTTAACATCCAAATCCAGGCAACCTTCACTGAGCATTCCTAAGAAGAGTTCAGAAGCATGGTCCCTCCTACCACCAAACCACGTGTCATCCCACTATTTTTTTTTTTATTTAAACCTTTGTTTCCTGGGTAGGTACAATGAGCCAAGGCCCATTTTCATGTACAACCCGGGACCATATATATACAGTCAATATGTTACAATAAAATTAACAAACTGACACTACAATACATTACAACAAGTATTAAACATACATCACAATATTACAATACAACAATCATTAAAACAATATACAAATATAAACACTCACTCAAAACAATGACAATGCAATTTGCCAAGAAAATAGTTTCTTAGCTTAATTTTAAAAGTTTGGTGGGTAACATTCCCATATAAAACAATAGGAAGCTCATTCCAATTTTTAGCAGCAGAATAGGAAAAAGAACCATCCTCCATTTTGGTCTTGGTTTTAGGAACATTTAATTTAATCTGATAATATGAACAAAGTTCCCTTGAATTCCTTTTAATTAGTAATCATGAGTATAATGGAGAATTTGTACCCTGACGGAGAATATTATCAGTTAGAGAACATAAGCTATATAGACAATTTAGCCTAGGTGGAAGCCAGGCAGATAGTCTATATAGTTCACAATGATGTGTAGAATAAGGCAATTTAAGAGTAAATCTACAGATGCCATGAAACACATTAGTAAGAAAGGATAACTCTCTATTAGACAAATTTGAGAAAATAAATGAATTATAATTTAACTGTGGAAGTAATACACCCTTGGCTATTGCATGCCTAGCTGGTAAGGTCAGCAATGATTGAAACTTAAATAGGACACCCAATCTCTGATTTATTTGATGAGAAATGGAATTTACATGATTGGAAAAAGTTAAATTTTGGTCCAACAGGACTCCAAGATATTTAAATTGTTTTACCTGCTCCATCTTATTACCCAATTTATCAATGATCGACAAATTCTGAGCTCTATTGAGTCTAATTCTAGACCCAAAAAGCATGCATTTTGTTTTTGTGTTATTTAGTGCCTAATAATTCCCTTGTAACTAACTACAGAGTACAGCAAAGTCCTTATTTAAAGACTCATTTATAAGTTCCACTGAAATAGAATTTTTATACAGAATAATATCATCTGCATAAATCAGACAATGGTTGTCTTTCAATAAAGATGGAACAATATCTACAAACACAGTAAACAAAAGTCGGTCCAGAATGGACCCCTGGGGCACCCCCATAGTAAAAACCTACTAAAAGAAAAGGCTCCATTTAATCCTACTTTCAGTGGTCATTTGGTCAGATAGCTGTGAAACCAATCAACAGCAATCTCCGCTAAACCATAGTTTCAGAGCGTCCTGATCAGCAGGGGGTGATTCACTAAATCAAAGGCCTTGGACAGGTCCACAAACACAGCACCAGTGAGCAAACCTTCATCCATAGCTACACTGGTGTGGTTCGTGAACCTGGCCAATGCCGACCCCGTCCCATGAAATTTTCAAAACCCATGTTGATCAGGTGTCCTAAAACCATGATCCTGTAAGTAAGCAGAAAGTTGCTCATTCACAAGTCTCTCAAAAATCTTACCCAAAGGTGACAAAAGGGAAATAGGACGATAATTGTCCATATCCATTCTGTCACCAGATTTATAAATTGGTTTGATTACTGTTTGCTTCCATTAAGCAGGAAGCACCCAGTAATCAAAGACAAATAGAAAATAGAAGTAAGTGGATAAGTAATATATTCAGATATCAATTTTAAGAACCTAGTCTCAAGTTCACATGCACTTGAACCAATTGTCATTTGTTTCAAGAGATTATAAACCCGATGTAGTTCAATAGCTGAAAAATAAAAAGAACCACGTTCAAAAGTATCACAGGACTGTCCATCTACACTCAGACCCAGATTAGAAGCCTGTGTATATTTGGACAAATCAAGAAATTTATCCAAAAAAGACTCACAAGTTACCTGAGCATCAAAGATCACATGTTTACCGAAGACCAAAACTTTTTAGGGTTATTTAAACTAGAAGTTTGTAAATTCTGAAAATAACTAGATTTACTTTGTCTAACTTTTATTTTACATTCATTTCTAAGCTTCCTATAACTATTAAAATCTCTCACTGATTTAATTACCTTATGAAACTTCCAAGCTGCATCTCTCAATTTCATTAAGTGCAGCAAGGGGGCAGTAATCCATTTATTCAAGGAACCTCTAACTCTCCTAACCACTTTAGGAAAATGTTTGTTTTGTATCTCCAAAAGAGTAGATGTAAAATAATCAACAGCAATATTTACATCAGGAATTGCATCCAAAAAGTCCAATCAAGCTTCTGTAGGTCAGCAAGTAGATCTCCGCTCACCTCGTTAACAAACCTACAGTACGAAATGAACCTAGGAAGCAGTTTGGGCCTTTTGGATCTCCATATGCAATAAGTGGCCAAATGGTCACTTATCACATTGGGAAGTACACCAACACTAGAAACATTTACCTGTTTATTAACAAGGACCCAATCTAAAATTGTATGTTTCTGACTACTCATATTCATATGGGTAAATGAGTTAATGAGCTGAGACAAGCCAGCATTGGCCAATAACTTCTCTATAGAAGGATTGTTACTAGGGTCCCAATGAATATTAAAATATCCAGTAATCAAAAGATCACTGCCTGATTGAATAGTTGTTACAAACTTTTAAATGTCATCTAACCCTTTTTTAACAGTTTTTGGGGGATTATAAACTGTGCAATACCTTAATTTTTGACAACCACCCAATTTCAATTTCTAACAGGAGCCATTCAGATTCAAAGGTAGATTTATATCAAGGGGAAATCTCAACTACTTCCAATCCTGATTTATAGTATACCATTATACCCCCTCCTTTCTTTTTTCCATTCCTGTCTTTCCGTATTAATTTATAACCTTCAAGGGCAATAAGGTTATCTAATGTGGAAGGTTTCTGCCAAGTTTCAGTTACACTGAATATATCTGGGCCATAATTAGTGACCCAGGCCTCAATTTCAGCTTGTTTGGACATGAAACTTCTGACATTAAGATGAACTATTCTTAAACCTTTAGTTTGCCAATAGTTGTCATATAATACAGTCTCAGGAATTAAAGGACCCGGATTTGTTTCCACATCACCAGATAGAAGTAAAGTACACCACATAATACCAACCAACAGGGAAACAAAAGGAAACTTTGTCCTAGATTTTACAAAAGAAAATGCCCCCATCTCATATATATATATATTCCTTTTGTTAAAACAGCCTAAATCCCTAACATTTAAGGAAAAACAGTAGGTGGAGGCCTTTAAAGAATTTGAAAATGTAAAATCAGTAAATGATTGAGCTTGAACATTTGAAAGAGTAATGGGATCAATGATATACATTAAACCTTGATCAAACAGAATTAACACCATACAACAGCACATCATAGATACCCTTAGGCCCCACATGTTAACTAACTAATCAATAGACAAATACCTTAACTCTCTTTTTAATCATATTCCCAAACTATTACTTTACGCACCTATATTGCAACTTACATACACTCTTTAATTAACAATAGTAGTGTGTAAATTTCATGCAGTCTCCCTCTGTTGACCCCAACAGTGACTCCACCACTCCTGCGTACTCCACTCACGTGTACAGACATTCCGCGGATAGCCACTGATGATGTAACAAATTTATTGATACAGTCTCCACCCCTCCAATCAGCTGTTTGCCTCAAGCTCCCGCCTGGTAGCCCCCTCACTTACTGAAACTGGGAACAAGAATTTGAATAGTCCAAGCAGTCACACTGTTTCCGAAAAATCAGGGCACAGAAGTCTTGAAGTGCATAGATGTGTCAGGAGACTCTGCAAATTAACAGCAGGCATGAGTTAAGCACAGAGAGTAGCGTCTTGTAGCTGGAAACAGCAACACTTTTCAGATGTAATTCAGCCAGTATAGTGCAAGGTGCTTTTAAAGGTGCAATCTCTCACCCTCCAATCAGCTGTTGGCTGCAAGTTGCCACCCAGTAGCCCCCTCACTTACAGAAACGGGGAACAAGAATTTGAACAGTCCAAGCGGCCACACTGTTTCCCGAAAATCAGGGCACAGAAGTCTTGAAGTGCATAGATGTGTCAGGAGATTCTGCAAATTAACAGCAAGCATGAGTTAAGCACAGAGAGTAGCGTCTTGTAGATGGAAACAGCAACGCCTTTCAGATATAGTCAAAGTACCAAACCACGTGTCCTCCCACTATAAATATAATCTAAGTACCAAAGGTACTGAAGGTGCCAGAGCATATGAGAGATTGTATTTGATCCTGACCACTAGGTGTAGTAACAAACATAATATAGTAATGGGGTCCCAAACAGGACCCATGTAGCCCACCCCTTCTAAGACAAGACAGGGGCTGTACCAGAGTTTGAGTGCTGACACACACACACACACACACACACACACACACACACACACAAGCTTAACAAGTAGACTGTCTCCCCATGTATGCAGTCATTTTTTGTTGTGTGGTACTCACCTCCTGGAACTACTTGGTGCCAGGTTGGAATAAGCCCATTTCAGTATCAAGAGGCATTCCGTTCCTGGGGTTGCTGGTCTGACTTTCAAGAGCTGCATCATCAGTTCTCTCCCAGAAGCCAGCAGCACTTCTGGCAACTCTGTCTCAGGGAGTAGTTTTGTCTATACAGCCATGAGAAAAGCTGCTGCCAGTCCTGTCTATTTCCACCATACAATATCAGGAGCAACGCATTCCTCTTGTTCTGCTTGCTCAGAAAGATGCCCTGCTTGACAGGGAAGTCATGGAAGCTGCCACTGAGTGGCACAAAAGGATGCCCCACTAGTTGGGGGGTGTCATGTAAGTCACCAACATGCAGCACCCAGTGATTATGTACTTAGCCATTGATAATAGTTTTAGGCAGGATCCAAATTTATTGATCTCACCAATGCATTTGATTTATTCATTTAAAATATTCTGCTAGATAGGTTCACTGAGCTGGAATCAGCTTGTTTCCAGGTACATCTGGGGGGTGGAGGGTAGAGAATGTTGGAGATAAGATAAACATAAAACGTAGGTAGGTGCATATTTACAGAATTAAACAATATGGCTTTTATACAGTACAATGCCATTAAGCAACTCTGCGAAATAGACAAGTCTCAGATACGAGTGCAAATTCAAGGGGTAGTAGTCTTACCCAGGGGTATTGGGGAGTCAGAGGGAGAGGAGAGGGAGTATATTTAGATGTCACAGTCAGGGTACAAACAACCAAATGCCCTCTCGCTCACTGAGACCCAAGAAAAAGGCTGTCTGAAAAGACTTCACAACTTGAAGATTCTCAATTGAATGATGAAGCCTCAGAGTGTGAAAAAGAGCAGGGGCATCAGTTTTTTGCCAACTACAATACTTGCTAGTTACTTGAAAACAAAATCTACCTTAAATTTTCTTTTTTTTTATTTTAATTTTTTATGAGACTTAGGAGTAACTATGTGCAGCAATAGTACATCTCAGGATACAGATATACAATCCATATTAACAAAAGGTATTCCGTTTGTGAGGGCACTGTCATTAGGATGCCATAATGTGGGGTGACAAAACAGGAGCATTCTGGATTTTACAGCGTCCCACACTCAGACCAGTTTCTCTGACTGTACCATTCTCCTGCCATGCATGGCATACCCAACCCAGAGGTGATTATATTTAGTTATGGGGGTGCATGGGGAGAAGCCCCCTGCAAAAGATAATGGGTGCTGTAACTTTGTGGTGGTGCAATGGTCACCCTTGTTCATGACGGGCAACATTTTTCTTGTGATCTCATTTACGGCGCTCTTTTTTGATTCGCACCAACATGGGTGAACCATAACAAAAACACAGAACAATAAGTATTGGGAGTAGGTATAAAATTCAAATAAAGTGACACTGCATGACAGAAATGAACAAAAATAGCTATATGCACCAGCCTGTCTAAGCCACAATCATGCTAGTAGATCCCAAAAACAACAAAAGGTCATCTGTTAGTCAAGCCTGTGGGGTTCAGGGCACAAGATGTTGTGAGAAGATACTGTGTCCAACCCTATCACTGGGTACAAAACTGCTCCACAAGGTCATAGATGGAGATAGTGAATCATTCCATGGAATAAATCTCCACTACTATTGTTTGCCAATTATCTACCCATGGGGCACTGCTTGTATCCAAAGCTGGGTGATCACCTTCTTTGCTGCTAATCTATAGACATACGCAAGTGCTCAGTTACTTAAGCAGGATTGACAGTAGCACCATCGATGCACTAATCAGGCTCCCTGAAAGAGACAAGCTCCTCAAACTGTTTGGCAAGTTCTTGCCAGTAAGTTTGAAGCACCAGACAAGACCAGAAAACATGAGAATTGTTGACTGCGATCTGCCCACATTGATGGCAGCATTTGCCATATTCAGGTGGCAAAAAATTCTACCAAAATGCTGAAGTCAGAAAAAATCTGTACTGGCATTTCTATGCAAATTCTCTCTACCTAAGGTAACTTTTAATGCTGGGAGGGCATAGTGAAGCAAAATTTCATATGGCACTGCCATTCCCAGTTCAGTATTTCACTTTGCCAGTATCAGTTTGGTAGAGTCTCCTATAATAAGGTCCTGCAGTGCCCTGTAAAAATTGTTTATCAGTTGTCCTCAGTTTGTACTCTGAATAGCCCTTGTGAGTGGAGTCAGAAATGAAGAGTCTGGATCTGGTAGTCTGGTCCACTCAGCCATTTTATGGAGTAGACAAGTGAAGATCTGCAAGCACTGAAAACATTCCCACCCCATTAGACCATACTGGATTTGCAAATATTCAACCAAAACTATTCATTGACTATCTAGAAATTGAAATATGCAAGCAAGCCCCAGTCATTCCCAGCAGGAGAATGTCTGGTCCATCTGGAAAGGAAGAAATTCTGCATCGGATACCAACATTCTACAAAATTGGAAGACTAAGGAAAACTGGGAAAGATTTTGTAGTTTGAAACAAACTAAGAGGGTACTGGCTGTAAATATGGTGAAGACTGCTAAATGCAGTCACTGGGATGAAGAAGAAAAAGGAAAATGGCCTGCATCATGTAAATCATTAAGAACAACTGCTTCCAGGGAGGGTTAAATTGTGGATGGAGCCAGATATAAACTGTATGATGATGACAGGCCCTAGCATAGCTAACAAAATTTGGGGAATTGACCAACCCATTTGGTGGATAATTGGAGCAAGGAGAAACAAAGTCTCAGATGGTGTCCCACCATATGAATCAGGAAGTAAGTTTATCCCAAGGTAAAAAGTAACAAGAGCAGGGGGAAAAGAGTTTGTAGGAAATAGAGAATACATGAGAGAATGTTCATCTGTATCATCTGTATTCTAGTAAAGAAAGATAGAGGAAGGTGACTCAAATGTGAAATAAATGTCAAGGACTCATAACTGAGGAGCATGAGGTCTCCCAGGTCTTTAGGTATTTGAATCTCAAGATATTTAAATTTAGTGCCTCTCCATTTCAAAGGAAGCTGCCATCTAAAAGTCAAGAAAAGATGGAAATTTAACAGCAGGACCTCTGTCTTCTGAATACTCAGTGAGAAACCAGCCAATTGACAAAAGCGGTCCAAGACAACCCATGCCACTGGAATAACCACCTCAGGGTTTATGACAGATGGAAGAATATCATTCACATACAACTCCCAGTGGATCTCCTCAACTTTGGGGTGGTGCTTTGAATTTTCAAACATTAAAATAAATTAATTGATTATTTAACCAAGAATTTTCAATCTGGGAAATCTTTTCAGTCATCCTTTCCTTGGGGCTTAGTGAGTGAGGGCACCTGAAGTTACATTTAGGACTAGCTACCCCTTGTGCCCAGTACAACGCTTCAGCTCTGTGCAAGTTCTGTTTGTTTCTGTTGGGTAAAATCAGGGTGAAAGGGGTGGTAGTTGGAAAAATGAGGAGGAGAAGGGAATGAGGGAAGGAAAGGGGCAAGAGGTGAGAAGGGGAAGGGGAAGTGGGTTAGAAGCAAATGCAGGCATAAACATTGTGTTGTCACAGATATCATCCAGGACTATGCTCCATGGATTGGGGCTAAAAGAATTGCCCCAACACTGACAGATTTTAATTTAAAGCAAGGAGTAGTAATTAGACCCACAGAGAAGACCAGAGGATGAGGTAGCACAAAATGGCACATGGTATCTTCCAGTGCTATCAGACTGGCACCTTAAATAAACAAACAAAAAAAAAGACTTTTAAAAAATGAAAAGAATAAAAACCATGCTATTGTTCCTCAACAAAATATTTTTGAGTTTCACCAAATTTAAGAAAATGGGTCTTAATTCTATACTTGCTTGAGTTTTTCAGGTTATCCATGGATCACTTAATGACTTTCTATTTGAAACATGCTTCAGTTAACCAGGACTTAGATTAACAGTCTGTCACTCACTCTCTACAGTTTAATGTGGCACGAGGTGTAGCCTCATGACTTGAGTGATTTGTCATTAGCTAATAGGGCCTCTGAGGGATGTCTTTTATGTTTAAAGAGACACATCTAGTGAGGTTTGGGCAGACAGAACTGTTCAGCTTCACTTCACCGTCCTCTCACCCAGATCTCCTGCTCAGGGTCTCTTATACTAAAGAGACACCCCTCAGAGGCCCTGTTTTGAGAACTGAATATGTGTGAACAAATATAGATTCTGGACGTATATACGTCCACAGTCTTCTAAGGGTTAATCTATGGGTCTCAGAATGATGACAACCAGTCAAACTGCAGCATTTCTAAGATCCTTTTTATAATATGAAAACTCTTGTGAACCTGTTGCTATTACTGAGACTGTATGCTCTATTGCCATATAATGGTTTCCTGTATCATGCGGTAAAGGGTTTAGCGTTGAGGGTTGATTGCCTTTCCTGCAGCGCTTTCAGTGTTTTCATGACCCTTGTTTGGAGGTGAACTTTTTTGGTATGAACAGTGTTCATTTTAATTTGCTAACAGTCACCTTAGGGGTTTTAGAAACGTCCACACTGCATTTAGTAACCAACTCAGGTAGTCCACAATAGCCTCCAGTGACCACCAACTCACTGCATCACACAATATTTTCTGAGTTATTCTCAAAGCCAGGGTTTACTGTACAGAAGTTTGTTCTGATATTGCATGCTGATCGCTGAGCGTCTACAAAGTGGTATGTGAGGTGAGTACAAGTTAGCACTGGCACACTGCAGCTTTAACAAACTGACCAAGAAGCTGGAACTTGCAGCTACATTAATTATAAAACAGAACAGAGGCTGCAAGTCCTCTTGCCCTATCCTGTTTAAAGCAGCAGTGCAACAGAATTGGGGAAAATATTTGACCCAAACTTTTTTCCACTATAGAGGATTCCAGGCATCATCCACCTTTTTTTTCTGGGTGGTAACATTTTCTAGTTCTATCAAAATCTGAGTACTATATTTTATGAATGTTTTAATTTAGTTTTTTTCTTAAGAAAAAAACAAGCTAGGAAAAACAGAGTGCCAGATGGAATCAGGAGATCTCAGTGAATATCACCCCCAGATCAATGGGAACAGTGTTGGGGGTGGGCCCACACAGGCTCCCTGGACCCTAATTTCCAATTAATCCAAAAACAAAGTACTGGCAGATGGCATTGATCCCCAGCCAGACTGGTGAGGATGGACCTTCAGATCAACAGTGAATCCTGGAGGTCTCACTATTCCTCTGGAGGCATTGCCCACATAATATGGAAGTGTTCCCTTTTGCAACCCTTTTGGGAAGACATTATTACATGAAACAGAAATCACACATATGGTGGTACCTGACTCCCCAGAGGTCTGGGCACTGGGGAGCTCCTCCCCAACTTCAGTGGATGTAACAAACATGTCTTGTAACTCATATACCAGTTGATAATGGAGCCAAGAGGCAGATTCTACACTGATGGTGCCAAACATACCCAGCTCTACTTTTCTTTTTCACCCGACCAGGATGGAACTGTCTTGGTCTTTAATAGCTGCCTCACTGAAATCCAGGAGTGGATGGATGCCAGTTGGTTGAAGTTGAACTCTGATAAGACTGAGGTATTGGTTGTGGATCCAGGTTGGGTGGGGGCTCACCCACTGGACTTTTTCTCAGGGGCGTGCCACTCCTGACCTCTGAATGGGTGCGAAACCTTGGGGTAATTTTTGACGAAGGGCTGACCCTGCATTCGCAGGTGTCAGTTGTCATCAAATCCTTGTTTTACCATCTGAGGAATATCTCCAGGATTAAGCACCTTGTTCCATCCCGCGACCTTCCTACTTTGATCCATGCCTTTGTGACCTCGCATTTGGACTATTGCAACTCCCAGTACCTAGGGCTACCAGGGGTGGAAATCTGTTGCCTGCAGCTGGTGCAGAATGCGGCAGCCCGGCTTTTGACAGGATCATCTCAGTCCTGTCATATTTCGCTGGTGCTGTGCGGACTGCACTAGCTGCCAGTTCAGTGGCAGATTACCTTTGAAGTCGATCTTCTGACTTTTAAAGCCCTGCACGGACTGGGCCTGAACCATCTGAAAGAGCTTCTGGTCCCTTACTGCCCAGGGTGATTGCTCCACTCAGCTGACAAGGGGTTGCTAGAGATTCCAAGGGTGTGTTTGAAATCTTCTGGGGCAAGAGCATTTATGTATGCCACCCCAACCCTTTGGAATTCTGTACCCCGTCAGTTACGTGAGTGCATGACCGTGGAGGGGTTTAAGCAAGCACTAAAAACTTTTTTGTGGTACTAAGCGTTTGGCAGTTAATTAATGGATGCTATCAGCTTGATTATACTGTTTGTTGCTGAGATGTTTGTTTGTTGATATTGTGATTTTAATATTGTTAAGGTGCCTTGGTTTTTGAAAGGCACCATACAAATAAAGTTTATTATTATTATCCACAACAATAGAGTGAATGATGATAATGTCCAGATTGACAACAGATCTGTGAGTTTCACATAAGGCTAGGGGAATGGCTACTAAGTATGAGGAAATCTGGGGTCATTGGCTTAACTATCTAGGGGTTCCCAATGCAGTACTCCATCAGGGTAGGTACACAGTGAGGGCAGAGTAGGGTGACATCCCTGCCCAACCTGAAAGAACTTGAAAGGGCTTCAAATAGGCATGGGATAGGCATAAGGGATCAATACAGATGAGTATGACTAGATAGGCCATTGACAGAGCAAAGGCCAATGGCACATTCATAAGGTAGAAAAAGAAATCGGCAGACTGGATGGGCCTCGCGGCCCTTATTTGTTGTCAACTTCTATGTTTCTATGTAACTGTCCCCCAGCTTGGAGTGCCAGGGAGGCATGGTACCCCCACTCTAGGAGCATATGATCCCACTTCTAGAACACAGCCCTGGGAAAGGGAAAACTACCTGGGTAGGTAGGATATAGGAGTGTTATAGGGATATTAGGCCACCAAATGGTCAATTGACATGGTGCAATCTGCATGCAAAGCAACGTTCTGAAGATCTCATATCCAGATGTTTAGGAGTTAGCTTGTCACTCTAGGAATAGTCGATACAGCGGGAGCAGAGTCCTTTTCCTCTATCAGTGTGTAATATTAATAGCTTGCATGACCACATAGGTACACATGGCATAATTTCACAGTTGTTCACATTTGCACATGCCCCATTATTTTTTTTAGCCTTAACACTAGCTATAGAATGCATGGTTATTACAACTAGCACTTGAGGTCCGCATGATACTCAGGCCTCGATTTTGCTGGTATTCAGCTCTTTCCCATCTTTTAACAGATTTTTCTCTTTGTTCCTGTTTACTTTAGAGAGGCATGGAACATAACTGCATGATATGCACATGTATGCTTCAAGTTCTTCCAAAACATCACATTAGTATGAAACATATGCAGTTTCTGTGTTTTTGTCTAAACATTCTGACATTACAGGAACAAAAAACCCCACAGTTTATACAGTACTTGTTAAATGCATTCTTGCTTTAGTGTGTACATCCATGGGATAACCCAGGCTAAGCGTATTAGTAAGAACTGTATAATACCACTGGAAATCAACTTGTACTTGGTGTTACTGGAAACTCAATAAAAAGATGCTACACAAAAAGAAAAAAGAAAAAAATATGACTGTCACATTTAGCTTAGAAACTGTATTTTAGATCTGGCAAGGGTTAGGATTGAGAAAATAAAAAAACACTCATGGTGTGCAGCATAGGAGATACCTAAAAAAGTAGATGTAACAGGTATGCTAATGTTTTTATTTACTGTAGCTGAAACTAGGTTTTTTGGAAAAGCAATTTTTTGTTGCACTGCTGCTTTAAGCATTAAAACAGCTGGATACAGTCCAGCCTGGGCACAAGTGCATGACGCCTCCTATGTCATGGACAATGGGCTTTGTACAAAAGTTGGTGATTGAACTTGGGGGTGCTGTTGGGCGAGCCAAGGATAAGAACAGCCTCGATGAAAAAAGTTAGGAAAGACAAATACTGCATTTCTTTTAACTTTTCATTTTTTCCCTCAAAGAAGCTGTGTTTTTTTTTCAAATACCGCTTCTACTCGTGTTATTGTTTACTCTTTCCTGACATTTTTGTAAACTCAGTTGGCATTTAAGCAACAAAACATAACAAGGTGTGCATTGTTGTTGTACTACAGCTCACCTTAGGTGTATTATGCGGCACAAGGCATTGCCAAGTGCCTTCAACCACCCGAGAAGTGCCATTACCCACAACAAAGTACACCTGGAGTGTATTATTGCAATTATAAAATGGCTCCAAATTTAACAGTAAGTAAAAGTAAAGTTTTAGATTAAAAATAGTTTTTATTGTAATTTTACAATGTATCCTTATAACACAGAGGAAAACTCCCCTTTAACATTCTGGAAGTAGAATTCACCCAGAATAGACGGACACCATGAACTACAAGAATTAAAAATTCTGTTCAGTTCTACTGGTGGTATGATCACCCCACAGACACACATAGACCATAGAGATTTAGTAAAACACTAGAGTGCTAACCATGTGACTTTTCTATTACTCCAATGTTGGTACCAGCAACCATCACTGATAAGGGCTATGAAAAAATATGCACAGGAATTACCACAGACACATTTGGCCCCTCCCCCACTAAAATGTGACCATCAAAAATTCCCATTCATTGAGTGTGGTTTTTTTTTAATAACTTTATTTTTATTATTTTCCATTTGAATGACAATGGTTACATCATATAGTAAATAGACTATTAGTAACCAGCTTTTCAGGACTGAAATCCCTTAATCAAAGAAAGCACCTGCATTCACTTTATTGAGATGTATCATTAGGGGGATACCACCTAACATTACTGTATTACTTAAGAAACACTCCATATTTGCTTCATTAATGAGATGAAGAGCAACATGGCAATTTTGAAAGTCTGAGAATTGTCCAGTAAATAATGTCCAGAAAAACATGCCCCCATAGAGACTTATGGCGCCATGTGTAATCCCTAAAGTTATTCATGCACCTAAAATCCCTACAAGCAGCAATCGTATATCAGAAAATGGTGTACAATACTTTCCCCTCTCCTTTTAGTGTCATCAAGCCAGGATTAAAATCTGCAGTGCTGTAATATTATTCCCCTTTATTGGATCCAAGAAACAGAGAAATGTAAAATAGATATTAACTGTAAGAACATTCCAGAACTAAACTATATGGACCCAGACCAAAAGCAGGTCCAGATTAGCTTTTACATCCAAAGAGCAACATTTAATAAACATTATGAAAAAGTTATTAGAGCACCGAATCATCTTATGGGAAGCTGGACAGTGAAGGAAGCCAGCTAAAAAACAGTCTGGCTGCAAAAACATAGTTTTAAAAGGTAAATGTCTAAGTGCCGACCCACTGGCGCAGAGGCAGGGCATTCATCTGTGATGCTGATGACCCGGGTTTGGGAATGGGCTCAGGACGTCGGAGGGCTGGCCAAGGGAGAAGGATTGAGCATCCTAGGGACTGCTTTCCTTCTCTGGAGGGGGGGTTGTGTGTCCAGCAAGCTACGAACACCTAGCAGAGGCTTGGGGAACTACAGTGCCGGCCCCAGATCAGTGGGGGGTAGGGCAGACACTGGCCATCATTGCACATCCCTGCTCCTGATACAGCTTACAAAAATGTCAGTCCCCAAAGCATGAAGCTCTGTTCTGCCGTCTCCACTGCTTACTGTGTCTGCTGGGTGAGGCCCTGCTCCCCTGGCCCCACCCTGGGGGTAAACCAGGGCAGTTACCACTGACCTTGGGAAGGGGATGCCCACCCTTCAGCCCTACCTGGGGGGGAGCCTGGGCATGGGGAGGCAGTGAGGTTTGGAGCTAAGCCCCTGTGGGGGAATCAGGAGCTGACACAAAAAAAAGGTGAAAGTCTGTGATGATATTGGAACCACCTCTTCACATGGCCCCATGTCTTTGACCTGATCTCCCACCTCCAATCTGTCAGTGGATTCTGCCTCCATTCTAGCTGCACACTTACTAGCTTTCACTTGATCCAAAAATACATGTGCCTTGCCCTGATAGACGCCCTGATAGACTATCCTGAGACATGCCAGGTAGATCATGGACTGGGTCATGCCAGTCTCTCTCAGATGACATTGAACCCCATGAAAGTTTTGCCAGTGTTGCTGCACGGCATAACTCATGTCAGGGAAGATGTGCACTTGACAGTCATCCTGCATGATGAGGCCTGCCCAATGGGCATATGGTAGGATACGATCTCTGATGCCAACTCCCGCCATCATTCCCAATAAAGTCCTGGGTTCTTCAGAGTTCTGGTGTCTGCATTGAGAGGAAATCCATAAACTTTCTGAATGACTGTGATGCTCTCCCCTCCCTCTGTTACTAACTTCTTGGTGAGCCATTTCTGGGCAAACATCACTGAGTGATCCTCCTCACAGCCCTCTGGAAAGCTGATAAGATGTGTATTAGTTAATCTTGTTTGATTTTCTAATGACTCCGGTTTTGCATGCAAATGCTGATTTTTCTTTCACCATTTGTGCTGTGGCAATGGTGGATGCTTCTGTCTACTTACAGACTTTGCTCATATCCCCTTTAAGTCCATCTACTGCCATTTCAAGAACCAGCATGCAACTATCAAAGCTGTCCACTTTCTGGAACAAATCTAAAACTGAGGAGAAGAGCCTTTGGAGCTTCAGACCCAAGGAAGTCAATGTTTCAGCCATGCCCTGTGTGTCTGAATAAGATAGCAAGGTCTGACCTCTTCCTGATCCCTTTTCCTTTTTCTGCTCCACCTGTTGCTTTTTCCTTTCTCAGACTGGACATTTTTATGTGCGTTACATTTACTTGTACATGCACAAGAAACATTTTGTTACACTAAATGGCATTTCAGAGGTGGCATCACTGCCGAATCCATTGCAGCTCTAGATGGAAAGGGTTCGGCAGTCCAGACCAATGACCAGGTACTGTGGTCATGACAGTACTCTCTGCTTGCTGGGCAGAAACTTTGTGCAATTGAAAGGGCCAAAGGCATTCCTACCAGAGGGGCTTCAGTCCTTTCATGCATGTCAGTCAGCAAGCAGTGTCTGTCTATCTATCTATCTATCTATCTATCTATCTATCTATCTATCTATCTATCTATTTATGTGAACCAGGGTGTCCACCCCCAGTACCATTCTTTTTGCCCCTCCCTTCCAGGTTGCCAGCCCATTATGTATTTATTTATTAGTTAATACAGTAGCAGACCAGGGTGCCTACCCCTGGTACCACTTCTCTGGACCCTCTCCCCTTCAGGTCAACCCTTCCCATTCCCCTTATGTAGGTGGTGGCACCATGGTGCCCACCCTCGGTGCTGCCAAACATGAGCCCAACACTGGGGTGTCCAGTCCCCAGTGTCAGAATATCCCTGAAATAAAGAAAACTGTCCCTCAATGTTTTTATTAAGCTATAAAACAGAAAATGGTCCCTCAATCTATCCCCTCACACACACACACCTCACCAACCCCAACCTTCACCTCAGCACCCACCACCTTACACTCTACCACACACACCCCACACACCCTCACTCACCTGAACACATCCCACATCAAAGATTCTGTCTCTAATCATGGGATTTGAACATTTTCACCACCCCTGCTCATGAGGTAGGGTCATAAGAAGGCTATGTTAAAAAATAAAAATCTGTAAAAATGGCAAAGTTATCAGCATATATTGAAATCTTTCTACACTTGCTTGTAACTTTGGTAATTTGTAATATTTTGATCCAAAATTTTCAACATAGTCATGTTTTCACACCACATCATGAATGCGACAGCTGTCATTTTTGAAATCCTGGCCAAAATGTGTTTTCACACCTGTGATGTGGAATGACATTTTGGTGGTGCAGAATGATGTTTTGTTGGAGATTTGAAAATGTTCACCTACCTGGTTCATGAGGTTGGGTAATAAGAAGGCTATGCTGAAAATCTGGTGAATAATTCTGGTAAAATGCCTAGGTTGTGACTGAATGTTACAGTATTTCAATGTTCACTCATAACTTTGCTAATTTTTTTATATTTTGACTCCAAACTTTCAACATAGACATTTTTCCGCACCACCTCATAAATATGACACGTCATTTTTTAAATCCTGGATGAGATGTGTTTTTGCACTTTTGGTGCAAAATGACATTTGGCAAATAAACTACACATGGTACACGTCATGTTTACAAGGTGACTCATAAAACAAGTATCTTGAAAAGTTGGGGTCAAAATAAAAAAAAAATTAAAAATTATATTTGTTTAACAACCTTTGTGTGTAGTGCCAGTCTTTACCTGAGCAGTCATGCTTTGTGATCCCGTTAGGGTTGCCACCTTTGGATAGGGCAAAAACCGGATCCTAAGCTCCGCCCCTAGTCCCACCGGTTTTCATGACTCACCATGCATTGTTCCTCCTAGAAAGCTATTTGTTATATCAGTAAAAGACAACACTTACAGCAGCAGTTCAACAAAAATGTTAAGATACTGTACCATACCTGTTAAAGTTACTTTCCTAGGTTCTTCCTAGTCATCCATTTACTTACGTATTTATTTATTTATTGACATTGGTTTACTAAATAAACATACAGAGATAAAAAAAATATCATTTACAGATATGATCTGGGGGAGACAAGGGAAATACTGTAAATAGCACACAACAGTATACATGGTATATAATACATAAGAAATTGTTTCCTGTAATGTGTACTTTATATTTTTTTTCTGGCTCCATCCCCTGTTCATGTCAGCAGTACTACAGTATTTCAAAGCCAAAGTGACCATACTTTTTTTCTTGAGGAAAAAAATAATTTAAAACATTTAGAAATGCCTACATTCTGTTAAAGATTAACATGTTTACCAGCAAATGAAAGTGGAAGACAACTGGCTCTTTTGCTGTTACAAAAGGTGGGGGCAGCTGTGCTGCTATGACACTTTTAAGATGTAGTGGAAAGGATTAGGTTAAATAAGTGCTAATGGTGTTAATGGCCATACTTTACACCTCCCAGGCTGACTGCTTTCACAAACAAAGGGCTATACTGAAACAGAACTTGTTTGTAAGCTGAACATGCAGCTGAAACAATGAATAATATGACATTTGTTTCAAAAGTATGTGAGCACTCAAAATGGCTCAAAAACCTGACCAGCACAGAATAAAACCGGATTACCTGATAGGGACCCTGAAAACCTGATCATCAGGTAAAAAATCTGACAGGTGGCAACCCTAGATCCCGTGCCGGTGAACTGAGTACAGGGGTGAACTCAGTGAGCCAGCTGGATGGGGTGAGGGTGAGGGTGAGGGAATGGCGCTGTTATGCGACACCCCCCCAGTGAGGGAATGAAAGGTGCAGGGCTCTGTGTATGGGCCTGGGTACCATATAAGGACTACCATTATCCTCTTGGCATAAGGCCCTGCACCTCTCCAGCTGTGGGTGGCAGAGTGCCTTGTGCATTGACTGACAGATGTACTCTGCCCTGTGCATCTATATCCGCAGCCACATGGAAGTGCAGGGTTCAAAGGGCCCTGTACCTCCACAGCCCACCAGACAGCCCCATGAATTTTTCACATTCATCACTGCACTGAAGTGCTGGACCCTTGGATGGAGTCTTCTCTTGGTGCAGGACATCTGCATCTGTGCACTATCAGTACCAAACACCTGCACATCACATACATGCACTCAAATGTTTGGCATTGACAAATGCTTATTAAGAAATCTTTAGTCTCTTTCCATTATCGTGGTTGAAGTCCTGTTTCAAGGTGCCCAAAAGGAGGATTTTAATGGATTTCTGTAGTGACTACAGGAGCTATAAAATCTGCTGCTACTCAGCTTGGGTTCTACAGCATCTCCACAAATTGCGGTGGTTAACATACACAATTTCTAGTGCAAGCACTCTAGTGTTCTGTAAGCTCTCTGTGACAGAGATACACACAACAGAAGGCCTCACATGGAGCCATGGCCTCAATTTCATCTGTGTCAGGGTTGGGTAAGCAACAAATAAGGATAGAATTGGTATTAGTCATGGTCGCCAAAGAAACATTAGAAAACAAAACTGCGAAAGGTATTTCATTTTTTTTATTTATTTTTGTAGGAGGAAAGTCATTAGAGGAAAGAGCATTTTATTATTATATTGATTTTTTTTAATATTAAAGAGTTTTATTTGTTAGGGCTTAGTTGAAGACCTTCAGTGAGTAAAGGTGGCAGCCATGTTTGTGATGGGAATCCTGGATAAGTGAAGTTTTTAATGAATTATCTATGTAATTTAGCTGAATTCCAAATCTCACTGCTTGAACATGTTTCAGCTGCACATTTGTGAGGAATTATAAAATGGTTGAAGAAATCCAAGCCATCTGACTGGCCAAGATCATTACGTGACTGTACTTTTATCACAGCACAGTTGGACACCTTATTTCTCAGTGCAGATGTTTCATTAAATAAGTTTTTTTTTATTTTATGACTATTTTATAAGAGGAATAATACACTTCATGGTGTCCTGTTGTGCTAGATATACAGACTCATCTGGTGATGAAAAGCACTTGGCTACACCTTGTGCATCACAGTGTATCAGATGTGTCTACATATCTCAGCACAACTGGACAATCTAGCATGTATTAAAGAGGACAGGAAATGAGTTCTAATATGCAGCTGTTTATAATGTTACCACTTACAGAAATAATATCCATAAGCCTGAATGATCCATAAGTAACTGTACCTGAATAAAAAGCAATGTGAAAAACAGTATTTTGCATTGTTTTGATTTTTTGGGCAGCATTCTGTTACAGTTCTTTTTACGGAACCAGTGATCTGGAGTTTAAACTATATCACTGTTTGAGCAAAGAACAAAATAATGGTTCTGATAGGACAATAGCTCACATTTAGCATTCTGTACTCAAACCATGACATAGTAAACATTCCAAATTACTGGTTCCATGAACAGAACTGTGTAGAATGTTGTCCATAAAAGGAAAACAACTGAAAACACAAATTTTCACATCAGTGTTTATTAAGATACAGTTAAATATGGCTCATTTGGAGGCATGTTTATCACTTCTATTAGTAGGAACATTACAAACTGTTGCCAATTAGCACCCATTTCATGTCCTCTTTAATTCTAACATAAAATATGGGTCTCAAAACTAATTTAGCCAGTCAGGAAGCAGCAAATTTCAAACCTGTTTTGTAATTAACACATTGCTGGCAATTACCATTTTGAATTGTATGATATAGTTCATGTCCCCTTTGAACCATGGAGGTCTATATTAGAACACATGCACATTGTGACCACAATCCAAGAGCTTTACAAGGACATAGATTATATTATACAGTTCTAAAATGGGCTCTAGCACGAGAATACAAGTCAGAAACATGCAATGCATTAACTAAAAGGCAAATAAAAATGCAACAATAACAAAATTTGAATGAATATTTGAAACACAACTTCTACAAAAAGTGCAGGGGTCAGTAAAACAGTGGATCCCCTGCTCTGAGCTAACAGAGGATTGTGGGATAAGTCAGTCCTCCAAGTATGGAAAGGCAGAAAAAAACTATTGCGCACACTACACCATAATGTGTAATTAAAGTCTTTAATTGCAGAAAGCCAGACTGTCTACAGACTGTCTTCCTTACGTATTACCCTGAATACAGGGCTTCATAAGTGTCAGTTTTCAGTGTCAGTGGCTCAGTAGGTAGCACACTCGCCTCTCAGGCCAGGAGATTAGAGGGCTGTGGGTTCAGTTCCCACATCTGGCACTTGGGTTAATATTCCAGTACTGACACTGTAGTGCAGCATGAGAGGGGTGCTGCACTTCTGAGGTGCCGTCTTTTGGATGAGACGTTAAACCGAGGTCCCATCTGCCTGGATTGGTGGTAGTTCAGGTGGATGTTAAAGATCCCATGGCACTTATCAAAAAAGAGTAGGGGAATTTCCCCAGTGTCTTGGCCAAATTTCCCTCATTAACTGAAAATACCACCAACAGTTTAATCTGGTTCAAAGTCAGTTGGCATTCATCTGTATCCCTTCCCCCGGGTCGTGCCTGAAAGTAGGCAGGATTTGTCTAGTGCACTTACCTGGTCAACAAAAAATAAATAAAATAAGCATTGTCCTCCAAACATACACTGGGCCTCCCAACCCTGTGTGCCATCTCTTAGTGCTAGGGGCAACAGGACCATCTGGGCTCCTCAAGACTCCAGGGAGGCCATGTTGAAGAGGTGCATAGACGCTACCATTTGGCATAGTGTCTGAACACTGCCCCAGTCCTCCACATTGTGCAGCATGTGCTATGGGTTGTATAGTTAGCAACACTGACTCGACTGTCCATGTGCAGGCAGAGACTGGGTCAGGGCTAGCTTCTTTGAAGGGCTTAACATGTGCTGGGGATGTGCATAGGATTCTACTTTTGCAGAGAGGGGCTTAAGCACTCACAAAGCCTCCTAAGGCACCGCTGTGCTGGTGCATAAGGCCTTGGGGCACTTTCATGGCTTGGATCTTAGTCAGTCAAAGGGATGTTCATGACTTCCAGTACCCCACCCCCCAACCCACATTCTAGGCTAACATGGAATCCCAAACATCTAAAGAACTCTAGAGCCACAGTCCCTTGAATATAAGAAATGAGAGGGAGGAGTCTGTTCCATTAAAACCCAACTAGGTGCAACAAATGAATAGTAACAATACCCATTCACCAAATAGATTTGTTAAGCCTCCCTTTTTATTCCATAATAAGGCACTCACATGTATCCATTAACATTTCATACTAAGCCACTTCTTCAGTATAGGTGGATGGTCTTGTTAATCTTTTAAATATGGTACTGGGTCATAATCTCGCACGCTTAGTGGTGTATGACATTATGGCTTACCCGGTACAGCTCTGCGCCAGTGGACAAATAGTGCAATACCACATATACTGCTGTACATGGTATTGCACCATTCTCACTCTCCCAAGCAGAGGATAAGACCTCTGCAGGGAGTGGGTTCTACCGACCAGCTGCTGTGGCTCAACGGACTGAGCCACAGCAGCAGGGAACCCAGGCAGTGCTTCTGGGACAGGGTTTGATTCCTGGTCCCAGAAACTTTTATTTTTACAACTTTGTGCACTCCCTGACTTGAACTCCCCACCCCAGAGTTGAGAATCTATAGTGGGGGGGGGTTGGGAGGCAGAGCCCCCCACAGAAAAAAGAGATATGCCACATGGCAAGAATCGCGCTGTATAATGTTATGACCCCATGCCTTTAAATATATATCCTGGGCAGAAACGCAGCTACACCTCATGCCTAAGAATCACCCTAGGCATGCGTTACTCCCTCATAACCATGCCCTTTCATGCATTCTGGGGTGTAGCCAGACAATAAAAATGTGTACACCGAAACCATACTGTTACCCCATCTGGCACTATAAACACAACTTTTGTACAACATGGCACTGGTTGTTTCCCCCGCTTGTGCACTGATAAATACAGTTGCCACACATTGCTCCCTCAGACACCCATGTATTACTTCAGAGTCTGTGTGTTGTATGGTCCCTGGGATGCAGGCAATCTCAATGGCCAACCCTTCTAGTTTTGACTCTATGAATGAATGCACACAGACATACCATTAATATGAAGATGACTGACAAACCAGTGGGGTGACACTTCTCTCAGAATGACCATTCAATCTCAGACATGTCAGTAATGGCCTTAAAAGGTGTTTTAAAAATACACAACAGAGACAGACTTTTGAGATTAAGCTAATTTTACTTCTCAATATGGTAGCAGGTGGCATGAATATTGATTTGGGTTTCATGACACATTACCCTACTTAAACTTACCCAGACTTTTACTTTATAGGATAGACTTGTAACAGGACTTCAGTGTGTTGTTGTTTTGTTTTGCTTTTATTTTCATGGAGCCCTTTTTAACTAGTTATCAATATGTTGGCTTCTCACCAAATATACGTGTGTGGGGGGCGTTGGGAAGATTGGGTGATCTTGGGTGAGTGTGTATGAGGGGGAGTTAAGTGAGTGTGTGTGTGTGCGGGGGGTACTTTTGCATGTGTTTTTTTGGGTGTTGGAGGATGGTGGTTTTTTTTCTGTTTTTCTTTTTTGGGGGGAAGGGACTGTGTGTGGGAGAGAGGTTGTGTTCACATATTTAGGTAGGCTTATATTAAGGTACATGTCATAATTATGCTACAGGGTATTAGGACTCTTGGTTCACATACATAGTGAAGATACACTTCTTTTCTAGTTATCTTTTCCTGGGGGGGTTAATTCCATTGGGAGTTTATACAGATTCCTAAGACTGTTTCTGTCCATATAGTTAATTGATTATATACTGACTCATTATTGAACTTTGAACATTTTAAGATGCATGAATTCATTTTCTAGGTGGTCCTTGAGAGATTTATTTTTTTATTTGGCAATAATACTGACAATTGATATCTTGTAGAAAATATTGTTACAGCACTGTAGATTTTAATGTTTATGGAGTGTGTTAACTAGCTGAGTGTATAGTTCAGAAAATATCACCAGATAAGTTTAATTCTGTATGAATGTTTTAAACAGTTGTTCATACAAGGTACATTTTTCTTATTCCCCTCTTATTTCTATACATACGTTTCTGTTGTACATTTTTTTTTCATACAATACTATCACGTTTTAACTTGGACATTTGTGGTATTAATTCTGAAGGTCTTGCTTTTAATTTTGAATGTATTCTAATACACACTCATTCTTTATTAATTTCAGTTAGAGGCCTTGTCCGCTTGAGTGCTTAGCTTATCTAATGGATGTCATTGAAAAGATTCTCAGGAATACCAGGCTAATGGAATGCTATTCATTCCATTTGAAATTGTGATTTTTTTGAAATTGGTACTTTTAACCAATGAAAATGTTTCCTTATTTTTTTTATGTTTGATCTGGGTGTTAATAGAATGTGACTCTCTGAACAATTGTCATAAGTCTCCGAGGAAGGACTTGGTTGGTCCAAAAGCTTAGACATTGTTTTCTTTTTGTATCATCTATTTTGGTCCAATAAAAGATATCGAACCATCTGCTTCTGGATCTTTTCTTATAAGGACCAGTACGGCAACTAATCTATTTCTGAATGAATGAAATTAAGGAAGGGATCAGTTGGTTTAGCATTTTGTTTCATGGAATAATTGTAGCAGTGCAGAGCTTTGTTGTCCCCTCCCCCACCCCAAAATAAAATTATACACAATGGAGTACATGAAGTATGTCTGCTTATACCCATGATGTGTTATCCCTCACATGTACTTGTTCACAGTAATTAATTTCAGGCACATTTAAATCACAAGTCCCTGCAAATTCTAAACCTACTGTTGTGAATGGGGTAATAAAGGACAGACAGTAAGGATAAGACCATCAAAATTTCTGTCTAAATGGAAGGGTATACAGTGAGGTAAAAGGGGATCCATGGCTGTTATGGGGTGCAGTAATGCAATAACAGCATTAGGCTGATGTGGATGCAGTTTAGGTAGACACAGAGCACTCACTAGACCTAGATCTTTTTCTGCCTTAAATTTGTTCTCTGGGTCTGGGATGGATTTTCAAAGAACCACTAGAATGCCTCAAGTTGCAGTGATTTAGAGGCTTCACCGCATCCCAGCTGCATCAGGGACCCTGCATCATATTCAGTAAAAAGCAGGGTCCCTGCACCAGAAATCCGGGATTTTCCGCAACCGCAGGCATGTGCCAAAGCAAGTGGCACACCTGCGGGTAATGCCGCAGGGATCCTTCTGCTCCCCCACTGGCACAACTGAAGAGGTGCCGGGATGGCTGGGGGTGGGGGACACACACACAGGCCTGGCCAGTGGAGTACTGGGGAGGCATGGGCATGGGGGGGCATATTGGCATTTGGATAAGGGTTGGATAATCAAAGCAGTTGCACCCAGAGGGGGTGCTGAATATGGCATATTACTTCCATGGACACAGAATGGTGAATGAGGTGGTATGGCAACACACTAGTGCCATAGCCTCATGTTGGCACAGCCCTAGCAGCAGTCCCCAGGGCCATGCCACCCTAGGGCCGTGGCACTGTGTGTCGCTATACCCCCCTCATTCACCGTTCTGTGTAGGTGCAAGTAATGTGCCATATTCAGCACCTTTCTAGGTGTGACTGCTTTGATTTGATTGTCCACCCCTTACCCAATCACCAGTATGCCACCCCATGCCCAAGCTGCACCCCTACATGCCTGTTA
Source organism: Neoceratodus forsteri (assembly GCA_016271365.2). Lineage (NCBI taxonomy): Eukaryota > Metazoa > Chordata > Ceratodontiformes > Ceratodontidae > Neoceratodus > Neoceratodus forsteri. The sequence continues at coordinate 199,244,765 of JADMNL010000025.1, forward strand.
CAACCCTCTAAACAACACTTGCCACAGTGTCTGCAGTAGCACAAGGTGCTTAGACCAGGTTTTTGCTGGTGTATCTCATGCCCCTTGCTGCAGCCATGGTGGGGTTTCTTGCATCCCAACACAGGGGGTATTGCAGCCCCACTGTGGTGCAAGCCCACTTGTGGCATGACACACCCTCAGTTTGGCTGCAAGGATGGCACAGCACTACAAGGACACAGTGGCTCCTGATTCAGATGCAGACTGTGTTCCTGAATTGCGGATGCTGCATCTTTTGACACAAGGCACAAGCTGTGTCACAATTGTTTGAAGCAAGAACCTTGCATCCATTGTAGGGCTTTGAAAATCCCAATGTCTGTTTTTATGTTTTTCTATAACACACTTGTGAGTCATTTTAATATTTGCAAAACATACTAACTCTAGTAAGAATGATGAAGAATGGAGATCCATTTCACTACATTTACACTTATCTTAAAAGAAAACTGGGCTTTTTTGAGAATAGATCTGGATACTTCCAGGCCAGCCTACTGTCTCTGCAGGAGATGCACAAGACTTTTCTGAGGGAGTGGCCTGTTTCAGTATTAGCTATTCAAAGTTCAACCAACCAACCAACCCACCAGTTTTAGGAAACATTAACTGTTTTCTTTATTTTAAAGGTGTGATATAAAATCTCAGATTGTGCGTGTTGCCCACCAATAGGAACAATCTGCAATTTTATATCACACTTTAAAAATAAAGAAATCTGTTTATTTTTCCAAAAAATGGTGAATTAGTCTGTCATTCCAATGAAACTTTTCACTGAACTCCCACCCCAAAGCCTAACCCCTGATTTGACTTCTTGTCAAAAAAAAAACCAAAATGATTTTTTAAGTACCTTTGGTAAGATTTCATCTTGGAAAAAGTTCAAACATGAAACACGGCCAGTGCTGTGTGTCATCATCTGGTGCTTCCCTGAAGCACAGGTGGGCGTAGCACATATTTTTTTAAAGATTACTGGAAATATAAAGTGTACGTTATGATTTTTTCACTGCTGAGGTATATGAAAATGCTTTTTATCTTAAAACAATAATACTGAGATGTACCACTAAACTGCTTTTGTTACTGGTGTACCTGCCCTATTTACTCTGAGCTCTCAGAACCCCAATATTCTGTGGATAACAGATTAATGTCATCTTATTCTTAAAATTCACCAAACATTGTAGCCAAATATCTACAACCTCAAATAGACTCCTTCAAAACATAAATAGACCTCTTCAAAACATAAATAGAACATTTATATCCAGAAGTGAACAGTGTATCATTCCAGTCTACAAAACACATATCAGACCACATTTAGATTATTGTTTGCAGCTATGGCACCCCAGAGGATATTAACTGGATTGAGAGAGTACAGAGAAGGATGATAAGGATGGTACCAATGTTGAGTATTATGCTATATGAGGAGAAGACTAAACCAACTCCGATTGTTTACCTTGGAAGAGAGGAGGATGGGGGGAGACCTACTGTAAATGTATGAAATTATGAACCACTTGAACTTAAAATGAATCTTAGATCTCAGAACCAACAGATTAAGCTGGATATAGAAGTAATAGAAGGGGTACTTTCACGCAGTACTTACGTAGACTATGGAACAATCCATGTAAGGAAATTGTAGAATCTAATATACTACTAAAATTCAAAATCCGACCACCATATCATGGGTCAAAAGGGTGACTGTTGGACCAGCTAGTCCCCTCCTGGCTAACTACGCAGTATATCACTCAGTATGTTTTTTCTTCTAAAACAAAAAATTATATTAAACACCTTGGTACGTAAGAGCTAAGAAACAAATGCAGAGAGGCATTCTATGGCTTTTCTCAGCTCAGGCCATAGGAAGAAACTGCTGTGCATTTACAATAGCACTTAACAACTGCTGAATATTTTAACTCCTCAGTCAGGAAATGTAGCAGAGGAGCCAAAGTGATATGCAGTCAGGACAGCTTACGTTTACCTTCGTACAACACTTTTGGTCTTCAAACCTCCTAAAATGGTTTAGAAATAGTGATTGTAAATGCATGGGTCTTATCCTTCTGTGTGATATTATGGTTACCGTATGTGATTGAGTGAGTATTGTTTATGGAAACTCATACACTTCCAGATGCTGTTATACCACACTAGTGATGTCAGAATGCTGTTTTAACAGTAACTAGTGTATGGCACTTCTCTGGTACAATGGTATAGAATTTCATGTCTGTTAAGATTCTCCATGCTTCCCTACACTGCAGATTCCTCCTAGCGAAGATTAACAGCAAGACTGAAAACACCCCAAGTGAACTCTTTGTTAAAAAGTGAACTACTAGAAATGCTGCCAGTTCATGTACTGTAGTCTTATCCTATTGTTTGCTGTTTTTAAGTTTATTTGACCACAGTTTAAGACAGAATTAGAAAAAAGGTAAATAAATTAAAACAACCATATACTATAAAAAATATTGTATGGGCAACCATACACAACAAGGCTGATGGTTCCATCACAGGGAAGGATGACATCATAGAGACCTCTCGAGCTTCACTGTCAAGATCTGTGATCTCATCTCATCCCTTGATAGAAACAGAGCCTTGTTGTGTTTGGTTGTCCATACATTATTGTACATATCTCACTGCCACCCTTTATGTATCTCCAATATCAGTTTTGTTTTTCATTATGTTAATTTAATAAAAAATTCCCTCCAACTTGTGCCCCCTCTCCCCCACTCTGACAGTTGTGACAGGCATGGCTGTACCCTGCTACTGACTGGGAGGGGTGGGTGAGTAATTGCATTCACAGCAAACGACAATACCATTCTATCACTGGCCACAGAACGGCATGAATGCCAAGTGGCTCATGCTGCTCTTCCATAGAGTTGAGTGCCCCACCGTCATAACAAGCATGGCTCCAAGTCAGCCCAAGACTGATTCCCGATGTGTTTTGTCTTTTTTTCTAATTGACGTTATGTCAATAAGAAGTATTCATTCTAAGACAGACAGTAGGAATTTCAGGCTTTTCTTAGACATTTCTTCACAAAGGTGAGGTGGACTCACACTCCAAATGTAGTAAAAAATATTTTTTTATCAATATTAACAGTGCAAAGCTACCTATGAACAAAATAGATCAGTGTTTCATGGTCCCCACGCTACTTTCTCAAGGCCTGCAGTGGACTGCTAGGTCAGCTTTTCTATGTATCACCATCTATTGGGTTGGATGCTCACTGGCACAGTAGTGAGTGAGACATCATGCATTGCAGAGTACTCTAGGAGGATGACATCTATGTCCCTTTGCGATGAGGCAATGCAAGTCTTTTAGGTTTTAGCAGGAATGAGAATCAAATCCTATAGATGGTGCTACATAAAATAGATGACCAAGTAGACCACCGTGGGCCTTGAGAAAGTGACTCGGGGCAACGGAGTGTTGGTCTATTTTTTCATAGGTGGCTTTGCACTGATAATATTAATTAAAATATTTTTTACTACATTAGGAGTGTGAGTCCATCTCACCTTTACAAATAATTGTTTACTGTAGTGCTACTAGAGGCCTGACTCCTTTGAATTATTTGGCTTGCAATAGACCCTGTTCATTGAGATCTAGAAGACATCTGATATCCAGCCCCCCCCCCATAAAACTATTTTGCTTGGACGTGAAACATGTGACTGTTACTGTCCTATATTGTGCCACCATAAAACACTGTATTTATGAGCTTCTGGTTTCTTCTCTTACACAGATGGTATGCTGGCAGAATCTCCAGACTAGTGGCTGAAGACACTCTATTAAAACGTGGATATTTAGGAGCCTTCCTGATCAGAGAAAGTGAAAGTTCACCCGGAGATTTCTCCATATCTGTGAAGTAAGTCTTCTCCCAGGCTACTTGGATTACCTTCTACTCCAGTTCTCCAGCTATCACCCAGACCCTTTGAGCATCTCTGGACCTACCTTAGCTACTGCTTACAACCATACCAATACCACCCCACCCCTAGTGAGCCTAATACCCTGCAGGATCCAGTGTGGTGTTGGGGATTCTCCAGAGATGTAATTGAATCACTGGAATGTAGGGGAAGAATGGGGCCAACACCGTAATTTTTTTCCTTGCCAGCACTACAAGATTTCTCCCACCTGACACCCATTCCTCACAGTCACTCCCCCCTTTCATACTGGCTGTGCTCACACCAGCCTTTTGGGGATGGTTGATATTACAAAGTCAGCCATCATGTCAGTGCTAGTCCAGCACCCCACTAATTGAAGTAGTTGCACAGTAGAGTGAATAATTCCCACCCCTTTGGAGTTTGAGCAACTACCTGTATAGCACACTCTAGACTCCCCTGATCCTGCATGGGAGACAGGCAGCCAGGAACCCTGGTAGTGGGTTGTGCTACCTTCAGTGCCACTGGTCCGAGCAAGTGCCCTAATTTTGAAAACGCATCCCAATTTATAAAGTGACACCTTTGCACTGGACCCCTTGATGACTACAAATGCATCATATTATCTGGTGTCCAAGCTTGGTTTGCTGCTGATCATTCTCGAGCACCTAAACATAGCAGCTAGTTGATCACTCACAAATAGTTTTTGGTATCCTAATGGTTTGACAAAGCTCCATTCTTAAGCAGTGATAAACCTGGAATGACAAATGTGATAATGGCTGTAATGCAGATATGCTTTAAAAAAACATGTGTTTTGTAGATATTTCCCTTTTTGGATGCAGGTTGATTCATGCAGATAAGGACAGAAATAAAAACACAAAATCTTCAAGATTTCAAGAACACTGTATGATGGGACAGTCTAGTGGTGTAGTAGCAGGGCATTGCACTCATGGCCCCTTGAAATCCATAGAACTTGCATCATGACATGGAATATGCTGTATGCAAGCAATAATACCCTTCAGGGTGGGTGATATTGGGCAATACTGGACCGCCGAGGGTCGTAATGAGGCCCGACGCTGCAGGCGGAGGGCCTTATAGCCCCTGGAAGGTCCGGTATTGCCAATACCACCCACCCTGGAGGGTATTATTGCGCTTAGAAAATGGGCTTAATTTATTTTTTTTAAATAAATATTTCATTAGAAAAAAACATAATAAAATATTAATACAAATTGTCAGAAAAAGCAGTTTCTGTAAAATAGTCCCTTAAGTTTAGTAAGGTTAAACTGCCACTTGAGGGAGCCTTTGTTTATAAGACTCTGTTTTTTACCTGTCTAGTGTCTCTCTTGATTCTGAATAGTTTTCAGGTAACCTCTTTCACCCCATGATTTTACTGATATCACCAGCACACACACACCGTTTGTTCTTTTTTTTTAATTTTATTGACTTGTCTCTCTTAAAGTTTTACATTGTTTGTCAGCAGGAGAATGAGGGCAAACGTGGGAGTAGCGCAAGGCTAGCGCTGCCTGTGACACCCACGGCTATGGTCGCAGTACTTAAAACTTTTTGTGTCACCTGTTACATGACTGAGGCAGGTGGTGGGTTTGTTCACTCATAATGGCTGTTTCTTATAGTGCAGTCAGGGAAACTGATAATGATCAGGTTGGGAGATCTAAAGGAACTGCTCAGTCAAAGTGGTCACAGTCCACTGTAAGGTAGGCAAGGGTGTAGACAGGCATACTTACTGTACACATTTGAGTACAGTTTTGTTGAGTGCCTGTCACAAACCATATGCCTTTCTGTTAGCATTTTCATTCTAATCTGTAGTATTTGGGTTAGAGTAGGCCACTGAGGAGTGTCTCTGTTCAAACTTCTGCTGTTTAGGAGACAGATACATGTATAACTTGTTTAGAGATTAGAAGAATCATCTGACAACAATCTGACTTGTTTTGAAGGGGGTACCATTTAGAGAGGATGTGTAAATTTTTTCATTGGGGTTGCAACTGTTGGAGACTGTGGGTGGGATATTCAGAAGGGTTGCGCATGGCACAACACAGTTGCACCATGCGCAACCCACTGATGCGCCCTGGCGTGATATTCAAAAGGGCAATGTGCCTGGCACAAATCCCGATGCGCCGGAGCGCATCAGTAATGTATGCGGCGCAAGTAGAGAGGGGGGCGTTCCTATGCATGCTCCGCACATCCCGATATTCAGTCCAGGATGTGCTGAGCCCATGCAGGCACAACCTCTACTTGCGCTGCACACAGTTGATCAAAAAAAAAAGGAGCAGCAGCTGGCCACCCATAGGTGAGCTGCCATATAGCAGGGCGCAACACGGCAGCTGCCAGCTGTGGGTGGCCACCTGAGCTCCGGCGGCACCTTCGTGGTAGCACCCCCCCATGCCCGATCGTGGGCATCAGTATTGTAATAAAGGTCCTACATCCCTGGTGGTCTAGTGGACCGCTCCCAGCCTGATCGCGGGCATGTGTACTAATATTAAAATGTCCAATATCCCTGGCGGTCCAGTGGACTGCTCACAGCCCGATCGCGGGCGTCAGTAATAAAATATGACAAATCAATCCATCCATGGTGGTCCAGCGGTACCCCCCCTCCCCACCTGCCCACTGAGCCCCACCATCCCGCTCCCCCCCAGTCAGCAGCGGGCAGCAGCTCCCTATATGCCGCCCCGCCGCCCGCCGACTGACTCCATGTGGTAGGGCTGTCGCCCATTGGTCCTGGCCGGAGCCAATGGGCGTGTAGCCCATACCATATTACACAGACCAGATATGTGAATGGATCCATTCACATTTCTGGACTGTGTAGTACGGTACGGGCTGCACACCCATTGGCTCACGCTGTGGACCAATGGGCATACAGCCCTACCATACGGAGTCAGTCGGCGGGCGGCAGGATAGCATGCAGGTGGGGAGCTGCCGCCTGCCGCTGACCAGGGGGGGAGAGGGGTGGTGGGGCTCAGTGGAGCAGGAGGGGGGTACCGCTGGACCACCAGGGATGGATTGGTTTGTCATATTTTATTACTGATGCCTGCAATCGGGCTGCGAGCGGTCCACTGGACCACCAGGGATTGTGGACCTTTCATTTTATTACATATGCCAGTGATCGGGCTGGGGAGCAGTCCACTGGACCACCAGGGAATGTGGACCTTTCATTTTATTACATATTCCCGGATCGGGCTGGGAGCGGTTCACTGGACCATCAGGGATTGTAGACCTTTCATTTTATTACATATGCCCGTGATCGGGCTGGGAACAGTTCACTGGACTACCAGGGATTGTGGACCTTTCATTATTTTACATATGCCCCGATCGGGCGGTGGGGCACTTTGCCGCTTGTGCAGGGGTGTAGGTCCCCGACGGCTGCAGCCTGGCAGGGCGCCAGGTGCAAGTCGCTGGGGATCTGCGCACCTCCATGCAAATGGGGCCATAATGACATGCAAATGGCCCCATTTGCGCCTTGTATGCATTATGGCCCCATTTACATGTGCACTTTTGAATATCGCGGTTGATGCGGCTATCGCAATGGCACTTGCACTACCGCATCCCCCTGCTCCTCTCTGGCCACTTGCGCTGGTGCAGTGCTACTGCGCCATGCACAATGCGGGTGGCCATGGAGCAGCACCATTAAATATCACTCTGTCAGCGCCCTTGCACATCCCAGTTGTGCTGTGCCCAGGCTTGCGCCACAGCCTGGCGCAGTCTGAATATCCCACCCCGTGTGTACAAAATGTAAATATCTGGCTACACCCCTGAAGGCACAATAAGTGATGCTGATCTGTGCAGAGAAATGGTTTTGCTTGGAAAGGGGTGGACAGAAATGTTTGTAGGTTTGTTCGTATGGTAATACAGGGTGTGTGAGAGACGACTTTTATCTGGCAGGGGGCGGGCATCTGGTTTAAATTTACATTTGGCACAGTGGACTACAGATGACTGAGCAGTGGAGCTGGGTAGTAGTACACGGTATTGGGGGACATTAGAAATGGACGTTTTTGGTTTTTTTTTTAAATATGCTCCATATCAGAAGCAGCACTGTTGATCACTGTGGTGTGGTGCAGTTCAGCTATAAAAGTTATTATTTTTGAAAGACAAACTACTGTTTCATTTTAGGGGAGAGAGTGAGCAGGTACGTGCAGGAGGGAGGAGTGAGAGTGCCGTTCGTGCTTGTATAAAAAAAAAAAAATGATGGGGGCACGGAGAACAGGGTATTGTGAAGAAAGAAAGAAAAAAATGTTGTATACACAAGTATGATGTGTGGTTTTTTTGTGGCAGTTAATTATGGAGCATTGAGGGTCAGTATGTCTCGCTTAGCGAGACAAAAAAATGGCAGACATTTGAAAACAAAATGAGGGGGTTTTAGCCAATTAGAGACCAGGCTGGGCAGCAGGATTCTGGTGATGGGGTTGGCTGGGCTGGTACTTTTTAATAGCTGGGCATCTGTTGTCTGATAGATGCCCAGCTAGAGAAGTCCCTCAGCCAATCAGAAGCATGAAATATTTGTACCCATTTTCTAAGTAGTGCTATGGAATTCAGTGCTTCTGGTGATTCCTCATTCAAATATACAGTTTTTCCATGCTGCCTGGGTCCCATTGGCTCCTTGTTTATTGTGAAACCCCTCCTCCGTGCTTAGCTTGTGATGTTATAGGATATCACATAATAATTTAACCAATGGCAGGACTATATTCAACCACAGAAATGAATAAATGATGCCACAGGAATGAACAGATGCTTCCACAGAGAAGCCTAGGGGCCCTTAAGCAGAAACCATGACTCAGATGCAATGGAAAGCTAGAGGCCCTGATTGCACAGCCACCTGGGAGAACAGAGTTCATGAGTGAGCCCCAGAATCTCACAGTGAGACTGTCCGGGATCCAGTGCATCACGAAGGTGAGAAGTCTGTCCTTTGGAGAGGAAGGGCACTGACTGCCCAGCATTTATATATCCCCTGTTTGCAGACCCTGAAGTAGAACTGGCATGAACTACAAAGTCAGTCCCTTGCCTGCCCTCCTGGCAGAGGAAGGGTATGGATATGATGATCCTTATCATCGGGTGGTGGACAGGAGAAACCATGGTGGTGGGAGAGTAAAAACACATATTACTTTTGAGGTATGTAGACATTATAGGGCATAATTACATTACAATAGGTCAAGGGGAAGAGTAGGGCAAAACTGGACAGAGTAGAAGGGCCAAAGATCTTTTTCTGCTGACATTGTCTATACTTCTATGAAGCTGATTATGGTTTGATAGTTTACATGGGTGCGACTGACAGTATGCTATCAAGGGTGAGGGTAACCCTTAACAAGATATGTCGTTTTGTATTAAAGGGCAACTGTTTCTAGTTGAAAATACTCATTTTATGATTGCTTACCTTCTGTAAAATTCATTTATGTTGCTGCTTGTTTTACCTGCTTCCTTTTTAGTAGAACCAAAATGCATGCTAATGGCGTAATTATACCCAGCCTTGTTTTGTTTCAAATCCATTATCTACTCTTATTGTATACCCGCTGAACATTAGGAACACCCCCAAACAGTACAGCCACTCATGATGCAATAGTCCTGTCTCCTTCTGCTGCATAATGAGTGGCTAGACTGTGTCGGGGGTGTTTTCAAGCCCAGGAAACATGCAGTGGTATTTGATTAAGAATTGTAAGCATGTTTTTATGCGGTAACACTAGTATGGTGAGCAGTCTGTGAAGGTGTGGGATGACAGATGGACAAATAGTCAGGCAAAGAGTTTTGCATGCTGAGCATGATATTTATTTATCAGAAATCTGTACAAAAAGAAAAATAACTTTCTTTCAAGAAAATAAATCAAATATAAATGCTGAAACACAACAGTACTTCCAGAAACAATCTTTCTTCAGGTTTTTCTCAGTTCAATCACTTTATCCAAGGCTTGAAAACTCACATGCCCTCTTTCTTTTCAGGTCAGTATCCCTCTGACCATCGATCTACATTAGCTCAGGAAGCCTAGCCTTTTATACCCGCCCCCAGCATATCATGTGACCTACCCCAGTTTCCAGAATCAAATATCTTTATTTCTACAGTCTTTTCACTTTTGTAATGCTGGTAATCATTCTAAACAACATACAAAACTTTTTTATCATCTGTTTATCATCTATTTATGTGCCTCACTTCTCCCTGGCCCCATTGAGGCCACCCCCTTCCCAGCTCCTGGTGACCCGGGACTTACCTGCCGCCGTCTTATTTCTGTGGCAGGAGCCCAGTCACTGGTAGGAGCCTTCAAGGAGCTGGCCATCATCCGGTTGAGAAAGTATTTTCCCTTTTTTCTTCCCCTTATGCCTGGGGCCCCAGACGAAGAGGCACATGCGCGTGGAGGCACACATGCATCCTGCTGCCCCAGTAACAGCCCCTTCCTCCCTCCTGGCCTAATGCCTGGCTCCTTCTCAGCCTGCTCTGCCCCTTAACCTCCACCACTAAGCAGCCAAGAGCCAAGGGAAACCCATATCCCTCCCCAGAGAGAAGAGCTGCTTCTCAGCAGCTTGATCAAGCTCTGCACACACACCCCCCCCCCACTGACCTCCAGCAGCCCGCACTCACTCCTGAACATGGGTTACCAGCATGGTGCAAGGTAAGGTGTCCAGCATCTCAGCCCTCTGCACCACCGGGCCGGCTAGGATACAACAGTTTTACTAATGTTAAATGAGAGTAAGTTAGCTCTCCTGTAAAAAGTTAATACATGACTTTGCAAAACAGACTGGCTCCTCCCCTTTTTGTGAGGTCACTACTCTCTTTTAGTATAAAAGCATTGTCATTGGGGCAAGCAGTCCCCTAAGGAACCTCAGAAGGAACAGGTAAGAAAAAAGGCTCCTATTGTTTTATTTTCTTACAAGAACTTAAAGGGACACTGTCAGCTTTGCTCCTTCGCCTTTTGCCTGATCTGAAAAATGCACCACTTGGCACATACCTATTAAATATTTATTGCAGAAACCCCCATATGGTTGAAATAAAAGTATATTTACCAAGTTCTTCATTTTCAGCCTTAATTTCTATCCATCCTTTCCGACCGAAGGTGCCCCGTGTTCCGGAAGCACATCCAAGTCGGGAATGCGGGTCTGGCAGGAGCGTGTTCATGAACTGCAAGTTTTTTACATTCTGTCAGTAAAAGAATAATAATCCGGTGCCTTATGTTGTACAAAAATGCTGCTGCCATCTCCCACGACAAACTGAGTATTGCGAGTAGTAAAAGTTACTATTTTAAATCTGAGCTAAAATCCTGGGCATGTGATGATAAATGAACCGTAATCAGGTTTTCTTGTTAATTGTCAACCTGTTTTTGTTTTTTTTGTTATGATTTTTTTCCCTATGTTATGATTGAGTGATCAGAAACCAGTCTTTCTAAGACCTTTTGTTTAAAAGATTTTTAAAAAATATTTAAAAGTATCAAGATTTCATATATAAAAATTAAAAACTACATATATAATTCATATTGTGTATAGTTGGATTTGCTATATCTAGACTGGTGATTTTTATGGTGATTTTTTATGGTCGATTGATATGTCTGCACTTAATATTAAGTTAGTACTGTCACTTTAAATTAAATGTGTGCTCTGTGTATTTAAGGGTCTTTCATTACATGCAAAGTTAGCCTCCTGATGACGCATATCTTGTGAAACCAGTAGAGGTTCAGTGAAGCAGGTGCTGATTGTGGTGTTTGGCGTTTGGCGTTTTTATATTGTTTCTACAAATAAATGCTGCATATTGGTTCAGTGCTGTGTGGTGCGGATATTTGTTTGTTACCTGTTCACGATATATATTCTGCACACACTGACCCCTTAGAGCGGTTTTGTTTTTCTGCTCATGTGCCAAGTGGTGCATTTTTCGGATCAGGCAAAAAGCGAAGGAGCAAAGCTGACAGTGCTCCTTTAATTAATTACAGGGCACAGGAATAGGGCAAATGAATGACCCATATTTTAGTATTGCAATGAGCCCTCTTTCTGTTTATCTAGGGCTTTTTAACAATATATCAAATGAAAAATAACATTTTAGCAAACAGAAAGGCCACATTTTGCATACTAGGCCCCAATGCAACCTCTAGCAGAGAATATATAACATAATAACTCTGGCATTATTCTATTCTTAATCTACAACAGTCAAATATTGCAGTATCCTTTTAACATAATATAACATGAACTCTGTGTTTTTAACTCTTACTATGGGGTTTGCCTCTCTATGTCTGCATTCTATTTCTGCACATGGCTCTTTATAACATGATATAGCTCACTCTGGCACATTTCATATATTTTTATCAGAATTCTCTGGGAAGGACCTGAAAGAATGGAAAAAGAAAACACAGTGGATTTAGTAAGACGGAGGCGGGAAGGGGGGCTCCACAGGTGGTCAACCTGATGGGGTAAGAAAAAAAAGCAGGATAGATTGTCAGATAAAGGTTTCATGCTGTTGCAACAATCTTTTTTAGTAATAAGGAGATAGAAAAGAGTCTTTCCAGATATATATGGTTCTACCCTATCACACATTCCCCCACACAAGAGGGAAGTAGTGCATTTGGACTACTTGCCACTCTCCGTATCCATGGAAGGATTGTGGCTTCCACCCACCCCTTCAGGATTTCCACCTGAGAGTCCCATAATAAAAATCTGCAAACTGATACTTAAGCTGTAAATAACAGCAGATTACAAGCATCATGCCCTGGGGTTTGATCCTTATTTAACATCAATGATTTATACATATTACAGAATTAAGCAGTCAGGTAAACAATTACCCTGTACAATTTATATGGTATTTACTTCAAGTCCTGCTCCAAACCTTGATAAAAAAAAATCTGCATTTTTATGTTCAGAGCCTGCTGTATGATGAACAGAGAATCGGTACAGTTGCAAAGCTAAGTACCATCTCATAATCCTCGGATTTTTCTCTTTCATCTGATTTAACCAGCAAAGCAGATTATGATCTGTAGGTACAGTAAACCTGGTACCACACAAGTAATATTTTAAGAACTTAATGGCTCATCTCAAGGCCAAGCACTCTTTCTCGATTGTAAAGTATTTGCGCTCCCTTTCATGTAGTTTCCAGCTAATAAAGATGTTGGGGTGCTCCTCCCCACCCACTGTCAGTCTGCACCTCGAAGGTTTGTTGAAAGTTAGGGCTCATCAAAATGGGGGCAGTACATAGAATAGCCTTAATCTGCCTAAATGCTTCATCACAAGTTGGGGTCCACTGCACTTTATTAGGGCACTTTTTCTTTGTCAAATCATTGAGGGGGCTGACTATAGTGGCAAAATTTGATATAAACTGTTTGTAATAACTGGCCAGTCCTAAAAATGACCTCACATGAGTTTTTGTAAGGGGGGGGTGACTGTTCGCTATAGCTTCCACTTTACTCACATCTGGTTTAACTTGTCCATTCCTTGTGATGAAACCTAGGGACTTTGTCTCAGTTTTGCTATAGCACATTTTTCAGGGTTAATAGTCAAACCCACTTCTGAGATTGCCTGGAGAACAGTAGCTTAGTGTTGCATGTGGGTTTCCCAAGTTGGACTGTAGGTGACTACATCATCCAAATAGGCTACACAGAATGATGTATGTGGGTTCAGAATTTGGTCCATTAACCATTGGAATGTTACTGGGGCTCCATGTAGGCCGAAGGGCATTGTAACAAAATGGTACAACCCAATGGGAGTGCTAAAGGCCATTTTTTCTTGGGAGTCTGGTGCAGGAGTGTCTGCCAAAAGCCTTTTGTGAGATCAAGGGTGGTGATGTATCGGGCATTGCCAAGCTTATCAATAATGTCATCAATTCTAGGCATAGGGTAGCTGTCGAATTGTGATAACGCATTCAGTTTCCTAAAGTCAAGGCATAACCTAGGTCTAGCCATGTGACCCCGGTGCTGCGAGCTCTGCACTGGCTACTGGTCAGGTGGAGGGCTATTTTCAAGGTGAGTTTACTTACTTACTTATAAGGCCCTGCACTGACTAGGCCCTGGCTATCTGAATGATCTTCTGACAGCTGCCATCTCAGTCCACTCCCTCCAATCCTCAACTAGGGACCTCCTTGAAGTTTCCAGCACCAGATTTAAAACTTCTGGTGACCGGGCCTTTAGCGTTGCCGGACTGGTCCTGTGGAACTCCCTTCCAACTGACGTCAGGGAGGCTCTGTTGGTTGAGAGGTTCAAGAGGGAACTGAAAGCTTTCTTATTTTCTCTGGCATTCCCTGACGTAATGATCTGACCAGCCCCCAAAAATGTTAATTTTAAGTGCTGTATCTGATGTTTTATTGTTTTATCAGTTTGGATTTATTTATGATATCTGATTTTTTATTTCATACCTTGCTTGTTGTATGTCTTATGTAAGGCACCCAGAGCCTCCGGGATTGGGCACCATAGAGATAAACCTTATCTCACTCTCCTTTTTGTCCACTACTACTACTACTGGAGCTGACCATGCACTCTTAGATGGTACTATGATCCCAAGCTGTTCCATTTTCTTCACTTCCTGTACAACCTCACTCCTGACTTTTTCTGGTAAGTGGTTTTGGAGGGGTTGTGGGATAACAGATGGACCAGACACCAACTTCAAGTTCAACACACAATCTCAGTGTGATGTTTATTCAAAACACAAGAAATAACCTTCTGCAAAGGTGTATTCCTTCTTCAGTACATCAGTTTACAGCAACAGACCATGAATGTCCTTTCTCTGCACTTAGCCAGCACCTACTGACACTGATCTCTGATCTAACTTACCAGTTGAGATGCAACCTCCACCCCCATGCGGGCTCCATTTGCTTGGGTAGTGGGGGCCCAAAAAGAAACAAAACAAGCTATAGGCAAAGAACCTCAATGCAGAATCACTGAAAGAAAGGTTACCCCAAAGGGCATTGGCAACAAATCAAGTTTCAAAGAAATACAACATCATACCTACTTCCATAATGCAAAGCATCATGGGATATATATGCAAATCACCATGACATTTAGACTTGTTAGGTTTACAGAAATTTACATGCATTTTAAATAGCACAACTAACTTCATTTCTATATTAGTTACCTAGTACTTTTTACCATTATCAAAAACTCCTAGTGCCATGGTATTTTCAACATTTACAGGTTTCATAAACATAAGGTATATACATCAAGGTATTTTATGACATAGTGCTATTACACACTAAATCCAACAATGATAAACACAACCTGTTTTATATATGCTTGGAGGTCATCACAATAACCTCCCTGTATGAGGACCTGAGAGGGAAAAGGAAAATTAAAGAGGACACTATAGTATAGTCAAGAAAGGGAAGAGGATGCACATAGGTGGCCAACCTTATGGACTAGAAATTGTAAATAATAGATTAGGCTAAGAAATAGAAGAACTGTTGCAACAGATTTAAGAAAAGGTCAGTCCTCAAGAGTGTCAGGACCTTCCTGTTCAGATTTAAGAAAAGGTTGGTCCTCAATAGTGGCAGGACCTTCCTGTTAAAGTGGTAAGGCTTTTGGTGTATGGGTTCATCTCATGTCACTATGATGAAATATGCAACCACTTTTGCCCTACCAGAAATGTTTGTAAAAGTGTTCCTAAAAGTCTGCAATACCCCTTGCAACTCTTCTTTTTGTCCGGTCTCTAGCTCAGGGTTAATCTGAAGTTCCCTTAACTGTCCCGGTTTCTCCAACTGTTTGTATGCTATCTCCAGCTCACTCTCTCTTCAGGAAGTAAAAAAATGAAGGGGCGGGCTTTTCATACCATTTCCTTAACAGATTGGCATGGTTGACTTTCATGTATGGCCTCTTTTCTGGCACACTGATCTCATAGTTGGCCATCCCTGTCTGTCTGAGTATTGTGTAAGGCCCCTGCCACTTCATTTGTAACTTGTTTTTGGTGGTAGGTAGCAACAATAACACCTTGTCCCCATGCTGTAATGTTTCATCATTTAGACCATGGTCATATCTCCCTTTTTTTTCAATTTGTTCCTAGCTGCTATTTTGACAAGCTTGCTGGACATATTTTGTCAAGCGGTTGTGCAATTGGGTCATATAGTCTAAAACATTCAGGTGGTCTACACTCTTCCTATCCTCTCTGTGTTCTTTAATGACATTTAAGGGTCCCCTCGGGTTTCTCTCATACAGTAAGGCAAATGGGGAAAATACTGTAGGTGCCTGGGGTACTTCTTGATATGCAAATAACAGGTAGGGCAAGTATTTATCCCAGTCCCTACCTTCCTCCTTGACCAATTTGCACAGCATTCTCTTTAGGTTTGGTTAAACCTCTCAACAAGGCCATCCATCTGGGGATGGTAAGGGGAGGTATGTACTGCAACTACCCCTAACAGATGACACAATCCTTTTAACATTACAGAATTAAAATTAGCCGCCTGGTCTATTAAAATCTTTTGAGATATGCCTATTCTACTGAAAACCTTAGGCAGCTCTTCTGCTATCCTAGGGGCTGTAACTGTTCTCATAGGAATGGTTTCTGGGTATCTTGTGGTGTAATCACGTATAACCAAGATGTATTGATTACGTTTGGAGCTTTTCTCCAGGGCCCCACAATGTCCATAGCCACTCTCTCAAAAGGGTTGACAACTATTGGAATGGGCTGTAGGGTAACTTTGTCCTTTTTACCTGTAGATGCCACCTTTTGGCATTCTGGGCACGAATAACAATAATCTGCAATCTGTTTGTGTATACTAGGCCAATAGAATCTAGTTAATATGCAGCTATGGGTCCTATCCCAGCCTGCATCGCCTGGCAAGGGTATATTATGCACTACATACATCATCTGCTTTCGGTATTTATCAGGTACCAGCAGCTGATCTACCATTTTACCTGTTTTGGGGGTTTTACACTCTCTATAAAACAATTCACTTTTCTGTACATATTGGAGGGAACCATTCTCTGTCTCTTTTCCAACCTGTGAAAATAAGGGTGTTAATGATTTATCCACCTTTTGTTCAGTTTCCAAGATGCACCCTTTCAAAATCTGCTCAAAGTCTGGTGGCACATCACAATGGGTGTCAACCCACTGTCTCTTTAATTTTCATTTTTCTAGCTTTGTTCTTCTTCTTTTCCCAGGGCTGCCAAAGATGTCCTCTTCAAAAGGAAACACTGTATGTAATTGTTCTCTTTTGGTCAGGGTCCTCGTTGTCATGCTAACAAGTGCAGACTGGCAATGAGGGTTCTTAATACATTTTTAAAAATGAGGATGATTGTGTTCAATAATCACTGGTACTGGCAATTGAGGTACTAACCTGCTGTCATCTCCTGTGTAATTTCCTGTACAGTCATAGTTATGGATGTTGTGGGGTAACAATGTGTGTCTCCATGGACACAAACAACCTTGGTGTTAGGTCCTCTGGCCAGATTGGATTCCACCATGACTGCCCAAACTAAAGTCTGATGACTGCCTGATTCTGCAAGTTCAAGAACTTATTTATCCCCAGTTCCAACAGAGGTGGCATAATATCCCCAGTCAGCCAATGCCAAGTGCACATGCTCTCTTCTTTTATTGGGACAATTCCTGGCAATATGCCCCCTTCCTTGGCAAATATGACATCACCTGAGAGAGGTGTTCTTCCCCCTTGTCCTGCCCTCCAATATTGTCTCCTAACAGGCTGCAACTGATTAGAGATATGAACAAAAGGAGGGTTTCTCAGTTGGTTGGCTGGGTTGGTGTTGATCCCTTGGAATACTTTGACTTTGATGGGTTGTGCTGCCAAGTAGTCTTTGGCCGAGGTGATGGTTTTCTCTGCAGTATCATATTTATGCTCCCTGACCCAGATCAGTACATCCTGTGTCAAAATTTTCACAAACTGTACACTAATTGCCATCTCCAGAAGCTGATCAATAGACCTATTGTCAGGTTGCCACCATTTATAGCATAGTTCTTTAAGGTGGGCATAAGTTTATCTTGGCATGTCCAGTGATTGCATTTTCAAGTCCCAAAAGCTTTGTCTATATGTTTCTGTGTTTATGTCATAATGTTGCATGCTTGCTTCACTTGGTCATAGTCCTTGGCCTCTCTGCTCCCCATGTGACCTTATACTAATTGAGTTCATCCCATCAAACAAGAAGCCAATCGCATAACCCCCTGTTCATCGGGCCAGACACAGGTTTTAGCAATCCTTTCGAATGTTGTAAAGTATGCTTCTGTGTCATCTGCCTCTGAAATCTTAGCTAATTTAATGTCTTTTGGGACATTCCCAATTCTATCTGGATGCCCAACACTTAATGCTTGGATAGCCCTCATGGAATCTGCTCACTTTGCATCCTGTCGCTGGCGATCAATCTCCTGTTGTCTGTCTATTTCTAATTGCTTCAAGCATAACCATCACAGCAATTCACTCACATCTTCAGGTGGTGAGTCAGCGATGTCTTCTCTCATCTCCTGCATGCTGTCATCAAACTCTGTCTTCTTCTTCTTGTTTCATGCCCCTAGGTCCAGTTCAGGAAGCGGCTTTTCCCCCAATTGTTCCGCCGTGGCTCTGGTCAACACTCCTTGGATCCTGGTCTTCAGCATCTCCTTTGGTTGCCCCTGGAACATTTGTCCATCTTGATATCCAGGTGATATCCACTGGAAATGTTCCCCTAGGCCAGTCCAGATGTTCCAGTAACTTTATCCCACATCTGACACCAACTGTGAAGGTGTGAGATGACATGGACAAATAGTCAGGAAAATGGTTTGCACACAGAGTGTGATATTTATCAGAAATCCATAAACAAAAATAAAACACATTAAAAAATAACTTCCTAAATAAAAAACAAATAACAAAAAAAAACTTTCTTTCAAGAAAATTAATCAAATATAAATACTGAAACACAACAGTACTTCCAGAAACAATCTTTCTTCAGATTTTTCTCAGTTCAGTCAGTTTATCCAAGGCATGAAAACTCACATGTTCTCTCTCCTTGCAGGTCAGTATCCCTCTGACCACTGATATACATTACCTCAGGAAGCATAGCCTTTTATACCCTCCCCCAGTGTATCATGTGACCTACCCCAGTTTCCAGAATCATATATCTTTATTTCTATAGTATTTTCACTTTTGTAATGCTGGTAATTGTTCTGAACAGAATACAACACTTTTACTAATGTTAAACAAGAGTAAGTTAGCTCCTCTATAAAAAGCTAATACATGACTTTGTTAAACAAATTGGCCCCTCCTCTTTTGTGAGGTCACTACTGTCCTTTAGTATAAAGGCATTGTCATTGGGACAGGCAGTCCCCTAAGGAACCTCAGAGGGAACAGGTAAGAAAAAAGGCTTCTACTGTCTTATTTTCATGCAAGAATGGAATTTATTACAGAGGACAGGAATAGGACTAATGAATTACCCATATCTTAGTATTGCAATGGGACCTTTTGTGGTTTATCTTTATTTATTTATTTATTTATTTAATTTTGTTGATGTGTAGGCCCACCGGGCCCAAATGGTCCCTTTTTCAGGGGCTACTTGGATTTAGTTACATAGAAACCTGTAAAATAAAGAACACATTAATGATACAATTCGATGACATAAGCAATTTTTACAACAATTAATGTAAGACAATCACAGAAATTCCAGAAGACTTTCACTCTGGTGAAACATACATAGGTTTTTGTAATCACATGCATTTAGACAGTGGGAGGCTGTCAACACTTACAATATTGTTATTACCAGTTACTATTGATACAGGTACATGGCATCAGGCTGCAATCGACCGTTTTCATATTATTCAGTTCAAGTAGAACTGTGTTTTATGCAGAGGCTTTTCCCTCATGAGCAAGGTAGATTACTTGGAGTTTGAAATTGTGAGGGTCATCTCTGGCATATGTATGGGTTGTTTTCCAGCAGGTGTGCTCCGATCCTTTTTTCTAATTATGCAACTGGTCAGGAAGGCTGTTCCAGAGGGTCAGGGCTCCATGAGAGAAGGTCTTGTTTCCTGCTGTTGTCTTCACCTGGGAACCTTTAGGAGTTTCCAAGAAGAGGTATGGAGCAGCCTGCCTGGGTGCTTGGGGACCAGCAACCCATCAATGCCTGCTGGGGGGGACCATTTATTAGTTTGTAGGTGGTGCACAGGAGGGGGGGTATTGGAGCCATTGGGAAAAAGATGGCCAGTTTAAGGAGTTAAGCACCTCACAGTGGTGACATCTCAGGTGGGATCTGTGTGCAAATCAAGCTATCTTGTTGTAAAGTATTTGCATCCTGCCCATTCCCTTTCCAGTAAGTGACTGTATGACTGGAACAGCATAAGTACATTTGGGAAGGAGGATACAATTTGCAATTGCTTCCCTGATTTCACAGATGAGTTGGGAGTTCATCCTATAGAGTATACCTCGGTTTTGATGTGTCACTCTGGTGACATGGTCCACATGGCATTTGAAAGTGAGACCTTGGTCCAGGACAAGACCCAAATATCTGAAGGAGTTCACAACTTCTATGGGCATACTTGCTGAGGATAATGGGGGAGCAGTTGGGTTCTTTCTGAGCCTTGGGTTCTGGATCCATACAACGTGGCTTCCATTTTCTTATCATTTAAAAGTAATCTATTAGCCAACAGCCACTTTTCTAGGGTTGCGGAAGTCCTCCTGTAGCTGAGGTCCAAGGGTTGATATGCTGTCCGAGGTTTTGTACAACACAGCATCATCAGCGTATTGAATTACTGAGCTGCCACCATAGGTATTGTTGAGATCATTTACGAACAGGGTAAACAGGAGGGGCCCTATGATGGAACCTTGGGGTACTCCCTCCTTAATGGTTAGTCAATCTGATATGGATCCTTTCCACTTAACTTGTTGGGTCTGGTGGGACAGGTAGTTCTCAAACCAGGTCAGGGAGTGGTGGTTAAGGCCGGGAAGTTTTATCTTGTCTATCAGGATGTTGTGGTCGACCAATTCAAAGGCCTAGGTAAGGTTGATGAATATGACACCAATGGTGGTGCCATTGTCAAGGGTCTTGAGGGTATCGGTAGTGAATTTAATAAGCACTGTGCTGGTTCCATGATTCTGTCTCAACCTGTGCTGATTGAGTACCAGCAGTAAATTTGTCTCCAGGTAGTCTTGGAGCTGGTTGTAAACAAGTCACTTCTATATCTTGGAGAGGATGCAGAGGAGCGAGATTGGCCTGCAGTTTTTTTTTTTTTTGCATAATATATTGATTTAATTTTGTAAGCATACTCACAAAACAATTTGGTACACAGGAGGATAACACTGCAGTTTAGAGTAAAACATTTGCACAAATACACAGAATGGTTAGCACCCTCCCCACTTGTTACATCAAGGGGGAAACAACACTGAATATGTTCCTATAAGAAAAGTAAGTAAGCAAGTAAGTAAATAAGTAAAACTTTATTTTTTAAGCTCTTTTCAAAATCAAAGCACTGTACAAATTAAAATTAACAATTTAAAACAACAACAATTAAAAACATTAATAAAATCATTCTCCATATGCTTTATAAAACAAGAATGTTTTGAGCTCCAATTTAAAACTCTTAACGGTCAGGCATCCTTGTATCCGGTGAGGTAGAGAATTCCACAGGGCAGGGGCAGCATAAGAAAATGCACGCACCCCAGATGTCTTCAAACGAACCCTGGGAATCTCTAGCAATCCCTCGTCGGTGGACAGGCAGTCCCAAAGCCTACAGCTAAAAGGAAGAGTCCACAAGCACTTCCCCGTCAGACTTTTTCTAGAGGCTGACAGTGCTCCTAACTTTAAACATAAGTTTGTAGCAAGAGCTCCAGAAGTTATAACAATAAACCCTGATATACACGCGGAAAGTTAATATGACCCTCCCGAATCCAGACAGAACAACATATTCAAGAAACATGCCACGGTGGTATAAATCTTCCTTAGCCTTAACATATGATGCAATCTTAGAGAAGTAAAGAGAATAACAAGAAAAAAATGGTTATATAGAGTAAGAGTCCCAATCTAATTCTTTTTCAATTGGGGGTTGGGCAATGGTACATAGTAGAAAGTTTCAATGTATGGCCATGTGTCTTAATCATATATAGCATCCAGTTTAGAACATAAACTAGGCTGGGAAATCCCAAAAATTACAGTTCAGCAGTCCTTATGATCCAGCTTTATAACTGAGATACCAAAGGCCCATGCCCCTGCTTCCCTTGTACTCACAGTTCACCCAAATCTGCAGTCAGTATTTGTTCTCCCTCTGAGAAAATGTCCTCCTCACCAGCTGTATTCTCCAGTTCCTGCTCCAGCAAGTGAAGAAATGTTTCTACATCCTCAGGCTCATTAAATTGGTAGGAATTATCTTTCCACCTTAATCGCAATCGTGCAGGGAATAACAGCTGATGTGAAATGTTTAGTTGCCTTAGGTGACCACGGATACTGTCGAAGGCTGTGCATCACTGCCTTATAGAATAAGACAAGTCCAGGAAGGTACTCAGACTATCAGTCCCATATGTCAATGCTGTCCGATGGCGGGCAACACTAAGAACTCTGTCCCTATCTCCAGTATGTTGATAGACAAAAAGCATGGTTCTCAGAGCTTGTAATGTAGTCGGTGGTCTGCGAGGAGAGATCCAGTATGCACGCTTTATGGCTATCAGGGGGTCTTCCTCATCCAAACCCAGGACAGAGGGCAGGAGAGAACATATAAAAGTTAAACAGTCTTCCCCCTCAACATGCTCTGAGAGTCCCAATATCCAGAGATTGCTCTCTCTCTGGTCAGGTTCCCGATCACCTCCAACCACTGTTGAAGTAGCCCATTCTCTTTTATTAATTTTGTTGTCGCATTGCAGGCCCGCAAGACAGGACCTTAATTTCTTTGGACAGAGTTTTCACATTTCTCCATCCTGGCTTCTAAGGCAGAGACCCGAGGCATCAGGGTATCAAGCTTTTTGTTGATATCTTGGACTGATTTCACCAGATGATTCAGGGTTGCCTGGATGGTAAGTAGGGAGGCTCCCTCTTGGTGTTCAGCATCCAATTGCTCGGCTTCTTCATTTTCTCTAGGATGCTCCGCTCATGGCAGTGCTGATTTTTAGGGGCAAAAAACTCCGATACTGCAGTGGAATTCCCACAGTTTTTACCCATACTTTCAGTCTTTAGTTGCTGATATTTCAGAAAACACTCATATGGGGTAGAAAGTTTAAGTAACAAAGGCCAAAGAAGCAAAAGTTAATATAAATTCAAACAGAGCTCTGTAGAAACGCTGCTTCCTGTAAGCTGCTCGGCAGCACCCCCACCTAGCCTGTAGTTTTTAATTGGTTCCATGGGACCTCCTTTATGTATTGAGACCACATAGGCCTCTCTCCATTTGGCCAGGACAACTCCTTCTAGTAAGGATCTTTTGATGAGCCAGGTGATTGGGGTGGCTATGGCAGGGGCAATGTCTTTTATTAATCTGGTGATTGATCAGTCCATCTGGTCCTGCAGAACCTCTGACCTTTATTTTCTTTAGTAGAGGGAACACATCTGTTCTCTTTACCCTTTTTAGATGGAATTCTAGATACTGTGGTTCTGGTCTGGGGGTACAAGGGTGGTCAGAAGCTCTGGGAGTGAAGTTTGCTTTGTACACATGTAGGTCAGTGTAAAAGCTGTTGAAGGTATTAGATGCTTCTTGGTTGTCTCCAGTGGTTTGGCCTTTGGAGACAATTGGTCCTTGAGGAGGTTTGCTGCTACCTTTCATCAGACCATTGACCTGCTGCCAAAAACATCTGAAGTCAGTTAGGTTTGCCTGCTGTAGATTTTTAACATATGTGTGTTTGGCAGAGCTGGCATATTTTTTGCTTTGGTTTCTCAGCACCCTATAGGCAACCCAATCTGAGGGTGTACCAGACTTCTTGTAAGTCTCCCAGGCCTTATCCTGCTTCTTCATAAGGTTGTTAAGCTTGGGGATAATCCATTTGTAGCATTGCCCCTTGACCCTAAGCTTTCTTGGTGGAGCATGCTTGTTGGCAGCTGTAGTGAAGCAGTTCCAAAAGTATTCCAGAGCTTCGTCAATTGTTGGGAGATGCAAGATAGGGCTCCAGTCACACCTGGAGAGATGGGACTGGAAAGCAGGAGCTGAGAATTTTGAGAGGTCCCTTGCAGTGTGGACCATACCTCTCAACCTCCCCTCATAAATCAGGGACAAGGCTTAAAAAAATCAACTAAGAAAGAACAAGTCTGTAACTTTTATGTTTGATATTATTTTGTACTTATAACCCCACTGTTTAGTCACAGAAACACAATTTTAGGAGGGCAGAGTAAAATTTTTAGACAAATCAAGTCCCTGAAAATCAGGGACAGTTGAGAGGTATGGTGTGGACCCAAGGTGGTATTTTGGGAACTCGGTTCTTCCATATGCAAAATATCTACAGCTTTTTAACAATATACCAAAAGAAGAATAACATTTTAGCAAACAGCAAGGCCCCATTTTTGTATACTAGGCCCCAATGCAACCTCTAGTACAGAATAAATAACATAATAACTCTGGCATTATTCTACTTTTAATCTACAACAGTCAAAGACTGCAGTATCCTTTTAGCATAATATAACATGAACTCCGTGTTTTTAACTCTTACTATGGGGTTTGCCTCTCTATGTCTGCATTCTATTTCTGCACATGGCCCTTTATAACATGATGTAGCCCACTCTGGCACATTTCATATGTTTTTATCAGAATTCTCTGGGAAGGACCTGAAAGAATGGAAGAAGAAAACACAGTGAATTTAGTAAGAGATAGATTGGGGGGTGGCTCCACAGGTGGCCAACCTGAAGGGGTAAGGTAAAAAAGCAGGATAGACTTTCAGATGAAGGTTTAATGCTGTTGCAACAATTATTTTTTTAGTAATAAGGCAATAGAAAAGAGTCCATCCAGTTATATAGGGTTCTACCCTATCACACAGTCTATTCTTCACTTTAAAAAAAAAAAACATACACAGAATCAGAGTATCCACTACATCAGCAAACTCTACAGAATGTGACCAGTCATTACATGTGTTCTTAAACTATGGACAATTTGAGGCCTAAGGGGGGTTGACAGTGTCCATTTAAATACTGATTATCATAAACATCATTAAGAAATTTATAGTACCCTTGATTGGCTACTCCTGAATGCCTGTGGCTAGCTACAGCTTGGTCTTTAGGTTATGAATGGTGTTAATGGTGTACTTTACTCTGAGGTTGCCAATGATTACAGTAGCATGACTGGCAACTATAATTCAAGTAGGTCTATAACTAAGGGGAACTTTATTCTTCCAAAAAAGGACATCTTTGCTTGGTCAGAAGTCCATTCTTTAAAGAGTAATGAAATATTGGAATACGCTTCCATTTTTGATAAGGGAAGCTTACAAAACTGTTGGGTTTAAAAATGTTTTAAAGCACAGCATGACTGAGTCTATGGAGTGTGTATGTTTTACCCGAATAGTTCTTGTATGGCCAAAAAGCAAACCAGACATCCACTTATTTCCCAACAATAAACCCTGTTTTAATTGTTCTGATAATGTAGACTCACTGCTAACTGAGGAGGGGGTCTTCAAAATAATTATGGGCAGACCTCCTCCAGTATGTGTTCAGATCGGTTTGAAATCAAACTAAAAGAAAGCTTAAGTTCTTGTTTTCCCAGCCTCTTCTGAACATGTGGCTTTTTATTTATTAATATTAATAGGAGGCAATATAGTGCAGTGGGTTAAGGCTCTGAGCTACAGATCTGGAGACCTGGGTTTGAATCCCCTAGGTGCATACTATGTGATTTTAAGCAAGTCACTTAACTTCCCCGTGCTCCCAGGTCACATCTGGAAACAAGCTTTGGCTTCGTGCGCAACTCCTGGTTAAACAATTTTCCCTTTCCCTAATATTGTTTTACTACCAAAACTGGCCCACTTTTCTCAAAAACTGATTTTGTGTTATTGAATTATGTGTGGCTGTCATACTGAGACTGATTTAGTCGATTTGAATTTTTTTTTTTTCTACAGTCTGTGATATTCTGATAGTTGCATTCACATCATTACAGAATGGAGTAAACTGTCCTATAGTTTAGTGTTAATAGATTAGGCCTCTGCCATGACAGGAGTTAATTGATCAAAAAGTGCCACTAATAGGCCTGTACAGGACGTTCAAATTCAGACGGAACAGAATTTTGCAGAATTTCAGAAATTCTATGGAATTTGCGTGGTAGCATAATTCAAACTTTTTGCATGCATAATGGTTTTCACAGATTAATAATCGAAAACTGCAATCGGTGGAAAAACATTCTGTGGTTCACATGATCTGTGGAAAATTTTTCTGCGGTTTACACATAAATGTTTCAGAATTCTGCAGAATTTAAAAAGAAATCCCAAAAAGCATTTCAGAAGTAGAACTGTCATTCCATAACAATTCTGATGGAGGAATCCTGCATTCTGCACAGTCCTAGTCATTAATATATACCTAGATACATAGATGGTTGAGGACAGATAAACACAAGAGTCCATCGGGTATGCTGTTTTACCTACCTTGGCTTATTCTTTCAGTTCAATGCTCCAGGTGTTCCCTTCAATCTTCCTTAAAGAGCACCTGACACGATCTGAGGCAGGCAATTCATACAAAGGACTTGCCTGCCTGAGGAGCTAATTAAGCCTACTGTTGAATTTTTTGTCAGAATAACAAAACAGCAATTTGCAATTATATGCCTGGCTGATAACTCCTGTGTAGGAGCTGAGTGACTGCTGAGCTCTGCAGCCCCACCACAAAAAAATAGCACTGTGATGACATGAAGTAGGGGACAGGGCTTCAGGCGCACTATATGTAGAACAATGATATCAGGGCTGGGGGTCCCTCAATCATATATTTTCTTTCTTTCTTTCTTTCTTTCTTTCTTTCTTTCTTTCTTTCTTTCTTTCTTTCTTTCTTTCCTTCCAGCTGCACATGTACGGAGCTGTAATATATATCATATATTAGTTCCACACATGCATAACTGGAAGTAAATAAACAGTATGCATGTTTACAGGGCCCCTTCCCCCAAAATCATTGTTCTATGTATACTGTGTTTGCAGCCCTGTCCCCCTTCTCCATGTCATTAAATTTATATTTTTAATGCTGGGGCTGCAGCATTCAGCAGTCACTCCACTCGTACACAGAAGTTATGAAACTGCCAAATAAATATAAGTTGCTCTTTTATTACTTTGCCAAAAAATTCAAATGCAGGCTTAATTAACTCCTCGAGCAGGCAACTCCTTAATGCGATTTGCCTGCCCGGAACATGTCAGTTGCTCTTTAAGGGTGACCTGCCTTTACTTGCATGCCTGTGTTTTCTGTGGCAGCAGTGTGTTCAAGTGCTGGTTTGCATTCTGTTATTGCTCTATATTAATTGTCCTTCAAGTAAATTAATCAGGTGTTTACGATTTGCATACTGGTAGGGGGGGTAATTTTAGAACTGTATGATGTAGTTTATGTCCATGTTAAGCTCTTTCACTGTTACCACGATATGTACATATTTAATCGTAGAACTCAGTGGCTGAAAGGGCTAGAAATGACATCATACAGTTCTAAAAGGGAAGTTACACTTAGTGTACAACTCAAAAACAAAGTTTACTAAAAGGCTCAAAAAATGTGAAAAGTAGCAGAATTATAACCTATATTTAAAAATGGATTCTACAGGGAAAACAAAAACTTATAAATGTAATGCAATGCTTCTTTAAATAAGTTGGGTGCATGGGCAGATAATGCCAAGATGAAGCTTAATATCAAACACATGTGGTGCTTCACTTAGACAAAAGTAATTTTCAGCTGACTACAAATGAAAGGGGAACAGTCAGAATTAAGAGCCCTACACCCAAGTGTCTTGCTGGTCCCAATTTGCACTTTGTGTGCAAAAGTGTTTTTTAATTTTTTATTTACTGTTTACTGCAGTATAATACAGTACATTGTAGCAGGGTGATTCTGCCAACTTCCAAGCGGACATTTTCTGTAACTGCAAATCCCAGAATTCCCGGTATCTGACATCAAAGCAGGGCTACAGCAGTAGGAGAGTCAATAGCCTATAGTATATGTCAGAGTTTTTATAAGCTTTGATCTTCTATGTACTGTTTCCATTGTCTACCTGGGGCTATGTACAGTCACAGAGAACTGTACCTAGCCCTGGGAGAATAGCAGGACTGGCAGTCATCTGATCTGAGCTTATAAAACCTTTAATATGCACTGCAGGCTATTGAATGCCCCCACTGTTGTAGCCCTTCTTTGATGTCAGCTGCAGAGGATTCTGGGATTTGTTCTTACAGAAAATGGCAGCTTGGAAATCAACGGAATCAGTATGATACAATCTACTATTCTGCAGTAAACAGTAAGTAAAAAAAATGTTTTTGCATACAAAGTGCAAATTAGGGCAAGCCCCACACTCCGGTGTGGAGCATTTAGTGCCGATTGTTCCCTAAGGTTTGTTACTATGAAACTCAACTAATCAGAGGAATTTGTGAACCATAGTAGCTGACAGTTTTAAGCAAGAAAAAAAAATGCAACCAGATTATAGAGAGTATAACAAGGAGTATGGCACGTAGAAGCAGGGATTTATTTTTAACCTTTGTGTTAGTGTGTATTAGTAGGGGTATCACAAGTTGTAAGAGGGAGGTAATGATCCCTCTTTACAAGTCACTGGTTAGGCCCCATCTGGAGTACTGTGTGCAGTACTGGAGGCCGCACCTGCACAAGGACATTAACAAAATGGAGGCAGTCCAGAGAAGGGCAACCAAAATGGTGCAGGGACTGCATCAACAAACATATGAGGACAGATTAATGGAGCTCAATATGTATACCCTAGCCTAGAACAAAGGATGGAAACAGGTGATATGATCGAAACATTCAAACACCTTAAGGGCATTAACAAGGTAAAAGAATCTAACATGTTTCAATATAAGAAAAATAGCAGGACAAGAAGACACAGCAGGAGATTAGAGGGAGGCCAATTAAGGGGTAATGTGAGGAAGTTCTTTTTTACAGAAAGGGTGTTGGATGCATGGAACGGCCTACCTTAGGAAGTGGTGGATATGAATACAGTGCAGGGCTTCAAACAGGCATGGGGTAGGCATAAGGGAGCAATACAGATGAGTATGAATAGATAGGCCATTGACAGAGTGCAGGCCTATGGCACATTCATAAAGTAGAAAAAGAAATGGGCAGACTTGATGGGCCTTGCGGTCCTTATCTGCCATCAGCTTCTATGTTTCTATGTGTAGATGACTGGTACAACCACACCTTGAGTATTACACCCAGTTCTGGTGTCCATATGCAAAAAAAGATGTGCCATGATTTCAGGGTGTACAGCGAAGGTTAACTAAGATGATTAGGCAAGCAATAATACCCTACAGGGTGGGCGGTATTGGGCAATACCGGACCACCCAGGGGTGTAATGAGGCCTGACGCTGCTGGTGGAGGGCCTTATAGCTCCTGGACGGTCCAGTATTGCCCATACCGCCCACTCTAGAGGGTATTATTGCACTTAGAAAATGGGCTAACTGTGTCATTTTTACAGGATTGAAAAAAAAGTAAAGTAATTCACTAAACTTGACTACAATTCAAGTTTTTTCTCCTTCATTGGCAAAGTAGTCCCTCTACTTTTGGCATTGGTAGTAGAGGGCAGTGTAATGTGTGGTACTGTGCTGTCTCACTTCACCCCCCCTTCCCCAAACAGTCTGTCCCCTTCTGTCTTTTTTGTTTTTTTTCTGTAACCCCATTGATAAGTGCCTGTGAAAGCGAGACCGTAATGCAGGACCGCAGGAAAGTGAACATTTTTGAAGCTGTGTAGTGACGCGCGGTGTCTCTGTGTTCACCCCCCCACCGCCATTTGTCTGTCCCCTTCTGTCTTTCTTTTACCCCATTGATGCAGCTCATGTATTTATTTTCAAAATAGCAATTAAAGCGAGTGGGAAGTGCAGGACCGCGCGAAAGTTAACGGATTTCTAGTTGTGTAGTGATGCACGGTCCCTGTCTCCCGCATCATTGTCATTCATATGTTTAAAGTTGCTCTCTGTAGAAAGAGCAGGCGGGAATCCAGCAGTGTACAGAACAGCGCGGGAGAAGGCTGATGGGGCAGTTGGGTGGTGAGTAAGGTATTTTGTGGGTTAGCAGTTTGTGGGGCGTTTCAAAAAACAAATTGTCTTTACCCGTTTTCTAATCTCTGTATGTAAGACTGGCTGCGAGTAGCGCTGAGCACGCGACGTGCTAGCGCTAGTGATTTAAAATGAATGTTTTTTTCTTTCTTTATTACAGTAGACAATCAGAGTACTGTATTTTGGGAATCCTGTTGGGAGTGGGGCACTTCTCTGATTTGGGATGTGCTGGCAGAGGCACTGAATTAGGGACCGATGGGGATGCCAGTTTCACTCGCTAAACAAAATTTAAAAAATGGCGCCGATTTCAATTTGAATAGGGTGGTTTTGCCCAATGAGCAGTAGGCAGGGTAGGCACAAGGATAGCTTAGGTGGTGATGTGGTTAGGTGACTGGCACTTTTTGTTTACTGGGCGTCTATTGAAAGTTAATGTACCCCCCTGGCTGGGGTACTAGCCAATCAGAACCCAGTAAATAAAAAGCCAGTTTTCTAAAGGTGCATAGACTATGACATATGAAGAAAGACTTAGTGACTTGAGCTTATTCTCTGTTAAGAGACAGAGACATAAAGGAGACATGATTTTGATGCTCAAAGCATCAGGATACTTTTTTTTCATTATTTGAGAGCCAAAGATTAAAAAATAGATTGACGAAAATGGCATGCAAGTTCATAGTTATCAAACTGCAAAGGATTTCTTTAAGACTGAACAAAGGAAGTACTTTTCGCAAGAAGCGTTTGCCTGCCAATGGAACAGACTTTCTGTGGATATGGTTAATAGTACTAATTTAAACATGCCTAAACATAGGTCAGATCATTATGTGGGTGAAAGATCATTACCTGGTTACAGTCGGTGAGAATTAACAGGTAATCAAGGGGAGCATATTGGCTTCTTTTGCCTGAAGTATTTTTGTTTCCATCTTACTTTAAAATGATTTTCAGGCAGTTTTTCAGCAACGTGAGTGCCAGTACCTAAATACAGTGGATTTTGTGGCAGCAGAAAATGCTCCAGCACTTACTGGTGTGACATCCTACTACTTTCAAAAGTGGAGGGTGGTGTCAATAGGCTTTTTTGTTGCACTCCTACTCTCACTATTTGTTTACTTTTTTGTTAATTGACTGCTTGATGAACTCATTAAATTATTTATTTAAAATTTGGTGACTGGGCTAGACACACTGTGACGGAGCTCATTTGCAGGTGAGACCCTGGAGGAGGGGGTACAGCAGGGAGTGAAACAGCCATAACAAAGTGACAACAGCAGGTGCATGAACGTGAGCAATAACATCACAGTACAAGTAATGAATTCCAGATAATGAGGAAAAACTGTGTAAAAAGTGTACAAAGCACATCACATGGGGGGTAGCCAGGATGAACGCTAGGAAACATGCCACAAATATTAGTTATGGCAAGATATTGGTAACAGAATTATGACAGCTTGTTAGTGAAAACCCTACCTAGGCAAGACAAAAAAATAGAGAACTAATGCATTTGTAGAGCCAAGGGACAGATGAGACAACTTGGCAGCTGAATAAACAAATTCATTTGAAACTTAGCCTGCTACAAAGAAGAGAATATTGGACTGACATCTTCAAAGTTGCACTTCCTCTTGATCAGGCAAGGCAGAAAACTGAAAAAAAAACAAAGTTCTGAAAGCCAGGGGCCGCATTTTCAGTCTTACAATGCGTCAGTGCAAAATGTCACCCATTGTGTCATCCAACTTTGGGGCTATACACAAAGGGCCCCAATTAAGGCATAATGCATATGAGACTGCTGGATGGTCAATGGGTGCAAATATCCAACTAACATGGTGGTTGATGACTCCTATGGCATTGCAGCCTGACAAAGCACCAGTCTTATAGTACTAGCCTCATTACTCTGCATGGCCCCATTAACCACTTGATCCTACATCAATCTCCATCCTGTCGACTCCAAGTCTGTAGGTCACAGAGCTATGACACCTCTACCTTCTGCCTTTTAAGACAAGAGGTGTCGCAAAACTCTTGGACCAATGTTGCAGGACTTGCCATGCTTTCAGAATGGCCCTGTGATCCATTTGCATAGCAAGTCACATCCCCTCCCTGCGTGGTTGCGATGTGTTTTACAACCACTCAGGGGAGGGGATAGCAAAATGTGGTCTCAAACACAACAATTTTGCTAAGCACCTTCAAAAAAAAAAAAATGTGTGAGGTCTGCACCTCACAGGTGGTGTAGAATTTTATTTTTGTTCCTCTTTGAAGTTGTAATTTTGCATGGTTATATATAAAAGGTTGTGAGGTCCACCAAGGTGACTCAGTCACAGGGACTGAAGTAAATGACTACCTTTTCAAACAAAAAGAGACATATATTTTGAGGAAACTTTATAGTTGTGAGGGTACACGTCTGGCAAGTCTTGCCAAAAGGTCAAGTGGTAGGTGTAGCTGCCTACTGTGTGAGGGACCTGAGTTTGTTTATAGTACCCTGTGATTTCAGTTGGGTTACCAGAAGGCAGAGCACCATCCTTGAAGATGTGCAATGTCTTTGAAGAGGACAAGTAGCATCTACTGCTTTGGGACCACTTGATGGTAGCCAGGGCAGATATGGAGTCACAACACCAATCCCCCACTCTTTGAGTACCTCCAAACGTTCAGCAGGACGTGATTCCAGCTGACATCCTGCACAGCCTCCATCAATGACCACTCTCATCTCCAGCTGCTACAAGCTGCATGCAGTCTCAATAGAGAATATCCCTAGCCTGGGAGACTAGGTGCAATGAATAAGCCATGAGGTGTAAGCAGTGGAAACAGGAGAAGATGCTAGCAAGCTGCAGCTAGATGAGCAAGAAAAGTGAGAGAGCTATAGAGACAGAGAGAGAGAAAAGGGTGTTTTTTAGATAGGATGTAAGAAACTTGGCAAGAGCTAATGGAAAAAGGCATTAGAACATTTGTAGTGACTGGAGCAGAAATAATGGGGCGCATGCATGCACTGATGGAATGCATTGACGGGGCCTTCTTGTTCATTACATATACAACTGATTATCACAGGATTTTGTCAACCTTAAAGACAGCCTACCCCAGCCATTTCCAATTTCTTAAAAACAAAGGGCTGAATGAGCAGTACCTTACCCTGCATGAATGTATTGCCTAACATCCAAATACAAAATTATTTACGTCCAGTCTTTATTTTACCTCATAATTCAAGAGGTCTAGGGGCTGTACATCTGCCAGCATGTACCAGGGCACAAACTACCATAGGAACAGTGATGTCATGATATAGAGAGCACTCTGTCATCTCCATATTGTGAATATTGTGATATTTAAAACAGTATTTTGATAGCAGTAATCAGCGCCAATATGAGCCTAGTCAGGCCAACAGTTACATTAAGCCTCTAACCTTTACTGTAACTATTTGCCTGATAGGTTAGGTTGATTAACACTACCAAAATACTGCATGATATATTCCCCCATTCACAGTATGGAGACTAGCACAGCACTATCCATATTGTGACATCACTACTGCAATGATAATCACCACTAGAGATGGACAAGCCAGGAATTATTCATCTAGATCCCCCAAGCCAGAGTTGAACCAGGGATCTGGTTTAGCTCTATGAACCAAAACACAAGCTGAACCCTGGCTACTGCAGGCTGCTATCTACATAGGAGTTGAACATTTCGGACACTACACTAACTGCTCAGTCTAACAAAAACACTTACTTTGAACATACCAGGCTTGGCTTGACCTCGGCTCTTATTTGTTTACAGAGGTTGAGCCAGCTGAGCCAGGCACTAAGCTCATGCCAAACTTGAGATTGCTCTGGCTTGCCCACCTCTAATCACCACCCCTGGATGTGCTAGGACATTTGTAGCCCTGAGGCTTTCTGAATTCTTGATCTGCTTGTACAAGTTAAATTATAGACTAAAAGTAAATTGTTTATTGAGCTGGGTGCCAGACAACATATTTGCTCTGGGTAAGGTACTGTGCAACCCTTTTTCTAAGTTGTTGAGTATTTGATATACGGTGTATGAATTAGATTCTATGTACCATGCAATTCTGTATATATCAATGTTATTAGTATGTAATAGCTTTGGCAATACTTGTGTGATAGTCATGTCAATAATGCAACATTGAACTGAGAGAGAGGTGCTTTAAAGCTGCATTACCTGCAAATATTTTGGCAAGTACAGTTTTCTGTATATTCTAAGGCACAATTCAACAGATAGTTTGAGTATTTGGAGACTGCATGGCTTTATTTATTTTATTTAGAATTCTCCACACTGGGATAGTATCACTTAAGGGGCTCTCCTACTTTTGGAGAGGGAACAGGGGGCCGATACAGCAGCAGAGCAGTTACTAGCTGCTATTAAAAAAGTAATTAAATGAAACATTTCTAGTCACAAGTAAACACATGTGTGCACAAAATATGTGTTACCTAACAATGGATCAGAAAGAGGATGAGAGGTAGGTATATAATTGATAGGACTAGGTAGATTTAAAGCAAGACAGGATAAGGTCAAGGAATATGTTTAGTGAGCTGGGACTGGCTTACAATGGTGGGGATGTCAATGGCTTGGAATGCTTAGCAGGGTCATGGACTGTAGATGGTCAAACAAGCTGTAATTGAAGGTATGGACACTTGTGGCTTCATGAAAATTGCTAGGGAGAGAATTCCAGGTAGCAGGTGCAACCGTAAGGAAAGTATGTATACCCTTGTTAGCCTTGACAATTTCATCATGAGCTAGCATGCTATCCAGATGACAGGAACAAAATCACACAGCATCAGTTGGCATGTGGATTGATCATTTCTAAGATGTTAATGACCGATCCAGTAGCCAATCAGAAGCCTTGCTAGGCTCATGAATAATTAATTAGACATAATATTTAACGCTCGGGAAGGGAGGGCAGAACTGTGTGCGATTTAAGCTGACTGTCTGGGTTGGGGAAGGAGGGTGTGTGTGAGAGACTTAGAAGATGTGAAGTTACTCGACCATGATGATGAATTCAATAATAAAATGTGAGAGTGAGATAAGGTAAAGAATAAAAATTGAAAGTGGGATTGGGGCAATGGGCTCAACAGAGGGAGGGTGATGGGCGATCATGGGGTGAGGTCTGGAAGAATGGACATGAGATCAAGCTATAATACTGCTAAGAAAAAGAATACAAAGATGAGTAAATAAAGAGTGATAGAAGGACAAAGTGAAAGTGGGGATTCAGGCGGTGGGCTGAAATGAGGGAGGGTGACAAATGATTATGGGCGTGGTCTGGTGGGCTGTGAGGCAGGACATGTGAATCAATCACTACTAATACAACTAAGAAAGAGAAAGTACTATAAAATAGAAAGTGAGATAATACAACCACGTCAAAAACTTGACTACCAGAGACTGGGGGTGGGGAGGGATTTGGGAAAGTGGGCTGAGCAGGGCAACTCAGCAAGGAACTGAAAAAGTGAACATTTAAGAAATAAGAAAACAATTACGAAAGCAAATAAATAATTTAATAAATATTAAAGAAGACTAGTGTGGGGGTTTGGAGCAGGGATCTTACTCATAGTGTGCGCTGCAGGGAGAAGTGACACTGGAGGAGGAATTAAATAACATAAAACAAAACAACCAAAAAAAAAATAAAGAAAAAAAAAGACAAGGGAGAAAGACTGTGGGGGTTCTGGGTCTCACAGCTTGCCACAGGCACACATGGCACTGAAAGAGGAAATAAAATAAAAAAAAAAAAATTTAATAAAATAAGAGCAAAAGAAAGCCAAAAAAGACAGGGTGGGGACTGGGTCTCATAACCTGTGCTACTACTGCTGGAGTCCGGGCTAATCAATAGAGAGAAAAAAGGATGCCCACACACCATCATCACACACATGGGAGTGTCTGTGGGTTATGTTTTGTGTGTGTGTGTGTGTGTGTGTGTTGATTTGACCATCCTGCAAAGAAAGAAGCCCCTTGACTAGTGTGCTGTAAGTAAGCTGGGATAGTTGGTCACTTTTGTCAAAAAATTGAAATTATTTTGCTGTTTAAAGACATTGCTGTCTTGCTCTCAACCTGAAATCAATTAATTTGCTTGCTTTACTACCTTATTACTGGCCCTAAATTTAAAGCTGAGCACATAAGGATGTCTGTATGTGTGTGTGTGTGTGTGTGTGTGGGGAGTCCGGTCATATATATTGTATTCCACATCCTACTTTTTGGCTTTTTGTTTTGCAGCTTGATCAGAAACAAAGCATTTTTAAACAATAGGATGTGATGTATCTCACGCAGTACACTGTGTACTGTTATCTACTGTCCCTGCATGTTTCATGGTATTTTCTCCAGAAAATTTCTTTTTTTTTCACCAGTTGTACATATAGGCCCAGACTAGGCAAGTCCAAATCTAAATCCTTTGCAAAACCAAACCCAAACTCATCTTGGACTCGGCAAGTCCAAAACCAAATCCACCCTGGCTTTGCCTGTCACAAAGGAACACACTGCCTTGTGCATCTGATCAGGGAAGAAAACCACAGTCTTGATACCAAAAAGCAGATTTACGGTATTCATTCCACAAGGGGGCAGTAAAACTGCATGCTCTGGGCTTCTATGGATGAAGTTACGACCCGCTCAGCCATTGAAGCTTAGTTCCAGGCAAGGGGGGTGTTGTCTCTGAAATAATGTCACCAAACCCTAAAGCCCTTTTCACTGCACTTGTTTCATTGAAAGTCAGAAACACTTCCTTTCAGACCAGTCTCTGAACAGATAATTTTGGAAGTATTTTCAAGGAGAGCTTTAGCTAGTTCTCATGGCAGTGAAAAATGGGACAATGGGAAGAGTTATGTTTGAATAAACCCTCAGTTATAGTATTTATGTGAATCGGGCTTATACCTTGCCCTAACCCCCCAGCTAACCAAAATCTAAACATACAGCAGAGATTTACAGTGCATCCGTAACATTTCATAAAGAAAAAAACATTTTTTATGTTGGCTTGCCGCACTTGCGCGCAGGTCAACATATTGGGAGAGTGGAGATTTGGAGGTGTGGCTGCTATTGGGCGAATTCAGGGCACGCATCAGTAGGTGCGTCCCTCATTCCCCAATAAGCCAGCATGCTAGCGCTGACACCAACATTATGGAAAGTGGACAAAACTTGCAAACAAAGTGCCACTGCAATCAGAGACAAGCTCGTCATGCAGCGGCATAAAGACACGCCTCCCATATGTGCCTTTCCAAGGCAAACATTTCAATAAACATGGCGCCGAAGCCCCCTCATGGTGGGTGATGCTCGCGCCCCCCCTTGTGTGACACGCTGATGGGGGAGCCACTCCCCGTCGGCATCACCTCCCAACTGTTGAATGCCGAGGGGGTGCCCAATCCCCTCGGCTCGCACTCCCGACTTTGTTTGCCGGCAGGTGCCCAACTCTCAGGCGGCATTAACCCCTCCCGTGTTGTGTGCCGACGAGGGTGCCCAACCCCGCCAGCTAGTGACCCCCAAACCACTTTAGGTGGCACGCTGGGAGCCCACCCCAGCGTCAAACAGTCCTGCCGCCTTTGTTTAGCCGGCAGGTGCCTAATCCCCAGGATTAACCTCTCCATGTTGTGTGTGCCGATGAGGGTGCCCAACTCTGGGCCGGGCCAACCCCAAAACCCACTTAGGTGGCATGCTGGGAGCCACCCCAGTGTGCCAAAACTGTCCCACGACGCTTTCTGTACCTAGAATACAAAACGGTCCCTTGTAGTCTAGGTCCGCCCCCACCTGCACCCACCCACTGTGCCCTGCCTCCCTCACCCCCACCCCATACTTACCTCCGGACTCTGGCGCGATGATCTTCAGTGGACCGGGAACACGTCTGCACTCTTCAAAGCCGACCGCGAACTGAGGAAACACCGGTAAGCTGTATAATGGAGTGAATAGGGTTTTTTCAACTTTGTTGCATATCTCAGGCATTTCTTGGACTTTTTGCACCAAATTTTCAACATGGGGTTTTTGGGGCCCCTCCTCATGAATTCTGTCACTGTCATGGCGTTTATTGGCCTC
This sequence comes from Neoceratodus forsteri, assembly GCA_016271365.2. Lineage (NCBI taxonomy): Eukaryota > Metazoa > Chordata > Ceratodontiformes > Ceratodontidae > Neoceratodus > Neoceratodus forsteri. The sequence goes on from JADMNL010000025.1 coordinate 199,282,592, forward strand.
GAAAGGTGATTTTGTTGCCACTGCGTGAAATCACCTTTCGGAGCTCGTGCTGAAATGACAGTGGCGTTCATGAGGTGCCTCTAAAAGCCTAAGTTCCAAATTTGGTGGAAAAATTCCTACAAATGCCTGTTTTATGAGCGTGCGTTGCACAGTTGCTACGCAGGCTCGTAACTTCACGCATTCACAATATTTTACTGCTGGATTTTCAGCATTGTCATTTTTGTACACCTCCTTGTGAACAGTACAGCTGTCATTTTCCACATCCTGCCCAAAATGTGTTTCCGCACCTCAGGCGCACAATAGTGCAGTCGCTGTGGGAAATCAGTGTTTGGGCCAGATTATGAAAATGACAGTGACACAGTTCATGAGCAGAGGACCTAAAATGCCTATGTTGAAAATTTAGTGATGAAACTCCATAAAATAACTGTGTTACAACCATGCGTTGGCAGATTGCATGCACGCTCGTACCGTCGTGCATTTGTGATATTTTCAGTCTGGATTTTCACCATTGCCATTTTTCCACACCTCTTGATGAACAGTACAGCCATCATTTGACATATCGTGCCCAAAATGTGTTTTCGCACTTCTGGCGTAGAATAGCATGGTCACTGTGCAAAATCACTTCTTGGGACACTTTGAGGAAATAACAGTAACACTGTACATGAGCAGAGGTGCTAAAATGCCTATGTTGAAAATTTGCGAATTCTACAATGAAAGAAGTGTTGCAAGCGGCATTGCATATTTCCCACGCACCCTTGTAGCTTCGCAAATTTGGTATATTTACATGCCACATTTTCAACACTGGCATTTTTTTCCACCTCCTTATGAACTTTGCAGCTGTCATTTCTCACATCCTGCCCGACATGTTTTCCCGCACTGCACTACCAAACACCCAAAGGGACACCCTACTGCTTGTCACTCTCTGCAGGGTAGGGGGTGGGTTGGCATCAGTTCAATACTTCACTGCCATTCCTATGATGCATCTGTCTAACTCCTGCACTACCAATGCTAATGCCAGCAAGCCAACATTCGGCATTGACAAATGCTTGTTTTCATAATGTATTTGTGTTCCTGTCTTTACAGGCTGGCCACCATCTGCTTCCTGCCCACTCAGCCCCATTACCCATTGTCCCAGAACTTATCTGGCTTCCGTCAATCCGTGTGACTACATCCAGATATTCTGAAAATCAGGGCCCCATGTCAGTGGTGTGGGGTCTGCAGCAGGCAGAAGCTCCATCCTGCTGGAGGGGCCCACCTCCTCAACACTGGGCCATGCCCCGATACGCTTCATGTGCTGTAATGTATCCCAGTGGGAGAGACAGGCTCCTGTGCCCACCAGTGGGATTGCTAGAGTAGGGGAACATGACACCATCTTCCTGGCCAGGAGCGCTGCCACGCAGCACACCTCTCCAGCCCCTGGGGTCACCCCCCCCCGGCTTCCCAAGCTAGCTGCCGAACCCGGGTTGCCAGCATGGGAGTGTGCAGCCATATTCACTGGCCATCAGGTGGCCCCAGAAAAAAATTGCATTCTTAACGTGAAAGACTAAAAATGTTTTTCCAAACATTATCAAGCTACTACATGTTTAAAGTTCTTTTAAGCAATAGGTATGCTGAAAACTATCAATATAATTAGGTTGCAGATGGTTTGCTAATACTGTATATTTGTTGTAACTCCAACCCAATAGCTGAGTGCTTACAGTATGTTGGGAATAAGCGTAATACATACCTATGGAATGTTAGGTCTTTATTGTCCTTTTGTTTGCATGTCTGTCAATATCAAGTGCATAGGTACAGTACATACCTTTTAGTAGTTTCAAGTATTTATGACTGAGTATAGAGCATGCTGATTGTTATCAGATTGCTATTATCTGATGATCTTTTCTGATGGTGCTCATTGTTAGCTAGGCATGGCTGAAAATGGATCTTTTCAATCCAGTCCACATTCCTGGTTAAACCGAAATAAAAATAAAAAAATGAACGTGCTAATGTATGTTACCTCTTTGCATATATTTTGATCTATGTGTTTTATATGCTAGACATTGTTTTCAGACTAATGTGTTAAGTATGTTACTGATATGAATGCATGTATTTTGACCCATATTACATGTTATATGTGAACATTTTGTATAAATTCAGCCCTTTGGGTGTTGCAATAAAATTACCTACTAATTAATTTGTCCCCTTAGAGGGCTTCCTTTGTAATCACATTGGAGGCTATTCATGAATGACACACAATAGATGCATAGTCTGGCTGTGCAGCTCCGCATCTGTGGGGGTTCCATGCATGGGCCATAGTCACCAGTGTTGGCCTCCATGTGGCCCCACTCCTCTGGTACGCAGGATTCCTGGGGATAGTCGGGTGTGGACTGGAGGACCGAGGCAGGCAGTCAATCAGCTGCCCATCCCAGGTCCCACCAGTGGATCACTTGCGCCTGCACAGCACCATGATGGCAGCCGGTGCGCAGTGCACTGACCACAAAGTGGGTATGTGCCTGGTTCATCACCCTCTGACACCCAAGAAGTTGCCTCAATGATAGGGGCATACATTTCAGGGGGTCAGCGAATCCCTGCCATCACTGCCACAGCTGGAGGGTGCCACCCAGAGGGCATGTACTGGGTTTACAGCTGCCTTGGGGTGGCATAGCCATTCATGTCTGTGCACAGCACTCCACACCTTGCAAAATGCCATGGAGTGCTGACACGCCCCCCGCACCACCCATCCAGCATACTCCAGCATGGAGTTCCGCAATCAGCCAGAGATTGGATGCGTGGGAGGGTATATGTCTGTGGTACATCCTGCGCAGGGGGTGCAGTGGGTGCGGGCAGGTGCAGTGTGGCTACACGCCAAATTTACACGGCCCATAGCCACTCTGCACCTTCATAAATAGGGTCCAATATAGGCAAGATAGCTAAGCAAAAACTCTGAAGTGATTCATAGAATTAGATTTCCTATCTCCACTAGGTGTCATTGTATGAACTTGTCACTAGACACCATCCCATCCCTCCACCGACCCCTTTGCTCTCCACTGTCAGCTTCCTCAGAGGCAGGTTTATGAAAACACTCTGAGGGCTAAATAAAAAAGGTTCTTTAGTGGTGGATTTATTGTCTTCCTAAGGCTGGCATGAATTCTGCAACTATTTTACCCAACGCATTGAACAATGCACAGAATATTAACTTACCATTCAGAGACGCTTTAAAGGAGTACTACAGTCAGAATTTACAAAAATAAATATTGTGCAGAATGTTTTGATTTGTGCTTGTAGTCCTGGTGTGCCCTTCCCTTTCTTTACTTTTAAGAGTTACTTTTGTAAATTAGCCTTGTAGTTATATAGTAGTTTTACGGCCCCTGAGGATCCCCCTCTTAACATGATTTATTGCTATTCTTTTTTCTACAATGCCTCCCTGCCCCTTGTGGCAGTGATGCATATGGGACCACTGATTCAGCAAGTACTAGAGCTAGGAGTCTGATGTGCTGGCCTCCACTAAATAGCTCTAATTTAATATTTGTCTATGTGTGTCAGGTTTAACCAGCAGGAGTAAAGGTTTTGCTTTTAACACTTTTCATTTCTTCAAACTACACATAGCCATAAAAATCACACAAATCACTCTAGATCATCAATGCTATAACTTGTAGTCTCTAGTTGTTTTCTTACAGAGTAAGCTACTCTAATAAGTGCTCAGGTATTTGCTAAACTGTAAATGTAGCCACTAGTGCTCACTGGATAAGAAAAATTACATAATATTACAGCTCTGCTATTATAAAACTAACTCTAAATCAGTACTTGCTAAATTCATGGTCCCCAGATACATCACTGTCACAAGAGACAAGAGGCACTGTAGGAACCAGGAGAAATAAACCATGCTAAGATGGCGATCCCCAGGGGCCAAAATACCATAAAACTAGCAGGCTAATTTAGAAAAAAATCCTAATAGCAGACATAGGGAAGCAGACACTAGGACTACACACACAAATCAAAACACTTTGAGCAACATATGTTTTTGCAAATTCTGACTGTAGTACTCCCTTAAAGTTGTAGCTCAACATGGGGGGAGAGCTTGCTTTTTTTTAGTCAATGAGAATTGCTTTGAATTAAGATTTCAGGAAGGTATTTTTAAAGTGCTGCTGACACCGCCAGAAGAACTTTGAAAAGCATAATATTTTGACACGATTCAGCATACTTTTTTTTTTTACTTTACCTCAAAATTTCTATTCCCCATTATCGATTACTGAGGTCATAAGCACAATGACAGGACCTTTGCTCCTTCAGCTCCTATTGCTAACTCCCCACCTGTCATAATACTCTGCTTGTGACATCTTAGTCATTCCCATGGCAACAGACAGGCATGCCACAACAAGTGATTATGGCTTCAAGTGGAGAATAAGCTTTAGGGGCAGATGAACTCTAAAGGATAAAGGCTCTGTTTTTGTGCAGATTTCCTCAGTAATAAATAAGGGGAGGAAGAAATCTACAAAAGATGTATGAAACACAAGATGAATGGTGTCCAAATATTTAAAAAACATTTTTTTTGAGACGTATCAACAGCTTTGCAAGTTTTTGATTTTGACTTGAAAGTCTCTGCTATAATAGTCACTGAGAATATGTATAAAAAGCAACAGCACCTTGCTGTTTCCTACCCTTTAGGTCTGTCCTTTCTGAATCAGAAGCACCAAGTCTACGTGACAGGAAAAATATTGATGTCGTGCAGACCAATGGCACAGTACTGACACCAGTATTGTGCCATCCAAAAGGCAGTGTTTTGTTTTTTTTTACGACTGTTGCTGTAATGGTCTGTTTTCAGGTTTCACTGTTGATGTGTCAAGCAGAAGGAGGGCACCATTCTGAATCAGGTATAGCTCTGTGGGTTCACTTCCTTATCAGTTATAGTTATAGTTATTGATTGCCTGATTGTGTAGTTTTTAACTAGGAAAGGCACACTAAGCTGTGATCTCTGGTTTCCAGGTGGGTCCTGGGGGTGGAGGTGGTAGTTGCATGGACCTGTTTTATCAACAAGGTAATGCTGACCAAGACACCTAGGAAGCTCCCCCTGCTCTTCCTCAATGAATGCCATGGGACTTTAACTTCCACCTGGACAGTGACCAGAGATAAGCAGAAAGGAGCTCATTTTAATGTCCCATCAAAGGATGGTACCTCAGCAGTGCAGCACCCTCCTCATACTGCAATGCAGTGTCAGTTATGGGCATTACCCAAAGTACCTGGTGTTGGACTTGAAGCCATAACCTTCTGGTTCCACAGGTGAGCTTCCTGCTGTACCAAGTGAGCCAGAGATATGTGGCCTAGTAAGAGGATTTAGCAGTGTTTCCATGAGAGCTATGACATCAGGTTGGTACAGAGAGACACATGCCTTGAGCAGGTCCATCTAATAATGAGGCTATGATCTTCACACCTTTGAGGCTTTGCCATGCACATAAGAAGTCTTGTATGTACATAGGAATGGGCAAGAATTGCACCCTATGAGAGTGATTACACAGTCAGAGAAGACTAAGATCCAGTTGGGGGTTGGATCCTTTTCTTCTACTCGGATTTTTAGTAGTTTTTTCATGACCTCAGGAGCTGATTAAACACCAAAGGCTCCCTGAATTAATAGTAATGGTTGTTTATCTGTAGGACATTTCTCACTGGGATGATGTACAGAGAAAGAAAGAAGATTGCCCCAAGTGACTGCAGTGCACAAGGTAAAATTGTAAAATAATCAGACCAAAAATAGCTTGCACTTACATCCCAAACTAGATACAGTGACTCACTTTGACTACTATTGTTAGTGCTACAAAATGAAGTTTATTAAACAAAAATAGGATATGATATATCTAAGCAAGTGCAAAAAAGCTAAAAACAGGAATACAGTCCCCCAACCAGTGGCCACAAAGCCTCCTAACACCATTTTGCACCCCCATCGGTGCTTTATAAAGAATGATGCAAATACACAGTCATATATTATATAGTCCCCAGATAAATATACCCAAGGGACATCACAGAACAGGTAATAGCTGGAATCAGAACCCACAGAATCAATTTATACAATAAATATTAAAAATACATAAAAATACAAATATAAATAGAATAATAGATACCTAAATGTGTATTACAAGGCAGTAATTCCATTGAAAGGTTTGGGGGACTTGGAACCTCGAGAGGGAAGCTGCTTGGCATGACACTAACCCTGCCACAGTCCACATGGTACATACAGAAACTCATTGCCCCCTACACTCACACACATTCGTCAAATTCCACGTTCACCCAATGGCACCCCCACAACCACTGTCACTGTCCACACACCCAATGCCCTGGTAGTAAAGAAACACCCTCAGCAAGGCTAACCGCTACAAACCTAGTCACACCACCACTACTACTTTCTATTTTTTCAGCCATTCTCTCTACCTTTGTAACAGTGTTACAGGCATGCACGCTTAAAGTGCTGCTAGAGATAGTACGACACTAGCAGTTACAGTTATGGACTAAAGAAAATTCAAAAGTAATTCTTTTTATGTGGGTCATATGGGGAGCAAGTGGTTTGTGCAGATGGAAAAGAGGATTTGAGAGTTTTGAGTTTTAAAAATGTAACTGCTGACCAGTGGCCATGTGTAAAAACATGCATCGATGTGGAACTAGTACACCACCACCAGAATCCAGATGTACCTGGGTCCAGTGAATGCTGTGAAATCTGGGTGTGGATGGCCTGAATCCCCAATCCATAGTCACTTCCAGAGTAGGCACAGATCGAAACCACAAACAACTAACTCATAAACATTCCATGTCCTTCATTTGAACTCTGGACTGACTGAAGGCTGTCCATTGAAATACTTTAACAAAGGTGGCATTATCAGTGTGACGCAAGGCCATCTGCAGCTGATGGTATCTGAAAAGCCTCTAAAAAAAACACCTGGTTAGCTCAGGCCGAACTGCCTTTGGTCTTTGCACCAGGGATGTGTTACCTGCTCGGCGTGCCTTATCTAAGTGCTGTGTTTACCTTGTTTTGAAGCACACTGTTATGCAGCAGCTGTCTATGATGATGAGTTCTGCCTTGATCTTCTATATAAAAAGTTTGTCACTTTGTAAAAACTGACATCAACTGCAGAAGGGCTCTGTGTATACCTGAAAGCTTATGTACAAAAAATTTGTTGTTGGCCAAATAAAACGTATCAAATCACCTACTTGGTGCACACATGAATGCATGCAGACACACACATATCTGTATATCTGTACTTAGGAGGATGCAGACTGTGTCGACCTTCATTCAGTCCCACTTGGCCCCAATTTTTTGTAACGGTGTTAGTTTTGAGGAGAACACCGTCTTACAGTGGGAACCATTAATACAAGTAATGATATTTGCCCTGTGAAAATGTATTCCTTTAGCACTACCATGCAACTACTACTGTAAAGTTAAGATGGTATGAGGGAGTGAAAGATGGGCATATAATGAAGAAGGGGCTTAGCAATCCATTTCAAAAGCTGGTAGCTAAGTGGTTGCTAGATCTGAAGACAACTTGGTCCATAACTCCCATCTACATGGTGTAAAATAATAAGATTACAGTGCCACCATCCCAATAGCTTGGAGAGTCTGCCCATTGCTGGAGGTTTTTCTCATTCCTGATCAGAAGCAGACTGTACCCCGGGCAAAGGTTTAGGAATTCTGGGGAGGTTTTTGCAGGTGACGGTGAGAGGGGGTAGAGGGTGGAGGGTGGAGGCACCTTGTTTTTATCTTTCTGAAGAGGAAGTCACCATTTTGGCATCTGAAAGTGTACAACAGGCCTACTTGATGTAATTAAAATTAAAATTATCTAGTCTGAAAAAAAATAATTTTACCTGGACCAGGAATGTCACCCGCTGTTGTCAACTTAAACCTAGCAACTGGACTGCACTTGCACTGCAGGCAAATCCAAGTGACTAAGTGAGTGCTGCTGTTCTGAATGAGAAGTGAGGGCAGGATTGTCCAATTCTCAAGCATAGAACTGTAAACCAAGAGACTGTGAGTTCAGGTTTGACCGCACTCAAATCCTACAGTAGCTGTTGGGGTACTATGTGTAAGAAAGAAATACCACTTCTCTCTCAGTGCAGTTTAACCCCTGCAAGGTATATAGTTTTTTTAAATCAAGGATGGAAATGAGAAAGGAAAATGTGGGCACACCAGGATTTGAACCACAGACCTCTGGTATGCCATTCCAGCACTCTAACCATTAAGCTACAGGCCCACTGGTTAGAGTGTTCAAAGAACTTCTTATTTCATAGTACCACATTCCTTCCTCTAGTGTTGTTCAAGTCTGCAACCAGAAACCAATTTAGAAATACCACCTCTCTCTCAGTGCAGTTTAACCCCTGCAAGGTATATCGTTTTTTTTAAATCAAGGAAGGAAATGAGAAAGGAAAATGTGGGCGCACCGAGATTTGAACCACTGCACTGAGATAGAAGTGGTATTTCTAAATTGGTTTCTGGTTTCAGAATTGAGCAACACTAGAGAAAGGAATGTGGTACTGTGAAATAAGAAGTTCTTCAGACACTCTAAGCAGTGGGCCTGTAGCTTAATGGTTAGAGCGCTGGAACGGCATACCAGAGGTCTGTGGTCCAAATCCTGGTGCGCCCACATTTTCCTTTCTCATTTCCATTATATGTATAAGAAAGCCATTTAATTATTTAACCTCCTTAGGATTCAGCCATAACAACTGCAAAGTTGAGTCAAACTACTCTCAGACCATTTGCAAATCGAGTAAATAGAGTGTCGCATCTCAGTTGTGCTATCATGGGGAAATAGAAGCAAAAACAAAATAAATAAATGTGATCCTCAACAACAAACAATTCTTTTTTTGTCATTTTTCTCAGTCTTTTAGCCCCAAGGGGAAGGAATTTATTCAAGCGGTTAATAACACTGGTGGTCATTCAATGTGTGGATATGAAAGCTCAGCCCTTAATGTTTGTGTGCTGGGGGGGTTAGTCTACCTCCTGCACATAGCAAAAGCACACAACATGTACTTAACAGAATATTTAAGTTGCAAGATTCTGACTTGTAGTTTCCCGTCTCAGGTTTTGTAGTTAGAGATATGTGATGCCTTTGATAGCTCGTTTTTTTGCCGTACTTGTACTTCCTCTTCTATTTGATAGAACTGTGATTGCACATTGTATTGTTTAGTCAGTAAAAGCTACTGCAGCAGCCAATATTATATCAAATACTATTATATGGCATGGATAAATGAACCCCTCTCCTTCACTAGAACAAGTCATATAACTGTGTAATTATTCATCATAGTTATACAAGTGAACTTTTATATGTATTTTTGCTATAAACGTTATTTCATAGGTTCAGTTATACATATCACAGATGTGTGACTATGGCCAATAATCACTTTGCTTAGGTGTTCTTGAAGGAACATACTTGAGGCATGCGATTCTGTAGCCTTAATTTTACACCTTGTTTATTTATTTCTGTCATGTCGAATTGCTTACTTTGTCACCCTCCCTGCAGAAATTTGGAAATGTGTTAGCCATTGGGAAACAAACTCCATTCTTCTTTGTTTATGCTGAACGTGAGACAAATTTTTAAAAAAAGTTAAAACAACTTATCTTAAAAACAATTTTTTTTTAATATTATGGTAAAAAGTGTATTGACGCTAATTGGTGGAAAGGAGGAACTCGTCGGATCAATGATCTTCTTCCCTCTAAATACGTGTATATATATATATATATATATATATATATATATATATATATATATGTGTGTACACAATATATGGTGACATGTCTCAGCAGCACATGGAAAGTGTATAGACATGAGTAGTTCCTGTTCATCTGATTATACATTTGCTTTCAGAAAACAAATTAAGTTCTTAGCCCTAATGGTTTCAAGGTTAGCTGTTTTGTAAAACTTAGCAGCTCCCACCAATGCGCCAATTACCCATTGGAATGGCACTCACATAGTTTTTTTTTACATTCCCTGCACCATTGTGTTCCTCCATGATTTGACAACATGGAGGAGTCATTTAAAGTAGAGTGTTCCATCCCATCAACATCTTCACCTGGTTGAGGATGTGACTCATAGTGTAGGACCCAGGTGTACCATACCACCATTTAGATGACACATGGGGGTATTTCCCTCACATACTCCTATTGGCCCAGCTGATCAACATGCTTGTTCAGGTGCTATCATTTAACCACCACAACCTCAATGGCACAAAACCATTATTTGTAGACTTTGCATGCATGCAGTGACAGTGCCAGGACCTACCCCTTATGAGCGAGATAGCTGCACAGCCTGCCATGAGAGGCTACTGTGGCAGTGAGCTGCAACACTGCCTTTACCCCCAGATCGAGATACACTTCCGGTGACAGAACTTTCTCCCAGCCCTGGCTGCCCAGTCTCAGACTCCTGACACAGGACTCAAACCCAGGCTAGAGTCATGTCATATGGCGACAAGCTAGCCCCTTTTAAATAAACTATCTTTAGAAAAGGATAACTTTGCTATCATTGGTTAGGGCTAGTTGGAACTTCAATGTTTAATTTTAAATCAAAGGTGTATCACCATGATGGGCTATGTTAACTTGATCCTAAGCTTTCATTCAAAAAAAATGAAGTTCCTAATCCTAATGGTACCAAGGATATTCCTTTTTAAAGATAATTCATTTAACAATGGCTATTTTTGGAACCAATTGGGCTTAGAACATCTTCAAGTCAGCTTGACCTAGTCAAGTCAATTTGATACAGTTTCCATGCGTCAGTATGCAATAATGCTCATTGATGCTCGTCAACATGGATGATTATACTTTTCCCATGATGTTTCAAATGCTGTTTTTTAAATTTTGTGATTTTTGGTTCATGTTAAATGTTAACAAATAAGAATGTTGTTTTCTAATGGTTTTCATCTTTCTAAATTACTGTAGTCATGTTACAAAAAATCTATTTCCTGTCATCTCACCTTATAATCTTCATATGCTGTCTCAAGTTATTGCATGCAAAAGCATCAGAAGAAGATAATTTCTAGTGACTTCCATTGCAAAGATAGTTTCACGCAAACAAATGCACAGATTGATGCCATGTCGGTAATAGGGTACTATTTCAAAGCCAGCTTTTCCATGGTAGACCAGTTGTGTATATAGATATATGTGTGTGTGTGTGTGCATATGTATATATGTGTATATTTAGGTTCTGATAATATATCATCAGCAGTTTTCCCAATTAGGATGCAGCATTCTGTGTTAAAGATGTCATAGTTTCCTGTGTGACAAATTGTAGCAACTGTCACTGGATTACATCGTGTTCCTGTAGGATCCTTCAGGATATCATTGGCAGCAAGTGTGATAAAAGCACTTTATCCTGGTGGGTTATGCTGTACAGTATCTCGGCCTGCTGTATGACACTGTCAAATGGGAAGTGGCTCCTGACATTGAAGTTTAAAGGGACACATTCATGCCCAATGGTCATCATATTTTGTAAACCCATGCAATGTGCTTTCAAGTGAATTATTGGGCTCATATTTCATTGGAAACACTCCAGAGATATAGACAACTGAGTCTGTTCAACATTAATTCTCCATTGCAGCCATTTGTAAAACACTGAGATGTCATCGAGGAAAAAGCTGTGTCTAAATATATTGAGATTAACTACATTGGTGTGTCAAGCTTGTTCCTCTCTGACATCAGGGGCCAGATATTCAAAGAATTGCACTAGGCACTAACCTTTAGCTCTGAAATTGTGCTGCAGTTGCGCCTGGCTGCAATACTGAAAGGTTCATATAGCGCCGGCGCAACCTGGTAGCACCAGCACTGGAAAATAGTATATGCAGGGGTGTGACAGAGGGGTGGGGACATGAATACCCGTGCCCCAGGATATTCAAAGCAACAGTGCCACGTTACAGCCTTTAGCACAACCTGTAGCACGGCATGAATTACCGCCTATAAAAAGGTGGTGGTAATCTGGGGCAAAGAAGTCCAGGTGTCCCTCCCCAATCCCTGATCATGGCCACAGTTCAGAAATGAGCAGTTAATAATCCTGAACTGTCAGTACCCCTGAACAGTCAATATCCCTGGTAGTCCAGTGCCCCCCCCAGTCCCAAACCCCGATCACGGCCACAGTGAAAAACTGTACAGGTCACTTTCCCTGGTAGTCCAGTGCCCCAGCCATCCCTGATCCCTGATCACAGCCAAAGTCAATCAATGTACATGTCTAATTCCTTGTAGTTCAGTGCCCCCCCTCCAGCCCCGATCCCAGATCCTGTTCATACAGTACGGTCTGTAGCATGCCACGATCTCCCATATGGCACTGTTAATCATCTCTGGTGGTCCAGTGGATTGCAGCAGCGCTGATCCCCCATAGACGTCAAATCAATACTACCTGGTGGTCTAGTGGACCTCCCCATCCTGCAGTGCTTACCACCTCTCTCCACCCCAACCCCGTAAAGGAGCTGGCGACTGACTCAGCCCACTGCACGCACTCACAGCCAGCCACCGACTGAGCACTGAATGAGCACGTAATACATTACGTGCTCCTTCAGAGCTCAGTTGGTGGCTGGTCACAGAGGTGTGAGGAGGGCTGAGTGAGTCACCGGCTTGTATAAAGGATGGGGGAGGAGCAGGGTGGGAGGCACTGTGGGTTGGGGGGTTAACTAGACCACCAGGTACACTGCACTAATAAAGTGCCTTTATGGAAACTAGAAATGTAAATAAATAACCTAGTGATGACACACAACAGTTATTAGAACACTATATAGTGCACCCATCAAAATATGGCTGCGGTTCCAGTCATAGGAGCGTTCTCAGTTTTCATTGTGGGCAATATTCCACAGCGAGAGCAGATGCCGTACTTTGCTATGTCTTCAGAAAAACAAGAACCATTAACCATAATAGACTGGCAGCTGCTTATTAACCAGGGAATTCAATGAGTCCCACATTGGAAGGCACCGATACTTGTAAACGGTGAACATTTGAGAATGATGTAAATATAAACACACAACCTTCTAAAGCTTCAGACTGCTCTGATATGCATCAGCAAAAAGCTGCCATTGTCCCAGATGTTTGTAGCAGAGGTATATATATATATATGCATATACATATATATATATATATAGAGAGAGACCAGCCTTTTCCTTCCGTGGGTCTTTTTAAGTTGGACCTAGATTTCTATGCGGTTGGAAGTTTGGCCAGGCAGCTTGCTTGCTGCTACTGTATAAATTACTGCTGTACAATGTATGTAGTGGGGCTTTTTCCCCCAAGAGTCATACTTTGGAGTCTTTTAAGGTGCTTCTGGCAGTGCAGCCTAAGAAGTCAATAACAATGGGGGGAGGTAGACACTGCGGGTTGGGGGTCCGCTCGACCACCAGGGATGATTACCATTGGTGCATGGGAGATATTGGGGCACACTACAGATCATACTGTATGAACTGGTTTGGGATTGGGGCTGGGGCGGGGCCACTAGACAACCAGGGACAATGAGGGAATGAGATACAGTTTAAATGTAACTGTTTGGGGGATGAGGGATTGTGGATGGGGGAGCCACTAGACTACGAGGCATACAGGGACTAACAACCCTAGCAGGAACACACCTGCAATATTGCTACTATTCCCTCGGACAGTAAATGGACAACAGAGTTTGTGCTACACTGTTTTTGCTGAGGTTGTACATGTCTGTCACTTTCCTGTTTGCATTGTTTTGTGAAATTGTGCCTGTCATCCTCGCTGTTCTGTCACATATCCACAGCTTGTATGAGGGACAGTGGAACATTGTGAGGCAACATCAAGGATGTCCCTAGACATTGGGGTCACTTGGGAGGAATGCTGCCTGGGAATATGCATGTTCCTACCTGGGATCCATTGTCTCTTCTGCTGTGTACACTGGTTGCCTGCAGTTACAGAACTGTTTCCCAGGTCTGACATACAGGTGGAGCTGTGTACACCTCCAAGCCTGCATCTACTCACCTGTAGTTCCTGTCAGACATACAGGTGGAGTTGTGTGCTCTATGCTATAGCGCTGGGCAAGATACATGGGAGTGCATGCAAAGCAGGCCATAATGAGATGCTAATGTGGCTGTTTGCCCATGGATTGCCTGAGTATGCTCATTTGCATAGGGGCTTTGAATATAGCAAACTTTTGCCCTGGGCTAATGTGTTTGCATCAGGCTACTGTATTATCACTGTGCAATCAAGTTAGCCCCGGGCAATCCTCTCATATCCATAGCACAGTTCTGCAGTGTGTGGCCTGCAATGCTGTTTGCAGTTGTTCTGCACTACTTCAGTGCTATCACTTACATTGGCCACCTGCTGCAACCCTGCCTTACTCCACCTCCATGTGTAGTTGGATGCTGTTGCAGTTAGCACTGGCCAGTTGCTATATTCAGAGCTGTCTTATTTGCTGTGCTGTTTATGCACTGCACTCCCAGCCCTGTTTGCACAGCTTTATTTGCATGCTATATTCAGCACTATAGCCCCGGGGCTATTTATTTAGGAAATTGGAATTACAACCCTTTGAGTCTTAGACTCATTTCCAAAGGCTCCACATCAGAATAAAGCATAGACATACATACAGTACATACATAGAATAAATGTGGGTGAGCAATCCTACAGAGTATAAGTACAATGAGCACTGGTTAATGCCTATACATTTAGTAGCTAAAACAGGGCAGAGCTATATTCCTTTGAATACAGCGTGCAAACGGTTCCAGGCTAATTTAGCACACCGTGCAGTGCTAGATTTGCCCCAAGGCTAAGTTTTGAATATCTGTCCCCACATGTTCTACAAGTGGCTGCAGAGTAGTAGCAGTTGTGAACAGACATAATCTATACCTTGTTTGAAAGAGTTCTTTTATAAGTTTTCAAACTGTGCCAGCCACTGTACATGAATGTTTCCTTTTTACACATTTTAGTAGTCATGCAATGTCACAGCAATGCAAACAAATATGGTTTTCTTTAAAACTGAAATGGCTTTCTGCCTTATTTAAAATATACTTGAGGTTTTTTTTCAGCCTTTGACAAATAAATCCCATGTCTTTACATGTACACATTCATCCTCTGCTTCTCTAAAGCTTATCTGCCTTTGGACACCCTGCATCTGGCTTCATTTATTTACATCAGCTACCAAATGATGCCAGAGTGCTACCCAAAAAGCTTGGGCTAGCATGACCCATTTTACAAAGTAGGATATTGGACATTGCATTGCTGGCTTGGCTGAAGACTTGTAGTACTTGAAATCTACAAGTTCAGTCCTAACTTTTATTGAATTATGATGTCAATGAATTTAAAGATCGTTCTTCACTGCTTCCTCTCCCTCTGTTGTATTCTCCAAAACTTCACCTCGCCTTCCTGCAAGTGCACCTGAGCTCTCCATCCATACTCCGCTACTCTGTCTACTTCCCTCCTTCTCCCTCTCCCTCTTTTTCTTGCATTACCTCTACCTTTGCCTCATGGTCCCCTCCTGTAACCCCCACCTCAGTCCCTACCTACTATATTCATTTCCCTTCTTCACTGCATATCTTTACATTGTCTTCGCCTTTTGGCTGGCCCTATCGTGTGTTGTATATGCTGCACCTAGATACGCATACTATAATACTGCAGCTGCTTAGCTCTGCCCACTATGCACAGTAATGTTCTGTAGCAATTCTTTGTACAATCTATCTGACTGTGTACTGTAAATACTATGTTTATTTCATTGCACAGCTTATCCTATTATGTCATGTAAATATTATGCATATTTAGAAAATGGGAAAAAAGCATTCTGTCTCCTTATTGGTTGAGCTACTCATTTAGGTGGGCATCTATCAGACAGCAGTGCCCACTTAAAATGAGTGCCAGCCCAAGGTGTCCCCCCCACAGAAAAATATCCCTGTACACCATACCTCACTAAGCGGTCATCAGGAACACTCGCGAAGTGTACGGTCAGCATACCGTGGGAGATTCAAAATGGCAAGACACGCGACGGCAACACAGAAAAAAAAAGAAAAAATGTTCTTTCTTGTTTTTTATACCTACATTTACTTTGTTGCTGGACCTTCCTCCTTCCATAATGGCTGACGTTCCCTCTTGAGTCACTTTGATGGTACGTCAAGCAACAAAACATCACGCTTCAGTAAAATGAAAAGAAAAAGAAATTGAAACAATGGTAAAAAAAACTGAACACATATAATTTCTTTGCTGTCAGGGATACAGAATAAAAAACTATTTCTCCCACAGGTGCTCGTGTGTGTGTTGTGGGAAGGGTGAAGTAACCATGACAACCAGCTTAACAGCTACAGTAGCTACACTGGGACAAGAGACATGAGGTGGAGGAACTATTTTATTAAAAATTAAAGCAAGCATCAAATAGTTTAAATATTTACTAATACATTTATTTTCACACATGTAAAATACAGTAACCAATTTTCTAAGCTCAATAATACCCTCCAGGGTGGGCGGTATGGGCTATACCTGCCCTTCCAGGGGCTATAAGGCCCTCCCACTGTGGCATTGGGCTTCATTACACCCCAGGGTGGGCAGGTATAGCCCAATACCACCCACCTTGTCGGGTATTTTTGCTTGCATAAATACTATGCATATGTATACACCTTATTTGCCTTTCTCCCCATCCACAGCCTATATTTCTCCCATGTCCCTTCCCCCAAGGACACATCTGGAAACAAGATGTTACTCAGCTCAGTATGTCTTTCCTGGTAAAACCTTTGAAATTAATTCATTAATTAATTAATAGTTTTTTGTAAAGTATGAAACAAAAACAAGGCGCTGCGTCAGCATGTGGTCTAAAAGCAAAACAAAATGGTTATATTAAATGCATGCTGAAAATAGAAAATAGAGTTTTGTAAAGTATGACTTCCTAAGATTTGACTAAATGTTGGCCATTGTATTAATCCCACTTTCAAAGTAAATTCAAAGCAGAGGCAAGGAAATAATTTCTGACATTGATAGGGCCAGCCTAATCTTTTTTTTTCAGGCTGTGGATGGGGAGAAAGGCAAATAAGGTGTATTTTTTTAAAACCCATTCCACTACCAGCCATCTTTCTTAAGTAATGATAGCTTTCCTAGTGTCAGAGGTTTCTTGTAATCTGATCTTCTGGAATGTGTTTTCAAAACGCAGAAGGTGCTAAACTGGTAAAAAAAAAATAAGACTCTAGTAGCCTAGTCTTTAATAAAAACATGTCATTACAAAAACCAGCAATAACATATTTCTGTCTGTACAGTGTGTCTGATATCTGAAAAACCTGCTTATACAGCACAATTGTTGAGGTATATGCACAGTGTATATACAGTAGTCCATAACTGCTGTAATATTTAATACAGGAAAACTGTTTATAGTGTTCTTAAGTCAAACATTCACACAGCTGTAAACCATTTCATGCATTGTAGTTTTTCATGGGGATTTGGAAAATAATTCACAGAAAGGATTTCTCACAAATCGTGACAGACTACTTCAAAACTGGAATATAGCATAACGTAGTTAATTGTTATAAAACAGAAGACTTTTAAAATGTTCTCAGAATTTCACTTTAAAAATACTTGGATTGATTAGCTGCCATATATGTACTGGCAAATTGCTCCACAGCTGAAGGGGCAAAGATAATTGGCAAAACTACCTTTTGTACTCCTTCTCAGAGCTGGTAAATCAAGTGACTATGAAGCTGATGACTCCTGTCACTCAAAGTAACTGGGATATATACCAGTATCACCACAGTATAATGAAACCATTATGGCCCCAAATTACATTAGTCACTTCTCATTTTTTTCTGTGACCTATTTTCACAGGTTTTGTTATATTTACATGTTATAGAGTTTCAGTCCTAGGATACCTTAAAGCAAAAGACAGGATGCAATTAGCCTAGTCAGTATTTCTAGACCAGCAAGATTTGGGTTGAATCCTCTTGGCATTATGCATTTGGAGTTGTTTTATTTAATGTAGTATGTTGTCATGGTGACTAAAAGTATCACACACCCAGGTTGGATCCTCAAAGTCTGACTCCCACACATACACCGGTTCAGAACATCCTTCTATTTTAATGCTTCTTCTGGAGGGTCCGAGGATGCTCTTGCATTGTTGGTTACCATGTGATGATGGTCCTCCATGATGTACTGTAAAGTCAGGTGCTTTTAGCTCTGAAGAGATTTAGGGAGTGCGTGTCTGTTTTCTGCAAATTAAAGAGCTAGCATACTGTCTAAAACTAATATTAGTGTTTGAAAGCAATCAACCATTACCTTCCATGTCTGAGGTACTGTTTTCTTTGCCCTTTGTGTAATTAGAAGATTGTTCACCTGATGTTAGTAGGTGTCATGTATGGGAGAGCACTGACTGTGACATCACTGCTGCTTAGGAACAGCCACTCAATGGCTACCAGGTCAGTCACCTGTGATGCCACTCTCAGTGACTTCACAATGTTGATGAGGTAGTGGGGGGATAGACATAGACATGTCAGCTGCTAGGCTAAGAGCTCTTCCACACATACAGCACAATATTACCACATAGAAGACTTTCTAATGAGCAAAAGAAGTAAGAAAATTACTTCAGAAATAATAACTAACTACTTCTTAAAATTTGTATTATTTTTCTGTCTGCTTGTTTTGGCTCCACTAGCTCTTTAATATGTTTCTGTCATGGCATGCAACTAGTTAAATGTTATGTTACGATTTAGAGTCTGAGAATCTGTTTATACCCTGAATAAATGGCAACGATCTTGATCAAACTCACAAATGTGATTTCAGCCTACTACTTTGGGCAGTGCAGTCATGGAGCACTTCCTGCATCAAAACTGGCTAAAGTGAATTTCTCCGAGGCTAGAAGGGGCTTAACTGGTGGCTTTTGTGCATCCCAGACAGCTGATGAATAAGGTAGTTTCTTAAACACAGCCATTGCAGTCACTCACGGCACAGACCTGGGCTCATCTTGACAGATGCAGCATGATTTGCAAAACAATTGCTTTCCAGAAAATGAGATAAGATCAAGGCATTTTTTTTCTAATGGTATAACTTTCTCAGTGATTTAGTATGCCTAGTGAAATGGCCCTCAGGACATAATGAGATATTTCACACACAGTTATGCAACAAGGAAATGTCAGTGTTCAGAGAATTATGGAAGATGCCTTACAAGAAAGCTTCACATGGTACCTTAGATTCACTTGTTGAGTTTCCCTTGGACTTGTCGCAACTTTACCATAGTACAACTATAAATAGGGATTACTGATCAATTTGATCTATTTTTTCTCTTCTCTTCTATTACATACATGTGTAAAATATTATAGTGGCGCGGTAGCACCACTACAGTTAGGGTTGAGCAGGCTGTTTAATGTTAAACCCCCAAATTTGCACTTTAATAGCTTTTCCATCATTCAGTAGATTTGCATGACATTTGGCATGCACAGTCTTGGGGGCAAGGTCTCTTGACTTGCCATGTTTCGTTCCTGCCAGATATGTGGATTGTGAGCTGCAGCTAGCAAAACAAGCATTTGTCAATGCCGAATGTTGATTGCGCTGGTCTGTTGAGCTCGCGCAGTGGACCTCTGTCAGTGGTTCAGTCTGTTAGTCCCAGTGCTGCAGGCTGCTCTTTTGTACTGGGCTGATGCATGCATTGGCACCTTGTTCTGCCGAGGAAGGAATACGCAGCTGTCCTGAGAGAGCTCCATTGAGGTGGCTCACTCCCCCTGTGTCACTCACTCATTCTGTGTCTCCTGGCACTGCAGGCTGCCTTTTTGTACTGGGCTCCTGCCTGTGTCAGTGGCTTTTTCTACCCATGAAGAAATCCACAGCTGTCCCGGCAGACGTCCGTTGAGGTCGCTCAGTCTGCCTGTCTCACTCACTCATTCCGGTCCTCCTGGCGCTGCAGGCTGCCCTTTTGTACTGGGCTCCTGTCTCTGTTGGCGCCTTTTTCTGCCCACAAAGAAATCTGCAGCAGTCCCGACAAAGCTCCGTTGAGCTCGCTCACTCCCCTTCTCTCACTCGCTCATTCTGTTCTGCCGGTGCTGCAGGCTGCCCTTTTCTACTGGGCTCCTGCCTGTGTTGCTGCCTTCTTATGCCCATAAAGAAATTTTCAGCAGTTACAATGCAGCTCTGTTGAGCTCACTCACTCACTCATTCTGGTTTTTGTGCCACTGCAAGCTGCCCTTTTGTACTGGGTCCCTGCATGCATTGCAGCCTTTTTCTGCCCAAAAACAAATCTGCAGCAGTCCCAACAAAGCCCCGTTGAGCTCACTGACTCCCCCTCCTTCACTTGCTCATTCTGTGTCTCCTGGTGCTGCAGGCTGCCCTTTTGTACTGGGCTCCTGCCTGCAGTAGCAGCTTTTTCTGGCCAGAAAGAAATCTGAAGCAGTCCTGACACAGTTCCACTGAGCTCGCTCACTGCCCATCTGTCAGTCTTGCATTCCATTTCTGCCGGCGCTGCAAGCTGGCCTTTTGTACTGGGCTCCTGTCTGCGTTGCCGCATTTTCTGCCCACAAAGAAATCTGCAGCAGTCACACTACAGCTCCGTTGAGCTCGCTCAGTATCGCTTTGTCACTCGCTCATTCTGTTTGTCTTGGTGCCGCAGACTGCGCTTTTATATGGGGCTCCTGGCTGCATTGGCATCTTTGTCTGTCCACAAAGAAATCTGCAGCTGTCCTGACAGAGCTGCGTTGAGGTCACTCAGTCTCCCTCTCTCATCGCTCATTCTGTTTGTCCTGGCGTTGCAAGCTGCCCTTTTGTACGGGGTTCCTGTCTGCATTGGCCCCTTTTTCTGCCCACAAAGCAATCCCAGCAGTTCTGACAGAGCTCCATTGAGCTCACTAAGTCCCCTTGTCTCACTCGCTCACACTGTTTGTCCCACCGCTGCAGGATGCCCTTTTGTACTGGGCCCCTGCCTGTATTGATGCCTTTTTCTGCCCACAAAGAAATCTGCAGCAGTCCTGACAGCGCTTTGGTGAGTTCGCTCACTCCCCCTCCCTCACTAGCTCTCTTGTTCTGTGTCTTCCAGTGCTGCAGGCTGCCCTTTTGTACTGGGCTCTTGAGTTGGGTCCTTTGTCTGCCCACAAACAAATCCACAGCAGTCCCGACAGAGCTCAGTTGAACTCTGCCACTCCCCCCTCTCACTCGGTCGATCTTAATCTGTCCCAAACACTGATTTCCCAGAGTGACCGCAGCTATTGTGGGCAGGAGTGCAGAAACATATTTTAGCCAGGACATGCAAAATGACAGCTGTAGTGTTCATAAGGAGTTGTGAAAAATGCCACTGTTGAAAATTGGCATGACAGTATTACAAATTTGCGAAATTAGAAGGGTGCGTGAAACAGTTCAATTCACGCTTGTAACACAGTCATGTTATGGCAGTCCCAACAGAGCTCACGTTGAGCTACTCCGCTTCTCTCACTGCTCATTCTGTTGTGCTGGCACTGCAGGCTGCCCTTTTCTACTGGGCTCCTGCCTGAATTGCTGCCTCTTATGCCCACAAAGAACTTTTTCAGCAGTTGCAATACAGCCTTTGAGCTCACTCACTGCTCATTCTGATTTTCCTGCCACTGCAGGCTGCCTTTGTACTGGGCCCTGCATGCATTGCTGCCTTTTCCTGCCCACAAACAAATCTGCAGCAGTCCCAACAAAGCCCTGTTGAGCTCACTGATCCCCTCCCTCACGTGGTCATTCTGTGTCTCCTGGCACTGCAGGCTACCCTTTTGTACTGGGCCTGCCTGCATTGGTGGCTTTTTCTGGCCAGAAGGAAATCTGAAGCAGTCCCGACACAGCTCCACTGAGCTTGCTCACTCCCCCTCTGTCACTCTCACATTCCGTTTCTGCTGGCGCTGCAAGCTGGCCTTTTGTACTGGGCTTCTGCCTGTGTTGCTGCATTTTCTGCCCACAAAGAAATCTGCAGCAGTCACACTAACAGCCCCGCTGAGCTCACTCACTACCACTCTGTCACTCGCTCATTCTGTTTCTCTTGGCGCCGCAGACTGCGCTTTTGCATGGAGTTCCTGGCTGTGTTGGCAACTTTGTCTGTCCACAAAGAAATCCGCAGCTGTCCCTACAGAGCTCTCATCGCTCATTCTGTTTGTCCTGGCGCTGCAAGCTGCCCTTTTATATGGGGCTCCTGCC
The DNA here is from genome assembly GCA_016271365.2 of Neoceratodus forsteri. Classification (NCBI taxonomy): domain Eukaryota; kingdom Metazoa; phylum Chordata; order Ceratodontiformes; family Ceratodontidae; genus Neoceratodus; species Neoceratodus forsteri. The sequence continues at coordinate 199,304,622 of JADMNL010000025.1, forward strand.
TGCATTGGCGCCTTTTTCTGCCCACAAAGAAATCCCAGTAGCTCTGACAGAGCTCCGTTGAGCTCACTAAGTCCCCTTGTCTCACTGGCTCATACTGTTTCTCCCACTGCTGCAGGCTGGCTTTTTGTACTGGGCCCCTATGCCTGTATCGATGCCTTTTTCTGCCCACAAATAAATCTGCAGCAGTCCTGACAGCGCTTCGGTGAGTTCGCTCACTCCCCCTCCCTCACTCGCTCTCTCTCGTTCTGTTTGTCCCAGTGCTGCAGGCTGCCCTTTTGTTCTGGGCTCTTGTGTTGGGGCCTTTATCTGCCACAAACAAATCCGCAGCAGTCCTGACAGAGCTCAGTTGAGCTCAGTCACTCCCCCCTCTCACTCGGTTGATCTTAATCTGTCCCAAACACTGATTTCCCATAGTGACCGTGCTATTGTCTGCAGGAGTATAAAAACATATTGTAGCCAGGATGTGAAAAACGACAGCTGCAGTGTTCATAAGGAATTGAAAAAATGCCACTGTTGAAAATGTGGTTTGACAGTATTACAAATTTGTGAAGTTACAAGGGTGCGTGGAAACAGTTCAACACGCGCTTGTAACACAGTCATGTTATGGAGTTTCGTCACCAAATTTTCAACATAGGAATTTTTGGACCTCTGCTCATGAACAGTACCACTGTCATTTTCTTAATCTGTCCTGAACACTGATTTCCACAGTGACCATGTTATTCTCGCTCGAACTGTGAAAACACATTTCGGTCAGGATGTGAAAATTACAGCTGTACTGTTTATAAGGAGGTGTGAAAAAATGGCACTGTTGGAAATGTGGTGTGACAATATTACAAATCTGCGAAGTTACAAGGGTGCGTGGAAAGTGCACAACCCACACTTGTAACACAGTCCATTGATGGGCTATCATCACCAAATTTTCAACATAGTCATTTTAGGACCTCTGCTCATGAACAGTATCATTGTCATTTTCTTAATCTGTCCCGAACAGTGATTTCTCAGAGCGACCGCTCTATTCTGTGCCGGAAGTGCGAAAACACATTTTGGTCAGGATGGGAAAAATGGCAGCTGTACTGTTCATAAGAAGGTCTGGGAAAATGGCAATGTTGCAAATCTGGAGTGAAAATATTAGAAATTCGTGAGTTGCAGTGTACGTTCCAGCACCATGATGCAGCTAGTAGCACAAGTCATTTTATGGAGTGTCGTTGCCAAATTTTCAAAATAGGCACTTTAGGACCTCTACTCATGAACAGTGTCACTGTCATTTTCTTAATCTGTCCTGAACACTGATTTCCCACAGCAACCGCGCTATTCTGAGCTGGAAGTGCGAAAGCACATTTCGGCCAGGATGTGAACAATGACAGGTACTGCTCACAAGGAGGTGTGACAAAATGCCAATGTTGAAAATCTGGCATGAAAATATTGTGCATTCATGAAGTTACGAGTGTACGTAGCAACTGCGCAATGCACACTCGTAAAACAGTCATTTTTTGGATTTTTCCACCAAATTTGCAACATAGGCTTTTTGAGAGCCCACCTCATGACACTGGCACTGTCATTTCATTAATCGGCCCTGAAGGGTGATTCCACACAGTGACCACAAAACCACCTTTCTGGGCCGATTAATGCCATGACAGTTCAAGAATTCATGAGGAGGGGTCCCAAAAACCCCATGATGAAAATTTGGTGAAATAAATTCCAAAAATGCCGAGATATGCACTAAAGTTGAAAAAACCTATTCATTACATTATACAGCTTACGGCATTTCCTCAGTTGGCAGTCGGCTTTGAAGAGTGCAGACGTGTTCCCGGTCCAGCGAAGATCGTCGTGCCATGCTCCGGAGGTAAGTATGGGGTGAGGGGGGTGTGGGGAGGCTGGGTGCGCAGTGGGTAAGTGCGGGTTGTGGGGGTGTGCGGGGAGACTACGAGGGACCGTTTCCTTTCTTTCAGGTACAAGAAAATGTCGCGGGATGCTTTCCATATTTTGGGGGCATGGGGCACACTGGGGTGGGCTCCCAGCATGCCACCGGAGTCTGGGGGGACAGCTGTAGCCGACAGGGGATTGGGCACCCCGTCGGCAAATAAACATTGGGGGTACATATTGTTTGTGAATAATGGCGGCAAACTGCCGCCATGTTCTAAACAACTCCCCAACTACTACATCCGCCCTGCAATGACGGGTCGCTCCCTCATTGCAGCGGATGGCTGACCCTGCAATGATGAAGGGGCCCCTGATTGCAGTGGCTATTTGTTTTAAAGTTGTGGCACTGCTGGCTGAACTAGTGTCAGCAGCAGCCTACCACGGCATTGGGGGACGGGGGACAAGCCTTTGCAGGCTGTGGGGGCATTGGGTACAACAGTGCCACGCCTCCACAACCTGCTTCTGCAGAAACCTGCCGCAACATGTTTCAAACAACATGAAGTCTTGCTATATTATGACTATTGCAGTTTGTCCCACCATTAGAACTGCTCCGGAGGTGAAAGAGTTAACTTCCATGCAGGGCATGGAACTTAGAGCGCGAGCTCGGTTAGAAAAGCTCTGTCTGGAATATTTCAAACTGAAACTGTCAGATTCTTTACTCCCGCCTCACTGAACAGTCGCTACGGAGATTCTTCCTACTGCTCGGTTCATTTCTCGGTTTAAAGAGTTTTTTCTCGGTTAAATTTAACCGCGATTATTATTTTAACCGCAAACCGATCAGTTCAAGCTCTGTCTGTGGTATTGTAAGTAATAGACAGGTTTATTTCTGTGTGGAACTTGTAAATGTTTATCGGTTCGGTTTGAACCAATCAGGTTGTCTTGAAACTTTATTCTGAAGCATTTAAAAGCTTTTTAGAGTGCGGTTCCCGGTTCTTATCGGTTCTAAAAAAAACGGATTTCATTACGGTTTTTTCCACGACCCGTGACACGGTTGGGAACCGATAAGGGTGTCTTGCCTGGCACTGCCAAAAAAAGGGCAAGTTTTTGGTTAGGCTGGCATTATGTCTGAGAAACCCAAAAGAAAAACCGGGCCCACTGGGTTTCAACACTGTAGTGTCTGTGGGGAAGCCTTTGCCAAGGCTGACCCACACACCACATGTGTTTATTGTCTGGGGTTTGACCACCTCAATGCAGACTGCCAGATTGCAAGAATTTCCTGCCAGCTACCCTAGATAAGAGAGTTGGTAGGCTCAGGGCGAGACCAAAAGTCCGCTGACCGGATGGAGCAGCCCGGTTCGGTGCCAACCGAACCGAGGGAGTGCCCTCTGACTAGGGCCAGACTTCCTCGGGCAAACGTAAAGCTGACTCTGAGGAGCCAGTTCCAGCAAAGAGAACTAGAAAATCAGCAGGTGTGGAGTCAAAAATTCCTTCTCCAACTGCTGCAGAGATAGCCAGGGCAATCCAAATTGTCCAGTCACTTTCCCCGGTTCCGTCCAAACTGCCAGTATCTGGCAAAAGGTCGGTTCGGCCAGTTCCACCGGTTCGAGAATATGATATAGAAGAGTTTTATGAACCAGAGGAGGGGGAGGATGATTATGAACAGTGTGACTGTGACTTTGAAAGTCTGGATGTGCCCATTGAACCGGACATCTCCCCAGACAGACCTTTAGGAGAATCTCCCCCTAGGCTTTCTGAGTCCCTTCTCATTTTCTGTTTTATAAAAGTTGTTGAAACCTCCAGCTTCCTTTGGAGGAAGCTGTGGATGAGCAGAGGAGCCTGACTTTGTAGAGATGATGGATATCCCAGAGTCCAGGAGATTGTCTATTCCTTTACATAAATCCTTTAGGAAACAAACAATAAAAATTTTAAAAGCTCCTAATTCTGTGCCTCCTGTGGATAAAAGATGGACAGGAGGTACACTTTGTCAGGTCCTGATACAGAATTTCTTTCACAGCAATGCAGCCATGTTAGTAGTTCAGGCTGCAGCCTGTGATAAGGCTAATATTCCCTGGCTTCACATCCTCCTGACAAGGACTCAGGAAGATTGATGCCATGGCTAAAAACAATACATGGCAGTGTCCTTGGGACTCAGACAAGCAAATTATATGGCCTTATGTTGCAAGATACCAAAAATCTAGATGGGATACTGTCATGGCTTTAGCAAACAGGCCCCCGCCAGCTTGCCAAGGAGCTGGAGCAGGTGGCTGCTGATGGTATTGAGGCATCTAAGGTGCAATTCCATGCTGCAGTGGATTCTAATGATGTATCCTCTAGAGTCATGGCTACATCTGTGGCTTTTCATAGATTGGCTTGGCTCAGGTGTACTAGTTTGTCACAGGATACCCAGGCTAAGGCTATGGATTTTCCTGGGGTGAAATTCTCTGTTTGGGGAGCAGACAGAGAATTATATGAAGAAAATGGATGAATATAGAACCACTTATAGGAGTGCACAAGCCATGGAACGGCAAGCCACTCCTCAGAGGCAGCCCCCCAGGGGTAGAGGCAGGCCTTTTCACAGGCCTTTTAACCAAACCCAGGCCTCCTCTTCAGCTTATGTTCAGAGGGGGTTCTTCAGAGGGAGAGGCAGACGGGGTACAAGCAGGCCTGCTCCCACCCCTCAGCCTAAAGCCCCTGCCAAACAGGCACCCTGATAGGATGCCCAGGGCCGGTTCTCCATTACCTGTAGGGGGCAGGCTGGCTTACTTCATCCAGGACTGGGAGTCTTTAACATCAGACAAGTGGGTCCTGGAAGTAGTAAGCCAGGGTCTGGTTCTCAGCTTCAAAAAATTTCCAAAGATGAGAATCAGATCTTTTCCACCTGCAAACCCTCTAGAGACTCTTGCTTTGGAAACAGAAGTCTCAACCCTCCTGGCTCTCAGAGCTGTGGAAAGGGTTTCTCCCCTACACCAGGGCAAGGGTCTGCACTCCAGGTACTTCCTTACCCCAAAAAAAGACAGGAGAGTGGCGGCCCATCCTGGACATAAGATATCTGAACAAGCACCTTTTAAAACCAAAATTCAAAATGGTGACTCTGGGAATGATTTTACCCTCCCTAAGGCCAGGGGACTGGCTAGCTTCCCTGGACCTCAAGGATGCCTACTTCCATGTTCTTATCAGAAGCTCCCACCGAAAGTACCTCAGATTCAAACTGCCCTGAGGCCATTATCAGTTCAGAGCAATGCCCTTCGGCCTTACCTCTGCCCCAAGGGTATTCACAAAATGCCTGGCAGTAGCAGTTGCTCATTTAAGAAGGCAAAAGATTGCCATCTTCCCTACCTAGACGACTGGCTCATTGTGGGTCAGTCTCCAGACCAGGTCAAATCACACCTGCAAGTTACCCAGCAGCTACTTACCTCTCTGGGCTTTTCTCAATCTTCCAAAGTCAGTTCTGGAACCTGTCCAGGTACTCACCTTTATAGGTGCAGAACTAGACACAAAGCAGGCCTAGAGCCTTCCTTCCTGAAAGGGTAAGGACCCTGTGCCCTGGCCTGCCTCACTCTGCAGGTCTCGACCAGCAAGGCATTTCCTATAGCTCCTAGGACACATGGCTGCTTCCACAGCTGTAGTGCAAGGAGCAAGATTTCAGATGAGGGACATTCAGTTCCATTTGAGAGCCTTTTTGGTCTCAAAGAAGAGATTCCTATCCAAGTTGATCCCAGTGACTCGAACCCTGATCCAGGCCCTTCAGTGGTGGCAGGATCAGAGCAATCTGAGACAAGGTGCCCTTCATCCTCTATCTCACTCCTGACCCTTACTACAGATGTGTCCTCTTGGGATGGGGAGCTCACATGGCAACCTCTCCACCCAGGGATTGTGGTCCCCTCAGGAATCTCTGCTCCACATCAATCTGTTGGAACTCAGAGCTGTTTTTCTAGCACTTCAGGTTTTTTCTGCATCTGTTCAGAACAAAGTGGTACAGGTCAGAACAGACAACACCACTAAAATGTGGTACATCAACAAACAAGGGGGCACTCGGTCTTCAGCCTTGTGCACAGAGGCGATGAAGTTGTGGTCTCTGCCTTATTCCCTGAACCAGGAGTGTAGCCAGAAATTTCCATTTTGTACACAATCTCCAACAGTTACACCCCCCCATTAAAAAATATACACATCCCTTCCAAATAGCACCCCCTTCCAAACAAGTCAGATTGTTGTCAGATGAGTCCTCTACTCTGTAAAGAGGTTATACATGTATCAGACCCTCCTCAGTGGCCTACACTAACCCAAATACTACAGATTAGAATGATGATATTAACAGAGTGGCTTATAGTTTGTGACAGGCACTCAACAAAACTGTACACAAATGTGTACTGTGAGTATGCCTGTCTACACCCTTGCCATGAACACTTCCCTCATAGCAGTTCACCTCCCAGGCAAGGACAATGTCCTGGCAGATGCTCTCAGCAGGATTTCCCAGGGCCATCATGAATGGTCACTGGATCCCCGAGTACTGGGGATAGTTTTTGCCAGATGGGGCACCCCTCAGATAGATCTTTTTGTAGCCCCAGACAATCATCAACTTCCACTTTTTTGTTGCAGGCCCCCAGTGTTGGGCTCAGTCCCCCTGGATGCCTTTCTCCCGATTGGGAAGGGAAGTTTCTATGCCTTCCCCTTCCTCTCCTGTTCAAGGTGCTAGTCAAAATCAGATCTCAGCCCTGCAAGATGATCCTGATTGCTCCAGACTGGGCCAGGCAGCCCTGGTACCCACTCCTTCTGTCCTTAGCAGTCCATCTTCCCCTGTGTCTCCCCAGGAACCACAATCTGTTAATCTGTGCCCAGGGGAGAGTCTGGTATCCGAATCTCAGATCCCTCAACCTCAAGGCCTGGCTCTTGAGGAGTTAGAGTTTGCTGATCTACAACTTTCTCAAGGTGTTCTCGAAATCTTGAAAGCTTCTAGGAAGCCTTCCACTAGGGTTACTTATAACTCCAAATGGAAAAGGTTTTCCATATGGTGTTCTGGGAAGCATATTTCCCCGGAATCTGCTGATTTGCCCACTGTTTTGGACTATATGGTCCATCTTAATTCTTTGGGACTGAGACCAGCTACCCTGAAAGTGCATTTGACATCTGTCTCTGCTTTTATTTCAGCAGGGAAGCCCTCTTCTCTTTCTGCTCACCCTGTATTTTCCAAGTTTTTTAGGGGATTGCTTCATACCAATCCACCATTCAGGGACCCTGCCCCTGCCTGGGATCTTAATGTTTGCATTGCTCAGCTGATGCAACCCCCCTTTGAACCTCTGTCTTCGGCAGAGCTTAAGTACTTGACTTGGAAAACTGTATTTCTAGTAGCCATCACTTCTGCCAGGTGCATAAGTGAGTTACAAGCTTTGTCAGTGGAGACTGACTTTATTTCCTTTCACAGGGATAAGGTAGTCCTCAGGACTAACAGGAAGTTTTTGCCTAAGGTGGTTTCAGATTTCCACCTTAATCAATCTATTTCACTTCCAGTGTTCTTCACTGACCATTCCTCCTCTGGTGAGAGGAGGTTGCACAGCTTAGATGTTAAGAGGGCCCTAAGTTACTACATAGAGCGTACCAAGGGTCACAGGTTTGACTCCCTCCAACTATTTCTCACTTATGGTGAGGTTGGGAACGGGAAACCTGCCACTAAGAGATCCATTGCCAGGTGGATTGTCTCTTGTATCCAATTTTGCTATCAAAAACTGGGTAAGGTTCTCCCTTCAGGCCTGAGGGCTCACTCTACCACAGGTACAGCTGCGTCTCTAGCTGCTGCCAGAGACATCCCTTAGATATATGTCAAGCAGCTACTTGGAAAACAATACACACTTTCACCAAGCATTACTCCCTGGATATCCAGGCCAGGAGGGATGCTCGGTTTGGCACAGCCGTGCTTCAGATCCTATTCCCTAAGTAGGTTCTGTCCCTCCTCCATGGAGGTACTGCTGTGTAGTCCACAATAGTCATAATATAGCAAGACTTCATGTTGTTTGAAGAAAAAATTACTCACCTTAGTAATGTTGTTTCTTCTAATGGAGTCTTGCTATATTATGACCTCCCCCCCAGCCTGCCCCTCTCAGAACTTCTACTTTGGGTATGGGGTGGGCAGTCCACTGTTGGCACTTATTGATGCCCTTTTATGTTTTCCACCTCTTCTTTTTGGGGTGTTTGGGTGTGTGTTTTATTTGTCTTATCTTCTTATCTTCTTTTCTGGTCCCCTGACTTGAGTCTTGGTGTTGGGACCAGGAAAATGTGTTATATTTAAGTAGCCAGTTGGCTAGTGTAGGTTACAGCTTCCACACAGAACCTTAGTGAGTTTTGCTCTGAAAGATCTGACAGTTTCAGTTTGAAATATTCCAGACAGAGCTTTTCTAACCAAGCTCGCGCTCTAAGTTCCATGCCTGCATGGAAGTTAACTCTTTCACCTCCAGAGCAGTTCTAATGGTGGGACAAACTGCAATAGTCATAATATAGCAAGACTCCATTAGAAGAAACAACATTACTAAGGTGAGTAATTTTTTCTTCTTGTGCATGCGCGCAATCAACATAAAAAGGGGGGTTTGCTGTTTTTTTGTCAACACCTAGTGCATAGATGGTTTGCAATTTTCAGACTAGAAAGGGCTTGGAACAGAGTGGTGCCTTTTACTGGTTTGGTGAAAAAAGATTAATCCATTCCAGAGTTATAGGGATTTAAAATTTCAGTTCTGAGCATGTTCAGAACAGTCTTTTGGATAGCTTTTTCATACAAAAAAGAATTTGGCCATCCAGTACAAAAAATGATTCTGTTTCATATGGGGGTAATCTTTTTTGTGAGGAAAAAAATATGTTTTATATGGCCACCATCTTTTTTCTCTTTAAAAAAATATATATTTTGAAAACCCATACAAATGATATCATGCAGAGATACCAACACATGTATCTTGCTAACCTGGCCCCTGTTAAATGAATTCTGGAGTTAGTTTTTGGAAAATCACTCAGAAATATGCTTTCAACACATTTTAAAATCTTTTTTCATGACTTGAATTTCTTTTTTCATATGACCGTATGAAAAAAGGTCCCCTTCATACAAAAAAAGAATTTGGACTTAGATTTGTTTGGTTCCAGGTAATAATATCACCCAGAAAATAAAGCTGGACAAAATATCGCAAGCATATCATCGCCGGCAGAAACATCGCCTGGCAATGATATCATGGAACAGAACAAAGTGGGCCACCAGCCCACAGTGTGTCCCAGACACCACAGTTCCCCCACAGTCATGGAAGGTGGAAGCAGTCACACAGACAGACCAACAATGCGGGCACAGTGGGAACACCACAGTTACCAATGGAGCTGGTCCCTGTGCCCGCACCACCCATGTGTAAGTGCCTGCAGTGCTCCTGCATCCCCCACACTGCAGCCACCTTGCTGGCCCCTGAAAATGCCACACACAGCCACCAAGCAATGGTCAGCCAGACAGCATGGCTCCTTGCATTTCTCCCCCCCACCCACTGACCCAGTCTAGCCGGACAACCATCGAGCTACTGCCTGCTACACATATAGCATGAATGCGCTGCCATGCTTACACATTCCCCATCCGTGGGCTGAGGCGAATGCATCCCCAGGGTGGTGTGGCATCCTGCGGAAGCTCCATGGCAGGTGGAATAGCAGATGTGCCTGGCGACAGGATGGGGCACCATGGACGGTGCAGCAGGTGTCACCATGCAAGCGTATGGACAGACACAGTGTGGCATTGTGAGGGGTGGTCATTTGTAGTCCTGCTGTTCCTGTAGCCTCCTCCTAGTCTTCACTGCTCTATCATGCTCTCAGTCATGGCAGCCTTGGTTTGCCAGGCATTATTATGCCTTGCTTTCATTTGCCCCACTTTCTTTTGCCCCAGCTTTATTTTGCCCATGATATTATGTGCAGCGATGTTGTGTGCTGTGATATTAACACCCAGAACCATTTTGTTTCACATTCTTTTTTCGTACAAAGCAATCTTTTTTGTTTGAATGAAACAACCTCACAAAAAAAGATCCCTTTATATGAAAAAAGAATGTGGACTTACTTTTCCCCCACATTTCAACTTTAACAAGCCATACTGTAACTCTGTCAATATTTGGAGTCAAAGGACAATCTATATATCAAAATAATAAAAAAAAATAAAAATAAAGTTCATAATGGGTACTACAACACTAATACATAAGACTCCCCCCCCCACACACAAACACAAATTGTAGTAGTCATATAAAAAAGCATTAAAAAAATTTACAGTTCCCATAGGATAACATTGCAGCTTTAACAAGTTGTAACTCTATCAACAATCTTTGGAGTTAATGAATAATGTATATATCAATACAAAAGTATTAATGACTACTACAACACAAAGCACATAAGAAATAAAAACTGAAAATATTCCATCCTACAAAAAAAAATTACAAGGAAATATATAAATTGCTTGTCTGGTAGAACAGAAGTGCAGGTCCCTTTCACACCCACATACACATGTGGATAAATGGAGACATGGAAGCACTGGGCCCCGATGGCCCTGCACTTCCATGATCACATGGATGTGTTCACGCAGGTCCTGAAGTGATCTGCATGAATGATGATAGGATTCTACTATTTCTATCTCAAAAAGTAAGGACATTCATTGCAAAATACCTTGTTAATTCACCAGTTAGGGTAAAACTGATAAAACTAGGGAAATGTGGTGTTAGAGTTTCCTACCCTAACACCCCATCCTCACCCTGCAAACAGCAAAAGGAAAGCACATTACAGGTTTGGCTGTCCTGAGTCTTGGCAAATCAGGCCTGGGGTCTTTCTTGGAGTTATCAACCCTGATGCTCACCCCATTCTCATACAGTCTACACATCGGAGCTTATTTGTTGATGCAGTAAGGGGATGGTAGGGCTGCTAGCCTCAAAAAAGACCCCAGGCCTAATTTGCCAAGACTCAGGACAGCCAAAACTGTAATATTTTATGTGTTAGGGTTGGAAACCCTAACACCACACTTACCTAGTTTTGTCGGTTTAACCCTAACTGGTGCATTAACTAAGTTTTCTGCAATGAATATCTACTTATATATGATAAGTAAATGTATACAGTCTTTTGATATGGACTACATCATTTGGTTGTCTAAAATCAGGGTATTAATTGAATATCCCACCATACCATTGGGTGCATGAAGGGAATAATTTAATGTAAACAAGTCACTTAGACAACAACTAGAAAGGTGATCAGTTAGTTTAGGTGCACACCTCCCACAGAAGAATGGCACACCTATCAATCTATTAAGAACAACAAGTCACACTGAATTATTGCACAAATATGTGACTGTTCTTTAGTATTATCTCTACATAACAAAACATTAAAATATGCAGCATGCACATGGTCTCAGCATTTTATCTCTAAGGTGTTTTGTCAAGGTGTGAAAAGTTGAATTTGTCCACATGCTATGTATTTTTTCTTTCTGTTATGTAGAAATAAAAAGAAAAGTCATGTTTTTGCAGAATAATTTTGAGTGATTTGTTCTCATCCAATTGTTAGGAGTGCCGTTTTTCTACAGGATGTGCATGAAGAAATACCATATTCCTCTGCTCAGCAACAACCAACGTTTTTTGGAATATGGAAACACTTATTCCACAGTTCACTGAAGTTGACTGTGAAGGCTATCATAATAGTAGTCCAACTTTTGCAAAAACTTGAAGGGGGACTGAAGTTTGAAAGGGCGCCTACAGCATATGGTGGGGGCTGAATTTTTGAAGGGTATTTAATGCTTGAAAGGCTCGAGGGTACAAGAAAAAAAATGTGGTGGTGGGGGGGGTCTCATGCCCCCTGTCTGCCCTATAGTTCTGACACTCATGAATGAAGCAAATACTATGAAGGAACAAAAAGAAAAACTGAACAAAGAAAGTATGGAAGAAAATACAAGCATGTGGCATTAAATGGTAGCCAACAAAAATCAAACACAGATCAACGAAACAAAGAATGACGTGTCAGTATACTAATTTTTCTTTGTTCGGAGACAATGCATTTTAAAAGCTAAAATGCCACATATTGTGATACAACTTATTTGGAGCATGCCTCCTATCAACTTAATTGACAGTATTCCTGTATGGGAAGGAACGCAACTTAAATTAAAACTTTCAAAATGAGAGCTTCACTGAGAGCAAAGGAAGCCCTAAAGTAATGACATCACAAACCTTGATGTAGCAATTTGCAATGGAAATGTGTTGCAGGTTTAATGTCGGCTTTCATCAAATATCTGTGCTCAAAGCAACCCACACATCAAGGGAGCAATTATTCTGATGCCACTGTGTTTGCAGAAGTTTTTCCTCCATTGCTTCATTTTTTTTCTCACTTAAAAGTTATACTTTAAACCATGATTTGCTTTAGGGCCTTAACTCTAGGTGTGTTGTGATTTTTAAATTTGACTGTGAATTGCAGCAAATTTGGATGCTACCGGCCACTGTACCATTCACATAGTGCACATTACACAGTTCACCACAATTGTGCAAATTTTACTGCACAGATTGCTGTAATGCACACTTTGTAGTGAATTTATGATGTGAATTGTATATTAAAATGTGTTACAACTGTGTATTTTGTGTGTGTGTGTGTGTGTGTGTGTGTGTGTGCGTAGTGTGGAAATTTGCATAGTAAAATATGAACAATTATGCAAATGTTACTAGTTTTACTACATGAATTGTGGCACTATGCTCTGTGCTTTAGGATTTGCAGAGTTTTTAACTTCACACAGAGCTACTTGACTCCACATGGGCCCAAAGTGGTCACTGCCTGATACACCACCCCCACTACAGCTTCTATTTTTGCATTGATGTCTCTCAGTAGAAAGCAATGCTTGGCGGTAGTTATGGTCAGGGAAATACAATGCTAACCTCTACAGGATGTAAAACCATTTATGATTGCTTTTAAAAGCTGATGTAACTTACTATAATTAATTTAGAATACTGGTCTGCAAGGATGCAGTATCATACATTAAGGTGCACTCTTGTGCCAGAAACTTGAGGAGTCCAGTTCCATGTTACACAACAGGCTTCTGATCTCTGGTAATGGCCAGCATGGAGAGCATTATGTGAACAATGATACATGACAGGGAGTACAATGATGACACAGTATATGGCAACCAATTAGGTTTCAAGAATGAAAGCCATGTGAAGCACCTAGAGCCAAAACAGAGCTTCTAGAACTGGCCAGCAGTGTTCCAGGATGCACTTTTGCTTGTTTTCCTGCTGTGAGCTGTCAGCATCAACACACACCAACACAAATAGACCAGTCCAACCTGCAACACGATACCTGAGAAAAAAGTAAATGAAACAAGCAAGTAGACACAAAAAAATGATTGATTCATGCACAACACAGACACTTGGTGGGCCTAGTTTGTTCCTTTTCTGCCATCACACTTCTATGAATCTATGAATCTATAAACACTGAAAAAAGTACTCTTGATTTTTGCAAAGTTTGTTTTCCATTGTTGTTGCTGCAGTGTTTTCTGGGTACAGCTTTAGAAACATTATTCCAGTTAGTTAATATGGGCAGTACTTATTATGATTACTTGAGGCTATTAGTATCCCAGCCATGGATAAGCTATAGCTTCTAACTGGGTTTTACAGTTCAGGTTGTATCTCAAGAACCACTTATGCAATTATAGTATATGGAAACCCATTAGTATATGGTTGGACCTTATTGTGTATGGAATTCAGCCAGTTCAAAAACCTTGTTGTACACACTGTGAAAGTTGCTGTGCATGTTCTAAATATGTTGTTGTGCACCTTCCATCATTATCTCAGCGGTGTTTCCCCTCACCTCACTCATACCACTTTCAGTTGCTCTCTGCTCATTCACACACCATTGTTCCCCTTCATGTACACTCCTGCAGTCATGGCTTTCGCATTAACAGCAGCACTCCCTAAATTTCAGAATAGCTAACTAAAAAAATTTCTGAAGATGTATACTATAACAAATAAAATATGGGCGATCATACAAAACCCACCCAGTGTTTCCATCTCAGTTGAGATAACAGCATGTACCTCCTGAGCTTCGTTATTGAGGTCAATATGCTGTTAGCTGAATCCCTTGATGGAAACACAGTCTCATTGTGTATGGTCACTCATATATAATCTCTTATGTTGTGCATGGATTTTCTCCATCCTAACTAAAAAGCTGTTATACCACACCAAGGTAGAGAAGTCAGTAGGGAGCAGGACAGGGGTAAATGCAGAAAAAGGCAGTAAGGACAGGGATGGGGCCAAAAGGGGTAAGGTCATCAAAAAATGGAGGGTGATGAGTACCAATGCCTGCAGTCTATGTAACAAACTCCCTGAACTAGCAGCATTGATGGAAGAGGGATGCCTGGATATTGTGGCAGTCACTGAAACATGGTACACAGAGAACCATGACTGGGATGTCAACATACCAGGATACACACTCTACAGGAGGGACAGGGTGGGTAAAAGAGGAGTAGCTCTCTATATAAGGGAAGGGATTAAAGCAACAGAACTAAACAGTAAACAGGAAGTTGATGAGTCACTAAGGTTCACCCTGGAGACAGGAAATGGCATCACAGTCTGCGTGAGGGTTGTGTACAGATCCCATCTTAGGGGGAGGAAATGGACAAGGAAATGATAGAAGGCATCCTTAAAATGGCAGAAAAAGGGGAGATATTGTTGATGGGAGACCTGAATATGTCAGATGTTAACTGGAGCACCTTTACTGCAGGCACATCCAAGAGCAGGGGAATTCTTCATGCCCTACAGGGGGCAGCCTCAGACAGCTAGTGATGGAACTCACTCAGGAGGGAGTAATCTTAGACCTGGTACTCTCAAATGGGAATAGAGAAAGGATCTCAGATTTAGAAGTGGGTAGCCATCTGGGAACAAGTGACCACCAAACAGTGTGGTTCACAATAAATACAGCCATAGACTCAAGCCATACAAAAACAAGAGTACTGGACTTTAGGAGGGCTGACTTTGGGAAAATGAGAGAGTGCCTCAGAAAAGCACTAGCAAATGGTCAAGAAGGATGGGTGGAGGAACAATGGGGAATAATCAAAACAGCCATCCCACAGGTAACAAGCTTTTGTGTGAAGCAAATCAACAAAACAAAATGAAGAAAAAAAAACCCACTATGGTTCTCAAAAGAGGTGGAAGGCAAGGTTAAGGAGAAAAGGATAGCATTCAGGAAGTATAAGGAAACACAGAAGGAGCAGGACAGACAACTTTATCAGTTAAAGCAGAAGGAGGCAGGGAAGGCAGACAGAATAGCAAAGGCACAAACTGAGGAAAAGATAGCCAACTCTGTTAAGAAGGGGGATAAAACCTTTTATAGGTACATTAGGGAGCAAAGAAAGACCAAAGGAGGGATATAGAGACTTAATAAAGGAGAGGGGGTGTGGGCAGAGGGTGACAGTGAAAAAGCAGGGATACTGAACAAATATTTCTGCTCAGTATTCACAATGGAAAAGGAGGGGGAGGTACCTAAACCAAACAAGAAAAACACTCTGAATAGAGGGGTCAATAACAGTCCATTCACAGATGAAAGGGTTTTGAAAGAACTCTTGAAACTGAGGGTGGACAAAGCAATAGGGCCTGATATGATTCACCCCAGAATTCTAAAAGAACTAAGGGCAGAACAAGTAACACCACTGACTACTCTCTTTAACAAATCATGGGAGGATGGGGTGGTACCTAAGGACTGGAGGAGAGCAGATGTGATTCCACTTCACAAAAGTGGGAGCAGGGCAGAGGCAGGAAACTACAGACCAGTTAGTTTGACCTCAGTGGTAGGGAAAATGATGAAATCACTTCTGAAGGAAAGAATTGTTGAGTATCTAGAGGCCAGTGGGGCACAGGACCCAAGGCAGCATGATTTCACAGCAGGAAGGTCATGTCAAACGAACCTAATAGATTTCTTTGACTGGGTGACCACAGTAGTAAACCAGGGAGGGGCTGTGGATATGGCCTACCTAGATTTTAGCAAGGCATTTGACACAGTCTCACACAAAAGATTAATATACAAGCTAGCCAGCCTTGGAGTGGGTCCCAAGGTGGTAGTCTGGATAAAACACTGGCTGGACAACAGGACACAAAGGGTAATAGTAAACGGAGTCCACAGTGAAGAAAGGAGGGTAACTAGCTAGGTACCGCAGGGTTCAGTACTGGAACTGGTACTCTTTAATGTCTTTATAAGTGACATTGGAGAGCACCTGGAAGGAAAAGTATGTCTATTTGCAGACGACACAAAGATCTGCAACAGGGTTGATACACAAGGTGAGGTGGTAAGGATGAAAAGGGACTTGGCAAGGTTGGAGGATTGGTCAAATATATGGCAGCTTAGATTCAATGCAAAGAAGTGCAAGGTAATGCATCTGGGAAACAAAAACCCAGGGGAAGTGTACACATTGGGGGGGGGTGAGATAATAACAACAACAAAAATCGAAAGAGACCTAGGAGTAATTATATCAGATGACCTAAAGGTGGACAAGCAATGTGAGAAGGCAGTAAGGAGGGCTGGGGGGATACTGGGATGCATAGGGAGAGGCATTAACAGCAGAAAACAGGAAGTTGTTATCCCTCTGTACAGACAGTTGGTGAGACCCCATCTGGAGTACTGCGTGCAATTCTGGAGACCCCATATCCGCAAAGACATAGACCGAGTGGAGGCTGTTCAGAGGAGGGCAACCAAAATGGTGCAGGGTCTACATCAGAAGACATACAAGGAGAGACTAATGCAGCTCAATATGTATACCCTTGAGGAAAGGAGGGGAAGGGGGGGGGACATGATAGAAACTTTCAAGTATCTCAAGGGAATTAACAAAGTACAAGAGGATAGATAGCATCTTTCAGAAAAAGAGATGTGCAAGAACAAGCAGGCACAATTTGAAGATAGAGGGGGATGGCTCAGAGGTAATGTTAGAAAGTATTTTTTCACAGAGAGAGTTGTGGATGCATGGAACAGCCTTGCTGGGGAGGTTATGGAGTCAGAAACAGTGGGAGAATTCAAGCATGCATGGGACAGACATAAGGCAATTCTAGTGGGGGGTAGGAGGAAGTAAGCTGTTGATTAACTAGAATCTGCAGCTTATCCACAAGGTAGGGAAATGGGCAGATTAGGTGTGCCAAGTGGTCCTTATCTGCCATCAAATTCTATGTTTCTGTGTTTCTAGTTCAAAGGTCATAGAATACTGTTGTACCCTTATGTGATACATCTCCTTTAATCAGAATAGAAACATGTACCACCTACCATTTTACTTTCATTTTCTTCCCACACTGACATAACCCAGATCCTTCCCTAACCCAAAATCTTCCATTATTTCATCATTTAACAAAACAAAAAGAAACTCATACCTCACTTGGGTCGGTTTTCAGCATCAGAGAGAGGTTGGGTTTTTGTGCTTTATTAAATAACAAAAAAATTAAGCGAAAGTATTGTTGGGAAGTGAAAAGAAGCTATTTCTTTTATATTGTGTTTCAAACCATATACCATAAAAGTAGTACATGAGCAACCATGCACAACTCAGCAGTGTTTCCATCTCAGAACTCTGATGACATGATGCGCCCCAAGCTTTGCTCTCTAGGTCCCTATGATGTCATCAGAGCCCCTCGATGCATAGCCATCTTCTGCATGGTTGCTTATACATTATTCTCCATATAATAAATGGCCATCAATTTTTTTCAATAGAGATGGGCAGTTATTATTTGCCAAGATAACTGACCAGTTATTACAGCAAACATGTGCACTGTGCCCAGCAGCTGCGAAATCTAGACACTCTTGAATGCAGCATTCAGTGAGATGGCCATGTATTGTCCAAAGGCCATCACCATAAACACTAACTGAAAGCTTCAATTTCTGGAGTGAAATTAAACAAATTAACCTTATTTAAAACATAGTCATAACTCCTGTGTAATTGGAGAAAGCAGTGCAGAACCCTTGTGCAAAATCACACTCAATGCCTATCGTCTTTGTGACTCATCTGTAAAAAAAAAAAAAAAAGAAGAGAAAAAGTATATGCCACACAGTTCAAAAAAGTATAAGCTACACAGTTCAGTCTAGGGGTGTTACCAGAGCACCAATCATTCATTGCTGAGCAGGAGAATCACAATATCACAATACTATCATTAAAGCAGAGTGACCTTAGGCTTTTTGCACATAAATTCAAGGAACAAGCATAACTGACATCATGGGGGCTGGGTAGTGGTAAGGAGAAAAAATTAATGATCAGAAATTATATAAAATAAGAGCATGGGGTGGTGTGGTTATGTAATCAATAACACATGATAGGGTGCTGGTTGTGGTGTCAGAAACACAAGTCCAGGGCATAGTAAGGCATAAGGCCACAGACCAAGTGCATTCAGCCCTTGGAAGTGCAGTTGTGATGCCACAACCAACACCCTGGAGTGTCTTATTGCACTCATAGAATGGATATTTTTATAAACATATTGAAAGAAATTTTTAAAGTTGTTAAAACTATGTAAAAAAGAAGAAAATGATGCAAAATGTGGTAAAATAAATCCTCTGCTGCATGTTAAATGTGGCAACATTAGTAAGTTGCCAGTAGAGGGTGCTGCACGAATAGCTGATGAGCAGGAGCTTTTTTGAAGGTTCTAAGAGTGCACATTGATATTTTTGGTACTGAGGTAGGCTGCTACCAGGACTTGTTTATACCCATTGTTTGTGGTCTCCCAATCCAATGAGTACAAACAAGTTTTAGCCAATCAGGATACAGAATTTCCCCTACCCATTTTAAATAATCAAATTTAATACACACCCTTGGTGTGTGATGTTTAAATAAACCCCTCAAGCTTCACTCTCAGGATTTATGTAGAATCACATGCCATGGGTGCATATTAAATTCTTGTAATGCACGCCACCCCATGTATTATTCAATATTTAATCACTACAAGCTATCTAGGAAGTGAGGTATGAGGCACAGCTAAGGGTCTTCAACCACCCAGGGACCTGCTGTTATCACAGCATCACATTTTGAAGCTGCATAGTAAATCAGAGGATTTATCACCAGTTACCATCAAGTAGTTAAAGATGTTGTCCTCTACCGGGGGGAAATGGAAAGGAGTTCAAGCCTTAATCCTGTGATTTTTATTTTCACATAAATTGGCCCTGTTCATGCAAGTTCTCTTTCTTTTGAATGATCTGACCATAGTTAACCCTTTGCTGGGAAGGTGCTTGTGTTAGTTCATGTAAACACCAAAGTGTACTGTCAGGCTCACTGACAAAAAGAGAGTTGTATTTATTGATGTGCGGGTTCATTTTCTTTGCTTTGTAAAATATTGTAATTGTTCGCATTTCACATTAACCTAATCAGAATAGAGATACTCAGACTAAATCAGAAGCACTGCAGTCAGATCAGGACAGCAGGCAACTTTCATTGTGATGGAAGGAAAATATATCTGTGCAAACTACGGGAAATGAAGTAAAGTCTGTTTGTGGTCAGAATCTGAATTGATCAACCCCTAGTATTCAGTAACTGGGACCTCCCCCAGTCCCAATACATATTGTGGTAGTCATACAAAAGTTGATCAGTACTGAGGTATACCTGGGCATACTGAGGCAGAATCACATTACAGTCAATGCAAATTTTAACTTGAGTGCTTCAGTGGTACCTTGAGGTACACTCAAGGTGGTAAACTTTAGATAACTAGTAGCACTGGTTTTATTTTTCTTTATTTACCCACAACAGCCCATTTGAGATTTTGGGAGGCAGTATAGCGCAGTGGTTTAAGGCTCTGAGCTATAAATCTGGAGACCTGGGTTTGAATCCCACAGCCTCCACTTGCATGCTGTGTGACACTGAGCAAGTCACTTAACTTCCCTGTGCTCCCAGGTCACACCTGTAAACAAGCTTTCAGCTTAGGGTGCTACTCCTGGTTAAACAGTTAAAAAAAAAAAGGTACAATATATAGTGTATAGTGGGCCCTTGTTCAGCATGGATTTTCATCCTTGCTGAAATGTTGTTGTACCACAGTTCAAAGATCATGGAACATTGTTCTGGCCTTCTGTGCTACAACAAAATATCAGCTGATTGGAAATATGCAGGTCACCTGGTCTGAGAACTGCCATGCATGTAAAAAAGCCACGCTGTAGAGCCGCTGGGGTGGACTGGTGACCAATCATAAAACCGAACATTAAATGGATCAGCACAACAAATAGAAGATGGCACAGATAAGTCCACTCGTAATTTTTTTAATTCAGTTTTTCCTCTAACTTGTCTTTCTGTAACCGGCTCTATCTTCCATTCTCCTGCTTCACACTGACAGACGCATGGTCACAATAATTTATCTCCCTGACTCCAAGAAACATAAAAAAAACAAGACCCCCCTAAAAGAAAAACTATACACTATAAAAAAATATTGGATGGGCAATCTCATGCCCAGCCAGTCTGTTCAGCCACCTCAGGGTTTGCTCTAGAGGGCCGCTCTGCAGAAGAACAGGCTGGTTGTACATGGTTGCCCATACAGTACTCTCCATTTAATATACATTTGGGTTCTGCTTCTACTCAGTTGTACAGCTGAAAGGACGGAATCACAGAAAAGTCAAGTGACTTCAGTCATTCAAGGTCACAAGGTGAGTCAGTGACTGGGTTGAAATTCAGGAATATGATCTACTTTTTTCACAGTTCTGTGCTCCAACTATTGGACCAGAGGTCCTCTACCTTTCTGACAATGAGGACCCCTAATCATGACTAACTATGCCCAAGGACTTTCTGTTCATTGCAGATATGCCTGAGGACCCCTGACCAGAACAGACCTGCCTGAGGACCCATATCCCCAAACAACGTTAAATGTTTAGCAGTTTTTCACTTTATCCAGTATTAATTAGGAATATAAAAAATGTCATTTAATTGCACTATTTGTAGATAATGCAACGGTAGTTTATTAGGAGGTTTGTGCTTGATTTTTTTGCTGTTCTCACCAGGGACCTCTAAGTGAAGCCTCACGTACCTCTCTCGGGGGTCACAGATCCCAGGTTAATAAACAGTGTACTATACCATATTGCCTTCTCTAGACCCTTGAAATAGAAGTATTTGTCATTCGGAAGCAATTTTCATTACGTGGTAACATGTATTTCTGACATTCTTAGAGTTGTAATCAGTAGGCTCGATCTTCAAAGGCTGACGCAGGGCTTGAAAGGCTGACGCACGGTTTGAGTCAAGCCCTGCATCAACCCGTTTCTATGGCGCAGCTGCACCAAACTCCTTTGATGCAGCTGCACCTGCTTTCTGTACATCTGGCACAGTTGCAACACTTTCCACAATTCACAGCAGCTTGAGCCAAATGTTTGGCACAAGCCCAGTAAGACAGGTCCCCCAAAGGGTGTAAGTTAGACGGCTCTACGACGCCGGTTCAACAACTTCATTGTCAAGTGAAGTTACAGTGATGACTCTATGTCAACCACACTTGCAGTCAGCATAGAACCATTCACTTCAGACTTCATTTTCTTCGGGGGCCTTCTGGGGGACTCTGCCCCCTGCATCCCCATAATTAAACTAATCAACTCCAAGTCAGAGTTGATTCTGGGAGGGGATGCAAGACTCCCAGAAAAGCAGTGCCAGGTCCCACAGTGACAGTACAGCAATCTGTTGATGTTGTCACTGTACTGTCATTCACAGCATGGGAGTCACTGAGCAATCAGCATACGAAGTTAGGCAAGGGAAAATCTGGTCTAACATGTGGCATTTGACTCTCAGGATCATGTATAATGTCATAGTATATGCAGCCTCAGCATCCAAGCTTGAACTTAGAAACTGGGATATCACCTACAGTACAATAACATCTGTCGTTTTCCACTTGCTTCCAATAGGCTTGTTCACCACTGTGAATTATATGCAAATTTAGAATGTCTCCCCCACCCCAGTACCTTTTGTGAATTATTACTAGGAAGCACTATTTACAAAGTACTAAGCAATCAACAACCTCAGCAACTAGCAGAGTGGCTTAAACCATATTCAAATCCGTATTCCCTAAGGTCTTCTGACCTTTGTTTACTTGCTATACCCAAGATAAGGACCAATCTGGGGAAAGTAGCTTTTCAAAACTTTGCCCCTAGGCTGTGGAATAGTATTCCACATGGGATCCATGCTGGTACTACATATGTAGGTTTCTAAAAAAAAATTTTCATAAGCACCTTTTAGTTACCACTACATGTAAATGATCCCCCAATAGGTGACACGACAGCTATGGTATGGATACTGTGCAAATTCTGATATATACTTAATGGATGACATACTGTTGTATTGATGTACTTGTGTCAATTTGTATTGCTGTACATGCTTCAGTTTGTAAATAGGACTTCACCTATATGTTGGATATGTATCCTTTCCCCTTTGTTAACTTACTTTTGAATGTTATACTCCTGTACATGTTGTCTCTGTTCATACATTGTAATAAGTAATATATTGCATTCCTGTTGTTGTACTCTCCTGGGTCATACCTGAAAACAGGCAGTTTCTGTCTAACGTACTTACCCAGTTAACAAAACCTAACTAACTAACTAAAATCCTGATTGCCTGGTGGGTCAATATTATAAGCCCCGTGTGTCAAACGATTGCTGCACCAGTGCCTTGTGGCATTCTTAGACCTTTGAAAATCAAGCCCAGGATCTTTTCAATTTTCTCCAACATCTCAGAAACATTGTATCTTTTAAAACAAATGTTGTAATTCATGACTCAAGTCATTAAAGACGGCCACTATTTGCAGTATTTAAGAATCTGTTCCATAGAGGATACTTTCTGACTGCAGATATTGGAGTTACACTGTGGCTGTATTAGGATGGTGCAAGTGCATGTTTCCGATGGCAGATAGCACAGTGCTTTACCAAGATGTACAATTCTTTCATGGAGGGCATTGCACAGAATACACATTTTTTAAAACATCAAAATCCAATACCTCAGTACAGGGAGGAAAGAAAATGAAGTGATGATTTTGTCAAAAATGCATAATCACAGTACACTGATAAAATAAAAGAATGTCTAAAAAATACTTCTGCTTTAATCTTTTTATAGCTGCAATACTGGTAATTCAACATATATTAACAACAATGTATTATTGTCCTGAATAACAATGGCTAAATTGATTCTTATTATAGACTTTTACAATCACAGTAGGTGTTTCCTAAGATTATCAAAGGGCCAAAAGATGTTTTCTCAATAATGATTGTTATCAGACCCAAAACTTTCTTCCAGGTGTGGCTAAAGCTAACATGAACTGACAGTAAAGTTAAGCAGTCAATATAAATATTTAGTGTAGGTTATACTGTGATGATAATGCAGAATTTATGGCTGAGCAGTTTCCAACATGGGTGAACTGTGTGAAACAATGGGTAGTGCATGTCCCTTTTTCATTTAAAGATCCCATGACACAGTAGGGAAAACTTCAAAAAATGGAAGATTTGGACACATTTTGGTTTGTTTCATTGATTCTCTGTAATTCGTTCTCCCTTTCTCTTTACTACTGTGGACAGTTGCATGAAAACAAGATCACTGCTGCCTAGACATTACCTGTCTACACCTGACATCACCGTCCACTGTTTATGTCATCATAATTATCCCCACAGCAACACAGTGCGATGAAATAAACAGAACTGTGATGTAAGGTGTAGACAAGCAGCCAGAGCAGCTAGGAGCAGAGTTTTTGTTTTCATACACATGTCCTTAGTAATAAAGAAATATGGCTGAGAATGGGGAAGGGGGGGCTGCAAACTGAATTGTGTCAGCATATTACATTTTCTCAAACTTGTGTGGTGCCAATTGTGTCAGGTGCTCTTTAAAGAGATTTTCTAGAGTAAAAAAAAATCACAGTTGTCAACAGCAGAAATCAATGACACAAACGTCCACTAAAGTTTGAATTTCTGGATCTTCCATGTGTTGCTATTTATTTATTTATTTATTTAAAATCTTTTGTCCAGCAAAGGCACACTGAGCCAAGGCTCATTTCCAGATGTGACCTTGAGGAAGGGAATTGCAGGAGGGAATTGACTGTCATTGCACATTATTAACAATACAACAAATTACAATCAGCATGAAGAAAAGATGTAACCCATAAAAATCTGTAAGAATGTTGTACAAGAGTAAATTAAAATTCATGAAGTCTGGAAAGTGTTTTGTATGTTAATACCACTGCCAAGACCATTCTTGTAGTTGTAAGAGTGGTCTCATGCACATTCTTAGGGTATGAGATCTGCACACTGAAGGTAAGAGGTTCTGATACCCTAATGATGTGAGTGAGAGTACTCTTACAACAATGCGTGGTCTCAGCGGCTGTGTTGATATATCATTGATCGGGATCATTCAATAATATATCACAATTTTAAAACCATTCCCCTGAATGTGCCCATTTACAGGGCAGCTGCACATGAGACACTCTTCATAGGATAGGAATGTCTCGCATTCAGAGGAAAGGAGTGCTCTGATTGGTCAGGAGCATTCCTTCTCTCTATAATGTGCCATATTAGTGAGTACCGACTGAATGATTGTTTGGGGTCTTTGAACTGCATTGCAAATTCTGAACTTTAGAAACTCTGAACTTACCATCAACTTTGAAACTGAGCTGGGTTTCTGTCTGTCTGGAACTTTGAGATAAATCAATTTTATTTTGAACCATTCTCCAAAAATGCCCCTTAACCGGGGTCCAGAATATTTTACAGTGGTATTTTTAATTATGCCATTTAAAAGGATACACTCTTGTTATTTCAATGTATTTTATGAGCAGTCCATACACTCACTGTTTTAACAGGAGTCTTCTAACCCCATGAAGGCATTCCTTAACAGGCTGAGGCACTTGCCTTTGTCTACTAATTCCTCTATCAGACCACGTAACATTTTTAACTTCCAATAAGCATCTAGGAGCTGCCAGCACACCTGAAGTTTTTATTTTTGAAACAGAATTTAATTTGAACATTTTTTTAGATAGTGACAGTTAGGTCTCAACTCTCTGGTGGTGACTTTTTGGGGCACTGAGATTAACCATTGAATTTTTTTAAACCTGTGTCCAACTGTAGAAGATGCCTGGAGACATAGCTGAGTTTTATCATTTTATACAGTTTGAATTCATGGGATAAAAGCTATTTAAAATGCCCTAATAACCTACAACATTAAATATTTGATTATAATTCCTTCAGACTCCATAATGAAAGATCTTAAGTTTCTACAGTAAATAACTGCTGCGGTCCAACCTAATGGCTTGGCAGAAGTATGTTGCACTATCAGCTGGGGTAATAAACCATGACAGGGTGTGCATTATAGAATTTTAAAGCATGCCTCAGGGATGTGATAAGGCATGAGGCAGAACACCGAGTGTCCTTATGCCCCTGTGAAGTGCATTAAAATCCTATGATGCATACCAGGATGAGCTTATTACACTTAAAAAATGACTCTTAAATAGGTTTTCTGTGAAGGAAAATGAGATTTGTCACCTGACTGCACATTTATAGAGATTTAATGCATAGTCAGGTGATGTCTTCTGGCCAATGACATTTCTAGATTTTCTTCTTGCCATTTTATAAAGCATTTTATACAATATATACTAACGAAAAAAAGGTGCTACATCAACGTGTGGTATGAAATCAAAACAAAATGGTAATATTAAATGCATGCTGAAAGTAGAAAATACAGTTAAAATCATAGCTTGATTTTAGGTCTTCTTCAGGAATTATCTAAAAGAGAAAAAAGGCAAAGTTAGTCAAACTTTGCATTTTTCTCTTTTAGATAATTACTGAAGAAGACCTAATGTTGAAATATTGATTCTAACTATATTTTCTGCTTTCAGCATGCATTTAATATTACCAGTATATATTAATGCTTTTTATAACATGTGGTCAAGAGGATCACTTATCCAATTGGAAGGAAGGCATCACCTGACTGTTCATTAATGAACGATATACCAACAGTTGCTGTACATTGCCTGCAGCTTGGATCCCTCCTCATACCCCCGCAGTATAAGTGCCATCAGGACTCATTTGTGGTACAGACAGCAAATGGGAAAGACAGCCATTGTGGAAATCATGAAGCAGGAGGCAGTGTTGGAGCACAGTGTGCTCAACAGACCGGGGGGCAAGAAAAGGTGGAGAGGTCATAATGTGAGTGGGACTTGGGAGAGAATGACTGTTCATGCACATCGCTGACCGGCCAGCTGCTGAGCCACCACCCACAGTTCTCATTCCTGGGCCCCCCCCAGACAGAGACAGGGAGAAAGAGAGACACGGGGTGCTTCTACATTTCTCCCAGTTTCCCTTGACTGTACAGACAGACAGACACCAAGAGGGAGGTGCTGCTTGTACTGTTTGCTCATCAGCAGAATGGTGGGAGTACATAATTCTGTTTCTCTGTGTGCAGATCTTGTGGCTGCGAAATGGGGGGGGTGAGAGGAAAATAATAGTCTATAATAATATATAATATATAATAATAGCCCATTAGAGATGTGCGAAACTGGCAAATTTTGTTATGCAAAATATTTCACGAAATTCACCCATTTCATGAAATTTTCCATGGAAGCGAAATTCAGAATTTCATTTGCGTAATGCAAAATTTCACATTTGGAAGGTGAAATTTCACCTGTGGAAGGCAAAATTTGCCTTTCCATTTCACCTCTTTAATGGCAAAATTTCACATTTAGCAGGTGAAATTATGCATTTCGCACCTAGTGAAATATTTTGCATAATGGGTGAATTTCACAAAATATTTTGCACGCCAAAATTGTTGATTTCATGGGAATTTCACTACTGAAATATAATTTTGCAATATCTCTAGCTCCCGTGCCAACAGGATTTGTGCTCCCATCCCATGCAGGGGCAGACAGTGAATTATTTGGTATTCACACTCCCATCCCATTCTGACCAAAAGAGATAGTGTGAACACTTCACCATCCTCCTGTAACAGCCACGGAGAGAGGAACAGCAGTACATCTAATGCAGGAGTACCACAGTGTCCTCTCTTCTGTCTGTGTCTGTGTGTGTGAGGTTCAGTGAAACAGACTTTCCCCTGTCTGTGGGCTGGTTTCTGCTTGAGAGGCAGACAGACACGTTCTGCAGAGTGACAGCCCCCTCTTCCCCTCCCCAATGATGTTGTGACATTCATGCATGTGTTACTGATGTTGTGAACATTGGAATTTCACAGATGATTTAATGAGTGTATCTGTGGCATTTGTATATTCATAAAGACAATAACAGATGCATGACTTCTGGGGACTAATTTTCAAGTCGGCAGGATACAGTGACATTTACTGTATTTAAACAGAAAAAAAACACCTTTCTGGGTGTTTTTTTTTTTTGTAAACATAATCCATGTTATAAGCGCAATAACCCACTCCAGGGTATGGGGTTACTGGGGATTAATCAACACCCTGAGTGCTGTGAGGGTCAGCTGAGTTCTCTCACAGCACCCAGGGTGTTGATTAATCCCCAATAACCCCATACCTTGGAGTAGGTTGTTACTTACTTGATTAAGATAAAAGTGTTATCTTTCACATAAAATCCTAACTACTGGAACTAGAAAATGTTTGTATGTATAGTAACGCTTTTTGATTAGGATAAAAGTGCTATCTCTTAAATAGAATCCTAACTACTGGATCTAAAAAACATTCGTATCTAGCTAGTAAGGTATGTCGCATCCATTTATCCTTACATTTGGGTATGTCACTACCTCACTCTGAGTGCTGTGCCTCAGACTCTATTCAACCATGGCAGCTGAGGTGTTTTCAATTTTTTCAAAAAGCACTAATGTTCATTGTATAAACCGCACATGTGATAGGTGGCTATGAGATGTTTTTATCTACATTTGTGGTCAGTGATCTCCTGTACCCTCACTCACAGCTTTGCCATTCCTGCGAGTCAAGTGTTCACTGACCATCCGTGAAGATAAAAATGATATAGCCACCCATCACATATCCTCTGTGTAACAAATAACAGCAGCTAGTCATAGTAATTTCATCTGTCAGTATTAAAAAATGCTGTTTTGTTTGCGGGAAGGGTAATAATTTGAACTCTTCTTTATAGACACTGGTCCTTTGGTACCACGCAACATAGTGAATGAAATGACATCAAATGTTAGCCAGGATGATGATATGAATGCTTAAAGGAAATGTCAGAGTAGTCTAGAGTTGATCTTATGAAACAGGACATCCCAGGTTTAAAGCCCAACATAGTCTCTGGCTTACTGTGTGAGCCTGTGCAAGTCATGTACCCTCTCTGCAGCTCAGCCTTCCCATCAATTAACTGGTACAGAAGTAGAACCAACTGAAAAGGAGGCATACCTCTCAGCTGTGCTCTTGTGGTTGAATTGACAGTAAGATGAGTAGAAAAATAAATTAAACAGGAAAACAGTTTTTTTTTTAATTTTCTTTATTTAAAATTTTTCATTTAGACAATACATACATAAACAGTACATTCATACTTGAATTGTTTGATTTGGTCCACATTAAATCATATTATTTATAACATTACTTAACACTATACCCTTAGAGGAGACATGAGGTAAATATATATATATGTCCCTCAGGACCTTCCTGGAGGAGGATACAACTTAAATTGATCTAATTACTTAAAAAAAGGGTCTTAATTACTAGAGTACTGGGTTACTGGATTAGTGGATTACTGGAGAGGAATAATTCTCTGTCCAATCTTGATTTTACCTTATAGATGGGTATAAATTTACTAAACTTACTTATCTGGTGGAATGGAGCCAGAAGGAGAAAATAAAAATAAATGGAATTCATCTCCATCTTTCCCTCAGGGAATGAAATCTGGTTTCTCTTCAGACATATATAATACCCAACATCTCCACAGAATCTCAAATTTTGGTATTCTCTTATTGTGAAATTCCTGTTAAATTCTCATTAAATTGCTGATAAGGCTTCTATTCTATATATAGAGATCATAAGATCCTGCCATAGTTGTAATGTGATTGTCACTGGTGGCAGCCAATGTTTAGTTATCACCTTCCTAGCTGCCAAGAAAGAGATTTTTAAAAACTTGCTTGTATTTGGGTTTCTATATTCCTTTGGTAGGTCTAAAAAAAAATAACAGGTAGAGGTAACAAGGAATCCCGGATCTAAAATCTTCTGTAAAGCCTGTTG
This sequence comes from Neoceratodus forsteri, assembly GCA_016271365.2. Taxonomy (NCBI): domain Eukaryota; kingdom Metazoa; phylum Chordata; order Ceratodontiformes; family Ceratodontidae; genus Neoceratodus; species Neoceratodus forsteri. The sequence goes on from JADMNL010000025.1 coordinate 199,333,577, forward strand.
CAGCTCCCGGAAAAATGAGGACAATACAGGACAGCTCCACATTATGTGCCCCAAGTCTGCCGGGGAATGCCCACAGTTTCTCCAGGAAGCTAAATGTTTAGTCCCCTGATACTTCCCTTGAATTGCTGGAATCTGAAAATATCTAATAAAAATATTCCAGGAAAATTGCTGCCAGCTAATTGCCGATAAGCCAAAAATGTACCTTCCCCTGTGTCCAAGACCACAGATCATCTGTGATCTGGATCCCCAAATCAGACTCCCACACTTTTTTAGTTGAGATAACTGTATCTCCTTTCCATGACAGCAGGGATTGGTATAAGATGGAGATAATATGAGTCGTCGGAGGGTCACCCTCTACTGCTTTTTTAAGGATGTAAGCTATTTGTGGTGGAGGGGGATTGTCAATACCCAGCTGAGACTGTAGTTTTTTAATATAATTTCTAATTTGGAAATATTGAAATCTATCCTGCTAAGAAATTCCATAGTTGTTAACCAAAGTTTGGAATGCACTTATCTCATTTCCCTCCAGGAAATGCCAAATAAGGTGTAGATTATGTTTCTCCCATTTTTTAAAACCTATATCCCTCTTAACAGGGGGGGAAGGTGTCCAAATATGGAACCGAAAATAGAAGATGTCTCCAATATCTAGCCCTCCTATCTCCCATCATTCCAAACCACACACTTAGAGTTGGGGTCATACATGTATTACCTACATTGTGAGCTGGAGACTCCCTCCCTTGTCCCAGAAGAACAGAGTTAAGGTTTACAAGTGCCCCCTCCCTAAGTTCTAACATTTTCCATCTAGCTAGGTAAGTCTGGTCTAGCCAGTACATTATTGTCCTTAATTGAGCTGCTTGATGATATATTTTAAAATTTGGAAGAGATAACCCCCTTCTCTCTTTGGAATTTGTAGCATTGTAAGGCGCACTCTTGGTCTTTGAGATCCCCATAAAAACCGCAATATTCCTCTGTTAAGTGTGTTAAAATATGATTCTGGGAGAAGTATGGGTATGGTTTGGGCCAGATATAAGAGTTTAGGGAGGATTATCATTTTTATTGCCTCTACTTTCTGTGCCAGAGGGATAGGGACAGGGGCCCATCTATCTAATTCCCTCTTAATACCTTTCAGGATCAGGATAAAGTTGAGGAAAAGAAGCTGGTATGTCTGCAGGTTTAATTGAACTCCCAAGTATTTAATATGTGTGAGATTCCATTTAAAAGGGAATTTCTTTATAATCTCTTCTGAAGGATTGTATAGTAGTTTTAATATCTCAGTTTTGGTCAGATTCACTTTGTATCCAGCTAAACGGCCAAATTCTATCAGGCATGCCCAAAGGGGGTCTAATGACTGTTCCGGATTTTTTAGATAGATCAGTAGATCATCTGCCTACAGAGCTAATTTGTCTGTTTCCCCTCCCAATTCCCACCCCCGAATTAGTTTATCCTGTCGAATCATCTGGGCCAGAGGTTCTAAGTATAGAGCAAATAGGAGGGGGGGAAGTGGGCATCCTTGCCTGGTACCATGGTATAGAGGGATTGGGGATGTAATGCTGCCATTGATTTTCATATAGGCTTTTGGATTCGAGTAAATATTAGTTATACTTTTAATGAAAAGGTTAGAGAGTCCAAATTTTTTTAAGGTCGCCCCCATAAAATTCCATGCTACCCGGTCGAAGGCCTTCTCAGCGTCCAAACTTAATAGCATACAAGGATCCTTCGACCAGGCAGCATGGTGCAACAAATGCAATGATCTTTTAATGTTATCCTGGGCTTGTCTACCTAAGATAAAACCGGTTTGATCCCGATCAATCAGTCCCGGGAGAATCACCTCCAGCCATTTTGCCAGTATCAAGGAATATATTTTATAGTCAATATTAAGAACTGAAATAGGATAGAAAGAACTACAGTACGTTATATCTTTTCCTGGTTTAGGAATACTGGAAATGACTGCATGATTCCAAGTTTCCGGGAATGCCTCCCCTGCTTGTGCCTCAATGCAGGCCTTCAATAGGGGTTCTCTAAGCTCTGTTAGAAAAAATGTGAAAAATTCCAGGGTAAATCCATCCAGGCCTGGGGAATTTTTTAGTTTTAAATCTTTTAAAAGCAAAATCCAGCTCTTGGGAAGTGATTGGGGCATCAAGGAGAGCTCTGGATTCCCTGGTCAATTTAGGTAGGCGTAACTTATCTAAATAGCACTCTATTTGTGTACTATCAGGGATATGATCTATATTATAAAGTTCTATATAAAATTTCCTGAAGTCAGATCTTATGTCTTCAGGTGTTTTCAGCAAAGTTCCGGTCTTTGGATCATGCGTCCGGGTAATCGGGACCTAGCAGTCTGTTGTCTAAGATCTGGTGCTAAGAGATGAGAGGCCCTAGGGCCTATCTCATGATATTTTGTCGTAGGCATTGTAATGCTTGTTCTCTTTTGACATCAGTTAGTTTTTGGATCTGCTGTTTAACCCCCTGTATATCCACTATAGCTTCTTTATCCCCGTTAACATGTCTCTTTTGTAAATCGAGCAACTGGCTTTGTAATTCTTCCATTTGACGGTTTTGTTGTCATTTGAAATGCGAAGAAAAGCAGTTTTTAATGCGGTGTTCAACGTTGTTCTGGACTGCTATTTTCATTTTCTACCAACCTATCCATTAAAGGGACACTGTCAACCCCCTCTGCCTGTAGAGCTGCTTTATAGCACTGCTGCTTTTAATCATTTGTGACATCTGTCATGAGAACTGACTCATAGTCCTAGCACTTCTGCTTTTCATCATTTGGATGACCTACTTACAAAGCTGCCTCACAGCATCCCTGATCTTTAATTTGTATTACCTGTTTTTAAAGTTGTTTTTTGAAATGGGCTTGCATCTTCGAGCCCTGTGATTTGCTGATAGCCATGCACTGAAAGTGTCTAGTGCAAGGCTAGCAACAAGTGCTGGTGAGCTGGACATAGCTCATAAAAAAATCTATGCCCACCACGATCTCTCCCACGCCTGCCCACTCGCTCACTTTCCTACTCGTTTGACCTGCTGACCACTCACCCTCACTGTTTCCATTTTCTAATTTTTTCAGTTAATAAACAAGCTTGATACAGCACATAAACAAAGAAAAAACACACCTGACACAATCTTTCCCCCTGTCACTCACTTTCTCTCCTCTCCCTCAATGGCCAACCTGTCAGTTGCTCAACAGTTTCCTCCCGTAGCCCCTCACTTTTCCATTTTTTTTCACTTAAAATGCTTTGCGGTGTAGATTGTTCCCTTCAAAGATGCTGCCCACATTCTTACCTGAGATACTTCGGTGCTGTTCTCCACTCTAGTTCCACACCAGTTTTCCCCGTATCACTGAAACATTAATAGCATCTCTTCTGCCTGCTGTTGTAATACACATAATTCATTATTTTTAAAAAAGGCACTTTCTTTACTCCCCTCTCCAGCTACTGGGTTTTCACGGTGTAAAACAAACAGGAGTGGTGCTGGTTGGGTTGTGTGGGGGGGGGTTAGTGCCATGACAACCACATGAATAAACTACAACTACAGAAGCCTTACTAGGAAAAAAAGTCCTTAAGTCAAACAAAAGGAAAAAACACACACAGTGAACTGATGAAGGTGGAGGAACTATTTTACTTAATCTTCCATTTCACTAAAATTCCTCCTCTATGACTTCACTAATCAATCAATCAAAATCAATCAAAATCTTTATTTATCCAGGTGGGCACCATTGAGCAGGGCTCATTTGCAAGATGGACCTGGTCATACAAAAATCATAGTACAATAACATGGTAAAACATAATGCACTATTATACAAAGAAGAAAAATATACATACTGTATGTGCATCAACATTTGAGTGAGAGGGCCTTTACAACAGATAGGCTCATAACTGGATACAGCCGGAATGTTCACTTAAAAGGAGAGAGAAAGGCAAGAAGAGGGATACCAGCTTAAGAAGAAATGACAGAGTTGGAATAGTTAACTGGCATATTTCAGGGAAGGGGGTGGAACTTGGCCATGGCTAAAGAGAGGCAGAGAAGCCTGTATTTTGGTAGGGAGAGAAAGGCAGGGGCAGAGGAAGGGCGGGAGGCAGGATGGGCAGGAGGGAAACGGGAAAACAGGTAAGCTACAGACGGGAGAAACATTTGCAGGATTCCTTCACAGAGAGGTCATAGAGCAACTTGAAAATATTCAGGCTAACAGGACAGCTCAGCGTCAAGTTTTTTTTGCATATTGTTCCACAAGCAAGGCAATGAGAAACTTATGGCAGCTCTGCTGAAATGAGATTTGACCTTAGGTAATTGCAAGGCAATTAGGGAATAGCTTCTTAGAGCATAGGCACTTATCACACTCAGGGGAATACAATCAGAGAAGTATAGGGGAGCTTGTTGGTAACTGCACTGAGATCCCATAAAGTGGCATTTCTATTTCTCCTATAATGAAGGGAAGTCTAGCCCACCACAGTGTACAAGGAGCAATGGTGTGTGGAAAGTGGAAGGCCCGTTATGAACCTGATTGCTCTGTGGTATAGAGTGTCCAACTTAGCCAGGAAAGAGGCAGTACAATGGCTATAGAGAAGGTCCACGTAATCTGTTAATGAAAGGAACGTGGCTTGAACCAACCGCTGCACTCCTGCAGTTATCACTGATCCTAGACTAATCACCCTAACTCCTGATTTATTGGTCCAATATCCCTTTGGCTAGCCCCCTGCCATACTCACAGTCTCCCTTCCTTCCCTCATTTTGCTGCTAGTTGCACTTTGGGAAACTATTGCTATTTGTTAGGTTTTGTACTACTTACTTTGTGCTTCCTCTCAATTGTCTACTAGCATACTTTTTACAATTATTATTATTTTGTAATTTATTCTTTTGTAATTGTAACATTACTGATGTAACTTATAACTGCACTACCCACATTCTCTTCCCCAGCATACATCTGGAAATGAGCTATTAACTTAGTATGTTTTTCCTGGTGAAAATCGTGAAATAAATAAATAAATAAGATCTTAAAGTATCTGTAGTTTTAAAAAAAGACACATTTTGTGAATGTTTACATCCTGTAGCGATTGCTAAGAGAGCTGGTAGTTTGATAGTGGTTCCTTTTTCCTTTTTCAAAGGGAAAAAGAGACCACCCACTATACTGGTGTTACCACACAAGAAATGTGTTTTTTTCAGTCCTTAATCAACTCCTACTGCATCTTTCCTGGACATGGGAACACCTCCAGCACAGTCTAGCCACACATGATGCAGTGGGAGGAGAAGAAACTATAGCATCACAAGTAGCTGCACTGTTTTGGGGTGTTTCTAATGTTCAGGAAGTATGCAATAAGAGTAGGTCAAGGATTTGAACGAAAACAAGATTGGGTATAATTACACAGCACTAGGTCAGAAGAACAACTGCAACAACAGCAGTCACCAAAACAGCACAGCAATAACAGCACCTGCCAGATAGACACATGATAGCAGTCCCAACACACATGGAGGATCGCTACCACAGACAACACATAAAATTTACAATGTATGGTTTTGCAGGGGGGGTTGCCCCCCACACTCCCTGGCACAGGGAACTTTGCTCCCCACACACCCCCACTACTAGTTGGATTGTGAGGAAAAGTGCAATTTGGGGGGGGTGACTGTGAGACAGGACTTGAAAAATATTGCACACCCATCTCACTGAATAAAAATCAGAGACCAGGACTAGAGCTGCTGAGTTGCTCACTCCCTTACTCCTCTCTGCCATGGGAGCAGCTTTGCCAGTCCCCACTTTTTTTTAGCCTTTTTCCCTCCCTCCAGTCCCTGTCACTGAGGTCACAGCTACAGGGAATGCAGTAATGGCCATTTACAGTTGTGCTCCTGTCTTTTGCTGGTTTTACAGCGGGCTTTTTGCATGCACTGTAAAGGTTCCGCTATTCTAACCTGATACCTAATTATGCTATTAGCATGCATTTCAGTTCTACTTAAAAAGGAAGCAGATAAAATAATCTGCAACATTAATGAATTTTAGAGAAGGTAAGCAATCAACTAGAAATCATTTGATGTAAAAACGGTGACAATGTCCCTTTAAAGAGCTAGTGGTGAGCAGACAGAAAATGTTTAGTCATTTTTAAAAGTATTCCCTTATACTTTTTTTTTCTACTTATGAAATGTGTTTATTTTTCTGTGTGCTTGTTAGATGATTTTCTACCTCTAACAGTATTGGGTGTGATATGAAAAACAATGCTTTACGTGGAAGCAGACATATATAGTTCTAATCTTCCCACTACATCATCAGCATATGATCTCACTCACTGTTACATCATAAGCCCTCCCTGCTGCCTGATTGGTAATGTGTCACAAATTTTCAGTCTTACAGCAGGAGCTCTCTTCTTGGTTACCAGTGATGTCACTGTCAGTGCAGTCACACTGCTGATGATACATAGGGAGGAACAGAACTGGCTTTGTCAGCCTCCAGGTAGGATACTGTTCCACACATCACACCCACTGTAGTAGAATTAGGTAGAAAAATCATCTAATTAGCAAAATGGAAAAGGAAAATAAATTCAGACGTAGGAAGTGATACCTGACTACATTTGAAAGTTACTATTAATTCCAGGCAGTACGCTAGCTGTTTAATATTTATTGCACATGTTATTAATGACTGGACTCTTTTCACTATCTGTGTAGTTGCTAGTGCTGTGTTTTGTACCTGGTACAGTTCCGTACTGCACTGTCCTCTTGTAGCTGTATTGTCTTGCACCACTCTGATATTGTAATGCCATCCGTTTTGATTGTATGAGCTAACCTACTTGCTTGTAGCATATTTCTGGTCACTCTCTGTTTTGAATTGTTATTATTCACTATGTATTTGTCATGTTGTATTGTCATGTAACTCTCTCAGGTTGTGCCTGAAAATAGGCATCTATTTACCTAGTGCACTTATCCGTTAAAAAAATCAAATCAATAAGCATGCACTTATAAGTATTAGTTTGATTTTTTTTTCTGTTTCTTTTTTTCTCTATTTCTCTGCCAGCATCTTCTTGTAAATATTTTTGGTTTGGCATAGTAGTCCTGCATCTTTACTGGGTTAAAAAATAAGCATGCCAGGATTAGAAACAGAAAAGAAAAGTACAAAGGGTTTTTATATTAGGGCCAACTATTAAAAACTAAACAATTTACAGAGGGGGAAAAAGCTATCACTTTCAGCAGAACTAGTCCAACCAGTTCAGCTTTGAAGTACTCCTACAAGTGACTAGGTCATAAATTCCAGAGTGGCAGGGTTGTACTAGGTTGGCAGCTAAATTGTTTTCAAGTTCTAATAGACCATATCATAACATGTGCTAAGATGGTACGCAGGTGCTGTAGCTGCAGTTACATCGCCCCCAAGATGGGCTATTTATTGATGTTAAACTAGCCATCCTAGCAATGGTTACATTTACTACTCAGTCACTGGGCAGATTTTTTTCAGAAGCTACACAGTTTTCCTAGACTTTGCTCCCAACATAGCAACTGGCAAACTGGGAAGCAGGTAATCTGGGCTTTGGATTGCTGTTTATTTATTTATTTGAAAATTGGTAACCAGAGGCACTTTTATACACAGGTTTCTGTAATGGAATGACTGTTATGGAAATAGTATTCTGTTACATTCCTTGTGTGTAAAGTGCATCTGTTCCATTCCCTTTGTGAATGTTCGTGCAAACCGCAATCTCTGCTTTTTGCGGTTTGCACCGATGTGTTCGGTTTCATCTGGCTGTGTAAAATAGCCATTCCAGCAGCACTGCAAAAACAGCCTATGAAGAGGCAAACTCTGTGGAGGAGCCGAGACAAATGGAGGCAGGGGTTGCCGGAATACTTGTGGAGTGTAAAGAGAACACTGAGCGCAACAGAGTACAATGGGACCACACATGTAACGCTCATTCTGTTTCTAAACCCTGTGTGTAAAAGTGCCTCAGGAGAGGCACACTGTGCTGAAGCTCATTTCCAGGTGTGACCCGGGGAAGGGGAAGAGGAGAAGCTCAGTATAATGCATGAAGCAATTCAATAGAGCACATTTGGTAACTATGTTGGTACAAAATGAGTAGGTACAAAAATGAAGTTATTCAGTTGTTGTACTGAATATCTCTGAATTTGCAGTCATGCCCTCTTCTATTATACCAAACTGCAACTCTCAGCTAAACAAGTTTTATTTATTTGCCAATTTATGTAAAGAAGATAGGCCAAATAGGATGAAACCTATGGTTTTCATTGAGGCCAGCTTCCATTTATAGTGCATAGCTGGGATGCATAGGTGCCAGAACCAATGTAGTACACAGGAGGGCAAGGAGGGCTGCAGCCCTCCCCCACTGTTTGTCCACAAGCATTCAAAGTGCCCCTCCGATACATACAATATCAGGAGGGAATCAGTCATGGTCTTTGTAATTGTGTGTGGCCTAGTTAAACTGAAATGGAAGTTCCTAGCAGGCTGGCATCTAAAAGTACACAGTGCCACTCCCAATTAAACAATCAACCCTATCCCCATTATCCACTTTCCCAGCATCTATGAAAATAAGTTCCAGAATAAGAATGTGGCCTGCTCTCAGATCTGTTTCTTCCTTGCTCTGTAAGACAGCATAATCGTAAATGTTTGCATTCTGCTCAGCCACTGAGTAATTTTTTCAATGGTATCGAATTTGGCAGATCCATACCTTTCAAAGTAAGTCAGTTAACTCAGAACAATTGTGTTTTTCTGCTATCTTTGGAGGGGAAGGGAGGAGAGTGGAAAGTATCCATTTCTTCTGACCTTGGAGCTGAATATACTAAGCAAATTTTCCCAAGAAAATGACGTCATTTTCTCAATCCCCTACACAGTTTTGAAGGCAGATCTCTAAAGAAATACTTAACCTGTGAACATAATCTTGATATCATTTTAAACCTGCAATTCCCAGCTTTATTGCAGTTTAATTCTTCATAGGAAATATTGCCTCAGAAATCACCCTTCAAAGTCACATCAGGAGTTAAGAAAATTGCACAATTTATTCAGGATATGCTTACCATTAGGAGTCACATAAGTAGCACTGGAGCCTCAGTCAGGTCAACAAGGGTCTAAACAGAGACTAAATTTGTATGAAGATGTGACTTCAGACAATGCAATATGTTTTTCTTCTAATTTCTCTGTCAAATATTTTGGCAGAAAGGATGTATGTGGCCAGTTGAAAGTGTATTCTTTTTTTGCTGTCTAGGACCTAAGAGTAAGCAATCCTTTTTTATTTATTTATTTATTAAAACATCGGTTTACAAACCTTTGAGCCAGAGGCTCATTTGCAAAGGTACCTCGTCACAGAGAGAACAAAACAATAATCGCAAGCATAAAAAAAAAAAAATAACAGTGCACAGCAAATTGGAGGAGAACAATGGTGACATCGAGGTGGTTATGATACAATAGCCAGTTACAATTTAGATTAACATAACTTATAGAGTAGACATTCCAGCCGTGACAGGCGGAATAGTGGTTAGGACAATATATGGGGGAATAGTGGGAATGGGAGCAGCCACTCAGGGAGCTTTGTCATCGAGAAGAGCAGGGGAGAAATTACAAGCAGCAACAGCTGCGTGTAGTAAGTAGGTGATTACGCAGGGTGGTTTTGAAACGAGAGATAGAGGGAGCATCAGCGATGCTGGAGTGGAGGGAGTTATGCCAGGAAGGGGCCCGGTATAGGAAGGCCCTTTGGCCTTGCGTGGTCCTGGCCCAAGGAACTACAAGCGCGGATTTGCAGGAGGATTGGGTTTGCACTAGAGGTTTAGCATGGTGGATAGAGGCAGTCAGCCCAGGTGGGGATAAACCAAGGAGAGTTTACTTAGTTAGGAGGCCGATTTGATACCTAAGCCATTCATCAAGATCAAGCAGATTATCCTGGGTATAAAGAAGGCAGGTATGTGTAAGTCTGGGAGCCCCGGTGATTAGTCTACAGGCCTTATTTAAGGTGAGCCAGATTTTGTTTAGTGCGGTCTGGTCAGCAGCCCCATAGACAGGCAAACCATAGTCTACTAGGGACAATATAGAGGACATGACAGCAAGTCGGAGAGCATCAGGGGGGAGACAGTTTTTGTGGCGATAAAGGATACCCAGCCGAATATTAGTGGCTGAGGCTAGGGCAGAGATGTGGGAATGGAATGTGAGGGCAGTGTTGAAAGTAACCCCAAGGTACTTATAAGTGTGGACCAGCTCAAGTGGGAACTTGGAACTGGCAAGGACCTGTAGTGGGAAATTACTTGCCTTGTTTTGGGGATGGGCAAAGAGCATGGCTTTAGTTTTTTTAAGATTAATTACAAGTCTATGCTCATTGAACCAAGTGTCAACTTCATTATAAGAGGCTTGCAGGGTGGCCTGGAGGGTAGTAGGGTTCCGGTCAGAGGCAAAGATGACAGCATCATCTGCATAAAGCAGGAGTTTGCCAGCACAGGTGCTTGGCAGGGAGTTGAGATATAGGGAAAAGAGCAAGAGCCCAAGAATGGAGCCCTGGGGAACACCAGAGCAGATAGGGCAGGCGTTAGAGAGAGTCCCATTAATTTTAACATGCTGGGACCAATCAGACAGGTAGCTGGAGCTTCAGGAGACTGGACCAGCAGCAAAGCCTACATGGCTGAGTGCATTCAGCAGGAGGGGATGGGAAACAGTGTCAAAGGCTTTAGACAAGTCAATGAACACTGCACCCACTAGAGAGCCAGAGTCCAGGGAGGAATGAAGAAAGTTAGAGAACTCAAGGAAGGCGGTGGTGGTACTGTGCCCAGCTTGGAAGCTGTGTTGTTCCAGGCAGAGTATGCTGTATTTGGTTAGATACTCTGAGATTTGGCTGGATACTATTATTTCTAGTGCTTTTGAGAGAGGTGAGAGGATAGAGATTGGCCGATAATTACCAGGTAGGGTCCTATCACCACCCTTATGTATGGGTGTGGCAGTGGCGATTTTCCAGGCAGAGGGAAATTGTCCTAGGCAGAGAGATTTGTTAAAGAGGCTAGTAATTGGGACAATAACCAGGTCAAGTACCTGGCGAAGGAGACAGGGGTCCAAGGAGTCACTGCCAGTGGTATTGCCCTTTAAGGTCTTAAGTAGATACGGTCAGACTTCATGGACGGTAACCCGAAGTAGGTGGAACCAAGGGTGGGTGAGGATGGGCTCTGCTACGGAGGGGGGGGTCAAAGAAGTTGCAAGGGAGAACAGGGCTAAGGTCAGTGAAGGATTTATTGAGAGAGTTGGCAATGAGGGTAGGGTCAGTGGAGATGGAGCCATCAATATAGATTTGGGATGGTGGTGGTGGATGTGCGCCCCAATTTAGTTGCTTGATATTGTGCCAGAAGGTTCTGGCATTCCCCCAGGATGAGGTGAGTGAGGCCTGATAGTGCTCGCCTTGGCCTTTGCATATGGCCCAGGTACATTTGTTCCGGCAGCCGCGTGTTTCCGCCTATCTACAGTATGCACCAGTTTCCGTGCTAAGGTGCCATAAGTTATCCCCTTATCCTTAAGAAGTTGGAGCAGGCGGTGTAACCCAGGAGCATGCCGCTTTTGGAGCGGAGTACAGTTAAAGGTGCGAAAATGTCACAGGCTTTGTTGAACATTAAGGTGAAAAAGGTTAGGGCCGAGTCAATATTAGGGGCGGTCTCATTGGGAGACCAGTCAATTTGGGCAAGGAGTTGCTTAAGCCCCTTCAGCCCACCTGGTCGTAATCGCCGCCGTAGTGTGGGCAGTGCTATGGATTTGGGTAGGGTGGCTGACCAACAGAGAAGTATGGGAGAGTGGTCACTAAGTCCATCTGGAAGGACTTGAATGTTGCAAATTTGGCTAGGCCGGTTGATAAGGACCACATCAAGAAGAGTGCTAGATCCCGTTCTGGGATTCACTCTGGTTGGTTGGGCAACGAGTTGTGTTAGGTCAATGGATGAGAAGGAGTCACAGGTAACAGAGGATGAGGGGCTGAGCTAGTTAATATTTAGATCACCCACAAGGAATTAAGCAGAGGAGTGGGGTAGAGAGGTAAGATACTCAATTAGCGAGACCAGGGCAGGGGTTTGATTTTTTGGAGGTATATAAGCAGTAGTTAGAAAGAGGGGACCCTTAGAGGGATCAGTGGTCAATTTTAGGGTTAGGGCCTGTGCCCTGAAATCAAGGACAGGGGCTGGGAGGGTTAGACCTGTAAGGGAGTCTTGATGGAGATCGACAGCCCCACCCCATCGTCCAACTCTCTATCTTCTTGATAAAGGGAGTAACCAGGGAGCGAGACAAGGGAGTCAGGGGTAGTGTCTGACAGCCAGGTTTCTACTAGAGAGATAATGTCTGGTTTATGTACTGTGACCCAGCATTGAAATGAGTCAAATTTCTTCAGGAGGCTACAGATATTCATAGATGCAACAAGAAGCCCATGGGAAGCAGTCGATGAGCTATTGTGGGCTGGGCCAGGGTTAGGATGAATATTCCCAGACAGGAGTAGGAGGATAAGTACAGCCCTAGATTGAGAACGGTGGAAAGCAAACTTACGTCAGGCAGTAAGGGAGGAATAGGGGAGCTTCAAGACGCAAGGGGTTGACAGGGAGGTGCAGGCAGGGTAGGCTAAAGTGATAAGTTGCAGGTATGTGTGGAGGATGGGCTGGGTGGGGAGTAGGGGGTGGGTGTGGTAGGACAGAGTGCAGGGTAATAATGGAGAAGGAGGGGCAGCTTTTGGGTACCGGAGGATGGTAGGACAGGAGGGCAAGTGGGGACACCAGGTTGGGGGGACTGTGGAGCCGTAAGGACGACTGGGCTGGAGGGTGGCCTCAGGAAGAGAAGGAGCGAGAGGCAATTTATTAGGAGGTGGGAAGGCATTTTCAGGGGGGAACTACAGGCCGAAGTAGGGTTAAGGAAAGAAGAGAGTAGGAGGCCTACCTGGAAGCGTTAGTGCCACTTTGGTACAGTGGTAGGGGCCCCCGCCTTAGGTGTACAGTGTACCAGGTTCAAAGCTCACCCTGGGTATTATGGAACAGCCCAGGGTAGGGCTATGATCCACGGTCTAGAGGCAGACCACCGTCAGTGTGAGGGCCCAGAAAAGGGGAGCTAAATAGCGACTCCTAGTGGGCAAGATAGGATAAGACAGTTAAGGGGAAAGGGGTAGCAGGTGCCTAGAGGCTACCAGGTATGGAGGGAAACAGTGGGTGAGGGTAGAGGGGCTGAGTGATAGGAGAGATGGGAGGCAGGGGGGAGAGAGTGGGATAGGCTGAAAGAGGAGATAGAGCAAAGGCTAGCAGGGCCAGGAAATATAAGAGCAGCAATACACAGCGGCCTCTAGTGGCTATTACATATAACCTGCAAATGGGAAAGTGGGGACTTAGTATTTCAGCAAACAGGAAGTGATGTCACGGGGAGGGCCAATAAATTGAGGGCCACCCCTGGGTGGGTGGGTGGCTGGCTGGGGCAGCTGGGGCAGATGACGCGCAGCGTCATCGGGCTAGCACCCCACACCAGAGTCCCTGAAGGTGAACAGAGGTAGTCTTTACCTCTAGGCCGGGCGAGGTCCAGAGTCTGTTGTTTCGGCTCTCAGAGGGAGCGAAGAGGCGTTCCGGTGGCTGCCGCGGTAGGCAGTGAACTGGGGGGGGGGTATGCGGCCTCTAGGCCGGACGAGGTCCAGAGTCTGTTGTTTCGGCTCCCGGAGCGAGGAGGGGTTCCTTTTATCTCACCAGGAAAAAAAAACAGCTCCATGCATCTAAAAGGGGCTATGTGTTTATGCATAAACGATAGCCAGGGCAGATCATACATCCCCTGCAGGGATATATGACAAACTGAACAAAAGCAAGTAGTTCTAAATCACATCCAAGACTCAAGCTGGGTTATACTGGTTTTAAGGGATAGGGTTAGAGCCACAAATCAAAGGAATACCCATCTTGTTATGTAAGAGAGGCCTGTCAGATGACATGAGACTAGAGGAGGCCTGGCAGATATATTTCTCTACCTGTATCATCTTGTAAAGTTAATTCTATTTTGAGAACTAACTTAGGGATATCTTTGTCAGTATCTGCAATGACACAACAGATCCCAGTTTGGGGTCAGCCTAAACTATCTAATTTGAATCTGGGGCTGGATTCTCAAAGAGAGCCAAAAATTCTGTAATTGCAGAAAAATGGCTTGCAGCACTGTGGAAATTTAGTTGCAGCATATTCACAAAGAAAAGTTTCCCAATTTTGGAAAATCATAAAACAGGTGAATTGTGAAATTCTGCAAGTGCTAAAAATCCACAAATTTTTTTCTGCAGCTGTGAAAATAATATTAAAGGCACAGCAGACAGAACAACAGTAGGTGCTCCATATTCAGTGAAGCAGGAGACTTTCATAGCCTTGCAAAGGCTGCAGCAGAACCAGCACTCCCAGTGAGGCAAGCAGCCAGTCCTACAACTGGGACCATGGTAGCACCCCCCGTACCAGCAGGACCTTACACTGACTGGTAACATATATCTGTTGGTTGTGTGCCTCTCTCTGAGGTGTTTCTCCTGCGTCCATAGCACACACTTCTGGCTGTTACCACCTCTGCATCTACTGCCTGCGGGGCTCCTTTATGGTCTGCACTGTGTCCTGTATTTGTGGTTTGTTGCCTTTCGATGGAAATGTGTGCTATTTGTGTTGTAACAACTGACACTACTATACAGCCCACATGTTTGCAGTTGCTGGTGCCTGAACCCCTGCTATAATTGTATCCCAATTGTTAGTACACTGCTTTTTGTCAGGGTGAGTTATGCCTTGCTCTCCATGGTGCAGCATGTGTGCAACATTCTTTCAGCAACTGCAGAAAAGCAGTGGCTGAGAATAGCCTTTAAAGGGATGTGCCATACTTTTCAATGGCTTTCTTTTTCTCAGGAACTTCCACAGCTGCACTTTTTTCCACAGTCCACAGTGTAGTTTTCCCACAGCTGTGGAAGTTTTGTGTATACCACTTAGTGCAATTACCCCTTTTTTTCACAACTGCGCAACTTTTGGGGCTTGCATATTTCTTTGCACCTTCCAAGTGTTTTGAGAATGTAGTCAAAAGTTTTGACACTAGTGAGTTTTATTCTATCATCATTCTATTTGTGTAAAAAGGTTTAATTGTATTTATTTTTTTATCTCTGTAGTGTTACTGTATTCCCCATAGGCTTTGGTGTGTATAATCCTGTACCATTTGTAAATATCATGCAGTATTAAATATTATTTGTATATAACTCATGCTCTCTGTAAATGTACTTTTTTTTGTTTATATTATTTGTTTAGGTGTTTTCCCATTTTGTCACCTGTCCGCATGTCCTTGTAGTGAGTGTATGCATGTGGAGGCACATGCTCATCATGCACTGCAGGACGCCCACCCTACTGGTTACCTGTACCCACCTGTGCCACCACTGGATTTCCACCCAGAGGCAGCAGGACTGTGGGAGGGTGACCCCCTCCCTGGGAGAGGAGAGCTGTCATTAGGCAGCTGTATCCTACTCCCACCCTCCCCTCATGCTGGCTCCCCAATGACCTGAGTCCATTCCCGAACCCAGGTTGCCAGTGTAGCATGAGGTGTGGCATTCAGTGCCTCGACCCTCAGCACCACCAGGCCGGCCCTGTAAATGTACTTTTAAGTGTATAGATAACCTGGTGTAATTTGGCACATCCATGATCTGTCGCTGGAGAGTAAGCTACTATGCTGTCCAAAGCATACCTTAGTGTAATACAGGGCAAGTGAAAGAGCATTCTTAGCTGTGACTATAGGGGTTTGTCACTTGCTCTTGGGAAAGACCATTGTACTTATGGGAAGTGGCTAGTGGTTTGCCATTAACCCAAAGATACCCAAGTGAGAGTCAAGCTGGGTAGTGGCAGGGCACCAAAGTGACCATTCAGGCAGCTGAAGGGTCATGAAAGGCTGGTAGCATAGTGTACTCTGAGTTCTGAGAAGGCCAGTCTGTGACAGATGATCTTGTAAGCAAGGCAGACTGGCTGGACCAAAGGCCCTTTCTCTGCTGACATTTTCTATATTTCTACATATGTTATTCTTTCATTTAAAAAATGCCCAAACTAGAAGGTGCTTTCCTAACATAATATTCTGCAAGAGCCAACTATGCAGGCAGCAATAAACACAGAAATTAGGAGTCTAAGCCTCAGCAATTTCCAAGACAAGTTCGCTCTCCAGCAGGCTTCTCAAAACAATTTCATAACGTTACTCTAAGGGCCCGATCCATGAAGGACTATATGTATCCCCATATGGGTGTGTGGGGCTCACATGTACCATGGAGGCCCCCCTGTACTTATTTAGGGGCCTACACAGCTGTTCTGAATCAGTGTTCTGCACAGAAACACAGAATCCTGAAGGATGCCAGGGAACCAGTTCTGCAGCTCCAGGGATGCGTAGCCTTTGCCACCCAGAAGGCTGCCATAGCAATTAGCATAGAACTGGTCTGTCTTGCCAGTGATCACCTCCACTGCCTTGCCCCACAACTCCATTTTGGGATGGGGGGAGGCACTGGGTTACAAAGAGGACCATGGCAGCACAGTGTCCATTCTTGAGATGATGAATACAACTCACAGTGTCCATTTATTGTCAAAAACTT
Organism: Neoceratodus forsteri; assembly: GCA_016271365.2. Taxonomy (NCBI): domain Eukaryota; kingdom Metazoa; phylum Chordata; order Ceratodontiformes; family Ceratodontidae; genus Neoceratodus; species Neoceratodus forsteri. The sequence goes on from JADMNL010000025.1 coordinate 199,350,097, forward strand.
TCTTCTGCAGTCTCATAGTTCATGTCAGCTTCCCGATGTGATACATTGTATTCAACATGTACCACCATTCTTCCTGTTTAGAATGAATTTTGGCCATCGACTAGTGATAAAGTTTCTGTGTTGCAACAACCAGAATAGAAAATTGCTGTTTCTTTGTATTTTTATCAGGAAAACTTGTTGAAAGCTACTTGGCAAGTGCTTATCTTGCAACTTGCTTATTTTATTTTTACTTGTAAATTAATTAACTGTATTAAAAGTATTGGTAGCATAACAATTAGATGTTTATTTTCTATTCCTAAAATCTTCCCCTTGTCCTCTTCTTACCCAGCACTCCCACTGTTTTTTTCAGCTTGCTACTGTATACCCAAATCTGAGGGTGTGGTTAGGTTTCTACACACTACAATCTCTTGAGCATTTCCCAGAACAGTTCAGTTAAGTTTACTATAAATTATAGTATGTAGAAAAATAGCATTTTTGTTACAAACACACTTTAAAAACATCATAAAATCACACACTTCAATGATAATAATTTTATATATGGACAGCGCAAATGGGCTACATGCATATATTCCAAGATATATACAAAAACATCTTCAGACCTTACTTTAATATGAGTTGCTAAGTTAATTCTCTAGCTCAGATGCTCGTATTATATCTGATACCATTTTACATTCATGTTTAATGTTATTGCAACTTTATGTGCAAAACTTGCAAGAGCAAATATTTGCACAGGTATTCCTGTAGAAAAAATCAGTTTGTTTTTATTTTACTTAAAGGAGACAAATTCTTTAAAAAAACTGTAAAAATCAATGTATTCTTTTCCTCAGCATAGCATTGTTACATCCTGAACAGATTGGGCATAAAGTTTTCACATTTCCTGAGTTTCTCCAGTTTGTAACAGTTCCAAACCTCAGTCTGGTCAGTGCTTTCTTGTGTCTTATGTTGTCACAGATCAATAAATACTTTTCCACATTAAAACTCCCCTTAATCATGTTTAAGAAGGTATAATACCAGGTGTCTCCTATACTAGATATATCTTTTTGTTTTGCATTTTCAATAATTCTTTGAAATGCTAAGGACATAAAGCAGTCTGGTTCCACCATGTTTCCTAAAATGTAATTACGCCCCAGGATATATTTGATCATCCTCTCTTACTGCTGGATGTTTAAAATTTGAAAAATACTAGCAACTTTTTAAACCACCTTTTCCAGACTCCCCAGTGTGTTAGATTATGACCATCAGTTCTGCTCTGTTTCCCCTGTTTATCAGAACGCACCTTATTATATATTCTCTGTGCCACATCTGTTGGCTACCTAGCCCTTTAGATTTGAATATCTATGTCTTACAGAGTCAGAAGATTCAATACCTTGTATGTTGATTCCCTTGTATCATTTCTGTAATTCAGATTACAAAATGATATACATGGTTGCTTTTCTATCTATTGTTGATGTACTAATAAATATCCTCTTAGCTGGAAATACAGATGCATAATTGAAAAATAATTTTATGCACCTTTTATTAAAGCGATCTGACAAGCTTCGGGGATAAAAGCTTCCTCTGTAAGGAAGCTTAGTGCAGCAAAAACCTACTTGGGTAGGTCTGATAATTTTTATCTGTACCCTGGTCCAGAGGGAAGAGATCGCATTGTTGCCCTGAGGGGCCACCAAGCCTTTGCTCTGACGTCTGCACAGAGAAGTGTTGTACTCTGCACCCCATTAAGTGCTGTCCTTAATTACCTACTAATTACTAATTAACACATAGGAATCTGCATTACAAGTTCATCCCATTGGCTGTGATGGGGTGTGTGGTCCCACACCTTCCTATGCATATGTCAGAGCATATGCCAGTGTGGTAGCGGGGTAAGCACCCAGAAGAGAAGGGATCAGCTCAGCAGTTCCTCAGGGCAAAAATATGACCCCTTCCCTCCATATCAGGGGGCAGATAAAAACGATCAAACCTACTAGGTAGGTTTTTGCCGCACCAAGTTTCCTCAAAGAGAAAGCAGAATACAAACTTGGTAAATCACTTTAAACATGCAATGCTATAAGTCATTTCTGGAATCTTTAGTCATACAGATTCAATATATCTAACTTGTCAAGAACACAGCTATGTCAAAGCAACTGCTGGAGTTCTCTTGATATGATGCTAAGCTTGGCCATATGTTTCGGATACATGGGACCAAATACTCCTGAAATGATTGTAACATTTGTTTTTGTGGGTAAGTATGATACGGTATTTCTCTTGTGTATTGTGTTTAAAATGTGCTAATACTGTATTTCTGTGTAGAAAAACATTGGTGTGCAAAAACTGCACTCTTTACACTGTGCCCTTTTAAACTTCTTCCCCTCGTGCCCCCCCCCCCTTCCCATGTTCTGGCACCCATGCTGGGAGGGCTAAAGCATGGGAGGTCAAATGACTTGCTCCAGGTTATAGCGAACCTGTGGCTGTGGTGAGAATTGAACCTATAATCTCCTGGTTCACAAGGCATGCTTTACACTATCAGTTCTTCTCATTGTCACTGCACTATCAGTCTGTTTTGTTACCCATACACTACTAGTCTCCCTCATTGTCACCGCACTACCAGTCTCATTGTCGTTATGTTACCAGTCTCAGCCATTGTCACAATATTTATTTATTCATGTTATTTTATTTAGTTAGCTAGTTTTTGTTCATTGGGTAGGGTGCACAAGGCACATAAATGCTTATTTGCATGTACGACTTGGGAGAGTAAAGAGGTTTGAACAGTCAAATACATAGTACAAGTAAAAGACAGGGGACCTGGCAAGCAAAGTGACGACAAACATGAGAACAGAACATATTATATTTACATGGCCACAGGGCTGTGGTGTTTGTGCTGCTCCATTACTGCTCTGATCATTGGAGCAGGCTCAGTTAGTTATTTACACAGCCCACTCTCATGCAGACACAGGTTGCAGAGGAGAGGGGCTGTGCATTCTGAGAGCCGGGTGCTGCACCCCCAAAGTCAGCAGTTCAGGAGCATGGGAGAGCAGGCTTTTGACTGGAACAGCGGATTCACACAGCAGTATAATCTGCTCACTCTGATATGCATACCCACTCCTGAGTCCCAGCAAAAACAGGCTGTGAAGCACCTCTAGGATGCTCCAGTAGGTGTCTACACCACTGATTTTGCAGTGCATCGACCTGTGTGCATTGGTTAATGTGCTGTAAAGTTGGCGATGTAAACATACCATAGTTACAAGTAGTGAAAGGAACACTCCCACTAGAGCACAGCTCAGATAACATTAGGTAGTATGGAGGAGAGAGTTGCCTCTAGTGAGCAACAAAATTAACCTACACAAGGGTTTACCAGATGGACCTGTCTCACTGTCACGACACTACTAGTTTCTCATACTGTCACTATACTACCAGTCTGTCTCAGAGACAGTCACTATACTACCAGTCCCCCACTGCCATTATACTACCAGTATCTCACTGTCAGTATACTAGCAGTCTCTGTCACCATCAGCAGACTATCAGCTTCTCTCACAGTCGCTACACTACCAGCATTTCTCAGTGTCACTACACTAACAGTCTCTCTCCCTGTCACTAAACTACACTACCAGTTCCTCTGCGGAATGAAGCATCACTGAATGCCTTCAATAACCAGAGAACTGCTGTTGTACATCAACAATGCACTCCCTGGAGTGACTTATCATAGTTTGAGTCCAAGAATTTTGGAAGGAGAATAGCTATACATAAATACATTTTTTTTTTAAATATATTTAGTACATTTTTTGAGAAAGTTCACCCCCCCCCCCCATGGATCCAGCACATACCAACACTGGCATACCATCCTAATTTCAAATATATCAAGTAAAAGTCAAAATTAGTTCTCAACCCCCAATGTCACTCACCCAGTTACCTATGTTTCCTCATCTTTCCCCCTCCTTATGACTTTATGGAATAAAAAAAAACCTTTTCCATGTTGCCAGATTAACTGTCTGCTAATATGGGGCAGGCAAGCTAACAGCTTTGAAGGGGCATTAATGAAGAGTGGGGGACAGTGCCCCTGAAAGCCCCCAGGAACTGTAGCTACAACCCTGAGGGAAACCACATTTAAATATATATTTTTAAATGTAAGAGTTTTATTCTTAGGGCCTGGTTAATGTATTCTGTGAGTAAAGGTGGCAGCCATGTTTGTGATGGCAATTGAGATGAGTGAAGTAGCCCAGCCTAAAGCATGGGCATCAGGCTAGCATGGAGGAAAGATCCATAATGTGATGAGACTGGTAGCGAGGGACTTCTTTCAGCACTGATGTTTTATGGCTACAACATCATGGTTTGTAATAGTCTATAGCCGATCAAAATTCCGAAAATTCTAACCTATTTTAGAACACTTGTTTAGTAGCAGGCCTGCCACCATAGGACAATACTTTAATGGACACTGTCAATATTCCTAGGCCTGAAAATTATAACTACATGATTCTGAATTTAATTTGATCAATTCAGTTTTCAGATGTAAACACTGCTAGCTTATTTGTTTTTTATAATATGTATGTACAGTACATTTCTTAGCAGAAAAAGCCAGAGAATATTTATGCTTTATAGTTGTTTGAATCTTTTTTGTTTAAAGAGTCCCTGGCATCATAGGGAAAGCTTTAAGAATACATAATTTTTAGACATATTCCAGCTTCTATTTCACATATTTCTGCATTTTGCTTCCCTGTTTTCTGTATAATATATTTAAAATGTGATTTTTGTTTTCAACTTTGTTAACTGGGTAAATCATGAGGGCATCAAATTCCCATTTTCCTGAAGGACCTGGAACTTATAAAACTATACAATAAACATACACAACACCATAAAATTCAAACAGTTTAGTAGTAACGATTACATTCAGAACTTTCTATACAAAACTGTTTACATTTGTTTTTAAAATACATACTGTATATGACTCTGACAGATTAAAATAGGTTCGTAATAAATTCTGATCTTTGAAGGATTCATAAAGCACGGAGAAACATAGAATTTGTTGTCAAAAAAGGACCACTTGCCCTACCTAGTCTGCCCAGATGGTCCCTGCCCAGTTTGTCTCCACAGACCCTAAATGGTCTCCAGTGGCCCTCTCTTCCTCCTCCTCCCTGACTATTTACTAATATTCCATTAGGTCTATTCCATGCATGCTTGAAGTCACCCTACTGTTTTCACCTCCACCACTTCCACTGGCAGTCTATTCATGGTGTCCACCACTCTTTCAGTAAAGCAATATTTCCTCACATCCTTATTAAACTCCCCCTCCAACTTCATTGCATGTCTCTGGCCCTGGTGCTCTTTCTCATTTGGAACAGACTCTTCTCTTGCACCCTGTTCACCCCTCTAGTCTCTAACATGTCCCTTCATGCTCTTCTTCCAGGGTGTAAATGTTGACATCCCTCAGCCTTTTCTCATAGGGCTTTTGGTGCAGCCCCTGTACCATTTTAGTTGCCCTTCTCTGGACTGCCTCCATTCTGTCTATTTCATTTCTGAGGTGTGGCCTCCAGAACTGGACACAATACTCCAGGTGGGGTCTCGCCAGTGAGTGATACAGTGGCAACACTACCTCCCTCCTTCTGCTGGAGATACCTCTCCCTATGAATACCAGCATCCCACCTGCACTTCCCACTGCTCTGTCACATAGCCCTGCCACTTTAAAATCATCCAATAGGATAGCCCCAAGTTACCTTTCCTGCTTAGTGATTGCGAATGACCTCTCCCTCACCCCCACACTGTATACTCAGCTCCTGGGTTTCTATGCTCTAGGTACATGGTTTTCTTCTTTTTGGTCTTTAACCCCAGCTGCCTTGCTCTTGACCACTCCTTGAGTTTTCCAAGATCCTTGCTCATTCTCTCCTTCCCTTCCTGAGTGTCCACCCTACTACAGATTTTAGTGTCACCTGCAGAAAGGCATGCTTCTCTTCCAGTTCTTCTGCAATGTCACTTATGAAGACATTGAAGATGACTAGTCCCAGTATTGATCCTGCTGGTAACTCACCCATCACTAGAGTGAGTGTTGTTAACCATCACCTTCTGTTTCCTATCCATTAACCAGTTTCTATCCCAACTCACCACTTTGGATCCCACTCCTAGGGTGTTCAACTGCTGCAGAAACAAACAGAGTCAAAGCAGTCCTGTAAAAAGGTAGTTTCATATTCAATGTAGTTGATGATCAAGTGGATGATGAGTTTCACTTGTTTTCAAAGTACTGCTAAAAGAAAAGGTTACAGTAATATATAGTGGATGGTGGAACCCTGTTGTATATGGAGATCCATACACTTGAAAAAAGCCATTCTGCTGCAGTAATGATGTAGGTACTAATGCAGAAAGACTTTTCATTCTGCATTTGTAGCTACATCACACTGTAACCATCCCATCAGCGCTATTCATAGGACAGGGGATGGTAGAAGCATCATGTGTGTGAGTCAACCGGTGGGCGGATAGCAGTGAATTGCAGTCAGCGGAATGTAAGACCTGCCTGTGTTAACACAAAACGTAAGTGATTTTGGCTGTTTTTTTACCATACGCTGTATAGAATAGTATATGGTAGCCCCAATATGCAACATCACTCTTCTCACACCTCATGTTTAACATGATGACAAAGGGACCCTCTTAAGCTTCGCTCTTGAGGTCCTTGACCTCATGGTACCACTCGGTGCAAGAATAGCGTTGTTGTGTATTGGCTACCATACACTATCCTATGTATAATACATGAGTAGGGCTTTTTCCCAACAGAAATACTGCAAGTTCACCCGGCCCATAAATCCTACCAAATGAATCAGTTATCACTATTACTGACATTATGTCATCATCACTCAGTAATACCCTCCTGATAAAAGTCAATAAATTTAATGTAATTATTAATTGCTGCATCCTCACTCGATGACATTCTTCAAAGTAACCCCACTAATTAATCAGTTATGGCATCACCAATACACAGTTCAATAATGACATCAGCTGACGACTGATTTAAATTTCCTATCTCAGCCTAATAACCAGATCCCCCACACACACCAGCACAAATTAAAACCAAGACATCACATTTCAGAAACATTTCAAATTCCAGATCCCTCCAAGCAAAGTGATAAAAACACTGTCAGTTTAAGTATGTGGTCTCCCGTGTTGCAGCAGTTTAAAAAACATTAGGAGAAACATGCTTATAGTAGCGAGCTATTGTAAAACACAGCTAACCTTCCCCACAATTTGGTCACCTTGTTTCCTTTGTAAGAAGCACTGCATCTTTTTTCCAAAGTGAAATAAACTGACATTAACGCCGCTTTCTCTTTAAGACATGTGTTTTCCAGTAGACAGTTTTGCAGTGCTGAATAAAACTATTAAATGTCACATCGGTGTAAAAAGAAAAACAGTACACAGATATGTAATGACCCCCTCCTGTTAGTAACTGAAGGAGGGGTGGGTTACTAAAATGCCAGGTCCGGAGCATACCAGATGGTACTGTAATGCCTCTGAATAGGGAATCCAGTGGGATGAGCTTAGAATGTCAGTGTGAGAGAAGGGTGCCAGTTGTGCTTTCGAGTCACCTTGCCTCAGACCTCTTGTCAGACTGGCTAAGGGGGCACGGGCCTCAGACAGAGTAGCTATCCATGGATCCAGCTTTTAAGATCAGCTCATCTCTATGCCCTGTCACCTAGTAACCTCCAGGGCAGGTCCATGACAGCAGTAGATATTACAGGGCTCTGGGATCTAAAGGCATAGATAATTTTTCATTCCTGGGAGTATGTAAGGGAGAGACTGGGAGGGTGTTGGGACCCGGGGGGGGCTTACCTTCAAAGACAGTCCCTTGCAGCCCTGCAGCATGGGGAGGGTTCCACCAAAGAAGGGGTGTTCACCTTTTGGGGGGGCGTTTGTGATCCTATGCCTGAGAGATGCTACCAGCTGAGCTGCTGATGGAGGAGATCTGGAGCTGTGATGGACACTGGAGACACTATCTCTGGCAGAGAGTGATGATAGCTAACCACTGCCAGAGGATAGGTTGGAATACACTGTAGTTTTATGGCCGTGTAGTGCTACCGAATTGTGTTGAGTGTGGGACTGCGTAGTCTTGCAGGATTTTGTATATCGGAGGCACTCTACATATGCAGTGCAGACATTTTTCTTGCAACTTTACCATCAAAAACATATAGCCTTCTTAAAAGCCTGATTGCCCCTCAGAAGCCGACATAACATATTTATCAGCAGCTGATTGACACACTTAAAGCTCACTATAGACAATACTGCCTATTTTCAGCTGGGGGTGGTGATACAGATACAAACCAACAGAAATTGAACCAAATTAAGTAGTTGATGGTATTTTATTGAATAAAAATGTGAAAACCAAGGTTTATGCACCCTTTAAAGAAATAATAACATTTTTATCACATTTCACTCTAAATTAATTACTCCACAGTTCCCCAATGATCAATGGCAGCAGTGGGAGTAGAGCAGCAATGGAACCAAGTGGACACAGGAAGCTGAGGGGGATTTAAAACAAAGAAAAAAAACTACGGTTACAATCTGTGACTGCTGCTTGTCAGCCAGCAGTCTTACTGTCAGCTGCACTTCTCTCCTCCTCCTTGGCCCCCTGCCCCAATCAGAAGCTTACTACTGGGTGGGGGCATGTCTGGCAGTCTTAGGATTAACTGAAAGGGCTTTCTTTTGAATCTTGGCCCACTGATTTTCTGCTCCTATCAGGGGTCTTGGTGGAGTCTGCTGGGGTGGATAAAAGGAAGCAACCTGACATATCCCACAGATTCGTGTCCCAGCGAGAGAGTGGAACAGGTAAAATAATGGTGTTATAGATATCAGCAGGCTTTACCAGGGGAAGCAGAGGACCCTGTCAGCGGCTAAGGTAAGTACCTGTTTTTTGTAGGTGTTGCACTCACTGATGTGCTGTTATAGGTAAGGGAAGGCCACAATATTGTAAAAGGCTACAGTGTTTGAGTGTGTAAATGTTGTAATGTTTAAGATATTATAACAAACTGATATACTAACATACTAAAATGCCAGCAGAATAGGCCTAACGGTCTTTCGTGTCTGCTCGTTTGGTCAGCCCCCACCCTGGGTGCTGACCTTGCTGTCCCCCTCGCCTTCTCTGGCTTCTCCCTTCCCAGTTCCGGATATTCTTGCTGCATTGGATTTTGCTTCCAGAACCCTTCCCCTGTACCTGTCCCACCCCCTCTTGAACCCCTCCACTGTCTCTGCCTCTACCAGCCCCCTAGGCAGTGCATTCCATGGCTCCACCACCCTCTCAGTGAAGTAGCACCTCCTCCTTTCTCCCCTGAATCTTCCCCCCTCCAGCTTCCACCCATGCCCTCTAGTGGCCCCCTCCTCCTTCCTTCGAAGCACCCTGACTGTTCCTCCCCTATTTACCCTCTTCATGTACCTGAAGACCTCTATCATGTCCCCGGTCCCTTCTCTCTTCCAATGTGTACATATTTAGCTCTTGGAGCCTTTCCTCATAGGTCCTGTCCCCCAAGCCCCAAATCATTTTGGTTGCCTCCTCTGGACCCTCTCCAGGAGGTTAATGTCCCTCTTTAAGTGTGGCCTCCAAAACTGCACTTATTCTCAGATGCGGCCTCACCAAGCAGTTATACAGAGGGAGTATCACTTCCCTCCTTCTGGAGGTGATCCCCCTAGTGATGCATCCCAGCATCCTGTTGGCCCTGGCTGCTGCCCTCCTACAAGTCTCAGAGTTGTTCATCTTGACATCCACCACCACCCCCAGGTCCCTCTCAGCCATCGAGACTTGTAGCATTCCCCACCAGGGTGTACGCTTGGCCTGGGTTTCTGGCCCCTAGGTGGAGTACCTTGCATTTCCCTGCATTGAACCTCAGCTTCCACTTTCTAGACCATCTTTCCAGAGCCTCCAGGTCCCCCTGTAGGGCCACCTTCCCCTCCTCCCCATCCACCACCACCCCCAGTTTCGAGTCATCTGCAAAGAGACTCATCTCACTCCTAATTCCTGTCCTTATGTCAGATACATAGGCGTTGAACAGAAGGGGTCCAAGGACTGATCCCTGTGGGACCCCACTAATGACCCTCTTTGGGGATGAGACTATCCCACCAACTACGACCCTCTGGGTCCAGTCCTGGAGCCAATTGCCTATCCATCTGATCATCTGGTTCCCCACCCCCATTTCTCCCAGCTTATCCAACAGGCCGATGTGAGGAACAGAGTCAAATGCCTTGCTGAAGTCTAGAAAGAGGACATCCACTGGTCTACCCAGGTCCAAGGCACTTGTCACCAGTCATAGAACTCCACCAGGATTGTCTGACACGATTTCCCTGGGATGAATCCATGCTGTCTCATCGTCCAGGCACCCTGACTTATCCAGGCCCCCCAGCCTCTCCTTGACAATGCCCTCCATCACCTGCCCATCACCGATGTCAGGCTGACAGGCCTGTAGTTCCCTGCCACCTCCCTTGATCCCCCTTGTGGATGGGCACTATATGCACCCTTCAGTCTTGGGGCACCCACCCTGTCCTCAGGGTGGTGAAGCTCCCCATGGGGGTTCGCCAGGACATCCGCAAGTTCCTTCAGCACTCTGGGATGTATTTATCCGCCCCGGTTTTTTCATATTAAGGAGCTGAGGGCTTCCTCACCTCTCTCTGCTTGTATTTCCACTCTGGTACCTCTTCTCCTGCTTAGCCCTCCCCACCTGCCAGTGATGCCTCCCCCTCTCCCCAGACCCGCCGATCGGTAAGGGTCCCCCCCCCTCAGTATCTCTGTCTCCTCCCATGTATGATGCAGCACCCTTATTTTCCTTGGTGAAAACTGAGGTGAAGTACTCATTTAGTACCTCAGCCTGCTCCCCCGGGTCTTGTGCCCATCTCTCCCCTGATTTAATCCTGCTAATCTGCCCCTTCACCCTTCGTTTTTCCCCAATGTATCTAAAGAACCCCTTGTTCCCTCTCCTAATTTCCCTGGCCAGGTTCTGCTCCTTCCTTGCCTTAGCCGCCCTCACCACTCTAGTGGCCCTTCTAGCCATCAGTTCGTACTCCCCTCGATCCCTTTCACTCCTTGAGCACTTGAATTGCTTATAGGCTGCTCTCTTTCCCCACACCACCTCCTGGACCTCCCTGGTCCACCAGCAGGGTTTTTGGGCCCTACCGCATTTTCGTCTTACTCTTGCACAGGTGCTGGTAGCATCCTGCACCCCTCTCCTGATGATTTCCCACCTATTATCAGCATCCATGTCTGACCCAATCCCATCCAAATGCTCCTTAAGGATCCTTCCCATTTCCTTAAAATCCGCCCCCCTGAAGTCGGTTACTTCCGTCTTTGTGCAGCCTTCTATCCTCCTAGGTCCAGGCAGAACCAGACCGTGGCATGGTCACTCTCCGCCAATGGGTCCCATACCTCCAGGCCCCAATCTGGTCACTGTCTGCCAGGACCAATCCAGTACCCGCACCTCCCTGGTCGGTTCCCTCACCTGCTGAGTTAGGAGCGTGCTTGAAGAGACATCCAACAACCTCTGTTCCCTGGTCACAGAGGGATGTCATGGGCTCCAGTCTGTTCCTGGCATGTTTAAGTCCCCAACACCACCACCGTTCCTCTGCCCAGTCTGCAGTGTCTCCCAACATCTGCCACCAGACTGTCCCAGCTCCTCCGCCAGGGCAGGGGTCTATACACCACTCCTATTTTTACTCTCTTGCCCCCTTGTTATCAAGGTGACCCAAATCGCCTCCACGGTTCCCTCTGCCTCCTACTCCCCCATGCCAATGCAGTTTTGACTATCATTGCTACCACTCCTCCCTTCCCTCCCTGTCCTTCCTGAACATAGTGTAACCCTCCAGGTTCAGGTCCCAGTCATGTCCTGCAGTGGCCCAAGTCTCAGTGACCGCTGCCACATCCACTGCTCCCTCAGTTAGCATCGCCTGGAGCTCAGGCATTTTATTGCCCAAGCTCCTGGCATTTGAAATAGTCACCTTCCACCCTTTCCCTATAGTTCCATTTCCCTGCTCGTGTTCCCATGGGATTCTGTTTTCCCTGGTCTGCACTTTGCCAGTCGGCCTTTTCCTGCAATCCTCCTGGTCCCCAGGGGGTGAGACAGAGTCCTTCCTTCTCTGCACCCCTTGACATGCTTTTCTCCCATCCCGCCCCCTTCACAAGTTTAAACCCCACTCTTTCACCAATGAACCCTCATTTTTCAACTAAGATCTCCTCCTCCCAAATTGAGATGTAGTCATCTCTAGTATACAGCTCCTTATCCTCCCAGGTCTCCCCAATCCCCATCAACCCATACTCTCTGGCCTCACACCCTCCCTGAGCCACTGGTTTATCTCCCTAATCTTCCTTTTGTGTTCCCACTAGCTCTTGGCACTGGCAGGATTTCTGAGAAGGAAACTGCATCCTATGTCTTGACAGACCCAAGCGAGCTCCCTGAATCTTGCCTGTATCTCTAGCTCGCTATTTCCTCAATGTCATTTGTACCCAGGTGGACCAGTATGTCTGGGGAACCCCACAATCCTTTGCCAGCTGATATACCTCATGCTTAGCCCTGTGCACCGTTAGTCCAGGAAGCATCTTGTTCTTAACTGGCCAGGCTTCTCCTCCCCATCCCATTTGATACCCCTGATTACAGAATCTCAGCAGTAGTACCTGACCACCTCCTTTCCTCCATTCCCCCCTTCCATGTCCCTCATCCTTTCTACCGGCCCCTCCACCCAGCCGGCTCCTTGTTCCTCCCCCTATCTGGGTGCCACATGCCACCCCCTCCTTATTTACCATGGCCACCCCTTCCCCTCCAATCCTATGCCTCTCCTCCTCCTGAGTATCCTTCTGTACCTTGATAATTCCCCCCTCACTGCTCACAACTGGTCCTTCTCCCCCATCTGCTAAACTAGCCTGGCTCATCCTCCCTTCCTTCCTGTCTCCATTTAGTTCCTCCTTGCTCGTCGTGCTCCCCTGGCCTAAACCCTCAGCTCCCTTTACTGAATCCTCCTTGTACTTCTGGTCCTTCTCCTTTACCTTTCCTCCCAACTGGTCCTTCTCCTTGCGCTTTCCTCCCTCTTCCCCCTGCTCTGATTCACTGCTCCTCCCATTCTCCTGCATTCCAGGTCCCCCTGTTCTTCCTGTTATCTGGCCCCTGCCTCCTGCCTCCCACTCCCTTTCCGTCTCTAACCACCCCTGTCATGGCTACATCATCCCCCTCATCCTCGAACAGAAGAAGAGAATTGAAGTGGTTATTGAGTGTAAGGTCTGATCCACCTCCCCGCCTTGCTTCCTTCTGTCCAGCCCTGGCCATCTGCCTACTTCCTGAGAATGTTGTCCCTCCTTTGTGAGGGTCCCTAGTTACCTGCCTGCTTCCTTGGTAGTGTCCTTTGGACCCCTCTGCCAGGGTCCCTATGTGACCCCTGAGTATTCTCCTGCACTCCTTTCCTTATGCCCCACCCCCAGTGCTGTGGTGCAACCCCTTGGAGATTCCCTGCCCCCTTCCCCCAACCATACCACCCCCTTCCCCCAGCTTTCTCCCTAATCCCCAACCTCCTCCCTGTTGTGCTAGCTGGTAGCACACTGGGCAACCACCAAACTTCCAAGTCCAGTCCAGTATCATGGCTGCTCCACCCTGTGCACCCACCACCCTCCCAAAGATGCCGGCCCTAATGATGTGTGGTTCCATCCCTTCCAAATAGGTTTCCTTGGGTGAGCCACCAGGTTCCCTAGTCCAAGATACAACCTACTGCCTAATCAGGTCACCCACTAATCTTAGAGATAGTCCACTGTACACCAGTAACCCTGTTACTAGGTGCAGTACAACACATTCAACTTATAAGGAAATGAACAACTCCTAAGCTCTCTCTCCCAGCCTTTAAATCCAACCCCAGAGGCTAGAACTACATGAGCTGCACCTGCAGCCTTTTCCTCCAATTGCAGGGCAGGTGTTCCCCCTATAAATTGCAGAGACTTCTGGAGAGGAGGGTGGGGAGGGCGGGTATTGGGCAGACACCTGACTCTGGAGAGAGGTATCAGCCTGTGTCTCGCCTCCAAGCCCAGCAGCCAAAGAACCAGGCCCAAGCAAATCCCACCAAACAGGTTTTAAATCAGAAGAAATAGGCCTCTACCAGCGCAGCCTGTTACACAGTGAAAAATCCACAAATGAGCCCCACTTACAGCCACCAAATCAGTTTTCAAACATCCAGCAGCCCCCAAAACAATACCCTGCTAGCCCCTTAGAAGTAAGAAAGAAAAGAACTAACCTACCAAGTAAAATCCACAAGAACCCTGTGAAAACAACAGCAGCAGCTACTGTCCTGGAACACAACTGATCCTGTCCCCTTCCAGTTCTTTCTGATATAAAAAAGGGGAGAAGAAGAAACATATATCTTATCACAGTATATCCTTAAAAGTGGAAGTATAAGTTGTGTAATGTAATTACTCGTACTGTAGACAGCTTGTTCTTATTGGATTTGGGGAAGAGAGGACAGGAGGTGCAAGGAAAGTAAAAATTAGGGCATGTGGGGCATGGAGCAGTGCAGTAGTTGTGGAGCAGCAGTCTTCAGGGAGACCTTCTGGAGACGGTGATGCAGTTCAATCTGTGTGTACCTTTCTGGGCTGATGGAGAAGATCTCTAGACCCGTGGTTGCACTGATTGCAAGCCAGAAGAAGGTTACTAGGCTAGAGGCTGCATTGACTAAGGGTTGGGAGACCTTTTACCCTACCCAGGGGCTATCTAGTCTGGCACTGTTACCTCAAAGGATGTCAGATAGGAGGAGCAGTTGGACAAAGGTGGACACAAGGAGGAAGGCGTGGTGAGATCAGGAAGGTTGGGTAATGGAGTCACAGGAACATTCCTCAAACACAGCCGATACCACTGCAGAATTCATATGCTACTCTGGTGGAGCAGAACAGTCAAGAGGAAGCACCCATGGTAGTGGCCGTGAAGGAAGTGGGAGCCTTCATAAGTGGAGGTCCCAAAGAGGGTGAAAGGGGATCCCATATAAGGTGGAAGTAATTACTAGGTGGTGACTCTACTGTCAGAGGGATAGAGTTGGGAAAAGTAAAGGAGGTGGAGGAGGAAGTCAGGTGCCTACCAAGCACCACAGTCAGGAGGGATGGGAAGTATATACTAAGGACAGCAAGGCAGTAGAAAGGGAAGGAGAGCTGGATGTCATTATCCACCTGGGGACAGATGACCTGGCTGGGGATGAGACAACAACAGGGCAGGAGGAGTCTAAAGAGCTGGGAAAAAGTCTTAAACAGGTAGCATGCTCTGTAACCTTTGCAGAGGTGCTGCCTGTATACAATAGTGGAAAGAGAGGGAGCTCTGAATAAAGGCTTTCAACTCGCAGTTGAAAACCTGGTGCAGAGAAGAAGGTTATGGCTACATTGGAGGTTGGGAGTCCACGTGGGAGAATAATAGCCTATACAGGGGTGATGGCCTCCATCCATCTGAAAGGGGGACCACAGTTCTCAGTGGAAGGTTTAAACATTTTTGTGATGAATGTTTAAAGGAGCCGGGGGAGGTGGAAGAATAAGGGGAAGCAGTAACTACCCCCCCCCCGCCCAAAGGTAGAGATGGAGTGTATAGAGATTTTGGAGAAATATACTTCCACATTAGATAAAGTAAATCAAATAAGTTGGGGGTTAGAAAATGATGAAGGAGGAAACTAAGCAGACAGATGAAAAGAGGGAGCAAGGGAGGACAAAAGGAAAGAGGGGGAAGCGGCAAAGTAGGAGCAAACAAAACATGGAAGGCCATCTGTGCAAATGGTAGGAATCTGGGAAATAAAATCCCAGACCAAGAGGCCATCATGGTGGAGGCTGGCCTAGATGTCAGGGCCATTACTGAGTCATGGTGCATGGAAAACCATGACTGGGACATGGTCATACCAGGGTACACGTTATTCAGAAGAGATAGGATAGGAAGGAAAGACGGGGGAGTGTTGCTTTAAATGAGGATCAGCATAAAAGCAATGGAGATACAGGGAACTCAGGGAGGGGCTGAGATGCTGTGAGTTACCCTGGAGTCAGAAAAATGAGCTAATATCTGGACAAGTATGATCTACAGGTCTCCGGTACAGGGGGAGGACTTGGATAGGGTAATGTTAGAGGAAATTGGAAAAATGTCAGTAAAGGGGGAGGTGTTACTGGTAGGGGACTTCAATCTGCCAAAAGTAGATTGGAGCCTTCCTAGTGCAATATCAGCTAGAAGCAGGCAACTAGTCAGGAACCCACTCATGATGGGGCAATACTGGACCTGGTGCTTACTAACAGAGACAGTGTTGCAGACATCAGGGTGGGAAGCCATCTGGACACCAGTGATCATTGTACAGTGTGGTTCAACATTAGAACAACTGCAGAATTCAACTATACAAAGGTGAGGGCACTACATTTTAGATGTCCTGATTTTACTAAGATACAAGAATGCCTCATGAATGAACTGACAGGGGGTGAGGACCTGGTGAGGGTGGTGGTGGAAGAAAAGTGGACCAAACTAAAAGACGGCATAGTGAAGACAACACACCTCTGTGTTAAGCAAATAAGCAAAAGAAAGAGAAGACCGTTATGGTTCTCAAAAGAGGTAGCAGAAAAGATAAAAGCTAAAAAAGCAGCATTCAGAAGGTACAAGGAGACTCAGAGAAATGAGGATAGGGAAGTGTATCGGAAAACAGAGAGAGGCAAGCAAAGCAGTAAGGAGAGCAAAAGGTCAAACTGAGGAGAGAATAGCTCAAGGAGGATCAAAAGGGGATAAGGCATTTTTTAGGTACGTTAGTGAAAAAAGAAGACACAGGGAGGGATTATACATTTAAAGAAGGAAGGGGGGACTGCACAGAGGATGATCAAGAAAAGGCAAACATATTGAAGAAATACTTTTGCTCAGTTTCCTCAGTAGACAAGAAATGGGAGGGACCACAGAGGCACCAGAAACATAGAGGTGAGAGAAATAGACAGGGGCCCATTTTCAATGGGGAGAGTCCAGAAAGTACTTGACAACCTGAAAGTAGACAAAGCTATGGGGCTGGATGGGGTACATCCAAGGATACTGAGGGAATTTAGGGAAGTCCTCTCTGCATCTGTGACAGACCTTTTTAACAGATCACTGGAGACTAGTGTGATCCCAGAGGACTGGAGAAGGGCACATGTAGTCCTTCTTCACAAAAGTGGTAGCAAGGAAGAGGTGAGCAACTATCGACCTGTCAGTCTGACATTGGTGGTCTGTAAGTTGATGGAAACGCTACTGAAGGAAAGGATTGTGGAATATCTTGATTTCAACAGATTGTTGGAATGCATGGTTTCACACAGGAAAGGTAATGCCAAACAAATGTGATAGACTGTTTTAACTGGATGACCAAGGAGCTAGACCAGGAAGGAACAGTGGATGTACACTACCTGGATTTCAGCAAGGCTTTTGACACTGTTCCACATATGAGACTGGTGGGCAAGTTGGGTAACTTGGAATTAGATAATAAGGTGGTAACCTGGATAGGAAACTGGTTAGTGTATAAGACACAGAGAGTAGTGGTAAATAGAGTTTGCTCACAGGAGGGGCAGGTGACTAGTGGGGTTCCTCAGGGTGAGGTTTTGGCACTGGTCTTATTCAATATATTTATAAGTGATATAGTGGAAGAACTGAAAGGGAAGGTCTGCTTCTTGGCAGATGACACCAAGATCTATAACAGAGTGGACATACCTGGAGGGTGGATAGAATGTGCAGGAACCTAAAGAGACTGGAAAACTGGTCAAGGGTATGTCAGCAAGGTTTTAATGCAAAACATGCAAAATAATGCATCCAGGCCATAATAACCCAGGAACAGAGTACAAGATGGGAGGAGTGATACTGTCCAAGACCAAGCAGGAAAGAGACCAAGGGCTAATCATATCAGATGAACTGAAGGAGGCAAGGCCCTGTGGTGGCAATCCAGAGGGCTAATGGGATGCTGGGGTGCATAGGTAGAGGTATCTTCAGCAGGAAGAGAAATGTGATTCTGCCCCTATATGAATCACTTGTAAGACCTCATCACATCTCAGCAAAACATACACGGAGTGGAGGCAATTCAGAGAAGGGCTACCAAAATGGTGCAGGGTCTGCATCAAAAGTCCTATGAGGAAAGACTTAAGAAGCTAAACATTTACACCCTGGAGAAAAGGAGGAAGGGGGGTATGATAGAAACCTTTAAAAACCTTACAGGGGTTAATAAGGTACAGGAAAAGAGTATCTTTCAGAGGAAAGGGTGTTCTAAAACAAGAGGGCATAATATGAAGCTGAAGCTGAGTAGATTTAGGAAGGATGTGAGGAAGTACTTTTTCACAGAAAGGGTGGTGGATACCTGGAATAAACTTCCTGAGGAGGTGGGGAGGGGTGAAATCAGTAAATGGATTCCAAAATACCTGAGATAGGCACAAGGGAATCATGGGGGCAGGGTAGAGGGCATAATAATAATAAAAAAAAACACAATTGGGCAGACTGGGTAGGCCACTATCTGCCACCACCTTCTATGTATCTAGGTATCTAAGAGTAGGGCTTCCAGTAGAAGCTTTCTTTGTTGTGCGTGTGAAAACATGTTAGTCCCTTCTGCTTTGGCTCTTTCCAAATTCATAGGCCCAGTACATTTTATTGAAACATTTTAAAGTCTCCGAAACCAGCTTAAAGCATTGTGTTGAGAGTGTCCACACTCAGCTCCGACACCTTGCCTTGCCAAAAGAATTCCAAGGCACCCTGGCAGCACCATCACAAAGCACTGTGGCTGCCGCCATGCATGCCATGATTTTTGTAACTGGCACTACTAGTCAATTCTGCAGAATATTGCCAGCCAATACTACAGAAAAGATACTGATTTAAATTATTAGCTCAACATAAGCTTACTAATGTTTTCAAAGTAATTTTTCATGCTGTACAAGCCCAACAACAATGAAGTGCACACATGCTTACATTGGAGAAGGCTGTAAGGGTAGAGCTTGAAGCAGCAGTATTTCATTAAATTCTATCCAAAGTAGACCCTTTGTAAACTGTGTTTATACTAGGTACTATACTAGGTACATCAGACAGGTAGAAGACATAGGCCCATTTAGCCTGTCTCTCCGTCAAGGTGTATGAAACCCATTTATAGGCCCAAGAGGAAGCTAGTGAGTCCTCTCTTGAATATCTCAATGGTATCTGATTCAACTACAGGAGCAGGTAGTTGTTCCACAAGGGGATGATTCTTTGTGTGTAGAAGTCTCTTCTTGCATTTTTCTTAGGATAGGTTAGTCTTTTTTCCCAGTCAAAGTTTATTAGAGTTTTACAATACAGAGAACAGAGCTACTGTGTACATGACTTAGTCAACAGATACTCGGTTACATAAAAGAGTCTATTCTGTCCCTCTCTTCCCCTCCCTCCCACGGTCCCCCCCCTTTTTACCCTGCACAGAGCTATAGTCCAAAACAACATCAGTTAGAGGTAGAGGTATCACTGCCAAGAGGTTATAGGGAGTACATGGATTGTAGGGGCCCCCAAACCTTGTTAAACTTCTTGGACATATTATGGAGACTTGCAATGGACCACTCTGTCCTGAAATTTGACAAAAGTTCTTGTAACCATTCTGTATAAGTAATCTCCATGTTATCTTTCCAGTGGCTCAGGACCATCTTTTTAACAGACATTGATATTAATGCCATATGATATTTTCTGTTAAGAACTGGAATAGTCAAAAAATCCCCTAATAGGCATATTTCCACAGTGAATAGACCAGACAAACCCAAAAGGGAGCCAGCCTTTTGTTCAATAATGTTCCATAGGGGGGCTATTTTTGAGCCGCTCCAAAAAATATGAAGTAGATTTCCTTCCTCCTTCTTGCATTTAGTACAGATGGGGGAAGGTGTAATACCCAGCCTAGCTAATTTATGCTGTGAATAGTAAATATTGTGTAATATTTTAAACTGCATTAACCGGAATCTATCTTGTTTGAGGAATTTATGGCAACTCTGCCATAAGAGAGACCAGTTCAAATTTTTGTCTGGGAACAAAGAAGACCAAAAAGCTGCGTGGGCAAAGCTGTTAGGGCAGGTCCAATTATAAAGGGTACCATATATTTTGGAAACCGTTTGTGAGGATAGGTTAGTCTTAACTGCTTACTGTGGCTTCGTAGTCCTATATCTCTCTTTGCAGGCTGCAATTTAAGACTGGCCATTACCTCCATATCATTTTTGATTCTATACATTAGTAGGCGAGCACCCCTTTGCCTCCTTAACTCTAGTGGATATAACCTTAAAGTTGCTAGTCTGTCCTCGTAGGTAAGATACTGCAGTCCAGAGATCATTTTGGTTGATCTCCGCTGCACCCTCTCCAACAGATTTATATTCCTTTTCAAATAAGGGGTCCACAGGGGGCTACAATAATCCAAGTGTGGTCTGACAAAGTTCCTATATAGAGGTAAGATACAAACTCTATGTCTTGTGACTAAAGTTCTTCTGATAGTTCCTATGATTCCATTTGCTTTATTTACAACCTCTATGCAATGACTATCAAGCTAGAGATCTTTTCCAATAATTTCCTACATTTCAAAACCTGGAGTAGCAAGTCCAGTTTTACCAGCAGTTTTTTGTACAGGTATTATATTTGTATGGCACTGCCTCCTTGCATACACACGATGGTGTCCCATTAATATAGCAATTCAATTTCAGTTAATCATTTTTGGCAATGCAAAAACAGTGATTGCAAAATGGGCTATGTGCCCTTCCTAGTGCATGTTAACTTCGGCGACTTTGTGGCACGTGGAGGACTGCTTTATGCAGTATGTAAGGGTTTGTTTGTCAGGCAGTTCTGAGCTAGCCATCTGGCACTGTGGTTAGAGGCACTGCCTCTTGTGCTGATGGACCCAGGTTTGGGGCTGGTTGTGAGGAGTTCTTTTTTTGATATATTGTTTAAAGATGTTGCAGGAGACTGACTTTTACTTTGTCACAACCAAGGCCATTCAGAGCATCAATTCATGCCTTGTCAGAGGTCATCTATCCGTGATCAAGAAGAGACATGAAATCCATGACAAGCATTTGACAAGCAGGATTATAGCTGCTCTCTGGCATAACATTACCCCTTTAATAGAAATTTTCAATATGTGTTGTTACAATGGCACTAAATGTTACGTAAGCAATAAGACATGACAGGGTGTGTGTTGAACAGATATTACCGCATGCCCAGGGGCATAGTAAGGCACAAGGCCACCGGCCGAGTGTCTTCAGCCCCTGGAAGTGCAGTAATATCTGTTCAACACACACCCTGGAGTGTCTTATTGTGCTTATAAAATTGGCACCTTTTTTATCTTATAAAAATTTAGACAAAAAAGTATGTTTATATGCAGAAAAAAAGATGATTTAATTGTTAATAGATGACAAAATAGTCCTTCCACCTATTTAAAAGTGATGTTATTATGTAGTTACGAGTGGTACTACTAATTTAATTTTGTTGCACTACCCCAGTGCTTTTGTGTACTTCTTAGAGTTTTGTTTTTCTGGTTGTATTTTTTTTTAATAGGAACGAGCTCAGACTGGGGAACTGAATCTGAGGGATGCTGAGTGGGGGAAAATATGACTGGTGCCATGCCCTACTGTTTGAATCCCAGTCCGGTGACTGTTCCTGTGGGCACTTAAAACTCCCAGCCCCTACAGAGCTCAGGCTGCAGGCTGTGGCCTGTTCCGTGTGGGTAGGAGTATTCATGAAAGACAGCCGGTGTGGTGTGGGAGGCACTGATTGAAGCGCCCCCCATTCTTTTAGTAGTTGCAGGTTTTGCTATGGTCTGTTTTTTTTTTTTTTTTGCAAGTGGCTCCAAAGCTTCGGTGAACTGCTGTGCTGCTAAAACAATGGCAGCTTTTAAAAAATGAACATTCCATGCCTA
Organism: Neoceratodus forsteri; assembly: GCA_016271365.2. NCBI lineage: Eukaryota > Metazoa > Chordata > Ceratodontiformes > Ceratodontidae > Neoceratodus > Neoceratodus forsteri. The sequence goes on from JADMNL010000025.1 coordinate 199,371,901, forward strand.
GTTCTGAACATTCCATTTAGGGGTATTGATTTCTTTGCCTGTATTTTTTTTATTCTATGTGTAATACATATATTACACTGGTTTTCTAGCCAATCACTGAGCTTATTTTTTCATGCCCATTTTGTAATTCCCAATAATGAACAAGTAACAAGGCTGTGCCTGTGGTTTAGTGGGCAGTGGTCTACATGCTCTGCTCCTGCTCCAGCTTGCTTCGGACACACATTTTCTTGCTCCACCATCCTGCACTCCTCCACTAGAAGCTCCATCTATCGCCTTCTATGGAATAATTACTCCCAAAGGTGCGTTTAGGTATGGAGACCTTGGGCTCGATTTCAAGACAGCTTATGCTGGCGCAAGCCAATTTACATCAAACCCCATGGCATAATTTTTTTAGTTTTTTTGTTGACACCTACACCATGCCTTATGCTGGGTGTGATTCCAAAAGGCACCTTGCACCATGCCGTATGCGGGTTGCGCCAAATGTAGGATAGGCCACCCACTACACTGCAACTCGCAATGACATGGCGCATAGGTGGGTTACGGCAGCAATTGTGCCCTATTCCAAAAGGGCAGCTGCCATAACCCACTTATGCTATTCTAGGAGCCACAATGGCACAGCGGAGTTAGAACATCCTGGAGATGTTCTAAGGGGCATCTGTCAGTCCCATTCAATGGATGCCCACTCCACAGTACCTCGATAGGCATACCATTGTGCTCCCCGTGCCCCCCCAAACACATGCATGCCCCCACCCCCAAATGTCGGGGACCCCTGTGGTCCAATAATCATTGTGCCCCCCAAACATCAGTGCCACCTGGCCAGCCCCCCAATTCCCCTGGTGCATGTCGGCGGTGTTCCAGGGCAGGGGGACTCAGGTGACAGTCTCGTAGACTTGCTTGCAGCATGGGGCCTTGCACCATGCCCATGGTGCTTGCCTATGCCTGCTGCAAGTCGCAGGTCGTAGGTGCCAGGACCCTGCCACTCTTGAAATATGGTGCAGGGTCCCCGGCATAGCGGCAAATGTCGCAACTTGCATATGCCTGTGAGTTGCAATATTCATCTTGGAATCAGCCCCCTTGTCCTTCCAGCACCTCTAGGAGCAGAACCCTTCTCAAAATGTATTTCCTTGACTGAGCTTAGTGGTATCACAGAAGAGTGGTAGTCCCCTCTTTGGACAGAGTGAGACAGCCAAAGTATACATTGCATTACAAAAGAATTTAATCTACAGTATGTTGCATAACCAGTCCTACACATACTTAAGTTGCTCGCTGAAGCAGTGGATTGCTGATTATATAATACAACCTGAAAGTGCATTGTAAACCTGTAACATTTTAGCTCATTGCTACTCAGATTGATTTGTATAGCAACTGCACGTATATCTGTTTCACAGATGTAAGTTAGAGCACCTTTTGCTGTTATATTGCAGACCCAGCATATACTGTACTGTTTATCTTAGAAGAGGATATTTTGTTTTAAAACTGTATATTCTGTATGTTTGTTAACCACATCCTGTGATGATTCTACTAGCTAAAATTTAAACATGATTTAAAAAGTTTCAGAAAACAATTCCACAGAAATGAAAAGGCTAATTTCAGCTGAAACCAACGAACTCACTCATGTGAATGAACAGAAAATCTACCTGGGTTTGAAACATCTTTTGTGAGGCCCCTGTGGTGTAGCTGATCAGGATGTTTGCATCAGAGCCAGAATGTCAAACTGGGAGAGCCAGCTGAGAGTCGATGCACTGCAGAGGTGATGCACTCAGCTACTGGGGGAGAGTCCACTGTTCTCACGGTGCTAAACTGGGAGGCAGTATAGAGCAGTGGCTTAAGGCTCTGAGCTACAAATCTGGTGACATCCAGCAGACCAGACTAGGGTTTGAATCCCACAGCTTCTACTTGCATACTGTATGACCCTGAGCAAGTCACTTAACTTCCCTGTGCTCCCAAGTTGCTCCTGTAAAAAAGCTTTCAGCTTAGTGTGCTACTCCTGGTTAAACAACTAAATGAAAAAAAAAAAAAAAAACTGGAATCAGTTGTGATAGCAGTTACTTGCCTGCCTTACCAGCTGGAGGAAGGGTGCAGTTGGGGAACCCAGGGGAAAAAATGAGAGAGATAGATTTTAAAAAAAAATCTTTACAACAGAAAATCAGCTGTTGTGCAAAGACAAAACTTTTAGAAAACAATTTATCTAGCTTGCACTGGAGGCACAATGTATCCCAAACTGCAACACTGGTGACCTAGGTTTGGTTGGGAGTGACACTGTCTCTCGCACGCTGGGCTGGTGGAACATGGCTGCACCATGGAGGTAAAACTCTTGCGCTCCAGGGAAGGGAGACAGCCTAGTGCATGATGCTATATCACACTGGTTGCATTGTATCTGTAAATATCGCTGGACATTGGTCTGCGAGGAGAGAGCTCAACTGCACCCCTTGCAATGTATGTTTAGTGCTGGTGAGATTGTTAATATAGTGAGAGTAAGTAACTATGAGGCACAGGTAAACTTCTTTCTAATTTATTTACCCAGGCTATCCCGGCTGTGGTGCAGTTTGTTTGTTTTGTTTTCTGTGGGGTTCGACTTCTTCCCTTTTCTGAAATTGGATGGACTGAAGAACTTGGTGATTGAGTAACGTCCTCAAGGTCTCACAGTGGGCATTTGGCTCTGGTGTAGTGTGAACTTGTGATACATAGTAACATAGTATTTGACAGAAGATGAGGACTGCTAGGCCCACACAGTCCGTCCATATTCCCTGCCTGCATCAGTGGTCACTGACCCTACTTGTCATTGGCTTTAGCCTTTCCTATCCATCTCTAGGGTTCCCTTGTGCCTGTCCCATGCATGTTTGAATCTCCCCCCCCCCACTGTGCTAGCTCCCACTACTTCCTGGGGTAGGCTATTCCATGCATCTTCCACCCTTTCTGTGAAGAAAAACTTCCTCACATTCCCCTTTTTCCTGCCTCGCTCCAATCTCATATCATGCCCTCTCATCCTTGTACACCTTCTATACTGAAAGATGTCACTCACTTACACTTTGTTTATGCCCTTATATTACTTGAAGGTTTCTATCACATCTCCCTATTCTGGCTTCTCTTCCAGTGTGTGTGTGTGTGTGTGTGTGTGTGTGTGTATATATATATATATATATCGAGGTCTTTTAATCTCTCCTCATATGTCTCCTGGTGCAAGCCCTGCAACATCTTTGTTGCCCTTCTCTGAACTGACTCCATCCTGTTTTATGATCTCATGGTTCTGTAGCTGGTGCCTTAACCACTGGACCCACACTGCCTCTAGACATGACACACAAAAAAAAGTAATATTTTCCATGTGTGAAAGTTGACATTGGTTTTAAGGAGATTTAGTAACAACCCCAGTTGTCCCTCTTCTCATGTAGAGTGAGAATACTGTACTACAGGAATTGTTCGCATGCCTTTAATATTCGCTATGTTCACGGTTTTGAAAAAAACACGAACATTAGTGGATAGTGAAAATAATGTAACGCGAACTGCAGTGGTTGTCACTGGAACTGTCAGAGTTAGGGGTCAGTGCAAGGAGTTACAGTACAGCTACATCGTCAAGGTTGTAAAGGTGCACCTGGAATCACCTGCATTACAGAAACTACAGTCGGGGCAGACAGGGCTGATCTGTGATCTGCATTGAAACTGGGGGGGCGGGAATGTTTGTTTTCATTTTAATCAATGACTATTAATCAGACTGCACACAATAAATTCTCACATTTTATTACTTACAGTAACCACAGTTGAGGTTGTAAGGGCACTCCTGAAATCACCTACATTACAGGAATTACAGTTGGGGCGGACAGGGCGGGTCTGTAATCAGCATAGAAACATAGAAATTGTCTGCAGATAAGGACTGCTAGGCCCATCTAGTTTGCCTGTAAGCTCTATACTTGTTTGCGGCCTCTGACTCTATCTGGTTAGATGCTTTCCATCACTTCTTCCCACATCAAGGTACCCTTGTACCTGTCCCAACATGTTTAAAAAAAAAAACACTGTGCTCGCTTCTGTTACCTCTTGTGGCAGACTATTCCATACGTCCACTACCCTCTCTGTGAAGAAAAACTTCCTCACATTTCCTCTCAACCTGCGTACCTCTAATTTCATATCGTGCCTCCTTGATATTGTCTCCTTCTACATTGGAAGAAGTCTCCCCCTGCACCTTGTTTATTCCCTTGAGGTACTTGAATGTTTCTATCCTGTCCCCCCACTCCCGTGGTTTGTGGTGCAAGCCATGTACCATCTTGATTGCTCTTCTCTGGACTTCCTCCACCCTGTTTATGTCCTTGTGAAGGTGAGGCCTCCAGAACTGCACACAGTACTCTAGTTGAGGCCTCACCAGCATTTTATACAATGGAATCATCACCTCCTGCCTTCTGCTAGTGATACCTTTGCCTATGCATCCCAGAATGCCACTGGCCCTCCCTGCAGCCTTGGTGCACTGCTTTGACACCTTTAGGTCATCTGAAATGATAACCCCCAGTTCCCTTTCCTCCTTGGTGATCATCAGCACTTCTATCTCATTCCATATCTTTCTCCAGGGTTCCCTCTTCCCAGGTGCATTATCTTGTACTTCTTTACATTGAACACCAGTTGCCACACCTCAGACCATTTTTCAAGCTTCCCCAGATCCCTCCTCATTTTCTCCACCCCTTATGGAGTACCCACTGTGTTGTAGATCTTGGTGTCATCTGCAAACAGGCAGACCTTACCCTCCAGCCCTTCTGCAATGTCATTAATGAAGACATTGAAGAGGACTGGCCCAAGAACTGATCCCTGAGGTGCCCCGCCGGTCACCTCCCTCTCCCCGGAATGGATCCCATTCACCACCACCCTCTGCCTCCTGTCCATTAGACGTTTTAACCCAGTTTATCACCTTGTGCTCCATGCCCAGACTACCCATCTTGCTTAGCAGCCTCTTATGTGGGACAGTGTCAAAACCTTCACTGAAATCTAGGTAGGTGATGTCCACCGCTGGCCCCTGATTTACTTCCTTCATCACCCAATCAAAAAAAACTATAAGATTCATCTGACATAATCTTCCTGCTGTGAATCCATGTTGCCTTGGATCCTGGGTACTGTTTGCTTCTAAGTGTGCCACTATTCTTTCCTTCAGCAGTGCCTCCATGATCTTGCCTACCACTGAGATGAGGCTGACTGGCCTGTAGTTCCCGTTTCCTCCCTATTACCACTCTTGTGCAAAGGGACTATATACACCCTCATCCAGTCCTCTGGAACCACTCCTGTGTTCCTGTGTTGAGTGACTGTGAACAGATTTGCCAGAGGTGCTGCTAGTTCCCTTCACAGCTCCTTTAATATCCTCGGGTGAATGCCATCTGGCCCCATAGCTTTGTCCACCTTCAGTTTTGTGAGTTCTTCAAGAACTCTCTCCACAGCGAATGGACTGGCATCCACCTTTCCCCCTTCCCTCCTTCGCATCTGTTGTTCAGCTGTGGTCCCTGTTCCTCCCCTTCTTCAGCGAATACTGAACAGAAGTATTTATTCAGTATTTCCACCTTCTAGGTCTTCCTCCTTACTCTCACCTTCATCCTCTTTGAGCAGTACTATCCCTTCCCTGGTTTTTCTTCTTTCGCTGATGTACCTATAGAATGTGTTGTCTCCTTTCTTCACTGTCTGCACTGATCCCTCCTCAGTCCATGCCTTTGCACTACTAATAGCCTTCCCTGCTTCCCTTAGACACTCCAGGTACACCTCCCTGTCTTCCTCTCTTTGGGTCCTCTTATACTCCCTGAAACTATCCCTTATAGCCTTTACTTTGTTGGCTATCTCTTTTGAGAACCGTAGTGGCTTCCTCCTTCTCTTCCTCTTGGACACCAACCTGATGCATTGGTTCATCACTTCCACTATGGCTCCCTTTAGTTGCCCCCACTGATCCTCCCCCCTTATCTCCTTCTTCTCCAGGGCTATACTGATACTTCTACCCATTTCAGTGAAGTCCGCCCTTCTAAAATCTAATATCTTTGCCTTTGTGTGACTAGCTTGCATTTCTGTCTCCACACTAAACCACACTATGTGGTGGTCACTTGATCCCAGCTGACCGTCCACCTAGACATCTGTGACTCTGTCCTCATTGGTCAGTATGAGGTCCAGAATTGCCCTGTCCCTGGTGGGATCCCTCACTAACTGTCTGAGTCCTGCCTCATATGGGGAATCCAGGATGTCACAGCTCCTGGATGAAGCAGCTACTGGAATCGTCCAATCCACGTCTAGGGTATTGAAATCCCCCAGCAGTAATACTTCACCCTTTGCTGCCATCTCATGAATTTCATGCACTAGAACCCTATCCCCCTTCCTGCCCCTGTACTGGAGGTCTATAGATCACCCCTGTGCGAATTGGTGCGCCATTGCCTGGCTCAAGAGTGACCCACAGTGCTTCTGCCTCCTCATGTCTACCCTGCACTTCTGTTGCTTTTATGCCTTCTTTTATGTACAGGACCACTCCCCCCCCCCTTTTTTTTATTCCCTTTATCTTTCCTGAAAAGAGCATACCCTGGAACATTTGTGTCCCAGTCATGATTAGTACCAGGTCTCAGTTACTGCTGCTATATTCAAGTCTGCTTCTACTAGCAAGGCCTTCAGGTCTGGGAATTTATTTCCTAGGCTACGGGCATTAATAACCACGGCTTTCCATGTTTTGCTGCCTGCCCTCCTTCTTTCTTGTTATTTGTTCACTGGTTTCTTTCCCCCAACCCTTTTCTTGTTTCTATGTTGCCTTCCTACCCCTGCCTTTCCCTTTGTATCCCGTCCTAGTGACCCAATCTGCAACCTACATTCCTGTTCCTCATTTCTTGCTTAGCACTGCTACCAGGGCAGATGTTTGTTTTAGTTTTATTCAAAGTATTTCCCAGGTCACAACAGGTTTGCGGGGGGAGTATTTCTAATATAATTTCATCACAATAAGGGCACAGTCATCTTGGAAAGGTTCAGCTTCATGTCTGGCATACACACAGAGTGGTAAATTACAGCTGGGTGGGGATGGGGAGAGGTGGATCCACACTAATGTTAATTCTGGAGGAGCTACACTGAACAGAATGTTATTAATTGGTCTCCATTGGTGATCCTGTGTTAACCATCTTGTCTTTTAATTGTATACTCATACAAAACTGACATGAAAGGTTGGGGGAGAGGTCTATAAAATTGATTTCATGAAATGGAGGCAGGCAAGGCAATATTATTTTGATATATCACCCATTTCCCCAGGCTCTGAACATTGGCAGGAGGTTGTTTAGTTATGTAAGCATGGGTATCACGTAAATGCAAATTCCCCAAACTGCACAGGCTGCCCTCACTTCTAAAAGAAGAGTATAATAATTATGTCCTGGGTCATCCTCCTGACAAAATCCATATGACTCAGAGAAAATAGGATGTACTCCACTCAAATAATCCAGTATTAGAACTCTTCATTTTTCCAGTACACATGTCCGGGTACTGTTTTGTAGCATATACACTAGTTCATCAGAGCCTGCAAATTGCTATGCTATCTATATATCAGAATACTTTTGTATTGCAGCCTTATGTTCAATCAGACCTGTGCTTGCTGAGTACCTTATAAGGTAAAACTCAGTACTAGGCCAAAGGACCTTCTCCCTCTGTATGTGGCCAAGTATTTAACGATCTCCTGCATCTCTGGGGAAAACACTCTGCCCTTCAGCCAATTTTCCTGGAGAAAAGAGTCTTCTTTCTCCAGGGGAGTCAGTTGGAGGAAGCAGCATTTTCCCCAGAGATGCAGCACAGAGGTCACACTCAGGCACATATGAGCGATAAGGTCCTTTGGCCTAGTAAGGAGTTTTACCTTACAAGATACTCAGCAAACACAGGTTTGACCGAATGTAAGACTGCAATACAAAAGCATTCTGATACATAGATAACAGAGCAGTTTGAGAAAGTCTGGCGAAGTAGCATATAGGACATGAAACATTATCTAGACGTGTGTATTGAAATAATAAAGAGTCCTAATACTGAATTATTTGAGTGGTGTTTGTCCTATTTTCTTTGCGTAATATAATGTAAGTGCACCATGAAACAGGCAGAATGACTTCAGCAGAAGTATCTCATTGCCAAGGTTTCAAGGTCTCTCAACACACACACACACACACACACACACACACACACACACACACACATATACATCCCAGAGTGCTTCAGCCTTTTGAAACATCCATACCTTTCATAGGCACCAAAATGAATATAAGCTGATTCATACCATGGGTACCATTGTTTACATTTTTAGGGGATTCTAGATGAACTCAGAATTGAAACTCATTTCTTCTTCTCCAAGTTAACAGTTTTTAAAAATGTGTATTAGATGAGGCTTGGACCTTGTAAGTCACACAGTATTATCACAGTTTTAGATTAGGAAGATAGTGGGTATTCCCTGTTTATAAAAGACACATATAAGCCATAGAGCAGTATCATAGTTTTAGACTGGGAAGATATTCGGTATCCCCTAGCTATGCAGGACACACTCAGCCTTGAACTGAGCAGCCTGAGATGGTCTAGGATAGTTGTAGCAATGGGTAGTCCTGCCCCTGTAAGAAGACTTGATGTGCTGTTACTTACTGTATGTACGGTAATGATGTAATCAGGAACAGAGATGATGTACTAGCAGGTAACAAAAGATGGCTACATTGAGCACATCTGTGTTAAGTTGTTATACAATATAAATGATTTAAATCCCACTCATCCACATTTGGCCTCAGATTATCTAATAGTAGGCTTTATCCTCCTGATGTGTGTAAGGGATTTTACATTTGACCCCAACCAGCGGTAAAGGCCATAATGTGCTGCCTTCAGAAGTGCATTAAGAAGTGGCAGCTTACATTTCTCAATATTGCTTTACAAAAGCTAGCCCATTGGTGCAGCTGGTGACTCAAGATCAAAAGCGATCTCAGGTCATCAATGGCTGGTAGTGGGGAGCAGGACTGAGCATCCCAGAGGACACTCTCCTCCTCTGGGGATGGAGGGATGCCGCCTCTGCCGTAACTCTGCCACCTGGGTGACCCCAGGGGGTAGCATGGCTAGAGGTGTGCTCAGTGGAGAAGGCAGGTGTGGATGTTGATGTAACACACATGTGTGAGTGCATCATGACATCATAGACCTGTGCTGCCTTTGGACCTGAGAGGGACAGAAAATGAGAAAAAGCAGTGCCCTGCTACCAGGGGCTAGTAATAGCCCTGGTATATATGACCTCTAACCTCAACCGGGGTCATCTTCAAAAGGGCCAATATCATACATTCTGTTGGGGTTCCTGCCATCCCTGACCCCACCTGGGGGACAAACCAAGCCTACGAGGTGGATGAAGCAGAAGACCATCCTAGGGTAAGTGGCAATAGAGGTTGGGTGCCAGGGTAAGAAGGGGGCATAAACAGAACTGATTTAGAAAACTAAACGTTATGGTTCAATTATGTGCAATAAATACTAGCCATTCCTGGCAAATGTTTCCACAGTACCTATATTTCATGTATTTTCATTTTGTTTATTGGGTCTGTATATTAATATGTCTCACAGAGCAGCACTCATGCTGTTTTGCATTCTTCAGATAACATGACACTGTATTTATACATGGCAACAGGGTTATCAGACTAATGGAAAAGACAAGGATTTAAGAAGAAATTAATTGAGGCATGTCCTGTGTTAAAGTATGCAGATGACCTGGCATTTATCTTGAGTTCCAAAAGTATAGGCCATATAAACTCACAGCTCAACTGTGACCAGGCCTTCTCCTCTTTTACTCCTAGCTTTTGGAATTCCTTACCTTTGTTCATTTGCAGTACTCCTGTACACTTTCTTTTCAAAAGTGTTCTGAGGAAATTTCTACAGTCCTCTTCTGCCTGTAACTGCATTTGACTGCCTACTGGATTCCTTTGTGGAAACTGATGTACAGGTTCTGTCTGACTATTCTGTGATTTTCTTTGATCATGTATAATTTGAATATTCTATTGTTTTTACATATTTACTACTATTGTGTTCTGCTATATTGTATTTTGTATTCTGTCCTTTATTGTAATGTTTTTCAACGTAACCTCAAACATAATTGGTGTAGTTGTGTTCTGTTGTATTGTGTTTTGTCTTCTGATCTTTACTCTAATGTGATATTTTTCAATGTAACCTCTCAGGTCATACCAAAAATAGGCATTATTTGTCTACCTGGTTAATAAAACTGAATAAACAAATGCTGAAAGGGTTTTCAGACAATGTGTTGTATTATATGCACACTTTCTGTAGTCCAATATTGGGGAGTGAATGAATGAATGAATGAATGACTGCACTTATTTGGCACCTTTTTTGCTTCACTCAAAACACCTTACATCACAGGCCAGAAATATTCATATTAAATTTACAGTTATCAAAACTACTAATTAACATTAAAAGGCAAATTAAAAAGACAGGATTATTTTGAGCAGATTTTTACAAATAGCATTAGTCCCTAGTACCTGAACACCAGCAGTTGTTTATGTGTACCCCAAACCACCCAAAATGTTACAGGGATCTCATAAGCTTGCAAAGACTGGTTTTAGTTGAGTACATTAGGCCAGTTGTAGGGGTAAAGAATACATCCAGGATGAGGCTGGCAGACAAGTAATGGTAACATCACTATCCTGCCCCTGCAATTGACTAGAAGGGTCAGTTTTTGTTATTAAAATCTGAGTATGATGGGATATATTATTTACAGAATATCAATATATCTACTGCATGGGTGGGAGTATTCTGGGCCTCACTCTGGTGATTCAGTTACAGGTAGGTTCAAAATGGACCACTGTCAAATCTTTTGTGTTGTGTAAAGAAAAAATCTTGGAACTTACTTAGGAAGATCATAGTAAGGGAAGGATTTTTCTGCTAAAAAAAATTCTAAGCTAAACATAATTAAGTTGCAGTTTTTTTTGTCTTAAATGTATACCACTGTACCTTAAATGTTTCCTATTTGAATGAATAAAAGTGCTTACATTGCAATGAATAAGTAGAACCACACAAGCTCACAAACCCATGTCTTTCAGTGTAGTTTCTTAACACATTAAAACTACCTTACATTGTTTTACATGTGTTTGGTATAATTATGAATAAGGCAAACAGTGGTATTCTACTAAAACCTCATTATTCCCATGGGTGTGAACTGTAGCAGTGCTGGAATTAATGACTTAGTACAGCTAAGCCTTTTACTGCCTAGCTTGCAATTTTAATTCTTGTTGTTTAAATGGATCTTGCCAGGGAGGTGTTTTGTTTCAGATCTGTTCATAGTGTGACACCCACATTCATGAGAAACAGTGCTAAAAAAATGTAGACCTACAATATCAATTTCATGGGCCGTAGTTGGCCTGCACTGCACTGTAAGACACTAAGACTGCTCAGATACCACTATCAGATCACTATCACTATAACAATCAGAGGTGGGCAAGGGGATACTCAATAGATAAAAGTATCATGGGGCAGACTAGGTGGGCTAATTGGTCCTTATTTGCCGTCAATTGCATGTATGTATGCATGTATATATCCATTAAGCTTAACCCCCTCAGTACTAGGTATGCAAAAACAGAACAGAAAAATAATTACAACCCATCCACAATTTGTGGATTCAACTTTGTAGAACAGGCCTATAACATTTTGGTTAGAAGTTCACGTTTTTATGGCATTTAGTGCCTCTTCATCCAAAATTTAAAAAATGCATATACTTTTGGCCACTTATCAAAAAAGTCTCCTTCTACTCCCTACACTTCCATCCACCAACTTAATCTCCCCCTGAAATTACCACCCAATCCCCAAAACACAACTTAAACATTAGGTTCTTCCTACTTTTAGATGTCTTCATTGAAGGCAGCCTAGTTGTCTAGAGAATGAAATGCTCAAAAGAGGCATCCTACTGAGGTAACAGGACAACCTCTAGTTGATTTTAATGCTCTCTGAGTTGTTCTTTCTGGGAAGAAAATCCCAGCAGCTGATACCATGTCCACCACATCACTCTGTAGAATAACCGCTATTATGAAATGGATAGAATAAATTCTGTCAGCTGATTAGCTGAAGCAGTCTTTGACCTGAGATGATATCTCAGTATATCATCCTGGATCAAAACTGATTACCAAGACCACCCATTTCCTAACACTTTGGGGCCATTTTATAACTGCAATAATGCACTGCAGGATGTAGTATATCATGGGCTATCATCACTCCTTGGGTGAGTGAAGGCACTCCGCTTATATGGACACTTAAAAGCAAACTGCTCACATTAAACTGTGCCTCACCATTGAAACGAACTCTGAGCCTAGGGTAGTTTGCCCTGTGCCAACATAACAATTTGGAAATATTGTTCTTTAAAAGTGTGGAAATCTCTCCTTCAAAGGAATACTACAATCAAAATTTGCAAAAACGTGTTGTGCAGAGTGTTTGATTTCTGTGTGTAGTCCTGATGTGTCCTTCCCTTTGTTTGTTATTAGGAGTTTTCTTCTAAATTGTCCTACTAGTTTCAAGGCCCTTGGGGGTATCCATGTTAGTATGGATTATTGCTCTTCTTTTTCTACAATGCCTCCTGTCTCATGTGACAGTGATGCCTCCAGGGCCACTGATTCAGTGAGGGGAAAGTACTGCAGCAGTAATCTGTAGATAGAAGCCTGATGTTCTCGCCTCAACTAAATAACTCTAATTCAGTATTTTTGTCTTTTATGTGTGTGTCAGGTCTAGCCAGTATGAGTAAATGTTTTCCTTTTAAAACTTTTAATTTCACTAAACTACACACAGTCATAGAAAGCACACAAATCACCCCAGACCATCAATGCTACAATTAGTAAAGACTCTGGTTTTCTTACAGAATAACCCACTCAATTACTCTTAAGTATTTGTTAAACTGTAAATGTAGTCTTTAGTGCTCACTGGATAAGGAAAGTTACTTAAAATCACAGCTGTGCTGCTATAAAATTGACTCTATACCGGCACTTGCTGAATCAATGGTCCCAGATACATCACCGGCATATGGGATAGGAGACACTGTAGGAAAAAGAGCAATAAACCATGCTAACATGGAGCTCCCCAGGTACTATAAAACTAGCAGGCTAATTTAGAAAAACAAAGGGAAGGACACGTCAGAGTGTTACACACAAATCAGAACACTCTGCACAACATATGTTTTTGGTTATTCTGACTGTCGTACTCCTTTAACATCACTAGTTTTACTGTGACATCCATTTAAATTAAAGGAGTTAATAAATCATATTTTAAGGACATTACAACAAACCTAACTGGTGTCTCTTGGAAAATGATGAACCAGTTTCTTTGTCAAGTAATTTGTTTACCCAGTTCCATGTTCAGAAGCTGCACACCAACTGTATAAAAATCCTATGAACATATGAATTTAGGAAAAAAGACCACCAGCCAATCATGTTCTTTCCTCCACCAGCTCAGTGGGAATACCCTATGACCCCTTTTTGTTTAAAGTACTAATCTAGTGTAAGCTTGAAAGCAGAAGCAGTGTCATCCAACACTACTTGTTCTAATTGTCCATTATTTGTTCTATAAAGTAGTTCTGCCTGTTATTTCACTCAGTATTCCTCCTTTCAAAGAAATTGAGTGCCAACTTGTTCTCTCACCCTTGTACATCTGGAGGAGCTGCATTTGGTCTGATGGCGTTATCCTTTTTCAGATATTTGATCACTATAATTAGATCACTCCACTGTCTCTTCCACTGAAAATAGTCCCAGTGCTGCCAATCAGTCCTCATAGCTCATGTCTTCGTTAGCCTTCAGTGACCTAGATTGCTGTCTTCTGCATCTTCCCAGTCTGGTTGACATGTTTCCTCTGAAATGTATGAAAAGGGGCCTTATAATTATGCAATAAGGCATGACATGGAGTGTGTTATGGTGGGGTAACAGCCTGCCTTGGGTGGATTAAAGTATGAGGTAAAACTGAATGTTTCTACCACCCGAGAAGAGCCATTAGCCCACCATTCAAATTTCAGTCCTGCTCCAGTCTGGGTCACTACTGTTGATTGCAAGAATTAAGAAAGAAGAAAGAGTAACATTCCTGACTAGCAGCAAGTGTGTGAGTCTGACTTTTTTTTTTTAAATCTTCCTTTTAGTGTAGACACATAGTAATCAGCAGTCATTGTTGGTGCGGCATTCGCGAGACACAGATCCAGTCATGTACGTAGTGTGCTTCATAAAAAGCACAATTTAAAAGAAAAAGAGAGAGAGAGAGCTGTTTAAAGAATGTGTGAGACTGGGGAGACAGGAGCCGAGTATGCATGGCAGATCTGTCGATAGCAGAACTGGAGATCAGAGTTGCTGTTCATATGTATGTGTGTGTTGTGCAGGGACAAGTTGTGGGCAGTTGAGCATAGGGCTATTTCTCAGGTGCAGAGTCTATTTTGCCAGGAGCTACTTTCACTCGGGCCACTGTGCTGGGATAACGGCCTGGTTAAAAGAAACTCTCAACCAATCAGGAGCTGAGATTCTTAATACCCATTTCATAATGTGAACTAGTTCCTCCCACTCTATGAGCTTCATACATTTTTTTAACTTACTATTTTTGTCCCCAGTAGGCTTGTATAACATTAGGTTTTTTCTTGTGCTTTAGGGGTTACAGAGACAGAAGTGAGTATGTTTTCTGCAAATGTGCAACACTAGAGTACATGGCTTGCTTTATGTACTGTATTTCTTTATGTTTTTTTTATTTGGAATGGATGCCAAAGCAAAAGATCAGGACTGCAAGGTCATTGTTAAAACCAGGAGTGGTAGTGGCAGCAAAATAGAAACAAAAGTTGTACTGGTAACTGCTTTTCCCTATTTTTGTAAAAACCCTTCTGAGAACACTTGTTAGTTGCTGCTCAGGATTTGGAGGAATAAAATCTAACAGTTCAGTTTTCAGTGTAAAGGTCAGGGGAACGAGCAGTGGCAGGAGCAATTGGCTGGTGGGGTGGGGGTGAGATTGCATCATGTAGGCGAGAGAGCAAGTGAGGGGAAGAGTGATTTGCGGGATGAGGGGAGAGATTGCAGTAAACTAAAAAAAGAGAAAAAAACACAGGTGTTGAAAACACATTTGAATCCGAGCGACCACTTTTGTGATGTTGCTTTTTGAATCTGCATTTCACTTTTGTGTGTGAGCATGTAAGCAAGAGAATGAGCAGTGGGGAGTGAGTGAGGTGCAGGCTAGAGACAGATCACATCGGATAGAAATATAGGGGGGCAGAAAAATGATTTAAACATCGTGTTTGAGTATTCTTTTCATTTTTTTTGGGGGGGTACTGTTATTTGGCAGTCAGGGAATAAAACAATTACTGTAAAAACAATGGCGGCTCTTGCGTTTGTGAACATTATAAAATGTCTTTATAGCTGCCACTTAGCCCAGTTTCAGTTATTTGCATGTACTAATGTCACTTTTGTCATCTCTGCATAGCTATATGTATTATCTCGAGTACTGTCTGACTTGATCTGTATTCTAACCTACCTGTACTATATACTATGTATTGTATAATCTCATCTCATTTTATGTATGTATTTCTCCTGGGTCATGCCTGAAAATAGTCAACTTTGGCTAGCGCACCTAACCCGGTTAACAAAAACTAAATAAATAAATAAATTCTAAGAGGGCTCAAGGATGTTTCTGATGTCTTGCATCTTGATTGGCAGCACTTATTTTGAGCTGACCATTAAATATTTATAGTGTATAGTAGAGCATTGTTCTATGTAGAAATCCATCCTTTTCAAAATGCTGTTGTACCACAGTGCAAATGTCATGGAATGTAATTGTACTCTTCTGTGGTAGAACAGCATTCTAGAACCTCTAGAGACTGCATAAGTCAGTTTCATTGTGAAAGAGAAAAAAACACAATGCACACATTTCACATAATACTATACAGTATAAAATTCAGGATGAGCAACTTCGTAGGCATTAACTCAATATGTCTCTATCACCTCGGTTCTGTTCACATGGACCTCTTTGAGCGCTACTCGAGGTCAGAGGGAATCAGAACCCCTCTGGGGCAGAACACATTGGTTATTTATAGTTGCCCATGCAATATTCTCTATCTAATGTACTGTTAATGTCCAATCAGAACAGAGGATTTTCTCTCCCCATTTTGTAAATTTGGTATAACACAGGTTAGCTACTGAACATACTTCTCAATCTCTTGTCATTAACATGAGGGACACAGACACTCCAAATGAGGGACAATGTGGGACACTGACCATCAAAATGATGGACATGTCATCATCAGACATGAAGATGCACACTTCTAGCACTCTGGAAACAATTGCTTTTAGTTATTCAAAGTTACATTTTGTTTTAGCTTCATGGACTGTTAAGACTGTCTTCTTTAACATCTGAGCTTACAGTACCTTTTCTATGTGGCCAGCACCTTTCTGATGTGGGATGATGTGGAACAGCAAATTTCAGACACTTGAGAGGTAGCTGATCTGTTTGGTGAAGCACTGATAGTACCAATTATGAAATCTGGATTTGGGAGTGGACTTGTACTCCCAGGCCCAGGGCAAATGGGAGCTGGTTGCAATGCTGAGATGATGCACTTAAGGATGACAAGGGTGCGCTCCTTGGCTGCTGGACAAGAGGTGGGCAGAACAGGTTCATGTTCTGACTGGGAGGTGCTGTAGGTGTAAATAAGCTTCTGCAATCTCTGGGGCGCAAAACTGACTTTGATCTGTTCCAGAAATGCAGTGTTGAGAATGGAATGTAAATGCTTTTGTAGTTCAGATTTGTAAACCCTGCACCATGCAGCAAACATTCATTTAGAAAATTAGTTTGTTTGAGATAGTGGTAGATGTTGAGTGAGAAAGGCCCTTAGAAATGAAGAAAAAATTACCAGTTCAAATTAACAGTGAATGCTAATGCAGCAAGTAGATATTGTTCTATGTTTCTAAATTTTTATGTTGGCACGCTTGCGCACCCAACATCTTGCAAGTAGTGCAGCTTTGGAGGCGTGGTCACTGTTGCGCGAATGCAGGGCATGCACCAGTAGGTGCATCCCTCATTCCCCAATCAGCCTGCATGCCGGTGCCACACCATGCATACATAATGTGGTGAGCACATCTAAGAAAAGGTTTGCTGCAATCCGAGCAAAGCTCATCAAATGCAATGGACCTTCCCTGGACGTGCTCGCTGACCTTGTGTATGTGGTGGCTGCCCAACTGCCAACTTCGGGGTGCCCAATCCCCCTGCTGGCTTCCCGTACCCCAAAGTATGTGCTGATGGGGGAGCACACTCCCCGTTGGCATAAAGCACTCTCCCCCCCATTTGTTATATGCTGAGGGGGGTGCCCAATCCCTCTTGGCTCTTCCCCCGGCGTTCCTTGTGTGTCAATGGGGGTGCCCAATCCCTGTCGGCATAAATTACCCCCCTTGTGCTGTGTGCGAGAAGGTGCCCAATCCCCGCCAGCTGCAGCAATCTCCCCAAAACAGTTAGGTGGCACACTGGGAGCCCACCCCAGCGTGCCAAATACCCTGTAAAAAAACTGTCCCGCAATGTTTTTTTTCTTTCACCTGAACACAAAACGGTCCCTCATAGTCTCCCTACCCACCACCCGCACCCACCCACTGCGCACCCTGCCTCCCCACACCCCCCTCACCCAATACTTACCTCCAGAGTCTGGCATGATGATCTTCAGTGGACCGGGAACATGTCTGCACTCTTCAAAGCCAACCACGAACTGAGGAAATGCCGGTAAGCTGTATAATGTAATAAATAGGGTTTTTTCCGACTTTGATGCATATCTCGGTCATTTTTGGGAATTTTTGCACCAAATTTTCAACATGGGGTTTTTGGGACCCCTCCTCATGAATTCTGTCACTGTTGTGACGTTACTCGGTCTTGAAAGGAGATTTCACAGTCACTGCGCGGAATCACCTTTTGGGACCGATTAACACAAGGACAGTAGCAGTGTTCATGAGGTGGGCTCTCAAAAAGCCTAGGTTGCAAATCTGGTGGAAGAAATCCAAGAAGTGGCTGTTTTACGAAAGGTAAGTGCTATAGGTGCTACCTACGCCATAATCTCATGAAGTCGCATTATTCTTCATGCCAGATTTTCAACAATGTCATTTTTCTACTCCTTGTGAACAGTACAGCTGTTATCTTTTACATCCTGGCCAAAATGTGCTTTCACACGTCCGGCGCACATTAGCACGGTCGCTGTGGGAAATCAGTGTTTGGGGCAGATTACAAAAATGACAGTGGCACTGTTCATGAGCAGAGGTCCTAAAATGCCTATTTTGAAAATTTGGTGATTAAACTCCGTGAAATGACTGTGTTAATGAGTGTGCTACAGTTGCTGGCCACACGCCATGGTAACTTCATGAATTCGCACTATTTTCATGCCAGATTTTCAACATTGTCATTTTTATGCATCTCCTTGTGGACAGTACAGCTGTCATTTTTCACATCCTGGCTGAAATGTGTTTCTGCACTTCTGGCACACAATAGCGTGTTTGCCGTGGGAAATCAGTATTCGGGGCAGATTACGAAAATGACAGTGACACTGTTCTTGAGCAGAGGTTGTAAAATGCCTATGTTGAAGATTTGGTGACGATACTCCATAACATGCCTGTGTTACGAGCGTGCGTTGCACAGTTTGCACGCATGCTCGTAATGTGCTTTTCTAATATTTTCACTGTGGATTTTCACCTTTGGCATTTTTCCACACCTCTTGATGAACAGTACAGCTGTCATTTTACATATCCTGCCCGAAATGTGTTTTCGCACATCCAGCGCGAATAGCGCGGTCGCTGTGTGAAATCACTTTTTGGGACAGTTTAAGGAAATGACAGTCACACTGTACATGAGCAGAGGTGCTAAAATGCCTATCTTGAAAATTTGGTCCCAAAAGTCCATAAAATGACTGTGTTACAAGCGTGAGGCTATGCATTTCTATGCACCTTGTAACTTCGCAAATTTGCAATATTTACATGCCACATTTTCAACACTGCCATTTTTTTTACACCTGCTTATGACCAGTACAGCTGTCATTTTTCATATCCTGCCCAAAATGTGTTTCCGTACTGCATTACCAATGCCAATGCCAGCGCGACAACATTCGGCATTGACAAATGCTTGTTATCTGTTGCTGTGCTTATCCCTGTCCAGTCACTACATTTTCACTTTTATGAAAAATGCTGTTTATTTTTTAAAAAAGATGATTGTTTTACTTGTGTTACTTGTATTTACTTGTCAGTACTTCTATATTAGGCCACGTCAAATGATTTATGACCACAATCTACCAAATGCTACTTTTTGTCTATTATGGAAAAGTGAGCTGAAAATAGTTCCAAATATGTCTTAGATACAGCATTTGTATACTAGTGTGGCATCTAGAAACTTAATTTGGTTCAGTGGTTTGAGTTTGTATAGACTAGCCTTTGGATATATTAAAGGGAACTTCCATATAGAAACGGACCCCACCTCAGTTGGAGGTAGGGCCCAATTAGAACTTGCAGAAAAGGTTTAATTTTTTTATTTTATGCGAAAATCCTGCCTCCCTCTGTGTCAGCATTTCAAACAGTAGCGCTTCTGGCAGTGGCATGCCCAACCACCAGCAGCTGTCCCAAAATGATATGGCATGTGGGGAGCAGCCATGTCTGTCCATTAATACTATAGAGTCCTATAGCTTCTAATAGTTCTGTTTGAGCGTACATGTCTCGGTGCTATGCTGAGACCAGATGTAGACTGACAGTTCACTACCAGTCTATATCTGGTCTTGGTATAGCACTGAGACATGTACGCTCCAAACTGGAGATATCAGAAGCTACAGGGATACATATCATTAATGGTTAGACCTGTGGCTGCTCCCCACATGCCACACCATTTTTGGGACAGCCATGGGTGATTGTGGGTGTGCGGTGCTACTGCTTGAGGGAGGCAGTATCAACCAAATAAGTTTAAAAAATAAAATGGGGACAGAGGTAAAAAAATTAAACCTTTTCTGCAAGTTCTAATCAGGCCCTACCTCAAATTGAGGTGGGGTCCATTTGTACATGGGCATTTCCCTTAAGCTGCCATGCATATATATCATCTTTATATAGCAGTGCATAGTAATGTAGTAATTTAATGTTAGCAGTGTCAGTGGCTCAGTAGGTAGCACACTCGCCTCTGAGGCTGGGAGATCAGAGGGCTGTGGGTTCAGTTCCCACATCTGGCACTTGGGTTAATATCCCAGTACTGACATTGTAGTGCAGCATGAGAGGGGTGCTGCACTTCTGAGGTGCCGTCTTTCGGATGAGACGTTAAACCGAAGTCCCATCTGCCTGGATTTGGTGGTAGTTCAGGTGGATGTTAAAGATCCCATGGCACTTATCGAAAAGAGTAGGGGAATTTTTCTGGTGTCCTGGCCAAATTTCCTTCATTCACTAAAAATACCACCAACAGCTTAATCTGGTTCAAGGTCAGTTAGCATTCATCTGTATCCCCCTCCCCCGGGTCATGCCTGAAAATAGGCAGGATTTGTCTACTGCACTTACCCAGTCAACAAAAACTAAATAAATAAAGAAGGGACTCCAAGTCCATCATGTCTACATCCTCAACAATCCATAACTAGAGATGAATAAATGCTAGTATTAATTTACAGGGATTTCCCCTACCTACTGTGCTACCCAAAGTGCATTGTCATTCCATTGGTGAGCAGAAACATGTGTCCCATTAAACCTTCAAGGTCTGTGCTGTCTTCATGTCTACTGTCTCTGCTGATAGGCTGTTCCATTGGCTCACCACCCCCCGGGAGATGTGCTTCCTAACATTACCAGTGAATTTGCTACCTTGGAACTTTATTGTGTCATTGCATCCTGTTGGAGGACACCAGATCAAGCATCTGCATCTGTTCACACTTGTCAATACCCTTCAGTATGTAAAAAACTGAGATAATGTCCCCTCCCAGCCTCCTTTTCTCCAGCATGAGCATGTGAAGGATCACAGCCTCTCCTCACAACTCTTGTTCACAATTCCTTGATTATTTGGTAGCCCTGCACTGCACTGTCTTGGCTACCTCAATGTCCCTTCAGTATTGATAAGCCCTGAACTCTGCACAGTACTCCAGGTGGTATCTGACCATGGCCTTGTACAGGGGCAGGATTGTTTCTTCTGCCCTGTTGGTCACCCCCTTTCATGTTGTCACCAGCCACCTCTTATTTTGATTCCATATTCATATTCTCCATTTTTGACCCAAGTCCATACTGATGCAGTTCTACTCCAGGGCAATCCCTGTTGCTGTCAGCAACCCAGGAAACATGAAAAATGATTAATCGACTCCTATGTTTTCCACTTTAAATTTAAGTGGAAAATATAGGCGTCAGTCTTTTTTGTTCTTTGTGGTTCCTGAGTGTTACTATGAAGGATCCTTCAAATTACCTTAGCCAAAATAAGGTTTACAAGACCACCCTAAGCATTCCTCTCAGCAACCTGGGACAGCCATAGGGGCTCTTCAGCCTGAGTTTGCCTGTAGTAGAGTTTGGAAAGAAGTTATCGATGCTGGTGTATACAATAGCAGTGTGGTTACAAAGTACAAGATAAAAGTGATATCTTGGCTGATGAATACACTAACAGAAAGATATTGAAAGCATGCTGTTGTTAGGATTGTCAGAATTAATATCTTAAAGGTTCCTATTAGCACGATGATGTATTGCACCAATTAGAGAGTAGCTTTCACAAATCTTGTGACACCACAATTGCCCAGTACTGCACTGAAGCAAGCAGTTAAAATAAAAGTAACAGTTAAATCTTGAAAAAAACAGCAAACATGAAAGTTATAACTAGTAAACTGATGCTGTAGGAATTGAATATGTAGTGATTTGACTTAAGATAGAGTTTATCATTACTTGTGAGGGGAAAAGACGTTCATAACTCACATGTGACTGACACTGGTGAGCCATATGGTTTTGCCACTCTCAATTGAAATTAAATTGCATGTTTCAAGTCAAGACACTGCATATCCCCAACCTATCCTCTTAGGTGGCAAATGCTTGTCACCCAGTCACTGAAAGAGACACTTGCCCTTAAATGGTTGTAACTCTTTACAATATTACCAAGCTAAATAATAGCCATTTAACCATGGGCATGAAAACTGTGCTTAGATCCTGAGACCTTTGAGATGTGAGGAAAGCATGACTGTTTTGAGTTTCCTCACTAGCGCAAAAGTATTTTGAAAGCTGTCCGCATCTGGCACCATGAGCATGGCACCAATGAAGCAACTGGAGTAATTTACATTTGCCATCACAGTTGTTTGTAAATAGTCCTTGTATGACCTCTAATTTGCAATTTACAATATTAATTTCATGTCTCAACACAAACTGATGCTTAGGAATACCCAACAGGCACTAATTAGTATTAGTGCTGAGTTTACTGGAATTACAGTTCTTGAACAGGTCTACACTAGTGCAGAAACTTTGAAAATAAATCTTCTCTGATTTCACAGATACCTTTATTAGTGCCTAGTATTAAGTCTAAGTTATTAAAGTTACATATGCATTAGATGCTGCATAAAACCCATTTTCAGTTTAATTTAGATTTAGTGTCATTGTAGCTTCATGTGACAATGTGTTACTGAATGTGGTAACAACCACAGATACTGGTAGTGATTTTAGTCATTCAGTTTTATAGATAGTATTTGCATAATGGTAGAAGTGCATCATTATTTGATAGTCTCTTTATCTGATTTCTCTTTTTCTACTTCTTGTTGGTTATTGTTCTGTTGTCCTCAGATTGTGCTCCTATCGTTTGTGACGTCTGTCTCATTATATGAAAATACAGTAGTTCCATATTTCTCGTAGATATTATTGTACTAATGTGAGCCATACATGCTTAAAGAGCTAGTGTACTGCCTGGAATTAATAGTAATTTTCAGATGCAGTCAGTTATCACATCTTATATCTGAAGTATTTTTAATTTTGTGTTTGCTAGTTAGAAGATTTTCCACCTGACAGTAGTACTGGGCTGATGTGTGGAGCAGCACTCTTTGGAGGCTAAAAAAGTCAGTTCTGTTCCTTCCACTACATCATCAGAAATGTGATCAAACACATTGAAGCAACACAACCCTTGCAGCCTGAGCAGTGACTTTAACAAGTTACCAATCAAAATGCAGTAAATTATGACATCACTAGTAAACAAGAAGAGCTAGTCTCCTCTGCTTTGTGTGAAAGAGAATAATCTGGTAGTGAGAAATGGTTCTCCTTGGTTACAAGTGATGTCACAGTCAGTGTGGTCTCAGTGTTGATGATGTAGTGGGAGGAACAGAACTGACTTTTTTAGCCTCAAGGCAGAGTGCTACTCCACACATCACCCCAGTACTGTCAGGTGAAAAATCTTCTAATTAGCAAACAGAAAAGACAAAAAAAAAAAAATTCAGATATAAGAAATATAGGTGACTATATCTGAAAGCTACTACAGTAGAAGCCACTTAAGTGGGACGGCTGGGTGGAATGCTGATCATTCCACTTAAGCGGCCGTACTAGAAAACTGAAGTTGGCTTTTTGGTGTGAGGTCCTGGAATTGGGGAATGGGGGATGTTACAAGTGAAGAACGGGATGTTACGAGTGAAGAACTTGTGCTTATCTGAGCTTGTCTGCTGCTCATCTGTCTGCTTGGGCTTTGCTTCAATCACCCAGTTTCGAAGAGTACTTTCTGTTCTGCAGTCACCCATTGGGACCACTGGATGGAGAGAGCACAGAGAGAGAGAGAACGAGACAGGTAAAAGGACTACAACTCGTGGTGCTCGTGGTACTCGGTGCCTCTGTTGGGAACAAGGGATGGGGAGAGCAGGTGTATGTCACTCACTGTTGCAGGCTCTCTGTGTCTCTCGAGGGTTCAGGAAGGGCACAGATCTTGGAGACAGGCTCAAGACAGCTGCTGATTACACACAGACAGAATGGGACAATTCATGGTGCTCGGCGCCTCTGCTTGGCGCCTCTGTTGGGAACGCAGTGGCGGGGAGAGGAGATGCATCCTTCACTGGCCTTGAAATTAACACAAGGCAAAGCTGTTAGAAAAAGTTACAGAACTGATCTGAGAAACTGTTAACTGTTAACCATTGCCAACTCATTACAGCAGAATACAGCCAATTGCGTGACAATTACATGACTAATATATGCAGAAAATGCCACTGTGATATCATGGTAATTGGCTGTAATCTGCTTTGATTCACCAGTCGTGCATCTCACTAAAGCGGCACTCCCGTTTAATGGAGTCCCATTTAAACGAAAAGTAGCAACTATATTTAACACTATAAGAAATCTGTTCCACCAGAGTTGTCCCACTTAAGCGATCATCCCGCATAAGAACGTCCTGTCTAAATGGCTTCTACTATATTAATTCCAGGCTGTACACTAGTGCTTTAATTTTACTAAACAGAGTGAAATGAATGCCTACCATTATTTTCTTTTGTGAATGTCATCTGAATTATACAGTTTGGAGAATACCGGTTATAGCAAGTACTTTTTACTAGTGTGGAACAAAATTGTTACTACGGTTGCAAACTAGTGAAAAACTGCTGATTTCACATTCGTACAATTTTCTCAAAACTGTCTCAAAATTTGGTGTACTTTCAGCAATGCTTTTTTATTCAAAAAGTGCAATTTTTCCTAAATTCAAAATTTTTAAAAACCCGAGTTCTTAAAAACATGTAGTTTTAGCAGATATGATAATTTGTTTTAAAGTGCACATTTTTAAAAATGACATCACTCCAACAAAACTGCCTCTTTAAAAACACTGTTTAAAGGAAAAATACACCCAAAACTTGAAAAAAATATATGTTGTGCAGAGTGTTTTAATTTGTATGTGAAGTTCTAGCGTTTCCTTCCCTCTGACTGGTATTAGGAGTTTTCCCCAAATTAGCTTACTAGCTTTATGCTAGTTTTACGACCCCTGGGGATCTTCATACTTGATAATGTAATTGTATTTCTGGTTCCCACAGTGCATCTTGTCTCACGTGACTGTGATGTAAGAGAGACCCAACATTCAGCACACACGTGCCAAACAAACTAAATATCTTGGAAGCTTTACAAGCTGCACAAAAATTACCAGCAGCAAAGTTTTTCAGGACAGTAAAACCTTTAGGATGAGGTGGTCACCAAGCTGAATTCTACAGATTTTAAAACATAGCCATCTCTATTGTTGTGAACTGATTGTAATGCAATGCTTTCTGCTGGATTTATGGGCTCTTACATCACCATTACATGAAACAAGGTGCATTGTAGGACAAAGAAATGCAATAAACCTATTTGATATGGAGATCTCCAGGGGTCGTAAAACTACCCTAAAGCTAGCAGACTAATTTAGGAAAAACTCCTAATACCAGTCAGAGGGAAGGAAAACACTAGAGCTTCACATACAAATTAAAACACTCTGCACAGCATATATTTTTTCAAGTTTTGGGTGTAGTTTTCCTTTAAGTTCACAAAATTGCATGCAATTATGCAAAACTGGCACAATTTCATGAACATGGAAGATAGACTTGTCTACTTTTTCCCAGCACTACATATAATTGAACTTTTACATAGGAACACAGTAATGTGATGGCAGAAAAGGACTGCCAGGCCCATCCAGTCTGCCCAATATGCCTGGGTATCCCCTTAAGCCTTTACAATAGCCCTCCCCCATGTCCACATGTCCCATCACTTCAACATTCCAAATGTAGAGGATGCTTTTGTTGCAGCTTCCCTTATCTAATTGTCTCTTCTCACATGTTGCTTTTCACATATAAAACATTCAGCAACTCAAACAGTGTGTAATAATGATGAGTCTGCAGAAATCTCTTAAACTGCAAAGAAAAGACTAGCTATTTTAACTTTGAAAAAACTGTGACAGATTTATCTATTCCTTTTCTGTAGTTTAATATTTTGCTGTTTCAGGTTCTGTTTGGGCTGCACAAAATGACTGCCTAGTCACATGTACAGGCAACTCATGGAGGATGTTCATCTACCATGAAGGTGCCAACTCTCTCATGGGAAGTTTAAACAAGACTTGCTGACTTGTTGACAGGCAGCAGACAATTAAGTCATAAAACCATTGTGAAGGTCTTTTCCTGGGATATGTTCCCATGGCAGACAATAGTGTAGGTGGATGTCTTAACAACCTCAGAGATACTGAGTAAGTACAAAGGAAATAATGTCACACACACACACACACATATATACAAACACACACACACACACACACACACTCACATGGATGGGGATGCTGGGGCATACTGTCACTCCAGGGAGAGGTCAAGCCCCCACAGTCAAGAGCATATAAATGTGGAGGGATAGGAATCTCTCTCTCTCTCTCTCTCTCTCTCTCCCTCTCTCCCTCTGTCCCTCTGTCCCTCCCTCTCTCCCTTCCTCTCTCTCTCTCTCTCTCTCTCTCTCTCTCTCTCTCTCTCTCTCAGACATCCAACATCTAAAGAAGGGTAGCCTTGCAAAAGGAAGCTGGCTGAAAGGTGTGAGGAGAACAGCCTAGCAGAAGTGTCTTCTATAGCTAGTGGCAGGTAAAAGAGACTTTAGGTGGCGATACTGAAGGATTACGGCCAGGTCACATCGCTGCGCAGCTTTCAGAGACTATTCGGTAATGGCACAGGCTGGCAGTGACTCGATACCAGCCGAGCTAGTGAAACTGCATGCGCTTTCACACAGCAGGCATGGCACTAAACGTAAGCAAATTATTTTTACAGAAAAATGCAGAAAATACAGAATAACCACTGAGGACTCGGGGGGTGTGGGGGCCGGAGCTCCCCCACAGAACAAAGCAAGCAGGCATGACAGTAAATGCAGTGAAATTAGGACCCGGAGCGCCCCCACAGAAGAAACAAGCAATCAATATTTGGACTTTTTTTTTTTTTACAATAAGCAAGACAATATTTGTTAGTTCTTTCTTCTGTGGAGCTCCCTTGGGTCTATGAGTTAAATTATTGCTGCTATGTACTCCCCAAATAGCTTCTTTCTTTTGTTGTTTAGTGAACTGTTTATATCTTCTGTAGGGGCATTCCGCCCCCCAACACCCCCTGGGTCCAATGTGGTACTTTGCACACACTGTACTGTACATTACTATAACTATTATATGACTATTCTATTAACTATACTGTATTATATGACTATTCGGTGACTTGGGCATAGATGGGAAGAGGCGTGACAGAGTGGCGTCACTTTAGACGCAAGCCTCTTACCGTAATACTTTCTTGTTTACTTGCGCACCTGGCCGTAATTCTTCAGTATCGCCCTTTAGGTGAGGTTAAAGTTCAGATTTTTCTAACCATCAACTGTCCGTTTATCTTTTTATTTATTTATTTATTTATTTAAAATTGGTGACTGGGAAAAGCACGCTGAGCCGAGGCTCGTTTCCAGGAGTGACCCGGGTACAAGTAGTACAAGGTAGTAGACAGAGAAATACAAATACAGCAAATATCAAGTAACAGACGAGTAATACAGTATAGTACATTACATGGAATTTGGTGGTGAAGTTACACTTTTGAATGAACAGCAGGGTTGAAAAAAAGAATTTCTTCATTTCATTTCTAGACCATTTATTACCTTAATCTTGCTTTATTTTATATTCTTAGCAAACATGCAAACCTTTTGTCTTATTGTAAATATATCCTGTTTGTAAACACTTGTAGCATCTTCTAGTAAAGAACCTAGTTTTGATAGAACCAGTGACTGATTAATTCTTGAAAAGGTAATTTTTTTAATGGTTCTGCAGGACTCTGTTTACATTCCATCTCCAAAGTGCACTCTACCACTAGTTACTGTGTTGACCTTCCTGACCCTGAGCAGAAAGCAAAAGGCAATTTCCTGGTTCTGCACAAAAAAATCAGGTAGTGCCAGAGAATTAGAAGCCCTCAACCAAAATTGCCCTGTAAGCTGGGACAGCCCATGGGGCAGTTTTTGTCACAAAAACTACATTGTTTTCTAAGCAGTGTAGCAGGATTGACTTAGTTATGCTCTCCAGTCTTCTTGTATGCCATTAGGGTTGATGAGGCCATGACATCATCACATATCCCTGTAAGTGCACTTGATGAAGTCCTGTATATCACTATTCAGAATGTGTTTTTCTCTGTGTTAGTTAATTATTTACTTACTATAACTTAGACATCCACTTGCTGGCTAACTACTATAATATGGTATAGATATTTTTATAAAAATAGGACAAGATCGCTACCACAAATACTGTTCTCTGATTATTTGATTGGATGAACCAAGTCACCAGTTGTGCCTATATATGTATGTATATGTGAGTGTGTGTACATATATATATATATATATATATATATATATATATATATATATATATATTTTTGCAAAAACCATTATTATGGTTCAGATTAAACTGACAAAAGTAGGGAAATGTGGTGTTGGGGTTTCCAGCCCTTACTCTTAACACCCCACCCCTACCTGCAAGCAACAAAAGAAAAAAAATTATTTTTTTCCTGTCCTGTCATCTTAAATCAGGCCTGGGGTCTTCCTTGGGGTTATCAACCCTAATGCTATATATATATATATATATATATATATATATATATATATATTTTTTCAATAATAAATTAATAAATGTCAGCAGTTGTTTTGCGACTTTATTCATGATGTGTATGGATGAACTAATCCACTAGATTGTGTTTTCTATTGTACTTTACCCATGCATCCAGCAGGGACATTTGAGAGGTACAGTCTTGGGCCATGAACAATGCACACCATTCTCTAGTCTCCCTTTTCCCCAAGTGTCGCATACTGTTTGATTTCAGTGTGATAATCTATAGTGCACCCTTGACTATCTGCCCATTTTCGTACAAGCAAAACTGGGTGGATAATCAAGGATGCGAGATAATAGGAGGCAATGGAATAACTATCATTTTTTACAAACATTTGGTGGATGATCGAGGGATCACTGTATGTGCAAGACTACTCTCAGCATACATGATTGTCACCTTTCTTATGCTACTTAATGTACTGCAAGTACAGTCTTACTTCCTGTTACAGCCCCACCCACAAAACCACACAGGGAAGGAGCGATATAGAGTATATACAATACTACCCCCATTATGTACAATGGTCTGCAAAGTAAATAAATAGTATCTGAAGGGATATGCCATAGTTAGGGTGCTGTTGTTAGGGTGCCATGATTAGGGCTCCTTAATGTGGGCACTACAACAAGGTCATGACTGACAGGAGCATTCTGGATTTTAGAACATCCCACACTCACACCGTGTTGGGCGTTGCCACAATTCTACTGCCTTTCATGGCATGCCCAACCCAGAGGATGTTACATAAAAAAATAGAATTTGACGGCAGATAAGGACCGCTTTGCCCACCCAGTCCACCCATTTCCCTACCTAATGGATAAGCTGCAGATCCTAGTTAACCAGCAGCCTACTTCTTTCTACCCCCATCCCCTAGAATTCCCTTATGACTGTCCCATGCATGCTTGAATTCAACCACTGTTTTTGACTCCACAACCTCTGGAATGCTGTTCCATGCATCCACAACCTTCTCTGTGAAAAAATACTTCCTTACATTACCTCTGAGCTGCCCCCCCCCCTCTATCTTAGGAAATAAGATGCCTGAGCTCCAGGCGATGCTAGTTGAAGGGGCAGTAGATGTGGCAGCAGTCACTGAGACCTGGGCCACCCAAGGGCATGAATGGGACCTAAACCTGGACGGTCCACTATGTTCAGAAAGGACAGGGGGGAGGGAAAGGGAGGTTAGCACTGTTAGTCAAAAATGGCATAAATATAGGAGGGGTGGAGAAGGCGGGGGGAGCGTGGAGGCAATTTGGGTCACCTACAAATGCAGGGGGGTAAGAGAGTAGAGATCATGTTGGTATACAGCCCCCCCCCCACACTGACGGAGGCTCTGGAAGAGAGTTTGGTGGCAAATGTTGTGGGTCACTGTAGGCTGGGGAAGGGTAGTAGTGATGGGGGACCTAAACATGCCAGAAACAGACTGGGGGACTATGACGTACCCAGTGGCCAAGGAGCAGAGGTTGCTGGATGTCTTCCAGGATGTGTTCCTGTCTTAGCAGGTGGGGAACCAACAAGGGAGGCCAGTACACTGGACATAGTCCTGGTGGACAGTGACCAGATTAGGGGCCTGGAGGTGAGGGACCCATTGGTGGGGAGTGATCATGCCACAGTCTGGTTTTTCCTGGACCGGGGGGAAGGAAAGCTGCACAAAGATGGTGGTAACTGTCTTCAGGGGTGCAAATTTCAGGGGGATGGGAAGGATCCTTAAGGGTCATTTGGATGGGATAAGAGCAGACATGGGTGCTGACAGTAGGTGGGAGATCATTAGGAGGGGGTACAGGAGGCTACCAGGTCCTGTGCAAGAGAGAGGTGCAAATCCGGGAAGGCCAGAAAACCCTGTTGGTAGACTCAGGAGGTTCAGGAGGCAGTGAGGGATAAGAAGGCAGCCTATAGTTGCTTCAAGCACTCAAGGAGTGAAAGGGTTCAGGGAGAGTATGAATTGATGGCCAGAGGGTCACCAGTGTGGCGAGAGCAGCTAACGCAAGGAAGGAGCAGATCTTGGCCAGGGAAATTGGGGAGGGGGCAAAGGGTTCTTTAGATACACTGGAGGGGGGGAAGGAAAGTCAGGATAAGGACAGGGAGGAAGGGATGGGGCACAGGATGTGAGAGCAGGCTGAGGCTCTAAACGAGTACTTTGCCTCAGTTTTTACCAAGGAGGATGGGGGGTGCACCTACATCTTGCTGGGGGGAGAGGTGGTAAACTGGGGGAAGGGGTGGGACCCTTAGAGATCGGGAGCCCTGACGTGTCTGGGGAGAGGGAAGGGCCAGCACCATCAGGTGGGAGTTTGGCAATACAGGAAGCAAAAGGGGAGGATGTGGAGGTTAAAATCCCGGTAGAGAGAGAGAGTAAGGGAAGCCCTCAGTTCCCTTTGGATGGAAAAAGCACCAGGGCTGGATGAAATACATCCCAGGGTGCTGAGGGTGCTGAGGGAACTGGTGGATGTCCTGGTGGAGCATTTCAACATCTCTCTGAAGATGGGGTGGTTACCCCAAGACTGGAGGGTGGCCCATATCGTGTCTGTCCACAAGGAGGGCTCAAGAGAGGAGGCTGGGAACTACAGGCCCGTTAGCCTGACGTCGGTGGTGGGCAAGGTGAGGAGGGTATTGTCAAGGAAAGGCATTGAGGGGTATTGGAGTAAATGGGGTATCTTGATGACAGACAGCATGGCTTCATCCCAGGAAGATCGTGTCAGACAAATCTTGTGGAGTTCTAAGACTGGGTGACGAGTGCCCTGGGCCTGGGTAGGCTGGTGGACGTCCTCTTTCTAGACTTCAGCAAGGTGCTCGATTCAGTACCTCACGATGGCCTGCTGGCTAAGCTGGAGGAAATGGGGTGGGGATGCAGATGATCAGATGGATAGGTAACTGGTTCTTGGAGCGTACTCAGAGGGTGGTGGTTGGGGGGCTAGTCTCATCTCCAAGGACAACCAATAGTGGGGTTCCCCAGGGGTTGTTACTAGGGCCACTCCTGTTTAACGCCTATGTCTCAGACATAAAGAAGGGTATCAGGAGTGAAATGAGTCTCTTTGCAAATGATTGGAAGCTGGGTGCGGTGGTGGATGAGGAAGAGGGGAGAGTGGCCTTGCAGGAGGACCTGGAGGCTCAGGAAAGGCAGTTGGGAAAGTGGAAACTGAAGTTCAATGCAGGGTACTGCACCTGGGGGCCAGAAATCAGGCCAAGGTATACCTTTGGGAGGCACTTACTAAGTCTAGAAGGGTGGAGAGGGACCTGGGGGTGGTGGTAGATGTCAAAATGAACAATTCAGGAGACCAGTACGAGGGCAGCGGCAAAAGCCAAAAGGATGCTGGGATGCATCGCTAGGGAGATTACCTCCAGAAGGGAAGTGATCCTTCCTCTGTATAACTGCTTGGTTAGGCCACATCTTGAGTATTATGTGCAGTTTTGGAGACTGCACTTAAAAAGGGACATTGCTTTCCTGGAGAGGGTCCAAAGGAGGGCAACCAAAATGATCTGGGGCCTGGGGGAAAAGGAAACTATGGGGAGAGACTCGAAGAGCTCAACATGTGCACCCTGGAGGAGAGAAGGGGACAGGTGGGACATGACGAGACGTCTAGACATAAAGGGGATTAATAAGGAGACTCAGTCAGGGTGCTCCAAAGGAAAGGGGAACTTTAGAGGACACAGGTGGAAGCTGGGGGGCAGGGGAGACTAAGGGGGGAGAGGAGGTGTCACTTCACTGAGAGGGTGGTGGAACCACGGAATGCGCAGCCCAAGGGACTGGCGGAGGCAGAGACTGTGGAGAGGTTTATGTTATATTTACATTTGGGGATGTGGGGGCCGAAGCCCCTCACAAACCTTCACTTTTTCACCAGACGGTCCTTGGGCACTGTAACTTGTTTGTGGCACAATGTCACCCGCACTAATGCCGGGCAACATATTCCTTGCGCCCTAAGTTACCTCACCCACATTGCCCGCACACCATCATGGGTGAACCGTCTGAAGGCCACCACTAACCCTGGCCATTATAAGTCTATCTATAGCACTAAAACCCCTTCCCTGTGTGGTTTTGTGGGTGGGGCTGTATCAGGAAGTAAGACTGTACTTGCAGTAAGTTAGGTAGCATAAGAAAGGTGGCTATCATGTATGCTGAGAGTAGTCTTGCACATACAGCACATACAGTGATTTTGAGAGAGGGGAGAAGAAGGGGTGGAATTTTGATTTGTATTCTGTTGCCTGTATCTCTTACATACAAAGTTTATCCTAACATGAGATACAGTCTGTATGTACATGGATTCCCAAGGTGCCTTACAGTCTGTGACAGGGCTCCTTTGTGGCAAAGGGGTATGGTCATGGTGATAGGGACCCCAGATTTCTCTTGGATCTGGGGCCCCAGGTCACCTTAATCTGACCCTGTCCTGATTTTGCCTCAGAATTTACCTCTGTCCCTCTTAAAATGTGTGTTTCCATGACTGAACCATGTGGACTGTAAGTACAAAATAATGTCAAACATTAGAGTCACGTCCTTGTTCTTCAATAAAAATGTATTTTAGACTAAGCCCCTTCTTCTACTCACTTCCTGAGTGGATACCACCAATTTTTAAGATGTGTTCCTGATTCTGATCCTTTGTCCCTGATTTATATAAGCCTTGTCCCTGATTTATGAGGCAGGAGGTTGAGAGGTATGCCCTGGATCCTAGTTATAATCTAGTCACACCATCTAAATGCAACTGCTTGTGAAAACTGTTTTGAAAAAATGTTTGCCCTACCTCTCCAGCCAAAGCCAGATGTTTCTAAGTGCCAGTTGTGGTTATTCTGGATCTGTGGCAATTTTTTTTGTAACGTGCTGTCACTGGGTGATAATAAAGGCAATACACCTTTGAAGAACTTAGGTCTAATTAACATAATTCCCAGAGGCATTAAAAGAAGCCTGAACTGCTACCCCCATAAAACTACCAGGGAACAGCAAAAAAAAAAAAAAACACCTTGTCATAGACATATTGAGCAGAGTGACAGGGACCATCAGAAAAATCAAAAACACAGTGCACAACAGGGGCCAGATATTCAAAACGTTGTGCCAGGCACAAACCAATTACACTGTCAGTGCACCACAGTTGTGCAGGATTGCTATATTCAACAGGCCAAACAGCGCTAGTGCAACATGTTAGCGCCAACTCTAAAAGATAATGTATGCATGGTGCACAGTGAGGGGTGGGGACATGCATACAGGTGCAACGGTATATTCAAAAGTTTAGCGCCGTGCAATGTGTGTTACCACGAAATGTAGTGTGGCACACATTACCGCCTATGAAAAGGTAGTCTTAAATTCAGGCAAACCAAGGATGGGGGGTATGGACACAGCAGCAACAGGAAACAAGACTGTATGCAGCCAATGAGGAGGCAGTGTGGTCAGACGGCCACCCTGGGCCACTCCATCTGCACAGGCACCCAAACTATGTAATACAATGCAGTAATATTGCTTAGATGCTAACCATCCTGTCATTGATAGAACTGAGCTGAAACAGCACCTGCAGCAGAAATGGTTTGCAATGTGACACTATGTTGCACATTGTGACTTGTGTATTGTTGTTAATGGTATACATTTAGTGTACTCTGTATCATCTCAGCCGCACATGTAGTGGCTCTGGGTGGTTACTGACAATGGACCTTGGCCTAGTGTGCTTACCAAGACAACAAGGTGGTAAATAAACACAGAAAGAAACCAGACATGGAAGAGACATGCTGCACACGGATGGCACCTCCTATGTTGCCTTCGCCTAGCACCAGTCCAAACCATGCCAGGCACTATTGGGAGCCCCAGTGCCCAGTGGATACCATGGTGGTGTGTCCATATAGCACACACCTCTAGTCCCCCCCATTGGGGTACACCAACACAATCCAACACATACATGCAGCTTTGAGGTGTGGTGGGTGTTGAGGGGAGGGTGTACAGGTGGTCAGGCTGCATCACATACTGGATGCTGCAACAAAGCTGGGACCATCCACGCAGTGTACTTGGTCCAGTGTAGGGAATACACCGACACCAATGTGCCTGTCTGATGGTATGTGGCCCCTCCGGGTCACATACTGCACATCTGTACAGACACCGCAGCACACATGGTCAGCCATGTGTATGTTTACTGTGAGTATCCCATGCTAGTGGTGCAGTGTCTGTGGGTCACAAGACAGCATGACAGTAGTGTCCACTGTCAGAACACACCTGCCAGCTGGGCCTGTCACTGTGAGGAGTACAGCAATCATAGATGCCTGACACACCATAGCCATTGCTGTGTCCCTCACACTACTGGCCACCTTGTTACTGTAGCATCTGCTATGCACTGTAGCAGGAACTACAGTTTGACTATTGCATGCAGCACCACCACCACCTGTGCCTGTGCTGTGTAGTCCCCTGGGGTACAATTTTCTCTGTAGCTGTGTACAACTATAGCCTGCAGCTACTACCATGCTCTTCCAGGCTGATATACAGGTGGTGCTGTCAGCAGACTCAGCCTACCCCTGTACTTCCAGACTGACCTACAGGTGGAGCTGTGGGACCCTACAATAGCACTGGGCAATCTACATGCAAATCAGGCCATAATGAGATGCTAATATGGATGTTTGCCCATAGACTGCCTAAGTAGGCTTATTTGCATGTCACTTTTGAATATAGCAAATTTTTGCCCTGGCATATGTCCTAGCACTGGGCAAACGTATAAGTGCTGTGCAAATGTTCTCACACTGTGCAAACCTCTCTGAACCATAACACAGTTCTGCAGTATTTGGTCTGCACTGTTGTTTGCAGCTTTAATGCATCCACTTCTTTGCCAGCCCACATATTGGCCACGTAGTTTATCTTTACCTTCCTCCATGTCTATGTGTACTTGGCTGCTGTTGTGGTTTGCACTTCCCGGATGCTATATTCAGAGCTGTCTTATTCGCCAGGCTATTTTTGCACTGCACTCCCAGCCCTGTTTGCACGGCTTCATTTGCATGCTATATTCTGCTGCTTTAGCCCAGGGGCTATTCCTTTGAATATAACATGCAAATGGTTCTGGGTTAATTTAGCATGTATTGCAGTGTTAATTTTGCCCTGGGGCTAAGTTCTGAATATCTGGCCCCATGTGTTTTTATAATTTTTGCATGTAGTTTTCTGGGTGGTGTTAGCTAGAGGATAATGCCCTCTGCCTTCTAAAAGAAAACAAATTGATGTGTGAAGATAATGAATGAGTTAGGAGAAGTGGTAGTTCTGACTCCTGGTTTGCTTGTTAGCGTTTTGCTTTTTATCTGTGCTATCTGTGTGCTAGACCATGTTTCCCAGAACCTCATCATGTTTATTTAGAATTCACTTCCCAAGATCCTCATCAGGGCACATGTACATTTTTCTTACCTCAGACAGGGTTTTGGTCTTTCTTTGTTTGTACTATTTTGTTTTGCATTGTCCGTACCTTTCATTCCATTTTCGATCATCTTTTTCCCTGTCTTATAAGATGCACTTTTTTTTATCTAGCTTTGAGTCAGCTTTAGCATTTGTTTTTAGATTGAGATGATTTTTACTTCTAATCTAAAAAAATGTAGTACCGATACAAAATGGGAGAAGGGCATTATACGAGACAGGAGAAAACTGAAATCTAAAATAGAATAAAGGAGAATAGCACAACACTATGTCTATAAAAAATGGAGCTTTATGAGACTGTGAACCACTGTTTGAAATGTAGCATATCAAATGCAGGTTCAAGACAATTCCCCTTTGTGTATAATAATTTGTGTGGGGGGAGACCTAACAATTTTTAATATTGTCCCTCATACTTCATTTAAGCCAAATACAGTATATGATGATCATTGCTTATTAGGTTTGAAAGACTTCCAAACTCTTGCATTCTGGATAATGTTCAGGAACCTCCAGCTTAGGGTACAACACAGTACACAGTACTGTATGTTCATATCCAGACACAGAGAAGAGAAAAAAACTCCTGTGGTGGAAACATCTAGGAAGCCAAGGCTCTGAATTTACCTGTTCCTCCCTGATGTACCTCAGTATTGTATACATTGTACATTGTGTGCTGCCTGTGTAACTTGTGTTAGGACAATGGGTATGGGTCATGGGGTACACTTTATATTTTAAACATCATGCAATACAATCTGCAATATTTCATACACTATACAGTAACATACAGATATACAGATATGCAATAATGTTAAATACATTCATGTTTTCATGACCTACCTTAGCAATCACAACTGGCACACTTTTTTCCAAATCTCCAACCTATTGCCTGTACTGTGCACATGTTATAGTCTCCCCTCAAAAAATTATCTCTCAATCCTTGCTTTAGTCTGAATTTAGCCTATCAATGGATGTAAGTTTTCTACGTGTGCCAAACCATCTTAATCACGGTAGAGTCATATATGTAGACCCTAAGAGGGAGGAGATAATGCAAACAGTGAAAAATAAAGAAAAAAAATTTGTATAAACATTGAACCACAAAATGCAATATTCTGACTCAGATAATCCCATGATCAGAAATGCATTCTGCAGAAGTAGTGTGCTTCAGGTTGTTGTCCTGGTAAAAGTGGTGACCATCAGAAAACTTCTTTTGGATGAACTTCAGAACAGCCTTACTTATAATCTCCTGTCTAAAGAAGATACATGCAATGGTTCCTATAAGAAATGGAGACATTTACTGTAATTAGTATAAAGCACATTGCATACTGCACATGCCTTTACACCTACTGCTTTGTCCACATTACTGGCAGTCACGCTCATAAATACAACCCAGACCATGACTCTGCTTTGAAATTGCTCCCCAGATGTGAAGCTCGAGAGAGTGTTTTGGATGTGGTTTCATAGAATCATGTCTTTTCATATAAAATACCATGGATACAAATTATTCAAACAAAACTATTGTTTCATCCATAAACATGACATGCTTGATTGACTCCAATGATAATCTCCATTCCCAGGCCTGCTACTATTGCTTTACCTCGTTCACACAATAGGTGCTTTTACACACAAGTTTCTGTAATGGAATGTCTGTTACAGAAACAGTATTCCATTACATCCCTTGTATGTAAAGTGCATCTGTTTCGTTCCCTAGGTGAACATTCGTCCAAACCACAATCTCTGCTTTTCATGGTTTGCACCGGTATGTGTTCTGTCTCATCTGGCTGTGTAAAACAGCCATTCTGGTAGCAATACAGAAACAACCATTATAGAGCAGCAAACTCTGGGGGAGCAGAAACAAATGGAGGCGGGGGTTGCCGGAATACTTGCAGGGTGTAGAAAGGAACCAGAATGCAGCAGAGTACAATGGCACCACACAGGTAACACTGATTCTGTTTTAAAAACCTGTGTGTAAAAGCGCCTTATGTGTCATTGGGCAATGGTTGGTTAAATGGAACAAAACAAACAAATGCAAAGTAAATCACCAGAGAGTTCAACTACAGGTACTAAAGAATCCTCCACAATATTCCAAACCAACAAACTCTACTGTGCTCTTCCATATTGAGTCTGAAGCTGATACAAAAAGCTGCATGGCCAACAGTTTACAAACGTCTCAAGAGTATGCTCATCATCCTCATGCATGATCTGATCCACAAGATGCATTCTACCACTGTAACTACAATTCCGAAGGACAATCAATAAAAAGGCACATTATAACAGACGTCTGTAACATAAATACACTGTATCTTTATTAAAGTCACCTGGTG
Organism: Neoceratodus forsteri; assembly: GCA_016271365.2. Taxonomy (NCBI): domain Eukaryota; kingdom Metazoa; phylum Chordata; order Ceratodontiformes; family Ceratodontidae; genus Neoceratodus; species Neoceratodus forsteri. The sequence goes on from JADMNL010000025.1 coordinate 199,410,059, forward strand.
TAGTCAGCTGTCACACAGAACATCTGGCCTAATTCATGGGTGCATGGACCACACACACACACACACACACACACACACACACACACACACTCACTCACAAACACACTCACTCACACACACACACACACACACACACACACACACACACACACACACACACACACACACTCACACACTCACTCACACACACACACACACACACACACACACACACACACTACTACTCTTAAGGAATGTGTCAAACTATTTCACACTGGTACCGGCATCCTTCACTTTCCCTACTGTTAAGCTCATCTCTGCATTCATTTTCTTCACCATTTTTCTGGTTAAAAAGGTGAATAAAATAAATGAATTAAATAATATTTTCAAATATGTAAAAGTTCACAGATTCCAAAACACAATCACAATGTTACAGCTAATATTGGATCAAGGCAGTAATAGTTTTGAATATGAAAAAGATTACTGATTATAGAACATGATCTAAATTTTGCAATTAAAATTGAATCAATGCAGTAATAGTTTTGAAAATGTAACCTCTGCCATTCTTTCCTGGATTTACAGTACTTGGGCAAAAGACACAATTTGCTTCCTTAAATGCTGTGGGATTGTGGTGCAATTCTACAGAGTAAGACTATGTGACCCCCCCCCCACCACCAAGAAATGAGTATTGGCTCATTGTGCTTCTCTGGTTATCAATTACAAATAAATAAAATAAATACAAATGTGTTGCACTAATAACTATTACCACACTCCCCCAATGAGCAGAACCCCATTGTAAGCTATCATTCCTGTTTAATTGGGATATCCTGTTGAAACATCTTTTAATTGATAAATAAGGACTCTCAATGACTTACAAGTTAAAGCACTCAACTTATGTTCAGGGGACCTGCAGTTCTATTACTGATTCCCTAATCCCATTCAGCAGTGGCAGGAAATAATAAGGAAACTCAGAAGGGCAAAGTGGTCCCAAGCTCACCATATGTGGAAGAGCTGTCTTTGGATTTGTTTCATTAAATGATGTTATCTTTGCATTATTACTGTCTCTAGTGGCATTTGTGCTCTTAACTTTGGCTGCATTCTATGGACTGGTGAGTGCAGTGAGTTTTTCTTTTGCGGGAGATAATGCGCTTGTTCCATTGGATGCTTTCATTCATTGGGTGAGCTTCTTGTGATTTATCATGGAACAGCTGCACCATGGTGACCCAGGAGGAAGGGAGCCTTTCAGCACCAAACTGATCTTTGTCCCACCTCCATGTCTCCAGTGATGGCAATACAAGAGCGGTGGTGTGAGGGTATGGAAGCACTGACACAAGTTTCTGCTCTATCATTGAGGTACAGGTCATGCTGTCATCAGCAGACTAGGTAGGCCATAGGCCCTTATCTGCCATCAACATCTATATATCTATGTATTAACATCAGTGTTTGGTTGCCAGTTTGTGCTTGCTCCACTGGCCAATTGTTCTGGGATCTGAGCTTTATTTTCCCTGTCTAACTGAGGTTTCAAACAGGGTGCCAGGATGGAGCAGTATGAAGTATTGGAGATTGTCTACATATAGTATGCCTGAATGACCTTAAAGTAAGGTATGACAATGAAAAAACACTGAAGTAGCTCACTGAAGTGAATCACACCATAACCAGGGGACACGATACAAGGCTGGAGGGGGCAAATTCAGGGGCAACACACACAAGTTCTTCTTTACAGAGAGGGTGGTAGATGCATGAAACAGCCTTCAACAGGGAGTGGTAAAGGTGAAAACAGTAGGAACTTTCAAAAATGCTTGGTATAGGTACAAGGGCACTATAACACTGAATAGCAGTTAAAGGGAGGGGAGTAGGAGCAAGGGCAGACTAGTTAGGCCGTATAGTCCCCTTCTGCCATCACTTTCTATGTTTCTGTGTTTCATTAAATCAATGATTTTTATTGTTTTTTTATGATTATGACATTAGTTAACATTTTACTTGCCAGATCTACTGCACCTAAATTCAGGCCACTTGATTTCACTCTATCGCTGATCTTGTATTCATTGCAATACATCTCTGCTACACTGTGAAATTTCATTAAAAGCGAGAGGAAGAAACCAACTTTTCTTTAGTTCTATAGCATCACTAACAATAAGGTCACAGTTTCTTACTTATTAATTAATTTATTTAAAATTTTGCTTTACTGACAAAATGCAACACCTAATTCCCAGAAGTGTGCTGGGAGGAGCACTGCCATTTTATAAAAAGAATAAAACACAATTTCAAAAAAGGTGCAAGTTCAACAAAGATAGATTTTACAACATAGAGCTGAAGGCATAAAATATTTACAGGAAGTGCAAATATCAGCATTACATACTTACATCATACTGTCTGCAATTTTTATCAGCTTTCAAAATAGTTAATTGTTGTTTTTTTTATAGCAGAGGTATCTTTTCTTTTCACTTTTGCTAACTGGATGATTTCCTACTGTACCTGACGGCTCTAGGGGGTGATGAGTGGAACAGTACTCAGTGAGGATGCTGACATATCAAGGTCCGTTTACCTTCATACAGTACCACAACAGCATTGTGACCTCACTATCTGAGGCAAATTCAGAATTAACCTAGACTAGAATTCTAGTATGCTGTAAACAATAAAAAAGGAAAAAAACTCAGCAATCTAAGTATATATATATGGCAATATATGAAAAAGAAAGAAAGACAAAAAGAGAGAGAATAAAATAAAAAATAAAAATATGCATCAAGCACTATTTTAGAATAACACAGCTTGCTAAGGTAAAAATTAACTACAGTATTTGCACAGTCCAGATAGTCCATATGGGGTAGGATAGAATCCACCCTGGAGACGCAACTAATGCCGAACTTCGCAAGACCAAGGTGTTAATGGTCAAAGTCCAAGTACTCAAAAAAAAAAAAGTGTTTACAGGGGAGGTTCTACCTTAGAGATTGAAGTATTGTTCATCACTGTATAGTGATCCAGTTTCAGCAAAGGGATGATGTTGACAATGTTTTATGGTGAGAAAGCATCTTGTTTGGTTAGAAAATTAAGTTTTAAATAACTTTATTAATGGGAGGTATGACCATGATGAAAATGCTCTTTACCCATCTTAATCTAGTCCTCAAATCCACATGCTTTGCTTTATTTAATCTTTTATTGAGGATGTTAAGGCTGCTTGCCAAATTATGTAATGGTTTGGAAGGCCATACTATCTCTCTGGGATTCCCTGCAAAGACATGAATTTGTGTTACATGTGAATGACATCAAGAAATGCACCCAGCCTCCTCTACAAAGAGAAATCTATGAAGCTATCATTAGTTGTAAGGAGTGCATTGTTTCTCTTTTATCAGAAGATCAGTATAAAAAGGGGCATGCCACATTCAGGTGGTCTTCCCTATTACCCCCTTAATTATTTTACCTTTGTAAGAGAATGCATCCAACTGCAAATCTTCATTTATCCAACAGTTATGAGTATTAATGCTATGCATTCTGCAGTATAGTTTAAGCCAGTGCATAAAGGCATACCATTAACATACATCTTTTATTTTTTTTTAAAGAAAAGGAATAAGGAGGAAGCTTTCTCTCTTTAAAATACACTAAAATAATCCTGAGTCTTAAGGGTATGACTACTCCAAAAATGGCACCATGAGTTTCAATATATTGTGCCAACCAGGATCAGGTTTTCATGTAAATGTACCATAGTTCCAAACTGCAATATAACCATTCCATTTTACAGTGCACCAATCTGCTTACCACACACTGAACGGACATTTCAATAGCCAATCAGCCTCATTCCAGAGGGGAAAATCTGTAAATCTAAAAATGAGTTCCTTGTGGCAGTTATTAGTGTACCAGCATATTGAGCTATCTGGAGCACATTTTGAGGGTGTTGAGTCAGAAGTGACCATTAGCTTGTTTGGGTCATAGTTAGCCAGACTAACAAGAAGGCAAACTGCTTCCATCAATCCTGCATTTTGGATGTGATCATAACGTAGATCAGGTGGAGGGCTGGGTGAGTCGATGGAAGAAGGTCATCATTCATCATTACTTAGTCTCCTGCACCTTTTCTTTGGATTTGTGTTGTAACTCACTTTTAGTGCATTGTTAAATTTGGTATTCATTTTGGTTCTTCTAGTTATTCTGATGGACCAGTGTACCCTGAGCTTTATTTTTCACTGCTGCTAGGTAGAGGTGTGAGGTAGAAATTTCAGGAGTGTCTTTGCTGAATTCACACTATTGCCTTCCTGACTTTTACTGACAGACACGGCTGCAGCATGTGCAGCACTCTCTGATGTGGAATGTTCTAGGTATGGAGTGCCTTGCACTCATAGTTCCATGGCGTCAGACTCTTGGGCTGAAAACAAAGGATCTGTGTTCAGATTAAACTTGGACTGTAATGCAACAGTGTATTCCTCTGCTGCCGCCTCTGTTTTAAACATCTGTGCCCTTCCATTAGATTCAACCACAGTTACCAAAGCAGCATATCTAAAATAATAAGCTATTCCCATTCTGTGTAACTTTTGTTTGGTGTCAGAAAAAAACTTATCTTTTTGACCAGATCTGAGGAAAGATCCTGAAACAACATTTTCCCCCTTTCCATATTAGAGTTTTTCTTTTTCTCATGATCCTCAAAATCTCTTCCTTTATGGAAAACTGCAAAAATTAGCAGCGATGGGACAGGATCTGGAGCCTTGTTGGGGGTGGGGGCTGAGTGATCTGTGGGGCCTTTCCACTTCAAGGGGTCAGGGCCATTGATATCCTAGTAAATCCAGAATGAATTGCTGTAAGAATAGAGCCATGTTACCCCCTTTCACACCCTGTGGCACCCCAAGTACCCCTATATTGTTCCTCCATCCCCTGTTCTCAAGATTATTTAATTTCTCTAGTAAGCAGGCAGTCTGTTGGCTGGTATTCAACATTCTTTTCTAGAAAAGCCACAGTGTCTTCCAAGCTTGAAATTATTTTATTTTTTTAATTGTTTAACCAGGAGTAGCACATTAATAATAATAATAATAAAATATATTTAATAAAGCACCTTCCAAAATTCCAAGGCGCTGTACAGAATTAATTCAGATAAAACATATACAAATACATATCATATAAAATCACAATAAAACTGGAAATGCCTTTCCCCATAAAAAAGTTTTTAGTGCCTGTGACAACCCACCTCTCCCTCTGGGCTGAAACAGCTTTTAGAGAGGTGTGTGTGTGTGTCCTCAGGTATTCACTGCCACCAGCCGGACTTTCCTTCCGGCACCTCTTTCAAGTGTACAAACTTGAATAATCACACGTGCAATTGCACAAGTTAAAGTCTGGTAGTGTGTCTCTTTCAGGTGGCGGATGCTACACAGAGTTTACCCTAGCCAGTCGAAAACCAAATCTTACCCTAGAAAATGACATCAGACACAACTGTTGAGCAAATAAATAGCTTTTACTTAACAGAAAGTGCAATGAGCATTTACAGGAAATGTATTTACAACACAAGAGAATAACACTTATACAGGAAAAGTAACAAATGTTTTTAAACAACAGATGGCAAAAGAAGAAGGCTATTACTGAAATATACTATCACTAAACTTACCCTTTCCTGTCCTTACAAGAGACACTGGACCCTGTTCTAACTGCCAGCTCCCACGGACATACCAGGTAGGCTCCAAGCTTATGTTTCCCCGTCACAGCTTCCAAAGGCAACAAGAGACAGTTCTCTGTCTTACAGAAGCTTATATAGTCTATGGAGACTAGGTCATTCCTATTCTCCCCTTAAATGCACCAACCAACTAACATGTATGTATTTAATTGTCCCAATCAGAGTGAACACCTATTGGTGACCAATTATATTCCCTTTTCACCTTAAGTTTATATTTGAATGATCCAGTCCATTCAAACTGCCCTGTGTCCGTGTCTGCAAGGTCTGTGTGTGTCTGGAGATGTCCACTCGAGATTTAGACCCAGCTCTTATCTAGCAGCTAGGAATTCCACAAGCTGGTTGCTGCTGGAGGATTTCAGCCTCAGTGTATTTTTTCACACTGCTAAAAAAATAAGGCATCTACAGAATCCAAACCATTAACTCTTTCCTTCCCATTTCTGTCACAGTGCCTGCTTAAAACTCCCCACTGAAAGCTTGTTTACAGGTGTGACCTGGGAGCACAAGGAAGTTAAGTGACTTGCTTAGGGTCACACAGTATGCAGGTTGGGGCTGTGGGATTCAAAACAAGGTCTCCAGATTTGCAGCTCAGAGCCTTAAACCACTGCACTATACTGCTTCCCCAAAGAAACATAGAAACATAGAAAACATTGAAACATAGAAATTGATGGTAGATAAGGGCCACAGGTCCACCACGTCTACCCTGTTTTGTATCTAGTGAATCCCAGATTAGCCTAATGGTTACTCTCTTGGTGTCCTCAGGCTTTCTATGTGCCTGCTCCATGCCTTCTTGAAACCTGTAACTATTTCTGCCCCACCACTTCAGCTGGCAGATTGTTCCATCTATCCACCACCCTCTCTGTTTAAAAGTACTTTCTCACATTTCCTCTGAGACTCCCCCCTCCAGTTTCATGTTGTGGCCTCTAGTTCGTGAGCACTTTTTTCTTTGGAAAATTTCATCCACTTGCACTCTGTTTCTTTCTGTGAGGTATTTATATGTTTCAATTATGCCCCCCCCCCCGCCTCTCCTCCAATGAGTACATGTTCAGCTCCCTCTGCCTGTCTCCATAAGTTTTATTATGTAAGCCTCCCACCATGTTGGTTGCCCTCCTCTGTACAGCCTCCACTCTGTTTATGTCCCCCTGGAGATCTCCAGAATTAGATGCAATACTCGAGGTGAAGCCTCACCAATGATCTATACAGTGGGAGTATAACCTCCCTCCTTCTGCTGGTTATACCTTACCAATGTAACCCAGCATCCCTCTGGCTCTTGTTACTGCCTTGTCACATTGTTTGGCCTTCTTCAGGTAATCTGAGATGATGACACCCAGATAACGCTCCTGTTTGCACTGACAAGCAGCAGAAAAATCCCAGCCTCTCCCTACAAAACAGGGTACTAAATGAGAAAAAGACCAAGGTAGAACGGTCAGTGGGGGATGCTGCAACAGAAGGTAAGGCCATCAAAAAATGGAGAGCAATGAGTACCAATGCCCGTAGTCTAGGTAACAAGCTTCCTGAATTAGTGGCCTTGATGGAGGAGGAACATCTGGATATCGTGGCAGTCACAGAAACATGGTACACAAAACCATGACTGGGACGTAAACATACCAGGATACACCTATCTACAGGAGGGACAGGAGGGTAAAGAGGGAGGAGTAGTTCTTTACATAAGGGAAGGAATAAGAGCAACAGAACAAAAGGGTAAACAGGGAGGAGAAGAAGCACTGTGGGTAAATTTGGAGACAGGCAATGGCACCACAATCCGCACAGGGGTTGTATACAGACCCCCTTCTCAGGGGGAGGAAGTGGACAAGGAAATGATAGAAAGTATACTTAGAATGGCAGAAAAAGGGGAGATATTGCTGATGGGTGATCTGAATATGACAGATGTTAACTGGGCGCGGTTGCAGCTGCCACTTGAAAAGTGCAGTTATGCTAGATGCCCTACAGGGGGCATGCCTTGAGACAACTAGTACTGGAGCCCACTCGAGAGGAGCAATATTAGACTTGATACTCTCAAATGGAGATGGAGAGAGATCACAGATGTGAAGTGGGTAGCCATCTGGGAACTAGCGACCATCGAACAGTATGGTTCACAATAAACACAGCAATAGAGTCAAGCCATACAAAGACAAAAGTACTGGACTTTAGGAGGGCTGACTTTGCCAAAATGGTGAGTGCCTAAGGAATGCACTAGCAAATGGGCGGAAAGAGGGGTGGAAGAACAATGGGAATAATAAAACCGCCATCACAGAGGTAACGAGCCTTTGTGTGAAGCAAAAAAACAAGACGATGTAAGAAACCACTATGGTTCTCAAAGGAAGTGGCAGTGAAGGTTCAAGAGAAAAGAAAGCATTCAGGAAGTACAAGGAATCGACAGGAGCAGGACAGAGAACTGTATCAGTTAAAGCAAAAGGAGGCTGGGAAGGCAGTCAGAACAGCAAAGGCCCAAACCGAGGAAAAGATAGCCAACTCAGTTAAGAAGGGAATAAACCCTTTATAGGTACATCAGGGAGCAAAGGAAGACCAAGGGAGGGATAGTGAGGCTTAATAAAGGGAGGGAGGTGGGCAGAGGAGAATGTGAAAAGGCAGAGATACTAAACAAATATTTTTGCTCAGTATTTACAAAGGAAGAGGGAAGGTACATAAAACAAACAGTAGTAACACTCTGGATACAGAAGTTGATACCAGCCCATTTACAGAAGAAAGGGTTCTGAAAGAACTCTTAAAACTGAAGGTGGACAAAGCAATGGGGCCTGATGGGATTCATCCCAGAATTCTAAAAGAACTAAGGGTAGAACTAGTGACACCACTGACTACCCTCTTTAACAAATCATGGGAGGATGGGGTGGTACCTGAGGACTGGAGGAGGGCAGATGTGATTCCCTTCACAAAAGTGGGAGCAAGGCAGAAGCAGGAAACTATAGACCTGTTAGTTTAACCTCAGTGATAGGGAAAATGATGGAATCACTTCTAAAGGAAAGAATTGTCAGCGTATCTGGAGGCCAGAAGGGCACGGGACCCTAGGCAGCATGGATTCACAGCGGGAAGGGCATGCCAGACAGAATCTGATAGATTTCTTTGACTGGGTGACCAAAGTAGTAGATCAGGGAGGGGCTGTGGACATGGCCTACCTAGACTTTAGCAAGGCATTTGACACAGTCCCACACAAAAGATTAATATAAGTTAGCCAGCCTGGAGTGGGTCCCAAGATGACAGCCTGGGTAAAGAATTGGCTGGAGAATAGGACACAGAGTAATAGTAAATGGAGTCCTCAGAAGAAAGGAGGGTTACTAGCGGTGCCGCGGGGTTCAGTATTAGGACCAGTCCTCTTCAATGTCTTTATAAGACATTGCAGAAGGACTGGAAGGAAAAATATGTCTCTTTGCAGATGACACTAAGATCTGCAACAGAGTTGATGCACAGGGTGGGGTGGAAAGGATGAGAAGGGACTTGCGTTAGAGGAATGGTCAAATGTATGGCAGCTTAGATTCAATGCTAAGAAGTGCAAGGTAATGCACCTGGGAAACAAAAACCCAGGGGAAGAGTACACAATGGGAGGTGAGATACTAACAACAACAAAAATGGAAAGGGACCTGGGGGTAGTCATATCAGATGACCTAAAGGTGGGCAGGCAATGTGAGAAGGCAGCAAGGAGGGCTGGGGGATACTGGGATGCATAGGGAGAGGCATCACCAGTAGAAAACAGGAAGTTATTATCCCTCTGTACAGACAGCTGGTGAGACCCCATCTGGAATACTGTGTGCAGTTCTGGAGACCCAATCTCCATAAAGACATAGACAGGATGGAAGCTGTCAGAGGAGGGGCAACTAAAATGGTGCAGGGTCTGCACGGAGGACATATGAAGAGAGACTCAGGAGCTTAATATGTATAGCCTCGAGGAAAGGAGGGAGAGGGGGGACATGATAGAAACTTTCAAGTACCTCAAGGGAATCAACAAAGTCCAAGAGGGTAGCATCTTTCAAAAAAAGAGGTGTGCAAGAACAAGAGGGCACAATTTGAAGATAGAGGGGGCGCTCAGAGGTAATTTAAGGAAGTATTTTTTCACAGAGAGGGTTGTGGATGCATGGAATGGCCTTCCGGAGGAGGTTGTGGAGTCAAAATCAGTGGTGGAATTCAAGCATGCATGGGATAGTCATAAGGCAATTCTGGGGGGTGGGGGTAGGAAGAAGTAGGCTGCTGGTTAACTAGGATCTGCAGCTTATCCAGTAGGTAGGGAAATGGGCAGACTGGGTGGGCCAAGCGGTCCTTATCTGCCGTCACATTCTATGTTTCTATGTTTCTATGTTTATGTTTCTATGTTTGGAACTTGAAATGTGCTCTCTCCCTAGGTTGTACACTGCCCCTCAGTTATTGTTACCCATATGCATAATCTTGCATTTTTTAGCATCAGTGAATAGTGTGCTTCATTTTTCCCCACTCTTAACAATTACAGTTCCTCTATCTTTTGGATTGATTTTGAAAAAGTCATTAATGTCTGCCAGCATGTCCTTAATTGTTTGCGTGTCCATTTTATTGGTGGAGGCTACTGCAGAAGCTTTAGTATTTATTGTGCCTGGTTTAGGGAGTTCCAGCTCTTTCCCTGTCACCAACGGCATCTTGGTCAGAGAGTTTGTTGTCTTTTGACAGGGAAAAAAAAGTAGGAAAGCTTTCTCCTTGGAATTTTCTCTGTAGAATTCGCTAGAAGAGCCTTTTATCTAACAAATTACATAATTTGTTCTGGTTTTGCCACGAACTGACATTTTTTTAAACAAATTGAAAAGGGGGCAGAACTGGAGTGCAGTACCTAAGCGTTTGTTAATCTTGGTGCCGCTTGTATGGAGCATCTGTTCCAGAAGTATAAACATCTATATAGAAAGTGTTCTTTGAAAGCAACAGTGCAACTTACAGTAGCATGATGGAAAAAACTGACCATTATTTTTTATTAAAGAATAATGGTATTTACTCACATGATAAAGGTGATTATACCTGCAACCTGTATAGTGCTCAGGAAATTGTGCATCGGCCAACAGAATGGATGGAGGATAACCTATATGTGATGATTTCCTGAGCACTTCTTGTAATGCAGCTGTTACCTACACTAGTTATCTTTCTGTGCTGCACTGCTAACTGAATTGGTTGATGTTACTTTCCTTACAGTCCATGTATTATCCATAACAGGGCTGTGCTAGCCACATGTCCCAACAGCTGTTCACAGCTGGGTTGGGAAGGCCATCATTAGCATGGAAAAGTAGCAGGATTAGGTATGTATAGCAATACTGCAGTGGACAGGCTAGGCAGAATTTAGAAAAGTAAATTTAACAATAGAAATCCAAATGAAATGGAGGATGAGAGACCACAGATCTGCTGTGTCAGGGGCATCAACGGAAGGGGCATGGACACTAGTTAATTTACAGAGGAGAAAGTCCTGAAAGAACATGAAAATCATAAAATGGACAAGGCAATGGGGCCAGACAGGATACATTCAAGGTTTTTGAAGGAACTCAGAGAGGTGCTGACTGCACCTCTAACAGTCCTATTCAACCACTCACTGGAAATGGGAGTGGTCCTGGAGGACTAGAGGAGGGCAGACATAGTACCACTTCAAAAAAGTGGGAGCAGGGAGGAGGCTGGCAATTAAAGGCCAGTCAGCCTGACTTCAGTGGTGGGGAAATTAATGGAATCACTACTGAAAAGGATTGTGGAATATCTTGAATCCAGTGGCTTACAAGATCTGAGGCAGCATGGATGCACTAGGGGGAGTTCATGGCAAACTAACCTTATAGATTTCTTTAACTGGGCAACCAGGGAAGTAGATCAGGGTGGAGCAGTGGATGTGGCCTAACTAGACTCAATAAGGCCTTCAACACTGTCCCACATAGGAGACTCATAAACAAGCTGGGTAGCCTAGCAGTGGAACTAAAAGTGGTAAACTGGGTAAGAAATTTGTTGGAGGATAGGTGACAGAGGGTAGTGGTAAACGGAGTTCACTCCAAGGAAGGGAGGGTGAGGGTGACTAGGTAGGCTGCCAATATAGCCTAGAGGTTAGAGTAATGAGCTGTAAATGAGTCTGGTTCATCCACCTGACCTGGGTCTGATTCCCACTGCCTTCACATCCATACTGTGTGACTCTGAACAAGTCACTTAACCAGCCCAAAGCTCCCGGATCACCCCTGAAAACAGGCACTTGTGCCTAGTGGGCCTTATCCAGTTAACAAAAGAATAAATAAATTAAAAAAATAGTGGGGTGCTGCAAGGATCAGTACTTGGACCAATCCTCTTTAATGTCTTTATAAGCGACATTGTAGTGAAGTTAGAAGGGAAGGTATGTCTTATTGCAGATGACACAAAAAATCTGCACTAGAGTGTACAATCTGGGGTGGGGGGTGAATAGAGATCTAGGTAACCTTGATGAGTTGTCTAGAAAGCGGCAACTAAGTTTCAATGCAAAACAAGCATTTGTCAATGCTGAATGTTCGTTGTGTGCACTAGTATCATGGGGGGAGGGGATGTTTGAATATTGCTTCAGTGAAGTTGTTTTTGGTGGGGCAAAATACATATGTTGAAAATCAGGGGCAAAAATATTTAAAAATGGCTAAGTTATGGCACTAAGTTGAAAATCCTATTGAAAAACATTGACGCCGAAAACACCATTGAAATACATTGAAGCGCTTACCTCAGTTCGCGGTTGGGCTTTGAAGAGCGAAGACATGCCTGCAGTCCAAAGTAGATTATGACAAAGGACCTGTGGTAAATATGGGGTGGGGGTGGGTCCTGAGTGGAAGGGTAGGGGATTGGATAACGGTGGAACAGACAACAATGGATGGTTTTCGGTTTTTTTATTGGGAAAAAAATGATGAGGGAGAGTTTTCTTTTTTTCAGGGAGTTTGTTGAACAGATGAGGACATTGGGGGATTGGGCACCCCAGTGTCTGTATACTGTTTGGGGGGGGTTACACAGTGGACAACAATGGATGGACAGATGACACTGGGGGATTGACCACCTCTAGTGTCTGCATACTGTTTTGGGGTGGTACACAGTGGACAACAATGAATAGACAGATGAGGACACTGGGGGATTGGGCACCCCCAGTGACTGTATACTGTTTAGGGAAGGGGGGGTTACACAGCAGACAATGATGGATGATTTTCTATATTTTTAGGATAAAAAAGCAAACATTTGTCATGCTGAACATTTGATGTATTGCAAGATGTCCATCTCTGCACTTTGTTTATGCCCTTGAGGTACTTGAACATATCTATCGTGTTCCCCCACTCCCTCCTTTCCTCCAATAAGTACATATTGAGGTACTTTTAAGCTCTCCTGATATGTTCTATGTTGCAAGCCATGTACCATCTTGGTTGTCTTTCTGTGGACTGCCTCCACCCTGTCAATGTCCTTGCACATTTGCGGCCTCCAGAATTGCACACAGTACTGTAGGTGAAGTATCACTAGTACATTATACAATGGCATCACCACCCCATGCCTTCTGCTAGTGATACCTCTGCCTAGGCACCCCAGTATGCCAATGGCCATCCTTGCAACATTTTTGCTCTGCTTTGACACCTTTAGGTCATCAGAACTGATTACTCCTAGGTCCCTTTCTTCCTTGGTGATCATCAGCACCTCCACCCCATCCTGTAACTCTCCACAGGCTTCCTTCTTCTCAGGTGCATTATTTGAGCTTCTTTGCACTGAACCTCAGTTGCCATTCCTCAGACCATTTTTCAAGCCTCTCCATGTCCCTGCTCATTTTCTTCACTTCTGGAGTATTTACTCTGTTAAAGATGTTGGTGTCATCTGCAAAGAAGCAGACAGACCTTCTAGCCCTTCCACAATGTCTGTAATGAAGACATTAAACAGGACTGGTCCCAGAGCTTAGCCCTGAGGTACCCCACTGGTCACCCCCTCTCCCCGGATTGGATCCCATTACCACCACCCTCTGCCTCCTGTCCATCAGCCAGTTTCTAGCCCAGTTTATCAGATTGTGCCCCATTGCCAGACTGCTCAATTTGTTAATCAGCCTTCTGTGTTTGACATTGCTGCAGGCTTTGCTGAAATCAGGGTAGGTGACATCAAACGTCCCTCCTTGATTTACTTCCTTGATGAGGCATTAGGGTTTCCAACCCTAATGCCCCACCCCAGCCTGCAGAGACTGACAGGCAGTGGGGGTATCCCTTTGGGCCATCGGCCGTAATGCTCATTACATTCCAGCCCCACCCTACAGACACTGACAGGTGTCGCAGTGTGCCTTGAGGTCTTCGGCCCTATCACTCACCTCATTCCATAATGAAATAAGCTGAGATGGGTGCAGTATAGGAGAATGGGGTGAACGCTTGGGCCAAAGAGTCCAAGGCAAACCCTTATGCCTGTCACTGGCTGCAGGGTGGGGATGGAATGGTGTGAACACTACAGCCGATGACCTCAAGGCACATGCCCGACGCCTGTCAGTTTCTACAGGGTGGGGGGGGGGCATTGTAGTTGGAAACCCTAATGTCTCAGATGATTTTTGGTATTTTTACTCCAAATTTTCAACATGGGCTTTTTGGGACATCACCTCATGAACAGTGGCACTATCATTTCGTTACTCAATCCCAAAAGGTGATTTCGCTCAGTGACTGCACCATTCGGCGCCACAGGTGCTAAAATACATTTTGGGCAGTATATGAAAAATGACAGTTGTACTGTTCATGAGGAGGTGTGAAAAAATGGCAATGTTGAAAATCTGGAGTGAAAATATGAAAAATTGGCAAAATTACGAGCGTGCATAGAAACTGTGCAACGCACGCCCGTAACGTGGTTATTTTTTGGAATTTGTTCACCAAATTTTCAACATGGGCCTTTTGGGACCTCCCCCTCATGAACAGTGGCACTGTGATTTTGTTACTCCATCCCTAAAGTTGATTTCGCACAGCAACCTCATGCAACTGGTGCGAAAACACATTTCAGGCAGGATGTGAAAAATGACAGCTGTACTGTTCATAAGGAGCTATGAAAAAATGGCAGTGTTGAAAATCTGGAGTGAAAATATAAAAATTTGGCGAAGTTACGAGCAATGCGTAGAAACTGCACAATGCACGCTCGGAACGCAGTCATTTTTTGAAATTCTTTCACCAAATTTGCAACATGGCCTTTTTTGGGACCCCACCTCATGAACAGTGGTACTGTCATTTCATTACTCTATCTCAAAATGTGATTCTGTGCAGTGACCGCAAAATCACCTTTTGGGACAGAGGAACGAAATGACAGTAGCATATTCATAAGATGGGGTGCCAAGAACCCCATATTAAAAATGTAGGGTCAAAATTCCTAAAAATGGCTGAGATATTAACCTAAGTTGAAACCCCTCATTGAGTCCCATTATATGGCTTACCTTTCATTCTTTCAGTTTTCCGGTCAGCTTTGAAGAGTGCAGATGTGTCCCACTTTGCAGAAGATAGCATCCGCCGACCTCAGAGGGTAAGTATGGGGTAAGGGGAGGTGGTGCGCAGAGAGGTTGGGATGTGGGAGGAGGGCAGGGACGGGAGAGACAGCGAGGGACGGTTTTCATTTTTACAGGTAAAAAAATTAAATAAATATAAGTTTAGGCACACTGGGGTGGGCTCTCGGTGTGCCACAATAGTGGTGGGGGGGTGCAACATGAGGACTGGGCACCCTGATGTCAGCTAGGGATATAGACAGGTTGAAGGGGCATCCGACACTGGGAGTGGGCATCCCAATGTCAGAAAGGAAAAGGGGCAATTGTTTAACCAGAAAAGACACACAGGTGGCAGCAGGGAAAGGGAACATTGTTTAGCAAGGAAAGACACACTAAGCTGCAGCTGAATGGCTCACATTTCAAAGGACAGAGCTGCACGCAGCATCGGCTCTGTCCTTTGAAATGCAAGCCGAGACCAGCCCCCTCAGCAAACCAGTGTCATCAGAACACTGCCTGCTGATTTGCCAGCCACAGACTGGCCCCTGCAGCACCACTGGCAACTGGGCTAGCACCCCTCACATCTTTCTCTAGCAACTCTCATATCAACATGTTCATCTGCGCTTGCATGCACGAGGAACATAAAATTGCATAATCATGCACTTGAGGTGTAGAAACCCAGAATCAGAATACAAAATGGGGGAAGTGGTACTAACAACTACAAAACAGGACAGAGACATGGGTGTTATCATATCTGATGACCTAAAGGTGGCCAAACAGTGTAACAAGGCAGTGGGGAGAACTAGTGGGATGCTAGGGTGCATACGGAGGGGTATCACCAGCAGAAAGAGGGAGGTAGTGTTACCTCTGTATAGATCACCGGTGAGACCTCACTTAGGGTACTGTGCCCGGTTCTGGAGACCGCATCTCTAAAAGGACATAGACAGAGTTAAAGGCAGTCAGGAAGGGCAACAAAATGTTGCGGGACCTGCATCAACAGCCCTATGAGGAGAAACTGAAGGACCTCAATACGTACAGACTTTAAATTTTTAGGAAAGTACCTGTGAGCCAAAAGCTCTTTTACAGAGGTTTCATGTCATGGCAAACACATGGGTACAAATACAAAAACAGAGGTTCCACATAAACAATCCGCAAATGGTTCAAGTTACAGTAAAGGAGCCATGTTACATACAGTATAAAGATATCACATGAAAAATACTGCAAACTGAGCAGAAAATACATGGTCAGGTTCATTTGATACAGTTATGCAATTATGCAGCTATAGACAGTTGCATTGGGGTGACAATGTCACACAGTAGTATAACCAAGTCTAGTTCATTTGGCCCAGTTATGAAAATAAGACGGTTAACAAGATAGGTTGTTTCAGGAAGCATGGTGAGTATTATAACTAATAATTATGTAAAATAGGTAGACACCTATCTAGGTAGCAGAACATGTTAAAGCAACAGTTCTACTGTCTGCAGTGCTAATAAAAATAGACAGCAGGGAGGACCATACTACCAGGGGAAGAAGTGCAAGGCAGAGACCCAGGAACCCATAGGGGGTGAATGACTTACAAGGTGGGGTGGAACAGAAGTATATAGAGGGAGGTGGGAAACAATTCAGGGTAGGGTTAAGGTAGGGTGATACAGGGAGAGTAGGAGGGGCTAGGGGTGGAGGCAAGACAGGAGAGGGAGAGAGAGGGGGAGGAGAGGGCAGAGGGAGGGGCATAGGAAAAGCCAGAGCAGCGAGGGTGGAGGTGAGAGAAAGGGAAAGCGAGGAACAGAGAGGGGGTGGGATGGGAGGAAGGGGGGAACCAAGGGAAGAAAATACAGGGAAGAGGTGCACAGGGGAGGGAGAGGAGAGGGGAGGTGTGATAAGGAATGTCACCAGGAAGACTGGAGGAAAGGAGGGAGAGGGTGGATATGATAAAGACTTTCAAATACCTCAAGGGCATAAATAAAGTTCAAGGGAGAAACCTTTTCCAGAGAAAATGATGCACAAGAACAAGGGGTCATGCGATGAAGCTGGGGAAGGGGGTTAAAATCAGGGGATATGTAAGAAAGCACTTTTTCACAGAAAGGCTGGTGGATGCCTAGAACAGCCTCCCTGAGGAGATGGTGGGAGGAAACATTGTAATGGGATTTGGGAAGGCATGGGATAAATATAAGGGAACCTTAGGAACCTTAGAAGCAAGAAAAGGGGGGGGGGGGGTAGAGCCTGAGATCAAGTAGGGTCTATGGTGTGACAGTAGGTAGGGAACATGAGCAGACTAGGTAGGCCAAGTGGTCCTTATCTGTCATCAAATTCTCTGTTTCTGTTTAATCTGCTGTTATTCTTTATTCATTGTAACTATTACTGACAATTGTATGTGTAAAAAAAGCAGTTGAGCTGCACTGCTACTTTAATGAAGTATCTGTCTTCGCAGTTTTTTAAATGGAAGGATACCAGATACCCCTGACATGCTAATTTATTTACTACTTTCTTGCCTTCCAGTCCTGTGTTTGCAAAATGTGGGTCATAGTAACTAGATATTTAGGTCACTGTTTATAGCTGCCATGCATCCGATGGTATACCAATAAAGATACTGCCAACAAGCTCTTCTTTTTAGCATTAAGATGCTGCAGCACAAGCAGTCTAAGTAAGCCATGTTCTGTTTTTCAATGTTTGCAATTTTTTAATGGGCCAGTCCCAGTCACAAACAAACATTAGTCAATGTCAGTGATGTTCAGTTGCAAGTTTTAGTGCTAAAACTGTTATGCTTAGTAAGTGACAGAGGAGGAGTTAATTCAAATAAGTGCTTATCTAGTCCAGTGGAGTTGGGGAATTCTGAGAATGTGGGGGGTGGGTGCTAACACACACACACACGTGCATATCTAGTGCTCATGTTGTGAAGCCGCAATGAAATACAGGGCTTCTGGAATGAAGTGCAGCAAACTGTACAGGAAGTGGTGGGTACAACATTTGCATGAGATCCAGAAGCCTGCATTTTGGAGCTGACAGCCTTCTTGTCTCCTATGAGTAACAAGCACCAACAAGATTTGGCTTATGCCAACAAGGCTGGTCTGGATACAGCAATGTTATTATATAGGGCAAGAATTTGATTAGTTTCTTGTCTCCACTTTAACCCATCTTAGGCCTTCCATCCTTCTACCCATCACAGTGATTGAGTTAGCCAGAATAGTAGAAAAAACCGCTTCACAGCTCAACTGTAGTGCAACAGTCATTGCTGTTCAGAAGCCCAAATACTAGTAATCTCATTCAAGCAGTGCTTTGTGTAACAGTATTGGGACCTGGTGGTGAGAAAGATATTTATGCTGAGTTGTATGAGCAGAACAATTTTTCAAGTACACAGATTGACTTGGTGGACATGGTAAGCACTGGGTGGCAGAGTGATGGGGCTGACATCACTGGTGTGTGGGGCTCACTATGTGAAAAATGAGCGACAGGTGGAAGTGCTATCCAGGTTAAGGTGGTGTGAGTAGTATCCTATTACCCACTCAATTCATTATAAACATTAATTAATAAACACAACTAATACATAACATAAATATGATTATTTGAATTGGTTGACTGATCTAGTGACCTTTTGTTTTTTTTAAAAGCACTTCCTCAACCCATGCATAGTGAGCAGAGTTAATTGGAGTAAAATACCTAAATAAGTAAAGTTGGATAGCGATTGGCACAAAACTCTCCTCATACCGCCACAGCCAGCCACTGTCTGAATGGATAACATCAAGAATGCAATTTCATTTATTCAGATGGGAGCCAGCTGTTATGGGATGAGGAGGGTTTTCTGCCAAGTCATGGTCCAGCTTAACTTATTTACATTAATTTTCTCTATTAACTCTGCATACTACAGGCAGGGGGGAGGGTGCTGCGTGGGTTGGGGAAGGGACTTGTTTTAAAATTGCCACTGGATCAGCAATGATCTTTCTTTCCTAAATTTATACTTTCTTATTTACTCTGAAATGAACATAGTAAACATGTGACTAGAAACATCCAGTCATAGATAACTCCAAATGGCAAAAGCAACACTGTCATATGTTTAGGTTAAAATCTTTAAACATTACTGCTGAAAATAATCGCTCAGCAGGGGCTGCATGATAGCATCAGAACATCATTGTTATAAAAATAAAAACAGGATTATATTTGGTGATGTTTGGGTTATGTATTTCTTGAATTAAAGAAACAGCCTTTTTACTGCTAGTAAAATTCATAAATGTTCACCCTAAAAGCTATGCATGTTATTTACAATGTAGCCTGATTGAATTACTAAACTGGTGGCCAGGGAAAATCTTGTCTTTAATTTACTTCATCTCTTCATCCTTTACCAAATCTGAATTCATTATAGCTCATATTAAAACAGTGTTCCTTCCAATATACAGCCAGCCAAGTCAAATGTATCCAGTGTGAGTGTGTGTGAGTGTGTGTGTGTCTGTGTGTGTGTGTGTGCATGTATGTGCACGTGTATGAGTGTGCTTTTTCCAGAGGGACCCTTGGAGCCCTAATTAAAAATGTAATCCTACAGTTCTGTGTCTGTACAATCATGAAGCAAAATTCTGAAGTAGCTGGTGACTGACACTGAACATATTAAGGATGTAAGAGGGGTTATTTTTAGGAGATTTCATGAAAAACAGAGTAGTATAGTGAGTGCAGTATGTCGACACTTGATTGGGAGGAGGGGTTTTAAACACACTGTATTAACTCACAGTATGATGTCATGGTGCTCAACTGTACCTGTCAGCTAGCAGCTGTTCCTCCTACTGAAGAGCAGAATGTTGCTCTATAACAGCTGTCAGGCTCTTCAAGGTATGTCTTTTATGATGGAATAATTGCGCACCTAGGGAGTAGAAGCTCTTAGCCTCTGACCTTCTGCTTCGTGACACACCAGATGTCCCATTATCTCAGCTTCAGTGGTACTTCTACTTTTTTTTATTAATGTTTCAGCTGAACAAAACCCTGCAGCTAATACCCTTTAGTTCCAGCTTAAAGGAAAACTACACCCAAAACTTAAAAAAAATATATGCTGTGCAGAGTGTTTTAATTTGTATGTGAAGTTCTAGTGTTTCCTTCCCTCTGACTGGTATTAGGAGTTTTTCCTAAATTAGCCTGCTAGCTTTAGGGTAGTTTTACGACCACTGGAGATCTCCATATCAAATAGCTTTATTGCATGTCTTTGTCCTACAATGCACCTTGTTTCGTGTAAAGGTAATGTAGCAGAGCCCATCAATCCAGCAGAAAACATTCCATTGCAATCAGTTCACAACAATAGAGATGGCTATATTTTAAAATCTGTAGAATTCAGCTTGGTGACCACCCTCATCCTAAAGGTTTTACTGTCCTGATAAACTTTGCTGCTGGTAATTTTTGTGCAGCTTGTAAAGCTTCCAAGATATTTAGTTTGCTTGGCATGTGTGTGCTGAATGTTGGGTCTCTCTTACATCACAGTCACATGAGACAAGATGCACTGTGGGAACAAGAACTACAATTACACTATCAGGTATGAAGATCCCCAGGGGTCGTAAAACTAGCAGGCTAATTTGGGAAAAACTCCTAATACCAGTCAGAGGGAAGGAACACTAGAACTTCACATACAAATTAAAACACTCTGCACAACATATATTTTTTCAAGTTTTGGGTGTAGTTTTCCTTTAACATTTCCAGCTGGAGGTGACCACTTGTAGAAGAGGGTTGACCAGTGGTGTCCTTTCTCATCCATAGTTCAGTAACTGTTAGGGGAGTGCTTCCTCACGAATATGCTTGTCCTTAAAAAAGGATCCCCCACTCAATACACATATACACACACACACACACACACACACACACACACACACACACACACACACACACACACACACACACACACTGTGTGCTTCAGCACATTGTCACTGCAGCATATACTGTACTTATAGGACTTCTTACTTTGGAGGTTGTGAACAGTGCAGATGCAGTATGTTTAAGCACCCTAGTATGGGATAAAGACCCACAATAATGCATACAGCTATCTACTGTATGGAATTATTTTTCTGTCAAGTTACTGTTTTCACCTGCCTTCAATAAAAGATTTCTGAAATAATTATTTTTCGTGTGTGTGTGT
This sequence comes from Neoceratodus forsteri, assembly GCA_016271365.2. NCBI lineage: Eukaryota > Metazoa > Chordata > Ceratodontiformes > Ceratodontidae > Neoceratodus > Neoceratodus forsteri. Next base: position 199,431,197 of record JADMNL010000025.1, read on the forward strand.
TTTACATCATGTTAAATGTATAAAGGGCAAGTTACAGTAATCTGCAAGCAAATTATACCAATCAGAAATTCTAGAATGTATAATTATTTAGCTCTTTATGCATGTTATTTATTGGTGCTTCTGGGCTGGAAACACTCAAATGATAACTACATAATACAATATACAGTCAGTACAAATAGATAAATACAAACTTTACTTAGCAGTTTGATAGTAAAAAACAACATAAGAAATGGCATAAAATGATACATGACATGGAGTTTTGCAAAGGTCGGATGGATACATTGATACAAATGTAAAGATGATAATACAATTGCCTGTACAAGTCAGAGCAGTGAGACCTAAGCGCAAGAGCAGTTCACGACTTTAAGAAGTACTCACGACACCTGCTATGGAACAAAGCAAGAGATTTGAAGATCAGAGGGTATAGAGTTCCATAACCTTGGAGCGGCATAGGCAAAAGATTCACCTGTCCTCGTACTAAGTTTGAGGAAAGATAGTAGGAGATGCTTACCAAACATCACAGTGTATATACTATGAGCAAGTTTGAGCAATGAAGCCATGGACAATTACAGGCGATTATGCAGGGTGATGAAAATTATACCTCCAGATGTGTAGTCATGTAGAGAGGATGAGGGAAGCCAACTACACCTGGCAAAAAGGAAGCAATGATGGATGAGTCGATGGGATGCTGGTGCAATTTGGAAAATATTGTTATAAGTGACGTATGTAAGCAATAATACCCGATAGGGTGGGCGGTATTGAGAAATACCGGACTGCCCAGGGGCGTGATGAGGCCTGACGCCGCAGGCGGAGGGTCTTATAGACCCTGGAAGGTCTGGTATTTCTCATACCGCCCACCCTGGAGGGTATTATTGCTCTTTGAAAATGGGCTCTGTAATAAAAAAAAAAAGTTGAATAAAAAATTGTTAATAAACAATTAATTTAAATTAAGTTTTGTAATAAAATAGTTCCTCCATTTGCATTATAATGAGAGTTATTTTTTGAGGAGGTTTGTCCTATTGGACACCCTGTAGTTAAAAAAGCTGGTTGCTGGTTGTATGCACTTACACCTCTTTCAATCCCCCCCGTTATGCAGCACTTTCTTTCTAAGGATCCAGTCCGTTTTGATTAATTTTACTTTTTATCCCCCAACTGAAAAGTTCTGTAGCTGGTGAGTGGGACAACATGTCGGCAGTTCAAAATTCAACATTCTGTGGGCACAAGCATTTTAGAATGAAATCAGGCAACAGAGACTGGGACTCATTATTTCCCGGTCTCTATTGCCTATACCAGACTGGGTGGTGGTTGCCATTATCCAATCAAAAACAAGAATTTTCCCTACCCATTTTCTAACACCTAACAGACTAGATTTGGAGGCGGTGAAAAAAACAGGGACTGCGAAGAAGAGTTTGGTAAATAGCATCCCACAGGCAATGGTCAAACAAGCTTTTTTATTTATTTTATTTATTTATTTCAATTTGGATTATTACCTTTGAGTCAGAGACTCATTTTCAAAGGTTCCAAGTCAAGAACAAGACAGTACAATACAATACAGTACCAGGAAGGTAACAGAGATCACAGGGAAAGCATCATGAGGACCGTATGGTATCACATGAGGTTAAAGACTTGTTTGTTGCATGTACATCATAATAATACACAATAATAATACAATAAAGTGCATTACATCAAGTGATTGCAGGGTAGGCTAACCAGGGAGGAAATAACATGCCAGCAGCAAAGCGATGTTTGGGCAGAAGGATGAGTAGGGAAGGGGGGTTAGCTACCAGAGAGGTATTGTCAAAAGGTGGCAGTGTGGGGATGGGCTGAGGAGGGGTGAGGTGGTGGAGGAGGGGGTGCGGTTCGACTTATTTATTTATTTATTGAATTTTGATGACCGGGTAGGCCAACTGGGCCCCGGAGGTCCCTTTTTCAGGGGCGACCCAGGAGTTACAGTACTAGTATGATACACAGTTAGTACAGATACAGCATATGGCATGCAACATGTTAACATATATTTATATATATATATATATATATATATATATGTATAACAGTGATATATTACATAGCAGGTTACATCGATTATTGAAGTGAACAATATAGTAGGGCCAGAGCCTTAACTGCATCACAATTACCCAAGTAGAATACTTTGGGAGGAGAGACAATACTGCTGGCTCAGGTGGTAGTGATGTAAGTGCTCAGGCCTGCGGGTAGTGTGGAAGTGTCAGGTAACATAGCACTGGCATTGACTCATGGCAAGCATATGTGCCTTGAGTCTTGTACGGAAGCACGCTGCTGATGTAGCTTCTCGAACCTCCAGAGGAAGGTTGTTCCAGAGGGAAGGGGCAGTGTGGGCAAAGAACATGTCCCCTGCCTTGGTCCTTACCCTAGGGACTTCGAGGAGGGTTTGGCCCAAGGTCTGTAGATTGCGAGGATTTTGCTTGGCAGTTATGAGCCCTACGAAGCTAGCGGGAGGTGTAGAGCTAATTAGCTTATGTGCTAGGCAGAGCACTGGGTACCTGAGACGGCCTTCGAATGACGGCCAGCTGAGTTGAGCTAGTGAGTCACAATGGTGGCTCCTAGAGTGGGACTGTGTGGTGAAGTGGACCACCTTGCTGCACAAAATCTGTAACTTACTGAACTCCTGCTTGGCCACTCCCTGAAGTATCGGGGTGGTATAGGTGAGTGTTGGGAGTAAGACGCAAGAGGCAATGGCAGTCCTGGTTTCAGGGATCAGCTGATCCTTAAGATGATAGAGTGTATCAAGTTTATCATGGATGATTTTGGTGACTTGGTCAACATGTTGCTTTAGGGTGAAACCTTGGTCCAGCATAAGGCCAAGGTATTTTGTGGAGGCAACCACTTTGAGTTTGTTACCCGCCCTGGAAGTGAATTGTAGGAGTTATGCTCTGTTTTGGCCAAGGCATCTGGGTCCAAACAACATGGCCTTGGTTTTGGTAGTATTAAGGACCATTTTATTCTTAATAAGCCAGTCCTCCATAGTGAGAAAGTCCTCTTGGAGGGATGGACCCAGGTCATCCAGTTTGACAGCAGATCTGTAAATCACGGTGTCATCAGTGTACTGGATGACATTACTGTTCCCGCAGTGGTTGTGCAGATCATTTATAAACAAGGAAAATAGGAGGGGATCGAGTATGGACCCTTGTGGTATCCCCTCCTTAAGGGGCAGTGGATCAGAGGTTTTGTCCTTCCACTTGACCCTCTGAGAGCGACCAGTAAGGTAGCTTTCACACCATCTAAGGGCATGAGAGTTCAGGCCTATGTTACACAAATTTTGAATTAGAAGTCTGTGGTCAACCAAGTCAAAGGCCTTGGAAAGGTCGATGAAGACCGCTCCTGTATTGGACCCTGAGTCAAGTTCCCTAAGCACATCTGCTGAGAACTTAGTTAGGGCGGTGTCAGTCCCATGCTTGGCCCTGAAACCATGTTGAGCCGGGGAGAGAAGCAGGTGTGCCTCTAAGTATTCATGGAGTTGGGTGTACACCAGTTTCTCCTGAATTTTTGTAAGAGTACAAAGCAGGGAGATCGACCTGTAGTTGCCGATTGGTTCCGCGGGGCCATCCTTGTGAACAGGGACAACATGGGCCTTTTTCCACAGCTCTGGGACAGTCCCTTCTAGAAGGGACCTATTTATGAGCCAGGTAAGAGTACTTGTGAGTGCTGGGGCACCGTTCTTGAGTAGTCTAGCTTGGATACCATCAGGCCCACCTGAACCTCTTGTTTTCAAGGACTTTAGGAGGGTGAAGACTTCCTTAATCTTAGCTAGCCTCAGATGAAAAGATGGGCGGTCTAGGTTAGGAGGCTCCAGAATGTGGGGCTCATTTTTGGACACTGGGAGCCCAGCCTTATAATCATCAAGGTTCGGGAAATGGCTATTAAGGGCCTCAGCAATGAGGGTCCCATCGTTCAGTAACTGCCCATTAGCCACTATGGGGCTGGGGGCTGCCTTTCTATTTCCCTTTATCAGCTCGTTGATGTGCGACCAGAATAACCTTGGGTTGCCTAGGTTAGTTTTCTGGAGGTGATTGACGTAAGCCCTTTTTGCCAGTTTGACAGCATGCTTACTTTGGTTTCTAAGAGTTCTGTAGGTCTCAAGGTCAGCTAGGAGTGCAGAACTCTTGAACTTTTTCCAGGGTTTGTCGCAGCAGATCATCAGAGCCTTTAGAGGGGGAGTAATCCACTTGTAGCAACTGCCTTTAACACGATGGGTCTTCACTGGGGCAAAGAGATCTGCAGCCCTCGTGAGGGATTTCAGAAAGAAAGCGACTGCCCCGTCCAGGGTAGGGAGGCATCATAGTGGACTCCAGTCAATGTCACTGAGAAAGTTATTATAATGCTCTGGTGAGAATTTAGAGTAGTCCCTCATTTTGAGGATTCTAGGTTGAATCCTGTCAGCCCTGTTCTTCCAGACACAGAAGATGGGCGAGTGGTCGCTCAGGGCATCGGCCATAGTGCCTGCCAGTTGAATATTCTTTGGGTTTGACACCAGAGCCTAATCGATGGTTGAGTGCCTTCCCATTCTATAATTCATTCTGGTATGTTCAGTAATGATCTGGGTGAGCTTTACCTCATGCAGCAGGCCATTGATGGATGATTTAGCCTCCTGGGCCCAGTTCAGGTTAAAATCCCCCAGTAGGAGGAGTTCCAATGCGACCTCAGTGGCTAGGGCCTTCGTGAGTGTCTCCAGGGATTGGAGAGCATTTTTAGGGGGGGTTATATACACACCCAATGATAAGGTACTTGGCACCGCCTAGGGTGAGCCGTATAAATATCAATTCAATCTCAGGAGGCGTGCTATACAGTATGATGACCTGGGAGGAGATTAGGGTGTCCTTCACGTAGATGAGCACCCCGCCACCCCCTTTTTGCTATTCTGTCTTTTCTGTACTGGATATATCCTGAGACAGCTACTTCATGCTCGAGGACCTGGGGTTTTAGCCAGGTCTCCGAAACTGCTAGCACGTCTGGTTTATATAGGTCAAGCCACGCTTGAACTTCGTGTATCTTTGGCCGAAGGCTACATATATTCATATGTGCAATCTGCATCCCTTCGATGACAACCCAGGTCTGGTCTTGTGGGAGGATATTGAGATGTTTGCACCCAGGGCCTGGGTTCAGTTGGATATCACCCAAGTAGCAGCAGGGCTGTAAGCAGGAGATGAAGGGTTAGGGTAAGAGATGGGAGCCTCACTTTGCTGGGTATACTCCTGGTATGGAGGAGTGACCTGTAGCATATCCCGTTTCTTGTAAATTCATGGGCAACTAGGAGGGACATAGTGCCTATGGGGGATGGGGAGTAGTAGTGGCTGGTGGGGTGTGCAGCTGGTCCCTGAGGGCCTTGAGTGTTAGGGTCATGGACGCTAACGAGCCAGTCCACCCAGATTATAGACAGAATATAGGTGGTAGCGAGGAAGAGGCCTCTGTTTGGTTTACAGGAGCTCAGCTTGCAAGCCCATGTTAACCGCTGGCTGGGCATCCTTGCGTCAGGGTGCAGACACTGAGGTTGCATGACTTTGCCTGGCAGTAGAACAGATTGGGTCATATGCAGTTTCGGGATAGACACCATGCAAAAAGCAGTTTCGGGACAAACACCAGGCAAAGAGCAGAGGAGAGAGGTAGAGCGAGGTTCATGACAAGATTGGTTAGCACTCAAGTAATAAACAGGTTTACTCAGGATATCTTCCTACCCGTTAGCTTTCTAGCAATACTGGCCAGCACCAACAGCCAAACTGTGCATAGTTAACACAATTCATTAGATGACATAGGGATACATTGATTCGTACATTTCATTAATCAGGCTAGCAGTTAGATTAGTGCAGCACAATTTTTATGAGTTGGATTACTGACTGTTTGTGAGCATACCTGTCCAGTTCAAAGCAAGGAATAAGATTTACCCACTAGCGAGCAGAAAAGTCCCGACTCATATGGCACTTGCATGGTAGAGAAGTGTCAGTAGAAGGAGCAAGTTTAGGCGAGTGAGACAAGTGAAACTCCGCCTAGTATATCTTCCCCGTCTCACTCTATTGGCTGCTAGGAGCGATGGGCAGGGCAACTGCGCATTTAATGGGAGGAGGGAACGGGGTGGGTGGGTAGGAAATTTCGACTTCTAGGAGTCTGCAAGTGTTTTCGGCTTCAGGGGAGGTCCGCCCAGGCAGGATCCGCTGGCCAGCGCCTCAACCCCGAGGTTCAAGTACTTTTTAGAAGAGGGGTGGGGGGATCCGATTCAGCAGGTCACCCTCGCTGCCCTGGCAAATTCAGTCCTGGGAATAGCCATGCGCGATGCAGCTCTTTTCAGTGGGGTTGCCCAGCCACTGCCCCTCACATCCAATAGGTGCTTGTGCCTTTTTAAAAGTCCAGTGGCATGAATCAGCACAAAGGCATTGGTGTGGAGCAAACATTCTAGCTTTTCCCTGGTCCCGGTTCTTGGAATCTCAGCGGGTCTGCAAGTGTTTTCGGCTTCAGGGGAGGTCCACCTGACAGGATCTGCTGGCCAGCTCTCAACCCAAGGTTCAAATACTTTTTAGGAAAAGTGGTGGGGGGGAGGCGGACCTGCTTCAGCAGGTCACCCTGCTGCCCCTGGCGAATTCAGTCCTGTGGGGGAATGGAGTGGTGGGTTGGGACGGGGGTGGTTAAGAAAGGCGGGTAAAGAAAAAGAGGAACCGGTGGGTCATTGTTTGTGCAGTTACAGGTAGATACATCCTTTAGATGGGACAGCAGCCCTCTTTTGAACAGACTCAGCTTTGTGCTATCTGTAAGCGTGTCAGGTAGTGCATTAAACCATTTAGGGCCCTTGTAGGTGATGGATTTCTGGGCCAAAGATGTGCACTTGAAAGGGACTTATAGTCCTCCTTTGGACGCACTCCGGGTTGACCTTGTTTGCACTGACTTCTTGAACAGTCCACTTAGGGATTCCGGCATTAGGACTAGTTGTGCTTTTTTTATGATGAGGCAGGTTTGGTATTGTGCCCTTAGGTGCACAGGGAGCCAGCCAGTCTCACAGTGGAGGACACAGGTGTGAGTCCAATGGTCTGCCCCAAATACCAAATGACACGCCCTGTTAACTAGCATTTTTATCCTGTTAAGGGCAGTGTCTGACCCTGCTATGTATATTGGTAGCCCATAGTCAATGGATGACAATACTGTGCTGCCTGTGGCTAATTTGAGTGCAGCAGGTGTCATTGAGTGCTTGTTTCTATAGAGGATGCCCAGTTTCATGTTGGCAGTTTTGACAACTTGGTCTATGTGGTGGGAGAAGTTGAGAGTGTCGTCAAGGTGGACACCCAGATATTTAAACGATGAGACTTGTTCAAATGTATCACCTTTAAGGTTATGAATTTTTAAGTGGGCTGAAATTCGTTTTGTTCTGAGGGGCCGTGAACAGCATGCTTTTGTTTTTTTTATGGTTCAGTAGCAGTTTGTGTTGGCAGAACCGGGTTTTGAGTTTGTGGAAGCTATCGAGTAGGCCATCCATGATGGCCGAGTGGTCCCTGCCAGGGACCGATATAACAGCATCATCTGCATATAATATGATGTTCGCCATGCAGGCTTCAGGGAGGCGGTTAACGAACAGACTGAATAGGAGTGGTCCAAGTATGGATCCTTGGGGTACTCCATGGATCACTACCTTTGGGTCTGAGAGTGAATCGCCGATCCTAACTCATTGAGTTCTTTGCAACAGATAACTGTGAAACCAGGTAACTGTATCTGGGGCCAATCCCATTGAGAGCAGTGTGTTTAATAGTAGCTGGTAGTTATCTGAGTCAAATGCTTTTGTGAGATCAATGAAAACTGACCCTACTGCCATCCCTTGGTCAAGGGCATCATAGAGCTGGGAGGTGTAATCCACCAAGGCGGTGATAGTAGAGTGTTTTTTGTGAAAACTATGCTGATTGTTGCAGAGTAATTTGTGCCTGTCGAGGAAGTCAGTGAGCTGTTCAGAGACTATTCTCTCAAGTACTTTGGAGAGGGGCGGGAGGATGGAGATGGGCCTGTAGTTGGCGATGAGTGTTTTGTCACCTGATTTGAAAACTGGTGTGACCAGCATGGATTTCCATACATCTGGGAACATGCCAGATCTTACAGAGGCACTAAATACCTTAGTAATTGGGGCTGCTAGCTCATCAAGCGTTAGAGCAACCAGCTTCATATCAATTTGATCACTCCCAATTCTGGTCTTACCAAGGACCCTCTTTACATGCTTGATGGCCTCGGTTATTGTGACTTGCCTGAAATAGAAAAGCAGCTGCCCATCCTTCTCTAAGGAGGATATGGTGTTGCCATGCAGCTGGTTATACTGTGGGTTAAGGAACTCACCAGGAAGCACCCCAGAGAGGTCAGTGAATGTTGCATTGAACTCACTGGCAATTAGTAAGGGTTCCTGGATAGACCCTTCGTCAGTGGTAATCAGGTTGGGTGGGGCCTTGGAATTCCTTCCAGTTAGAGATTTTAGTGTGTTCCAAAACCCTTTGGAGAACCCCCAGTTTTTGTTGAGGAGATCCTTGAAATAGCTTGCTTTCGCTGAGCGAATGAGCCTAGTGCAGGAGTTCCTGGCAGCTTTGTATGCTGATATGTCCTGCTACTTGCCTGTGGCCTTAGCTTTGTGCCACAAATTGTCTCTATCATGCATTTGATCTAGGAGTGTGATATTGAGCCAAAGGGTGTGGTTCCCTTTGACTTTTTTGGTTTTAAGGGGTGCAAATATGTCGCAAGCCCGAGAAAAAGAGTCATGGAAGAACTCTAGGGTGAGGTTGCCATCAGTTGCGAGGTCCAGTGAGGACTAGTAGATCTGGAATAAGTAGTGTTTGAAGGCATTTAGTAGCCCCGGCCTCAGCACACGATTTGTTGTGATCTTCGTCGGGTACCTTGTGAACCTGTTTGTCTGGGTGCACATGACTGGCGAGTGGTCACTAAGGCTATCAGGCAAAACCTTTACATCTGATATGTGATCAGGATTTAAGCAGAGCAGCCTGTCAATGAGTGTGCTGGTTCCCATTTTGTAGTTTTGCTTTGTGGGGAGGGTAACCATCTGTGTAAGGTAGAGGCTAGCTATTAGGTCTCTGGCTACGGATTCCATAGTTGAGTGCCAGTTGATGTTGAAATCCCCAACAATTACATGCTCCCGTTTTTTCCCCAGCTGCTATAGATTCTCCTCAAGGAGTCTGAGCCCTGCAGCCTGCTTCACTGTGGGTATGTAGACTGCTGTCAGCAATAGTACTTTGTTTTGCTGCCCTATGGTGAGTTTAAGGTGGAAGATTTGTGCCTCACTGGTGTGCAGGCTGCTGTCCAATATCTGTACTTTAATGTTGTTTCAGACATAGACTAGGCAGCCGCCACCCCGTTTGGAGAGTCTGTCTTGGTGGAAAGTGTTGTAGCCTTCCAGGGATACAGACGCGTCTGTGTTCTTAGGGGATAGCCAGGTCTCAGTGAAAGCAATGATGTCCAGTTTCAGTTGTTCCACCCATGCTTGGATCTGAGGGAGGTTAGGGAGGAGGCAGTTTATATTAAGTGAGATGATTCTCAGCACTCCTTTTAACATGGTCTCCTTGGGAGTGGTCCCATTAGTAGGAAGCAGACAATCCTGATGTAGTTTACAGGGAGGTGGCCCCAGTTTAGGATGGATATTCCCAGATAGTAGCAGGAGGAAGAGTATGAGCTTGCGGCTTTGGCTCGACCAAGGTGTTCTTCCAGCATCTGGATGCCTGGACCATGGCTTTACTATGTTATTTGGGCTTATTTTGGCATGATGGCCACACAGTAGAGCTGTTATGGGGTAGGAATAGATTTTAGCCTCTAGGAGCGTAGATAGTGCTTGAGGGAAGTTGATCAGTCCCCCACTACCTGTGGTCATTCCTAATTCGAGGGTCCAGTTCTGCACCTGGATTGCTAAAAATGTGTGAAATTCTTGGTCAGATCCTAGTATGATGAAACTTATGCCCACCAGAGGGACCAGGAGTAACAGGCAATGCAAGAGCCTCCTCATTGAGTGCCACATTGTGTAACTTGGATATGACAATCTGGAGTAATTAATGGCTATAGGGCGATTAGGATTATCCCAACAGCTTTTCTGCCTGATTAATCACTAGTATAAATGTGCACAGGCAATAGGAGTAAGCTTAGGAAGTAAGGTTACAGCCAACTTTATAGGAGACACCCAGCATGGAATTAACAGCTTTACAGGCACCCATCACATGAGATGAGAAATCAAGTGAGGGGTTGAGGGTGACTCTAAGATAGGTAAAGGAGATTACAGAGGGGACTACAGTTCCATCATGATAAACAATGGATAATGGGGAGGGACTGAGCTGTAATCTGGAAAACATTCTAAACAACATGGACTGCAGTTTGGTCATGCCCAGAAGCAATTTGTTTACAGTAAGCCAAATTATGTATGGACTGGAGATCACTGTGACAGATGCTGGTTGATTGATACTATATATGTCATTAGAGCAAGCGCAGAGGACCAAGTCATCTGTGTAAAGGATGGCAGAGCAGTGGAAGAGACACTGACTTATGGAGTTTATATGCAAGGCAAACAGAAGATGACCTGAAATAGATCCTTGAGGAACCCCTACCAATGCTGGCTCAGGTTCTGATAGGGAGGACTCAAATCTGACTCTCTGAGATCTATTTGTAAGATAGTTACTCAACCCCGGGAGTGCAGTGGAGGAGATTCCCAGACTAGTAAGTTTGGAGCAGAGTAACTTATACATAATGTATTAACTAACTCTTTGTGTAATACTGGTTTGTAAATTCATTCTATCCGTCTGTCTGTCTATCTATCTATCTTTAAGCTGCCAAAAATGGAGGTTTCACATAGAAAGTGCCTACTCTGTCTGTCTGTCTAACTAGCTAGCTACAGTACCTCTATATCAATAAAGCTACAATATCTGTCTTTCTGTCTGTCTGCCTATCTAGTTAGCTACCTACTATAGGTACAGTATCTATATATCAGTATAGCTACAATATATATTTGTCTGTCTCTATCTATCTATCTATCTATCTATCTATCTATCTATCTATCAATCTATCCCCATGTACTAGTTTGTAAAATGAATATTTAACAGCTCTTACTTTTAGTGCATTCTTTTGGCATGCAAGCTGGCCTCCAGGTCCCCCAGATATCACAGTAAGGCAACCCAGAGATGCAGAATATGAAAGAAAAGATGATCCATCAGCCATCCTTGTTTCACTCTAAGGACATCGTCAGTCTTATTGTAGCACCAAAATCCTGTTGAGGCTCATCGGTTATTTATGTGGTGTGGTGGTAGAATGGTACCTGCCATGGCACTTTGAGAAAGATCTAGAGCTTAGAATTAGAACGGCAGGCAGGCTGCACTGCAGCAGTGTTAAAGATGTCTCAAGTTTTGCTGTTTTTACAGTATGCATGTGCTCTCTCCCTGTCATTGGGATGATGGTTAGCTGATGTGATGAGTGGAGGGTCTTTGCCAGTTGCCATCTTCAGTACCAGTAGCATTTGCATGGCTTTGGATAAGTGAGTCATGGTGAACTGGGACAGGAGGTGGTGGGTGCTGAGTGTGTGGTCTGTGGAGGGGAAGGGGTTTACAAACCCTTTAACAGCGATTTGGTGAGGGGGTACCCCTTGACTACCAAGAAATATATCAATTTACCTAGGGACTGGACTTGAGGAAGTCCAACTGGTCTGTCAGGGAAGATACAAGTAATAATTTTCTCATGGATAGGATGACAGATAGGTCCCACTGGACAATCAGGGAATAGTGCTGTCACCATGGGTGGCTGCAGAAGATTGGGGCTCCCATAGTGTCACTGTAGGGGGTGATTATAAAAGATTGGGTCCCCACTCTTTGGGGGCCCCAATGCAGTTCTATCAGTGAGGGCAGTAGTAGAAGAGCATGTCTACTGCTCCTTGGGGGCCCCCATACTGCCACTATAGGTTGCTATAGGAGATCAAGGTTCCCTCTCCTCTGAAGCCCCCCATGCCAGTAATTGTTTGCTGGGAGGGAAACGCAGAGCGCCACCAAGTGACTATATGATTGCTGGCCACACCTGGTAATTGCTGGGGAGAGAGAGGAGTGGAAAATATAATGCCGCAGAGCAGCTGAGAGTGAGAGAGAAAGGGAAACATGTACAGGAGCTGCAGTACCAGCAGGGCCAGTTTTCTTAGGATTCAGTGAGTGGATGAGAGGGAGAGACATGGGAGTGAGGAATAGGAAAGGGAGGAACAAGAGAGCAACAGACTAAAGATAATGATGAGACAGGGAAACATCATCAGCAAAGGACATCAGCAAATAGAAAGTGTCAGCAAAATAGCAAATCCTGCACTGAGAGAGGTGCAGAGGACCCCTTTGACAAATGTGCGTGCATGCAAAAGTAAATGTGCATTATTGAGTAAGTCCAACACCATTGGCTGTTGGCTCTTTCCCAGGTGCATTACTGACTCACAGCCTGACATGCCTCCAGAACCCCTTTTTCAGCCATTAACACAATGCCAATATGTTTGATTGCATTCCGTAAAAAAAAAAAAAAAAAGGAATAAAAAGTTAAAGAAAAAGAAGACAATGTAAACATTGTCCAAATTCACAGACTTTACCTGAGGTCTGACTGACATCTGTGTGGATACATTCACAAACATGAGCCTTGAGAGTGAAGCTCGAGAGGTCCATGAAGTCATCTCCAGCTGAAGATGTAAACAGGAGCAGAGTTGGGCATGGTTCCCCATGATTTATTTTTGATAGTACAGTATATGGTTTTACTGTTCTAAAAGTGAAAGTTTTCCATTTATCTACAGTAGAAAGTGAGTCCCATCATCTACACTCCCCATCAACCTCCTTTCAGCTCTTACAGTCAGTAACTCTTATATAGATATATACATACATTTTTTTTTAATCCTGTGTTTCTCACCTTCCAGGTCTGCCTGACAGCACCTCCCCCCGGTCCTGTCACCGACCTTCTCATGGACTTACCAGTTATCTACTACTTATGCTGAACCCTGTGGTTGGGTGGGTGGCCATCCATACCAGCCATGTATGAACCAGCAGCTGGGAGCAGCCCAGCCTCTATTTTCCTCCAGATTATCTTCCCTGGACTGGAGCGTCAGGACATGTATATTAGCACGTCACGTTCCAACCCTCCCCATCACTATCATGGTCTGCTACTCGGCCTCCCCCAGGTGGCAGTTCCTGTAGGGGGAATTAGTGTCCCCCCCTATCCATGGAAGAAGAGCTGCCATCGGGCACGTGATCCTCTCTTACTCTGCCGTTCCCAAACCTGGAACACCGGCATGGAGGGTGGAAGTGCAACTGCTCCTCCACTGAGCCAGTTCTGTCAGTAACTGTATTAAAGATAAATTATTATGTTGACAAGGGTGAGGGATTAACAGGAGATAACCATACACAGTAACTTTTTGTGACCTTTGAACTTTGCACAACAACTTTTGTCCATGCACAGCAAGGATCTTGAGTGTAAGGAACTCCATACACAACTCTTAACCGTATGCTGTACTCCAACTTCATGCTCATATGCATAGCTAAACGTGAACCTTTTTTGATTATTATTCATTGTAGTACTCTGTCTCTGCAGCTATGGAGAGCACGTGCAACACTTCAAGGTTCTCCGTGACAGGGATGGAAAATATTTTCTTTGGGAAGAAAAGTTTAACTCCTTGAATGAATTAGTGCATTTTTACCGAACCACCACCATAGCAAAAAAGCAGCAAATCTTCTTAAGAGATGACAACCAAGAACATGAGGTAAGGAGCATTGTCTCATGCAATCCTATAATTACGTTAGAAAGGCTGTTGGCAAATTTGGCACTTCTTAAATGTTTTGGCTGCCTGTTGTAATACACCGCACTTATTTTTGTACATCAGTTGTGTAACTGTAAAGTTGATGCCAGCTCCTCATGATCTACAGTGGTGCCAAAAGAAGTAGTGCTTGAAGATGAACATTTTAACATTCTCAAATCTTAATAATAAGGATTGTTGATGAGGTCCAACTACCTTGTTTTCCACAGAGCATCCTATGTGTTTGTCTCTGGTGTCATTAGGGGGTATTTAATGCTCCCTACAGTCAAATATAGTAATGGAAAGGAATGACAGTATATCCTGCAAACATACAGATGGATTAGAGGGTTATGCCCCTCCAGTTGTCCTGCTTGAAGGGGCATCATGAGTCTTACACAAAGTTGCCAGATTTTCAAAAGTAAAAAAATTATGCACATGCAGAAAAATATTACGGAAGGGATGGTTTCCTTGTGCAACCAGAGTTTGTTCCACATGCACTCAATTTTTAAAAAGGTTGCCTTTTGCAACCTTTTCCACAATTTAAACAGCCTGTGCATATTTTGTTTTTGTGCAGCTGCAGAAGGTGCTATGCCTGGTACTACCAGGCATAAAATTTGTTTCCACAATTGAGGGGAAATGGAAAATTCAGCCTATGCACATCAAAAGTAGAAAATAACATTTTTGCAAGCACAAGGATTTTTCCCTGCACCAGGAAGTGACTCGCAGGGACTTTGTTTCTGAGCCACGTCAGGTCCTTTGAAAACCAGGCCCTTGGACAGTGCAAGTACCATGGAGGAAGCAGAACAAATTGTCCTGCAACCCTTTTTAAAGCTATTTTGTTGAAAACTGTTGTTAAGAAAAAGTGGCAGTGTGCCAAAAGACCCCTATGTAATTCAGATAACCAGTGAAAAATAGCATCCTTTCCCAAACAGTGCTGTTTTTTTTTGTTTACAAGGCATTTTCCCTTCCTCACAGATTTAGAGCAGACCATCAGACTGATCCAGATCTTTTCTCCATTTTATGGATGGCTAAAATATTACATTGGAATGCATTCAGAGGACTGTCACATGGTTCACATTGCTCTATGAATCATTTTATTGGTCCTCTTTTGATCAACAGTTGGACCATCGTACTTGAGCTGTAGCTCTTAGAATAGGGGGATTACACACAGCAGGCATGGGGGATCACGTGGCTCAGTTGGGAGCACATCTGCCTCTGGACCAGAAGGTCGTGGGTTCTCGTCCCACACCGGGATTGGACCTTCACCTAAAAATCGCTGGCATCCGAGTGCAGTATTGGGGGGTGCTGTATTGCTGGGGTGTGCCGTCCTTCGGATGAGATGTTAAACTGAGGTCCCTTCTGCCCATCCTGGTGTTGTCCTGGTGGGTGTCCAGGTGGAAGTAAAAGAACCCAGGGCACTCTTCGCAAAAGAGCAGGGAGCATTCCCGGTGTCCTGGCCAACATTGCCCTTCCCATAAACTGGTTCATGCAATTATCCAGGCTGTGTGTGGGTGATGATGTGTGATATGGCCGCCATCACACATTCAGTCACTTCAGTACCAGTCTAGCATTGCTTGTAAAGCACTTTGGGATACTGTGTATGAAAAGCGTTATATAAATGCTGATTCTTCTCCTCCTTCTCCTTCTCCTTCTTCTTCTTCACTTATTTACTAGGTTAGTGGCAAAAACTAAATAACTGGAAATCATGAAAATAGTTTGGGGAGCTGTTGTGGGTGCCATGGTGTCCCAAGGTAGTCAAAGAAAATGAGGCTGAAGAAAGAGGATCCCAAGCAAGAGGGCTATGCCTAAAAGAGAAGAGAAGAAATGGGGCTGCAGTGCAGAACCAGTGTCACAATGGGTGCATCAGGCCCAGAGTGAGATGAAAGCCAAAGAGACTATGCCACTATATGGGCCAGGCCAAGAACAAAAGGAACACCAAATAGGCAATCATTTACCGACACAGTCAAAAGTGTTAGGAGATCCAGGATGACTATAGCCCAAAGTGGTATTACAGTCACCAGTAAACCAGGGAAAGATGTAGTCTGGAGTGATTCTCAGTCTACACACTTACACTTAGCCACTGTATAGTGCAAAGGTTTAGGGCTTTGAGCTGCAAACCTGGAGACTGTGTGACCCTGAGCAAGTCACTTAACTTCCTTGTGCTCCCAGGTTGCACCTGGAAACAAGCTTCGGCTTAGTGTGCCCTTCCTGGTTAAACAATTTCCCCTTCTCCCCCCTACTTAATTTGTCATTTTACTAATCTACTGCATTTGATGATTGCTTCTGGCCAGATCAGTCAACACACATGCCAACTATGAGGCACCATAGCCTAATGGTTAGAGTTTAGAACTGTGGACCTGGAGACCAGAGTTCAAACCACATCTGACCAGTGTTGGCTTGACATACTAGCCATTGAGCCATTTGGCTTTTGTTTTAAATAGTAAGACTACAAAAGGTTTTTGGATTAGCCACTGTTGGCTTCACTTAAGTATGCCAAAAGAGCAGGCGTCCATTTGGGACAAAAAGGCAAATATTCTTAAATGGCCAAAAAGCACAAGGTGGTGGCTAAAAGAACAAGCATTTGTCAATGCCGGATGTTTGCTTGCTGGCATTAGCAGTGGAAGTGCAGGAGTTAGACAGATGCAGTATAGAAATGGTAATGAAGTATTGAACTGATGCCAACTCCACCCTCTGTGAATGGGTGGGTGGCCATCCATATCAGTCATGCATGAACCAGCAGCAAGGAGCAGCCCAACATCTATTTTCCTCCAGATTATCTTCCCTGGACTGGAGCATCAGGACATGTATACCGGCACGTTACATTCCAGCCCTCCTCGTCACTATCATGGACTGCTACTCAGCCTCCCCCAGGTAGCAATCCCTGTAGGGGGAATTAGTGTCCCCCCTTTCCAAGGAAGGAGAGCCCAACCACAGGGTTCAGCCATCTCTGCAGGGACAGGCATTGGGGTGTGCCTTTGGGTTGTCACTCACGACGGTCACAACATTTTACCTCACCCTACCCTTCAGACACTGACAAGTGTAGAGGTGTGCCTTGGGGTATTTGGGCTTTACATTCATCTCATTTCATAAGGAAATATGCTGAAATAGGCACAGTATCGGAGAATGGGGTGAACTCTGTAAGCAAAGGGTCCAAGGCACACCTCAATGCCTGTCACTGGCTGCAGGGTGGGGGTGGAGGTGGAATGGCATGAGCATTACTGTCGACAGTCCCAAGTCACACCCCTGACACCTGTTAGTCCCTACAGGGTAGGGCATTATGGTTGAAAACCCTAACGCCCTGGGCATTTCTTGGTATTTTTACTCCAAGTTTTCCACATGGGCTTTTTGTGATCCCACCGCATGAACAGTGACAGTAACAGTTTGTTAGATGAAAGGTGATTTTGCACAGCAATTGCATCATTTGGTGCCACAGGTGCAAAAACACATTTTGAGCAGGATGTGAAAAGTGACAGGTGTACTGTTCATGAGGAGATATGAAAAATGGCATTGTTGAAAACCTGGAGTGAAAATATAAAAAAAACTGGTAAAGTCACGAGCGTGTGTAGAAACTGCGTAATGTACACCCGTAATGTAATTAGTTTGGGAATTTATTACAGCAGATTTTCAACATAGACATTTTGGGATCTCCACTCATGAACAGTGTCACTGTGATTTTCTTAATCTGTCCCTAACACTAATTTCCCACAGCGACTGTGCTATTCTGCGCCGAAAGTGCGAAAACACATTTTGGTCAGGGTGTGAAAAATGACAGCTGTACTGTTCATAAGGAGGTGTGGAAAAATTTCAATGTTGAAAATCTGGGCTGGAAATATTACAAATTCATGAATTTATGAGGGTGCATGGAAATTAAGCAATGCATGCTCGTAACACAGTCATTTTATGGACTTTTGTCACCAAATTTTCAACATAGACATTTTAACACCTCTGATCATGAATAGTGTCACTGTGATTTTCTTAATGTGTCCCGAACATTGATTTTGCACACTAACCACGCCAATGTGTGCTACATGTACGAAAACACATTTTAGGCGAGATGTGAAAAATGACAGCTATACTGTTCATAAGGAGGTGTGGTAAAATCACAATGTTGAAAATCTGGAGTGAAAATATTAAAAATTATCAAAGTTACAAGCATGCGTAGGAACTGTGCAACGCATGCTTGTAAAACAGTCATGTTTGGGAATTTGTTCAACAAATTTTCAATATAGGGTTTTTGGGGGCCTACCTCATGAACTGTGACACCGTCATTTCATTAATCGGTCTCAAAAGGTGGTTCCACGCAGTGACCACGAAATCACCTTTCGGGACTGAATAACAAAATGACAATGACTGAGTTCATGAGGTGGGGTCCCAAGAACCCCATGTTAAAAATTTGGTGAAAAAATTCCCAAAAATGACCAAAATATGCACCAAAGTTAAAAAAAACAAAACATTTATGCTATTATACAGCTTATCGGCTCTTCTTCAGTTTGCAGTTGGCTTTGAAGAGTGCAGACGTGTTCCTGGCCCACTGAAGATTTCATGCCGGCGGCCCAGAGGTAAGTGTGGGGTGAGGCGGGGTGTGGGAGTGGAACGCAGAGGTGGGTGTGGGTGGGGAGGGGCAGAGAGTCAACAAGGGACAGTTTTTTCATAGGTGTTTTTTTTAGAAAGACGACATTGAACATTTGTCACGCTTAGGGTGGGCTCCAGTGTGGCAACTGGAAGTTTGTTTGAGGTGCAGTGGAGCTGATGTGGGATTGGGCACCCCGTCAGCCATATGGACTTTTGCCATGCTTGGATGGGCTCCCAGTGTGGCACCTGGTAGTCTCTTTTTGGGGGGGGGTTATAGTGGAACCGCGGGATTGGGCACCCCCGTCAGCCATATGGACTTTTGCCACACTGGGGTGGTCTCCCAGCGTGGCACCTGCAAGTCTGTTTGGGGGGACAGTGGAGCCGATGGGGGATTGGGCACCCCGTCGGCCATACAGTGTGCAGGGTGGGGGGAGCACATGAGCATGCTGAGGTGGTCTCCCAGTGTGCTACTTGGGTGTTTGTTGGTTGGGGGGGTCCAAGAAACAAACAGAGCTGTCTATGACAGCTGCTCAGATGCAGTGCTGATGTGTAGGCATTTTGCATACTGCTGACGGTAGTATGTAAATTGCCTGCCCACAGCAGTATGCAAATTGCCTATATGTTACCACTACTCATTGTAGCAGTCTTTTGCATTGAACTGTATGCCACTGCATCTGAACTGCTGTCATAGACAGCTCGGATATTTATTGGTAGGGTGAGGCCACGCCTGCAAGAAAGAGCGGAGCACTGGAAGCGGGGTGGTACACCTACGAAAATTCGCATGGTGGCACTATGCTTCTTGCACATGCATTCAACCAAACATAAAAATATGGGGTTTAGCCAAATGGCTCATTATTTTTGGTGTCTAGAGCAACATTGGTACCTAACCCACATGTGTGATCATGAGCTGGTCTACTAATCTGCTAAAAGAAGCTAGCAGCAGTTTCCCTGACTTATACTATTCAGATTTTACTGTTCTGGCCTAGACAAACTACCTCTGGGTGTGATTTGAAATAGTAAAGCTTTTATAAAAAAATATATCATTTTTTCTCACAGAATATGTATTCTGAGGTAATGCCATGAACTTTAACATTTGGAAACCAGTGCTTAAAGGCACCTGCTGATGTTCAGAGTATTATTTACACAATAAGGCATGAGAGGGTATTTCATTATTGTAAGTTAACTGTACACTTCACCCCATGCCTTAAAAGGAAACATCCACATTTGATCGGGCCCCACCTCTGTGTGAAGCAGGGCCTGATTAGCAGTTTCAAAAATAGAAGTAATGTGGGAACGTACTGTGCAATATTTTATTTTAAATCATATCTGGTTGATCCTGTGCCTTCCCCGCTCACAATTTATGACTAAGAACCCTCTCCGGCATGCCCAAAATCACCCACGGCTGTCCCCAATATAAGCGTGTCCTGTGAGAGCAACCAGGGCTCATCCATTGGATTCCTATAGTGCGGCACTTTAGAGGCTCGGTTTGGACACTCGTGTATCAGATATATTGATACCAGGCACAGACGAAGCAAAATGATGCTTCCGTACTGGTTCAGCATAGTAGGATACAGGCTCCAAACTGAGCTATTTGAAGGTACAGCAACATAGTAATCTGTATTGTTGCACTTTCAATAGGCTCCAGTTTGAGTTTATGTGTGTCCCTGCCATACCGAGACCATGTACAGACTATCCGGCACCCTGGCAGTCTGTACCTGGTATCAGTATATCACGGACACACTTAGTATCCAAACCAGAGCTCTTTAAAAGTGCCGCACTGTAGGAATCCAATGGATGAGCCCCGGCTGCTCCCCGCAGGACACATAATACTGGGGACAGCTGTGGGTGATTGTGGCATGCTGGGGAGGGCTCTTAGTTGTAAAATGCTGGCAGGGAGGGCAACGGATAAACCAGATATTATTTAAAATAAAATATTGCACAGTAGGTTCCCACATTACTTCTATTTTTGAAACTGCTAATCGGGTCCTGCTTCACACGGAGGTGGGGCCCGATCAGATGTGGACGTTTCCCTTTAAGCAGCCAAGAAGTGTCATTATCACACAATTATGTACACTCTGTAGTCTCTTATTGAAATTATTTAATGGTTTCACAGGTTTTTTGAATTTCAGGACTGAGTAATGAAGTTCATAAAGCTAAGCATTTCAGACCTGTGCTGCTGTAATGAAACCAGCAGACATGTGATCACATTTGATGAATCATGTCTTGATTCCTAACTTATTGTATAATCATTGAATTGCACTAAGTTATGTGCCTCATGGTGAACATATAGTGAATATGTTCCACTTTGTTGGCCATTTTTTTAAAAGAAAATCAAGCCCTTTGCTTGCTGTTGATGTTGCATTCATATATACCTATTGCACTCCCATGCTGACTGTGCACGTTTGCTATACTTTAAGGGCACAATGCATAATGCATGTGTGTATATTATGAGTGCATAAAAGAGGGATAAAGTTCACTGATCTATCCACTGCTAGTAAAGGAAAAAGGAGATAGGACACAGGCTGAAACATAGAGAATAATGCATGGGGAGTGGTATGTAATGATTGTTTTACACACCCGAGGTATGTGATGCCTCATAAACCACAAGAGCAAATGCTGTGTGTGATTGCAAAAATGGTAGAGCATGAACCTGAACCCTGAGCTATTCATAAATTCCTGAACTGATAACCAAAGGCAAGCAAACTGTCCCCAAGCATTGTACGCTACCTTTGTAGTAGGTACAAGCCCTGCCCACACTCACAGTTGCAGTAAATGATGGATTTTCCACTCACAATGCAGGACTTTGGGACACAGCTACGGTATTAGCAGTCTTGCCCAGTGGGTCATGCGATCTCTCTGGACTTCCACTTCCACTCACTCCCTGGTGTTTACAACAGTGATGTACTCTACAGGTTCACCTGCCCCCCCCCCAACTGATTAGGCCCCTACATGTCTACAGTGACCCACACATCTAGGCCTCTGAACCCTCAGGGCAATACCAGCCAGCCAGCTGTAGTGCCCACCAGCTGACCATGCAACAGTCTTGGACTGTAGCTTCTTCTCACTTCCTTTCTCGCTCCACACTGATAATGCTCAGCGTGGACTGATGTGCTTGCTAGCAGAATAATGCCTCCCTTTTCTCCTCCCTGAGAAACTGTTTTTTACTTGCAGTTTGTACTCTTTAGACACACAGTCTGTCACAGCTTAGCTCAAGTTTTCCATGTAGCAGTCCAATTTGGACAAGATTTCCACTATATCTGACTGAGGATCAGCTCAGCCCCAGTTCTGCTCTGAGCAAATCACAAGTACCACTGGTCCATAGGGTTGTCAATCAGACAGAGAAGTCATGGAGGTCTAATACACACTATAGTCAACTGACTGGTGAAAGGGTACCTGAATTAATTAGATCCTTCTGTAGCCCATGAGCCTCTGTGGTTCACTTACCAGGCTGTGCAACCTGACTGGTTGCTGGTATGACCCTTGACCCCTAGTGCCATAAAAAAAGGGTCAGGGTGCATAAAAATGGATCCACCCATGCTGTCTCAAGGGGCACTGGCCCCAAATATCTATTGTAAACAGGGCTTCTGCCAACAACAGTAAACTGGCTATACCAGCTTAGTCAGCGCTGTCATTCTTTGGAGTTTTTCTGGCTCGGGCTGTCTATTTGTGATACCCTGGTTTGTGCAGGCATGATTACCTGCTCCTCCATCGATGCAGTGTGGCTGCCTTTGATGGGCAGCAGGTGCCATGGTTTGTGCTGGCACAAGAAATGCAAAATAATTAAGCTTCCCACTGCTCCAGGCAGCTCCCTCTGGTCACCCACCATAACACAGAAGTGCTTGGGGGCTGGAAAGAGCACGATCAGGTGGCAGTAGCCTGAATGGGATCTCCTCAGCCAAGATAAACCCCACATTTTGGGCAGGCAGGGAGTTACATGTGATTGAGCTGGAAAGGGTCTAATGCAGAGTTAAAAGGATAGTTGCTGGGATGAATGGGTGGCATACCAGGGGAAGTTGGATCAACTGGGATTTTACTCTGTGGAATATAGATGATTGACAGATGGCATGATTACCTTAGAAGGGCTGACTTTGCCAAAATGGGTGAGTGCCTAAGGAATGCACTAGCAAATGGGCAGGAATGAGGGGTGGAAGAACAATGGGGAATAATAAAAACTGCCATCACAGAGGTAACAAGCCTTTGTGTGAAGTAAATAAACAAAACAAAACGATGTAAGAAACCACTGTGGTTCTCAAAGGAAGTGGCAGTGAAGGTTCAAGAGAAAAAGAAAGCATTCGGGAAGTAAAAGGAATCACAGAAGAAGCAGGACAGAGAATTGTATCAGTTAAAGCAAAAGGAAGCTGGGAAGGCAGTCAGAAGAGCAAAGGCCCAAACCGAGGAAAAGATAGCCAACTCAGTTAAGAAGGGGATAAAACCTTTATAGGTACATCAGGAGCCAAGGAAGACCAAGGGAGGATAGTGAGGCTTAATAAAGGGAGGGGTGGGCAGAGGGTGACTGTGAAAAGGCAGAGATACTAAACAAATATTTTTGCTCAGTATTTACAAATGAAGAGGGAGGTACCAAAACAAACAATAGAAACACTCTGGATACAGAAGTTGATACCAGCCCATTTACAGAAGAAAGGGTTCCAAAGAACTCTTAAAACTGAAGGTGGACAAAGCAATGGGGCCTGATGGGATTCATCTCAGAATTTAAAAGAACTAAGGGTAGAACTAGTGACATCACTGACTACCCTCTTTAACAAATCATGGAGGATGGGGTGGTACCCGAGGACTGGAGGAGGGCAGATGTGATTCCCCTTCACAAAAGTGGGAGCAAGGCATAAGCAGAAAACTACAGACCTGTTAGTTTAACCTCAGTGATAGGGAAAATAATGGAATCACTTCTGAAGGAAAGAATTGTCGAGTATCTAGAGGCCAGAGGGCACAGGACAGCATGGATTCACAGCGGGAAGGTCAAGCCAGACGAATCTGATAGATTTCTTTGACTGGGTGACCAAAGTAGTAGATCAGGGAGGGGCTGTGGACATGGTCTACCTAGACTTTAGCAAGGCATTTGACACAGTCCCACACAAAATATTAATATACAAGTTAGCCAGCCTGGGAGTGGGTCCCAACATGACAGCCTGGGTAAAGAATTGGCTGGAGAATAGGACACAGAGAGTAATAGTAAATGGAGTCCACTCTGAAGAAAGGAGGGTTACTAGTGGGGTACCACAGGGTTCAGTATTAGGACCGGTCCTCTTCAATATCTTTATAAGCGACATTGCAGAGGGACTGGAAGGAAAAGTATGTCTCTTTGCAGATGATGCAAAGATCTGCAACAGAGTTGATGCACAAGGTGGGGTGGAAAGAATGAGAAGGGACTTGGCAAGATTAGAGGAATGGTCAAATGTATGGCAGCTTAGATTCAATGCTAAGAAGTGCAAGGTAATGCACCTGGGAAACAAAAACCCAGGAGAAGAGTACACAATGGGGGGTGAGATACTAACAACAACAAAAATGGAAAGGGACCTGGGGGTATTCAGATCAGATGACCTAAAGGTGGGCAAGCAATGTGACAGGGCAGCAAGGAGGGCTGGGGGATACTGGGATGCATAAGGAGAGGCATCACCAGTAGAAAACAGGAAGTTATTATCCCTCTGTACAGACAGCTGGTGAGATCCCATCTGGAGTACTGAGTGCAGTTCTGGGACCCAGTCTCCGCAAAGACATAGACAGGATGGAAGCAGTCCAGAAGAGGGCAACTAAAATGGTGCAGGGTCTGCACCGGAAGACATATGAAGAGAGACTTAAGGAGCTTAATATGTATAGCCTCGAGGAAAGGAGGGAGAGGGGGGACATGATAGAAACTTTCAAGTACCTCAAGGGAACAAACAAAGTCCAAGAGGGTAGCATCTTTCAAAAAAAGAGGTGTGCAAGAACAAGGGAGCACAATTTGAAGATGGGGGGGGCTCAGAGGTAATTTAAGGAAGTATTTTTTCACAGAGAGGGTTGTGGATGCATGGAACGGCCTTCCGGAGGAGGTTGTGGTGTCAAAAACAGTGCTGGAATTCAAGCATGCATGGGACAGTCATAAGGCAATTCTAGGGGGTGGGGGTAGGAAGAAGTAGGCTGCTGGTTAACTAGGATCTGCAGCTTATCCATTAGGTAGGGAAATGGGCAGACTGGGTGGGCCAAGCGGTCCTTATCTGCCGTCAAATTCTATGTTTCTATTACTGTTAATACGATCATGCACAAACAAGGGAGATTGATTGTGAAGTATTTTGGACATGTCGTTACTAATGGGGTGGGGAGGATATGGAATGCCCTGTCAGTAAAGATGGTGGAGGTTAGCACCTTGGGGAGATTTAACAATAGACTGGATGCATTCCTACCCTCAAGCGATAGAGATGCTTACAATCTTTTAGAAGTGGGAGGACAGACATGATAGGCATTGCCCCCTACTGTTCTTAACAAAAGGTAATGTAATGTATAGGTAAAAAGAATTAACTACTAGTCCCGTGACAATTTTTTCCCGTTTTGTTTATTTACAATACAGAGGGCGTACAGCAACAGCTGAGTATTGTCTGAGGTTTAAAGAAATACTCATTTCTCACCTGAAGTCAGGCTAGTACCTGCGCTTGGTTTTGCATATTCTGTGGTTGACCGTTGACACTGTCAGAATAATCCCATAGGTGTGACGTTAAACACTTCATTGTGAAACTGCTGTCAGACTAGTTTTCTTACAAGGACGGGCAGACATTGTGCACATTTTCTTGATGCTCTGTGTTATGTACGAGATGGCTGACGTGATTGTTATTCTTCAGCTATTAAGCTTGTTAACATTCAGAGCAGCAGGAAAAGGTGCTGAGCACTTAGTAAAGTATACAAGTCATCATGGCAAAAAAGTCTTCAACAACATTAACATTCTTTTTTTTCTAATTATGCATGCTCAGCTTTATGCACAAAGCCACCAGCTGTATATGGAATGAGGAGGTAACACTATTGTAGTGCTGCAGGAAATAAACCCTCTCTATGAATTTACACCCCGCTGCGTGACCCTGAGCAAGTCAGTTTCCCTTTTCACAACCATGCTAAAATCCCCAAACCCTGCTATAACCAAACACTCACTGTGTGACCATGGGCAAGTCACTTACTGTAACCTCTCAGTGCTTCAGTCTACCCGGCTATGGAAATGGATAGAACCAGGAATCCACTAAAAATCAGATGTTGCATCTCAGCTTTGTTATCCTGGGTAAAGAAAATGTAAAAAAAATATTTCTGCTTGATTTCTGCACTGTACATCTATGGGTGTGCATGTTTGTACAGGTGTGGTGAGTTATGCTTTGTGTAGTGAAAGTTCTGATAACCTGCCTAGCAAGGTGTGGCAGGGGCCCTCAGGATGACTTTTACGTTTGGTTACAAATACAGTTCAGCATAACTAGGATTGTACGTGTGCATATCAGTGGCTCTAGCCTTTGCAGACATGATCACCTACTCTCGCCATGCACAGCGTACACGGCTCTGCCATGCAGTTCCCCAGGATGCTCGCTGACATCACTGTGTGACATGCTTGTGCATGCTGCACACAGACCACTCAGTCACCAGCCACTCCTTCTGAGGCTGGGTGTTTTTTGTAAATTCTGTATTATTACCTTACCCTATATATTATTTATA
Organism: Neoceratodus forsteri; assembly: GCA_016271365.2. Classification (NCBI taxonomy): domain Eukaryota; kingdom Metazoa; phylum Chordata; order Ceratodontiformes; family Ceratodontidae; genus Neoceratodus; species Neoceratodus forsteri. The sequence goes on from JADMNL010000025.1 coordinate 199,457,226, forward strand.
TATTATGTTTTGCATGTATGACACATTATATTGTTATTTCTTTAATATACTATATTATTGCCTATTTTATTGTTTCCCTTTCCTTCTTTTCTGTAACCCTTCCTTCCCAGATTGTACATGTAAACAAGCCCTCACTAAGTGTGCATTTCCTGTTCACCAATTTTCTAATAAATAAATATAGAATAATATATGGGTGGGTGGGTGAAGTCAGAATTTTACACACTCCCAAGGTGTGGGATGCTGCATAAACCTGAGGAGTTTATAAAAGCATCCCATACTGAGGGTATATGTAAAATTCTGGTTTTACACACACTCACCCGTGTATTATTTTATTTAATTATTGGTCCTCATTTTTTTTTAGTTTTACACACACACACATGCTCTGCCTGTGAGACACAGACACAGACACACACACGCACTCTGTCTGTGAGACACACACACACCCCTTTTGTCTCTTGCTCACTTGTCAGTTGTTTGCGGTTCATGAGAGATACAGTGGCGGCGCGGAGCTCCATTTGACAGGTAGGTATGGTAGGATCAACCAGATATGTTTTTATCCATTTGAAGGCAGGATCAACCAGATAAATATTGAAAAATATGTGGAAAAAATGTCCTGGTATGAAATGGGACAAAAAGGAGAAGTTCGGGACTGGGGTTTAGGAGTTTGGTTACCAAGCAACGAAGCCACCTTGTTTTTGAGAGATGATCGGCCCACCCAGATGGAGTTGCAGCCAATGAGCTGTGTAGCTGTTCTTTGAGTGGCAGAGGGTGATTACAACCTCCTGTGTCGTAACTGAAAATATTGCATGGGAGGTTGTAACTCAGAATAAAACCACGGTTATCCATGGATAAAAAATGAGGAGCATTAATTAAATCTCAGTCATGTGATTTTAGAGCTGTAACATGTTACATACAGTACCACTACAGTCAGCACCCATTTATCTTCCTGTCTCAGATGTGTCACACTCACTTCTCTGTCACAGATGAGAGTGTCTTTTATTTTACGTGTTTAATAAATCCATGTTCAAATAACCATTATACTCAAATATTCATCTAATGCCATGGGAACAGATGTGGTCAGATACCTGAGTTCTTATTGTAGTATCTGGATTGTAACAGATTCATTCAGCTTGGTGAATAGATCCCAATAGGAGAAAAGTTGATCTTGTGCTATTTATGCTGCGTACAATGTGAAATATTTATGTATTCATTAGGAATTTCTGCCAGTGGGTGGGAATACCATATGAGATATGGTTTGTTTTTGATGGGGTACCAGGGCAGCAGTATATTGACATAATACACAAAGTAACCAAATTATCATTTAGGCAATGGGCCAGCCCACCAGCACAGTGGTATCGCTACCACTTGCAATGCTGATGACCTGGGGTCGGGAATGAACCCAGAGCATCAGAGGGCCAGCCAGGGTGCGGTAGGATAAGCAGCCATGGGTCTGCTCTTCTCCTCCTAGAGGAGGGTGGGCTGTGGCACCTGGCGAAAGTGGACTTGCAGTGGAGGCTGGGAGTATAGCACCAACACAGACCACATCAAGAAGGCATAGGGGCGATGGCTGTGCACCATACATGGGAACATGCATGGCGCATGCTGCCATCATTGCACGGCCACACCCCTAGAGATTGTAAAGAAGGAAAAATCCTCCTGTGAGGCAGCATGACACCCAGAATATCCTCAGCCACTGCTAAGCTGAAATGACACCAGCATAAGATACAGCTGGGACCCATGGAGATGTTGGTCTCTCCCTCAGGGAACCCCTCCTTGAGAGGTAAGTCAGAGTCCTCCCAGAACAGACTGCATGGGAAGTGACAAGGTGGAGGAGGAGGTAGGCAGAGGTCTCAAAGGACAGTTATGAGGTACACCCCAGCCTGACTGCAGCACCAGAATGAGAACTGATGAAAAAAAATAAAATAAATAAATTTAGACAATGAGCAATGGGCACTTAAAGGGTATAACTGTCCATTAGATGAAAGGCAAACTGAAAACTTGAGGTTGGATTCACAAAGATGGGCTCAAGCTGCATCAAACAGCAGCTTGTGCTTATCTCCAGTGCTCCAGTGATCCTGTACCCAATTCACTATCGGGAGGGGGCTTGGCACCACTGTTACAGATACAGCTGTATCCACTCCCCTGCACCAAACAGAAGGCACATGGGACAGGAATAACGGAGACTTGCAGCAGCCCCTGGCCCTGAGGTTATGAATCCTGGCAGCTGACAGTGCCCAAGGTATGTGCGGCCCCCACCCCACCTGACAGACATCAGTAACTGGTTAGCAGCATGCCAGTGAGAATGAATAGTGTGGGAGGGCAGCTACAGGCCATAGCTGGGGTGGGCATTTCTCTGTCAGGCTCTGTCCTGTGCTGGGGCTATGGGTACACTACTGGGTGTGTGCTACAAGTGCCTTGTTGTTTGGGTGTCCCAGTACAGGCATCTGTACCCCAACAGCCAGAGGGTGTAGGGAACAGACAGGGAGGTGCCACTGCTGTGTGGCACCACATGTCTTGGGCTGCCTGCATACAGGGCATGGCACTGGGGCCAAAGATGACTGTGCCTGCATGCAGCACCATCCATTACCCCAGGTGCAAGGCTGCCATGAGTGTTTGGTGTGATGCATGGGTCATTAAACTAACCTTTCGCTGGTCTATGCATTGGTGCCAGCATTACTGGCTGCAGGGCTTCTGAATCTCACCTTAGGGGATGTTGCAGCTGGGTGCTGGCACAAGCCCAGTACACCCACCCATTGGCCGCAAGGCTAGTGCAGGACCTATTTGGTACACTGGATCCCGCTGTTGCCACAGCTGCCGTTCCTGGATTGGGAACGCTGCAATTTCTGACACAAGGTGCCCCTTGCATCAAATCCAATTGATACAGGCACCTTGCATCACCTTTCCAGCTTTGTGAATTGGGCTCTTGATATATTAGACGCTGGTAGTAGTTGCATACTGTGAGTCAAACCACAAAGCAGGTATGTGGTTCCTCATAGTAGTAGATGGCAATGTTTCTGATGGTGAAGGAGGTCACTGTTTTAGGTGAATTGGTAGTTCATTCCAGGCATGCTGCATTCTAAATGCAAGTGAGTGACTGCCAATATCTGTGCTGGTCCTGGACACTAGGAAACAGATGACTTTAGAGAGGCAGAGAGCATACAGTGGCGTGAAAAAGTATTTGCCCCCTTCCTGATTTTCTCTATTATTGCATATTTGTCACACTGGATGTTTTCAGGTCTTTAGACAAAATATAATACTAGATAAAGGGAACCTGAGTGGACAAATAACACTTTTTTTTTTTACTTATTTCATTTATTTAATGAAAAAGTTAACCAACACCAACTAGCACTGTGTGAAAAGTAATTGCCCCTAGTTAAATCAACCCAATTAAAGGGATAATTAGAGTCAGCTGATTGAACACAGCCAGGCTTGATTACAGCCAGCCCTGCTCAATATAAACCTCACTTATTTTGGCCCTTACCATCAGAGTCACATTGCCAGCACACAAAGATTCAACAAGCACATTATGCCATGATCAAAGGAAGTTCCTGAAAAGATCAGAAAACATTTTGTTGCCCTCTATCAGGCTGGAAAGGGTTACAAGCTATTTCTAGCTGCCTGGAACCCATCGAACCACAGTGAGAGCCATAATCTCCAAATGGAGAACACTTGGAACAGTAGTGAACCTTCCCAGGAGTGGGCGGCCTGCCAAAATTACTCCAAGGGCACAGTGTAAAATCATCCAAGAAGTCTCAAAGGATCCTAAAACAACATCCAAAGAACTGCAGGCTTCTCTTGCCTCAGCTAAGGTCAGAGTTCATGACTCCACAATCAGAAAGAGACTGGGCAAAAATGGGCTTCATGTGAGAGTAGCAAGGCGGAAACCACTGCTAACCAAGAAGAACATAAATGCTCATATCTCATTTGCCAAGAAGCACCTGGATGATCGACAAGCCTTTTGGGAAAATGTTCTATGGACAGATGAGTCCAAAGTGGAACTTTTTGGACAACATGGATCCCATAATGTCTCGCCAGAAGCAAACACAGCATTCCACAGTAAGAACACCATACCAACAGTCAAACATGGTGGTGGTAGTGTGATGGTGGATTTGCCGGTTTAAGGACCTGGACGACTTGCCGTAATTAGAGGAACCATGAATTCTGCTCTGTACCAGAAAATTTTATGAGAATGTCCAGTCATCCTTCCGTCAGCTGAAGCTGAAGCGTAGTTGGGTCATGCAGCAAGACAATGATCCAAAACACAAAAGCAAGTCCACATCAGAATGGTGAAAAGAAGTAAAATTAAAGTTTTGGAGTGGCCTAGTCAAAATCCAGAGTAAACCCTAATAGAGATGCTGTGGTAGGACCTGAAACGAGCAGTTCATGCTCGAAACCTACCAAATGTTACTGAATTAATGCAGTTCTGAGAGGAAGAGGGTTAAAATTCCTCCACAGCGATGTGAAAGACTGATATTGAATTATAGGAAGTGTTTGGTTGCAGTCATTGCAGCTAAATGTGGCATAACCAGTTATTAAGTGTAAGGGGGCAATTACTTTTTCACACAGTGCCAATTGGTGTTGGTTAACTTTTTTTCATTAAATAAGTGAAATAAAAAAAAAAAACAAGTGTTATTTGTTCACTCAGGTTCCCTTTATCTAATATTACATTTTGTCTAAAGACCTGAAAACATCCAGTGTGACAAATATGCAACAATAGAGAAAATCAGGAAGGGGGCAAATACTTTTTCACACCACTGTACATTCTTTCTGGTGGTACAATGAGGGTTTTCAAAAAGCCTACAGGTGGTCTGAAAGGGCATCTTTGCAAGAAGATTAGTTAGTGTAGGTTCCATTGTGCTGCTAAGCTCAGTCCCACTAGGGACTGGTACACAGAGTGCGGTGGTGTGTCAGTCATCATTCACCTGCACTGGAGTATGAATTTACAGAGCTTGTTGAAATAAGCAATTATCAATGCCGAATGTTTGCTTGCTGGTATTAGCACTGGAAGTGCAGGAGTTAGACAGATACAGAATAGGAATGGCAGTGAAGTATTGAAGTGATGCCAACCCCACCCCCACCTGCATAGATGGACAGGTATTAGGGTGTGCCTTTGGGTTGTTGCCCATAACGCTCACACCATTTCACCTCACCCTACCCTGCAGACACCGACAAGTATTGAGGTGTGCCTTGAGGTGTTCGGCTTTACAGTCACCCCATTCCATAAGGAAATATGCTGAAATGGGTGTAGTATAGGAGAATGGGGTGAACTTTGGGGCAGAAGATTCCAAGGCACACCTCGATGCCTGTTACTGGCTGAAGGGTGGGAGTGGGGATGGAATGGCATGAACATTACTGTCAACAATCCCAAGTCATACCCCTGATGCCTGTCAGTCCCTACAGGGCAGGGTGTTATGGTCAGAAACCCGAACACCCTGGGAATTTCTTGGTATTTTCAAACCAAGTTTTCAACATGGGTGTTTTGTGATGCCACCGCATTAGCAGTGACACTATCAGTTTGTTAGTCAAAAGGTGATTTTGCACAGCGACTGTGCCATTTGGCACCACAGGTGCAAAACCACATTTTGAACAGGATGTAAAAAATTACAGCTGTACTGTTCATGAGGAGGTGTAAAAAAATGGTAATGTTGAAAATCTGGAGTGAAAATATATAAAAATTGGTGAAGTCATGAGTGTGTGTAGCAACTGCGCAACACACACCTATAATGCAATTATTTGGGGGATTGTTTACACCAGATTTCACCATAGGCATTTTGGGACCTCTGCTCATGAACAGTGGCACTGTGATTTTCTTAATCTGTCCCGAACGTTGATTTCGCACAGCAACCATGCTCATTGTGCACCAGATGTGTGAAACCACATTTTGGGCAGGATGTGAAAAATGACAGCTGTACTGTTCATAAGGATGTGTGCAAGAATGGCAATGTTGAAAATCTGGACTGAAAATATAAAAATCTTCTTGAAGTTATGAGTGTGCGTGGAAACTGCACAATGCACGCTCGTAACATAGTCATTTTGTGGAATTTTGTCACCAAATTTTCAACATAGGCATTTTGGGATCTCTGCTCATGAACAGTGTCACTGTGATTTTCTTAATCTGTCCCGAACATTGATTTCCCACAGTGACCACGCCACTGTGCGACGGATGTACAAAAACACATTTTGGGCAAGATGTGAAAAATGACAGCTGTACTGTTCATAAGGAGGTGTAATAAAATGGCAATGTTAAAAATCTGGAGTGAAAATATTAAAAATTCTCGAAGTTACAAGCGTGCGTGGAAACTGCACATCACATGCTCATAACACATTCATTTTTTGGAATTTTTCCACCAAATTTGCAACATAGGCTTTTTGGGAGCCCACCTCATGAACAGTGACACTGTCATTTCATTAATAGGTCCTGAAAGGTGCTTCTGCTCAGTGATCGCAAAAATCACCTTTTGGGACCAAATAACAACATGTTAGTGACTGAATTCATAAGGTTGGGTCCCAAGAACCCTATGTTGAAAATTTGGTGCCAAAAGTCACAAACATGACAAAGATATTCACTTAAGTTGAAAAAAAACCTTTTATGCCATTATACAGCTTACCGGCATTTCTTCAGTTTATGGTCAGCTTTGAAGAGTGTAGATGTGTTCCTGCTCCACTGAAGATCATCACTGGCCCGGAGGTAAGTTTGGGGTGTGGGGTGGGAGGTGGGGTGCTCAGAGGGTGGGTGCGGTTGGGGCCACCGAGATGATGAGGGACTGTTTTTTCTTTTACAGGTAAATAAAATTAAGAACATGTCGCAGGAAGGTTTTCTTAATTTCAGGGACATTTGGCACACTGGGGTGGGCTCCCAGCATGCCACCTGCATGTTTTTTTTTGGGGGGGGGACTGGAGCCAATGGGGATTGGGCACCCCATTGGCAAAAAAGAAAACTTGACTAACCGGAGGGTGAGCTGAGGAATGAGGGAGCGGGGAGGACAGCAGCAAAGGGAGGAAGCGGGAGGGATTTCATTGGTGGTGACATGCAGGTGGGGTGGAGAACTTGCATGACGTCAATATGCTAAATACACACATGTTACCACAGCTGATTGCAGCGGTGGTTTTCTTTGAACTGAAGACCACTGCAGCTGAACTGCTGTCATAGACAGCTCACGCATTTATTGGTGCGATACGGTCATGCCTGCTAAACAGAGCACTGCATTGGAAAGGAGGATCACACACCTCCAAAAAGTCATATGGTCACAATATGTTTCTTACGCATGCACGCAAGCAAACATAAAAAGTATGTATGTTTCTGTAGCATACCGATTTATTTAGCTAATTTAACCCTCTTTCTTATCCACTTATCCTTAATCTGATACACCCTTAGATTTACAAGGCCTGTGTAAGCTATTTAGACAGAGGGTACTGCAGGATATTCAGGAAGGATTAAGGATGAGTAAAATCAAGACATTATCTGATGTGGTCATAACATACCAGGTGAACTCATAGAAGCCTGCAAGTTGCTAAGAAAAACTTTTAACTGGGAAAAGTACAAGCGGAAAACAATTTCTAGTCTTGCTGATTGTCAAACTTGAATCGTAAGACAGCATTATGGCTTATATAACATTGAGGAAAACAAGATGTCAATATGTAACTTGCAAACCTCTTCAGATCTGCAGTAACTGTTCTGTTGACATGAATTCTGGTTTCTTCAGTCCGTCTATCTGCACTCTGTGAGTACTGCACTAGTCAAGTGTCACGAACACATCATATGAACACTCTGCTAAAGCAGAAATTGCTGGCATATCTTACAGATCTCAGGCTTCAGTTTCAAGCATGATTCTTGTGTACTCTCCTCTCCTTCCTCCTCCCCCTTCTCAACACACACAGTACACACCCTACCCAAGAATCTAAAGATTTATCTTCCAGAATGCATGATGTCTTTAGTAACTCACATTCTTTTTGTGCCAAACTGCCTATTGTACCATCAAGCCAGCCATCTTCTGGCTATTACACAACTGTTTTCATCCATAGCTTAGTTCCCACAGCAGGTTCAGTGAGGTCACATCCCCTGCCCCCGGGGAGGATCTTGAGCTGGAGGCTGTGCAGAGTAGGGTCCAAGAGTATCAAAATGTCATCCTGCTGGTAAAATGCATGTTCTCTCCCTGTACTGATTCTTGGCCCACCCTTCCTCACTGGCACCACACACATAGTCCTACAAGCAGAACCTGAGTGCATGTAGTGATTGCACAAGAGCCTGCCCCCATAGCTCTCTACCTCCTGCCTCACAAATCAGGGACAGGGCTTAAAAAACTCAGGGACATATTTCCAATATCAGGGACACATCTGAAACAATTGTACTACCAACTCCAGAAGCTGTACACAGCATGCTGCTTAATATAAACTGCATTTTCTGAATGAGACCTAGACAATAACACTAATGGCAGGCATTACTTTATGACTGACAGACAGAAATGCCTAACTTGGGAGGTACGAAGGAGATTTTTGAGGCAAAATAAAGTATGCTGCCGAAATTCAGGGACTGTTGATTGGTATGCCTGAACCTCATGACTGAGCTAGCTCCCCAGCCTACAGTGAAGGGCCTCTGCCATGGCAGAGATTAGTGCCCGTCCTTCCTGGGCTGCAATGCTATGACATTGGCAATGCTGCCACCAGTCCTGGTTACCGGAACCCAAGTCCACTCCCAAACCCAGGTCGCCTGCCTGGCAGTGCCAGATGTTGCCAATGGATGGTACAAACAATTAATTTTCTAAACTATGTTGGAAACTCTGATTTTTAAGAGTAGAGATTAAATGGACATAGCCAGTTTATTTGCATGCTTCTACTGATGACTGTATTTACTTTGTGATTTATAATCTATATGTATTCAAACCAATATCTTTGATCCCAAACAACATATTGCCTACAGTGTACATTCTCAAAGAGGAACAGTTAACTCCTGTCGCTGTATTACCAGTTTGCATAATATGCTATATGAGGATATTCATTGCCAAACAAGGTAGTCATCATGCTGATGCTTAAATTATCACTTGTTTGGGTAAGAAAGTGACACTGCTGTAATTAAATAACAAAAGGGCCTGAGGGGATTCTCAGCTATAACACTTGCAAAGGAGACCAGTGTGGAGGCTGCCATATCTAAAAAATCATGGCTTCTATTTTTTGTTATAATTTTTCCCCAGGTTAGGTGGCCCCCATCGGTCCTGCCCCCACACCCAGTCCCCCTCACCCACCTTCTCCAGGACTTACATGCCTCTCCTAAAAATGCCCTGGCTTATCCCCACCTGGTAAGGGCATCAGGAGGGGGGCTGGTCCCCCTGATGGAGACTCGGCCAGTGTGGTTGGAGAGGAGTGCCTCAGTCAGCAGCGGGAAGCCTGCGGTGCGGGGTAGGTGTCCTCCTGCTGCACCTGCCATTCTTTTTGCTGTTTTCTTGGCCCAATTCCCTATGGGATGCTGAGAGTTGTCTCATAGTCTCATGATGTGTGTGCATTGCATGTGGGAGCACATTGGCGTCCCCCCTCTGATTTCACGGTTCCACTAGCACTGCCACCTGTTATCACCAAGGTGGCAGTAGCAGAGTGGAGGCTGGCAACCCTCCCTCCCTCCCCAAGGGGAAGAGTGTCCTCTGGCATGCTCAGCTCACCTCCACCCAGTGGACCCACTGATGATTTGGGCTCATACCCAAACCCGGGCCATCAGCGTCCTGAGCAGTAGCACCACTGCTGCACAGGTGAGCTGGCAAAAATCCTACCTTCTGCTAGCATTACCAATTACCAGTGTTTATAAAATGAGTTTACAAATCCAGCAAACTTCATTGGTCTAAACACATTGCCCAGCTATCGATTAATTACCTTACTGAATAAACAGTTGGCTTACTGGACAAAAATCTAAAGCTAGTAGTGCCCTCGGGAGAAAAATATAAAATTGCTACACAGCAGTTCCTCTACCAATTCAGGCTACTGGCTCACCCTGAAAACAGCTCTAAATTAGCTGAGCTGCAAACAAACTGTGCAAGAAGCAGCCCAGCTGACCCTTTTGGATAACAGCTTCCAATTAACTGAGCTGCATACAACCTGTGCAGTGAGCAGCCTGACCCTCTGTTAATGAGGTTACGTGCAAGTAAGGGGGGATCTGTAGTGAGTTAGACCTGCAGAATAGGAACTGCTTTAACTAGCGGATGTGCAGGTTATCAATTCCATAATTTTTTCTGAAGCTTAGAAGCCTCTCTGTCAATATTTAATAAACATATTTCCCATTGTGTAAGTGCAATAAGCCACAACAATGCATGGGTGTATGCTGCATTAATGCATGCCTCAGCTGCATACGGCACTTGACCTCACAATGCAGCTGGGGCATGCACTAATTCAGCATACATTCATGCCCTGTTGTAGCTTGTTGCTTACTAATCAACTACAGCAGGCAGCCAAATTGAGGTATGGATGACTGAATGATCATTTGTGATCTGTACCTACTTAAATGCTCCTAATTCCCACCTGTTTTACTATCTGTCCTCTACTCCCTGATACTGCTGTCCTTTCTTCCTCTGTCTCTCTCCTCCTTCCTCCTATCTGTTCTGCTTCTCCTCTCACTATTACATCTTCTGTTCCTCCTTCATGCATCTCACACTCTTTCCTCTTCCTCGCCTTCTCCATTCTATCACTCCTTCTCCTTCCCCACTCCTCCTATGCCCACTCCTACCCTATCCCTATCCATTCCAGCTTCCTAGTCTCCCCTTTTTAAATCTTAAAGCTATGAATTGCTCTATCTTGCTTTCTCATACCCACCTCCTCTTCCCCCTTTCCAAGCCCCACCAATGTCATAAATCCTACTTCCTTCTGCTCCTTGTTGCCCATCTGATTTTGATATTGGGTGATGTGAAGCTTGACCCTGAGACCCCCTTCCCCACCACACCTCCTCTTCTCAAAGCACTGTTTTCCACTTAATCTTCAGGAGCCTGCTTTCTAACTTTGATCAGCTAACGCTACAGGCACTGCATTACCATCCTAACCTCTTAGTCCAACTGAGATTGTTGGTCTTGTGCCTTCCAAATGCCCCAGGATGTGCATTAATTCTCTAGAAACACATGCCCTGTTGTGGGTTATTGCTTATATACAGAAGTTCCCCCAATATTTCACAATTACTTTTTTTGAGAAACCACAGTAGATGTCCATTCTGACTTTGAAAAGCAGCAATCCAGTATTTCAAATTAGCATCAAGGTTTCTTCTCTTACAGTGGTACCAGCCAGAATGCAATGCAGCAATGCTGCAGTATATCACAAAATGATGCAGTATGCTGCAGAGAACAGTGTCACTCAATAGCAGTTATGCCCTTTTTCACTGCAGCATTTTGTGATGTGTCATTTGCTGCAAGTTATTGCACTGCACTGTGGCTGTTTCCACTCTATATGTCTTTATGAGCCTCACTTAAGGGGTTTGCAGTCTGATGAGGTGGGGGATTCTTGTACCCTTCCCTTACTACCACCAACTGTTTTCCCCATTTTCTGCTCTTGCTTATGCCCTTGCCTCCTACCTTGGGAATTGCAGAACATTCTCCACTCCTTTTACTTTGGCGGTCATGACATACCATGCATGCAGGCATGACTCGGTGCTGTTACAGTGCCTGAAAGTGGGGCTGGCACAGCTGTGCCCTCTCCACCCTCCCACTGGACCACAGGGATTTCCCTACTGCAATGCACTATCTAAGCCACTGGTAACATGTTCCTGAATCAGTTCAGACTGTGATGAGCGATAGTGCACCTTTTTGTGTACATACTGTACAAACTGAAGATGGGAGGTTTTGCAAATGTGGGCTGTGTGGTTTTAGCAAAAGCCATAGCACACACCTTTCAACAAATGCAGAAATGCAAGTACGCTTGCATTTTGCTGTTCTGGTTTTTACATAGCAGGTACCATAGCTTCAGTAGCCAAATTTATGCTAAACTATAAATGTTTGCATCAGCATTATTAACTAAGATGAAAGCCTTTATCAACATTATATTACTGTCTCTTTTTCTCCTTGTCAATGCTGGCTTGTAAATATATTTTGTAAATAATTTTTATCCCTGTTTAAATGTGTTACTAAGTTTTGATTGAGTATCAATCCCCCCCCCCAAAAAAAATACTAAGAAGCTTATAGTAAACTGACTACATGTAAGTAAGACCCTTTTCAGAATGTTATTTGACTTCAGTGCAATGTACATTTTTTAAGTTATTTTATTTTTGTTGCCTGGGAAAGGAGAGCTAGACAAAACTGTCTATTTTCAACCTCATCCTGGGTGGGGTGAGGAGGATTACAGATGCAAATCAATTGAAATTGAATCAGATTAAGGTGTTGGTGGTATTTTAATGAATGGTGGAAATGTTGCAAGGAAATCACATACTCTTCTCCAGAAGTGCCAAGGGATGGTTAATATCCACCTGAACAACCAACAGAAACTCAGTGAAAAGTTTTATCCAACACATAGCACACTCCAGCATCCCCTTAGAACTGCATTCTGGTGCCAGTAATTATGGCAGGAGCCCAGTCCCAGTGCAGGGTTAGAACCCATGATCTTCTGGTTTAGAGGTAACTGTGCTACCAACTGAGCCATGCTGACTCCCAGATTATCACTTCAGAAAGTTTAATCTGTTAGCTACTTGTATTTTAATTTAGATTAGTCAATAGTTGGTTGATTTTTACAGAGTAGCTCCATGGTCTATGAATCTGTATGTTTTGTAGAAGGCACAGTTAGCCTGAGTGGTACTTTAACATAAACAAGCATTTGTCAATGATGAATGTTTGCTTGCATGCTGTTGTACTGGGTCCTGCTTGTACACATTTTTATTATATAGTTACGCAAGATAGACTAGATGAGATGTAATATGTCATTTGCAATGGAGTCCTGATCTTACACATTTTTATATTGTATTTACCCAGGACAGTAGAGGTGAGATGTGATATCTCATTCTTAGTGGGGGTTCAGCTTTTATAATATAATTTTTCTGGACAGATAATCTTAGATGCAACATCTCCTTTTCAGTGGATTTCTGCTGTAGGGTCCTGTTTTTACACAGTTTTACAAAGCATTTACCCAGGATTACCCTGCTTTGACACATTTTTGTACCGTATTTACACAGGACAGCACAGCTCAGATGCTATCTGATTCTCAGTGGGATCCCGCTTTTCCCAGTTTTTACACTGTATTCACCCAGGAGAGCAAAACTGAGATGCAATATTTTGTTTTCAATGGGGCCGTGCATTTATTCATTTTTATAATGCATTTCCAAGGGATAGCCCAGCTGAAAGGCAAGTTACCTTTTCAGTGGGGTCCAGCTTTCACAGAGTATTTTTTCCAGAATAGAGCAGCATTGATCAGTGGGAGTGGTGTCATCCTGTGGTCCTGCTTTTACACATTTTTACTATATATTTAGCCAGGGGAGACTGGATGAGATGCAATATCTCATTTTCAGTGGTGTCCTGCTTTAACACATTTTTAGATTGTACTTACCCAGGATAGGCCAGCTAAGAGGCAATATCTAATTTTCAGTGAGCTCCAACATTTTGACCCCCGTTTTCCAAAGTAGTCTTTTTATGACCTGACATTTTGATCTAGACAGGTGACTTTTTTTAAATCCCATCCAAAAGGTGATTTCACAATGTGACTGTGAGAACGTGTTTCAGATGGGATTTGAAACATTATGACACCTATCATGTTCATAAAGTGGGGTAACACAAGGGATATGTTGAACGTTAGGATCAGAAATCTGCCAAAAATAAACTTATGAGCAAATGTAGGAACAATTCAAACTTTCTTCATAACTTAGTTGTTTCTTTTACATTGTGACCCCAGATTTTCAGCACAGTCTTTTTCTGACCCCATGTTATAATCAAGACAGGTGGATTTTTTTTAAATCCTGTCTAAAATGTGGTTTCACAGAGGCACTGTGAAAACATGTTTCAGAGGGGATTTTAAAAAATTACATCTGTCATGTTCATCAGGTAGGGGTAATAAAATGGATAATGTTGCACATTTGGGGTCAAAATCTGCAAACATTTATTTTATTTATTTATTTAGCTTTTGTTAACCGGGTAAGTGCACTAGCCGTAAAATGACTATTTTCAGGCACGACCCGGGAGAGTACAGACATGCAGAAACTTAACAGGATAACAATTTATAAGTGCTTTACATACAATGAGTTAAAGAGGATACAATATATCAGAATATACAAAGTAAAGCACTTTACAAACAATGAGTTAAAGTAGATACAATATATCAGAGACATACAGAGTTGACCATTCGTAAGTTCATAGGCGTCTACCTATGCAACGAATAGAGAGGACCTTGGACAATAAATTATCAGGTGACATATCATATGAACAGAACAAGGTACACAAAAACAAAAACAGGTAATACAAAAGGAAGAAATGACCATTGAGAGCAGGGGGTGTCATTAAGGAAAATGTCGGTAAGTGAGGAAGAGGGGAGCAAGCCATGAAATTAGATTATATGAGTGCATGTAAGTGTAAGGGAGATGCCTGCAGTGCAAGACTGTATATGGGCAGAGAAAGGGAGCCGGAACAGGCTGAGGCAGTAAGAGGGTTATATAGAGGCGAGGAAATACTATTGTATGGCCAGAGACATCAGTCATTAGGTAGGGTGAGAGCAGGAACAGGTAACAGCAATCAGCAGATTTGAGCGCAGTTTTCTCTTAAAGCATGTGTGGGAGCTAGGAAGTCTAATGTCGAGGGGAAGGGAATTCCACAGTTGTGGAGTCGCATGCTCAAATGCAACAGTTCCTTTCTTAGTGCGGCACCTCGGCAAATTCAGAAAGGATTTATCAGCTGATCATAGACCATGGAGTGTGTCCTGAGGAACAAGCATAGCTGCAAGACACCTAGGCCCAGATTTTCAAACTGCGCCATTCTGAGGTGCAAGCCCCTGCGCTGCTCAAAATAGTTGCTCAGGGGTGTGGCCGGGGTGATATTCAAGGAGTTAGCTGTTGAGCAGCTCCTTTGAATCTCACCCAGCTCGTACTACTTGCACATGGCGCAGTGGAACTTGCGCACCGCAGTTGCCAGAGTTGAGCATTGAACTGGCGTGTGCAAGTACCATTGCGCCATGCTCAAATTTCCGATATTCAAAAGGTGACATGCAAATGGGGCCATAATTTATGCAAAAGGCGCAGGGGCCATTTGCATCTATTTATGGCCCATTTGCATGCATTTGCATGTAGGTGCGCCGATCCCGAGGACTTGCTCCTGGCCACCCTGCCAGGCAGCAGCCGTGAGGACCGACGACAATGCAGCTCCGATCGCGGGCATCACAGTTACATGAAACCCCACGCATATCCCACAGCGATGCGTGAGCAGTACAGGTACATGAACCCCCCCACACACATATCCCACAGCCCGATCGCGGCAGTACAGTACATAAACCCCCACACATATCCACAGCCCAATCGCGGGCAGTACAGGTACATGAAACCCCCACACACCATCCACAGCCCGATCGCGGGCAGTACAGGCATGAAACCCCCACACATATCCACAGGCCGATCGCGGGCAGAGCGTGTATGAACCCCAGTGCCCGATCGCGGGCAGAATGTAACCCTCCCCAACCTGAATATCTCCTGGTGGTCCAGTGGACCGTAAAGCCCGATCGTGGGCAGAATGTCACATCACAACCCCCAAACATCTCCCTGGCGTAGTGTCCCCCACCCACCCACGGCCCCTCCACCGCCTCCCCGCGGCGGTGGGCGACAGCATCCCACCCGCCGCCGCGTCGCCGCCGACTGACTGTCCGGTAGGGCTGCATGCCCATTGGTGCAGATGTTATTTGGTGTGTAGTCGATATCAGATGATGATAGTCCAGGTTGGAATGATATTCACAAATCTGACTGTCATGTACGGAGGGCTGCATGCCCATTGGCTGTAGCTCTGCACCAATGGCGTGCAGCCCTACCGCCGACAGTCAGTCGGCGGGCGGCGGGGCGGCAGGCGGTGGATGCTGTCGCCGCCCGCGGCAGGGGGAGCGGGTGAGGGGCTCTGGGTGGGTGGGGGACATCAGACACCAGGAGATGTTTGGGTTGTAGATGTGACATTCTGCCCGCGATCGGGCTTTACGGTCCACTGGACCACCAGGAGATATTCGGTTGGGGAGGGGTTACATTCTGCCCGCGATCGGGCACTGGGGGTTCATATAACGCCTGGCCCATGATCGGGCCAGGATATGTGTGTGGGGTTTTGTTACTGTAATGCCCGCGATCGGGCTTCGGGATATGTGGGGGTTTTACTGTGATGCCCACATCGGGCTGTGGGAGATGTGGGCGGGGTTCATATTACTCATGCCCGCGATCGGGCTGGTGGGGTTGATACAGGTTGGCGCCGCCATCGGGCTCTCGGGAGATGTGGTGGGGTTGTTTTACGCTCTGCCCGCGACATCGGGCTGGTGGGGTACAGGGACCGAGTTAGCTGGGTTGCGGTGGCAGCTGCTGTGTTGCGCCTGCAATACAGCAGCTCACCTGTGGGTGGCCCTCAACTTGATCCTTTTTTTTGCTCAGCGTTGTGCAGGCGCAGGTTGGGTTGCGTGATGCATACCTCTCGCACAACCCGACTGAATATCGGGTTGCGCGGGTTATGCATGGTTCCTCCCCCTCCTGTTGAGCATGCATTCATTTGCATTGCTCTTTTGCGCAACCTGTTGTCAGTGGCGTAACTGCCTCCTGCTGAATATCGCAGAATGGCGCATTTTTGGACTTGCGCATGCGCAACCCTGTTGCGCATGGCGCAACCCTTTTGAATATCTGGGCCCTAGGGGTTTGATTTTGAATGATCAAAATGACAAAGTTATGCGTAAGCATTGAAAAAAATTCAACACTTTCCCATAACTTTGTTGTTTTTGACATTTTGACCCCAGATGTTCAATGCTGTCTTTTCACAACCCCACCTTATGATCACGGTAGGTGAAACTTTTTAAATCCTATTCAAAAGTTGGCTTCATGGAGCAAATGCGAAAGCATGTTTCAGAAGAGAGTTGAAAAATTACACATGTTCATGAGGTGGAGTAACAAGAGGGTATGTCAAACACTGGGGGCCAAAATCTGCACAAGTTGCGTTATTATGAGTAAAGGTTGAAACAATTCAACATTTCTTGATTCTTGATAACTTTGTTGTTTTATGACATTTTGACCCCATATTTTCAACATAGACTTTTTATTGCCCCTCCTCCTGGACATGACTGGTGTCAGTTTGCACCACAAGTGTGAAAACACATTTTGGCCAGGATCTGTCACATTCATGAGGTGGTGCGAAAGAATGGCTATGTTGAAAATTTGGGGTCAGACATTGAAAATTGCCAAAGTTTTGAGTAAACATTGAAAAATGTTAATGCTCCTTCATAACTATGTAGTTTTTTAAATATTTTGATCCCACATTTTCAGCATAATCTTCTTACGACTCCTCCTCATGAACCCAGTAGGTGAAAATTTTCAAATCTCACCCAAACGGTCATTTAGTGACACAACTGCACAATAACATTTCAGGCTGGATTTGGAAAGTTCACCTACCTTGTTCATAAAGTGGGGTCCCAAAAAATGCTTGTTGAACATTTGGTGGAAAAATATTAAAAATGACCATATTATGAGTACAAGTTCAAAATACATCGAAATGCATTGAAGCACCTACCTGATTTCCTCAGTTCACGGACCGGCATTGAAGAGTGAATACATGTCTTTTGTCCAGAGAGGATAACGGCATTGGATCCCCTGTAGGTAAGTAAGGGATGGGGGTGCTGAGTGCAGGGGTCAGGGGGAGGTTGCAATAGCAGGGAGGTGGCAGCTGTAAACAACATCAATGGACCATTTCCTTTTTTACAGGGTTAAAAAAAAGGCATTGAGGAATTTTTTAATTTTTTATTTCAGGTACCAGCACTGGGGATTGGGCACCTTAGTGTCAGTTTTATCTTTTAGAGGCATGAGAAGTGATGGGGAGGTGGGAGGGATACTTGGCAGAGGGTCGGATATTGAAATGGGACACGGGATGCAATGGGGTGGTTGGAGAGATACTTGGCAGGAGGTGGGATATTGAAATGGGGCATGGAAAGTGATAGGGAGACAGGATACTTGGTGGAGGGTGGGATATTGAACTGGGGTGGGAAGCAGTGGCTAGGTGGGAGGGATACTTGGCAGAGCATGGGATTGCTTTTACCATTGGGGGAGGAGGAGAACAGCAAACTGGTCATGATGCCGCTCAGCTGGCGACTGGGTGGCAACATGCAGATGAAAGTATAGAGCTGCTTCTTCCTTTAAGTTACCTGCCATTTATTTATTTATTTTTTATTTATTAATGTCTTTGATTACCAGGTTGGTACACTGATCCGAGGGACCGTTTTCAGACATGACCTGGGCCATAAAAGATGGCACAGAAAACAAAAGTACAATCTTGGAACAATAGGGTATACAAGAACACCAAAATCAGCTGATTACAGTACAGAAATATTGGTATACAAAGCAGTAGAGTCAATGGATTTACCACATAGAAGATTGCAAGTGGATATACAGGTAGAGTCTGAATAATATTCCTGGTAGGCTAACAGATTCAACAGAAAATGCAAACAAACAGTCCTACCCCCAACATTTCTTCAGGAGATGTGGAATGATGAAGGAAAGAAGAGAGCACTGGGCCAAGACAGCGAGAGTGGACTGAAAAATCCCACCAGGAGTCAAGAAGTGCAGTGGTAGACTAACTATGAGTGAGAACGAGGTGCTACCCTGGTGCACAGGAGCATGTTTACACCCAGCAAGCCAGGGAACAGTGTCATGATCAGCCTTGCTGATCATAGGACTGTCACTATTGAGCCCACTGCAACCTGATCTGCAATGGACCTGACAGTGACACACCTCTGAAACATTCTTGTAACAAAATGTTAGCGTGTGTGTGTGCACAGCAAGCAAATATAAAAACTGAAGAAAAACTGCTGCTCTGCCTGCTTGCCCCCTTTCTTGTCTCCTCTTTGTTCCTCAGTTTCATTATTCATACACTCTGATTTTCCATCAGACCCACTCCGCACACACTTTTTCAAACAACCACAGTTTAAAGGGAACAGCAGAGCCTAATTACTAGAGTACAGGTTTGGAACCAGGAGATCCAGGTTCAAATCCCACTGCAGCCACTTACTCATTTTGTGTACCTAAGCAACCAGTAAACCTCTTGATGCCATAGTCCCTCCAGCTCTTAAAATGGATAAATGCAGGAAATGAAATATTGCATCTCACCTGGGCTACCCCAGGTCATTTAGATGTAAAATAAATACAATCATCTAACAATATATTTCCTGAGGGTTTCTTAATGTCAAAATTGTGTTAGCCATAATATTTACTCAGGGTGTCCATATCTAAAATCCAGACTTCCATATTTTATCTGTCTGTCTGTCTATCTAGATATAATTTATTTCCAAACTTAGATCACTAAATGCCAAGGACAAAGGCACAAGCACAGTTAGTACACCAGCTGCCATTGTGCCAGCCCTCAGAAACCAGTTCTCAGACACAAACCATGCTGCGCATTGTACAAACTGCTCCAAACGTCAGTGCATGTATATGTCACCATGACATCAGATGAGGAGCTTTGAAGTGTAGTCACGCAAATCATTTTGGGTGGCATACTGCAGTTTCTAACTAGCTGGCTTTTGTACAGTAACCTTTGTCAGGAATTTATGTATTTAAGCAGTTAGGGATGGGTTGACACTATTTGCTTTTGGGTGAAAAAATATTTTTTCAGGATACGTTCAGACACGCATTGTGCTGATGAGTTTTTTTTAAAACCACACAAATTTGCATTAAGTTCTTTTGTTACAGCTCAGTCTCAAAGCCATCAAAGAACACAAACAACTTATAGTTGCCCCCTTATATTAAAGGGGTAGTATACACTCTGAAAAACACAATACATTTTATAGCTGCATAACTTTTTTTTTAATTCTTTGGTAACCGGGTAAGGCCCACTAGATATAAGTGCCTGTTTTCAGAGGCAACCCAGGAGCACTGGGTAGGTAAAGCGACTTGCTCAGAGTCACACAGTATTTATTTTTATTTATTTAGTTTTTGTTGACCGGGTAAGTGCACGAGACAAATCCTGCCTATTTTCAGGCATGATCCAGGGAAGGGGGATACAGATGAATTCCAACTGACCTTGAACCAGATGAAGCTGTTGGTGGTCTCTTTAGTGAATGAGGGAAATTTAGCCAGGACACCGGGGAAAAATTCCCCTACTCTTTTTCGAGAAGTGCCATGGGATCTTTAATATCCACCTGAACTACCACCAGAACAGGCGGATGGGACCTCGGTTTAACATCTCATCTGAAAGACGGCTCCTCAGAAGTGCAGCACCCCTCTCATACTGCACTACAGTGTCAGTACTGGGATATTAACCCAAGTGCCAGATGTGGGAACTGAACCCACAGCCCTCTGATCTCCCAGCCTCAGAGGCAAGTGTGTTACCTACTGAGCCACTGACACTGGCACTGACTGACACTTGACTATGCAAGTGGAGGTTGTGGGAATCAAACCCAGGTTTGCTGGATGTACTAAGCTCATTCACAGCTCATTACTCTAATATGTAGGCGATACTGCCAGCCCTGTATAGCATTACTACATAAAAGGTATTTAGTTCAGGAGAAAAATGGGAACGCAGTAGTAGAACCTAGGCATACTATTTTCAGAATCCACAGTGGAATTGCATCACCTGCTTAATATGTATCAGATCGCTGTGTTCCCATCTTGCCTTTCCAGATCTAGTTAAACAAGCATTTGTCGATGCCGAAGTTCGCCGTTGGCATTGTATCGGGTGGGGCAGGACTACAGGTCCCAGCGCAGGCTTATTTGCATGCAGCTGTGCAGCATAATGTTTTGCCTACAATACAAGGTTCTTATTTATTCACAATTTATGGGAGTAATATACTGTATGCAGTAGATGGGCAGGCCATGTAGCCTTGGAATGTACCACACAACAGTTAACCAAGAGGCGGAAGTTCAAATGCTATGTGCCACTTTCTGTGTGGTGCTAAGCAAGTCCAGTTCCCAGTGCTAACCCTCCCCCCCCAGGGTACTGAACCTTTAAATATGTTTTTGCTTGGGCTGCCTCTGCAGCCACATTCCTTCATTATCAATATTACTAACTACCCCTATGCCTGGGTCTATGGGACTTCTGGGCCTGGTTCTCCCCTTATGAATACTAATGAGGGCTTTGCCCAGCCCTATCCACTAATCAATATGCCTGAGGGTCTGGACGCTGGGCCCTCAGAGCCCGCCCCTCCTCTACAGGCCTTTGGTTGCTGGCCATGCCCAGTGCTGCTTGTTCGAATTGTAGTAGGGGTCTGTAGCCCCCTGCACACTCCGTGATTCAAGGAATGGCTACAAGGGGCATTAAAGTTGTGGTGCTCCATCCACCTCTATTTCATTTTGGGGAGTCTCCACCCTTTCTGGGATCCTCTGGTCCTCCCTATGGACCCTCAGTCCCTGTCCCCTAATCCTGCTTCTCCTTAGGGCTTTCCAGACAGTTCCAGAGCCCACTGTACTGCTGTGTGCCTATTTGGGGCTGTGGCCCTTAAATTTTCATCCCTAGGGACTCATCCCACCTCTATCTTCCCCCCGCACACCCCTGGTGCCTCTGGCGCGAGTAAATGGTTGACACATCCTCATTGTGTCCCCCACCGCCACATGGGATATGCTAAACGTTTAGGGTCCCACCCTCTTTTCCCCTCATTACATTCAATTTCATGGGGCTAAAGAGGGAATTCAACCCCCCCACCTATTGGAGAGGTCATGTCCCAGGAGTGGAGGGGAGTCAGGGGATGGCTACAATGAGGCAAGCGGCAATCTCTTTAGAGATGAGGGACCAGGTACGGGGATCAATCAAAGGAAGGCCTAAACAGCTGCTCCAGATAAGAAATGAAAAGCTGCAAAATAAAAAAGTAAATACTGGGAAATAAGTTGCAAGGAACTGAATAGTGAAGTGGATTAGTAGTGGGTCAAGGAATGTTTGCCTCTAAGTCACTGGTTCAAAATGCAGCTCAGGTATCAACCCACTTGTATAATGTATTACTGAACCACTCCAGCATGCAGCAGGGGTTTGTAAATCTGCAAAAGGTGAATCTCAAAGTTTGGGACTGTGTGAAGTGACTCTAGAATGGACCGTTAATAGAAGCCTGCCTTCACGGAAGCACACAAGTAAATGGTCATGTTCTGACAGCTGCTGATATGCATCCATAGGGCACTATGGGAGACACTGGGAGTCACTTCTGGTATGATTGATGTATGCTGGAGCTGGGTATTTTTCATTTCATTTGGGTTTTTGTACTCCTCAGTGGAGGTGGGATAGCTTCTTTTCATCCCTGTCCCCACTGCCCAACTGTCTGCTACCTCTCCAAGTTTACCTGCAGCCTGGATTACCCTCATGGGTTTCCCCCATGGTGGGGTCAGCAGGAGAAGGGCAGTCCTCCCCTTCCCCCTTGAAAGACACATCCAGTTTCCATTCCACAGCGTTCTGGTGGTGGAGTAGATGGGAGCTGGTGCAGGGTTTTATATGTACCTGCCTCACTGCCATTTTTCACCTGATCCCTTCCCCCCCGATACTGGAGCACGCATGTGATTGTGTGCATGTGGAGGCATGTGCGCACTGCGGAGTACCACAGCCCCCTCACATCTTTGTTGCTCCTGAGCCAGACTGCTACCAGGGCTCCACCTGGTGGCAGTCATTTGGCAGAGCAACCAACCCAACCCAGGAGAGGAGCACAGTCCTTTAACAGCTCAATCCTTTCCCCTACCCCAGATGGAACCCAACAACCTGAGATCGCTCCTGATTCTGGGTCACCAACGTGGTGGGCAGTAGGCTACTGCCATGCTACTGGACTAGCTGTGTAGCTGGGTACTTTAACAACTAAAAAACAATGTAGCTGAAAATGCCAGCCCTTACTGTTGTGTCCAAAGAGAAGACCAAAGAGGAGTTGAGCTGCTGGATCTGAACCAAACCTGCATTCTTAAACTTTTAGTTCCTGAGTCAGACTGGGCATTTCACATACTGGGTGCAGTATGGGGACAGCCAACAGGGAAATCAAGCCCACCAGTGAAAACAGAAGCAGGACCCTTGGAAACCACTTTTTTCCAGGGCGACTCTGTTTGCTCCTGCACACTACTCATTTCATAAATATCAACAGAGTTAAAGCCAGTAGTTATGGATAACAGGAAAATCCTGTTATGATCGCAACTGTGCACAGCTGTAAAGTAGAGGGGTGATAATTAATTAATTTCATCAGCATACCTCTCAGCTTCCAAGACTTATAAATCAGGGCCAAGGTTTAAATAAAACAGGTACAAATTTTTAAAATTGGTGCGATTCCCTCAGAAACTAGAAGAATAAGCAGCTTAGTGTAAAATATAATTTCTAAATATGAACACGCCTGTAACTCTGACAGAATTTTGTGCTTACAATCCCTACTGTTCAGTCATGGAAACCTGAATTTCAGGAGGGATCTGGACAAAATCAGGGACATGATCATCCCTGGAAATTATGGACAGTTGAGAGGTATATGGCAATGCATCCTTTTAAGGGCTAAGTATGTTAGGTTATTATATTTGCTCCACTGGTGCTGGGGCAGTCAAAACCAACTTATACCACAAACTAACAGATAGGAATACCCTTTTGCACACCTCTAGTTACCACCCACAGCATTTCATTAATTGTAATTGTAGCAGGAATAGTGAGTTCTGTGAACAGAGTAGGCATTTGAGGAACAGGTTCCAGCAGAGGAGCTAGAGGTCCGGCATCCTGGACCAGGCTGAGGCTTAGGTGAACTCCACTAACCATGAGAGTCTTCTTGTGGTTAAAAATAGGCAAGACACCACAGAACAGACATTGAATTTGGTCACAGCCTATGACAAGCAATCGGCCGCCATTCGTAATATTGTGGTCAAGAATGTAATACGATTCATTCTGATCCAGTATTGCATAATCATTGTCCAAATCCCCCTAGAATGTCTCATAAATGAACCCCCAGCTGGTGGATAAATTGATGCATAGAAAAATACTATTCATGGTTGCCTAGCCCCTCAAACTGTAACTTTTCTTGTAGGTGATACAATTACTGCCCAGTGACTGAAAAGGCAAGTCACTTTACTACAGTTACTGCAAAGAAGTTATTTGACATTAGACACTTCATTAACTGCGACTCAACCCATATTGTTTACCTTGCCATCTTTACGTATGGGGCCTTTTATGTAGGCAAAACCATTCGCACCTCTATGAAACAGATTGGGGAACATGTCAGGGCTACCCAGAAGAAGGGTGACACCAATGCCAGCTCCCTTCATGTAAATTCCCAGACTTATTCTGAAATCCACAAATTCAAGTTTTGTGGGTTGGAAAAAGTTAAACTGGGAAGGTGGGGAAGGGGGACTTGGATACCCTGATTTTGAAGCATGAGGTAATGGGGATGGTCCAGCTAGAGGGACATTATCCACTTGTATTTAATGAAATAAATAATATAATGCCTTTGATTAGGAAAAACTGATCGATGTATAGTTTGTTCATGTTGTCTGCTAACCTGTCTTTCTCTCTCTCTCTCTCTCTCTTTTTTCTGGACGCCTGTACCTTCAGGTTACTTCTCACATCTAGCCTAGACAGCCAGATGCATAACTGGTAAGCCATCACTTTATGTGGGGCAGCATGTGCATAGTCTTGGATCACTGGATCCTGATACAGGAATCTCTGGATTTCAGCACTTTCAGGATATTATTTTTTTATTAATGAATTAGAAGCTGTATTATCATGGTCTTTGTTTAGTCAGCACCTTTTGTATCATTTGTTACCTACTCCTTACAGAGTAAGCTGTTTTCAACACAGGTATCACTTTGTTTGTGCACTCACTGTATCTTTAAACTCTGCATTTATAAGGGTACCTGTAACTTGCATCCAGGACTGTTGACAAAGTGCCAAGTGAAAATGGTCAAGCTGCCAGCTTGGTGGTCCCTTTGTTTTCACTGCATCCACTGCCTGTGAAACTACTGCCTTTTTTCACATATGTATTGCACTTTTACACCTACTGTAGCAATTTAAATACATTTTGTGTGCGACAGCATACCTTATGACCCAGTGCCATTTTTTATGCTTTCCAGTTATGTTGTTTACATGGGACGAGCAGCTAGGGGGAACGACTTTGTTGTTTTTAGTCCCAGAAAGAGTAGACTTAGCTGGTGTGATACTGTTTATACAAATATGTTATAATAGCTAGGTTTATTTGGGAGTGTTTTACATATTATTTGCTATGCATAGCCCATTTGAGATGCAACATTTCATTTCCAGAGGGTTCCTGCTTCTACACATTTCCACAACCATGCAAACTGGATCACTAGGTGGGTAAGTGACTTGCCTAAGGTGATACACTGAGTAGTTGGCTATAGCAGGGTTTGTACCTGTGATCTTTTGGTTCCCAAGCTGGTGTTCTAACTGCTAGGTCACACTGCCAGGCTTAGCCTAATTTAAAATTGAATTATGAAATGGGTCTGAAAAATCATGTAACCCGATTGACCAAGGAGTTTGGAACCCAGTGCTGATACTTCAGCACAACATCACTGGAAAAAGATCCAAGTCCTCTTTACCCTGGCCAGCCACTGAAATATCCCTACACCTCTATCCAGGGCTAAAATGCCCATGCTAAACATTGCTGTGCTGTAATCATTTATACACAGCAGTGCACAGTTTTACCTTCAGTTCCTGCTCTTAATAATTGTCATTATGTTGCCAGCCATATAAAGTCTGTAAACAGCCTAAAACATGTATGCAGAGTTTAAATAAAGATTCCCCAATGCTGCTGACTGCCATTTACAATGGCTTCTACCCTCAACAAAGACAAGACCAAGACCGATGCACTTGCATAGGGTCATGACAAGAAATAAACCTGACCAAGCTAAATAGCAAGCACTGTATATATTTCTTTTAATTAAAAAAATACCTTGTTTGTGCCATTTTTCATTCCTCATGTGCCCGATCATAGTTACAGCATGCTGCCCTCTTTTGTGCCCAATCACAGTTATAGCATGCTGCCAGCTCACGTGCCCGATCACAGTTACAGCACACTACCCTCTCGCTCTCCTTTTCTGAAAGAGTTGCTAACCATGGCTCACTCCAGCTCCCTGCTTACAATACCTATGAGTCTGAGACTCTTTTACATAGGTTCCATGTCAACGTTGAACAAAACAAATACATACAGAGATGTAAAGAGATTCAAATAACATTGCTGACAGGCATACATGTAACATTTGGAGGGTTAAACAGTAAACAAACTAATAAGAGCCAATTGGTGTCACTGTGGCATTCATATGGGAGACTAGCTGGACTGCAGGCTAGGAACAGGCAGCCAGAGGTTGGCTTTGTCGGCTAAGAGGATCAGCCAGAGATTGGCTAGCTTGAGCAGGGAGCAGTCCTTGGTATCGCAAGGTGGTGACAGTCATTGGAATCGCAGGGCAGACAGAAAATACAAGAGTGGGCACTCTTGTATTTGCACTTCCATTAACATGGGCTGGCAGTAGAGCCTTGATTTTGGAGCAGTGAGCTAAGAAAGAGTTTGGTACATTCAGCAGATCTGGCTTTGATTCCTGCAACTTCCACTTGCATACTGCGTGACCCTCAGAAAGCTATATAACATCCCTGTGCTCCAGGATGCACATGGAAACAAGTTTCTGCTGTGTGCCTTTCCCAACCAAAAATTGTAAAATTAAAAAAGCAAAATTAAAAACTTTGAATATTAGTGTACAATTTGTATAAATGTGTGGAATTTTTTTATTATAATGCTTCTTGTAACAGGCTATTGCAGCACTTATTGCACTTGTTGTGCAGGGATTAAAATAATATGCACTGTCCCTTTAAATTGGAGAATCTGGGTTTAGAGTCCAGAGGCTCTGGAGCCTAATGAAGTGATTTGTAATCTGCCTCATTACAATTTATTTATTTATTTACGAGTTTTATCAGGAAGGCATAATGAGCGGAGAGCCACTCGATTCCAGATGCATCCTGGGGGAGGTGAAGCAGGAATATATATACAATACAATAAACAATGGCAACTACAGTACAATAGGCTACAGAGCCAATATCCCAAATGGTTACAAAGTAAATAGGAGATCGGAGTAACAAGCAGGAGAATTAGCACTACAACACTCACAAGAAATTAAAGTGCCTTGCATACATTTACATGTTATACCTATTAGAGGTGCATAGTGAGAGCCCCATGAAAAACAGGTGGATGTGCGCAGCAAGATGAGAACCAGCTGCAAAGGACCTTATAACAAGTATTCAACTGAAGGCAGAGGTCTGTGTACGATAGCACAAGACGTGAAACTGCTGCAGAGGCTCTTATATCAAGTACACTGCTGAGGGCAGAGATCTGAGCATGATTAGTTGTGAGCTGGGGTACTACATATAGCGTGGTACAGTGGAATCTGATTAAATGCACACCCAATGTACATGGAAAAAAGTGCATTTAAGCAGAATGTGCATTTACCTGAAGCTGCAATTCTGTGCCTTAATTAAGTAGCCGTTAGTACCGTTTTGTGTATAAAATATTTATTGTCTCAAATTACACAACATAGCCATATTCTGGCCACATTAATCAAACTTTAAAATTGTTACAGTGTGGTTTTCTCACCCGTATTCCCACCCCATGTACAGATCCAAAAGAAGAGGTTATTTTAGTTTGTTTTGTACTTTGTATTGCAAGCTGTGTAATATAATGTTCAAACTCGAACAATCTGCTCAAGTCTCTCTTTCTAGTGCATACAAATGCACTTAACCTCTCCAGACATTGTAGAGGTTCATACATGTGTACCTCTGGCTCCATGGTTTGATTGTCGAGTGCAGTTGGGTCATCTTCCTCGTTAGTTCGACTGGTGATTTCCTCACAAATTTCAGCATAACAGGACAGATATACGTTCCCTTGCCTTTTTGCCTCCGCAAGCGGAATCTGATTTAAATGATGGGGTCCCTCTCTGGTGTAACTCTAAAATAAAGGTCTGTCTCTTCACAGTTAAATATGCAATCCGGTGCAAAGTCTTTTAAAATTTGGGGTAGCACAGTGGTTAGCCAGCTGTTCGCTGGTTCTGCATCTGCGTCTTTCTTCTGCCCATGACACCACTTGAAAATGATCACATTCTGCTCCTTCCAGTGGCTCAACCAGCCACTGGTTGATGTAAAGTTCAGCCCCATGGTTGTAGCTAAGTCCTCTACCTTCTTAGCTAAAATTGGCCCATTGGCCCATTGACTGGTGTGTCCATCCCATGGGCAGCAGTAAACCATCTTAAAAGCATGGCTTCTACACATCTGCATTTTCAGCTCTGATTCTCACAATGCTCCCAGTCAGATAGCAGTCTGTCTTTGTTTAGAAACACTCTGGTGACAGTGGACACATCCACACTAAACTCTGTAGCCACTGCAGTTCGTCTGATATTAGGTTGCTCCAAGCTCTGTAGCGCAGAGATTTTCAGACCTAAGGTCAAAGTCACTTTCTTTTTTCCATGCTGCTTTCTGACGTTTGTCAGAGGAATGGAGAGAAGTGCGAATAGGTTTGAATGAAGGTGTTAAATGTTGCCATAACACCCAATTAAGACCCATCAGGAACTGATTAAAACCATGTGCACTAATCCGGCAGTAATTACACTAGACAAGATGTGTCACTGAATGGCAGTCAGTGTATTTAACTGAAAAGTGCATTTATCCAGCGTGTACTTAAGTGGAATTTTTAACACTACAAACAGAAAAAAAACGAGAAATTAAAAAGGTGTGCACTAAAACAGAATGTGCACTAATCTGAAGTGCATTTAAGTGTAATCCACTGTAATTGGAATTTTTTTTTAGAAAGGGGGGCACTAAGTGCCTCGTAGGAGCTAGGTGCATGAACAGGTGGAGGAGAAATGTGCCTTGAGGAGATAGTTGAGATGCTGAGTGCTGTCTACGTGCTGAATGTCTGCTGGCAAGGAGTTCCATAGTTTGGGCATACAGAAGCTGAAGACAGCTTGGCCTTTTGATGTGGACATACGTGGGACATAAAGAAGCCGGGAGTCTGTGTTCCTGAGCATGTATGCAGAGGGGTTTGGACTGAGAAGGCAGGCTGAAGGTATGAGGGAAGGGACTGTGCCCAGAATTTTGCTGTAACCCTGGCACAGTGGGCCCATCTCCATTCCTGTAGCGATGGCAGATCAAGTGATTTGTAAAGGATGCAATGATGTGTCGTGGGTGGGCAGTCCAGGACAAAACAGCAGAAGGAATGGAAGAGGGGATCTAGTATGGTTAAGGTGAACTTAGGGGCCATGCTGTAGACTACGTCCCCATAGTCAAGAATTGGGAGGATCATTTTCTGTACGATTGCTTGCGGGCGGGAAAAGGGAGGCAGGCTCTGTTGCAATATACGGCGCCCAGTTTGGGATGAAGTTTCTTGTGAATTGAGTCGATATGAACAGAAAAGTCGAGGTGCTGGTCGAGCCATACCCTAAGGTATCTGAAGGAGGTATGGTTCAACCAGTATATGAAGCTTATGCTTTGCTTTAACATATATACTCAATATGCCACATTAAACTGTGCTGGAAACGAGGAAAGTTATACCTGTTTGACAGAGTGAAGGCTGGGGGAAGGTGCAAAACTGTAAGCATGGAGGGGAAATCAGAAATTCTGCAGCCTCTCACCCCATTCACTGTCAGAGGAAGGGTAAGGCTGGGCCAGTTCTGATCAGCTGAGTGATGTAATGGGGAAAAAGTGCAAAACAACAAAGATGGAGAGGAGACTAGAAATTCTGCAGCTGCTAACCCTGTCCACTTTCAGAAGACACACACATGCACAAATGCACATGCACACACAGCAAAGACAGAGGAACGGAAAGAGAGCACTGTGGGTGGCAGGAGCTGCCATTAATGAAAGCTGCATTGTGGCTCATGTTGCAGCAGGTGGGGAGACTGAGGAACGAGGGGGGGGACGAGGAACGGGAAGAGAGCACTGTAGGTGGCAGGAGCTGCCACTGATGAAAGCTGCATTGTGGCTTATGTTGCAGCAGGCAGGGGGGACTGAGGAATGGGGGGGAACCGAGGAACAGGAAGAGAGTGCTGTGAGTGGCAGGAGCTGCCATTAATGAGTCTGGATCAGTGATGGATGGGAATGGGGGGGATGTCAGCTAGGCTCATCTGGATGCAAACAGCTGGGTGGTGACCTGCAGATGAATGGAAAAAGATACCACATGATTTGGTGCGACTTTTTCTTTTTAAGTACAGACCGTCTCAGGCAAAACACAGTCACGATCAACCTGGTTGGTGATGGCAAACTTAATAAAAATGAAAGACTTGCTTCTTTCTCGACATCTCAGTCGTAATGCTGTGTGACACCCCATTTCTGCCAGCTACCTTGTCTAAAATATAACAGTTTCTACGTGTTCTGTCTGAGGTGGGCTAGACTGATTTTGCATCAGTCACTGATCTCTCACCAGGGCTGGCTGAGCCTCGTGGATGGCAATTGAGGTGATAAAACAGTGCTATATGAAATGTGGCTACTTCACATCGCTTAGGGCTATGCACCAGCAGAGTATACTAATTTCACCTGGTGACAACTATGAGAAGTGACATTTTGCCTGCAAAGTGCCTGTTCACATGACACTTTGCTTGGCAAAGACTCTGTGAATTGGCATTTCACTCATGAAGTATCACTTTGAAGAGCTAGTGGAGTGCTCGCACCCAAAAGACAATGTTCCCTCTCTTCATCCTCTGTAACACCCACAAACCCACCCTCCTCCACCATCTAGTCTAACCCCATCAAAACTAAAGTACCTCCTTCCTCCCACCCACTCAGCAGCACCCATTGTCCCCTCCCTCATCCACCCCTGCCCCCATGCAAAGAAGAAATTGTACCCCATCACTTGCCCACCCCTTCAGCAACCAATCACCCCTCTCCACCACATTATAAAAAGAAAATACCTCTCCCCCAACCACTGAGCACCCACCACCCCATGCCACGCAGAAAGGCAACTGGTGACCTGACTTGAGTCATTGCTAACTGTGAATTACGTGTTACAGCCAGAACAGATACAGACAAAGGAGCACTGGGAAGGACAGTGACCAGCACAGACCCACCTCTCACCGCCTCATCTGGTCACCATCTGAATGAATGGTAGTGTGCACTTTACTATAAGCGCATGCTCCCATTTATTCAGATGCAGCTGAACAGGTTATGAGAGGAGGGTCCTCCCTGGTGCTCCTTCTTCTTCTGTATAGATTCTGGTTGTAATTTATGAGTTGAACTTGGCTTGAGTCGGGTGCCAGTCTGCATGGCATGGAGGGGTGGAGTATAGTGGGTGTTGAATGAGTGGGTGAAGGGAGTGTTGTCGGTTTTTACAGGGCATGAGAAGAGTAAGGTGGGTGGTAGAAGCTGAATGGGTGGGCTGGTGAGGAGGGTGTTATGTTTACATGGGGAGGAGGGGGATACATTGGGTGTTCTGAGTGGTTGTGAGAAGTGGGTTTCTTGGTTTTAGATGATGGTTGGGTCTGGGTGGGGAAGGAAAGTGGGTTTTTAGGTACTACAGGTGGATATTCTTCTAGTATAGCAGAAACAGTTCATGGAGAAGCACCTGGGAGTGCAGTGCCAATCAATGACAAGGACTGCAGCAAAACAGAGAAATGCCGGCACTGGAGCTGTTGTTTTGCTTGAGCGTACTTTGATTTTGGCTGAAAACTGCATGACCGCACTTTAAAAAAAGAAGTACTTTTGGACTCGAGCAAGTCTATTGAAATATTTTTTTATGCTCCATATGTACCATGGCAAGTGAGAAGCAAAAGCGTTTACACTTAATTATATGCATTCTGTTGGCAGGTGTCCACATTTCTCTGGGGCAGAACTGAAGACCATATCTGCGGTCAGTTCTGCCCCAGAAACCACCCTGTCCAAGCTTGACACCCTCTTTAATTCTTTCTGCCATTTGCCACCAATTCTCCCCTTAGAACCCATCACTGTGATCTTTACTCCCGCCTAGAAATCACCCCACTATCCCACAGGCACAACATTCACTCCCTCAACTTTATATCTAAACCTGGAAGCTTGTCTCTCCCTGTCAAATAATACCTCATCCACTGAATCAAAAAAGTGATAGATCTTTTCATATTCCTCACCCTTCCTTGACTCCTGGCAAAGCGGCTTTCTTCTACCAGCTCCCCAGTTTGTGAAATAAGCTTGCCCCCACCATCAGAAGCTCCTCCTCCTCCTACCCTGCTTGTAAAGCACAACTATGCTATTTAAGGGATTGCACTCCTTACTCCTGTTTGTGCTCCATCACTAGTCATCAGATCACAAATGGGGTGCTTATATACAATATATTTATTATGCTATATATTGTACAGGAAATAAGAAAGAATGACTGGAATGCTGTTACTGTAAATGTCCAGTGATTTCACAGATGTGAAACAGCTGTTAGGGCTTTTATTGTTTTATGAATTTTTTAACATTTTGTAACAGATTGTCAAGGCCAACAAGGTCAATCAATAAACTATTGCTACTCCAATGAATGGGAAATTGTCCCTTCACTGTAAAAGGAACACTGTCAACTTTTTTTGCATCATAATATTTCTAGCTCGACACCCCATTGTATGGTTGCTTACTTTCTCTTCAGCTCATTGATGTTACTGTTTTTTATCTTTTTTTCTTTCTTAGAACTGAAATACATGCTAATAGTGTAATTACACCCACCCTGGTTTTGTTTCAGATCCCAATCTACTCTGATTGCATACTTCCTGAGTACTAGGAACACCCCCAAACATTGCAGCCACTCATGACGCAATAGTCTCCTTTCTTCTCACTGCATTATGAGTAGCTAGACTGTGTTGGGGATGTTCCCAAGTCCAGGAAAGATGCAGTACATGTTGATCAAGGAATGTAACCAAACATGATTTGGTGTGGTAGCACCAGTATTGCTGGCTGTCTATTACTTTTTAAAAGAAAAAGGGACTCAGGATTAAACTTCCAGCTACATCAGCAGTCTCTACAGAATGTTACCAATCATAACATGTTTTTTAGAAGAAGTATCTGCATTTATATATTGCTTTTCATACACATTGTATCCCAAAGTAATTTACAAGCAATGCTAGACTGGTAGTGATGTGATTGAATGTGTAGTGGCAGCCATTTCACATATAAAGACCCACACACAGCCTTGGACAACTGCATGAACCTGTTCCATGGGAAGGTGAATCTTGGTCAGGATACTGGGAAAAATTCCCTAATCTTACAAAAAAAACATCTTGGGTTCTTTTACGTCCACCTGGACACCCACCAGAGTTGGGACCTTGGTTAAACACCTCATCCAAAGGACAGCACACTACCCCCTAATACTGCACTCAGGTGCCAGCATTGATTGTATGAGCCAAATCCTAGTATGGGACTAGAACCCATGATCTTCTGGCCCAGAAGCAGATGTGCTACCAACTGAGCCCTGCTGACACATTCAGGCCTAAGGGGATTAACAGTGTCCCTTTAAGGAGGGCAGGAAATTACTTGCAATTGACAACTTTGTGTGATATTCCTACTTCCAAAAATGATAGTAATACCCCCAAGCCAAATGATCCGTATTTGACTGCACCTAAATTAAGGTTTAAGTGAAAAACTGTCTTGTGTCTTGTTTTTATTTCATTTTCATTTTTTATTTATTTCATTATTTTTCAACAGGATAGAACTGTTAGGATCTTGCACAGCCCTTTTTACAAAGTTGTCCTGTATTTGTTGTACACCGTTAGATGGGTCATACATGAGGCATTGATACTGGTACATATACATTATTACAGTTGGCCATTCTTACACTCATCAGACATAGATACAGTCAGGCATACAAGAGATAAGACTAGGATATGTTGTTTGACAATATTAAACATATTTTGGGCAACACTGTGCAGTTCTCTTCGTGGAACAAGTAATATGGAGTTTTGATTGCATCACAGTTTGTATACAGACCTCTGAGCACTGTTCTGATAGGGAGCAACTCATGTTTAGCATTCGGTACACATACTGTGACATAGTGACAACTCCTAATTTCTGGTTCCATAAAGAGAACTGTGCAGAACATTGCCCACACAAAGAAATCAGTACAAATACAGTTTTTTTTTCCTGTCAATGTTTATTAAGGTACAGTTACTAAGGATCCTTTGGAGGTATGAATTTCATTTCTGTAAATATAAACATTACAAACAGCTGCCAATTAGTACAGGTCAGGGCAAGTGACACTTGATCTAGTTATGTGGGATCCAGTGTCACTTGATGTGGCTACATGAGATCCACTACCATTTGATGTGGCTATGTGAAATCCACTTCCATTTGATGTGGCTACATGGGATCCACTGCCAAGTAATGAGGCGATGTGGGATCTACTGTCACTTGATGTGGCTATGTGGGATTCACTGCCACTTGATGTGGCTATGTGGGATCCAGTGCCACTTGGTGTGGCTATGTGGGATCCACTGCCTCTTGATGTGGCTATGTGAGATCCACTGCCATTTGATGTGGCTACATGGGATCCACTGTCACTTGATGTGGCTACATGGGATTCCCTGTCACTTGATGTGGCTACATGGGATCCACTGACAAGTAATGTGGCTACATGGGATCCACTGTCACTTGATGTGGCTATGTGGGATTCAGTGCCACTTGATGTGGCTATGTGGGATCCACTGCACTTGAGCAGTGCCCTGTAGTTTTAGAACCAGCTCATAATAACCCAAGGAGTCTGAACTAGTGAAGAAAATAACCTACACCCGTATGACTGTTTTAGCTTATAAACCTTGTCATGGTTACTAACCAGACAGTTAGTTTAATGCAATGGTCACAGCACAGGCCTGTGAACCAGAAGATGACCAGTTCAAACCCCACTTATAGTAATTCTTCACTTTTATTTATTTAGTTATTTATAATTTTTGACTGGGAAAGGCACTCTAAGCTGTGGTAGCTTGTTTCCTGATGTGTCCTGGGGGTGGGTTACATGGACCTGTTGTATCGACGTGGAAATGTTGGCCACAATGCTGGGCAAACTCTTCTGCTCTTTTTTGATAAGTGCCCTGGGGTCTTTAACTCCCACTGGGACAGTAACCAAAGAAAGGCAAAAGGGACAATGGTTTATTGTCTCACCTGAAGGATGACACCTCAACACTGCAGCACCTCTCTCATATTGCAGTACAGTGTCAGTTATAGGTATTACCCCAAATACCTGATGGTTACCAAATTTTTAATAAATAAATAAGAACTCATTGTCACAAACCCACTCAGCAGGTCAGCCCTCTACTCCCAAAGTGCCAACCTCCGAGCGCAGTCTTGTGAACAGTTTAACAGAACAAGGTAACCCTCTTGTCTGTTTTGTGAGTTCGGATCAACCTTTGGTCTCCAGTCTTGGAGGGATTCAAACTGTTAACCTCTTGCTAGTGTACCCAATGCACAGGCAGAGATAATTCTGTCTTCAGGGGCCAGATATCTCTGCCTACGGGCACCTAACCAGGTGTACAGAAATGAACCCTTAAAAACTGTAATAAAGACCTCAGATTTAAAATGCTTCTCTTTCCAGTTTGGTATCAACATTCAAGCTTATGCCTAGTGTCTGCTATAACCATACATACTTTTCTTGCAAATGAAAGAAAATCAAAGACATACCAAGTAAGTTCTAAAAAGAGTTTTACTAAAAAAGATAAAAATATGTAACACATAAAATACAGAACTATTATATCACAAGGCATACAAATCTTTCAAAAGAACAAGGTTTAAACAGTACAACTCCTACCTACAGTTCTTAGATTTGTATTTTCTCTCTAAGTACCTGCTTACAAGTGCTCAAGAATGTTTCTTGGTCAGAGTCTAGATAAAAGTGTCTCTGTGAAGTAAAACAGAATAAATTAAAAGCTGGCTTTTACCCCACCTCTTTGCAGGAGGTCACCTAGCTCCTCCCTGTCAGGATATATAAAAAACATATATCTATATAAAATAAGATGTCTTTTGCAAGTATTAAATTCTGCAACCTCAGCATACTCATGTTTCTCTTTCAAGTGACATCTCTTTGATCTTAATCAGTATCCTCTCTCACACAGGCATCAGATGAACATTTTCAACTTTGCACCAGTTTGCTAAACCTGGTTTCCCCCTCTAACATTATAAACGTTTTTATGATTTCCCTCTTAACAACTACAGCTTATAATTAACTTAGAAAAGTCTGTAATTAGCTTCTGGCCTGCCATGTAACACCTGGTATCTAAAACCGGTGTGAGTGTGTGTGTGATCTCACATGCTGTTTCAGCCTTTTCTCATGGGAGTCGGTCCAAACACATTTTTATTTTATATTTCAAAAACATCATATAGCACTCAGAACTGGCTGTCCACATCACACTCATGACCTTCCAATCTTCCAGCCCCAGAGGGGAATGTACTACCTACAGAGCCACAGGCACTGAGCCTCCGTGACCTTGAGCAAGTAAATGGACCTCCCTGTGCTTCCATCATCCCAGCAGTGCAGCCAGCTAGCAACAGGACTCCACTGTAAATGAGATATTTCAGCTCTGCAGGGTGTCCTGAACTAATACATTACAGAATAAACAAATAAGTCTAGCATCTAATGACTATTTATTAACCCTTAGGCTGCCAACAGAATTAGAACCTATATGAATTCTGGACTGACACATCAGTCTGTGGCATAGCAAGGGTTAAGAACTGATTTGCGCAGTGTGGGAGCCCTATGACAGAAAACTATTTTGCTGTGCATTCTTCCACAGTTCCTCCCATACATTTCTGCAATAAAAGATCTATGAGTATATACATAATTATATATACTAATCATATGTGTTCTGTGCCTATCAATTATGCATCAGTCAGGTCTCATTATTGTACTGACTTGAAGAGAATTCATGCCTTAAAGCAAAATGCCTGATAAAAATCCTGCAATTACACATTATGATAGGCTGTCCCTTCCATTCGAATGTAGATAATCCAGTATTTTAACAGGCAGGAGCAAAAAAAAAAACTCCTACTGCGGAGTCAACTGCATCAGCCACAGCAGACTGCCTCTGGCTATCAGTTTGCTGGCATCCCACTTGGGGACAACTAAAATGAGTAACAGAGTGGACAGGGCAGAAGAGAAAACTTTCATTCACTAGTAAGGGTGGATGAGCCCCTTAGCCGTGCAAATTAAATCCCCAAAAGGTTATACAGCATTCTTCTTTTTGAACTTCTTTGAACCCTGAATTTGATGCACCTAAATATTACATATGAACAAAGAAACAAGGTGCTACATCTGTGTTGGGGCTGCTAACACAGTAAAAATCAAACTAATGTTTCAAAGCATAGTTACATGTTCTTACTTTTTTCTTTATTTCTTATGAAGAAGACCTATAGATGACATATTGATTAGAACTTTGTTTCCTATTTACTTTGTGAATTTCATTTAACCCTTTTCTGGCCCTTGCATGTCAAACCATTCATTTTTTATTTTATTGAAAAGATGATTTTTGGTTCTGAAATACAGAACCATGCACGCTCTAGTGGGCTCTTTATTTTTGAACTGTCTCTATCCAATCTTGTTTAGTACTGTCAAGTTCTTTAGTCTGAAACCTGCAGGCTAGCTCATTTGGTGCAGGTTTGTAATGTCTGCAAGTTGACATTTATTATTTGCTGTAAACTCCCTCTATACAGTTCGCTGCATCACTGACAAGGGGTGACAGCAAAAAATATTCAGCTACAAAAGATACTCAGCACTCCTAAAACAGCCCTTTAGAATGGGCTTCATATAACATAATGTATGTTAATACTGCTGTGAAGATCCCTCTTAAGGTTGTAAGAGTGATCGCACATATACTCTTAGGTTATGAGTACCACAGACCGAAGGTGAGTAGTTCAGATCCCCTATTTGATCTATAATATATTAAATATTTTAAAAATTTCCCTGAAAGAACAAATTTTCCTGGGCACCTGTCTGTGACACTCTTTAAGAATAAGAGTGTCCCACTTGCTGGGGAAAAGAGTTCTCCGGTTGGTCAGAAGTGCTTGCTTGATCTATAATGCACATTAGGGTACTCTGTTGCTGCAGAACACACAGTAGTTGGATTCAGTAGATGAAATATGATTAAATAAAGTGGAATGTATTTCACAATTAGTGACAGCAGAGATGTATGAGACCAGTTATATACTCAGACACCACATGAAGGATGGAGCGAGTCTAGTGAAATCCATATTTTATTAGATTGTTCGCTGTTCTTCTATAGTGGTATTTCCCAATGTGTTCACCATAGTTGCACAAAGCCACTTGCACTCTTATTGGCTTCTTGTAATGAATCTTTTAAAAGAACTAGCAGTATTTAGGCCATGATGAAAATCTTGGAGATCAACTTCCAGGAAGAAAGTACCAGAGACTTCAGAGAGTTTTCTATATGGAAACAAATGTATTTATTTTGAACTAGTGTGAGGTGAGCAACAGAAACTGTATTCCCCCACTAACATTCTGATGGCTAGACACTTTGGATCCACTGGGTTATAAATCCTGAGACCCACTATTCCACAGTAAGGGTGAGGGAATGTGGAAATTGGCAACTTCTGCTCTGCTTCGATTTGGACCTCCTGTCTTCAGTTTGGCTTTGACAATTTGCCCTAAAACATTTTGTATTCTTGGTGTTGGGGTTTAATTAGCTACAAATAGAGGTGAGAGGCACCTCTTAGCCACCCCTCGCCCATCCCATTTAATCCTACCTCTGTCACTCTCCCCTGGTCCTTCAGTCAGATTTTTAAAAGAAACTCAGTCAGCACCACCAGGAGATATATATATATATATATATATATATATATATATATATATATATAAAATGTTTGGCTGTGAGTAGGAAGGTGGGAAATGACCGGGATGGGTGAAGGGGTGGGCATGGGACCAGTTCTGGCCACCTGAGAAGAGCTAAAAAAACATTTTAATTAACTGGCTGAAGATGGAAGTGATCCTGAATGGCTCAGAGGTTCAAGTGGGCCAAATCAAGGTAAAAGGGTCACATTTTGGCACATTCACCAAATACAAATTTGGCAGAGGCTCATCTTTATTCCATGGTATCAGTAATCCCCTTTTTCTAGCTAATGCTTCTTGCCAAACTTGCAGTTTCCAGACCAGTTGTACTTAAGTAAATTTATTTAGATTTCTTCATAGGGCTATTAAGAATAATGTTACAATGTGCTCTGCACTGATGTACTGTAAATCATTGAACAGTGATTGCTGGTTCTTGATCCAGAACCAGCAATCACAATCACTGCTGAGAGATCTAGAGCACATCAATAGGTTTCCATTCATTGTGACACTTTGCTTCCTATCCTGCAACCAGTTTATAATCCATTTTATCACATCCCTGATTATACATCAGTTCTCCATGTTATCAACTAGCCTTCTGTGTGGTATAGTATTAAACACATTATTGAAGTCCAGATATGTGATATCCATGCGCTTTCCCACGTATAAATCCTTGGTGACATTTTTTGAAAAACTCCAGAAATTTGTTTGCCATGATTTAATCATACAGAACCTATACAGTCACTGAGTACAAGTTGTTTTTTCTTGTAAGTGTTCAGCGATTCCATTTCTTATCATTGCCTTAAGCAGCTTCCCTTTTATTGACATCAAGCTGACTAGCCTGTAGTTCCAGGTTCTGCCCTACAGCCCTTCTTGAATATTAGCAACACGTGGGTCATTCTCCACTTATCAGGCACATACTGTATGCAGTTCTGATCAGCTTGTTGAATACAGATATTATTTCCAAGGTGATAGATAGTTCCTTAGCTAACTCCTTCAGGATCTTTAGCTACATTCTATGAGCACCCCCTCCCCACCTTGTTTATATGGACTATGTTTAATATCTGCTCAGCTGTTTCAGCTGTTACATCTAGGTCCTATAGAGTATCATGCCGCTCCTTGAATAACTTGCTGCTGTCTTAATATCACTCTGTCACTTTCTCCATGGATACTGATGTAAAATATTCATCTGGGCATTTTGCCATCTGTCCATCCTGCATAATTATGTCACGATTTTTCTTGATGTCTCAGTAGCACAACAGGTTTTTGTGTGTGTGTCTGTGTTTTACTCTTCTCATCACTCATGAAGCGCATTGGTACAGGTTGTAAAGGTTGAAGCAAAGGGTGCTGCCGTTGTGACCCCGAGTATTTTGGTATTGAACAGGGGTGAGAAAGGAAGGACAATGAGGAAAACAAGATATTTCATAGGAGTTCTCAGATACACTGAGTACGCAAAATCAGAATAGGCATTCTGAGGCTACCTGCTTTCCACACACTAGCCAGAAATTCTGGCAAGACATTACTAATAAGATGGATGGCTGTGACTCATTGATTATCTCTGACAGACACTGTGACTAAGTCTGTTATCACTTTACCACAGTGAATTTCATGCAGCCGCTAGCACTGGCTGCTAATACTGAAGAGTACACTAGCATTCCACTTAGGTAGACATTAAACATTATTAATCAGTACAATGGTGGAAGGTGTGCTTTCTCACACCTGGGCTTAGTAAGAACATTGGATTTATGACACACTATGGAGAACTCTCACACCTGTATTACTAAATGGTACTTTATAAAGTCATACTGATTGCTGATCCACCCATCTCATTTCCATTTTTTTTCTGTTCCACTTCCTCTTTACTTTGTGTGTTTTAAGACCTGTTTACATGGCCATATATGCACTGCAGCAACCCAAGCTCTCTGGCTTTTGCAGTGCAAATGAGGCCATGTGGACACTTACCCTATTAAGGTAAGTCCCATAGCCGATGCCGGGGGGGGTTCGTCTGGGTCAAAAGAATCCCCCTTTTGAAACTCCCCCTTTTTCATCATTTCTGTTTATTTTGTGACTGTCACAGAGTGCTTATGCAGACATGATGAACCCCAGCACTTTCTCTCTGCACGCACCCACCATCTACTGCCAATCCACTCCCTCAGTGCCAATACAAACATAAGAATCTGCCAACAGAAGCAAGCCACCCTGTCTATTGAAGTCTACTCAAGTGTGCAGCTAGTGCCGCTAGTTTACAGCTGCCCCACCCACTCCCCTTTGTCATCCCACTGCTACCTCCCACCTCCCCCACCCTCACTCTCCCCTATTCCTGACCCATGCCCTTTTAAAGGTGTTCACAGATTGACATGATACCACCCATTCTGGTAGTGTGTTCCATTTTGCTACCACCGTCTCCGTGAAATAGTGTCTCCACATTTCCCTCCTATATCTTTCCCCCTCTAGTCTTAGCCTGTGCCCCCTGGTGTCCCTCCCCTCCGTAGCTTAAAGACCCTGTCTGCCCCATCCTTATTGATTCCCCTCAGATACTTGAATGTCTGTATCATGTCCCCCCCCATCCCTTCTATCCTCCAGGGTGTACATATTCAGGTTTCACAGCCTGCTCTCATAGTCTCTCCCCTACATTCCACATATCATCTTTGTTGCACTCCTTTGCACCCCTCCAGTAGCCTGATATCATGCTTCAGGTACGGCCTTCAAAACTGCACACAATACTCCAAGTGCAACCTTACCAGTGACCTGTAGATGGGTAAGATCACCTCTCTTCACTTACAGGAAACCCTCTCGCTATGCACCGCAGCATTTTGTTCACTTTTGCAGCCACTCTCCTGCACTGGGCAGTATTGCTTATAGTCCCTGTTACCATTACCCTTAGGTCCTTCTCCTCCTCAGTGATCCCCAGCTTAACCCCCCCCCCAGCCAGTATTCTCTCCTTGGGTTCTTTGCCCTGAAGTGCATAACCTTACACTTCTTTGCATTGAACCCCAGCTGCCACCTCTCTGACCACTCCTCTAGCTTGCTTAGGTCCCCCTGCAGCTGCTTCCATCCCTCTTCTCTATCCTCCACTGCTCCCATTTTGGTGTCGTCAGCGAACAGACTTACCTTACTCAGCACCCCATGCGCAATGTCTGATATGAATAGCCCAAATAATACTGGTCTCAGCACAGAACCCTGTGGCACCCCACTCATCACCTGCCTTGGAGTTGAGAGCTCCCCCACCACCACCCATTACAGCCTCCCACTCAGCCAGCTTGTAATCCAATTGATCATTTTTGCCCCTACCCCTACACCAGTTAGCTTCACCCCAAGCCACCCATGAGGCATTGAATTGAAGGCCTTGCTGAGGTCCAAGTAAAGAACATCCACTGCATGACCCTTATCCAGCTCACCTGTTACCCAGTCATAATATTGTATCAGGTTGATTTGACAAGACTTACCCAAAATGATCCCATGCTGCCTCACATCTTGGAGGCCATAGTCCTCCAGGTATGACACCAGTCTTTCCTTTAGTATCGTTTCCGTGAGTTTGCACACTATGGAGGCGAGACTTACCAGACGATAATTATCCAGTTCATCCCTTGGTCCGCTCTTGTGTAATGGCACTACATGTGCCATCCTCCAGTCCAGTGGCACACATCCTGACTCCAGAGAGGTGCCGTACAGATCTGCCAGTGGCTCCGCCAAAACCTCTGCCATCTTCCTCAGCATCCTGGGGTGGATTTCATCCAGCCCTGGTGCCTTGTCTACCCTCAGTGCCCTCAGTCCTTCCATCGTCATCTCTTCTCCCCATCCCCACCCCACCCTCCCTCCCTTCTTATGGTCCTCCTGTATAATTTGTACCCTGGGTTGCCAGATCCCAGTCCCGTG
Organism: Neoceratodus forsteri; assembly: GCA_016271365.2. Taxonomy (NCBI): domain Eukaryota; kingdom Metazoa; phylum Chordata; order Ceratodontiformes; family Ceratodontidae; genus Neoceratodus; species Neoceratodus forsteri. The sequence continues at coordinate 199,499,937 of JADMNL010000025.1, forward strand.
CTTGGTTGCCCACATTTCCATGACAACCGCAATATCCACCCTCGACACTGCCAAGCATACCTGTAGCTCAGCTAATTTGTTGCCTGAGCTTCTCGCATTCAGAGAGACCACCCTCCATCCTTTCCCCTTCCCTTCATAGCCCTCCATCTTCTCCCTTCTACTCCCTCCCTTTTTTGCAGCCCATGAGTCCGTCCCTGCTAGCCTGGGGGGTAGATTGTGACTCCACTCTATCGGATCCCTGCCTACCTGCTCTCCACTTGCCACCCCCCATCTACTTTTCAATCCACCGTTGTCGCAATATACCTCCTCAGTCTTTGCTTTAATACCTCCTTCCTCTCCCCGCTCAGGTGCAGCCTATCCCTTGCAAACAGATTGTTATTATCCCAGGTACTGCCCCAGCCGCCCACAACCCTGTACCTCTTAGTCTGACACCATTCTACCAACCTTGCATTCAACTCCCCAAGCCTCTTCTTTCTCACTGTGCTTGCACAGGGTACTGGGAGCACCTCCAAGAAGGCCACAGACTCCCCGGTCTCCTCGCACAACCTTCCACTTCCTCAACCTCTTCTTTACCTCACCATTTCTCCACTAGGTCATTTGTCCCCACATGTACCACAATGTGCAGTTTCCTCCTACCCCTCCTTGCGCACCTTAGGATTGCCTGTCCTGCCTTGTCTGCCTTAAATCCCAGTATGCACTCCACCCATATCCAACTGTGCCTCTCCCCCTTGCTGCCCCATCTGATCCCCTTGAGTATGGAGTCCTCCAACACCAGTACACCCCCCTCCTCCTTCCTTGTGTCCGTCACCACCTCCCCACCCAGGTTCTCATTCCCAGGGCCGCCTAAGGCGGTGCTTTTACCATTTGCCCCAATGTCTTCCCCCCTGCCCCTCTCAATTGAGACCCTTCCCCCTCCTCTTGTTTGACTGCCAACCTCCCTCTCCCTCCTCACCTGAGTATTATACTTCCCCCTGCCATGCTGTGCGCAATCTCTTCACTAATAATGCCCCTCACTCCCTCCTCTTCATGAGCACTATCCCTTGTGCAGTCTCCTCCTGCGTCCTCTTCCCCATGTGCCGCTAGTACAGCAAACATGTTCCCTACCCTCTTTGCATTACTTTGTGTTTTCTCCTCCCTCCTGCCTACTTCTGCTCATCTTTTGCTAGGCCCTATTAGAGTCCACCCTTCTTCAGCTGGCTTTCTGTCTAGTTTGCCCCCTCCTGACCCCTCCCTTGACCCACTATTCCTTCTCTGTGGTGCCCCCGATACTCTCAGATATTAGCCCTTCTACCAATGCAACCCCCCTCACCCCTCAACCTCCCCTGCTCCATGCAAAGCCACTGAACCTCTTCCTCGAGCCTCCTTAGCCTGTGGCATATTGGGCACTCTCCCAGCCTCCACAGTATGTTCATCCACACTGCTGCCCTACGACCATTGAACCCCACAATCTTATCCATGGTTCACACTACCTATACAGGACAATGAAATACAGTCTCTCTATACTGATTGCAGTTGTTTATGAACACAAGTACAAACCCACCAATAGCATTCCCAAGTCTCACAAACACCTACAGTCCAGAAATTAGACGTTTGCCCCAGGTCCTCTTTAGGCCCCTCCCCCCGGCTTTAAGTGGGGCCATTGTGCATCCTGGTGAGCTTAATTCAAAAAACACAGCCACAGAAACCTTTAAACTAAATTAAAAAGACAAACAGCAAAACTTACAAAAATCCTCTCCACACTAACTCTCTCCACAGCAAGTAGAATTAACTAATCCTTCTCTCCTGCAGTTTAAAAAACAATAGCAAAACTTATAAAAATCCTCTCCACATTAAGATGACTGGAGGTGTTTTGTGAGTTTTTGTCCGCACTCTCGCCCATGACTGGCTGGCCAACTGGGGCACCCGTTAACATCATGAATGTGACTGGAATATAGCACGGCCACTGCCCACAATTCACACTGTCAGCTAGCACTTGAGGAAGATGAAGCATGACAGCAGGCTCAGAGACAAGTCTCCAGGAGAACAAAAAAGAAGTAGAGGGCCTCAACTTATAATATTATCGCTCACTGGCATGTAAACTTTGCTGGCTAGTATTGCTGAAGATGTGTCCCTTAATAACCGTATATCAAGGGATAGGGTGTGCAGTTAGGCAAGGGAGCTGTTCGGGAGGGCTTGCTGAAGAGTTAGAAATAAATTACTTAAATCCTCCTCTATACAAAATGCAAAGTTGTCATGTTTCATATGCCTGCTTTAACTTTTCATAAGTTAAGCAAAAGAGGTACCACTGTGGAATGGCAATGCAAGTGTTTGGAAGGGTCTGGCTGGGATCTACACTGCCACCTCACTAACTGTGCTGTTCAGAGAGGTCTCCACTGTGGTCCCATTTTCACTGACATTCAGTTCCACTTTTGTCTGTGTCATCTGTTCTAGACGCCATTAAAACAAATGCGTTGTGATAAGCGTTTTCTCCAGATGACCACATGTGTCAGTAGAATTACATTTGTTGCTACAGTCCAGTGTTATGAACATACCCACTATACTTTTGGAAGCATGGTGGGGGTGAGGGGTAGGTATTCAGGAAATGGTAACTTTGCACTGGGAATTCCCATCACTACCAAATTACCTTTTCCCTCACTCCCTTTGTCATGCCTACCACATTGGAAAATGGAGCGGGGCAACAAGTGTAGTACCCAATATTGCACTAAAAATTATGTTACAGATTTGTTTTCCAAGCAGGGTACCTGGTATAGAAACATATAAACATGGACAGTGATGGCAGAAAAAGACAGAGGTCTATCCAGTCTGCCCAAGTTCCCTATAATCCCTGGAACCTATCATTTTTCCAGGGTACTAACCTTCCCCATCCTCTCTTTATTCTTCTCCTTGGTCCTGTCGCCCCCGATAACCACTATTCCCTTCATTATGTCCCAGCCCTGCTTGAATCCTCTGACTGGTTTTGCAGCCACCAATTCAGCTGATAGACTATTCCAAAGTTCCACCACCCTTTCCGTAAAGTGGTACTTACTCACAGCTCTCGTTAACCTACCTCCTGTTAATTTCTATTCATGTCCATGACTAAACAGTACCCCAAAGTTCACTTTGTTAATTGCTTTAAGGAACTTGAAGGTCTCTGTCATATCACCCCTCTCCCTTCTGGTCTCCAATGAATACATATTTAGTGCCTTTAAGCGCTCCTCATAGGATCTGCCCCACTGTCCCTGAATCATTTTAGTTACTCTGCACACCAGTAGATACAGCTGCAGATATTAAAGCTGATTACATAATATATCTGAGACAATGGCTTAGGTTTATTGCATTAGCAGCATCTTGCTGCCTTCCAGTACTGAATACATATATGTATTCACCCTGCAGCCAGTCAGATAATAATTTTGTTTAGGGCAAAGGGTGTAGGAGATTTCAGATATGACTTCTTTAGCTTCAAAATATGCAACAAAATGCACCACAGAGCATCTAGGACCCCATGGCTTCTGGGGGTCCTGGTGGCCCTAAGACCCACAGCTTTTTTTATATAGGTTGCAGACTGCATAGAAAGTACCCCCTCTTGTGAAAATCTTGGTAATGGCTCTGACTCCATCCTTGCTCCGGTCCTTTCCTGGAGCTGCTGCAGGGCTGTAGATGTGTTCTGGAGGGAACAGCATAAGCAGCCATGTGGATAGGCTGCACCTTTCACTCCAACACACTCAGCAGTGCCCCCACACAACCGACCATGCATGGCTGTTACTTTTCAATTTGTTAAATAGTTGTATTTCGTGTTAGCTGGTCAGCTGGTTCATAATAAGTCTAGTACCATTATGTAAGGATTAACCCATGACAGAGTGTGGGTCTAATTGGGAATTAATCCATGGCTGGGGGGTTTTGGACCAGGAGGCCGCAGGCTGAGTGGTTCCAGCCACCTAGCCATGGATTACACCCAAGTAGGCCCATGCTCTGGAGTGGGTTAGTCACTTGTAACATGGGAAAGAGAAAGGGTTCAACTCACTTTTTCCTTTCTTTGCTTCCCCATGTTACAGGTTTTGAAAAAATGCAGCAGGGTGATTGTAGCAGCCTGATGGGTTGACACTTCACTGCTTCAGTTGTTTTTAGTTGGACTTCTCATCTTCTACTGTGGTCCGACAGAGGTGAGCAGGACAATCAGTCGATGTCAGAATTAGTTCAGAACGACAGTACTGAACGGCAGCTATATAATAGTCATAACTTTCAGTGCTTATGAATGTTAACTTTGTGCTCTTATTCCCCCTTAACCTGTTTTTATTTTTGAATATTGGCAACTTTCCAAGTGGTGGCATGGCACAACTGCATGGTACACATCACACAGTTCTGCTCATTCTGCTTCTTTGGTCTGCAGCAGGTCTCAGCTGCGGCACTGTGAGCTCTGTAAGTAGCAACGGAAGTGCACCATGGTATTACAGTGAAGTTATATGCTTCTGAATTTTTCAGGGTGACACTTCTGTTTCCTTTCTGCCTCCCTACATGGCTCTGCCGTGCTGTGCAAATTTGCCAACGCTATTACCGGTCAGTGCAACAGTGCTTGTTGCATGACGCATGCCATGTCATGAAGCCTGCCAGATAAAATGGGACTTACTTGTATTAAAATACAAAAACATTAAAAGGAGAGGGGGCCTGACAGTAAACACAGATGTAACTGCATTCAGAGTATGAGCAGGAATGCATGGCTAGCATACATATGTGGTGGCCACTCCTGGTACTGCTGCTATGTTTCACAACATGTGCAGCACATAGTGATATGGGGAAGACAATTCCTGGGGACTCTGCCATGCATTAATTCTCAAGCAGCCATGGATTACTTGAGAATTAATACATGGTCACCTGATGCTCTTGGGCCAATCCTACACAACCCTTTCTCTTCCCCATGTTACAATACTCATTAGATGACTGAACTACAACACTGGTACAGACCATTTTGTCTTGAACCAAAGTACCCAGAATAGGATCTATTACTTGAAGAGAATTGCTGCAGATGGAACTCGATCATTGCATTACCCCTGCTATTGGGTTACCATTAGGAAGTTTGGATTCTCCTTGACCCTCTATTATCTTATTTAACATTACTGAATTCTATCATACTTGTCAAATATTAACTCTGGCCATTTACATGGCAGGGCTGTCAATATCAGTAATGGTGACTTCTATTTTATCTGAAAGAGTTAGTTTATGCCTACTTTGGATTATGTGATTTTTTTTTCAGTTAAGTGACACACCAGAAAAAAAAACTGTCCTAGTGCTCCAATACATTAATAGGGAACATGATCAAAGCTCTATAGTATATTAACTGTGAATGGGTCACTGGTAGGTCCATGCAAAGTTTTTAAGCCCCACAGTTTGCAGAGTTTGCCATGAAGTGCATCTGTTTGCATAGCATTTTGCTGTATGAATTGCAAAATTTAACTTCACACTGTGCGGGTAACTTTACTATGCTAATTGACATACTTTATCATGAAAAATTGCTGGAAAGTGCAAAATTGCATCAATTCACATAGCAAAATTCACACAGTTATGAGGAATCCTGAAGCAGCCTCTGCACAAAAACTCCACAAAGTGTGTAGGGGTCAATTCGCCACAATTTGCAAACAGAATTTAAAATTTAATTCGAGCTTGGTCACTGGAATCAAAGTTTAGAGTGTGGGTGGTGCTCAGGGGATAATTCTTTAGTAGAACACGAGTTCTTTTAATATACAAAGTTGCAGTCAGTGTTCCTGTTAGAAAGAGATGCTGCCATTCTCATAAAATGTTAGGATCAGTGTAGCAAATTAATTAAAAGTTCGAACTTCTGACCAGATCAGGGTAACTCTTGCAGCTTAGAGCCTGCTCACTGGTTTCCATTTTGTTTCATTGCACTGAATACTCTGGAAATGTATGCTTTCAGAGTCACACAACTAGTGGCAGTGGTGGGATTAAAACACAGGTTTCCAGGTCACAGCTCTGTACTCTAGCCTCTAGGCTACGCAGCCTCCAGACGCTGTATTCATTTATTTTGCCCTTATGTGGAGACTGCCATTAAGGTTCAGCTGCTTTGAGAATAAAGACTTCTAGAAGGAAACGCCAGTGTAATTGTAAATTCTTGAAATAGGACAATTTCATGTTTTTTTTCAGTGCAGGGCGATCCAGTTGAATGTTTGTCAATGAAGCCATAATACACATCCATCTGTATGTTAGGGATATTTCATTATAGTGAGGTTCTGGAAGCATGTAAACCATGAGAGAAACTAAGGATTCTGATGGATTTAAATTAAGTTCACATGAACTAACAAAGTGCAAAATGAAAATACAACTTTTCACAGACCCACAGTATATCACTGTTTTTGTATTGTTTTATTATTCTGCCCATCAGTCCCCCCATTTAGTCCCCTGAGCCCCATTCCCAAACCTCATGCAAAGAGCTTGTGGCACCCGGCACATCACGTTTCTCCCACATGCCCGACCCTCATCTTTAGCCTCTCTGCTGAATCATTGCTATTGTCTTTTTCTACTCAGTCCATGCTCCCACACTGCTGGTCCAGCAGCTCCTTCCCCCCCCACCCACTCCCTGCTGCCAAACAAATGTCTTGCATCTAGTGGAACACCTCTGCCTTGGTGCCTGTCTCTCACAGATATCCACTACTGCATTAGTACCAGGGCAGTCCCCATCCTGAATGGCTGCTCTGTTTCTGGAGGCAGCTGTATTGACACTCTGTAACTTCAGTGAGGGGGTGTTGGTAAATGTTGCAACCAGTACTGCAAGGCTAAATATGCCCTGAGAATGGATTTGTAGGTCATTTGCATGCAGAACGCCACCCTTCTCCACAAGATCACACTGTGTTTAGCCACCCACACAGGAAAAGCTTATGGCCTCTGTTGTGCATAGCACACCAAGCCAAAGTCTGGGGACTGCCACAAAGTGGACACTCTGACCACCTAGCAACGGTCCCCTGCGACTATGTATGGGGTCCCCACCTGTCTAAAAACTGAAATATTATTCAGTTGTCTAATTTGGAATGAGAGGAAATTCTATATGGAACAACCATAGTTAACAAAGGATTTCTACACCAGGCATGCTCTGCATTTCAGGAGCTCATGTTATGCAAAGCACATTACAACACAACAAATAAAATATAAGTAACAAAGGCACCTCCATCTATTTTTATAGTGCTCTATAAATTCTTGCACACCTCAAATGATGCAAATAGCTCCAACTCTTAACTCTGGGTTTCACAAATTTAGCTGATATTTTAAATTTCCACCCTGTCATGTCTACAGATAACAGTATGTGAATAAAAAATAAATGGTCACCAACACCTGCCTTCATTTGACAGTTTATTGCACATGGTACATGTGTTCAATAAAAACATAATTTTGCATGCAAATGTCTGTTTGTTTTTAAATCAATGACTGATGTTACAGCGTAACATACATTGTTACATAGTAAATTAAGACCTGAAGTGACTCTACTGTAAGTCCAGGTCTGCACCTTCCCCTTTATAAGCAGGGGCCAACATGTACAAATTTATAGGACTTTCCCACCCACCCTACTACTGAGGGTACCCTGTATTTACCTTAGTAAGCAGAAATTTGTCCAGGCTTACCTTGAAGGCTGGCACTGTCTTAATGTTAACTCTGTCCACTGGTAAGCTGTTCCATAAATTCCCCACCCTCTGGGTTACATACAAGGATTATAAGTCAAGAAAAACATCATGTAACAGCACAGCTATTTGTGATACATTGCTACTTAGTTTATAATGAATGAGTCTCCCCTTTTCCCATAGGAAAACAGTGCTGTAATTTGCCGTTATAAAAAAGTGTTTATAATGGCAAACACAAGCATGGTTTACCTCACTCTGTGCATGTACCTGCCACAGTGTGTCTCTTCCTGCCGCTCGCCGTTTTCTTCTCACCCGAAACTCAATGACCAGAGGAACTCAGCTGTAAGTTATTTTAAAAACAAACAAATGTGTTATTTTCCACATATGGGGGGATAACAAAACATTGTAAAACATTTTTCAATCTCGGACAATGAAAGTGTGGGGAACCGCTGAAAACGGAAACCGAGCGCGGCCGCACCGGAACGTCCGATATTTTATATAATTGTTGTGGTGAAAAAGGGGAGACCCAGCAAGGTGAAAAAGGAGAGACCCAGCAATTATATAAAATGAAATATGGGGTGGTTTGTAAATTCAAAGTTTACATACTCACTCAGTATTAGTTGCTTTTCACAAACCCCTCAAGCTTCACTCTCGAGGTTTATGTAGCATCTAACAACACGGGAGTGTGTAAACTTCTCATTACACAACACACAACACCCCATACTTTATTCTATTTGTTATGCACTGCTGTGTAGACAGAAACTATTGCTGTCCATACCATGTGTGTGCATATACATTTGTGAAGTTTTATATCCTGTACATCAAAGTCCCTGGGTTGAGGTGTTATCTGTTAAACAAAGATTTCCTTGGCCCAGTGATGCAGAGGGCTGTGGCACATTGTGCACCATATATCTCCCACACTGGCAACCAGAGTTTGGGAACAAGCTCAGGTCTCCGGAGATCAACCAAGAGGGAGGGCTGGGAGTTGATTGAGCAGCTGCTTGGCAGCTCTCCTCTCACAGACTGGGGAGGCAAGACTTCCTGGCTCTTGGTTGCCACTGAACAGAGGCTCAGTGGCAGTGCTGAGCAAATGGGGGGCTCGCACTAAGCTGGGGATTAGTGGAATATGTCACCAAGGCCTCAGTGAGTTAGGAAAGGGAGAAAAATGGAAAAAACATGTCCCCCCCATATCACCGTATGTGACAGCCCTTGGCAGACTCTCAGGTGCTGCACCGTGGAGATCCCTGCCAGCATGATGGTGGGGGGAGCAGCAGATGGGACTGGGAGACCCCAAGCCAGGGCCTGAAGGCAAGGCATAGGTGGCAGTGGGCAGACAAAAAGCTCAATGAAAAGAAAAAAAAAGATTTCCTCAACACGTTGCAAAAAAATGAGGTACATTGCAACAGATTCACCTAAAGCTGCCACACAGCAGAACTACCCCTTTCTCATCCCGTGACATTTTGGTAAAGAAATTCAAGATGTGTTTCAGTCATTCTGAAGTGGCTCTGTATTTTTATACTTAACTAAACCATACATTTATAAACAAGTCAAATCACAGCACTTGCTAAACAGTTTCAATGTGTTAATATCATTCTTATTGTAAACGGTCAGATTGACATAAAACTAGCTTGATCTAACTCTTGTTTTTTTTTTTTTTTTTCTCTTTCTCCTTCTGTAATTACAGAAACCGAAGTATGTTCAGGCACAGTTCGACTTTTCTCCACATGACAGCACAGAACTGGGCTTCTACAGAGGTGACATCATCGAAGTTCTAGACTGTGCAGATCCGAACTGGTGGAGAGGAAGATGTCATGGGCGAGTTGGCTTCTTTCCACGGAACTATGTGTACCCAATTCAACAATAACTTTCCATCAACTTTTCCCCTGCTACAGATTATAGATCATTATATTAGCATTGTCCAATCCCTTCGTACAATTGGATGCACAAGAGACATCATAAAATATATGTAAAACCATGTACCAGTGTCCTTCTGACATTCCAACATGGAACCTGCCGAATATTCAGAGGGTTTTTAATAAGTTAATACAACGCTTCAACATTTATAGAACACATACTATTTTTATAATTCTGATGAATATTGATGTATGAGATATGTATATACAATGTGAAAATGTCTGTCTGCTTTCTTTGGTTTCCACATTGCAAATGAGATAGTCTAACTTATTGTGCCCTATGCAGTTTCACTTCTTAGCTGTTGCTTTCCGATCTTATATTTAGACTATGCCTATAAAAACAGCATTGTTTTTAAATGTAGATATTGCAGAGACAATCATTTACTTAGAGTAGAGAGGAATGGATATTGGGAAATCAAGTCCTAGTGTTTCTCTCACTCCACTGTTCTCTCTACTGTACTTCCTTGCACTAGATTCAAATGAAAGCCACAGCACTATTGCGAGTAGAGGGATCAGAGCTAGTAACACAATGAAGTGCCTGCCACTCAAACAGTTCAGACAGTGAGGGGAAGCACTGCCAGATTTGGATGTACAGCAGTAGCCTTCTTTGAGGTGAGGACAGGGCATACATAGTGGCAGAGGAGGAGGAGGACAACTGTAGACTGGGTCACAAGCCATGGCTGCTGCAGGGGGGGAAGGGGCAGAAAACTCAGAACCCATCCACAACTGAGTCCAAAACTGCAACTCTCCATGATACAGGGCCAGATAGTTTAAACTTAGCAGCCCCCAATAGGGATAAGGAAATCAGGGCTCCCTCCTTCCCGAGCGCGTTGGAGGTATGCTTTATTTTTGTACATGACTGATTGTGGTCCTGGGCCTTGCACAATTATTAGAATGATTCAGTGGTAGCACATCTGTCTCTGGGATAGAATATTGCCATTCAAGTGCAACGCTGAGGACTTGGGCTTGTACTTGGCTGGTGCCTGCGTGAGCCTGTTTCAGCACACACACCAGTCTGTTCACCCTGTGGTTACTCCGGCTAGAAGAGTGTTTGGGATTATCAAAGTCTGTTCAGTAACAAGTGTTTCACTTGTGGATGTTTTCTGATGGTCTTACTGTCTTGAGGCTGAATGAATCAGCAATTCTCACAATAAATTACGGTGCAGGATAAACAGACCAGGATTTGTGTTTCTTTTGCCTCCTGATGTGTTGAAACCCTGCAGTTCTCCCAAGTGGTCCTCTTTGTACAGACAGGCAGTACTAGGAGAGTGCTGCACTGTCAAAGGCACCAGCTTCCCAATGAGATGCTAAACTGAGGCCCCTTCTGCCCTTATCTGGTGGCTACCCACATGGTGCTATTCAATATCTCTAGTGTTCAGGCCAACATTCCCTCTCTCAAGAAGGCTAGTCCAGCAGTTGTACAGAGCTGCATGTGGGCGTTGTTTAGTACTTAATGGCCGATATGTCTGCTTACAGTCACCACATTACCAGTCTCTTACCAATCAAAATAGGTTAAGCTTTTTAAGATCCTTTTTTGTATGCAAGTCACTATGCATCAAAAACTTCTGTTCTGTTCCAGAAAGCGGCTAGGATTGCATAGCTTGAGGGATGAGGGTTCTGATACATACCAGTCATCTTGTACTAGTCTATCATCTTATTTATAATACAGTTAGATTAAGTCACAGAGACAGGCACTGGACACAGAAGTGTGACATTAAGGGCATATCAAGCTCAGCCCTGGCTAATTCTTTGAGAGTTAATCACTTTTCTTATACATTTTTCTTAAATTTTGTAGGAGTGCTGCTGGTGTGCGGCCAACATCAGAATCAACAATTACAGAAACAGTGCATCCCAACCCCCAAATGCTGCTCAAAAGAGCCTGCAACTCATTTAAAGTTATTCCATTTGGATTATATCATGATATTATTCTCACTCTAGGTGGATGACCAAGCAAATATTTTCAGTGTATGTCCTTCAGAATAGAAGATTGACATCAGTTCTTTCCAAGACTTGATTATACTCAGGAGGTCCCCTTTACAGAACGTTGTCTGTAATTTCATTGAAACAGCAACACATCTAACTGTTCTTCAACATAAACCCATACCATTGTATAAATCAAAAGTGGCATGGGCCCGGGGCATGGGCCTAATATTTTTGCTTGTGATCCGTGATCAATGTGACATCACTCTTGGCTTCACCAATCCTGCCTCTATTATATATATATATATATATATATATATCTATATCTATATCTATATCTATATATATATATATATATATACATATACATATATGTAATAGATAACCCACTGTAAGGTGTGCGGTTGTGCTCTGATATCGCATTGGTGATTCAATCACCCAAGGCGTGTGTATATCAGACCATGACCACACATCCTACAGTGGGTTATCTATCTTATAAAAGGGCCAAAATGGTTTTGGAGGGGGCTGAAAGTGCAGGCGTGCGGTCATGCTCTGATATATGCACAGTTATGTGATGTGTTTCAGCCAACCAGCAGAGAGTATTTTCCCCTACCTATTTTGTAAATATATATATATATATATAACAAAAAAATATGTTTCTGCAGACATTAGGGTTGAAGAACTCAAAGTGCGCAAAGTAGGGAAATGAAAAACATTAGGGTCTGGGGTCTCTGGAGTATTGGTGAATCAGTGGTGGGGTTTTCCTTGGGGTTGTCAACCCTAATGCCCACCCCCTCCCCTGAGCAAACAAGGTCAGATATGATCCTTTTCTTCACGCAGGGCTTTGCATGAAGAAAGCAATGACAGATTCTGTTGACAACATGTGGCCAGCCATACTTCTCTACTTTTGAAAAGTGAATCACTATGAGTCACTGGCTTGGAGCTGTACCCGCTACCAACTGCAGTAGCAAGAAAGCTCAGAAGTGATGGACACAGGTGTGTATGTTTCAGGAGTGTATACAGTGGGATGGGCTTTAGTGCTGACAATCCCAAGGAAGAATCCACCCCTGATTTGCTTCAGGTGTTTCGGGGGGTAGGGTTGGAAACCCTCAAATCACATTTCCCTACTTTTATAGCTGTAATCTTAACCCTATGGCCCTATCCACACTTCTGTTTTTGTAACATTACTGGCAGTTAGTAACGTTACAAAAATGGCAAACGTGGATCGCGTCCACACTGTAGCGTGGTAAAACCGTGCTATGAACCGTGTTTAAAAACCGTGCTAAAACCTTGATTAGAGCAGGGTTTTAGCACAGTTTCAAACCAACACAGTTGCTGGTTTGGAAGTCAAGTGGGTGAGTACAGAGTTGCAGCACAGTGTGGATGATCCTACTACTGTGCTGAAACACAGAAATTTAAAACGTTTAGAAAAACATTTTGGAAATCACTGTCACCGTGGACAGGGCCTAGATGGAGCATACATGGAGTTTTTGCAACAAATATATACATATGTGTTGAGGCCATTTGGAGCCCATCCCTGTCTTGCAGTGGCCCTCACATATGCTGACACCAGGAGCTCACTTTGATGTTGTAAAATAATAATTATAGGCAAACTGGAATGCCATCCTTGGTGGCCATTGTTGACTTTGTAAACCCCTCCCCCATTTTGACACTGGTGGCCTTCCGCAGTGTCAGAAAACATTTTTGACTCTGCCTCCTACCTCTCTCCCTCCCAACCTCCTTTTCTTTAGAGTGGCATCAGAAGTCAATCCCTGGTGCCAAAGAAATCCATCGCACATGCACACTCACTCATGGCAGCCAGCAATAACCCCATCTCAGCTCCACAGTCAGTCACCATATGGAAACAGCACAGTTTTATAGTTTAATAAAAACACTTCTAAATGTATTTATTAAATCATGGATTAGCAATACGGTGTCCTGTAATGATATAGAAGTTATGAGATGTCGTGCAACTTCTAAATTATGAGAAATACTTTTTCTTAAATACCTATAGGAATGTATTTATTAAACTGCAAAATTGTTTCGAGATGGTGGATAGCTGTGGAGGTGATAGGAGGGTTATTGCCAGTTGACATCTGGGGGATATCACTAGATGGCAAGGATACTTATAATGGGCCAGGACGTGGGAGAAGGTGCCACTGGATGCCAAGGATAATTGGGGAAGAGTGAGGAGGGGGTGTGACTGGACACCTGGGTTGCTTGGATTGGGGAATTATGTGTGACAGGTGCCACGGAATTCCAAGGGCACTTTGTGGGAAGGTAGGTTGTGGGAGAAGGTGCCTGTGGATGCCAGGAATGCTTACGTTGGGGCAGGGTGAGGGAGGTGTGCTCATGGATACCAGGGATATTTGAAATGGGGCAGGCTGTGGGAGCATGTGCTGCTGTTGACTAGGGATGCTTGGATATCAGCAGGGTGAGGGGCTCCTCTGGACACTGCTGATTGCTTGTCATTGGGGAAGGGTACGACAAGGGGTGTAACTATAACCCAGGGACTGCTTGCCATTCAAGCTATTGACAATGCCAGCCAAAGGTCAGCTTTGTCAATATTAAATATTGTACGTCTGTTATTATTAATTATCCTTTTTAAAAAGTAAGGAAATCTGTTTAAATAAACTTTGTTTACACATCAGTTAGGGTGAATCACAAAGCTTCAAAAGTAAGGAAATGCAATCTTAGGGTCAAAAAGTGCCCTCTCTGTTGGTGAATGTGTGTCATGTTGTTCCTCAGGGTTTAAACAATTGATCAATACAACACTGGTGTTTACCTAACTTCGACAGTCCTCTGTCAAAGCATTGGTGTGTAAGTAGATTTATAAAATGGACTTCTGAAACCTTCATAATCCTAGCAACGTCATTGGTCTAAACACATCACCTGACCATTCATTAACCTCTGGTACACAAACAGTTCATAACTAACCCGTCCTAATCTACCTAGCAGCAGCCTAACTAAATGAAAAAAAAAAGTTTTCCATTAAAATAAAAATATTTCCACTTAACAAAAAACACAACTGGGTGTAAGTTTCTTTTAAATTAATGCACTTCCAGGGTTCATTCAAAGGCACTCAGCCTTTGTTACCAATCTCACAAATTTTACATAGCAACAACCTAACTAAAGTGAAATAAAACCTTTTTTGACTAAAAAGTGACTTTTCCCTATTTATAAGCGTAACAACCCACTCCAGGGGCATGGGTTGCTGGAGAATTAATGCACTTCATAGGGCATGCATTTATCATCTAGAAACACATTCCCTGTTGTGGGTATTGGTTACTTATGTGCCTGGAAAAATGTGCTGAAATTAGGGAATTGCCAAAGCTGCACTGAGCAATCAGTCAAACTCTAAGAAACATCACACACACAAACATTCACCAAGCACCAAGGTACTTTTTGACCCTAACATGGCATTTCCCTGCTTTTGTAAATGTGTGCTTCAGCCCTAACTGATGCCTAAATCTTTTTTTTTTTTGCAATTAATATAATTTTATTGCTGGCCCAGTGGTGCTGAGGCATCCGTCTTACCTTGTGCCATGTCGGTGACCCATGGCTGGGACAGGAGAGGATCGAGCATATGGAGGACTGTTGTCCTCTCCTGGGGAGGGTGGGCTGTGGACTCCATGATACTAGCAGCTCGCAGTGGAGACTGGGAGCAATGTGGCCAGGGAGGCATGTAGAGTGGTGTGAGGCCCAGCGGACATCCTGTGTGCAAGTGCAGGAGTGCGCCTGTCGCATGCTGGGTGTCATTGCATGCCCGTGCCTCCAGAGGACCAGCAAGAAAAAGAAAAAGCCCCAGCACTGAGGAGGATGATGATGACAGGCCTTGCAAGTCAGCCCCCACACTCAGTGCTGGACCCTGCTCGTTTGGGCCTCCAACTCCTCTCCCACTCAAGCCTGCTGTCTGGATTCTGAGAAAGGGTGCCAAGGTAAGTGTGGTGGTCCAGCCTTGGGGAGTGTGCAAGCTGGTGGTTGGCAGGCTGAGCGAGTAGTTGGAATCTCAGAGGGAGTGCCACATGAGTTGAGAGGATTTCAGGACAGGCGGGAGAGTGACCAATGACCCAGGGCTACATCTGAGGGAGATCCCAGTGGGGTTGGCGACGAGAGGGAAACAAGTTGAAAAAAATATATATTATTTTATTGCTGTGTTAAATAAATTGAATTCTGACATATCTGCAGATGATTTTCTTCCAAAAAATTATTTTAAAAATGCATCTGAATTGTATTAATAACTTGGTATCAACACTTTTACTGTGCCAGTTTTTATTGCAAACGTTTTCATAAAATTTGTTTTTTAATAAAATAAATATTTTTTGTATCCCGTTACATCATAATAGTAATACCGCACATGTTTTAAAATTCATTCAGTGTTGTCTAAAGAATCCTGCCAAGTAGCACACGTATCTCAGTACCTATTCTAGTAACCCTAGAATCTGCCTCGCTTTTGCAGGCTATGCCTCTGAAAATTTCAGAAGGTTACAAACACAGTGCTCCCAGATCAGGCAAAGCATTTTCCTGTAGTGCACCCTAATTTTCCCTGTAAAACTGGAATGAAATTCCTGTAGATTTTCCTGTATGCACAAATCAATGTGAGTACGCAATTGTTGTCATTATGCCAGTCAATAAAATCACTAGGACAAATGTTCAGGCTGTTTTATGTGTTCTTATTTATTTTAAATTAAGAAATCACCTACAGTGTATCACATAACAACTCTACAACTATAAGAACTTTATATTTAACAATATAATACCATCTTGAGGTTCTGGGGACATGTTGGAATGTATAAAGCTCGGTTCTCAAGGTTCATATGTCTCCAGAACCTCCTGAAGGTATTATAACCTTGTAATAATACATCCCCTTATACAGTATTCTATTTATAGTATGAAATGCCTTAACTTCAAATTTACCCCTTAATCACAGACTGATACATTTTGTGTTCTGCTCACAATGCATGAAAGGGGCATAGGGATGCACAAAATGCACATACCCCACCCTTGCTCCTGCACCCCGGGACAGATGCACCCATACTGGCATTCACCAATGCCAACCACCTATCCACGGCTCCTCCCCAATGCACAGGACTCTGCAGGGTGGCCAGGGGAGGAGTTGTCCCAGGCAGACATCCAATGGGATGCCCCCCTGGGACCCATAGTAGATCTCACACATAGGGTGGCATGGGTCTGGGGCTGTGCATGCTGATTGCATGCACCTGGACCAGCGCAGCACCCTCCAGTCCCAGTGCTGTCTCACATAAACTTTCTGGGCACTCACCCATCCACCCATCCAGCTGCCCCTGCTGCCTCCAGCTGCCCAGCAGTCGGGAGCAGCACAGTGTGCACTGTTCTGGTCCCCCAGTGACCGAATACCTGTGTTCATGGGGGCATGCTGTGGGTTATGGCAGGATCTCCCTGGTGTACCCTGCACCACCCTCTGCACCCATGAGACCAGCACTATGTGGGTTAGTGAATACACATAGTGCTTGCACACCCCCGGAACTTCCCCATCACGGAGCTGTCTGCAGACATGGGGGATTGGGTGCAGTGGGTTTGCATGTGCCCCCTTCGTGCATGCCATGTGGAGGGCACAGGGGGTGTGGAGTAGCTACTCGGCCCAGATATGTAAGCATAGCCACTGCACACCAATCATGCATTGGTCCTACAGCTCTGTGTACCTGTAGTGCTCCATTAATAAACATTGTTTCAGTGTATTGTTGTGTTTTTCATTGGCATGCTTAAGCACTCCACACACACACACACACACACACAGCTTTGTGCACTGAACTCTCAGAGGTAAAAACAAATATTCCCTTTTTTTTCATTTATTTTACTAATCTTAGGCCAGACCAGAGTGTATGGGTCCCTTCTGATATCACACATATAATTCATAACTCCTGCTTATCTTGATGAAGACACCCCCATACCTTTCCCAGGCTCACAATTAAATATAAACACTGTCTAATTTTTTTTCAAATAACCTCAACCTCTAGGCTGGTCAGAAGAAGTGCTGCCTTAGTGATCTTTTTTAAAAACACAACTCTGCTCTGTGCACCAAACAAGCCAAGTAGCACTTAAGTACTCTTTGTATCCCCATCACCCTTTAAAGCCCACCATCATCGAGACTCTTGTCTGGCTCGCTTTTTGCACTTCATGTGTTTAAAATAGACAAATTTGCAAAACAGAAGGTTTGTTTGCCTTGGTGGCTTGGGGCGCTGCTTCCCTCAAGCAACACTTAAGCACTGTTTCTTGCACCCCCTCCCCCAAGCATATCATCTTCAAGTGGTCAGTCTTTTGTCTGACTCATTTTGCACTTAAAATGAGTTTAAAATAGACTAACCTGAGGGTGCCCACAAGAAGGCTTGTTTACCTTCAGTGGCTTAGGCTCTCTGCCAGTCTAGAATAGTGGCATTTGAGATGCAGCTCGGTTGACTCAATGGTGTTGCTGTTTGGAGTGGGGCCACATGGCAGGTGTTTGGATCATGCAGCAGCTCACTGGTTCTTGATCAGAAGATCTGAATTCATCCTCAGAAAGATGCACTGCCAACACATTACCTTACTACCCCAGAGAAACACAGGCTGCAAATGGATCAACAGAATTGCTTAGTGTAGCAAAGTCAGCAAACTGAGCATGAATTGGAGGGTTCTGTCTGGATCTTGGCAGCCATGAGATTCATAGTGGGCATTTTCCCGTAGTGTTTGTTCATTTCCCCATATATTTTAAAAATAAAAGATTTCCTTCCCATATCCCGTTTTTGTAGTAAAAATCCCTTAAAATACAGGAATCCCTGTAGATCTGGGAGCACTGCAAACACAATAAACTGAACTGAAATACCTTGGTGATGACTGATTATGCATACACAGTGGTGCCAGCTGGGTCGCAACACAGTATTGCTACAGTATATCACAAAATGCTGTAGTGTACTGCAGGGAAGAATGTAATTCAATAGCAATCCAGCCCTTTTGTCATGCTGTATTTTGTAACATCATTTACTGCAAGATACTGCTCTGCATTGTGGTTTGCTCCACTGTAACAACAAACAATTAGAGCCTTTTGAGGCATTTTGGACTAGTTGCCTATTGGCTCAAGTGTGACTTTAAACATAACAGAAACATTGCAATATTCACAATATGTATTTATGTACACCCCAGTTAGCCTTCTTTATGTCTGTCTTTTTTGTTTCCTGTCTTTCTTGTTTCTAAAACCAGCACCGTACTGTATGCCCTTCTATTGCACATTACATGCAGTATGCTCAAACCAGTGACGTCACTGGTTAGAATGAATCCATTTCTCCTGTGCTTAATGCTTCTGTTTGCAAGATCAGTTTTACACTTAATGGTCTCTCTCTCAAGCAGAAATACTTGTGGTGACCAATTCACTGCTCCCACTGACCCCTCGCCTTCCTTCTACCCTACCCCACATTGAAAATGTGGTAGTAAGTCTACGGATACAAGGATGACAATAACAATTAAAGTTTTTATATTAACACTGCTTGCATTTCAAGCTAATCGTTACTCATAGTTTCTACTTTAGTGCAACCTTAATGTGCTGGTGCCCCGAGTGGCAGCTTGGTTTGCTTGTGCCTAACACCGCCTCCAGCTAATTGCATGGATTGCTACTTCAATGCAAACTGAACACACTGAGGTGCTGCTCCATTTTTCATTAAAGGAAAATACATGCAAAAATTATAAAAGCAAATGTTGTGCTTTGTGTTTTTGTTCTTCTGATGGTCCCTGACATTCAGTTCCAGGTGTCTGTGACAAGGTTTTTTCTTATTATTTTTCCCTGCCAGTTTTATGGCCCCTGGGTGTAGCCATTCAGGATTCTTTTATTGCCTTTTCTGTGTTGGAATTTTCCCAGAAAGCCTCTGGAAATTATGTGTATTAGACTACTGACTTCATTCATTATCTACCAATTCTAGTACTTTACAAAGAAAATTGCCACACATCCAGAATAACAGCAGTTAGTGCTTAGCAAAATCTGACTCTGGCAGGGGAAGGAGGGCAAACACTTTTTCAAAGCAGTTAACTTTCATAAGCAGTTGCAGTTACATGGTTTGACTAGATTATAACTTGGATCCTGGTCTCTTCGATCTAATGTATGTCTAATTCATATAATTTCCAGAGGTATTCTAGGAAAATTCCAACAGATCAGAGGCAATAAAAGATTCCTGAATGGCTACCCCCATGAGCCATAAAATTTGCAGAGAAAAATGAAAAAAAAACTTGCTACAGACACAGATAACAGAATGTTAGGGATCATCAGAGAAACAAAAACCCAACGCACTACATGTTTTTATAATTTCTTCATGTACATGCCTGTAGCAGTATCAGCATGAGGAGCTACTTGCCGATAGCCAACAATGATGTTACTGGTTGGAGCATGTAATGATACTGTAGGAGGCTACAGATGGAAGAGAGATGGTTTTGAAGACCAGAGAGAGACCAGAAGCAAAAAACAAGAGATGTACAGAAAGGGAACAGAGGGTACGTAAATAGAATTGGGATTGATGCAGCGGTTTCTATTCCCTTTAAATTGGGCCACAGATCTAGGATCAGTAACTGTCTTCGTGATTACCTACTTAAGCCATTAAATCGCATTGACAAAGAGAACGTCTAATCAGTTGACATAGAAAAGATGGCGAGTTTGTTTTACAGTGTTCTCCCAGATCACCCCTTATGAGAACAGTTAGATTAGGTATTTGAAAATCAGTTTATGCACCTTCAAAAGTCTCTTGTTCATGGCTTGTGAATATGAATGAAGTATAGCTGTGCTTTTCTCTATGTAAAACTTATTTTAGGCAGCGTTTGCAGTTCTACTTGACCTAGAGCCAATCCACACATGAGGCCTGGATATGAGCCAAAGGCCCCTATCCAGGTGCATATCCAGCATTCTCCCAGACTGTGGAGCATGGCCAAATCCACAGTCTGTGGCCCCTCCATAGCACACTAGGAGTGAAGCATACAGAGGCATTGCAGGGGAGTAGTGAGGTGGAGCATCGATGGATATCTGGAATCCAAATGGTTCCCTGTGTCGGCTTTTAAGTAGATCCATTGCCAGGCAAGAAATTTATCTGTCTGTATCACCCCATCCAAATGTCTTGGAACACTTCACAAATCAGTTTTAAGTAACAGTACTAAATAAAACATTCAAATCCACAGAGAAAAATAGTCAGGACAATAAACAGACTTATTTAAAACAAGGAGAGAGTGCCGCATCTAAAAATCAAAATTATAAGCCAGGGCAAATAGATGGGTTTTCAGCCCTTTTTTAAACCCTTCCACCGATGTGGTACTCCTCAGCTGATAGGGGAGAGAGTTCCATAAAAGCGGGGCAACTACAGAAAAGGCCCTCTCCCCAGAAAGTTTCAAACATGTCCTAGGGATTACTAAAACTGCTCTTCTCTGTGCAGAAAAAGGGACTGTGGAATGTGACAGTTCTCAGCAGTCCTCCAATGGCTGCCATATTCCCATATGGGGAATATCAGTTTTTTTTTATTTAACTCAGCTTTATTAGAAGGCAGAGTGTACAAATTACATGCTTTTGAATGGGAGTGGATCATGGATGCTCTCCTGGCCTATTTAATGGCCAAATGTTCGAAGTTGCTCAGAGGAGTCTTTTCTGTACTGTGCTGGTAAATCAAGGAAAATTGCTAAGTGGTAGACTACGACCAAAAACTTCTGTGATGTTTGAAAATAATTTTTTTTTAGTGTTCAAATTTTCCACCAATAGTTTAAGGCCAACATTTCGTGGCTGAGGGGGCCACATCCTCAGGGCCATCCTGTGGTCTAGAAGTACATGCATTTTTTGGTGCTAACACATTTAGTAAGTGAGGCTGTGAGCTTGCTATCCTCAGTGTATATATATATATATATATATATGGTGTGCTTGCCAAGCCATGTCACATTCAGTGCACAAATGTAATTGGAGATATCTTTCTCTTAAGTAATGTAATGCTTCTGATGGCCTGCTCACTACTCCACCCTACAAGTTACTTTTTAAGCATTAAGGTAGTTTTGAGTCTTAGTCTACTCCACAGCAATTTTGTAGAAGATTACATGCCAACAAATAAAATTTCAGGAGTGGTACCCTACACACACTGTTCCATGCATTGAAGAAGGGAATACCAGTTTGACAACAGAAAGTGACAGTTTGCCTCCCAGCCCTCCATGCCATCTCATAGACCTGTGGGCAACAGCTGTGGAAGGGCCATTGGGCCCTAGGAAGCTTCAAGGGGACTGGCACTAAGGGAGCACAAGCATTACTGCTGAATTCCCCCCTAACATAATGCTGTGACGTCTGCCTCCCCTTCATTGTGTGTAATTTTCTATGCATGTCATGTGGAAATGTGTCTCCAACACCATGCTCGCTCCCAACCTGGCTGCCTGCACAGTGGTACGGATCAGACAGGGGCAGGCCTCCACAGGAAAACAGCTGCATTGTGAGCACTGGATGCACAGAGGTTGACGCATGTGCAGAGTGGTACCTCTGCACACCCGCAACCTCCCTACGCACCCTACATGGACGCCAAGGCCCACAAGCCAATTCTTGGATGGGCTCTTAGAGAATAAGCTGTAAATAATATAACATGACCCAGGTTGTATTATGTGTGCTGCAGTAGCCTTTTATTTCTGTAACTATTCGCTTTACCTCTGGGATATTTGTTCACCATGAAACTAATTTCATATCTCACCAGCAATGCAGCATAGTTCTGAAAATAGATCTCTGTTGCCCGAAGGCATGGTTATACTTGTACAAGCTGTGCAGTATCCATTTTATTGAACGTAATGGAGTTAAATAATACATTAAACATGCCATTAGTTTTTTAGTTGGGTGAGTCTACACAGTACACCCTTGGGTTAATGTAAGCTGCAAAGCACAAGAACAACAAAAATTCATATCAACTGGCTCTTGCTTTATTGTCCCAAGGCTGTGTGTGGGTGTCGAGTGGAGTGGCTGCCACAACACATTTACAGCCACTTCACTGCCGGTCTCTCATTGCTTTTAAAGCCCCTTGAGGTACAATGTGTATGAAAAAATGCTATGTAATTGCATATTCTTCCTATTATTGTTGAACTATAAACATTCACATTTTGCCTGGAAACAGCCTCTATGAAAAGTGATGTGTCTTACAGTAGTACAACTAATGAAATGGCGAGTACGGTACTGTAGTTAATGAATGGCCGGAGCTTCCCCAGTACTGTACCTAGCTTTCACTATGTTTAGACATGATTTTAATCATAGCTAGGTTCCAAATGCAAAATAATCTCCCCCATCTCTCTCTCTCCCTGTCTCTCACTGCTTAACCTTCTTTCACTCTCATTCACATTGCTTAACCTTTCTATGCTGTCCTTAACCTCCCTCGGTCTCTCTTAGCCTCGCAGTGCTCATCTAATCACTGTGTGTGGCTTGTAAAGCGCTTTGAGATACAGTGTGAATAAAAAGTGCTACTAAAACGGAATTGTTTCCTTTCTCTTTCCATGGTAATAATTTTCTGAGAATGTGGCTGTAACAAGTCAAGTATAACATACCACAGAGGGCCCAATTCTCAAAACGAGCCTCTCCATGCTTCACTTGCAACAGCCTAATAATTACTCAGCATGTCAGTGATATGAGTTCTGCCATATTTGTTAAATGCCTGTGTCCCCAGCATATTTCCAAAAGGCCCACAGAGCTGAAGGAGAGGAGCAAGGCCCAATAAATGGGGAATAAGGCACCAAATGTGTCTTGGGGGAATTGTGAGCTGTCATACTGTATCTCTTTAAAAGGTCCAACATTTGTAATACAATGGAACATGTTGTTATACAATATACCATTTTGTTTAATTAATATATGCATAGCAATGATCAGAAACAGCACTCATAATGTCTTTTTTGTACCAATGGGGCTTATTCAGGCCTTACTGCACCAGCTACCCACAGTCCCCTCTCCGGTGCAGGTCTATGTGACTTTTTTCCTAACTTTCTGATATTTAGACAGTTCAAGCCTCTTAACATAACGAACCTGGATATCCTTCTCAGACAGTGAGAAGAAACACCACGGCATTATTTGGCAGATATATTTTAGTCATTAGCCACTTGCTTTTTAATATTCTGGAATCTATCATAGATGGAAATAGTGTTTTCTGTAATTCAGCAGTTCAATGTTTGTGGAATAGCAACGGGGTATATAGTGCTTGTGTAACTTGTAGTACTTTTTGTGGCTAAACTCTATTCACACCCTTGAGTAGCAGGTATGTAGGTAGTAATTTGTAGGGAATAGAAGACCTAGGAGCAAGGGCATGAAGAGCACTGGAGAAAGAGGAGGAGGGGATGGAGGTGGACAAAAAACACTCCCTAAACAGGGGAGGTGCCTATAGTGGAGGACTTATATAGAGGTTGTGAGAAGAGCTATTCCCCACATTGAACCATGGGCACAGCCCTCCCATTACCATAAAAAGGATTAAAACAAGTCACACTGAAATATGAATAAGTAAATTGTTTTCAGTACCACCAGTCTCTGCTGCCTCTGCATGAATGAAGGATTGTAGGTACAGTCCACAGCACAGAAGACCAGTGAAATGCCTACTTTGAAAATGTGCTACAGAGCTCCATGGATAAAACTATCTGGAGGTAAATCAGTCACAACAGAAACTCCTGTTCCTACACAGCTCCATCACAGGACCACCACTGAGCTCACATTATAGTAGAACTAAAAATGAGATTCCTGGATCATGGAAAACTGGACACTTAAAATACCTGAAGCACAGACCACCGAAAGAAGAGACTTGACCAGATGTTTGAACAGGAAACATGGCAGGGGAAGACAGGCCTCATTCAACTCATTTTGTAACCCTTTTAAAGATCTGGCAACAGGGTTCTACCAAGTAATTTTTGGGTTGCCATAAAACCGTGGTCAGCCAATCACGATAAGTGATACAACTTTAAGTGCATCAAAAATGAGTTAGGATGATCAATTGGCCTTGCTGTATATGGAAAGAATGACATCATCCTTAATATCATCAGCATAACTGTATTTATTAAAAGAAATTCAGTAGGCAAAATTTACAATTTTTTGAGTCTCAACCAGGTGTAGGAATCCAAACTTGAGAACATTTCTGCCAGTGAAAATGTGCCTTAAAGATTATTGTGCTAGTAGGCAGATTTTTTGTCAACCTTTCACAGGAAATTTGCACCATGTGATCAAACAGAACTTTGTCTGTTCTATGCACCACAAAGGCTTTGCAAACAAATGACTGTTTCCCTTATCTTGCAGCCTTGGTTTGCAAGAACTGGGTTGTTTATGTTACTTTGAGAGCACAAAGGTTACAGCTGGAGCCTGGAGGGCAACAGGAGGAAGTATAGTAATAAAAAAAAAACAGGTACCCCAAAAATTTAAGGCTGATCGTGTCTTGGCTTGTTTTCTCTGTCCCAGCTTTAAATGTGTACAAAGCCTATGTTTCTCAAAGCAGTCAAAAGGCATTTGCACAGCACTGTGTCTGAGCCACATTTGCATGTTTACCAACTAGCTATAATGCTAACAGATCAATGTATTTTCAGTGCACATCAGATGCTAGTATATCAATACAGAGGATACTGGTTGGACAACCACGTATAACCAGCTTGTTCTGCTACAAAGAATTTTGATTACATCAGAACTCGAGAGCGAAACTCAAGAGGTTCAACATAATCAGAAGTCCAAGGTGGTGGCGCAGGCTGGTTGGGCATGTGGTTGCCCAACCAGTATTTTTTTATAGTGTATAGGGTTTTTTTTTTGCTGTTGTTTACTTTTTATTTAGAAAAAAATAATGTTTTTTCACAGTGCTCCCATGGCACCAGCAAATGTGCCAGCGGTTTCAGTTCAGAACTTGAACTGATTGCTGCGAATACGGCAGCACTGTAAAAAACACCAGCTGCCTCAAGGATTTCCAATCAGCTGGAACCTTGTTGTACCACAGAAAGGTACAACAGCATCCCATGACCTTTGAACTGTGGCACAACCAGGTTTCAGCTGACATGGAAATCCATGCAGAACAAACTCTTACTATGCACTATCATTTTTTTATTTGATTCCTGCAGCAGTGTTGTGATGATGTTCAGTTTCTTCATTTCTCTTGTGTGTATGTTCCCTTGTAGTTTCTCATGACTTCCAACATAAGAAGAGCTGTATGTGGTATGTTAAAAGTATCAGTTAGGCTATTTTCCATGAAAATGCACCGTGAACCTCTAGAAATGATGTATTTCAAGTTGGGACTACAAATGAATGGGTCTCATTCTGAATCAGTGAGACTTTTTCTTGCTAGTTATTTGTCAAGCGTAGCACAGGTGAAATGCAACATCTATTGTAAATAGACCCCTGTTCCTATCCATTGTATTTATTTAATTTTTTGAAATTCACATGATGCATTTTGCATTAAAGGGAAACATACATGCACAGTGGCTGGCATAGGAGCACACATAAACCCATGTGCTGCACAGAATGTCAGGTGCTGCTGTGCCAAATGGCAATGGAGAAATAAATACAAAATAGACACAGTGCACACAAGAAATGCTATCCCCTTGATGAAGAGGCAGGGAGCCATTGAAGCGCCGGGGTATTCTCCTGCAAGGTATTATTTAATCAAGGGGAAATTGTTTAACCAGGAAAGGCACACCAAGCCGAAGCTTGTTTCCAGGTGCTACCTGGGAGCACAAGGAAGTTAAGTGACTTGTTCAGAGTCACACAGTATGCAGGTGGGGGCTGTGGGATTCAAACCCAGGTCTCCATGTTTGTAACTCAGTGCACTTCTACTTGGCATCTCTTGTGCGCACTGTGCTTCTTTTGTGTTTGCCCAGCAGTGGTTGACATAGTTCAAAATCCCATGAAAGGCTCTTTCAAATGAGGTGTTGGGCTCACCTATAACTGGAAGCACTTCAGAGATATAGATGACTGAGTCTGTTTAATATTAATACTGCATGGTAGCCATTTTTAGAACAGTGTGCTGTCATTGAGGAACACGTTTATTCCTCAGTGACATCACAGTGTTCCAAAATGGCTGCCATCTAGTAATAATATTACACAGACTCGGTTGTCTATTCGCTGGAGTGCTTCCAGCTACAGGTGAGCCCAATATCTTATTTGAAAGAGCTTTGCATGGACTTTCAGTCAATGAGGATCACAGTATATAAATGTTTCTCATTAATTTTACAGCTGAGTAGACAGGGAGGTCATGTGATTTGTGCAAGAGTATACAATAGACTTGTGGTTGTAGCAGGATTTGAAACTCTAACATTCTAGTTAACAGTCTGTGCTCTAACTGCTAGATCTCCACTGCCTTCCCTACTAAAGTTCTCCCGAGTCAGTGCTGTCAAGTTTGTTAATGTTTTCTTTCATGTCACTTTATGTGTATCCATAGTGGTGAAAACAGCTACTGGTATCTAATATCTAATCTCTCAGTTACATTATATAGTGAAACTGTGGGTTGCCCTTGGTACTACAATAAAACAGGCAGTATTACATTATTTCCAGGATTATTGAAGTTCAAAAGTGCGGCCCGGGTTCAACTGGTTAAATGGAGCATATAAAGTCTTCCAAATTTGGCTCAATATTCAGTATTTGCATGACACATTTACCTGCCAAAGGCTCCTTCAGGAAACACATAAGCAGACCTGTACTTTAGCATTGGCTGGCTGTCACAGCATTCATAGAACACCACCCATCCCCTTTTGAACCATTTCTTTTTATCTACGTTTTGGTATGCTCTTCTCCAAATACATTTGGTTGTATTGCTGCCTTGTTCAAGAGACTCCTGAAGCTATATTTATTTAATACATGTTTTGTAATTTGAACCTGTCTGCACCTGGTTGTGTACCTCCACACTTTGAGACTGTGTGTTGGTTCCAAAATATGAGGGGTCTTCTTCACTCAAAGACAGCAGTTTTGAATTTTTTAGTTATCTCTTCCAAGTGTGGCTCAGCTTTCCTTCAAGTCCCAATCTGAGGCTCATATATGTCTCTGGAAGGACTCCCTTTGGGGCACAACTTGGTGAGGCAGAGGCAAGGGAACATTATACTCATGCCCCACTCCTTCTTACACTTACTCTCCACCCTCCCTCCTCTCATAGTGGCGACGATAGGAGCATGCCTTCTGGAACACCAGCAAGGAGCTTGACATGTGGGTCTGCCGGCATCCAAGGCACATTACTGCGCCCTCCCTCCTGGGCCAGGGGCACTGATGCACCAAGGTGCCCCTCCTGCCTCCTCAGGGATGAAGTGCATCCTATGGGCTCATCAATCATTGTCATGCTGGCCAGCAGCAGCAACCTGGATTTGAGATGCAGTCTTAAATCACCAGCATAGCGAGTGATTCCACTGTGATTAAATGCTAAAATATAGCCGAGTTAATTACAGACACACACACACTCTAGAAGAAGAGCATATCTACATCCATTCTCAGAGATGCAAGTCCCTCCCAATGCTGAATATATTGGGCTGGGAGAGATGAAAGGGAAGAGAGAATAGATCAGCTAACCTATACCAGACAAATCATTTTATTTTATATAAACATAAGACCAAAAACAGTGTGAGTTGTGTGACACCCAGCTGTTTTAGGAGTGTGGCCTAATGCTGCAGGTGGATGGCCTTCATAGCTGCAGGCAGGATGGATATCACATAACAACTCACACCCTAAATGGTCTTATTGAACACAGAACATGGTTGTTAGGATTTTGTGTGAGAAAATGCCCAAAAAACATTGCACAAGCTGCTGTGATGGCAGAAGAAATGACCAGGAGAGGAGGGAGGTAGTGAACAAGCAGGGGAGTGTGAGAGGTTCGCCAGCTCTTATTTAACTGGGCAGTGTTACCTTATAAACATGTGAGTAGAGAATCCTGTCAGCAGTGCGCAGCCCAGCACTTCTCTTACCCATGTTCTAATTCATACTTAAAGGGGCACTGTCAGCTTTACCCCTCTGTTTTTGTTTATTTCTGTGCAGTGTGCCGTTTGGCACACACCTAAGTAATTAGCACTGCAGAATAACCCCATAGACATAGAAGTTCAGCAAAACTACCTGATTTATAAATATTTAACGAAGTTCATCTTTCTCTCGGGCTGTCCATAACTTCACCAGAAGCATAACCCCATTGAGGACGCAAGCCAGGATCATGTGCAGTCACAAAGTGGCATTTTATGCCAAGTCTGCTTTAATAACATGCTGCCCATATAAATTCCTACATTGCAAACTGCTCCTGGTAATTTAGAATTAAAACCGAGCCATGTATGGCTCACAATTTACTTTTTAAAACTGGTGTCATAATCCTGCGCATGCATGGAATAAAGATGTGTAGAGATCCCACGCATGTGCAACAGCATGCCACCCTTGCGCATGTGCGGGATTTCGGCATCGGTTCTAAAAAGTAAATTGTGAGCCACACAGGGCTCAGTTTTAATCCTAAATTACCAGGAGCAGTTCGCGATGTGGGGGTTTATGTGGGCAGCATGTTATTAAAACAGGCTTGGCATAAAATGCCACTTTGTGACTGCGCTTGGTTCTGGCGTACGTCCTCAATGGGATTATGCTTCCGGTATAGTTGGAGTTATGGACAGCCCGAGGGAAAGACGAACTTCGCTAAATATTTATAAATCTGGTATTTTTGCTGAACTTCTACTTCTATGGGGTTATTCTGCAGTGCTAATTATTTATTTTTTTATTTATTTATTTAGTTGTTTAACCAGGTATTTACTTAGGTATATGCCAAAAGGCACACTGCACTGAAATTAACAAAAATGGAGGGGCAAAGCTGACAGTGCCCCTTTAAACTGACAGTGTGATTGAGTAGGCAGAAGTACAGCAAGTGCTTCTGCATCAGTGTTTTGGGGGCTGTTCTATAAATTTCTTTAACTTTTAGTAGTCAGTGTAGAGAAACTAACTGGGAGAATATGACAGCCCATTTGCATGTTGAATGGTTACTTACAACTTGTGAAACAGGTGTGCGATTAGCACAGGAGCTGCTGTAGGCTTAGAGAAGACAGGCGATAAAGGGGGAGTTAGGTGGGGACCCTGTGTTGGGAGAGCTGAAAGGGAGGAGAGGAGAGGAGAGAAGAGAGCAGCATGCCTACACCAGACAAGGTACCAGTATGTTATTCTATTTCTTACTTAAACTGACAGTATGAGACGCTAGGCAGAAATAAAAGCTTTTGAGTCAGTGTTTTGTAGCTTCTCTTCAAATGTCTTAAACTTTTAGTAGTCAGTGTGGTGAAAATGGCTGAAAAAATATTGCAGCTTCTTATGGGTTCACTGGTTATTTACAACCCGTGAAGCAGGTGTATGCTTGAAGGAGGGGCTGCAGCAGGCTTAGAGGAGGGAGAAGATTTAAAGAGGGAGTTAGCTGGGAGTCACATGCTTGAAAATGACAGTGTGCGTGAGTATGTAGAAGAACATGCTTTTGAGTCAGTGTTTTGGGGCTGCTCATCACATTTCTTTATCTTTTAGTAGACAATGTGGGGAAACTAGCTGGGAGAATTTCGTAGTCTTTTATGGGGAGAGTGGCTAGTTACACCCTGTGAAATCAGTGTGTGATTTGGGGGGGGGGGGATCCACAGCAAGCAAACATGTGCAACAGTTTTTACATATTTTTTTATAAAAGCTTGAAAAGCTGAAATTCAAGTCCCCATGTCATGATCAGTGTTTCCTGAAAATTTCATGCTGTTTGGTTGTGTGGCTCTCTTTAATCAGCATTTGTTAACTTGCTCTACAGTGGCTGAAAACAGTGGAGTTATTTATGTCCTGTCAGTCAAACTTAGAGTGCGATGACATCATTTTGGAGTAGCTTGCTGTTTCAGATTCCCAATCAGAGCAGTAGTTTGTAGAGTTAATGGTTTGATGAGCTCTCCAAATTTCTTACAACCCCACTGTCTGATTTGTGTTTAGATAGATCAGCTTAAAATATATCATTATCTTCTCATAAAAAGCTGATCATTTTAGTTTCAGTGCTGAACTGAAGAAGTAGAAATCTTTCTCTGTGAAAAATCAGCTCGTCTGTCACAGCTCTTAGTTCTTTCTAATCAAAACTCTGATTTTTTTTTCTAACTATATAACACTGGACTATTAAATGACTATAAAATACATCTAAATTTTGTTTATTCACAGAAACAGTCTGTCATTGATGTAGCCTTCATAAATACATTAATGTGAGAACATTTTTTTCATGTCAGATTGACAAACAGTACATGTGCTTAAAACACTGTAGCAGAGTGTGACAGGCACCTGTCTGAACTCACAGATTTCAGTTATTTTGGTGGTTTCTGTGTGAAAATACATCATGTATGTGTATAACTAGAAACACTATGTAGCATCCCGGTGCACCGTGTTTCTTCCCCACTGTTGAGGCAGCTGCAGTCTACTGCCACCTGTCCCTGCCCCACAAGCCCACTGCCTTCTGCTCCACATTCGAGGCTGCTGCACCCTGCTGCCCACTGTCTTCTCCCACACAGTCGGGGATTGTGCACCCTGATGCCTCTATCCCCTGCCTAAAGAATCAGGGCTGCTGCACCCTTCCACCCCCTGCCCAAACAGTTGGGGTTGCTGCACCCTGCTACCCTCTCTCCACCACCCTCACAGGTAGGGAAGCTGCACCTGTTGTCCCCTGTTCCTGTCTCCACAGACAGGGCTGCTGTGCTGTGCTAAGCCCTAGAGTGCCAGGTTCCCTGTCACCACAGCTGGGGCTGCTGTACCAAGCTATCCTAGCCACCAGAGGTGGGGTTTTACTACACCCTTTTTCCCACTTCCATTACCCCAAATAGGCAGGGCTGCTGCACCAACTGTACCCCATCTCACAGTCAGGGCTGCTGTACCCTGATGCCCCATGTTCTGCACCACAGTCAAAACTTTTGCATCATGATGTCCTCTATCCCCTGTCACCAGAGAGAGGGCTGCTGCACCTGCTTCTTTCTACACAGTTGGCATTGCTATTGCCTGCTGTGCTCTAGAGCCCCTTGTTGCTGCAGTTTGGGCTGCTGCACCATGCTGCCACTGGCTACAGGATTCAGGGCATTTGCTGCACCCTGTTGCATGCCTTCACAGTTGAGGCAGTTGCACCCAGCTGTCCTCCTGCCACCAGAGTCAGATCCTTTGCTACACCCTGCTGCCTAAATCCCTTGTCCCAAACAGGCATGGCTGCTGCACCTGTCCTACAGTTTGGGCTGCTGTATCCTGATGCCACCCCTATCTCCTGCCTGAACATTAAGGGCTGCTGCAGCCTGCTGCCCTCAGTCCCCACCCCCACAGCCAAGACCATGGCACCCTGTTCCTATCTCCACAGTCAGGGCTGCTGTGCTGCGCTACATCCTAGAGTCTCATGCCGCCTGCATCCACAGTTGGGGCTGCTGAACCCTGCTGTGCACTTCCATTGCACCAAATGTCTGGGTTGCTGCACAATGTGCACCCTGTGCTATTGTCAGGGCTGCTGTACCCTGATGCCCACCTGTGTCCAGCCCCACAGTCAAGGCTTCTACACCATGGTGTCCTTTGTCCCCTGCCACCATTGTGCCCTGCTGCACCACAGAGACCCTTGCCTCCACAGGCAGCGGACAGGGTGCAGCAAATGCCTTTACTCTTGTGCTGCACCCTTCCCGAACAGTTGGGGTTGCTGCACCCTGCTACCCTCTCTCTCGCCCTCACAGTCAGGGACACTGCACATATTGCCCCCCTGTTCCTGTCTCAGCAGGGTGTAGCAAAGTATCTGACTCTGGTGGCAAGGAGGCAACAGGGTGCAACTGCCTCAACTGTGGAGGCATGCAACAGGGTGCAGCAAATGCCCTGAATCTTGTGGCAGGTGGCAACATGGTGCAGCAGCCCTAACTGCAGAGGCATGGTGCTCTAGGGCACAGCAGGCCACAGCAACCCTAACTATGTAGGAAGGAGGAGGGTGTAGCAGCCCTGTCTGTAGTGATGGGATAGAAGACAGTATGGTGCAGAAGCCTCAACTGTGGAGCAAGATACATGGGGCATCAGGGTACATCAGCTCTGACTGTGCAATGGGGTACACCTGGTGCAGCAGTTCTGACCATTTGGTGCAATGGAAGTGGGTAGTGAGTGCAGCAAACGCCCCACCTCTGGTGGCTAGAGCAGCATGGTGCAGCAGCCCCAGCTGTGGAAGCAGTGAACCTGGCATTCTAGGGATTAGCACAGCACAGCAGCCCTGACTGTGGAGACAGGAAAAGGGGGCAACAGGTGCAGCATTACTAACTGTGAGGGTGGGGGAGAGAGGGCAGCAGGATGCAGCAACCCCAATTGTTTGGGCAGGGAGCAGCAGGGTGCAGTAGTCTTGATTCTTTAGGCAGGGGATGGAGGCAGCAGGGTGCATAGTCCTTGACTGTGTGGGAGAACACAGTGGGCAGCAGGGTGCAGCAACCTTGAATGTAGAGCAGAAGGCAGGGGGCCTGTAGGGCAGGGGATTGGTGGTAGTAGACTGCAGCTGCCTCAACTGTGGGGCAGAGACATGTTGCAGCAGGATGCCATCTAGTGTTTCTAGTTATACACATACATGATGAGGTTGTAATCTGAGTCTCTCAATAAATAAATAAATAAAATTTTCACACAGAAACCACAAAAGAACTGACATTTGTGAGTTCTAACAGTACATGTGCTTGAAATACTATAGCAGAGTGTGACAAGCACCTGTTTGTCAATCTGACATGAAAACAAATGCTCTTACATGATTGTATTTATGAAGGCTACATCAAAGAACAACTGTTTCTGTGAATGAACAACATTTAGATTTATTTTATATTCATTAAACAGCCCTACATTAGATAGTTAGAAAAAATTGAGGTTTGATTACAAATAGCAAGAGCTGTGACACAGACAAGCTGATTTCTCACAGAAAAAGATTTCCACTACTTCAATTCAGCATTGAAAATTAAATGCTCAGCTATTTAAAGGAAGAGAATGATATATTTTAAGTAGATCTAAACACAAACCAGAGACTGGGTAGTAAGAAATCTGGAGAGCTCAGCAAACCATAAACTCTACAGAGTGCTGCTCTGATTGGGAATCTGAAACACCAAGCTACTCCAAAATGATGTTGTCGCACTCTAAACTTGACTGAGAGGACAGAAATAACTCCACTGTTTTCAGCCACTGTAGAGCAAGTTAAGAAATGCTGATTTAAAGAAAACCACAAAACCAAACAGCATGAAATTTTCAGGAAACACTACTCATGACACAAGGACTTGAATTTCAGCTTTTTAAGCTTCAATAAAAAATATGTAAAAACTGTTGCACATGATGTTTAAGTCCCATGCCTGTAAGCAGAACTACACATGAGCATCTGGGAGTATGAGTGCCACAGAGTAGCAGGGCAGTACCAGAGAGTACAGAGCATGCACAGGTAGGCCACAGTTCTGCAAGGAACTCTGCTTAAGGTAAGACAGAATCATATGTAGGACACAAGGGTCAAGGTCCTAGGACAGTTGTGGAAAAACAGTACAGAGCTTAGGAAAGTGCCACAGCAGCAGGGGCACGAGTGGGTAGGTGGCAGGCAGAAAGAAAAAAGAGAAAGACGAATGGTAATAAGTAGGGAGTCAGAGAAGTGGTCCATTTTGGGACCACTTCTGTTTTAATATCTACATTTCTGATATGACTATTAGTAAAAATAGCATCCTCGTCAAGTTTGCAGAGGAGGTAAAGCTAATAGTATAGAAAGTATAAAATCTATCTCCAATGATCTGCTATAGATTGAGAAATGGGTGACTGAAAATGATATGATCTTTAGCATTGATAAATGTAAAATGATACACTTTGGTGCAAAAAATCCATGTACAGATTATTATTTAAATAACAGGCAAATTACTAAATCAACTTGTGAGAAATATCTAGGGATTATGATTAATAATAAATTAACATCATCTGACCATTGTATTAAAATATGTAAACAGGCAAATGGATTACTTAACAGGGTAAGGAGGACATTTGAGTCTAGAAATGAACATTGTCTTATCCCACTATATAGATCTTATATTCGGGCCACTTTTAGATTATGATACACCATTTTGGAATCCGTATCTGAAAAGAGATATTGGAATGTTGGAGAGAGTCCAGAGGAGGGCCACTAAAATGGTCCCTAAGCTAGTAAACACTGACTATGCCAGTAGATTTAAAAAAAAAACAGGACTGTTCACATTACAAATGAGAAGATGTAGAAGAGACTTACTTCTCCTATACAAAATTTTGAATGCTATCAAATTGATGGACTCACTAGATATAAAATTATCTGATAGATGTGTTGCGGGTAGATCACACAACAAAATTTTAGATGTAATGTGGGCAAATACAGCCAAAAGAGATCATTTTTATAATATTAGAGTTGCCAAACTCTGGAATTCTTTTTCCACAAGAACTAATTGAATTAGAAAATGTTTATTCTTTTAAAATAAAATTAGATGAATGGCTTCTGACTATTTAGTTGGGAACAAATTGCGCACAAAATGCGGGGGACAATCTTGATGGGCTTATGGCCTACTTTTGTCCAGTTACACTAAAGTAACCAAATTAACAGTTGGGCATGTAGAAAAAAGGATTTCACATGGGTTTAAGCAATCCTAGAAAAATTATATTTGAGATACCCTGATAAAAAGATCACAGACCAAGAGAACAGATCAGAGAGGAAAGGGGACTACTGGGCAAGGGGACCTGCAGCCAAGGGATAACAGCTGGCTTTAATAGAAGCAGAAAAGAAGGATGTGAGGAGTCAAGGGAGGGCAGGGTAGGAGAGTGAGAGGAGTGGTGTCTGATACACTGCAGCAACTGTGGTGCAGGCATCTCCAGCGAAGTCCTCCGGAGGAGATGATGTTGCCTAGTGTGCAGCAGCTTTCTGGCATTCATTGAGGAGCTGGCTGCACTAAAGGCAGAATGTAACCGTCACAGAAACAGATCGCAGTGGTCATTGCTGCAGGCAGTTACTGCTCCTCTTCCCCATCGGACACCTAAGGTCCAGGCAAGACAGAAGATTGTAGCTGGCAGGGGCAAGAGGGGGAAGGATGTTCCAGGTGGGTGAAAAACCTGAAGTGGCAACAGTATCTAGATTGGCACACCTGTGTGATTAAGTCACTCCCATCTCCTCAGTGCAGAGGCCAGAGCCTGTAGCCTCCCAGAACACCAGGTCTTTTGAGAAGAATATTCCTGTCCTCAAGTGTGATTGGAGTCCAAGGGAAAAGAAGTGGCCAGGAAAGTAATTATGAAATGGGACTCCATTGTACTGGGGACAGAATGGCTTGTGCAGTCAGGTGAGCATGGATAAAATGATAAGGTGCCTGTCAGAAGCCACAGTTGATAGGGATGCAGACAGGGTAGAGAGCATAGTCAGCAGGAGTGTGAAGGGGTTTGGACTTTGACATCGTTGTCCATAAGGGGATCAATGACCTGGCTTGCAGACCCCTGGAGAGGTTACAGACAGCTTTAGAAAGCTAGGGAGAAGACTCAAGCAGGCAGTGGCCTCAGTTCCCTTTTCTGAGGTCCTATCTGAGACAGGGGAGAGAAGAAAAGTGCTCTGTTCACTTGCTTCAATACATAGCTGAAGGAGTGGTGTAGGGAGGAGGGATGGGTACCTAGGGAAGCTGGGCCACTCTTGGAGGGATAGAAGGTTACACATGGGGATGACCTTCACCCCTCTGAGGAGGGTACCAGGAGGCTAGGGCTCATGTTTAAGAGTGCATTGAAGGGCCCTTTAAAATAGCAGAGGTGGTACAGATCGGAAGTGGATGGGTGTACTTACTCAGTTGAAAGAGGTCTAGATGGTTACCCCTCACTGCTAGAGGTTGAGAAAGGAGAAATAGAAAATGAAGCAAGGGAAAACTGGGAAAAATTAAGGAACAGAAGCCATGGGGAAAGCAAATAGGAGGTGGTAGAAGGGAAACAGTGGCAAGGATGGATAGGAGATCCTTGTGAAGGAGAATGACTGGGCGAGTGGGGGAGGACAAGCGATCTGGAAGGCTATGCACATAAATGCCAGGAGCCTGGGAAATAAGATCAGTGATCTGTGATCTGGAGGTAGGGGCGACTGAGGCAATCCTGGACCTGGTGCAATCATGGAAACAAAAACTACCCATTACCACAACTGGGACGTGATCATACTGTGTACTGGAAGAATAAAAAGGGAAAGAGAGGGCATTATATATAAATGACAGGAAAAAACTTCAGAGATTGAGGATATGGGGCAGAAGGACCACAAAGAAACAATATGTATGCAGGTACTTACAGAAGGGAAATGAACAGCAGAATGGGGTGGTTTATAGATCGTCATCTCAAAAGGAGGAAGCAAATAGGGAATTAGGGAAGTAGATCAAAAGAACAGCAGAGCTTAGGTAGGTGTTATTTCTGGGGGACTTCAACATGCCAAATATGGACTTGCGGATCCCACTAGTAGCAAGTGCAACAAGCAAAGAGCCAGTAGATGTCTTTCAGGATGCATTCCTAGTACTGAGAGTAGAGAAGCCTACTAGAGAGGCAGCCATCTTAGACTTACTACTTACAGTACCAATAGGGACAGTATGGAAAGATGATGGTCCCACTGGGAACAAACAACTATTGGACAGTTTGGTTCAGTGCCAAACTTGAGACAGAGAGAAATCAGTGACAGACTAAATTCCTGTGGCTCCATTCTCAAATGGGGCTTGGAGTGGCGCAAGCTGGGTAATAAAGCAGCTTGCGCTGATGCCTCTGTGCCAGGGACCCTGCACCCTGTTCTCAATTGGGCAGGGTCCTGGCAGCCAAGTCTTGAGGCTTGCGGTAACCAGGGCGAGGGTGCCAAACAGATGGTGAACCAGCAGTGTGTGTCGCAAGCCACGGGGCAGCTGTATACCACTCTAGTCACCGTTGGGCTAGCAGCCCCCCTCCTCAAACCCTGGCTGTGCCATTACCAATACTGTATAAACATTATCATGCCCCTCCCCAATTGTTCCATTGACAGTATTGTGAAACATTATCATGCCCCCCTTCCCTATCCCTGATGCTGCCATTGGCACAATAGACCTGAAGACCCCCTTAAAGAGCCACTGACACCTCAAGAAGAACTTTGAAAAACATAAGATTTGCACACAGTGCAGCTCGTATTTCTCATGTGCTCTGTATTTCTTATCCCCATTATTTAATACTGAGGTCATATGCATAAAAATAGGATAGCTGTTCCTTGAGGGTTCATCAGCTCCTATTGCTTCTTCCCAACCTGATGTCATAATACTCTGCTTGTGACATCACAGTTAGTCCCGTGGCAACGGACTGTGATCTCACAACAGAGCATTATGATTTCAAGTACGGTATAACCTATAGTGGCAGATGGACTCTAAGGGATAAAGAACTAGTTTTGAGGGAATTTCATCAGTAATTAATAATGATCTAGTTTGTACACTATACAGTACAGCAATTGAAATGATAGTTCAGTCACTGCTGGCCGTGGAGGTGAGAGGAGGGTTGTGCCAGTACCGGCTCTATTACAGGATGGGGGAGCTGGGTGGTGGGCACTACCTGCTGGGGTGGGGGCAGGGAGCCACTAGATCACCAGATTAAGGGTGTCTTCGGGTCTATGGTGCCAGTGGCGGTATAGGGGATCAGGGAAGGGGGCATGATAATGTTTAACATTACTGTCAACATTATGAAAGATGATATAGGTAGATTGGAAAGGTGGTCAGATGCATGGAAGAGGAAATGTAATGCCAAGAAGTGCAAGGTGACATACATGGGTTAAAAAATCTGAACACTGAATATAGCATGTGGGAGGTATTAATGGAAAGCACTACAGAAGAAAAGGACTTGGGATCAATAATTTCATACAGTCGGAAGGCATCAGCACAGTGCAATAGGGTGGTGAGTAGGGTAAATTAGGTGTTGGGGTGCATGAGGAGAGGGATCAGCAGAGGAGAGAGGAGATGCTACTAGTACTGTATAGGTCACTGGTTCATCCTCACCTGGAGTACTGTGTGCTGGTTTGGAGTCAATATCTGAAGAAGGACAGGGACAGAGTGGAGGCAGTGCATAGGAGGGTAACCATGATGCTCCAGGGACATCAGGAAAAGATGTACGAGGAGAGACTGGCAGATCTGAACATATACGTGCTTGAGGTGAGACAGGACAGAGGTGGCATGACTGAAACATACAAATACCTTCATGGGGTAAATGGGATGGATGTTGTGGAATTGTTCAGATGGGGTGGTAACACAAACACCAGGGGCAACTCCATGAAGCTGATGGGAGCAAGTTTAAGAGAGATACTAGGATGTAGTTATTCATGGAGAGGGTGGCAATGGGTGGAATAGGCTGTCGGAGGAGGAGGTGGTCTGTGTAAAATCAGTGGGGGGATTCAAACATGGAGAGATACAAGGGCGTGGTAAAGACCACACCAGAAAATGAGTGGGGAAGGGGAGTGTGAAGAGCTTCTAGGGCTTTCTCAGTCAACATTAGATGGATAGGAACAGGCAGACACAATGGGCCAGCAGGCTTTTATATGCCAACAGAGTCTGTGCTTCTATATTATTACAGTGCTATAGCGAAGTATGAGGGCTATGTACACACTTTAGAAAATAAATCAAATAAGCCCTAAAGTCAGTGAAGTTGCATTAGTTTAGCATTATAGATCATGGGTGCACTCTTAGCCAATTGGTGCTCTCCCTTTGCCTGCACCAAAGACACTCTTGTACTGTGAAGAGTGTCTCATGCATAGGGTGCATTGGAAATGGGCAAGTTCAGGGGAGCATTTTAAAATGCTGACTGCATTATTAATCCCCCTTGATCAATAGGTGTCAGTGTGGCTCAGTTGGTAGCACATCCACCTCTGGATCAGATGGTTATGAGTTCTCGTCCCACACCAGGATTGGACTTGCAGCTAGAATGCTGGCATCCAAGTGCACTATTAGGGGGTGCTGTACTGCTGGCGGGTGCTGTCCTTCAGATGAGACGTTTAAACCAAGGTCCCTTCTACCCATCCTGGTGTTGTCCTGGTGGGTGTCCATATGGAAGTAAAAGAACCCAGGCACTCTTTTGAGTAGGGAACATTCTCGGAGTCCTGGCCAACATTCCCCTTCCCATAAACTGGTTCTTGCAATTGTCCAGGATGTGTGTGGGTGTTGATGTGTGATATGGCTGCCGCTACACATTCAGTCACTTCACTACCAGTCTAGCATTGCTTGTAAAGCACTTTGGGATGCACTGTGTAAGAAAAGCACTATATAAATTCTGATTCTTCTTCTTCTTCTTCTTGGAGATATGTCCTCCAAGACTACTATTATGGTTATGCCTGATCTCACATTCTTTGGGTACCAGAACCACTCACCTTCAGCTTGCAGTTCTCATACCTTAAGAATGTGAGTGACACTATACTCCTACAACTGTAAGAGCGGTGACAGAGGATGCAGTAACATACAGTTGACTGCCTTTGATTCACCTGGTTTTGCTGTGAATCTGGACAGCTTCATCAAGGTGGGTACCACAGCAAAACTGGTTAGGGTCAGAGACAGTGAACTGCAAAAGTCATGCAAAGTCACAGACCTTAGGGATTTTTAGACACAAAGCACTTTTTAGCTAGCTTTTTAAAGAAAGAAGATTGTAGAAATAAATATTAGAGCACTTGTAGCAGTTTGGTCAATGTGTTTTGCCACACAGTAAGACAGATGATTACGTTCACATTTTTAAGTGTGATAAAAGTGGTAACAAGTATAAAGTATGTATGTTTACACCACATACTGATTAATCCCTGCTTATGAGAGCAGGGGTGAGGCAGGTGTGATGGACCTTCTAACCTCAGATCATTATGTTACTAGAGATCAACGTTCTTGAACGTGGATGGTGCACTTTTCCCTCATACCTGGGTATGGCACATTAGTAACTGAAAGGTACTGGTAGCAATTTGTTATTTCTCCTGTGCTTCATTCTGGGAAACAACTGCATTATCTTATATGGAACTGAGTTACTAATGCTATGGCTTTCATCTTTCTCTGTCAGTCCTGTACATCATTCTAGTACAGCAGATGTGCAAGGGAGGTCATATGGGGAGAGGTTGTAAGACCTCAATATGCACATATGGA
This sequence comes from Neoceratodus forsteri, assembly GCA_016271365.2. Taxonomy (NCBI): domain Eukaryota; kingdom Metazoa; phylum Chordata; order Ceratodontiformes; family Ceratodontidae; genus Neoceratodus; species Neoceratodus forsteri. Next base: position 199,540,399 of record JADMNL010000025.1, read on the forward strand.
AGATAGAAGAGAGAGACAGGGACATGACAGAGACATTTAAGTAGTGCCACTGTAGAGATAAGGTGGATGGAAGGTATCTGTTCACACTGAGTGGGAGCAAGGTCACCACCACCAGGGGAAACTCCAAGAAGCTGGTGGGGGAGGTTCAGAAAGGGTGTTAGGAAGTATTACCTCATGGAAAGCGTAGATATAAAACAAAACAGGCTTCCAGAGAAGGCTGAATGCACTAAAACAGTTGGGGGGGTCAAAAGGGGGTGAGACAGACACATGGGTAAGGTGCTGGGGGGACAGCTGGGGGAGGATGGAAGTGACTGCTGAGGGCATTTTTTCACTCATTAATAGACTTGAACTGACTGGATGGGCAACAGGGTCTTTATCTACTAACAATGTCTGTTTCTATGAGCAAGTACTAACTGCCATATTCATGTAATACATTTCTACATATCTGGTTTTGCAGTCAGCCTCAGATTCCCATATTATGTACATCCATTTTGTTAAGTTATACTACATTCAAGCTGGTGTCCCTCAAGGCTCCACTCTGGGCCCAGTCCTTTTTTCAGTTTTCCTCAATGACCTCCCATCTGTCTGTGTCTCTTGCTCCATTCACATACACACCAACAATATTTTACTGTATGCCTCTGGTCCCTCAACTCCAGATGTGCAGTCCTGGCTGAAGAGTAACTTCTTGAGAGTGCTACGCTAGTTACAGACAAATCAGCTCAAAGTTAACACCAAGAAAAAACATATCTATGATATTTGGTACCACTCAAAAATGTGCCAGACTGTCCCCCTTCCCCTCCTTTTCTACCCTCAATGGTGCCTCTCTTGATGTAGTCCCCACTTTCAAGTATCTTGGTGTCTGGCTGGACAGTTCTCTCGACTTCCCTTCTCACATTAACTATATCCACACCAGACTCCATCCTAACCTAGGAGCCATGTATAGAAATAAAAACTTCTCCCTCCTGTGGTTCACTGAGAACTCCTTACCAAATGATCTTACCTGTTTTCGATTATGATGACATGGTCTTCACGTCCACCTCTGCTTCATCTCTCTCCAGACCAGACACTCTTTTTAGTGCTTTTCACTGCTTTTCCACCAGTGCTCTCCCCTGTACACACCACTGCTCCCTCTACGCTTCCCTTTCCCTTCCCTCTCTTCACCTACACTGCCTGTACCATGCCACCAGCCTCATTTCCAAATTCTGGTTTGGATCTCTCCCCTCCTACCCCTCTTCTCTCCTCTCCTCAGCATCCCCTTCCTCTCATCAGCTACGCTCCAGAGAACCTTGTACCTTCTCCCTCCCATATCACTGTTCCAGTTCAGGGCAGGCAGCCTTCTCTTATCATCTCCCCTTCCCCTGGAACTCTCTTCCAAGCTCCCTTCATTCATCTCCTTCCCTGTACTCCCTAAAACATATCCTTTCCCAATCCTTCCCTTCCCTTCTTCTTGCTCCTGTACCCTCCTCATCCCAACAACCTGGGCAATGCTTTTTCTCTCCATTCATTCTCAACTTGCCTCCTTTCTATGTTCCACCTTCCCTAATCCATCTGACTCCTACTTGCAACAATAACCCTCATCTCAACCCCCTAAGATTTCTTTCTCTCCTTCCCTGCCTCCTTTAGTTTCATGCTTTACTGCTGGCTTCCTATGCTAACTCTGTGCTACAAATGTCTAGCAATATTGTACCAATGCACCATTATTATTTCATTACCTTTTATTTTTAATATTTGTATGTCACATTTAATTGTAATCTGACTGCTCACTTGTTTCAACCCCCCTTTTCCCCAGGTCACACCTGGGAATGAGCTTCAGCTCAGTGTGCCTCTCCCAGTTACCAAAACTTCAAATAAATAAATACTGGTGGCATGTCTGTCAATTGAAATTATTTCAACATAATGTCACTGTTAGGAGCATTTGCTATGTCCAGCCATTTGTTTTTAAAAACTGAATATGCAACAATATTATATCAGTTAGAATTAGACCTGTCAGCCTGTGAGGTGGTGCAGAGGGCTGAGGCACTGTGGAGCACTTTACCTCATGCCACACTGGCTACCCGAGTTTGGGAATCAGCTTAGATTGTTGGGGGCTGGGGTGAGGGCTGGGAGATGGAGGAGCACCCAACAGGCAGTTCTCCTCTCCTGGACAGGGGTGGTACACCTTCCAAACTCTTGGCTACCACCAGCTGGAGTTTTGATGATAAAGCCAATGCTATGGGGGGGCAGACGGACATCTGGGTGGGTGGAAGGAGGCCACAGTTCCAGAGCACATGCGCACCTCTAAATGCTTGTGATTCTGTGCCACACCATGGCTCCAGGACATGGTGGGAAAAACAGAAGGAAACTAGAAGGAGGATCGGGCATCATGAAGCCCTGCCAAGGTGCCACAGCCCACCCTGTTGCTCCACTGGCAAATGGGGGATTCTGGATGACAGTCACCAGGGAGGATGGTCCTTCCCCAATTAGTGTATGCCTTCATGGCATCCAGACTTGATTACTGTAATGCGCTTTACCGCGGGGTCTCGGGGGGGGGGTAACCTCCGCTAGCTGCAGCTAGTTCAGAATGCAGCCGCCAGGCTGCTGACTGGGCAGCCTAAATTCTGTCATATTACTCCAGTTCTGCATGATCTGCACTGGCTGCTAGTGAGGTGGAGGATCCTCTTTAAGGTGGGCTTGCTCACCTTTAATTTATTTATTGAATTTTGGTAACTGGGTAGGTCCTCCGAGACAAGACTGTCCTTTTTTCAGGGGCAACCCGGTAAGTGCATTACATTGATAGTGCAGACATTAGTACAAGGAAGATAGACAAGCAAAGGTTAAACAACAGAAGAGTACAATATTTTCATTCAGCGATGCAAAATCAAGCAATGTAAATAACAGTTTCAAAACCTAAGCACACAGACATCATTAGCAGTTTTAATTTTTTTTTAGTCAGAGATTGGAAGATAAAGAGAATAGAAAGTTTAGATTAGTAGAGGCATGGTAGGAGTAGACAGGAAGGCAGGTGTCGAGAGTCAGCAGATTAGTAGAGGCACAGTAGGAGTGGACAAGAAGACAGGGTTTGGGAGTCAGTGGAAGCAGGAGCATGGTGGGACAGTTAGGTGTGATGACAGTGAGCTTTGAAATTGGGAGAAGGAGGTGCAGGCCAGCATAGGAGGAGGCAAGGAATTCCAGCAGGATACAGCCGAGAAAACAAATGATCGCTGTGCCACAGAGAGTCGTAAGTTCAGCTCTGATAGGAGGAGAAAGGAGATGGATCTGAGGGCATGTTGAGGGAGATGACATTGAACAATACCAGCAAAGCATGGTAGAGTGAAGCGATGGACAAGCTTGTGAATGAAGCTTAGAGTGACATAACGTAATTTTGATTCATAGGACAGCCAACCCAAGGCTGATAGGACATCACAGTGATGATGCTGAACATTGGTCCCTACAGCAAACCTACCAATTCTATGGTAAGCCTGAGATAGGTGAGAGAGTATGGATGTGGTAGTAAAGAGGAGTAACGGTGCCCCATACATAAGGAGGGGCAGAAGCGTGGCATCAGCAATCTTGTGGCAGGAGGCCGATGTAAGGAAGGGACAGATATGGTAGAGGACACCTATTTTGTGGTTTATAGTTTTAGTGAGGGCAGTAACATGCTCATCCAGGGTAAGTGAGGGATCTAAGGTAATGCATAGGTATTTAAATGACCTGACAGTTTTGTGTGCTTCCCCTGTGCGTCAGAGTACAGCCGGGGGGGGAGAGTTTGTGTGGGCAAGTGGGAGAACAACATGCTCTTTGTTTTTTTAGTATTGAGGACAAGCTGCCTCTGAATGAACCAGTCCTCAATGGTGTGGAAGTCAGAGGATAGCATGGAATTAAGCCACCCCATGTCGGGAGAGGAACGGTAGATGATGGCATCATCTGCATATAGGGGAACAGAGGCCCCCCACAGTTATTGGGGAGGTCATTTATAAACAAAGAAAAAAGTAGTGGGCCTAATATGGAGCCCTGGGGGACACCACAGGTAATGGTCCTTGGGACAGATAGGGAGCCAGCCCATTTTATGTTTTGGGTGTGGCCATAAATGTAGCTTTTGGTCCAGGCCAAGGCATTGGCATTGAGACCAAGGATTGCAGCTGTTGCAACAGAAGGCCATGGCTGACCAAGTCAAAAGCCTTGGTCAGGTTTTCGAAAATTGCTCCAGAGGCATGGCCATGGTCCATTTCATGGAAAATGTCAGAGGTGACTTTAATCAGAACTGTTAGTGTACTGTGTTTTTTTCCTAAACCCATGCTGGGATATTGAGAGCAGATGGCGAAGGTCAAGATAGTCCTGCAAGTGGTCATAAGTTATCCTGTCTTGTATTTTAACTAGGGGGCAAAGTATAGAGAGAGATAGGCCAGAAGTTTTCCACTGCTGAGTAGGGAACTCTCTTGTGGACAGGTACCACTACTGCAACTTTCCATATTTCAGGAACGGTGCCAGAGAGTAATGATCAATTAAATAAATCACGAACAGGGTGGGCAAGTGCAGCAGCCCCCATCTTTAAGAATTTAGGTTCAAGAGCATCATGGCCAGATAAGCTGTCAGCCTTCAGATTCTTGAGGAGACAGTGGACCTCCTAAAGGGCTGCAAGCTTTAGGTGGAAGGCAGGGCGGTCCAGGGTGTCATCTGACGGCACAGTGTCAGGTTGGGGGGGGTGGTGGTCGAGCTACAGAATAGCGATGTGTACCTGTCCAGATTGGTAAGGAACTCACTAAAGCCAGAGGTGATCATGGAGGGGTCACTGAGAGTGACCCCCGGGTGTCAAAAAACTGGGAGACTCAGATGTGTTACTCTTTAAAAGGGAGTTAAGCTGCCTCCAGAATTATTTTGGATTATTGAGATGCTCAGTCTGGAGTCTCTTGAAGCGGCATCATTTTGCTTTTTGGATAGAGTTCTTGCAGTTGTTCTTAAACTGCCTATAAGTCTGCCAGCCAGTAGAAGACCCACTATCCTTATAGGTTTTCCATGACTTATCACCAGGGGACATCAGCTGCCTTAATTCCTTGGTAAGCCACAGAGCTTTTACACCTTTTGCCCGACACCTCTTTAATGGAGTGTGCTGGTCAACAATATTAGTGAATTTCATCATGAAATAGTCCAGTGCTGAGTTTACGTCTGACAGGGTGTTTATTGGATCCCAATCAGTTTCCCTGATGGTATCCATGAAGTTGTTGATGTCAAATCTGGTCATACCCCATGCAGTGATGATTTTAGGTCGGGGGTTGGGGCAATTATTATGCCACACACACACAGAGTTGGCAAGTGGTCACTTATGCTGTCAGAGAGTACCCTTATTGATTTTATCTTCAGGGGACAGTTTGTGACCACCCAGTCCAATAAGGTGTGGTTTCCCGTCTTTGTGTTAGAGCGAGGAGGATCGCCTGTCAATTGAACCAGATTTGAATCTGCCAGGACAGAAGATAGTTTGGAAGAGATAGTATGCAGCCAATCAACATTAAAATCACCTCCAAGAATTAGGTCATGCCATGGAAGATTAGCAAGGGAAGATATGAAAGAAGGGAAGCCAGAAACTGCCACTTTAGGGGGTATGTACACACAACCAACTATGAGTGTATTTGCTTTGTCAAGGTTGAGTGCAAGGAAGATCGATTCGGCAGTCGAGAGTCCAGATTCAACACAGGGATTTCAATCATATCTAGGTGATCCCTAGCATATATTAGGACACTGCCACCCCTTTTCCCTATAAGGTCCTTCTTGAAGCATTTATAGACAGGGAGAGCAACCGCATGTTGTTTGATGCAAGGTTTCAGCAAAGTCTCAGAGATGTCCAGGATATCTGGTGAGTATTGATTAATCCAGGCTTCTTGGGTCTAAGACTGCATGTGTTTAAGTGAGCAATTTTAGCCTTAAGGCCCTACATGGGCTGGGTCCTGGCTATCTGTTGGACCTTCTTACACTTGCTATCTCGGTCCGCTCCTTCCGGTCCTCCTCTAGGGGCCTCCTGGCAATTCCCAGGACGAGGCTTAAAACTGCTGGTGACAGAGCATTCAGTGACGCTGTCCCCATCCTGTGAAATTCACTTCCTCCATCTATTCAGGAGGCCCATTCGGCTGAGGTTTTTAAAGTCCACCTCAAGGCCTTCCTGTTTAATCGGGCCTTCCCAGACCTTATGTATTAGTCCTCCCTGGGAGCCCTGCTCCTCTTCTTCTGATTTTCAGTTTTAATACAGAGGTCTACTAATTGTATCTTTTTATGATGCTATTTTTATTGTTTATTTATATTAATTTAAATTATTGTATTGATAGTGTGCTTTTACTGTACGGTGCCCAGAGCCTCCAGGATTGGGCACCTGAAAAAAAAAATGTGCCTTTTGCCTTGCCTTCCGCCCAGCCTCGCTGGGGGGGGGACAGCCCCCACCTCAGATGGAGAAAGGCAGCAAGACCATCCAATGACACTTGGGGACAGGGCTGAACAACTGCCTGGTCAACCCTGAAGGACAGAAACTTTTATTAAAAAGAAAAAGAAGAGAATAAGACCTTTCAGATGTAGTATGGAAACAGTGATACCCTGGCTATTATATACAGTAAAACATGTGGATTCTTGCACATCAATATGTCGACAGTCTTTTTGCAAGTCAATCTGAAATATGGAAGTGTAGCAGTACAACCCAGCAGCTCAAAACCCAGCACAGTTTATTGGACTTCATGTTCTAGTTTTAATGTTATAATAAAAACACAAACATTGTTGCTTTTATTGCTCTGACAGATGTTTGCTTTAAATGTCTCATTGCAAAACTTCTAAAAATGTTTTAAACCCCATAATTTCACACCCTGTTAGAAATTTGCTTAGAACATGTATTTGGGGAATTTTGGTAAAACAAATACCTTAAAACGAAAGATATTTTTTTACATTTAAAGTTTCAGATTTTTGCACATGCATAGCAGAAAATAAGAACCCAACTTTTGGTAATTTGGTAACTTGGTACGTATAGACAAAGTAGGCCTTAGGCCCATTTAATTGTCTCCCACTCCTAGTGGGCTTATCTGTTGATGTTTCTTATACTATTTAAGGACAGAAATTTGTCTAACTCGTTTTTGAATGAGTCAAATGATGTTACTTCCACTACTTTTTGGGCAAATTATTCCATATTGATGGTGTACGTATATTATAGAAGTTCTGATGCCTATTAGTTCTTGCACTGTTTATAAAAATGTGTTTGTTATGTGATCTAGAATTTACTGTTTTATGAATCCTTGTTATATTACATTGTGACATTAAAATTTTATCTTCCATGATACGGTATAAAAATAATAAGTCTCCTCTAATTCGTCTTGCTTCCAAGGAGTACAGATTAAGATTTAATAATCTGTCTGCATATTCCATATTTTTTAAGCCTTTTATTGATTTTGTCAATTGTCTTTGAACTTTTTCCACCCTAGATATATCCTTCTTTAAATATGGACTCCAAATCGGAGATCCCTAATCAAGATGTGGGAGTACATAAGTCCTATACAATTTAAGAACACACTCTTTATTCCTTGATATGAAGGCTCTTTTAATAGAATAAATGATGCTATTACATTTTCCTATTGTTTTAACAATATGTGTATCTGAGGATAATCTAGAATTTATCCATATACCCAAATCCTTTTTACAAGTGCTGTTCTTTATTATCTTATCATTTAGAACATATGAATATTTAGGATTATTTTTTCCAAAATGGATTACTGCACATTTGTTTTCATTAAATTTCATACCATTTTGTTCACCCCAATTTTCTATTTTATTTAAACTGTTCCTTAGTTCTTTATAATGGCTTAATGTCGTAACTTCTCCCCTATTTTAGTATCATCAGCGAATTTAGTTATGTAAGAGTTCACCCCCTTACTCATGTCACTGATATATAGTCCAAATAATAATTGGCTCAACACCGATCCCTGGGGAACCCCACTGGCCACCCTCCCCTCATCTGAAACGTTTCATAACGTTCTGCATTACCAGTTTGTTTTTTTCTGTCTACTGTACTTAGTAGGGTACTGTTCAGTGGGACTTCCAGTAATACATTCATATGTTTAGGATACATTTATAAATAAATAAAGCACTTGTACCCCAGTATTTAAGTACAGCAAAGTGCAGTACACCACTCTACAGTTTGGGTTTCGTGTACTGTCTAGAAACTCTAAATAAAAATTCCTTTAAATGATAGATTTTACCGTATAAATGATGTTTCTTGAGATGAAATATAGTAAATAATATAGATTTGTCAACTCAAAGTCTTAGAGAAATTAAAATGTCAGTGCAGAGTAGATCAAATCACACCATTAAACCTTACTGGATTGCATTACAATATAATGGGCAACAAGAACATGACAAAGACTACTAATATACACTAGGTAAAGATGGCTGATAAAGTATTGCTATCTGAGTTGACAAACCACGTCACCTTCTGTGCCAATACATACCCTCATATGCATTGTATTGCATTTTGTAAGCCACAAATGTTTGTTAGTGGGCCATTTTATAAGTGTAATACTGTACACACTTCAGGGGCTGTGTTCATAGGCAGATATTGGTGCCCCTCTGGTGTGTGCCTTGTGCCTTGACACACACTGGAGGAGTGCTTACACCTCCCAATGAATGCAGCCCTCTGCAGAATGCAAGTGCTGAACTTATAAAATGGTTTAATAAGTGCAGCATTGCACATACATGAGTATGTATTGGCATGGCAGGTGACCTGGTTCATCGAACAAGAAAGCAGTATTTGCTGCAGCCATCTTGACTTATTTTATCAAAATAAATATACATACCCAATACCATGTTAACAGTCTTTCACAGAAGCTTAATGACCCAGTAGATGCATTCCATCTCAGTGTTTTTTTTTTTTTTATGGTATTCCACAGTCTGCAATACTTCTGTTTTTCAGAAGTGACTTGTAGACTGCTGGCTGGATTGGCAGCAAAACAAATGCAACTCACAATACTAACATACTAAAATGCCAGCAGAATAGGCCTAACGGTCTTTCGTGTCTGCTCATTTGGTCAGCCCCCACCCTGGGTGCTGACCTTGCTGTCCCCCTCGCCTTCTCTGGCTTCTCCCTTCCCAGTTCCGGATATTCTTGCTGCATTGGATTTTGCTTCCAGAACCCTTCCCCTGTACCTGTCCAACCCCCTCTTGAACCCCTCCACTGTCTCTGCCTCCACCAGCCCCCTAGGCAGTGCATTCCATGGCTCCACCACCCTCTCAGTGAAGTAGCACCTCCTCCTTTCTCCCTGAATCTTCCCTCCAGCTTCCACCCATGCCCTCTAGTGGCCCCTTCCTCCTTCCTTCAAGCACCCTGACTGTTCCTCCCTATTTACCCTCTTCATGTACCTGAAGACCTCTATCATGTCCCCTGGTCCCTTCTCTCTTCCAATGTGTACATATTTAGCTCTTGAGCCTCTCCTCATAGGTCCTGTCCCCCAAGCCCCAAATCATTTTGGTTGCCCTCCTCTGGACCCTCTCCAGGAGGTTAATGTCCCTCTTTAAGTGTGGCCTCCAAAACTGCATGCAGTACTCAAGGTGCGCCTCACCAAGCAGTTATACAGAGGAGTATCACCTCCCTCCTTCTGGAGGTGATCCCCTAGTGATGCATCCCAGCATCCTGTTGGCCTTGGCTGCTGCCCTCCTACAAGTCTCAGAGTTGTTCATCTTGACATCCACCACCACCCCAGGTCCCTCTCAGCCATCGAGACTTGTAGCATTTCCCCCAGGTGTACACTTGGCCTGGGTTTCGCGCCAGGTGGAGTACCTTGCATTTCCTGCATTGAACCTCAGCTTCCACTTTCTAGACCATCTTTCCAGAGCCTCCAGGTCCCCTGTAGGGCCACCTCCCCTCCTCCCCATCCACCACGCCCCCAGTTTGAGTCATCTGCAAGAGACTCATCTCACTCCTGATTCCTGTCCTTATGTCAGATCGTGGGCGTTGAACAGAAAGGGCCCAGGACTGATCCTGTGGGACCCCAATAATGACCCTCCTTGGGGATGAGACTATCCCACCAACTCGACCCTCTGGGTCGGTCCTGGAGCCAATTACCTATCCATCTGATCATCTGGTTCCCACCCCCATTTCTCCCAGCTTATCCAACAGGCCCATGTGAGGAACAGAGTCAAATACCTTGCTGAAGTCTAGAAAGAGGACATCCACTGGTCTACCCAGGTCCAAGGCACTTGTCACCCAGTCATAGAACTCCACCAGGTTTGTCTGACATGATTTCCTGGGATGAATCCATGCTGTCTATCGTCCAGGCACCCTGACTTATCCAGGTCCCCCTAGCCTCTCCTTGACAATGCCCTCCATCACCTTGCCCACCACCATGTCAGGCTGACAGGCCTGTAGTTCCCTGCCACCTCCCTTGATCCCCCTTGTGGATAGGCACTATATCGCCCACCTTCCAGTCTTGGGGCACCCACCCTGTCCTCAGAGATGGTGAAAAGCTCTGCCAGGGATTCGCCAGGACATCTGCAAGTTCCTTCAGCACTCTGGGATGTAATTTTCTGGCCCCGGTGCTTTCTTCGTTAAGGGAGCTGAGGGCTTCCCTCATCTCTCTGCTGTGATTTCCACTTCTGGTACCTCTTCTCCCTGCTTGGCCCTCCCCCACCTGCCAGTGATGCCTCCCCTCTCCCCAGACCTGCCGATTGGGCGGGGTCCCCCCAGTATCTCTGTCTCCTCCATGTATGATGCAGCACTTATTTTCCTTGGTGAAAACTGGGGTGGAAGTACTCATTTAGTACCTCAGCCTGCTCCCGGGTCTTGTGCCCATCTCTCCCTGATTTAATCCTGCTAATCTCCCCTTCACCTTCGTTTTTCCCCAATGTATCTAAAGAACCCTTGTTCCCTCTCCTAATTTCCCTGGCCAGGTTCTGCTCCTTCCTTGCCTTAGCTGCCCTCACCACCCTAGTGGCCCTTCTAGCCATCAACTCGTACTCCCCTCAATCCCTTTCACTCCTTGAGCACTTGAATTGCTTATAGGCTGCCTTCTTTCCCTGCACCACCTCCTGGACCTCCCTGGTCCACCAGCAGGGTTTTTGGGCCCTACCGCATTTTCGTCTTACTCTTGCACAGGTGCTGGTAGCATCCTGCACCCCTATCCTGATGATTTCCCACCTACTATCAGCGTCCATGTCCCAATCCCATCCAAATGCTCATAAGGATCCTTCCCATTTCCTTAAAATCCGCCCCCTAAGTCGGTTACTTCCGTCTTTGTGCAGCCTTTTACCCCTCCTAGGTCCAGGTAAAACCAGACCGTGACATGGTCACTCCCACCAATGGGTCCCTTTCCTCCAGGCCCCAATCTGATCACTGTCCTGCCAGGACCACATCCAGTACCGTGCCTCCTGGTCGGTTCCCTCACCTGCTGAGTTAGGAGCGCATCTTGAAAGACATCCAACAACCTCTGTTCCCTGGTCGCAGAGGATGTCATAGTCTCCCAGTCTGTTCCTGGCATGTTTAAGTCCCCCAACACCACCACTGTTCCTCTGCCCAGTCTGCAGTGTCTCCTAACATCTGCCTCCAGACTGTCCTCCAGCTCCTCCGCCAGGGCAGGGGGTCTATACACAACTCCTATTTTTACTCTCTTGCCCCCCCTTGTTATCAAGGTGACCCAAATTGCCTCCACGGTTCCCTCCGCCTCCTCTACTCCCCCTATGCCAATGCAGTTTTTGACTATCATTGCTACACCTCCTCCTCTTCTTCCCTCCCCCCCTGTCCTTCCTGAACATAGTGTAACCCTCCAGAGTCAGGTCCCAGTCATGTCTTGCAGTGGCCCAAGTCTCAGTGACTGCTGCCACATCCACTGCTCCCTCAGTTAGCATCGCCTGGAGCTCAGGCATTTTATTGCCCAAGCTCCTGGCATTTAGCAGGACTACCTTCCACCCTTTCCCTATAGTTCCATTTCCCCTGCTCGTGTTCCCATGGGGATTCTGTTTTCCCCTGGTCTGCACTTTGCCAGTTGGCCTTTTCCTGCAATCTTCCTGGTCCCCAGGGGGGTGGAGACAGAGTCCCTCCTTTATCGGCACCCCCTTGACAGCCTTTTCTCCCATCCCACCCCCTTCACAAGTTTAAACCCCACTTTTCACCAATGAACCCCTCTATTTTCAACTTAAGGATTCCCCTCCAAATTGAGATGTAGTCTATCTCTAGCATACAGCTCCTTATCCTCCCAGGTCTCCCCCCAATCCCCCATCAACCCATACCCTCTGGCCTCACACCACTCCCTGAGCCACTGGTTTATCTCCCTAATCTTTCCTTTTGTGTTCCCCCCGAGCCCTTGGCACCGGCAGAATTTCTGAGAAGGAAACTGTGCATCCTATGTCATGACAGACCCTGGCAAGCTCCCTGAATCTTGCCTGTACTTCTAGCTCGCTATTTCCCTCAATGTCATTTGTACCCAGGTGGACCAGTATGTCCAGGGAACCCCCACAATCCTTTGCCAGCTGATATACCTCGTGCTTAGCCCTGTGCATCATTAGTCCAGGGAAGCATCTTGTTCTAACTGGCCAGGCTTCTCCCTCCCTATCCCATTTGATACCCCTGATCGTGCTCCCCTGGCCTAAACCCTCAGCTCCCTTTACTGAATCCTCCTTGAACTTCTGGTCCTTCTCTTTTACCTTTCCTCCCAACTGGTCCTTCTCCTTGCGCTTTCCTCCTCTCCCCTGCCCCTCCTGCTCTGATTCACTGTCCCCCATTCTTCTGCATTCCAGGTCCCCTGTTCTTCCTGCTATCTGGCCCTGCTTCCTGCCTCCCTCCCACTCCTTTCCGTCTCTAACCACCCCTGTCATGGCTACATCACCCCTCATCCTCGAGCAGAAGAAAAGATTTGAAGCAGTTACTGAGTGTAGGGTCTGATCCACCTCCCGCCTTGCTTCCTTCTATCCAGCCCTGGCCATCTGCCTACTTCCTGAGAATGTTGTCCCTCCGTCCCTCCTTTGTGAGGGTCCCCAGTTACCTACCTGCTTCCTTGGTAGTGTCCTTTGGACCCCTCTGCCAGGGTCCCTATGTGACCCCTGGTATTCTCCTGCTGCTTTCCCTATGCCCCTGCCCCTGGTGCTTGGTGCAACCCTGTGGGAGATCCCCAGCCCCTTCCCCAACCATATCGCCCCTCTTCCCTTCTCCTAATCCCATCAACCTCCTCCCTAAGCTGTGCTAGCTGGTAGCACACTGGGCAACCACCGAACTTCCAAGCCCAGTCCAGTATCATGGCTGCTCCACACCCTGTGCACCCCACCACCCTCCAAAGATGCCGCCCCTAATGATGTGTGGTTCCATCCTTCCAAATAGGTTTCCTTGGGTGAGCCACCAGGTTCCCCTAGTCCAAGATACCCCTACTGCCTAATCAGGTCACCCACTAATCTTAGAGACAGTCCCACTGTACACCAGTAACCCTGTTACTAGGTGCAGTACAACACATTAAACTTATAAAGGAAATGAACAACTCCCTAAGCTCCTCTCTCCCAGCCTTTAAATCCAACCCCCAGTGGCTAGAACTACATGAGCTGCACCTGCAGCCTTTTCCTCCAATTGCAGGGCAGGTGTTCCCCTATAAATTCACAGACTTCTGGGGAGGGTGGGTCCTGGGCAGACACCTGACTCGAGAGAGAGTGTATCAGCCCTGTGTCTCCCTTCCAAGCCCAGCAGCCAAAGAACCAGGCCCAAGCAAATCCCACCAAATAGGTTTTAAATCAGAAGAAATAGGCCTCTACCAGCGCAGCCTGTTACACAGTGAAACATCCAAAAGTTTGTAACTTTTGACCAGGAAAGGCTCTGGCAGCGCATTTCTGGGTGTGTCCTGTGGGGTAAGTAACATAAACTTGTTTTGTTAATGGGGGAAATCTTGGACAGGGCATCAGTAAAAGTCCTCTACCCTTATGATAAGGAGTAGTGCCTACAGTGTATATGCCATCAAATAAATTACTGGTGTCCCATTCATAGGTATGTTGTGCAGAAATATCACAATAACAATTCCTATTTACACAAAGAGGAGTGCCATCGTTTTGTTTATTTTTTGAGCTGATCACTTTTTATTTTGAAACTTGAAACTGTGAAGTATCCGCATTTCACAAACAGAGAACGTTCTGTTACCTTCAAGAAATGTTTAGAAAAGCCTCACAGATTGGGCTAGGAGGCACAGATGATGACATACTCTGGTATTATGGTATTATCTCCGGTCACAAGTAAAATGAATTTAGGGTGTCTGAGATATGTTTCCAGTCAATTGTTTTCCATATAACAAAGCACATTATATTCAGTTACAGAAAGCCCCCACAGCTGTCAGTTGTTGCACATAAAGGCCTAATAGTTTTGTTTGTTTGTTTGTAACTTTTGACCAAGAAAGGCTCTGGGAGCGCATTTCTGGGTGTGTCCTGTGGGGTAAGTAACATAAACTTGTTTTGTTAATGGGAGAAATCTTGGACAGGGCATCAGTAAAAGTCCTCTACCCTTATGATAAGTGCCATGTGATCTTTAACTTCTAGCTGGACAGTTACTAGAGACGGGCAAAAAGGACTTTGGTTTAAAATCTCATCCAGAGGACAGCACCCCAACAGTGTGCCTCCACTCCACTCTCAAGCTGCACTTCAGTGTCAGTATTAGGTTTAACTCAAGTTCCTGGTGTGGGACAAGAATCCAAGTCCTTTCTGTCCTTCGGCCCCAGAGGCAAACATGCAACCTGCTCAGTCATTGACACTGCAAATGAATGATAAATGATTGTGAACGAGTATAGAGGCTGAATTAGTCTGTCAGTCTAGGCAAAGGAGTAGTGCCTACAGTGTATATGCCATCAAATAAATTACTGGTGTCCCATTCATAGGTATGTTGTGCAGAAATATCACAATGTTCACTAGTCAGATGAGGGGAAGGTTATGTTGTATGTTCTTACAATGCAGGAGCAGACCAGGTAGCTGTCTGACTAACATTTGATAGGTTTGTGCTACTTTTAAACCTTTCAAAGTGAAAAATATGGGATTTTTTTCACTGGATTTAATAAGTGGTTCACTCCAATTAGAAATATTCATCAGTTGGGAAAACTAGCCAGATTTTCTACAGTGTGTCAAATCTGGCTCATTTCCTCACCTCTGAAGCTACAGTATATCATATGGCAATAAGGTCAGTTTTCTAACTGAATGCATTCTACTGTTAACTTGAATCCAGGCTAAACACAGTTCTATTTTTTAAGCAAAATAGGCATAGAAGAAGATGTTGACACACATGAGAATGATTGCATTCACACAACAAACTCGCGCCCAGAAAGGGTTTTCGCTAATGTCCCCCAGAAATTGAGGCTTGGGCGTCTCCTCCACCTCAGGCTGGGTGCTGCAGAAAAACCTGGTCCACATCCATTTCTTTGAGGTTCTCTTTCTTGAGCCTGCAAAGTAAGAAAACTAAATAAGCAAGTAAAAAATAATTCTTTTATGGAAAGCTCATAGTTGTTGGATAGATTTAAAAAAAGTGTATTTACACGTTTAGAAAATCACTTGAGTTGCTTTAGAGTAGAATTTTCTGAAATGTAGTAATAAAAAATATATTTATCCAAATCATTTTGATGTCTTCTTGGTTTTATTCTTAATCAGGCGTCATCAGTCTGTAACCACCTTATGTTGTGGCTGGCTATCTTGGTGGAGAACAGGGGAAATATGTTCTTACCTACAGTAGTTACAGCTTGGATTAGAAGAAATTGCTGGTGTGGCATTACTCACTGCTAACCATTCTAAATGCATTTTTCAGTGAGAACTGGTACAATATTCTGGGGGTCTGGGGTTCAAATTGCAATTCAGTCACGTTATTGTGATCTCTTTCTACCTCTGGTTACTGCTGTGGTTAATATAAAGATGTTGAAAACATAGAAGATAATGTAGGAGCATCGGTAACCAGTTTGTTAACTGGCAAGAGGTTGCCATGGTGACCATGTAAACCTCGAGAGTGAAGCTTGAGAGGTTTATGTCACCATGGCAAACTCGAGCCAGTTATTCAAACCGGTTGCCAGTGTATGACCATACATTATATTTTATAGTGTATAGTCATATATTTCAATTTAAAAACTTAAGGACGATCCTTACTGTTTCAATTTTAGTCACTGCCTCAGCCATTCCAGGTCATGCTTTCACCACCGTGGCCATTTCTGGAAGGCTGTTGGTTGTGTAGCACACATGCGCAGCACGATCCCTGTTGTTAACCTATCGATGTGACATAGCATCGATAGGTTAACAACACTGGAACGGATGAATGATGGTTAACAACCTTAGGAAATGATGATTTCCTAAGGTTAACAGCATTCTACCATACATTATAAGCAAATAAACAGTGCTCCACTGTGAGAGGTTTCTAGTTAAGTGCCCATAAAAGAGGGTAGATCAGCACCACAAAACCCTCAGGCTGTGGGCAAAGTAATGTTTCACTTCACGCTGAGACTACAAACTTTTCATAATTAAAATGAGCCTACCTGAAGCATCATTGCTGGTTAAAAGTCACTTACTTGTAGTAATCAGGAGCATGCATGCTCGCGCACACACACACACACACACACACTGCACGGAACTCCAAGCGGCTTCTCGTTAATTTCCACAGACATTATTTACTTTAATACCAACGTTAAAAATTCTGTCTAGCTCTTTATTATACATGTTATGTACATTGCACTGGCTAAACATGTGGCACAGGGATTGTACCTGAATTTTGTATAACTATCTTGCAGCTTTGCACATAATTCAGCACTGTCACTTAAAAACCCTATATATTAATGTGTACATTTTTCCTTTTACTCACACACCTTGAAAAAGTGCAAGAATAGCACAAAACATTCATGATTTGGAGCAGGGTGGTCTGTTTGCTGTTGTCTGCTGCTTGGCTTTTTAATGTTTTGCTACTACTGTAGGTGCGCATCTCAGTGTGAAGCGACACATTACTCGGCCCACTGTCTGTGGGTTTTGCATTGGTGGTACAAAGATGCTTCAGTCAGAGATATTTTGTGGTTTTCCACTGTGGCTGACATACAAAGATTTTTGTCATAGGCACAAAATGGAAGAAACTGATGGGAACTGGGCCCAGGATCTCTCGATTAGTCCTCTCTACTTCTATCTACAAATCAAATAGTATTCAAGATGCGGAAAGGTGCTTTTTTCACCACATAT
Source organism: Neoceratodus forsteri (assembly GCA_016271365.2). Classification (NCBI taxonomy): domain Eukaryota; kingdom Metazoa; phylum Chordata; order Ceratodontiformes; family Ceratodontidae; genus Neoceratodus; species Neoceratodus forsteri. Next base: position 199,557,547 of record JADMNL010000025.1, read on the forward strand.
CATGTGTTATACTTTAGTCATAGCAAATTTCAAGAACTTCGTTTTAGGGGTATTAACCAAGATTTAGCTGTAAAAGTTGTAATATGTAAAGAGGCTAAAAAAATCATGTTTTCTTATTTAGGACCTCAGGTGTTAGGGGTTCTATCAAAAATGATAAAACAAGAACTTGTCCTGCTCAAACCAGACAAGAGGTGATTGCTGTTTGCCTCTCCTATGAAGCAATAGGACAAATACCTGGGCTGGGATTTTGAAAATGGACAGACACAAAAGCAAATACATGCTTCACATATACCTATCCGAGAGGGTCCAAGATTCAGGCACCTGATTTTCAAAAGATCCATCCTTTTGTGACAAAACTTTGCAATTTACATCACATCTCAAATGCAACTTCATTTTATGACAGATTATTGATGCAAATTAAGCCACATGGATGAAAAGGTTATGCATCTGACAACCCAGCACTTCCTGACAGATGAGGTTACAAGCCTGCGTTTAAAAATGTGGGTAGACAGATCCCTCTGAAAATCTTGGCTCCAGACTTTACTCCTTGTCTGCTGTTATCTCTGGCACCCCAGTTCCTGGTCTCTGTGGCTGGTTCCCCGACTGGTATAAACCAGGTTTTGTGTTACCACTGTTTCACATATTATACTATTGTAACTTTTTATCTACCTACATTTTGGCTGTTTGTATTTCAGTATGTTATTGAATTTGTATCTCTTTCATTGCTTAACTTGCATCTTTATATGTTGCTTGATTTGTATTCTGTATTACGGTATATATCACCTAATCTGTAGTTCTGTCTTTTATATTATACTGTATTTGCAAAAGTTATTCCATGCTCCCTTTCTGCCAGGTCACACCAGGAAATAAAACTCTTACTCAGTGTGCTTTTCCTGGTCTAAATGAATCAGATGAGAACTCCAGGGGATTTCAGAGAGATCCACCCAAGATTCGTCTGCTGCCAGTTTTGAAGCAGAAGTGCATCCAGATCTGTTAGACCATCTATCAGATTGCCTAACAGCATCTAAAGTTTGCATCCAAGAATGGGCACAATTGCACAGGCATCCATTTTGGATGCAGTTGTGTTTGTTTTTTGAATTGTGACTTTTTGTCAGAAACGGGCGCATCTTCTGAAAATAGTAGTAGGACTGCCTGGACGCAAGAAAATGGATGCAGATGCAGCATGCAACTATGTCCACATCCAACTCTTTTGAACCTCCCTCCTGTACCCTAACTATGTACAGCACTTGATCTCAGAGTTTGCTAAACCACAGCATGGATGCAGTGTCACGCTACAATAATGAAGCAACACTCTTGTAATTACTGGTGTAATGCATTGTATGGCACACCCAAAACTCAGATACCCAGCTTTCTGTGCCAGCTATTGTTTTACAAAATGAAACAAGTAATTAACAAAACAAGAGTGCCCTGTGTAACTGAAAATCACCAATAATATTTACTGCCTTTTTTATTTTCTTCACATTTTAAACGTAATAATAATAATAACTTTATTTTTTAGGTGCCTTTCAAATATCGAGGTGCCTTACAAATTAAGACAAAAACAAAGCTTACTAAACAGTTATATAAAATCAAAACATAATCATATCATCCATCAATCAGTTAATCATTCACTATATGCCTGATGCCAAAGGAAAGTCTTTAGGGCTTGCTTAAAACCCTCCAAGGTTGTGCACTCCCATAACTGATGGGGTAGATAATTCCAAAGGGTAGGGGCTGCAAACATGAATGCTCTAACCCCAGATGATTTCAGACATACCCTTGGGATCTCTAGCAAACCCTCACCGGCTGAGCGGAGCAATCGCCCCAGGCAATAAGGGACCAGGAGCTCTTTCAGGTTGTCTGGGCCCAGTCCGTGGAGGGCTTTGAAAGTCAGGAAGCCAACTTTGAAGGTGACATGCCACTGAACTGGCAGCCAATGCAGTTCGCGCAGCACTGGTAAAATGTGACAGGACCAAAATGATCCTGTCAAAAGCCAGGCCGCTGCGTTCTGCACCAGCTGCAGGAGGTGGATTTCCACCCCAGAAAGCCCTAGGTATAGGGAGTTGCAATAATCTAAGTGCGAGGACACAAAGGCATGGACCAAGATAGGAAGGTCGCCAGACGGAACCAGATGTTTAATTCTGAAGATATTCCTTAGATGATAAAAGGCAGATTTGATGACAGCCAACACCTGCGAATGCAGGGTCAGTCCTTCATCAAAAATAACCCCCAGGTTTCGCACCTGTTCAGAGGTTGGGAGAGAAATGCCCCCAAGAACAAGTCCGGAGGGTGACCCAATCCTCCTATCCGGTGACCAGGGTCCACAACCAACACCTAAGTCTTTTCAGAGTTCAACTTCAACCAGCTCAAATCCATCCACTCCTGGATTTCTTTGAGACAGCTATTAAAGACCAAGAGGGCTCCACCCTGGTCGGTGCAAAAGAAAGGTAGAGCTGGGTATCATCAGCATAGAAGTGAAACCTCAGCCCATACCTTCTTACAATGTCTCCAAGGGGCAGCATATATACCGCAAACAACATGGGCAACAGTACTGAGCCCTGAGGGACCCCACATGACAGAGAAACTGCATCTGAGGTAAAAAACCCAGACAACACTCTCTGAGTTCTTCCCATGAGGAACGATGTAAACCACCTGAGCACTGTTACTGACAGTCCACAGATGTACCTCAGACGGTCAAGCAACACCTCATGGTCCACGGTATCAAACGCTGATGAGAGATCCAGGAGAACCAGGATAGAATAGATCTTCTGATCTCTAGCCATCAGGAGATCAATGAGCACCCAAACCAGTGCTGTCTCGGTACTATGTCTCTTTCAAAAACCAGACTGGAGAGGCTCATAAATGTCAAGAATGGTCAAATGGTCATCCATTTGCGCTGCCACTATTTTCTCAATCACTTTCCCTAAAAAGGAAAGGCTAGAGATTGGTCTGTAGTTTGCATGGCAGTTTGGGTCCAAGGTAGCTTTCTTCAAGAGTGGAGTCACTACTGCCTCTTTCAGGGAGCTAGGAAACTCCCGGTTTCCAAGGAGCATCAAATTATCCATGCTAGGACCGAACCGATGACATCAATACAACCCAGAATCAGGGAAGTTGGTCCAGGGTCCAAACTACAGCATGTAGGGTGCATGCCCTGGATGATCCACATGACATCCATGAACTCCAGGTGTTTGAAGGTACTCCAGAAAAACTGAGGAGCAGTGACCTCGCGCTGATCTAAAGCAATGCCCATAGATTGTGTCGGTTGGAACACCGCCCTGATGTCAGCCACCTTAGTAGCGAAGAATCGAGCAAGATCATTGCACTCTATTTGTGAAAAAGCTTTCCAGACTTGAAGACAGGCTGGGTTGCACAGTCTGTCCACAGTTTGGAACAGCTGAGCTGGTCGATTCTGAGCTACCGCAATCTCCCTGGACAGGAACCCTGCCTTCTTACGGGTGATTGCAGATTGATAGGCTTGATAATGGTCCATCAGTCTAAGGTGGTCAGCATCAAGGGTGGATTTCCACCAGCAATGTTCTAGCCTTCGCCCTAGTCACCGCATCTCCCTCAAAGCTCGATCAAACCATCGGGATTGAGGGTGAAGGGAGAGAGAGCAAATGCGGACTGGAGCAGTAGAATCCAGGGCCATCAAAATGGCTGTATTATAACCCATCATGAGGATCTCTGGATCATTGTTTGCCACTGAGAAGGACGATAAGTCAAGTACCACCAATAGGCTATGAGAACTTATATCTCGTAAGGGGCGGTATCTGACCATCTCCACAGGGGAAGGCCTATGAAGGGGGGTGCTAAAACTAAACCCCACAGTGTTATGATCGGACCACCCAACTGGTTCCACCCCCCATGTCAGAGGCTTCGATCCCTAGGAGGAACATTAAGTCAAGAGAGTGTCTATATTTGTGAGTAGCAGTGGTAACCACCTGTGTAAGGCCCAGAGATGTCATCAACTGGAGGAAGTGCTGTCCAAATTGTGAGAGTTCGTCGTTGATCCAGGTGTTAAAGTCATTCAGAACCATCAGTCTGGGTGACTCAAACACCATGTCAATGGTGAAGTCTGCCACTTCCTGAAGGAATCGTTTCTCATCACCGGGTGGACAGCAGATGAGGTCAATCTGACAACCTACACCTGCTACTATGGTACACTCAAATGACTCAGTCTCCTCAACTAGTACATTCGTGAGGTTAAGTTTGATCTTGAAACAGACAGCAACCCCCCACTCCCCTGCGGTCCAATCTCGGGCGGTATATCACCAAGTACCCAGCTGGAGTAAAGGCTTCCAAAATGGGGCCAGAGTTCTCATCCAGCCAGGTCTCGGTGATGCATGCCAGGTCCACTGTTTCAATAAGATCCACAATAATTGCAGTCTTGTTTTTAATGGACCTGGCACTGAATAACACCGCCCGAGTTGGACAAATTTCTTGGGCCGCCCAAACCACCTGCCTGTCACAACCAGCAGTGCCTTTGGGTATGGAAACCAGACATGGAAAACCATGCTCTGGATTCCATTTTGCCCCAGGGTGTCTCCTGGATCTTACTACCCCGATGTGGTGGTCCCTCTCGTTCACCTTCCACTGTTCGCACACCCCCACATACAGACCCCAAACATACAGAAATGCTGGACATTTGTAGTCATAGATACCATAAAACTGTCAAGTTAGTGACTCTGTCAGAGGCAGTTTTCAACCACTTTAAAATTTTAAGTCATATAAAATAATATTTCAACCTACAGTATTTTTCAGCCATCTCTGTTCTCTGTTTGCATCTGGCTGGTGTTCTAAACCACTCGGTGGGTACATTAAACACAGCTATATCAGAAAAAATGAAGTGCTGGGATAAACAGGCTTAGTTCATTGAGCCAGCAGCTTCTCTGACTCACCCACTGCCTAGACTTGAATATACTGTAATTACAGTATGCATTAAACGATTGTGAATTAAGGCATCTGCATCTGTAAGTATGAAGCACAACCATAAGATGTGAAACACATAGACTCTTTGTACAGTATGTCTCATGAAACACTACCAAGGTGGTTGCTCTCAGCTATTCTGTTTAACATAACCGTGGGACACTGTGATACCAAGTAATAATAATAATAAACTTTATTTGTAAAGCGCAATTCTAAACCAAAGCACTGTACAGTAATAAAATACTAAAATCAATAAAATAATAAAAACCTACAGGTTCCAACATTACATGAAAGTACAAACAGAATTATTCTCCATAGCCACCGTATGCCAGATGAAATAGATAGGCTGCCTTGAAGCTCTCCACGGTCCTGCACTCTGAAATCTGATGAGGTAGAGAATTCCACAGGGTAATGGCTACACACATAAAAGCATAGGCCTCAGATATTTTCAGCCGTACCCTGCAAATCTCTAACAACCCCATGTCAGCTGAGTGGAGGGGATGGCCTGGGGAGTAAGGATTCAGGAGTTCTTGCAGATAGCTCGGACCCTGTCCATGCAGGGCCTTATAGGTCAGAAGCCCAACCTTGAAGGTGATCTGCCACTGTACAGGCAGCAAGTGCAGTTTGCACAGCACGGGAGTGATGTGACTCAAATGAGGGGTCCCCATCAACAACTGTGCTGCAGCATTCTGCTCCAGCTGCAAGTGGTGGATATCAACCCCCAGAAGCCCTAGGTGCAGGGAGTTGCAGTAGTCCAGGCGCGAAGTCATGAAGGCATGGATCAATGTCGGAAGGTCACCAGATGGAACAAGGTGCTTAATCCTGGTGAGGTTCCTCAGATGGTAAAAGGAGGGCTTGATGACTACCGACACATGCGAACACAGTGTCAGCCCATCATCAAGAATCACCCCCACATTTCGCACCCATTCAGAGGAAGGCAGCTGGGCACCTCCGAGCCAAAGTCCAGAAGGCAGCCCTGCTGCCAACCTCTCTATCTGGTGACCTGGCTCCACCACCAACACCTCAGTCTTCTCTGAATTCAATTTCAACCAGCTGGACTTCATCCAGTCCTAGATTTCTACAAGACAGCTGTGAAAGACCAAGATTGCACTATCCTGGTCAGACACAAAAGACAGATAGAGCTGGGTATAATCTGCATAGCAGTGAAACCTCAGTCCATATCATCTTACCATGTCTTAGAGGGGCAGCATATACACCATGAACAACATAGGGGACAGCACCAAGCCCTAGCGGACCCCACATGACAGAGAAAATGGGTCCGAGGAGAGTATCCGTGACACACCCTCTGAAATCTGCAAGTGAGAAAAGATTGAAACCATCTGACGACTGAATCTTCCAGGCCACAGATGACCCTCAGGTGCTTGAGCAGCACCCCATGGTCCACGGTGTCAAATGCTGAAGAAAGATCAGGAAGCACCAAGATGGAACAGCACTTCTGATCTCTCACCATCAGAAGATCATTGAGCACCCGAACCAGAGCAGTTTTGGTACTATGCCTCTTCTGGAAACTGGACTGGAGAGGATTGTAGATATCGTGGATGGCAAGATGGTTCTCCAGCTGCAACAAAATGACTTTCTCAATCATTAGTGCACATAAAAACTTGAAATATAAGATAAATGCAGGACTTACTAGTTGTTCTTTTTACTGGAGACTCTTTCATATTTTCAAGTGAGATGTCAGGAGATGGTCTTTCATGAGAAATGGTCCACCAGGTTAGATTTTTCATCTACAAATAAATACATGATTAAAGAGCAACTCTCCACTGTAATAAAAAGCTTAAAAACACTAAATTTACACCAATTAAGTTCAGAATTTAATGCTGTCTATTTCGGTTTTTTTGTATTTTTTTACTGTTCCCTGCTGTTGGTCTACTAAATATTATAGATAATGCAGCATTTATTTCACTGAGTCTTTCAAAATGTGTCTGACTCTTCCCTGCTAACCACACAATTGCTGTTTTGTGACATCACAATCTGTTACCATGGTGAGCACCATGGTGTCATAAGCAAAGGTATTCTGATGTTAACAGATGAGAGGCAAATGTTTTTTTATACAGACTTTTCTAGCTAGCCTATCAAAATGTGCTGTCAGCCTTGGAAAGGAACATTGAAAATGAAAAATAAATGCATTCTTCAGTAAATTGTAATAGCCGAAACATCTCATTTATGAAAATATATGCTGAAGTGTGGCGTTGCTCTTCAAATGATAAAAAGAGTTGAGAAAATCCTGTGCTGTGATTGGTGGACTCTTATTACAAAACTGTGAGTTATTCATGGATCAGAAATCAGTTTCAAGTACAAAAAAGCCACACTTGGATGTGGTGCTAAGGATAGAAAAGATGACACAAAAACACTGGATATCCAGCACTCACCAGCTCTTGTAATAGCACACAAGTCTCATTAAAACTTTAAAATAAGGTGCCAAGCTTCATTGCAGGTGCATTTAAAATTACACTGCACCCTCCTGTCGCATTTTAGAGTCTAAAGCCCCTTTATCAAAGTGTGCACAAGGCACTCGGCATTGCCTCATGCCTCACTCCTTGAGGTGTCCTGTTATCTCACAGTAAGGCACACCCTGTCATGCCTTATTGCTTAAAGGTAAAGTCCCCTCAACCTTTTTTTTTCTGTTTGCCAGTGTAGTGTGTAGACATGAAAATCAAGCAATCAATCAATCAATTTTTATTTAACCAGGCAGAACATCTTTGAGCAAGCTCATTTGCAAGATGGTCCTGGGTGGACAGTAAAACATTTACAATAATTGGTGAAGAATCACAATTGAGCATACATTATTAATGCAATATAAAGTAAATAACAGTGATCAAAGAAAATGGCATATATGTGTAAACAAACATATGATACATTCAATCTTTACAAAGGGTTACAGCAGGTTTCTTAAGATTCAAAGACCGTTACTATGAGGGGACAAACAAAAACACCTAGATAAGGCTGATATCATCTATTACACACTACCTCAGCGCACACTAGGGTAGTCGAGATAGATACAAAACAAAGCTTTAGTACTTAAATAGATAGAAAAGTGGAGATGGGAGGGAGGGGAAGGGTGTTAGAAAAAAGGGGGGCTTAGGAATAGCAACTGGTAGTATCAAAGGGAGAGTGGGATAGTAAGAAGGGGAAGGGCAACATTGAAGATGTTAGCAGAGGGAAGTGGAGTAGGCTAGAAGTTGAAGAATACAGGCAGGTTGTGTGCATTGTATTAAATCATGGCTGCTGGACATTTAGGAATGGCAGGTGCATGTTATGTTCAACACGCGGTTTAGCAGGGGTTTAAAGACAGAGATTCCAGGTATTTGGGTAAGTCTTATTGATTTCTGGAGTGTGTTCCATAGAGAGGGAAGGGCAAAACTGATGGCTGAGTCTCTCTCTCTCTCTCTCTTGCAACCCACTAATTTCATCCCAATTTAAATTTAAGTGAAATTGTTTCACTCTGTCCTGCCCTGGTATGTAAACCTGTTTGAAACCATTGCAAAGGACAAGACCCCACTCATAAAAACAAACATGGGAGTTGGTAATGTATATTTGCACACCAAAGGGCCTGGGAGTGAGCAAAGAGCTCCTAGCAATTTAAATTAATCAGTTGAAAAACAAACCTTCAGAAGCACCAGCATCCTTCTAACTGCATTTTTCCAGCTCGGACACACTTTAAACAACAAAAAGCATTAGGGAATTTACCTTGAAAAGTTTGATGACCAGTGCAAGACAAGAATACAGGGACTTCAGGAGACATGCAACAGAACTGACAATAGCACTTTTGACTTGCGCATGTACACATCATCAACTACCATGATGCCTTGCATGAGTGGGGTCATGATTGTTGCAATGGCATCAAACAGGTTTTCACACCAGGGCAGACCAGAGTAAAATTACTTCATTTAAATTTAAATTAGGATGATATTATGGGGTGTAAGAGAGGGAATCATTGTTCATGGCTACAAACTACACATGTATACAGAAAACAGGTTGAGGAGACTTTCCCTTTAAATATATAACAGTGTATCTGTTGCTGTGCTAGTGATACCTACTTTAGGCTGTCACTGGATGTCACCCTGCAGGGGTGTTATCACTTTAGAAAAAAACATTGATTAACAGGTATTCAGGATACAATTACTATTCATTTATTTACATTCTTTCTGTACTGAACAGTAGACATTCACTATTTTTGTGAATGGCTGGAGTCCGAGAAGAGCTTCCAAAAACAGTTTCAAAACCTTTGTGAGTTCAGATCCTTAGAATAATGATTTTCACATGTAAAATGCACAGTGGAGTTGATGTCTACTTTGTCATGATTTAAAGAACTGCATTGATTTTGTAAACTACTCGTTACTGTAGAAGCTGTTTTTAAAATACTGGTTTCCTTTATGTTATAGTCCCATCTTTACTAGCGTTTATAAATTCAGCGAGTGTTTCTGATTTACACACTAATGATAAGCAGTAGTAGTAGTAGTTTTGTTTATTAGGCGCCCAGTCCCACATGCTCTGGGCACCTTACAAAAGATATATAAATGCAAGCACAGCAGCACAGGTAATAAATTAAATATTACAGTGTAAGAAAGTGTAACGTTAGAACCATATGATGCAGCTTTATGTCCCTTTCAACCACAGCGTCCTCTAGCATAACAACTGAATCAGAAACTTGTATCCCATTTCATTGAAATCTCCTCTTCTGTTTGATTCCTTATTACACATTAAGTCTGACCAGATTGTTTATGACTTTGTCTGACTGTAAATTATCTAGCTATTATACCAAAGCAGGCAGAAAATGTGGGGCTCTTAGCAACCATCTCCTGGATTGGTTTAGGCTGTACCATGTCAGGCTGGCTAGCAGAGCTGACATGGTACAGAGGCTAAACTAATTCATGAGATTGTTACTAAGTGGCAGCCATTTTCTATCAGTTTGTTAATTAAATACATGCTAATGGAGAGAAGATAATTAAGGTTGCTTATTTCCTTATTTGTTTGATTGCTTAAAGTGAGATCACTGCAAACTGGAGTCTGTTACAGGCCACTGAACTAGAATAGCAAAACAGACCTACAGTGCAATCAGAGGCATTGGGTGCAGCAGCTAGATTCCCCAGATACCGGACTACTTTCCTACCAGTCACTGAACTAGGATACATTGGGGAGCTGGAAACTGCAACATGAATTGAAAAGGACAGCCATGAAGGGTGATACCCAGGCAATACCATTGAGGGACCTGAATTTTAATGAGATTAACAGGGAAAACTCTGAGGCAAGGAGTATAATGGGAAGAGAGCTCCTGAGTACAGCAAATAACTGTTTCCTAGCACAGTATCTGAAAGAGGGGACCAGAAATGAGGCAATGCTGGATATAGTGCTAAGTAATCTAGGATAAGATATGAATAAACTGCAAAGTCAAAAGACCAAGAGGCAGTAAGTATAATACACCCTGGATAATTTAGCTGAGATGTAATATTTCATTTCAGTGGGGTCCTACTTCTACTTGTTTTATAGCTGGGTGAATTGAAGCATTAAGAGTGTAAATGACTTGCTAAGGATCACACAGCCATTAAGGACTTCTGCTGTGATTTGAACCCAGGTCTCCGGGTTTCCAAGTCTGTACTCCAGCCACCAGATAACAATTCCTCATTTACAAAGAGGTACAGAGAGTTTATAAGTTACAGTGAGACCTACTAAAGGAAATAGGAATTAAAATATGCTTCCATCATGTAAAAGCAGACTTTGGTGGGTTTAGATTAGAATTGAGGCAATGGCACTGAGCAAAAGAGATGAGTGGCAAGCAGGAATGGGCTAATCATATTTGGTAGAGATTCTGAGAAATACAGTACGTCAAATTGGGTTTAAAAAACCAAAATAATAATGGCCCGAAAATTCTGTATTCAATTGTTAGGGCTAGGACGCTGAAACAGCCCATCTCTAGGTTGGCTGCCTGTTGCAAAATAGTCTGAATGGGAAGTGGCCATGAGGGAATAGATGAAGGAGGAGAAATGGGGGCATGAGACAGAGGTGGAAATGTGCATATGAGTGCCACATGCAGCCCATTCTTTTATATGAGGCCAAATCAGGCCAAAATGAGTTTTGCTCAGCATGACATGAAAACTGGCCCATCAGGTCAAATTTCTCAGCTTCCATAGCCTGAGGTAAAGTTATCAGTGGAATATACAGTACTAAAGGAGAAGAACTGCTGGAATGCCAGGATAAGTATGTTCCAACTAAGAAAAATATAACAGAAAGGACTGACTGTCCAATGGCTCACAGACCAAGTAAAAATGGTACTTACAGTAGTTCAAAGAAGAGCACATGTGAGACTATCAGGAGACAAAATTATGAAGAGGTAAGAGGGGTACAAGAAAAAACTGACAGACTGTAAAAATAGTATTACAAGGGAAAAAGGAATTTTAGAACAAAGAGTAGTACAAGAGTCCAGGAATAACATTAAAAAGATGTATAGTTATGTCACAGGGAAAAGGAAAACAAATACAACAGTTTGCCCAATGTCATGAGAAGGAAGGACAATGAATGACTTACAAGAAACAGTAGAAGCACAAAGTAAAAAAGTAAACCAATAAGGAAAAAGGGAGAATAATGACAGCTGGGAACACACAGGGTACACAGTGGCAGGTAGGTGAGATAACAGTAGAACAGTAGAGAAAAGGTTGAAGAAGCTGAATGTTCCAAAGCAGCATGTAAAGAGCAGCACCACCTGAGATTACTCAAGGAGCTATCAGAGGAAAGTGTGACACCAGTAATGCTTATTAACTTTTTTTTAAGACTTTTATTGGAAAATTAACAAGCATGTATGCAAGCACATGTAATTACAGGGAATATTAGAGTTCTTTTCCTTTTACAATACATGTCTATAAGAGTTGTTAACCAGTATACAATAAAACATTTCCTCAAATGACAAGGACTATTGAGAATGTCTCTCAACAATAAAGTACCAGAAATGCTATGATCGTGTGTGGTAGACAGGAATACTCCAAGTCTATAGAGATGTAACCCATTTCAGCAGGTTTACAAAATTATGGGGGGTGGGAGTAATCCCAATCCAGGAGGGAAGTGGGGGAGGTCCCCTACACTCTACTATGGAATGTTTAATTAACTCTGCATCTACTTCAGGGGGAGAGATCTTTTCATATTCACCCCCAAGAGGGTGAACATTATTCAAAAGGGTCAAGAATGGAGCACAGACCTTATAGAAACTGAGGATTGAGTCAGCTCCCAGATGGGAGAGTCTTTCATACTCAACCAGCTTTGCAACAGCACTTATCCATTCCTGTAGGGTGGGAGGGGAACTGGTATGACATTTAAGGAGCAACTGGCATTTTGCTTTCTGAGGACACTGGTAGAAATCATTTTCAGGTCCATAGGTCTACGTGGGAGATGGTCAAATTGTCCCCGAGGATCCACTTCCCCCAATCCTCAATGATGGAGATTTTTAGTACCTGAGTGTTAAAATCAATTATGTGCTGCCAGTAGCTGGAGATAAGCTGGCAGCTCCACAGTATGTGCAACAAGGTGCCTGGGGCTTGGTGTCATCTCCAGGACAGGGTACTGGAGAGAATTCCCAGCTTATACAAGACCACTGGTGTATGATACCACCTATGTAAGATCTTCTTCTGGATAAGCTGGTATCAAATGCCCCAGAAAATTGTACTTTCCTTGGTAATGGCCATGCCTAGTATCCCCTTCCAATCTAGTTTTTGTTTCCATAAGGTAGCATAGTGTCATGCCAGGAGGAAGCTGTAAATTCTCCCCCTCAGTCTCTTTAGAAATCTAGTCCAACCACTGAGATGGGAGATCAGGTTCACCCAGTGTTGAAAGAGTTGGTGGCTGATTCTGTGAGACAGCACATGTCTAAGCTGTAGATATCTCCAGAAGTCACCTTTCAAAAGGGAGAAGGTTATAGCTGTGTTTTGAAAGGTAGCCAGACTCCCTGATTCCTCGTCAGAGAGTTGCTGCAGTGTATGGATATCTCTTGAGCTCCAGGTTAGCCACTTAAGAGCTTTGCCCTCAATCTGGATATGAGGGTTGTGCCATACTTCTGCTCAGTATTCACAAAGGAAGGGGGGGAGGTACCTAATCCAGTCAATAGAAGCACTCTGGATAGGGGGGTCAATAGCAGCCCTTTCACAGAAGAAAGGGTTCTGAAAGAACTCCTAAAACTGAAGGTGGACAAAGCAATGGGGCCTGATGGGATTCACCCCAGAATTTTAAAAGAACTAAGGGGAAAACTAGTAACACCACTGACTACCCTTTTAACAAATCATGGGAGGATGGTGTGGTACCTGAGGAATGGAGGAGGGTGGATGTAATTCCCCTTCACATAGGTGGGAGCAAGACAGAGGCAGGAAACTACAGACCTGTCAGTTTGACCTCTGTGGTAGGGAAAATGATGCAATCACTTCTGAAGGAAAGAATTGTTGAGTACCTAGAGGCCAGTGGGGCACAGGACCCAAGGCAGCATGGATTCACAGTGGGAAGGTCATGTCAGATGAATCTAATTGATTTCTTTGACTGGGTGACCAAGGTAGTAGACCAGGGAGGGGCTGTGGACATAGCATACCTAGACTTTAGCTAGGCATTTGACACAGTCCCACACAAAAGATTAATAAACAAATTAGCCAGCCTGGGAGTGGGTCCCAGGGTGGTAGCCTGGGTAAAACATTGGCTAGACAACAGGATGCAGAGGGTACTAGTAAATGGAGTCCACAGTGAAGAAAGAGGGTTTACTAGTGGGGTACTGCAGGGTTCAGTACTGGGTCCGGTCCTTTTTAATGTCTTTGTAAGTGACGTTGCAGAGGGACTGGAAGGAAAAGTATGTCTCTTTGTAAACGACACAAAGATCTGCAACACGGTTGCTACGCAAGGTGCAGTGGAAAGGATGAGAAGGGACTTGGCAAGATTGGAAGAATGGTCAAATGTATGGCAGCTTGGATTCAATGCAAAGAAGTGCAAAGTAATGCACCTGGGAAACAAAAACCCAGGAGAAGAGTACACAATGGAGGAGTGAGATACTGACAACAACAAAAATGGAAAGGGACCTGGGGTAGTTATTTCAGATGAACTAAAGGTGGGCAAGCAATGTGAGAAGGCAGTAAGGAGGGTAGGAGGGATACTGGGATGCATAGGGAGAGGCATCAATAGTAGAAAACAGGAAGTTGTTATCCCTCTGCACAGACAGTTGGTGAGACACCATCTGGAGTACTGCGTGCAGTTCTGGAGACCCCATCTCTGGAAAGACATAGACAGGGTGGAGGCTGTCCAGAGGAGGGCAACCAAAATGGTGCAGGGTCTGCACCAGAAGACATATGAAAAAAGACTAAAGGAGCTTAATATGTATACCCTTGAGGAAAGGAGGGAGAGGGGGGCATGATAGAAAGTTTCAAATACCTCAAGGGAATCAACAAAGTCCAAGAGGGTAGCATCTTTCAGAAAAAGAGATTTGCAAGAATAAGGGGGCACAATTTGAAGATACAGCGGGATGGCTCAGAGGTAATATGAGGAAGTATTTTTTCACAGAGAGAGTTGTGGATGCATGGAACAGCCTTCCTGAGGAGGTCGTGGAATCAAAAACAGTGGGAGGATTCAAGAATGCATGGGACAGACATAAGGCAATTCTATTGGGGGAGGTAGGAGGAAGTAGGCTGTTGGTTAACTAGGATCTGCAGCTTATCCATTTGGTAGGGAAATGGGCAGACTGGGTGTGCCACGCAGTCCTTATCTGCCATCAAATTCTATGTTTCTATGTTTTTATAGCAGCTCCCACTTATCTAAAGTGACTGCCTTCCATACTTGCTTGTTAACTAGTACATTCCAGGCTTACCAGGCAAAGATATGAGTAGGGGATGAGGCCTGTCATGAGTGCTGATATCCCTGGGTACTCCATGGGGGCAGTGAGGAACCATTCCTCTTCATGTGCACCCAAAGAGGTGTGTGGTCTGAATCTGGTAGTAGCCAGTGTAAATTTTGGCTTTTTCCAAACACTTGATGATAGGCACATCCTCCTTGTCAACCCAGTGTGCAAAATATTTGAATGGTAAATCTGGGTCTCCTTCCCACTCATAAATAGTTTCTCCAGTCTGTGGAATAAAGTGTTTTGGATGTATAGGGGAAGATTATTGAGGTAGAAGAAAATTTTTGGAAAGGTCATCATCTTGAGGCCACAATCGTTCCACCAAATGTCAAGTTAAGTTTTTTCCACCTACTGATGTTCAGTTCTAGAGCAGAGATGGGTTTTTAGAGGTTCTTGTGAACCGTTTGATGCAGACAGGGATTAGGGTCATGCCAAGATATTGCAGTTGATTTGGGCCCCATTTCAGGTTGAAAGGTGCAACCATTTCTGGTGTGCAGGCTTTGTTGAGGGGTAACACCTCCATTTTGCTCCAGTTTATTTTCAATCCTGAGACTTGGTGAAAGTCAGAAATTATATTCAGCACCATGGGGATAATCGTGCCTGGGTTAGAAAGGAGGAGGAGAATGTCATCTATGCCAGTGTTTTTAAAGGGGTGCTGCCTGCATAGATGCATTGTATGGTGGTTGATTGTCTTATCTTGGAGAACAGCGGTTCGATCACTAGTAAGTATAAGACAGGAGGAAAGGGGCAGCCCGGCCTGGTACCCTGCAGTATTTGGAACTGCATAGAGATTTCCTAATTTGTCAGTATTCTGGCTACTAGGTTAGACTATAGCAGTTTGGTCATTGACTTAAATACTGGGCCAATAGACATCTTGTCTGTGACCTGGAAGAGGTATGCCCACTCCAGAGTCGAAGGCTTTCTTTGCATCTACCAATATCATGAAGGTTGGATCCTTCTGGGAGGAACCCTGAAGCCATCCCATTTGCAGTGATGACCGCTCTCATGTTGTCCATGGCAATGCACCCTTTTACAAAACCAGTTTGGTGCTTATCCACCAGTACTAGAATAAGGGGCTTCAGTCTGGTTGCCAAGACCTTGGCCAAGATTTTAGCATCCACATTTAGTAACAAGACTGGCCTATAGTTGGTGACTTGCTGTGCATCCTTGTGTGACTTTCGTAAAAGCACAGTAAAGGCCTACATTATCGTTGGCAGAAGGGTTTCTGAGTCAATGGCCGCTGAATAGATTCGGAGAAGCCTAGTTCTAGTTTGGGCCCAGAAAGCCTCATAAAATTGTACCGGGAGACCATCCAACCCAGGTGTCTTCCCTTTAGCTAGAGCAGAAATTGCTGACAAGATTTCCTGGAGTATAAGAGGTATTTCTAGCCCTTGCTGTTGTACCACTGAAAGACTGGGCAAACAGACCATCTCCAGGAATTGGACTAAGACATTAGAAGATCGTGTAGCATTGGACATGTAAAGTTTGGAATAAAGACCCCACTGATGTAATTTTGTTTAGAGGTTACCTTGCCATCTGATAGTCTGAGGCTACCAATGTGCCAACTGGGCTGGGAAGTTCTGGTTCTGTATGCCAGGAGATGACTGGCTCATTCACCAGTCTCCCAATATTTGTGTGCTGTCCTAAGTACTGCTGTCTGGGCTGCACAATGTGTGTGTGTGTGTGTGCGTGTGTGTGTAAATGCGGAATCATAGCTGCTGGATGTCCCATAGTAGGGACTGGGGAGGATCCCTATGAATGTGTTAAAAGCTTTTTCTTTGGTGTTTAGACATTTCTCCAACTCCTCCATTTCCTAACACTGATCTTTTGTCATCTCAGAGACATATGCCATTATCTTACCTCTGATGCAGGCTTTAAAGGCACCCCAAAGCGTGGCATTAGATACGTCAGGCATATAACTGCGGTGGACGTATGTATCTATCTATGTCTGTTACTAGCTATGAATGTTATGAAATCTCTTTGTATTTACCTGATGTGTCACACTGTTATTAAGAATTGTAATGTTATGCTACATCCTTGTAATGTAATTGCTATGCAATGTTACTATGTCTTTTGTATCTATGCACCCAGGACCACCTTGTAAATTAATGTTTTCAATGGTGTATTTACTCCTGGTAAAATAAAGTTTGATTGATTGACTAGCCATTTTTGGACTTTCTGATCCTTCAACAGAAAGCAGTTCATCTTCCATCTGCGGACATTCAGGGCTAGCCTGCCAGGGTCATGTGGTACTTGCATGACCTGAAATCATGATGGGGCCTATGTGCACCTCCTGAGCCAGAGTCATGTGTTGAGACTGAAGAAAGAAAAAGTCTATTTTGCTGAAATTGTTATGTGGCACAGAATGGATCCCTTCCTGAAGGGGCCGAGAGATCTCCAGGGGTCAGTCAGCTGGAATTCCTTTGTCATCTGGTGTAATGCTAAATGTGCTCTGGACAGAACAGAAGGGGTACACTTGAGTTTGTCTATGAACAGTCTCCACCCCCCTGCCACCATGATGTCATCCAGGGAGAGCATGGAGGTAATTTGGTGAGCTACAGTACTTCTAGAAAGAATGTGGCTCAATCAGTATTGTGCCCACAGATGTTCTCTAACAAGCAGACTTGATTATATAGTTTGATCTGTGCCAGTAACCATCTGCCCTCCCTGCCATAGCTAGAACTCAATATTTGTACAGGCATTTTTTGTGGAATAAGATAGCTATCTCTCTAGCCTTTGAGGTGAAGGAGCTGCCCAGCACTTATTCCACCCAATCTCTGCTGAGTATGAGAGTCTCATTATGGCGCATGTACATTTCTTGAAGGAAGGCAATGTCACAGCTGGACTTCCTTAAATAATTCAATACCTGTTTGAACTTGATGGGGGATTGGAGGCTCCTCAGATTCCATATGGTACAGTATATCTTAGGACATCGGGTCCTGAGCTGTGCGCTACATAGAGAATAATGGATAGTGAGGGTGTTATGGATTTTTGTCACACACCTGAGGTGTGTGATGACCCATAAAACCTAAGAGCTAAGCTCAGAGGTTTATGGGTCATCACACACCGAGGCGTGTGAAAAAATCTACAACACACCTCACCTATCTTTATATTTTTATAAATGCTGGTTCATGTACAGCGTGGAGAGGAGGGTGAGTGGTTAATTTCCATTGTGCGCCCAGCAAAACAACCACATAGTATGTTCAGGGCTCGCTGAAAACAGTATCTTCGTTTGTAGGTTAGCGTGTTTCTTATCGTTTTTTCTTTCAGAAGCTGCCAACGCGGAGAGAGGATTGACGGTTTGAGAAGACCACACGCAGCGTCCGCAAGGACGCTGCCTTTCGAAGCCGCTCAGTCACCGCCTCAACGCTAACACTCGGGCGGCTTTTTTGAATGAGAAGGAAAAGTAACATTGAGAAATGCTAGCATATTTTACTGGTAGAAATTACTGTTTTTCAGCAATTTTCTGGGCATAGTGTGTACGAGACCGAACACCGCTTGGTCACGTTACCTATTCGGGGAAAGTGAAAGTTGGTTGTAGAGCGCCATAATAACCGGATTTCAGTTTATTACGGCATCAAACGCTGTAATAACTGGATTTCTAGTTATTACGACATTTGAGAGCAACCATAATCAGGTTGATAAATGTGGTCACCAGTAATTATAATAGCCATATGATCTGGATTTAGTGTCAGTGTGCCAATAGGGAAGTGATACAGTTCTATTGGATTAATAATAGGATAGGAGGCCCCCTGGATTCTGGACAATGACTGTATACACAACACCTCATGAGGCTAAGCCATTAGGGTAGGTCTAACATAGTTGGTATAAATAACTGTGTCGTATCCTAACTGTTTCAGTTGAGACTAATCCTTATACATTGTTAAAGTCTTTCCAGGTATAGACATTGCAAACAAGCTTAGATGTAGAAAGTGGTTTCACAGGGTATAACATTCCTTTCATGAACTCATGATAGTAAATGCAGAGCATACTTACTAGAATCAGTGATAACCTTACCAACAGCAACTTTTCAATACTCAGCAGCCTTGTCTCTCCCTGTGGGATTGCTGCCGGTTCCTAACAAGCTATAGACCAAGCATACTCTCATCTGATCTTCCTCGGGCTAGAGAGGGATTCTGAAGAGCATGTTTGCTTGGGGGTGTCGAAGGCTCAGGGTGAGCCAAAGTGATGGGGTAGTCAGCCATCATTGTGCTATTTCCTTTTGTTTGTACTTATTTAGGATAACTCTTTGATGCAGTAGCCTCCCATTTTCCAAGAATATTTTGTTCAAGCAGCACCACTCCACTCTGTGGTGAAGGTATCTGAGCTGTTGGCTTAAAGGAGTTTGGCTAAAGCATGGGACCCATAAGCGCATTTCAGTTTGGAGGAAACTGGGTGCGGTGAGTATACTGGGGTTGAAGGGGAAGTGGGGGTGTTATTTCTGGAGCAGAGGAGTGTCCTCCTGACTACCCCAGGAGATAAGCTATAACTCGGGAAGGGGAGGTAGAAGGGGAGCTAAGCTACACAAGTTGCTCAGGAAGTGGAGGGGGCCTGGACCAGCACACTTTCAGAGGTAGGTAGGCGAGAAAAACCATGATGGGGGGTGGCCCATGCTATAGGTGGCCCAGTGTCAGTGGCTCAGTAGGTAGCACACTCGCCTCTGAGGCCAGGAGATCAGAGGGCTGTGGGTTCAGTTCCCACATCTGGTACTTGGGTTAATATCCCAGTACTGACACTGTAGTGCAACATGAGAGGGGTGCTGCACTTCTGAGGTGCCATCTTTCAGATGAGACATTAAACCGAGGTCCCATCTGCTTGGATTGGTGGTAGTTCAGGTGGATGTTAAAGATACCATGGCACTTATCGAAAAGAGTAGGGGAATTTCCCCGGTGTCCTGGCCAAATTTCCCTCATTCACTAAAAATACCACCACCAGCTTAATCTGGTTCAAGGTCAGTTGGCATTCATCTGTATCTCCCTCTCCTGGGTCGTGCCTGAAAATAGGCAGGATTTGTCTAGTGCACTTACCCGGTCAACAAAAACTAAATAAATAAATAAAATAGGTGTAGGAGGATCTCGCCACTGCATTGGACATGCAGTCATCCCTGGTGGTCAGAAATCCACCTCCAGGGAGAAGGGTGCAAGATATCATGCCACATCCATACTGGTCATCTTCTCACTGTTCCTTTCCCCATCCAAGTGGGACCTCCATCATAAGACAGGATCCCACTCGGGGTAGGAGGAAAGAACTATGACCTTGACAATGACTGGAGATGAGCAGACAGGACCTTGGTTAAATGTCTCATCCAAAAGATGGCCCATGAACAGTACGGGCCCCCCTCATACTACACTATAGTGTCAGTTATGGGTATTACCCAAGTACCTGGTGTGGGCTAGAACCCATGCTTTTCAGATCTTACAGCCTCAGATGGGAGTGTGCAATTTACTGAGTCACTGACACTGATGTGTATAAAATGGGTATCAGGGTCTCCTAAGCTGGATAGGGGCTGGAGTAGCAGGATGTCACAGCTATGACTGCTTTAGTTTACTTGATGAGAGGATCAGGTGCAATTCTATGTGAAATTTTGTGATTCTGCAAACTGTGTTCTGCTTGGTGAAAACCTAATTCCACCCAGGGTCCCACTAGTAAAATAAAATGTACACTGCTTTAGTAGATAGTGCTTTTTGTACTGAAACATTTTCTGTTTGTAAAACCTCAAAATGAGATTCTGTTTTAAGGTAGTTTAGAAGCTATTGGTACTACACTATGCTGATGACTTTATTTACATGCTGGGAGCATGCTTTATACAAGGAAAAGCGACACTGTGTTTTGACATCATCACTGTAAAATAGATTCCCCTCTCACAGTTTTCAGTTGTTCTAACAATGTTCCATATAAAAAGCATTTCCAAGCCCACACCTTAATTAAAAGAGCCACGATCCACTGTGATGGGTTGACAGAGTCCCTCTAAATTCAGTGTGAGGTTGGAGAAGGTAAACTGAGAGAAGAAGAGAATCACAAATCTTCAAATCGAGCCTTACAAAACACCATAATGGACAGGGGAAAACTGCTTTGGTGCATAAAGGAGTTGATATGAGCAAAACTGAAAAAGAATGGAATAGTCCCAGAAATGTTAGCATAATGTTGATGATGATCACGAAGAGGGTTATACATGAATATGCCAATGGCAACACTAAAATAAAGGAGCCTGAGAATGGGGAGAAAGAATGGGTTCCTGGAAAGAAGCTCACTGTTTAGTTGGAAAAGGCCAATCTCTACTGGGGCCAGGTGGGAAGTCAGATTGTAGAAGGTTGTTGCAGGAGCAAGGGTTGTATTGTTGGATGAATATTACCTTTTCATAATAACTGGTGACCCCTTTATCACACTGATTATCAGTGTGACCAAACACCGTAATAACTGGTTATGATGTCATATCCAGTTATTGTGTTATTTAGAGCTCTCTCACTTCCCTTTCCCTTTTGGAAAACTTGATTTTTTGCTTGTGTCCCTGCACTAGTTACTCTTAAGAAAGAAAACATAAGCAACTGTGTGCTTATGGAGTTTTTTTTTGCACACCCTCGGTGTGTGATGACCACATAAACTTCTCAAGCTTTGTTCTTGAGGTTTATAGGTCATGACATACCTCAGGTGTGTAAGTAAACTTCGTAAGACACAGTCACCTGTGCATTATTCTCTATATAATCCTTACTTAAAAAAGACAGGGAGGTTGGAGATGGGTTGGTAGGTGAAGAGGGATTGGGGATCAAAAGATTATTTCTTCAGGAAGAGGTGCCAGTGACAAATTTAAGGGCACCTGGGAGTGAAATGAGAGTGCCATTGACAACAGCTGTGAAGCAGAAGGCAACATTGTTGATTTACTTTGCCCAGCCTCATTATCGCGTTGTGAACACAAGCAAACTAATTACATTGCTGTGGTTTGTAACTTACATTCAGTGAGAATGACGACTTTCGTTTCAAACCGGTAAGACAAGTCCAAAATGACATTTATTATTTTCAAACCCCACCCAAGGACAACTGTCAGAAGTAAGGTATTATATAACTGTTGCACTGATGGTATGATACTATTATAAAGAGGGTGGCACCATCTCCTTTTTTAGCTTGGCTTACAGGTTGCTTAGAATGCAAGGCATTTAGTGCTGCTAATATAATGAAAGTTGAAAAACATATTATACTGAAAACCATTTCTATGAGCAGTTCCAAAGTGAGATCCATCATCAATAATCTCTAACTTAGGTAATCCACTTTATGGGCTCACTACTGAACAATAAAGATCATTTTCACGTAACATGCAGTTTACTTATTAATCTTGCTTGGAACTGGAGGTGGGCATAAATTATTCAGTTATTTGGGTGGGGCTGAGTTTTAAAGTGCTGAATAATCAGAACACCCAAAGCCAAAAGGTGAACCAGCAGGAACAAAAAAAACAAAACACTTGTATTTACTCTACAGTAGTTTTGTCTTCTGATGCAACATCAATGATATATGAGATAGATCTTAGTGTGTACGGTACACTGTACTTCCGTTTTATGCAAATGCCTGCTCTATCAATGCACCTTAATGTAAGTTACACTGTGTAATACACCTATCTTATGCAAATGTATGTAAATGTTGACTTATGTAACTTGAATGTATGTATTACTGCTCCATCCCTATTGTACCCCTTCCCCCCTGGTCACACCGAGAGATGAGCAACTTGTTGCTCAGTGTGCCTTCCTGGTGAAACATTTTAATAAATAAATAAAAATATATAACATACATTTTCATAATGTTAAAACACCTCTTTCTCACTTTGTCTCACCCACAGTCTCTTTCTCTCTTATGGTTCTTGTTATACGTGCTTACAACAGGACTGTTTTTTGATTGCTGACACTACCAATAGGGACTCCCTGTGAATCGAATGATATAATTAAGTGCAAAGTTAAAATTGTTCTTTGCTTGCACCTTTAGTGAATCAATTTATTTGTTATCCAGACAAAAAAATGTGAACTCCATGACTTGACATCAGGCATAAGCAGAGCCATTGTGGATTCCATAGCACTGAGAGTGATCAGGAAGCTACCGGTTACCAGCAGAAGTGGATCTAGAATTTTTTCAAGGGGGTAGCAATTTTGTCAAGGGGTAGCACTTCCCCCCAAAAATGAAAAATGTTCCCCTTTTAATCCCATATTAGGCTATAACAGCTACTTTTTGCTAGCCTAAGGGGGTAACAAGTTCTACTTTATTAAATAGATGGATACGATGGTGATCACCAATCCCACATTAACCCATGACTTAGTACATGTGGTTCCACTGATACAGGCACAAGCAACTGGCCTTTAAACAGCCCCGCTGTTTGGTCTCCTGTAGTGGCAGGATCAAGCACAAGGGTGTAAATTCTCTTAGAAAATGAGCTTTTATTTCCTGGCCCGTGATTGGCTGATACCCTTATCGGGGGGTACATTAACTTTCCATACACAACCAGGAAATAAAAAGTACCAGTCCAAGTGCCCCTTCACCCATTCTAATATCAGTATGCCCACCCTTCTTGCTAATTGGCCAAAACCACCCCAAAGAATTCGTAATTGCCGCCATTTTTTTCTCTCGCTTAGTGAGTGCTCCTGCCCCCCTCTCCAACACTCCCCAGTTCAGTGTCAGCTGCCACACGAACCCAGACACCAACCTCTGCGGGGCTCACTTTTGACTACATGAAACAATTGCAGAAAATAAAATAAAATGTACATTAGAACCTGAAAAGCAAGCTCTGTTCGTCCGGTATTGCCCAATACTGCCCTCCCTATCGGGTATTATTGCTTGCTTAACACTACCTCCAGAGCTGTCAGAGCCAATGATATGCTTGAATCCCATTTCATCTATGGGACTGTGTCCCTGAAGTTATGCACAGAGGTCTAGCAGGTTGCACATTTGATCGCAAGATGCAAATAGTCATTCCTTGGTTCATAACTGCTATTTTTAATAAATTGCCTATGTCCCCCAAAAATACCAAAATGCAGAAAACCTTAAATCTGTAAACCAGATGGGTGGTACTGTAGCCTAGTGGTTCGAGAGATAGACCTGTGGTGCGGGAGATCCCAGGTTAAATCTAGCAGAGTCTCAAACTCACTGCATTACCTTGAGCAGGCCCTTTGACCTCTGTGTCCTTTGGTCCATTCCAACAATTAAACTGGGTGGAACTAAGACCTCACTGAAAATGAGATTGTGTATCTCTGCTGGGTTATCTAGGATACATAACTGTAAAAAATGAAATTACTCCCAGAGGGATCCAAGTGTCTCTTAGGGAGCCACTGTTAATAAAATCACAAATCGCCCTATGCGGAAAGACTTTTAAAGGTGATCAGAAGCTGTTTTTACATGTCTAGAGGGCCTCCTGATTTCCTTTTTGTGCATATCCAATATTCTGATAAGTTTTTACGTTTTCTTGTTTAAATTACTAATATAGTATATGCCACTTATACTATACACCCTTAAGTTGGACAACCATTTGGTATGAATGAAACTGGCTTTCCAAAACCCACTGCCATAGGGCCCATATTATAATCCCCCTTGTTAAAATGTACTTTAGTGGCCTGCTGCAGCGGAGGCCACTAGTACCTAATGAGGTGCTAATCTCCCTATCCAGCTCCCTATTCAGCCTATTGTTCTCCATCCTGATGGCATGCTGATTGGGCATCAGTAATCTGGGAACCACTTCCAGGATGGCAGATGAAATGTCTAGCCCTGAAGAGCTAACTTTATTTGACACTCCTGCTGCTTGTTGGTCCTTTGTAGCCCCAACGGGCTAATTTTCTCTGTTATCCCTACTGCTTGCAGGTTCTCTGTGTGGAGTAGGGTTGCCACCTTTGGATGAGATGAAAACTGAATACTAAACCACACCCCCAAACTCCACCCTTAACCCCGCCCCTTTTATGACTAATGAGGGCATCGCTTGGACTCTGATTCACTTGATTTATTCAGAAATGCTGCTGATATAACATTGTGTACAACTTCTTTAAATTACATCATGATTATTATTTTTGGTTTATTTGATTTAGATTTAAATATTTTAAATTTCAGTGTGTGTTAACATTTGGTAGGGTTAGAGAGGGGGGTTCAGGGGACTTTCCATCCTGTATACACAGCTTAGCTGAAAAATTGAGTGACTACAAGGACACCTCTGACAACTGGCTAGTTTGGATCAGGTGGCCTTTTCTGGTAAAACTCTTTCAATAAATAAATAAACTACACCAGTAATGGTGGACGAGAGGTAATTACAAATATCATCTGCCATGTTAAGATGTGCTACTGTCCCTCCCATTGCTCCTACTCTAAAGTTATTTACAATGTCAGAGAAGTTTTTAAAAGTGGTAGGAACTATTCTATGCTGTTAAATACCCTATTTTGTTTTCCATGTCAGTCATACATAGCAGATAGCATGATATGTAGCGTGGAGGCAGTATAGCACAGTGGTTTAAAGCTCTGAGCTGCAATTCTGGAGACCAGGGTTTGAATCCTACAGCCCAAACTTGCATACTTTATTACCCTACACAAAGCACTTAATTCCCCTGTGCTCTCAGGCTGCACCTGTAAACAAGCTTTAGCTTAGTGTGTCTCTTCTGGTAAAAAAAATAATAATGTTTTGAAAAATTTTTGATAAATTGCCTAAATTTGCAGTGCCATCAAATCTAGATTGTGTTCCTGTCATCTCATCAGCTACTGCTCTCTCTCTTCCTTTCCTCATTTCTGTAGTTTAGCATGATATTAGCCACATTATTCTGTGCTGTTCATCTGAAAGGCCTGGATTAGTCTTCCTGGAATATCCAAGTAGTATGAAAACTGACAACAATAACTACGGAGGAGAAAGAGGCATAGTACTGCTAGAAATGAAATAAAATATTTGATTATTAATTTAACAACAAAAGGGGTAACAAATATTAAAATATAGGACAGACCCTAAAAGAAAAAATGGTAAACATTTAAAGGTACAAAAGTATTCCTTATCACAGCAGTCAAAGACCATACTCACAATGCAGCCTGGAAAGGTTTAGTTTGATTTGCTGCTAATGGTCTTAATAGCCTTACTTTACACTTCTCAGACTGACTGGTATGCAAACAAAGGTCTGCAGGACATCAGAATTTGTTTGTAATCTGACCATGCAAGTAAAATGGTGAAGGATGTAACATAATCTGTTTTACAAGCATGTGAGCATTCAAAATGACCGAAAAAGTACTACCTCTGAATAAAACTGGATTAGCAGGTAAAGTTTCTGAAACACATTGTACAGTCCATACTGGGACAGGAAGCTACCCTAATGTGGTGCCTGTCTGGTTTCAGAAAATGAAGGTGTTAATTAAGGTGGTATTGTTTACCTTCCGTGAATAATTTTCCTATTTGCTGGTGTGAAGTTAGAGGTGACAACTGAGCAGACAGGGACACATTTGGCTCTTTAAGTGCCCTGCTCTTGAAGGCACTTCCTGATTAGCATGCACTGCAAGCAAGCAAGCACAGTAAAATGTCAAACACTTGCTTACAGTCAGATGAGAAGAAAATGAAACAGTTAGTGGGGAATCTAACAGGTGCTGCTTGACACACCATAAAAACCGAATTTGCAATGGTGAAAACAGGAGGACCGAATCTGGACCTAGAAAACCAAATAATTCAGTCAAAAACCGAGTAGGTGGTAACCTTAGTGTGGAGACAGATTTTGTTTGAAACTCCCGCTGCTTGCCAGTTCTTTGTAGCCCTGAAGAGCTGCTTTCTCTTTTATCACCGCTACTTGTGGGTCCTCTGTAGCTCTGCACAAAATTACTATGACTTTGCACAGAAAGAGAAACCTGAATGCTAGAGCAAGTGAGCATGGAAGGACAATAAACCAGTGATCAACCAGTGATCCTACTGAAATTTACTTGGGGGTCTGTCACACTTAGGACATTAAACTGACATGCTGAACCATGAGATCCCATGCTCATTTGACCATGGGCAAACCATGGTCAAACGTGGTCGAACCATGGTCAAATATGGGTGAAGCATGGTCAAACATGGACGAACCATGGTCAAACATGGGTGAACCATGGTCAAACATGGGTTAACCAAGGTTGATCAATGTTGTGTGCAAAGCATTCAGAAAACATATTGGGAAGGCCATAACTCAATAAGAGATGGCATACACTGACATTAAAAGGCTAAATAAAAATAAAATAAATCAAGAGAGACATACGTATCTTTCAATCCCAATAATTGGAGTTGATACCTTTAATACCACTTTAAATTATCTATCCCATGCAAAGGGCTTTAGTGGACCCATCTGAAAACGAGGCTAAACAGGCAGCTGGAAATATTTTAACTACTGGTGGTTTTAGAATCTATACCACTGGCAGCTTGAATGATGGAATTACCAATATGATATATACAATGTTTATGTTTCAACCAGGATATCAGGATAGCACCCATGATATAATCTCAAACAGGAAAAAATATAATAAACTGGATTAATAGCTTAATTAAAGACCAAACAGTGAAAACCCTTATAAAGCATGGATACTGATATCCATAGTCAGACCATTAAATAATTTAAAATTGAATTTTATCAGAGTCTTTTATCTTTTATTTACCAAACTGAAAATAAATGTAATGCCCCCATTTATTTATTTTTTTTGATTGGGTGGTTTGTCATGCATTCATGCATGTTCAGCAACCATGGACACTCTTGTCCATGACTCATGGACAAACAGGGACTTATGTTATCATGGACAAAGTTCAGTGGCAGAGCAGGGATGACCATGGATGTCTAAGAACAATCATGTTTGTCCATTAAAGCATGTGCAGCAGGAGCATAGGGTAAGCAGTGGAAGCAGATGAACTGTAGTGGATAACGACCCATTTCCAAGCAACATAAATTAGTAATGTAGACAAAAGGAAGATAAATGGCAATACTCTTATAAGGGTGCACTAGCAACCCGATAGTTAGGGTTGAGTAGGGTGTGCAATGTTAAACCCCTAACTGTGCACCCTAATTGCTTTGGCAGTATTTGATGAAAGCAGCTGAAACTGTGCATGTTTTTTTTTTATATATTTATTGAAATATTTCACCAGAAGGGCACACTGAATGACAAGTTGCTCATCTCACGGTGCGACCTGAGGGGAGGGGTGGCATAGGGCTGTGAAGGATGATCAATTACAATAGTATGTGGCTAGTACAAACAATACAACATTGTAAGATTGAGCAACAATTGGAACACAAGGTATTGTACAATAAACAGTAGTGGAACATTGGGTAAATTACAATACATGTCCGAAATCATACAAAAGAACATATAAATGTACAAAACAGTAACAATGCAATAGAACCATTTATAGTGCATGAGTGTACCAGGAGCAGGCTCAAGGTAGTACGCAAGTGCTGTTGGAGTAAAAAGGATGGGGTTAGATTGTGCACACTGGTGACCCAGAAGTGGAGGTGGAGAAGAGAGGGGGAGAGGCAAGAACTGAATATGAGGAGAAGGGGTAGCCATTTCCTGATTTCCCCTTCAGGATTTTGAGAACCCTGCTGGGGAGGGGGGTCATGGTAGGAAGGCAAAACCTGGGGACAGGTATTAAGGTGGGTTAAAGCAGGAACAGCTGAGGGAAAGGTAATTGTGTAGGACAGAGGTAAGGGAGTAGTTGGAGGAGGAGTGTCATATTTCGGGGGGGGAGTGAATTCCAGATTTTAGAGAAACGATGGGCAAAACCAGTCTGACTGATGAGGGTGGAGTGGTGAGGGATCATCAAGGTGTGGGTGCCATTTGATCTGAGAGAATGAGTGGGGGGAGTTGGAGTGGAGAGAGAGGATAAGAGATAGGAGGGGAGCCCCATGAACCAGAATTTGGAGGTTAGTTTGGCACAGTGAAAGATGCATCTGTGAGATAGTGGAAGGAAGGTCAGAGAGTGATAGAGTTTACAATGGTGGGAGAGGGAAGGGGAGTCAATAGCAAAGTGGCAGAAGGAGTTAAAGAGAGTGTCCAACTTGGTCAGGGAAGATTTTGGAGCAGCACCATAGACTATGTCACAGTAGTCAAAGATGGGGAGTATCAACTTCTGGACAATTTTGCACCTCACAGTCAGTGGGATGCTTCTATGATTCCTGTACAGAGCACCAAACTTGGGGTGCAGTTTCTTCAGGATAGCATCAATATGCACAGAGAGGTTGAGGTGCTGATCCAGCCAAACCCCCAGATATCTAAATGAGGAGGTGTCCTCCAAGATGGTCCCATCAAGGGTGTGGAAGGTGGGTAGGGCTGGAAGCCTAGAGAGTCTCTGCCTGGTGCCAAAGGTTATTGAGACTGTCTTCTTGGCATTTAGAAAAAGCTGGTGAGAAGCAAACCAGACCTGAACTTGGTTGAAGTCATGCTGTAAGCTGGTTTGCACGGAAGCACCAAGGGAGGTCGACAGTGAAAATGCCGACCTCCCCCACAGCAATGGCACAATACTGACATCAGTATTGTGCTGCCCATGCAGCAAGTGTTTTCTGTGGGGTCTGTGCCCCCCCACACCCCCAGTACTTTAGGATTCTCAACTCCAGGTCGGAGTTGGTTCGGGGGGGTGGAACACTGGCAGAAAGCGAAGCACCTAAAAAGGACCATTACAGTGAATGTCACCGTAATGGTCTTTTTTTGTGTTTTGCCATTTGGGTGTTGACCTGAAGGGGTGCACCAGGTTTGCACAGCAGTAGGGTTTTTGCCAGAACTGTACAAAACAGTATTGTCAGCGTACATGTGGATAGAAGAGGATGAGCAGGCTGTGGGAAGATCATTAAGGAAAATGGAGAAGAGTAGGAGACCAAGCACTGAGCCATGAGGGACACCAGTGTTGATGGGGCATGGAGGGGAGATGGAATCAAAGATTCTCACTGACTGGGTCCTGCCAGTGAGGTAGGATTTAAACCAGTTGATGGCTGATGGAGCAAGGCCAGCTGAGGAGAGTGAATCAAGAAGCAGGGGATGGGAAACAGTGTCAAAAGCTTTGGCTAGGTTGACAAAGATGGCCGAGGTGATCAGGCCACCGTCCATCCCCAAAAGGATGGAGTCAGTAAGCCTGAGGAGGGAGGTGGTTGTTGAGTGGTTCTTCCAAAAACCAGTTTGGAAGGGGGTGAAGAAGGAGGAGGGGGGGAGAGAATAGGGCATGAACTACCCTCCAGAATTTAGATGGACAGTTCATGTTAGTCAGGAATGAGGAGTTGAAATAATCGGACTTAGCCAGTCTAGTAGCTTTAGTACATGAACTGCACAGTGTTCTGTACTTGGTGTAGTCATTTGGATGTTTAGTAGATTTGTGTTTTCTCCAGGTCCAGTCACATTCCCTGAAGCAGGCCAGTAGTTTGGGGGTGATCCAGGGGAGGTGAAGCCCATGGACTCTGGTCCTTCTGAAAGGAGCAAAGGCATTCCAGGTGGCAATGAATTTATCCTTAAAATAGTCAAGCGCTTGGTCAACAGAAATAGCAGTGGAGAGGGGGACCCAGTCGGTGGAAGCGAGTGCAGAGCTGATTGGAGTAAGGTCTAAGGATTTAAAGGACCGGAGTTGTATGATTTAAGGGGGAGGTTTGGGGCGGTGAACCTTACGTACAATGAAAATGGGATTGTGATCACTAAGGGCATCGGGGAGGAGACCAGATTTAATGATGCGGTGCGAGTGGGTTGTGAGTGCCCAGTCAAGCAGGGTGTGGTTTTGTGTTTTGGGATTAGGGTGTGTAGGCTCAAGTATAAGTTGAGTGAGGTTTAGAGCAGTGTTGTCATTGCATAGCTTGTTTAACTTGGGAGACAACCAATTTAGATTCACGTCCCCCATTATGAAAAGTTCACCAGATTGTGAGAGGGAGGTAATATTGGCTAAGAGTTCAGTTGTGACCGAGGGTTGAATGCTTGTGCGGCAATAGATGCCAGCCACAAAGTTTGGGATTGAGAAAGGAAGAGCAATGCGGGTGACAAGGGCTTCATAGGTAGTTGGGATGGAGGTAGATAGGGTGGTAGTAAACTGCAGTGAGGACAGGATATACATGGCCACTCCCCCTCCACGACCCGATCAAACTTGTCTGGAGATGGAATACCCAGGGCAGCAATGGCACTGTCAGGGGTGCCTTTTTTTTGTTTGAGCCATGTCTCGGTAATAATTAGGATGTCAGGGGTGTGTGAAATCGTAAGAGTTTGTAGGAGGTCGATGTTAGGTAGCAGGCTGCAGATGTTCAGGTGGAGGAGTTTCAACCCGTTAGGGAGGGTTGTAGTGGAAGTTGGGTTTAGAGACATGTTATTTGAGTAAGAAGCCAGGGTAGGAGAAGAAATAGGGACAGGGTTGGGGTGGATGTTCCCTGATGAAAGAAGGAGGAGTTCAGGACTTTTGTCATTGGAGTAGGAAATACGTGAGGAAGGGGAATATGTTGTCTAGGAGGCAAGATGTAAATCTGTGGAAAGTTTTGTGATGGCAGCTTGTGCAGTTTCTGAGATGTCTGATTTTTTTCTTATACTTACCATGGGTTTTATTTTGCTCTCAAATACAGCCCACATGGAATGAATTTTTTTACCAAACTTTCAGGTTATGGGCACAATGTCCTATGGTAGTGTCTTTGAAAGGTTTCAAAATGGTTCCAGAGTTATAAGGCTTTAAAGTTTAGTGTTTTTTTCTGTTCTTGGCATGCTCAGTAGGGTTCTTGGGACAATGCTGTGATACGGCACCAAAACTTTCAGTGCCGTAAGACTGATTTTGGTTTCTCACCACTTGCTTCTCACAGCACAAAGTATTTTTTGTGCCGTGAAATCCATCATTTTATTTCTTTTCTCCTTAAATTCATAAGCATGGACATTACATAAAAATGCCATCATTAAAAAAAACATCAGAACTTAGCTAAACAGGACCTGTTTAGCTAAATTCTGATTTTTTTTCTTCAATGTATGTCAGAAATACCTTTTCTGGGCACTCCAAAGTTCTGGGTGCCGAACTAAGTGAGAGGAGTCATTGACGTGCATTCTCTGCATGAGAACAGTAGGACTTTTTTATTTATTTATTTATTTAAACATTTGGTAACCAGGAAAGGCACACTGAGCTGAGGCTTGATTCCAGGTGTGACCCGGGGGGAAAAAGGAGCAGTGGAAATACAAACAATAAATGCAGAGAAATAGTTAACAGAACAATAGCAGATAATTACAATCAATATAATAAAGCAGTGAGAGCAAAAACATGATGTGATGAATATCTAGAGGTGAACTATACAATAGTAAGCGCGCTACATAATGAATCTTTACTAAGTTCTAGGGAGGGTTGTAGGAAGGTAAAGTCAGTAGAGCTAGTGGGTTTAGCTCAGATGTGGCAGCGGCATAAGGGTGGAGGAAGGAGATGTAGCTGTTGCTTGCAGCTAGAGTGAGAGGTTGAGTTTCTGATAGTAGGTGTAAGCTTGTTCCACAAGTAGGGAAACCAGTAGGAGAAAGCAGCTTTGCCCGCTGCAGAAGAGGATCGGGGCAGGGTGATGGATCTTTCATTTCTGTGCCTGAGTTCATAGGGGGATAGGGAGTCTGAGGATAGACAGTCCTCAAGACAGGAGGGGAGCAAGTTAAACCAATACTTGGATATAAGTTTGAGGGTATGTATATGGCACCTGTGAGATAAGGGGCTTAGTCTGAGGAGGGAGTAAAGATTGCAGTGGTTGGTGCATAGGGGGAAGTTTGTAGTGAAGTGGCAAAATGAGTTTAGAAGGGTATCCAGCCTGGCAAAGAAGGTTACAGGGGCAGAGCTTTAAACCACATCCGCATAATCTAGTATGGGGAGGATCATTTTAGAGACAATTTCAAATCTGACAGATAATGGGAGAGAGTCCCTGTTCTGGTATAGCATGCTGAATCTGGGGTGCAGCTTGGAAGTGATAGATTCAATGTGAGCTAAAAAAAGACAGATGGGGGTCCAGCCAAACACCCAGGTACTTGTATCTGGTGACTTGGTCAAGTGGGGAGCCATCAAGAGAAGTGACGGGGGGGGTTAGTACGGCTAAGTTTCTGGGCAGAGCTGAAAACAATGGAAACAGTTTTGCCAGTGTTTAGTTTCAGTTAGTTTTGACTGAACCAGCACTGAACTTTCTTGAGTTCTGCAGCCACAACTGGAACTCATGCTGCAGGCTGCTCTGAGAGCAATGGGCCATTCTTTCCTGGCCTCTAATGGCACTCCCCACCCCTCCTTTGCTGTCCCCTTACATATGGAATGTTTCCCTGGTGTCTAATAGTGCCCCTACCCTCTGATGATCACCATCCCATTATGTATGTTGTGTTTCCCTGGTGTCTACTGCACTCCCAACCCTCCGATTGCTATCCCTGTGTTTATATAATGTCTCCCTAGTGTCTAGTGGCACCCCTGCATCCTCCGAGCACCATCCCCTTCCATATCTTATGTTTTCTTGGTGTCCAGTGGCAGCCCTCAACTTCTGATCACCATCACCTTATATATTCCCCACGCCCACCAATCCTCACTTAATCCACTGCTTATTAAGGCACATCTCTCTCGCTCTTTGTCTCCCTTAGGCAAGTGAGAGCACCTTGCTCTTCAGAGGGCAAAGAAGCGCCCTCCAGCTGCGGTGGCCACCCCCCTGCATGGAGCCAGCAGCTCAGGACTCCCACGGAAAGGTACGGCTTCACAGAGTGAAAAAAAAAAAGCCTAACTCGAATCAGCTGCCAGACAGCTGATTGGCTGCAGCCTGGGGAGGAGGAAAGCTGATTGGTGCGGTACCAGACAGGGAAAAAAAACGCAAGCTCTCCTCGCTAGCAGACTGCAACTCTGCAATCTGTATTTGCGTCCATCTTCATTGACCTCACCAAAGCATCTGACACCATAAACCACCCACTGCTGCTACATCAGCTCCAAAGATTGGGTGTAGCACCAAACGCTCTAAATTGGTTCAATGACAACCTGACACAAAGGAGTCAGTGAGTCAAAATCGGGCAGACATTATCCAGCTCCAAAGATGTGCTCCTAGGAGTACCTCAAGGATCAATCCTAGGGCCCCTACTTTTCAGCCTATTTGTAAATGAACTACAAACTTATCTTATATGCAGACAATGCCATGTTGCTAAGCAGCAGTACCTCCCCTGCAGCCATACAATCTGAACTAGTGGACTCTTTCAATAAACTCGAGGACTGGTTCAGTAGACAAAAGCTGCTACTGAATTACAAGAAGACAAAGGCCATGCTTCATTCTAGCCCTAACCACAAGCATAGACACACTTCATTCAAAATCACTAATACAGCTGGTGAGCAGATAGAACAGGTACATGTATTCAAGCACCTAGGGGTCACCATTGGCAACTCACTCATTTATACACACCGCATTGACTCCCTTGTTAGAGTGGTTAACACAAAAATCAGAGTCCTCTATAGACACAAGAAATCCCTCACCCCGGAAGCAATCCAAACCACTGTCTCCAGCTCCATTCTCTCTACAATTGACTATGGGCTGGTGGTCTATGGTGCAGTCTCTGATACTGCACTCAAAAGGGTCCAAATAGCACTGAATAAGGCATGTCATCTCACCCTGTCCACGGATAAATACACTCACACTTGTGCCTAGTATGAGCGTACAAACTGGCTCAACCTAAAAGACAGGATCAAATACCAAACCTGTCTCCTGGCAAAGAAGGCACTCCTCAGCAAAACACCACCCTGCATAGGTAATCTGCTTCGGGCTTCTCCAATACCTAACCTCACCAGAGGAAAGAAGAATGGAGCACTGTCTATCCCATTCCACCGCACCTCTCTAGGGCAGCATACCTTAGCTTACCGGGCCCCCTACTGGTTAAATGAACTCCCTAAGACTTTACAAACAAACAGAGTATCTCAATTCAAGGCAGGCCTCAAGCAGCACCTCATGTCATGTACAAAGTGCACCTGCAGCTCAGGAGTCACTTGATAATCTAGGCTTCCAACCTAGGTCCCACCCAAGTGGGGCTACCTAAAGAACCCACCCCTTCCCAACCCAGCCTAGTGCATAAGTAAGCTACTCAATTCAGCTCTTATCTGTATGTAGTTATGCCTCTCCACATTCCCCCCTCTCCACCCCAACTGAACAAGGCATTTTGTGCTGCTCCCACCACCACCACCCCATTGCACCCCCTCCCACCACCCCCCTTCCCACTCTCCGGGAGTAATTTCAAACCCTTCCTTCTCATTTATTTACAACTAGCACGCTACCATCGGAGTAATCTCCTAACCACTTTTCAGTCGAATCTACTTTAGTCTAACAATTCATTCTGGAGTTCGCTGCGGGTAGGGGGTGGGGGGATTTAAAATTGGCGCATATAATCCTGTTACTAAAAATCTTCTAGTTCTGTTATAATTCTTGTTCATAATTTGTCCAACTCTGATGTAATTGCTCTTGTATGCCAATTGAGCAGGTTTTCTGTAACCACTGTATATGTGTATTGTCCTATTTGTCCACCCTGACATGGAACCTTTGTAAAACAGCTCACACTCAAAGGTCTCTCTGAAAGTATAAATAAATAAATAAATAAAATATGTAGTTTCCCTGGTGTCTAGTGGTACCCCCCCTTCCAATCACTGTCCCCTTATATATCTAGTTTCCCTGGTGTCTAGTGGCCCCCCTCCAATCACTGTCCCCTTCTTTATGTAGTTTCCCTAGTGTCTAGTGGCACCCTCCCATCACTGTACCTGCATTATTGTTAATTGTAATAAAGTAAACCATCCCTCAATGTTATTTATTTTTTTTGTTAAACTTGTAAAAAAGAAAATGGTCCTTTGTTGATCTGGTCCCCCCCCACCCCAA
Source organism: Neoceratodus forsteri (assembly GCA_016271365.2). NCBI lineage: Eukaryota > Metazoa > Chordata > Ceratodontiformes > Ceratodontidae > Neoceratodus > Neoceratodus forsteri. Next base: position 199,593,127 of record JADMNL010000025.1, read on the forward strand.
CCTCCCACTGAGCATGCACCACTTCACACCCCCTCACTAACCTGAACACTGTCCCAGTGCAAAGATCCACTCTCCAATCAAAGACACATCTTGCTGCCGAAACTGCCAACAGCAATATGGGAACTAAGGTAAGTGTAGTTCAATGTATTTCAATGGGACTTTTAATTTAGATGCATGACTTTGTCATTTTTGCATATTTTAAACCCAGGTTTTTGAAATGGCCTTTCTGGGTTCTCACCTCATGACCAATGGCAGTGGAATTATGCAAATATAGCACAACAGTTGAATTTTGTGGTTATTTAGTGAAATCACCTTTCGGACAGCATTTGAAAATTTTCACCACCCTTGCTCATGTGGTGGGGTCGTAAGAAGGCTATGCTGAAATTTGGGGTCAAAATATGTGAAAATGGCAAAGTTATGTCTGTACCTTTAAATTTTTCTAGACTCACTCGTAACTTTGGTAATTTTAAATATTTTGACCCCAAATGTTTAACATAGCCATTTTTTTCACACCACCTCATGAACGTGACAGCTGTCATTTTTCAAATCCTGGCAAAAATGTGTTTTCGCACTTGTGGCACGGAATGATGTTTTGGTGGTGTGAAAAGATGTTTCGGTGGGGATTCGAAAATTTCCATCTACCAGGCTCATGAGGTCGGGTAATAAGAAGGCTGTGCTGAAAATTGGGGCTGGATTCATAAAACATCAAGGGACTAAGTCCCAATCTGCAACTCAGTTGCGGACAGAAATCTCAGCAGCTGGAGAGATTGGTATTCTTATCCACCGCCACTGTAGAAAATGTTACACCTGGTCCCACTGGCCATAACATTTTTCCACAGCTGCAGTATAAAAATACCTGCAAGCTGCCATAAATCATGGAGCCGGTCATGAACTGGCTCCACTTTTGAGAATACCATAGGTGCAGGAAGAGCTGTGGTTTTGTAAGTGGCAACCTACTTGTGGTGAATTTTTCCCTAGCTGAGGGATTTGAATGGGCTTTGAGAATCTGGCCCTTGGTGTACAAATACAGTGAAATGCTCAGGTCATGAGTGAACACTGCAGTATTTCAGGGTTCACTCATAACTGCACTTATTTTAAATACTTTTACTCCAAACTTTCAACATAGCCATTTTTCCACACCGCCTCATAAATGTGACGTATCACTTTTTAAGACCTGGATGAGACCTGTTTTGGTACTTCTGGCACAGACTGACATTTCATCCAATATACTATAAATGTCAAGGTGAATCATAAAATGAGATCTTGAAAATTTGGGGTCAAAAAAAAAAAAAAACTGTTAACAAATGTATGTAGTGCCAGTCTTGACCCCAGCAGGTATGCTTTGTGATCCCGTGCCAGTGAGCAGAGTTCAGTGGTGAGATCAGTGACCCAGCTGGATGGGGTGAGGGTGGGGGGCTGGTGCTGTTATGGGACACCCCTCCAGCCAGGGAATGAAAGGTGCAGGATTGTCCACATGGGCCCGGCTACCATATAGTAAAGACAATTGGGAGGCAGAGAGCCCTGTGCATTGACTGATAGATGCACTTTTTGCCCTGTGCATCTGTAGCTGCATCCACATAGAAGTGCAGGAACCACAGGGCACTGCACTTCCACAACCCACCAGACAGCCTCATAAATTTTTCACATTCACTGTTGCACAGAAATGCATGGCTTGCAAGGGCCCTGCACTTCTGTAGGTGGGTGGAGTCTTTCCTTAGCACAGGGCACCTGAATCTGTTCATGCAGGTCCCAAAGGGACCTACATGAATGAGGATACAATGAGGATACAATTTCACTATCTCAAAAAGAAAGGCAATTCATTGCAAAAAATTTTAATACTCCAGTTAGGAAAATGTAACACCACAAAAGTAGGGAACTGTGTCATTAGGGTTTCCAACCCTAACTCCCCACCCCACTCCTCAAGCTGTATAAGGAAAAACATTAGGGTTTTGTGTCTCTGGAGTCTTGGCAGATTAGTGGTGGAGTCTTCCTTGGGGTTGTCGACCCTAAAGCCCACCCCATTCCCTGAGCAAACAACATCACACATGATCTCCTTTGGCCCTGCATGAAGAAAGCTTCAGCTAACTGTGTTGGCAACATGTGGCAAGACATAATTCTCTACCATTGAAGAGTGTATCACTATGAGGCACTGCCTCAGAGTTCTTCTTGTGCTTTGGACTACAGGCTATGGACTGGGGGCAGGGGGACCATTAGAGTTGACAACCCTAAGGAAGACCCCACCCCAGATTTGCTAAGACTCTCGAGACCCAAAATCCTAATTTGTTCCCCTTTTGCTGATGGGGGGGTTAGGGTTTGAAACCCTAACACCACATTTCCCTACTTTTGTGGTGTTGTTACCCTAATTGGTGCATTAACAAAGTATTTCGCAAAGTATATAAAATATAAGCAAAAGTGTGTCTAAACATTGTCTTTTAAAGTATTATCAAAAGTGACAAACTGTTTTTAAGGAGGGGAAAGGGAATGTTGGATATTGAGTGCTGCAGCTTCTTTATAGTTAATGACAGTCAAGAGGACATATGGATTGGGTTAGTGTTACAGGAATGGAAGTGCTTCATCAAAATGATCTTGTTAAGCAGCCAAATGGATCAAGGGCAATAGTGTATCCAGCCTACAACAAAAAGGACCTGAAATCATCATCCAAAAAGGATAGCCACTCAGACTTCTAGTGATCAGTTTCAGGAAATGTAGTGTAGAGTGTTAGAACAAAAACAATTAAATGGGTAAAAACTCTTAATAACATTGTGTCTTGCTGCATGGAGCTACAAAAGTTTGCCCCTAACTAGAATTGCAAGACATATCTGTAACTGGAAAGTGAATTACCAGGAAAGGTTTGCTTCAGTCACAAATAGGGAACAGATTAGCAGTACCAGACAAAAGTACTGTAGTTTAACAGAAATCACGAGGCTTGGATAGGTAACAATACAATAAGACTTAGATGCTTTCTTTCCTGGAGAGGATGTGGTTACTGTAGGCTAGAATATGACAAGTTTAAACTATAGCAAAAAAACATAACAATAAAAAAGGCAGATGGTTCAACAGGAAAGTAGAGACTTATCCGGTAACAATGAAGCCACTGACGGGAATGCAAGGTGTTTTTGAAGTACTTTCACATATACTGTACAAGCAAGTAAAACTACAGTGCAATGATTGTTTTCTTTATAAAAACCAGCTGCCAGATAAGACCAGTAAAACAGTACATGGGCTTCCAATGTCATACATTACATTTTTAATTATTTTCTTGATCTTGTTCCTTTGCTACCACCACCTCAAAATTAGTAAGTTGGTTTGGGAGTTGCACAGCACCTGAGAAATCTCAATGACAGTTCTCCAATGTGGACACTGTGGGGACTTTGTGAAAACCAATGCCAACCAGCCTGAAGGACAATGGGATAGAAAAGATGAACAAGGCTGTAGGCAGCCTTATAAAGCAGTTAAAGGAAAGCCTGCTTTTTGATTGGTCATTTGAAGTGTGTAAACAACTATGCATTTACACACCAGAAGTATTCATTGTCTTTTTTTTTCTTTCTAAAGGGTAGTCACAATGCAGCCAGCAGACAACACACCTTCCCTGGTAGCTGACTATCTGGCAAATGTCAAGCCAGGTTAGTCACAAGGGGGAACCAAAATATACTGCAGGAGCATAATGGTGCTAAAGAAAAACTGTCAGGGTTGCTTGCAGTAATCTTTTATGAGTCTGTACAGACAGCAAGAAGACAAAAGCCATGCTCTTCTGTACTCAAAATATAACAACCCTGACAGATATAAAATACAAATGATTGATCAATCTTTATTGGAGATTGTGGAACACTATGTTGGTGCCACAACTGACTCTTGTCTAGGTTACAAAAAACATATTAAACTAGTTGTGGCTAACTTACATAGAAAACTGAGATTGCAATGCAGAACAAAAAATATACTGTCTGCAGAAACAAGGAAATTAACTGCAAGGAACAGTTTGGTGCTGGTTTTATACCACATCTTGATTTGGGGTTTGTCTTCAATTGCCATTTTGACCAAGAGAAGGTTCTATATGATGCAGTTTTCTGTTTTTCGTCTGACAGTCACTCACAGGAGCATCACTGTAATCTGTACAGCAAACTGAACTGGTCACCATTAAGGGAGGACACCTTGAGCATGGCCCTTTACTTGCAAGATTATTGTTCTTGATCCTGAAGGACCCTTGGCAGATCCTATAATGAACTATAAATCTGGAAGGGAACGTAGATTCACTGAACAACATCCAAAAGACAAAGAGCATTTTCTTACTGTGCTCCAAAATAGTAGAATACAATACTGGTAGTTATTTGTACAGTATTTAAGAAGTAGTTAACAGCTTATGTTTTCAGTGGCAGCTGGCTCATATCACTAAAGGAGAACAGTGTTGAATCTGTAAGTAATTTTTCCACAGTAGAAGCTGTTTTTTAAATACTGGTTCAAATTGTTATTGCTCTAGCTATCCAGGCTTTCCAGCTACACTAGTGGGTCTTTCTGATTGAAATGTTGCTGGTAAGAACAATTTTAGAACTGTATGCAGTTTATGTCCCTGCACTACTCTATTGTTGGCTCAATGCATTCATGTTCTTTCACAGAACGCTGTGGTTGAGAGGGACATAAACTACATCATACAGTTCTAAAATGGCAGTTAACACCTACTGAAGTTACTAAAAGGCCTGTATAGATGGAGCAAAAACAGAAACTTAACCAGTGCTTAAAAAACAGCTTCTATTGGTAAAAGTTACTTACAGGTTCAGCGCAGTTCTCCTTTAATTTAGTTTTAGCTATTCTGAAACTGTAAAAATATTATATTGTCTTATCTTGTATTATTCATGCAGTTGATTTTTTTTAAATGTGATGAAAAAACCTGGATCATGCCTGCAAATGGATCTTTGGTCCAGTGTTCTACCTAGTTAACAAATAAAATAAAAACTATGAAATAAATTCATACATACTTACATGCATAAGTAGGTATGTATGTATGTACATACATACATACATACATAGATGTGGTGCCAGAGGACTGGAAAGTGACCAGTGTGGTTCCATCTTCAAGAAAAGACAAGGTAGGACCTTGGCAACCATGGGCTGGTCTGACTGACATTAGTGTTGGGCGATGTACTGGAATCCATCATTAAGGACAGGAGAATGGAGCATTTGGTTGAGGTCAAGTTTCTCACTGCCACTTGTCATGGCTTTACGAGAGACAGATAGTGCCAAACCAGTCTGATCACCTTCTTTGAGGAGTGGCCTGGGAAATGTATGGTCGCAGAGTCATGGACATAGTCATTCAGGACTACAGAAAGGCCTTTGATACTGTGGCACATGTCAAGCTTTTGGGGCAAAATAAATTAGTCCTATATAGAGATAGATAGATAGATAGATAGATAGATAGATAGATAGATAGATAGATAGATAGATAGATTGATTGATTGCTAACTAGCTTGAGAGCAGGAGCAGGAAGCAGAGGGTTGTGGTGTATGGGCACTAGTCCAAGTGGGAAGGGGTACTCAGCAATGTCCCACAGAGATTAGAGGATGTAATCCTGCCACTTTGCAAAGTCCTAGCTAGGCATCACCTGGCGTACTATGTGCAGCAGTGGGCTCCTTGGTACATAAAGGACATTTTTTTTTAATTACTTCTGTTTCTTTCCAGCCATTTCTGGTCTCAGCAGAATCCCCCAGCCCCATCACCAACCCATTCCATGGTCTTACTGGTAAACCACCACTTACCCATCGCCATATATTGGCAAGTGGCCTGCCATCTAGGGTTGTGTGGAGCCTACAGGGGGATGGTAAGAGAACTGGGGCATTTTCACCCATTTTCCCCCACCTGGGGATCTGCATGTGACACAACTGTATGTGTGCATATTGAAACACATGTGGGTTGCATCATTCCACTTCCCCCCTCCACATCTGAAGGTCCCACCAGTACTGTCACCCAACATCCCATAGGTGGCAGAAAGGTGGCGAGACTCAGAATCCCCCCTCTCTGAGTGAGAACAGCTGTCCTTAGGATGCTCAGTCCTCCCTCATTGGTCAGCCCCTGAGCAGCCTTTGTCTATTCCTGAACTTGGGCCACTGGCATGGTTGGTAGTAAGATGCCCAGTGCCTCAACACTCCCCACCACTTGGCTGGCTAAAAAGGACATCTTAAGGCACATTATCAAGAACTGGCTAAACAATTAGAACACTGAGTGCATTATATAAGCCAATAAAATGTGCATTTACTTGTTTGAAATTACTTAAACTAGGATAATCCTGTGAGAAGCCACATCTTGTTTTCATGTGGGTACCAGGGAGAAAAGCAGCAGTTAACATAGTCCAGCAGAAATAGTTACATACAGGCTAAAATATACACAGAAAAAAAACTGTAAAGATAAGTACATCCAAAGAGAAATCCAAACAAGCTAACAAAGTGGGGTTACAGCAAACAAAGAGCATGAGTATTTTTAAGCAGCACAATCACGGTCAGGTAGACCATGTTTTAAAAACAAATTAAAAAATATGTTTTCAACATTTTCTGATATTTTATTCATGTACATGAAAAATTAATAGTAATGGCATGCCTTTGAGCTCCTGGGGGTCAGATCAGGTCCACTGAGCTCACAATGCCCACCCCTAAGTGCAATCCATGATAGGGAGGGAGAGGGCTACCCTCCTTGTGTCTTTTTAGACTGCTCGCTGAAGTCATGACTGCACCTCTACCATGAGGATCCAAAGCATCTCTCTAAACTCTGAATATGGACACAATGCCAGTCTTGAGTCTTGTAGCCAAATATGAACCCCTCATTGGCTGTTACACAAAGGGGAAAGACCCAGGCATCACACTCTCTTCGGGTGTAGCAGTATAAAATCTGATTTGGCCTTCTCCCTACAGGACATGCAACAGCATGGTTCAAAACCCCTGCAGACTCTGGTATTCTTCCTATCCTTCCAGATCCCTTACAGACTCCTTTTTTGATTTGGTTGCTAATGGTGACAACCCCTTGGTAATAACAGTTTGTCACAGAGTATTAATACTGTCCCTCAGTTCACTCACAATTATAGAAATCTCAGTCAAATTTTCTTTAGAAAAACAAATGTTTTTACTAAAATACTTAAATAATAATCATACAGTTACTACAAAAAAAAAACACTAATTTGGTCAGTGAATACAGAAAAAAATGGGAAAATATACATGAAAATGCACTATGACTAATAGCTGAAGTCTACCTGAAATTTGTAGAAACTTGAAGTCCAGAACAATAAATGAAAGTTCAGTTTCATTGGTCTTGGCAGCTGTTTTGTTTCCTTGTGTATCAGGCAAAATCCAAATGAAAAGTGCATTCAAATGCCCTGAGCTGGGGCTTTAAATACTTTCTGTAACTTGCAGTGTCATCAATTATTCCCAGTTCTAAAGAACTGATCTAATTCCCCAGAGCAACTACTCCATTTGGCCAGAAGATGTCACTGTTCTGCTGTTTCCCAAAATCCCAAGAATATTACAATCCTAAGACATATAATTAACATGGATATGACATTCAGAGTTTAAGCCTTTTGAAGTCCCCTGTAGACAGTTGGCACCCATAACATAAAATTCATAATATCCTGTCAGAATGGACATTTGCTGCTCAAATCATGGCTAAAACATCCTGGGCTTTTGAACTGGCTTCCTTTAATCAATTCCAAGGAAGATTCTGTAAGGTTTATGACTGTACAAGCTGGTTTTCTTATCTCTGTTTCCCTTGGTTATTTAATTTAGGGGAATACCCTTTGATCAGCTATCCCCAAGCCTTTGACAATAACTTGACAGTTTCCTGGCAAGCAAGCTGGCCTTCAGGTTAAAGGAAGGTCACATATTTTTAAAAATCCAGTCTCTCTATGTCCCCTTGCATTAACACTGGCCATCTTGTGGCATGTAATTATACACAGAATTATGCAAACAAAAAAATATATTTATACAGTATATAATATATATATATATATATATATATATATATATATATATATCAAATTATATCTACAAATACAGACAGTTGGGTAGCTCACCACAGGAGGTAAGTAGACAGATGCTTTATTAGAAGTGTAGGGTCCGCAAGGTAAATTGGAAAGAGTGGAGCTTAGAAGCTCCGCAAGGATCCTGAAAGGAGCCGATCAGATTCTGGCCACACCTCCCTCCCTGATCGGCAGTGAATCCTGGGTGCTGCCTGGGAACCAGGAAGTGGGCGGGGCTTTCTTAAGGACTAGGCCATCATATGGCCCCTGCCTGAATGACCAACATGTGAAGGACATTGGAGTCTACCCATCGAAGTCAACCCAATAAAGCAGCCAGCAGTCAGCCACTCTGCTCCACTGCTGACCAAAGGGGACCCATACCCTTATAAGTCTGTTTGGGGATGCATTACAGGGTGGCTGTACTTGGGAGTCCAGCTAAGCATGTCAGTGGGCTTAGGGGCTTGCTGTTGTTTTTCCTTGTCTTTAGTATGGTGTTTGTTCTTAACTGATACAAGGTTTTAGTGTATTTCTGGGTAGTATTGATTGTAGGTAAACTGTTGCTAGATACTAGGGTGATTCAGGGAACAGGAGCCTACTGTTAAATAGTTGCTAGATATAGTAGGGTGTAGGATCTTGGTGTAAAAAGGCTGCTAGGTATAAGTGAGCTTCAGGGTTTAAAGGTGTATGGTTACTGGGTGATAGTAGGAAAGCCTGACTGGGTCTGGGACAAAAAAAAAGGAAAGGACTAGAAAAACAGGAAACTGTATTAACCTGCAGTTCTATTGCCCCCCCACCCACTGATCGCCCCTCCATATAAAAAATAAAATACAGTGTTTCTTCATTCTCTGGTGTCTAGTGGACCCCCACCCTGGCAGGTAGTCCATCACCACCCCACCCCCAATCCCAACCCCAAGTGGGCGACCAGCACAGCCCCCTCTCTCCTCCATGGCTGGCCACCCACTGAGCTGAATGAATGAGTGCACACGCTCATTCATTACAGCTCACGGTCATATTACAGCACAGTTTTTGGGGGTAGAGAAGAGGATGGGACTTGTCCAGTCACCCGTGGGGTGGTGGGATGGTGGGAATGGTGTTGTGTACCCCCAGAGTCCACAATGCCATTTCCACCCTTTCCCACTTGCACGGCAGGCTACCGGAACAGTCCCATCCTCTTCTATACCCCCTGAAAACTGTGCTGTAATATGACTGAGAGCTGTAACGAATGAGCATGTACACTCATTCATTCAGCTCAGTGGGTGGCCAGCCATGGAAAAGAGAGAAGGGCTGTACTGGTCACCCACTTGGGGTTGGGATGAGGGGTGCAGGGTGGTGATGGACTACCTGCCAGGGTGGGGGGTCCACTAGACACCAGAGAATGAGGAAGGGTATATTTTATTTTTCATATGGAGGGGTGATCGGCAAGTGGGAGGGAGGCCATTAGACACCAGGGAATGAGGGTATTTTATTTTTATATGGCTGGTCGATCAGCAAGTGGGTGGGGGGACTGGACACCAACACCTTTTTTTAATTTGGAGCCAGCGTTCGATCGGTGGGGGGCCACTAGACACCAGGGAATGAGGATATTATAATTTTTTATATGGAGGGGTGATTGGAGGGTGGGTGGGGGGACTGAACGCCAATAATTTTTTTTATATGGGGCCAGCGATCAGTGGGGGGGCACAAGAAACTAGTGGCCAGTGATTGGGTGGGTGGAGGGAAGCTGTATCATTAAATAATACATTAAACTGCAGATGGAATAAATTCGGTAGTTTAATATATTATTATGCAATTCAGCCAAAAAATTCCATGGAAAAGAGCAAGAATCTGGAGAAAATGGGCAGAAGTTTCCAATCTCGCCATAGGTGAAAGTGCAAAATCTTTTGCAGAATTTCTGAAATTCTACAAGAGTTCACCAAGGTGGAATTCACAACTTTTGCCCATCCCTACAAAGGAGAAATGTGGAGGGCTGTATGCAGAACTGGCTTTAAGGACCAGAAACGTGGAAAACAAATGGTGAGAGACATATACATAAAGAGAACAGGGCTAAGCAAATATGATTACAATTCTAACTGAATATTCATGAAGCAAATGAGGCTCCTGATTGGCTACTTCATTGGTCATTCTTCTCTTAGAAATGACCAATCCAGCTGCCAAGCCCCATTGCACAGCAACAATGTATAGGACATGAGGCATTCTCATCCTGCACTGCTTCTTCCATGGTGCTCAAAACAAAAATGGTAAATAAAAACAAAACTCCAAAAGCATAGCTGTTATTGCAATTAAACATACAATCACAATACAAAACCCAAAGCCAGACATTTCCTAGAGCTAATGACCAGCTGGAGGGAGGCAGCTTTTGACTCCATTTTGGGCCACTCATCCCCCATCTGGTCCTTAATCCCTAGGAAATGACCAGCTCCTTACTTATTATTGATTGAATAGAGAGTTTGGCAATGCTTCTCTTTTCATGTTCACTCTTCAAGATGGGATGCTAGGGTTGGACGAGCTCTGAAACAGCACAGTAAAACAACATAGGAACATCAGGGTAGACTTGATGGACACCTAGTTTTTAACCTTCTATGTATCAGTGAGACAGGAGATGCCACTGAATAAGCTGTAGACCTCCTACAGTCATATTTTCTTCTTCTTGAGTAGGCATATCCTGATGCTCAGGCACCATTTAAGGGGAACGCATGGATCACAGTACTCACTTTCAGATTCTGGGTCCCTATTTTTGAGAATATTTGGAATTTTTGTCAGATTCTAATCCAAATCTGAATATTCATTGTGAGGCCTACAGGCCTCATGCATGCCCCTTCTCTTCCCCCACTGTCAGTCACATGAAATACCTAATGCCCACCATGCACCCTCCTCTTTATCTGTAATTATACCATGGACCTCAGACACCAGCCAATGAAAACGGCAGGCTGGCACCTTACCTCTGTTGTAAATCCTCTGATAATCACCGCAAAAGGTGCCAGCCAGCCGCATCTCAATAACAACAAAAACATTTTTTTTAAATCATTCCAAGCCGCCATCTTCGTTTCCTCGCTAAACGTTGGTGCACTAACTAGCCCTCTACCAGTGCAACCTGTGTTATTCATAAAAAAAATAAATTAAACAGCCAGAAAAAATCCCTGTAATAAATTCCCCTCAATACCATTTTTGCTGCATACCCAGAAACTCAACAAAAAAAAAAACACGATCTTGGAAGCTCCACTCTGCCCAGTCGCAGCGCTGAACACATCAAGCTGTGTATTGCAACCCGACACCTGCTAGCAACATGTTCCGAAATGTAAGATACACAAACTGTAAAAAAAGAAAAAAAAAATGAAACCTTGCCTCCTCTCTTTCTGTACGTGAGAAGCAACTAACAATTAATTTTCACACTGCTCTCTCTCTCCCCCTCGACGAACAAAAATGAAACTTCACAGTCTCTCTCTCTCTCTCACTCTCTGACCTGCACCCGCCTGACCTCTCCCTTGCTCTCCATTACAGCTCCCTCTTTCGCAACCATCTACAAAGTTAATAAACGTTCACATTGTGCTACATCCACTCATGACCTAAAACAAAAAAAGACTGCAGACTTAAAAACGAAATATATCTCTCTCTGTTATAAGATTACTAACGATGACACCCATTTTAGATCGCAATAACGGACTATTTAACTAACACAGGAAGGTTACCACACTAAAGAGTCAAGAAAAACACATTTGAAAAATAAATATAAACTATTTATTGCTCTTTTTTAATCTTTTCCTTCCAATCCCTTGTATAATTGCAACAAGCCACTCGGGAGTGTGGGTTATCGGGGGATTTACCACGGCTGGCGTGGATTTACCCACGAGGTGCACCACCCCAGCCGTGGTAAATCCCCCGATAACCCACACCCCCTCATGGCTTATTGCTTAAATATCCTTGATAATATTGTTAAGGCCACATCATCCTTTCTGCCCTGCCCACATTTGTGTGTGGGAGAATAGGACATATTTTAGGCTGGGTGCTCATCTTCTCCAAAATTATAGAGAGCACATCTGTTTTAAGCTGTGTCCGGGAAGGAGGGAGGCAATGACAAGACAGAAATGATAGATAGATAGATAGATAGATAGACAGACAGACAGACAGACAGACAGGAAGATAGATAGATAGATAGATAGATAGATAGATAGATAGATAGATAGATAGATAGATAGATAGATAGATATAGATAGATAGATAGATAGATAATTTATTAAAAACACAATTCTAAAAACCAAGGTGTTTGAACAGTGATGACATAAGTCAAACATAAATAATAAAGCAGGCTACCCAAAAGAACAGTGCTAGGTCACAAAGCTATTGCAGTGATGAGGTGTATTACATACAGTATTATATATTATAGTATGCAGGATTCTATGGTTTACACGTTGTTGTTACATAATTACACAGATTTACACATACAAAGTATGCACATTCATAGAAACATAGAAACATAGAATTTGACGGCAGATAAGGACCACTTGGCCCACCTAGTCTGCCCATTTTCCTACCTAACAGATAAGCTGCAGATCCTAGTTAACCAACAGCTTACTTCCTCCTACCCCCCCACTAGGACTGCCTTATGCCTGTCCCATGTATTCTTGAAGTCCCCCACTGTTCTTGACTCCACGACCTCCTCAGGGAGGCTGTTCCACGCATCCACAACCCTCTCAGTGAAAAAATACTTCCTCACATTACCTCTGAGCCGTCCCCCTCTATCTTCAAATTATGCCCCCTTGTTCTTGCACATCTCTTTTTCTAGAAGATGCTACCCTCTTGGACTTTGTTAATTCCTTTGAGGTACTTGAAAGTTTCTATCATGTCCCCTCCCTCCCTTCTTTCCTCAAGGGTATACATATTAAGCTCCTTTAGTCTTTCTTCATATGTCTTCTGGTGCAGACCCTGCACCATTTTGGTTGCCCTGCTCTGGACAGCCTCCACTCTGTCTATATCTTTGTGGAGATGGGGTCTCCAGAACTGCACACAGTACTCCAGATGGGGTCTCACCAACTGTCTGTACAGAGGGATAACAACTTCCTGTTTTCTACTATTGATGCCTCTTCCTATGCATCCCAGTATCCCCCCAGCCTTCCTTACTGCCTTCTCACATTGCTTGCCCACCTTTAGGTCATCTGATATAATTACCCTCAGGTCCCTTTTAATTTTTACTGTTGTCAGTATCTCACCCCCCATTGTGTACGCTTCCCCTGAGTTTTAGTTTCCCATGTGCATTACCTTGCACTTCTTTGCATTGAATCTGAGCTGCCATACATTTGACCATTCCTCCAACCTTGCCAAGTCCCTTCTCATCCTTTCCACTCCATCTTGTGTATCAACCTTGTTGCAGATCTTTGTGTCATCTGCAAAGAAACATACTTTTCCTTCCAGTTCCTCTGCAATGTCACTTATAAAGACATTAAAAAGGACCAGTCCCAGTACTGAACCTCATGTACCCGCTAGTAACCCTCCTTTCTTCACTGTGTACTCCATTTACTACTACCCTTTGCGTCCTGTTGTCTAGCCAATTTTTTATCCAGGTTACCACCTTGGGACCCACTCCAAGGCTGGCTATCTTGTGTATTAATCTTTTGTGTGGGACTGTATCGAATGCCTTGCTAAAATCCAGGTAGGCCATGTCCACAGCCCCTCCCTGGTCCACTACCTTGGTCACCCAGTCAAAGAAATCTATTAGATTCGTCTGACACGACCTTCCCATCGTGAATCCATGCTGCCTTGGCTCCTGTGCCCCACTGGCCTCTGGGTACTCAACAATTCTTTCCTTCAGAAGTGATTCCATCATTTTCCCTACCACTGAGGTCAAACTAACTGGTCTGTAGTTTCCTGCCTCTGTCCTGCTCCCACTTTTGTGAAGAGGAATCACATCTGCCCTCCTCCAGTCCTCGGGTACCACCCCATCCTCCCATGATTTGTTAAAGAGAGTAAGGACAAGCACTATTGTTTATTCAACCAATGTGAACTTTTAATGCTCTTCTGAATGTCATTATGTTTCTTAGCTCCCTAAATGCTAAGGGTAGACTATTCAAAATGTTCAGGGCATAGTAGTTAAATGCTCCCTCCTTTGCTTTTGATTTAGACTGAGGAATAACTCACTAGAGGGGCATAGCCTGCAGACAGGTTCTTACCAGTTTAGTTGATGGACCTGTGAACTTAGGACTCCGATGTAGTGCACGCTAAATACTAAGCTGATTAGGTTTAAAAGTGCTTGGTTTTTAAGGAAGTGACACAGCTAAAACAGAATATAGGGGCAGTGATACATTTGCTTGGGAAAACCTAATACAAAGTTACAGATGTTGTTACAGGAGGTGTTTAGTTCATAGTACGGTGCTGTGGCTGCCCTGTTGAATAGAATACTCCCATAATTTAATATGGGGTATGAGGGAACTTAGGGCATCAGCCCTCATGGACATGGCAATATTATTCTTGATTCTGTAAAGAAGATCTAATTTAATGTTAACTGTCTTGGTTGAGATATGTTCTAATATTGTGATATTTTGGTCCAACAGGACTTCCAGGTAAAGTATTTGCAGGTATGTAAGCAGTCAAGGTAGGAACTATCTCAACATTTAATGTGAAGTGCACCATCTGGGGATCTGATGTGTACCAAATAGCAAGACTTCGGTTTTACTATGATTAAGTAGCAGCCTGTGTTGGTGAAACCAACACTAAGTTAGGTTAAAACCTGCTGCAGCTTGGTCTACCCAGTAGCCATGGAGTTGCCACTGTAGTACAGGACAGCATTGCCTGCATACATTTTGCACAATGGTGTTTTAGGGAGATTGTCTAGGAATACAGAGAAAATTGCCCTCCCTTCCTAACCCACTTTCTGTATCTACATTCCTTCCTCCTGCTCACTTCCCTTTCTCCCAACTGCTTTTACCCTTGCTGCCCCCTTGCTGTAGCTGTTCTTTTATAATTTGGTTTATCCTGCTTTCATTTAGACCTGATGCAGGTATTTTTGTTTCTCTGAGTTGCACTGTTCCAATGTACTCACTTTCCCTGTACTCTAATGTTGTTTATCTACTGAACATACTGTTTGCATGTTGCAGTACTGTTTTTGCGTTATTGAACTGCTTATGTTCTCCCCTCTGCACTTTCCCTAGGATGCCCCTGGAAACCAGCTATGCTGCTCAGTAGGCTTTTTCCTAGTAAATCTTTTGAATAAATAAAATAAATAAAAAGTGAACTCATAACTATTATACTACTAAATACTAATTAAAGGATGACAATACTGATAATTTAATTGAGTTCTGGCATATTGGAGATGAGGCAGGATGGGGGACATTGTGGAAACCTTCAAATATATGAAGGGTATAAATAAGGTCAAGGGCAATAGCATCTTCTGACTGTGCAAAACAAAATCACCTGAGGTCATGCATTTAAACTAGAGGGGGCAGATTTAAGGGGAACATGAGGGAGTATTACTTCTCAGACAGGTTTGTACAATCATGTAACAGGCTACCAGAGTGGGTGGTGGAGGTGGATATGGTGGAGAAATTCAAAACAGCATGGGATAGCTATATGGGACTAGGAAGAAGAGGTGGGGGAGCGGGTGGGAGATAAAGGGGTGTTGGGGGGCTATCGGGCAGGCTCAATGGGACGTAAGGTCCTTTTCTGCCAGCACAATTCTATGATTCTACATATTTTGAACAGAAAGATAGCACCCCCACCAAATTACCTTAGCATTTTATAAACAATGAAAATTTCTATCCCCTCATAAATAAATTGTTTTTACTGCAACACCAAAACACATGATTCTCAGTAGACAAACATGAAATGAGGGTGCAGTATATACAAATGAAATATTAGATGTTCCCAGTTTCTTGCCATGTCAGTGCAATACAGCATACACCAGAGACTCAGCCCCAGTTAAAATTAAACTGAAGCTGTCATGCTACGCAACAAAACACTGCTTACTTGCATAGCCACCCATCCTGTTTTATCTCTGTCTCAAGTAATCAACGTTTAGTTGACTTTGTTCATAGCTTAGAGGCATGTGTGTCCTTGATGTTATTTTTGTTAACTGAAATGCAGAACGAAAGATATACAAAACAAAACCTGACTTCTGATTGCTTTCATCAGATATCCAAGATTGGTATTAGTTGTATTAATCAAATTAGCCTCTCCCAGCCCTTTGTTAAAAATCTTACCTCCGCTTTGTGAGTTAAGGGAGGGTGCATGCAGGGTTCTCAGTTTCTATACAAAGGGAATGAACATTCTATGAAAGAATCATTATACTTTTTATTGTGTGAGTGGTTTTAATTCTCTCAAGGTTGTTAGTTTGATGTTCTAATGTTTCAACTATGCAATCCCTCCTGGGGGTAGGAAACAGTCTACTGCATGCTCTGCTCTGTGACCCTTTATCCGGCTTTACATATGGCAGTTTACTCACCTGGGAAAGGTAATTGTGTCAGTGTATATCCGTGGCACTCCACCTCCTTACCTCTGGGGTTATGTTCGCCCAGTAGGCTGCTAGATGAACATGTGACCTAAGATCAAATTTCACCCCCTACCTAAGTCCCTGTAACTCTCACGTTCATCAATTAGAAACTTCCATAGCTGTGATTACCTTATTTGAAAACTGTGCAGACTGTGGTATGGATTAATAAGAGACCATAATCGTATGTTGTCTAGATGCTGCTTTACTCATCTTTTTTTTTATTGCAACATTTTCCTCGACTGCTGTTGAGGCTCAGTGACAGGGTGCTATGTGATAAGGGTGACTGCAGGATGGCAACCCATGGAAGGGCAACAATCCCCCAGGGGGACTACAAAATACAAAGTGTTTTAATGAAGGGGGCTTTGCCACCCATGCCCCCTTGTGGGCTCCCCCACTTTATTTAGGATTCTCCCGGGGTGCAGCTCGGGAAAAGTGGGAAATCCAGTGTCAAATTGTCGTGCTGCTGTGCTGTTGCCTTTCCAACCAGTCACCCACATGCAGTCGCCAACATCACAGGCTACCAGTGGCAGCATACTGACCATCCACTCCATCCCCACTGAAGGGATCACAGTGCACATCAGGGGGTATGGGTTTTTCATAGTTACTGAGGTAGCTGTGGGAAGCCCTACCCCCCCCAAGAGTGCTGGTGCGAAGGACCACGGTCCAGGCGGGAAGCCATGTGAAGACATGGCATCTGCCAAGCGCCTAACAGCATCCTCCCCTCCCAACACCATCTGCTAGGCAGATCAGTGCCAAACCTTCCCCCAGAGAGGATAGCTGCCTGAAAGTGGCTCAGTCCAGCTCCTCCTTCCCCCCCCACTGACCCCCAATGGCCTGGGCTCATTCTCAAACCCGAGTCACCGGTGCAGTGTGAGGTGTGGCATCCAGCGACTCAACTCTCAGTGCCACTGGGCTGGCTTACTTTACTCATCTTTATCAAAACATACACATGTTTGGCAGAGGAGAACAAGCAGAAAGAAGCCATTCTTAAAGACTACTTCTGCTCTATATTCAGAAGGGAAGACAGGGTGCTTCTGCTAGAAAGTGGTATTGAGGCAGCTGTAAGGGGGATCCCTGAGATGAAGCAGCAAGTATGTATTTACCAGTGAAAGGGTTTGGAAAGGCTTAGCAGCCCTACAGATAGAGAAGACTCTGAGGCCACATAGGATGCATCCAAGGGTGCCCAAAGATTGGCAATGGAACTAACTGAATCCATGGCACGGCTATTCAGTAGCTCAGTTAAGACAGTGGTAGTTCCAAAAGACTGGAAGGCAGTAGATTTAGGCACACTTCATGGAGGGGGGGCAAGAAAAAACCTGGTAACTATTGACCTGTCAGTCTTACTTCTACTGTGTATGTTACCTAATGGAGACACAAGTCAAATAGGACCTCATGAACTACCTGAAGAGCAAGGAACTCCAGGACAGTAACCAGCATGGGTTCCTGGCAGGGAGGTCTTGCAAGACCAACTTGAGAGTATTCTTTGACTGCGTAATGGAGGTAGTGGATAAGGGCCATGCTACGGATTTATTCTACTTCAGTTTCAGCAAGGCTTTCAACTCTGTGCTGCACAGAAGGTTGCTGAAGAAGCTAGAGGATCTGGGTGCAGCAAAGGACACAGTTAGATTGATGAGAAACTGATTGAAAGAGAGACAGCAGAGGTTTGTGGTTGAAGGAGTAATACTGGCTGAGGTACACAGATCAGGGCTTCACCTCAAACATCCTCCCTGTATGCACCTTATGAAATAAAGCATTCATTTACCTGCTTACTCATAAAAAACCAAACCCAATCCCCCAGTGCAGTCGGCATTTTAAAATATGGTGTTGCTCACCCCTTGGGATCGCACTGGAAAGAACGCAATATTGTATGAAGCGACTTTGCCCCTTCTTGTTCATTACCCACATGTACGGAGCTTTTAAAATAGAATTTCCCATGCCCAGCGCTGTTTTGAAATAATTTGCATAAATGCCATGTCTGTGCCAGATTTAGGCAAATTATGTTAAAACAGTGCTCGGGGGGGTTATGAGTAAGCAGGTAAACAAACACTTTATTTCATAAGGTGTATACAGGGGGGATCTTTGAGGTGAAGCCCTGATCTGTGCAATAGTCAGGGCTTCACCTCAGCCACCTCAGCCAGTAGTACTCCTTTAATGGGGTCAAATCAGAAGAAAGGGAGGTCACCATTGGGGTGCCACAAGGGTCTGTCCTGGGTCTGGTCCTTTGCAGTATGTTCAACAATGACATGGGAGAAGAAATCCAGGACAAGATGTGTCTCTTTGCAGATGACACTAAACTCTGAGGCAGGGTAGACGGCAATGGGGTGGTTAAGAAGATGCAGAGAGACTTGCAAAGGCTATAAAGGTGGCCAAAGGCTTGTCAGTTGAAATTCAATGCCAAAAAGTGCAAGGTGATGCTTGTAGAGAACAAGAATGCCAGGACAGTGTATTTATTGGGGGGAGAGGGGGATAAATCTGGGCACGACCTCTGAGGAAAGAGACCAAGAGATCATCATCAGTGACTCAGTAAAACAATCAAGCCAGGGTAACAAGGCTTACAGTAAGGCAAATAGGATGCTGAGGTGTATAGAAAGGAGTACTGACAGCAGAAGGAAGGAGGTGTTCTATAGATCTGTAGATCAGTGATGACGCCTCAACTGGAGTACTTTGTCCAGTTCTGGAATCCTCACCAGACAAAAAATAAGGACAGGCTGGAGACAGTGCAACATTGGTTGACCAAAATGATTCTGGGCCAGCAGGGCAGATATTATGAGGATTGACTCAGGGCACTGACCATGTACCCGCCAGAGGCCAGACAAAAGAGAGAAGATATGATACAGACTTTCAAGTTCCTGAAAGGAATCAATGAGGAACTACTGAATGTAGCATAGATAGTGAATCAAGAACATGAGAGCACAAGTGGAAACTGACAGGAGGGAGGTTCAAGAGGGAAGTGAGAAAGTTTTATTTTACAGAAAGGATGGTGGAGCCATGGAACAATCTGCCAACTGACATTGTGAGCACGACAAGAATCGATGTTTTCTAACATCATTGGGACAGAGTAAAGGGCTTAGCGGTTGCTCAGGGTAGAAGTGGTAGTGTGGAGAACATGGAGTGGTTAGTGTGGGTTAGAACCCTGTATGGCCAATAGGTCCCAGGTTTGTTAGGGTTTATGGACAGACTGGATGGACCAGTGGTCTTTTTCTGTCATCAGTCTCTATGTTCCTATGTTTCTTTTTTTTTTTGTTAAATCAAAAGTTTATTGAAGTTTTAAATACATGTCATGAGTCTGCATGTAACAGTAGGCATAATTAGTCCTGGCCAGGGATTGTTATAAATCCATTGGGAAATACAGCTCTTAAAGAATGGAATATGACAATGGTATGACATTAAACTATGAACATTATGTTAATTAATAAATGTCTCATACAAGTAATACTACTAATCCAATCATTAATGCATAGTGAGTAGTGCGAATGTGATGTTAATAGATGCTATGTATATTCCTGAGAGATAGTTAAAGCATGGGCCCCTCATCAGCCTACATAGTGCGATCCAGTTTGGGGGACTTCCCAGTGTCCTTAAATTACACTCAACCATCCAGGTGACCAAGTGCGCATTAAGGAAATGGGCGAAGCTTACCAAACTGGTAACCTAACAGCTCCCCCATTTTTCTATCATCACTGCTGGTCAGCCCATACATTGGAGTAATAGGACATCCAAGGGAATACAGTGTCTTGGCCAACTGGTGGACAAAACCACAGGATGCATGTGCCCCTTTGCCCAACTGCAGGAAAGGTATGGCCTGACAAAGCAGCAACACTGGCAATATCTCCAGCTGAGACATGCCTTCAGCCGTGTGTTGGGGCAAGCCCTAACACTGGGCCCCACAAGCAACATAAATTACCTTGTATACTCAGACAGGTCTAATACCCCCCCCCCCCGGGGTAGGTGCAGCTATAGAGACCTAACTGATTTGCTTTATCCCACAGAAACACAAGGCTAAGGTGGTACACAGAACTTGGCTATGATATGACACAGCAGAAGTGGTACAAATACAGGCCCAATCTTCTTCAGGCTTCCAGAGATACGTAGAATTGATTCACACAATTCAAAGTGCTGCATTACTGCTATAGGACACCACAAATGTTTCTGCATTTCTAAGATACCCATGAAGCACTGACCACTCAACTTGTACATCTGTTATCATGGTTTTTCAGGCTTGAATATAAACTGTGGGAAGAACAGTAATTTAGTGTGCCCAGACACTTCATTTTTCTGTGACTGCATTGTAGCTTGTGTGCTCATGACAAGGAATCTCCCTGAATCTGCTTGCTGGACGTTGATACAGTACTTGGGATGACAATCAGGTTTTTATTGTGACTTAGGCTTAGGGGAATTTTCCACATTCCCATTGTGATCTGAGAAGTTGATCAGGGTAGGGTGAATTCTGTACAGCTTTAGTTATTGAAGGATCCAAAAGTATTTGATATATCCATTCTATGCTAAGGTTGTGGTACCTCTTGTAGATCTCCATAATGATTTTACTCAGCGTAAGTTGATCACTGCTGGCATACGGTTTGCTTTTATTGCCTTTTTGTTTAATTGCTATGAGGCTGTCTGGAGTTTGAGTGGTTATAGACTGTCTGCATCTATTCCAGTATCTAGCTTATATTTTGCAGGCAAGCTGGTTACTGGAAGATAATTCTTGGGGAGATTTGGATCTGGTTTGGTGAGGAGGATTATGTTGCATATTGCTAGGCAGGAGTGGTTAGTCCAAGTCATTCTTATGCTACTGCCGCACTTAATCCTAGTGGATCTTGGCTTTCCTCTTGCCCCAGGCCTTGCTCTGGCACACCTAGTACTGACCAGTTAGGTACATAGATGCTCCTCCACTACTTTCCTCCACTTACAGCCCCCCGTGCAGTCTCCCTCCCTCCTACTTCCTCCACCTCCTCTATCTCCTCCCCTGATGCATTTTACTGACTTTATCCTCAATTCTCTATTCTATTCCAGTCTGTATTAACCTGTAACCTGTTGCTGATTGTACCCCCACACCCTATTAACCTGGTGCCTTCTATCTCCAATGACTGTACCGGCTTTAATGAATGTATCTACACGTTGTACCCATTATAGGAAGCTGACAATGCTATTTAGCTGCTACTTAGGAGTCTCAACAAGATTTGTACATCGATGCACTTTAATAATCTCTTCCTGCTCAAGGGTACTGTTTCTCCTGCATATGTTGTATCTACACTATGGATTATACAATGTTTATGTTTATGTTTTGTATTTCATGCTATGGACTACTCTATGTATATATTACTTAATGTTTTACAGACAACGCCTGTTAGCTGCTACTATCTCTTCCCTGTCTCACGTGCTTGATGTCCCCCCCTTCTTGTCTGATGAGGATCCTTTATAAGTGAGCTCTTAGCTCAAAGGTTGTAATCCCAATCTCATAATAAATAAAAACAGGTCTTGTTTACAATTAGCTAAGTACTAGGAATAATTACTTTCAATCAGATGATGGGCATGACATTTGGCCCAGACTTTTAAAAAGCTGTGGCCTTCTTTAGCTTTACGTCAATCTTTTTACTTTAGTTGTAACATGTTTCTGTCTTGGTGGTAATGTCTATAACACTTGGGGTTTCTGAGTACTCATTAACACGTGTGAAGCTAAGTACAGCTTTAGCACACGTAGGATTCTCTCTCTCTTCTCTGCATGCAAGTTTATGAGCATTTTACTTTTAAACAAACTTCATCTTCTTCCAGTGAAAGTAATATAGTTAATAAAAGTACATTTGACATTATAAAGTTATACATAAGCTTTAATTTTAATGTACTCTCCCCTATTAGTTTTCAATCTACTGTATATATTACGCACATAATAAATTTGGGGTTTTGGTTTCATTAATTCAGAGACCATATTAAGCCCAAACATTCCTTCATGGTACAGTCCAAGACTGCCAGAGAAATTCTTGCAATATCACTAACTGAGGATTATGGCCTCTTGTGTACTTGAGCAGTAAAAGCAGACAAAGTGCATAGAAAAATGTACTATTTTTATGCAAATGCTCTTAGAAATAATGATGGGAAAATAACTCAAAAATATATCAAATGAATGCTGATTTTGTATTCTAAATACTACATTAATCTAAGTTTTCCCTGTATCACCAACAGCTCTGTAAGGATGTCTTATTGAAATAATTTTGTTTGCTTCTGTACATAGCAGCCACAAGGCACTGGACAAAGATTAATGCTACATAGTAAATAGAAGAAAAGAAGCAGTTTAGCATAGTGGTTAAGGTCACTGAGTTGCAAACCTGGAGACCTGGGTTTGAATCCCATCAGCCACCATTTGCATACAGTGTGACCCTGAGCAAGTAAAGTAACCTCCTTGTGCTCCCAGGTCGCACCTGGAAACAAGTTCTGGCTTAGTGTTTCTTTCCTGGTTAAACAATTTCCCCATTCCTTTAGTCCAATGCTCCCCCCCCCCATTTTTTACGGCAAAATCACTCCTCTGAGCTCCACAAGGTGGGGGTCACCACCTTTATCTTCAGCACCAGCCTAATGCCCACCAAAAAAAACTAGGCTTGCGAGTATATTAACCCCATGGTCCCCACGTATTTCTACTGTGAAAACACATTTCTCAGAATTCAGTTTATTCCCAGCACCCTCTTCTCACATTACAACAATGGGTGATGGTACACTGCAAGCTCTTGCTGATCCACTTCCAGAGGCTACTTTTAGGCTTGGTGCAGCAGGATATAAGAGTTACTATCTTTACTGATTTTTCCTTACTTCTGTGTGTCCCCAGATCTTTTCTGAACACTCGTAAGGGGTCACAAGCCTCCAAACCAATGTGTAGTGGGAGGCATAAACCCTGCTACATGAGGGATGAGGGGGGTAGTCTGGCTAAAGATTGTCTCATCACCAAGTTCAATAATTATTGTCACCCTAGTGCCCGTGCCAACCTACAGCTGCTTAAAGTGATTTTTTGACTTAACTGAGAGCAGCTACCACTCACATATTGTGGTAGCTGCCCTCAGCATTAGTTATTCCAGCCTGGTTTAATGAATACATTTTTCCCCATACCTTAGTTTTTTCACTCGTAATTTTCTATATCGCTATGCAGCCTGATCCATTCTGGGCGCCCGGTGCTTCTGACGTACCCCCCGTGCTCAAGCCCGTAATGATGTGTGACCAGGTAGAGTGCGGGGCTGTGCCCCATTGAAATGAATGGGGCTGAATTTCACATTCATTTTTAAGATAAAGAATGGCCACTTACAGATTAATGAAGGACACTGCTCAACTAACATGACCCTTGTTGGTCGAGTGGTGTCCATCATTAATCTGTAAGTGGCCATTCATGATCTTAAAATTGAATGTGAAATCCAGCCTCATTCATTTCAATGGTGCGTGCCCCCGCACTCTCTCTGGTCACACATCATTACGTGCTTAAGCGAGGGGGGGCATGTCAGAAGCATCGGGGCAGTCAGAATGGATTGGGCTGCATAGCAATATAGAAAATTACGAGTGAAAAAAATAAGGCATGGGAAAAAATTCATTTGTTAAACCAGGCTGGAATAACTAGCACTGAGGGCAGCTACCACAATATGTGAGTAGCCACCTAATATCAGAAATTTCCTTTAAACAGGGATTGCAGATGCACTCACGCCACTGGTGTCCCCACTCATGAGGGGACATGCCTGGTGTAGATATGCACCAAAAGCACCACTTTTGGAAATATGAACTGCACATGCAATGAACTATGCCTCCTCACTAGGACTGTAGCACTGTAGCAGATGAAAGATAAAGGTATTCCCATCAAGTGCACTGCCCAGTCTAGGTGTAACCCTGGCGCCATCTATCCAAGGGCTGCTACCCCTGCCTTGCCAGTCGAAATAAGGTTGAGGGGTCTGGGTTCCCATTTTACTTTAAAACTGGTCCTTTCCCAAAGATAACATAAATGCACAGTGCCTCCACCCAGAGTGTGCTTTTAAGTGGGCTAGAATACTACCTGGTACAACCCTCTGGAGTATTGTACCCACCCACAATAACATATAGTCACCCCAAACATGCCCCAATAACCAAAACCCCACATTTTAACATTTCAGAATTAAAGGCTCACTCTAATAATATGTTTGGGACACAAGAGTTATGCAAAAACAGTTAAACAACAATTTATTTTTAAGAGGGTGGGGGATAGGAAAGGGTCGATTGGAGCAGAAGTTAATTATTTACATTTGATTTAGACTGGCATTTGAAACTGGTTTTCTTGGCATTGCAGTCAAATAATCATTCTTGCATTTTAACCTTAGACATTAATCACAGTGGCCACTCACCAACTTCTGATGTCTTCAGGTGTCAAGTGCTTTCTACTGTCTAGCTGCATGGATGGCAGAACAATACGAACATACAAAATGCCAGCAGAAACAGGCCTCACAGTCTATCGAGTCTGCTCAATTGTGCAGCTAGCCCCTCAACTCCCCTCAACAATGTATTAGATGCCCACAAACATACCAGTCCTGGTCTGAATTAGAACCCCTCAATTATAAAACCTTATCTGGGTACCCAGTACTAGAGTTCCTAAAGTTGCAGACCTGTTAAACGATGCAGCTGAGGTGGCCAGCGTTACAGCTGGATGGGGCCCTTAAAGAAAATTAGATTAACATCTTTAATCCTGGGTCACATTTCTGACTGTAAATTTGCAGACAAATAGCAATACTCCCTTGCTTGGCTAGCTTAAAACTTTAACTTACTGAACTTGGCAAACTTGAAATAATTATTTACAGTTTCCATTAGGTTGTCAGAGGGTCGCTTTGCCTACTCACTCACAAAACTCAGGTTTTGAAGTCATCACTGGCAAAGTCAAAATCAGGCTGTACAAGCAGACTCAATGCTGAGATGCTTGGCAAAGGCTTACAGGCAGGAACCCCCTTACTGACTGCAGGATCTAGCAGCTTTTGCAGATTGGAAAATATCTCTAGCTTCTGTTGAAGTGCCAGTCTTCATAGGCTGAAGTCACATTCTGATACAGACCAGGCTAGGACCGGGGTCAACATGCTTCAGACCGCCCATGTCTAGGCTATGCCTCTCAGGGGGAAGTGCATATGGCAGTGCATAGATGGCACACTACCAGGCTGACTCTTGGGCTGATCTGGAAAACACAGTCTCTTGCGATCAGCACATTAACATTTAGCACATTGTACTATCAGCATGTCACAATATCTTGAACCATGCAGCCAGCGTGGAAGGCATAGTCCTTTCAGCTTTCAAGGTACAATCTCTGAAACTGGGTGCATTCTCCTAAGGCAAGGGTGGACCCAAAACTCGCACAGTCCATGCAAATGCAAAGTTTTTCTTTTTCTTAAGTTGCAGATGGAGCTTGAGGCATGGCTTCCAACCACTTTAAACTATCCTTGTTGGCAGTTTCACTTTTTCAGATGCTTCTCAAAGCACAGTACATGTAGCAAAGTCTCTCATGGCTATGCTGGCATTTGCAGCTTCAGCTGGACATTCAGACACATTAACAAAATCCCTCTTGACTATGCTGGTGTTTGCAGCTTCAAATGGACTCTTTACTGTCCTCACAGGCAATGTCAGGAAGAGCCACATGCTCAGTCCTGCAGGCACTTTCAACAGTCACATTAGGCACTTCACAACACTGGACCCATCCTTGGTCACTTGAGGTATCAGACATCCACCCATTTCTTGGTGCTAATCAGACACAGGGTGCAGACAGACATTCAGCACTTCTTGGCTCTCTGGGCTTCTTGGCCCCAAGTCGGCCTCCAAATATCTCAAATGTGTAAGCAAAAGTTTATTCACTCTAATTGATTTAGCAAGCTTTTCAATTCCTGAAGTACAGCTTCATTAGCACTCTCACTACTGAGGCAGAATGATTATGCAGCTCTCTCACAGCTGAAGATGATTCAGGCTTCTACCATATTTTCCCCAAAACTTGAAATGGCAAAATGCTAGCCCAGGGGGACAAATTCTGGAACCCCCAGGCCAGCGACCCTCATTTCTTGTAGCCACTTCTCTATTGGCAGAGGACAGAGCCCCCACCCCTGCAGAGGAGCTCCCACTGAACACACTAGGTCCATTCTCTTAGCTGAGGGCCAGAGCCCCCCTCCCTGTGGAGGGGCTCACATCGAACCAAACTCAGTCACAAAATCCCTGGATTTTGGGAGCATTCTGCAGCCCCTGATTGGCTGAATCAACTTGTCTGTTCCTGATTGGCTGAATCAACTTGTCTGTTCCCCAAATGAATATTTATGAGACTCCTTCAATGCCTGACAGGCTCCCTGTTCTGGTGCCTAAATTAAGCCCCTGCTTTTCTTCCACAAGTCTCTGCACTGTCCCATAAGTCTCTGACAAAAGTCCCAAGAGTTCTGGCTATAACTCCTGGCTTCTGATTGGCTAGGTGGCTGCGAAAATGGCTGCTAGCATCACAGTCCCCAAGCAGTCCAATACTGTCCCAACATTAAAGTTCTGGGGCAGCCAGTGTCTTTATTTTATTTACTTCTTGGCCCCATAGTTCAATAGCCCCTTTAGTGCTTATTCAATCACTGCCCATATTAACTATTTTACTTGAGCCCTTAGCCTGTCACTGCTGCCAAAATATGCAGTCCCCTGGCAACAGGCAGGCAGCCTCATTAATATGTATAAGGTTCTTCATTAATATTTAAGAGCCCCTCGTTCTAGCGCTTCTCGGTGCTCTTTATTTAAAATGTATTGAGGGCTCTCTTGGCCCTTGTTTTTGTAACTGCCACCCTCTGTGCCTTTTCCAGGGGGCCCGGACCACCGGGACATCATCCGCTTGACCACAATTGTGGCCAGGAGTTGGAGCGCGCTTCCACACATGTGCAAGCTGCCAGCCAGCCATGAAGCAAATGTGGGAAAATGGCCAGCAGCTCTGCAACCACTCCTCAAGCCCCTCAGTGGGCAAAAACAAATGAAAGGCTATTCTGGGCACCAGGAGCACACCAGGACCCAGGTCAGAGGCAAAAGACTTGGGGAAAAACACCGTAGGACAAGTGGAGGACACCTGAGGCAGCCAGAGACAAATGGAAGAATGGGCAATTAAGGTAAGCCCCCATTTGGGGGGGCATTACATAGGATCCAGGCAGGGGAAGGTTAGGAAAAGAAAAATGTTAAAAGTCAACAAAAGACCAATAGTCTGCACTATTTAGAGGTTCTCAAAGTAAATCAATTATCCTCAAAGGGAGCTTACCTTGACTACAAAAGGTTTTGTATTTTGAACACAAATAACAGGAGCTCTAGCGAGTGTGGCTGTACCGTTCTCAGATGCACAAGTAAAACTGATTCAAGTGGAAGTTGCAGAGGCTCAGGTAGGGATCAAAATTTGATCCTAGGTCACATGTGCATCTAGCAGTACATCGGGTGAACATACCCCTAGAGGTAAGGAGGTGGAGTGCATGGATAAGCACACAGCACAAAAGCATTTTCTAATCTTTATTACCAACCCTGTAAAACTTAAATCAACTATGGAATGGCAGGTAAAAATGGCATGTAGACAGCTGTAAAGAGAGACTAGCTACTGTAGTCTGCAGTGTATGCACTGGCCTTTCATTTCTGAAATGACAGAGTCCAGTCAAGTGTGGTA
Source organism: Neoceratodus forsteri (assembly GCA_016271365.2). Classification (NCBI taxonomy): domain Eukaryota; kingdom Metazoa; phylum Chordata; order Ceratodontiformes; family Ceratodontidae; genus Neoceratodus; species Neoceratodus forsteri. The sequence goes on from JADMNL010000025.1 coordinate 199,621,225, forward strand.
GTCTCAATTCAACTACTTAGAAATTAAAATCATAATAAAATCCACTGCCATTTGGCAAACTTAGATGCCATTGCCACGCAGCCTGAAAAAAAAAAGCATGGAGGCTAAAGTATTCTGTATGACTAGAACAAGATAACTTCTCTGATTTGGAAGCAGTACTGGTACAGCAATGTGAGGATACCCACATTTTATCTTCCTGCACTACACTTGATTCTCCCCAACATACAGAGACACACGCATAAAATGTAGTCGACCAGGACTGGATCTCAACTACTTACAAAGATTTGCAATCGCCAGAGACACCCAGACCTCTCATTGCCCGTTAAGACCTAAATAAATTTTATTAATGATGGCTGGCTCCGAAAAATTCCATAATGTCTCGAGGGAATGCTTCAAGGAACCAGATATGGTGCCTTTTTTTTAATTTAAAGTTTATTTCCATTTATAAAGTGTAATTCACAAAATGAATCATGATATCCATGGTTCACAGGTCTATTTGTAGCTGCTTTTTATTTCAAATATACTTTTTGTTCCCTTCACCAGTGGTGTTGATGGATATATACCATCTTTCAGGTGTTGGAGGATTTACCCTTTAGTTTCCCCTTGCCCCCTTCCCCCCAAGGGTGCCAGCACAAGAACATTATGTCCAGGCTGGCAGCATACTGACACACACCTCAGCCAAGCACCTAATGACATTCTCCCCCTCCTTACACTACTAACCCAGCATTGTCACCTATGCATCTACAGGTGGCAGTGTTGGAATGGTGTGGTGCCCCCCCCAGCAGAAGGAGGAGGAGCAAATCCCTTGGGACACTCAATCCAGCTCCCCAGTTGATCCTGATGACCCAGGCTCCTTCCTTAAGCTGGGTCCCTAGCATCACCAGCAGTAGCACCACCGCTGCACCAATGGGCCAGCATTATTTGTAGCCGTGTTTAACTTATCTTTAATTCTTATAAAATACTTGTCTTATTTTTTGGATGTGTTTACTTTGGCCTAGGTTGAGCCTGAAAATGGATATTGGTCCAGTACTCCTACCCAGTAAATAAATATTAAATAAATAAATAATCAGATTTATATACAGTATAAAGACCAAATAGAGCATATAGGAAAAAGAACAATAGCATACAAGCCTCGTGATACTGCGTTACACCTGAGGGGTTAAATGCAAAATGCATTAAACTCTGTAGATGAGCCATCAGGAGCCACAAAGGTCAAAAGGACAAAAAGTCTGATAATACATCTGGAAAAATGGTGGAATGGCCATTTAGGGCCATGAGAGTCCACTCCAACATAAAGAAATGCTGTTCTTGTCTTAAAGAACATTACAGATAATTAAAGAAGCTGTGAACATAACCAACAAAAATCAGTTCTAATACCAGAATCCAGCATCAACATTTCTCATTAGTTAAAGGAAGAAACAAATCTAAACAAACAGTACCTATAATCACAGCATGGTGAGGCTAGGGCCTCACCATCAAGGCACAACATGAAACATTGCACTATACAGTGGTAGCCATTGTGGCAAGCTAGCCACTGCCAGTCATATTTGCAGACATATTTTTTTTTGGAAACTTTATTTATGCATCCAGACTCCCGGGCATCATTCAGGAGTGCCCACATGGATACTACCCTAACTCCCAGCCTGAACCTCCCACATCTCCCAGGCTCTCTTCCCCCAAATGATCTAGGCAGGCCCGACCCCCAGATCGCCTCCTTTGCTGGTTCTGCCCTCCCCCTGGTGGTCAACTCCTAAGTGTGAGGTGCCTTACCTTTGGTCGTTGGGTTGGCCATGGAGAGACCTGGGCACACTGGGCTGGCATTGGGATGTGGGTGTTCCACTGGGGCCACTGTCATCTCACCGGTGGTCTAGAGGGATTTTCTTGTGCTTGGCCCCTGAGTGCAGCTGTGCAATGGCATCAGCATGCGGCTGTCCTGTAGATGCCTGCCACGCTCATCCCCGATTCTTGTTCCCATGCTAGTAGTATCACTGGTCTCCACTAGGGGTCTCTCCTGCCCTGGGAAGACCCTGGATCCCTTCCCAGGAAGAGGAGAGCTGTCCTACAGATGATTGATTCATCTCCCTCCCTTGCCGACCCCCAGTGCCTGGGATTGCTCCTTAACCCAGGTCACTTGCATGGTGCAAGGCGTGGCATCCAGCACCTCAACCCTCCACATCACCAGGCCAGCTTTTGCAGACATATTTTGTTATATTTTTATGTGATTTTGTGTATGTGTAAATGCCACAAGAATGCCAGTGTTAATGAAAGGGGCACATAGAGAGAGAGAGAGAGAGCGAGAGAGAGAGAGAGAGACTGGATTTTTCAAATATTTGACCTTCCTGTGTGACCTGATGGGGAAGCTTGCTGGGCAGGAAGCCAAATTACTTCAAGGGCTGCTCAACAAGGATGTGCCAGAAAACCATCACCTGTCATAAACCTTTGCACTTCAAAGGCAGGATGCTTGGGAAACCAGGTTTTGGGAAATAGCCCTTCTTGGCAAGCTGATGTAAATTGCCTTACCAGTAAGGCAGTGGGGCATCAAAAGGGCAGCCAGGAAACTGGGTTGGGAAAATAGATATAATAATTCCATCAAAGTTTGAAAAAGCAAGAGTGACATCTACTGGCCCCCAAAAAAGACAAGGCCACCAGCTGACAAAGGGCAGTGTCACAGACTGGGAGGCATGCCTATTTAAGGATCGCCAACCAGAAGCTCAGTACCTTTGTCACAGGATTTTGGCTTTTTGGCATTTCATTTTGGACATGCTTCTGACACACAAGAAGCAAGACTGCTACAGAAGGACTGAAACCTTTGAAAAATCATTTATCCTTCTGGACTTCAATTTAATACGAACTTAAGGTAGAGCTTTAGATAACAGTTATAGTGTGTGTTTTCATGTATATTTTCCACCTGTATTTGTGTTATTCTGTGACCAAAATTTTCTAAATCTTTTAGTTGTAACTGTATTGATTATTAATTATTTCAGTAAAAACATTTGTTTTTAAGAAACCTGCCTGAGCGAAATTTTTCATGTTGTGTGTGGTTGTGGGATGTTTAATAATAATCTGTGACTAAACTGTTATTGCAAAGGGGTGTCACCATAAGCTACCAATTGAACAAGTATCTGTAAAGGAAATCTGGGTAAAGATAGGGAGAATGCAAAAGTCTCAGGAAGGAGTCTGTGGGGATTTGAACCAGGTTATTGTATGCCTTGTGGGAGAAGACAAAATCAGAGTCGTGAAGCTACCCCGAAGAGATCATGATGCCTGGATCTTCCCCCTTTGTGCAATGACCCAGAAGGGTTCTCATTTGGCTATAATATTTGAGACTGTTATTGCACTCTTATCCAGAGAGTAAAGGGGGAGCCCTGGGGCCTCGTGGTGGGTGGTCAGTCGTGACCTCAGCGAGCATTCTAGAAGGACACCAGGAGGGTATCCCTGTTTCCCCCTCCCTGTTACAGATTGCATTTAGGGGTGAGCACTGTGAGCTCAGTGGACCTAACCCTCAGCAGTGGGTTTGTGACAGCCATCGCCACATGTTAAGATTTTGTACCATGGCACTGGGCATCAGACTTACATTGTTGGTTTGGTTTCCATTCCGCTCTGACATTGGAATTTATCAGACTCTCTAGTTCCAGCGGTGGCTAGTATATGTCACTATATGGCTTTCGTATAGTGCATGCATCACCCTCAATCTTTATTAAGACATTAATAACTGATCTAGTAAGCAATCAAGAGCCTCATGAATATTTACTTAGACTTTTAATGATCTGCTCTTGGACTTAGCAGTTATCCACCATTTACCCAGAACCACTCTTGGGGATGGGTGGCACACTATGTCAGTTGTGCATGGACCTGTGGGGGGGGGGCCAATACAATGGCACACAAGCAAACACATGGTAGCATGCATTTGTGTATGGGGTTCTAGAGGCTGTCCATTCCTCTACAGTGTGTGCTCACTATTTGCTACCACCTGGTCACCATCAGGTGATAGGCAATCAGAAAGATGCAGTGCTTCCCACCATGAGGGAGGAGACCTGCCCCAGGATACTCAAGTATTCACCCCCTGGTCAGACCTCAAGCAGTCTGAGGTCATTCCCAAACCCAGGTGAACAGTGTAATGAGTGACAGTGCTAAGGCTACTCTACCGGCCTGGCCAAGTACTGTTACTTCTAAAAGCCTATTCTGACAAATACATAACACTTACAGTGTTAGATAAGATCCCAATGTTTTGTCCCATCCAAATGACCTATTTTATCTGGGTTTTATTTAACCTAGTTTGTGATTTGTGAATTGTGTTCTTCTATGAGTACACTCAGTTTATATAATCCTACAGTATGCTCCAGTGCAGTCACTGTTATGACAGTACACTATATATTGATTTAAGGTGGTTCCTCTAGTAAAATATCCTGTTTCTCTTTCACAAGTACTTTACACCAACAGAATAGGTAACTCATCAAGAGCTAACTTTTACTCCCTTACATGACTGCATATAGACAGAAAGGGGAGCAGAATGTTTAATACTCATAGTGTTTCCCTTTGGAAAATCATCTTTCTTTACAGTCTATACCACAATGTTTCATTCCACTATTTCTTGACATCTCCTCTACCACAGCCCCTTCAGAGAAATGATGCAAACACTAACCTATGAAATTGTTGCACGTCACATGAAATAAACTGAAACTTCACCCTGTGCAAAGTATCAGACAGATGTCAGCCTTTAAACACGAAGGGTATTTATTGTAAGAGGGCAGTCTAATAGTAAGCAGTGTGTCTTATCACTTGTAGTCACTACAAAGTAAGCACCTGACTTTCAAACAGAGTAGACAGTATCCACTGGGTGTGGTGGTGTGCGGAGGGCTGTGCTGATCACAGGAGCATGTCAGGGATGGGGGAATGGGGTGGTCAGACAATGCCTGAAGGGTGGGGTGGGTGGGGGTCCCCTAGACCACCAGGTAGATTTATTGCATTGTGTTTAGGTGAGATCAGGGATCACGGGGTGCCATAGGACCAGGGCAGTTTTACAGTTTTACCATTGGACTCAGGGGAGACTGAGGATCGTGGGGGGTCCGCTACACCACCAAGGATCATGATAACATTGGGGATCCACTAGACTACTAGGGAGGATAGTATAGTACATAGATACATAGACAGTGTCGGCAGATAAGGGCCTATGGCCCACCCAGTCTGCCCATTTGAGCTTGTAAGTTCAGTTTGTTTTCCTAGAAGTCTGTTGTCCCTTACCCCTGACCTCCAGAATTCCTTTATGTCTATCCCATGCATTCTTAAATCCCGTGATTGTTTCAGCCCCCACCACTTCCTCTGGCAGGGTGTTCCACTTGTCCACCACCCGTTCTGTGAAGAAATTCTTTCTCATGTTTCCTCTGAATCATCCTCCCTCCAACTTCATCCCATGCCCTCTAGTCCTGGAACATCTTTTGCTTAAAAATAGTGTTTTCCTGCACCCTGTTCCTCCCTGTAAGATACTTGTATGTCTCTATCATATCCCTCTCTCCCTCCTCTCCTCCAGGGAGTACATGTTCAGTTCCTTCAACCTGTCTTCATAGGACTTGTGATGCAATTCATGCACCATCTTTGTTGCCCTCCTCTGAACCTTCTCTACCCTGCCTATGTCCTTACGTAGGTATGGTCTCCAGAACTGTACACTGTACTCCAGGTGGGGCCTCACTAGTGTCTTGTACAGCGGAATTATGACCTCCCTTTTCCTGCTGGTGATGCCCCTGCCTATACATCCCAGCATCCTATTTGCTTTACCTGCTGCCTTGTCACACTGTTTCCCTACCTTGAGGTCATCAGAGATGATAACCCCAAGATCCCTTTCCTGCTTGGTGCATGCTATATCCTCACCCCCAACTGATATATTGTGCCAGGGTTTTGTGCCCTATATGCATTATCTTGCACTTCTTTGCATTGAATTTCAACTGCCAAACCCTGACCATTCTTCAAGTTTCTGCAGGTCCTTCTCATTCTGTCTACACCCTCTGGTGTGTCTACTCTGTTACAGAGCTTTGTGTCATCAGCAAACAGTGAAATTCTGCCTTCTAGGTCCTGCGCCATGTCACTGATGAAGATGTTGAATAGGACCGGTCCCAGCACTGATCCCTGTGGCATCCCACTGTTCACTCTTCTCTCTGTGGAGTGACAGCCATTTACCACCACCTTCTGTGTCCTGCCACCCAGCCAGTTACCTCCCCACCACACTACTGTCCTGCCCACACCCATATTCCCCAGTTTGTGTAATAGTCTTCTATGTGGCACAGTGTCAAAGGCCTTGCTGAAGTCCAGATAGACCATGTCCACTGCCCTCCCCTGATCCACCTCCCTAGTCACCCAGTCAAAAAATTCAATGAGGTTGGTATGACATGACCTCCCCCTGGTGAAACCATGCTGCCTTGGGTCCTGTAGTCCATTGACAACCAGATGTTCCACCAATCTCTCCTTCAGTAGTGCTTCCATGATCTTCCCCACTACCGAGGTGAGGCTGACTGGTCTGTAGTTCTCTGCTTCCTCTTTGTTCCCACTTTTGTATAAGGGGACTACATCTGCTGTCCTCCAGTCTTTGGGTACCTCCCCTGTTTCCAGTGATAGTGTGGATACAATTTATATTATAACATACCTGTATTTCAACACACTACAATGGCACCCCGCTGGGGTGCCACATCACAGTGGCTGTTGCACAGCTGTGCCCTGACACCCCCACTGCCTTCTCCCATGCCTCTATGCCCCAGTGCACCTCCTGGCACATATTTCATCACCTCCAACATCCCGGCCCCTCTAGCATTGTGTGAGGAGGGCACCCAAATACCTGTGGCAATGTCCACAGCTGCACCACCTGTTTGATGCAGCTGGAAACTTGTGGAAAAACTAGGAAGTTTGGTGCATGGACCCTGCATTTTGCAAAATCAGGTGCAGGGTCCATGGTGCACCCAGAGTTTGCCACAGCCCTTAGATCAGCATAACTTGTGTCAAGCTAAGGGTTCTTTGAAAATCTGGCCCTTGGAAACTGAGCAGTAATAGAGTAGACAGTAAGAAACATGCTGCTGCTACAGTGTGTCTGCAGCCATTACATTATCCTGGTAAGTTAGGAGGGACATCATAGCACTGATTTAGAAAGATTAAGCAGCCTGGGAGAGACCGGTGCAAGATCCCACAATGGACGCAAAGAGGATGATCAAAAGAGCAAGAGGAAAATGAGCAGCTTATAGAAGCAGAAAGAGATGGAGTGCAAGATCTGGGCCAGAAGTAGAAGGAAGCAACTAATAGTGTAGTGGGAAAAAATGACCAGCACAAGGTCAAGAGGAGAAGGAAGAGAAGGATGCTGACTTTATGAAGGCAGTAAGTTGGAGGGAGCAGACCCAGCTTCGCTCTCGAGCTTTATGACATTATCATCCTCCCTCAATGTCAGAACCAGCTTGTTCTTCACACTAGGGGGTGAGTAATTCTCTGTACAAAGTACGTGGGCAACACATGACAGGGTGTGTGTTTGTTGGGTACTATAGACATTGTGAAGGGGTGTGATGAGATATGAGGTCACAGACTGAGTGCATGTCAACACACACCATAGTGCCTATATCTCAATGAATACAGCACCCTGGAATGTGCTATTGCACTCATAAAATGACCTGCTATGAAAAATGGCTTGGTGGCACTGTAAATCATGGATATAAGAATATGTCACATATACCATACAAGTTGATAGGAGGGTAATCTGGACCCTGACCATTGACTTTGGATGTTCTTGGTACCTAATCCTAACCCCCACCCCTACTGATGTTATAAAGAGACTAATGTATAGGTGCTGGTGCATTACCAGCAAGTAACCTGTCAGAGATTCTGGACACGAGGAACCTCGAGTGAAGCTCCAAGAGTTCCCATGTCCAGAACTCCTAGGATGGTTTCACTCATTGGTAACAAAATTTACACCTATACATTATTTTTAATATGTGGATTTTGAATTTAAATGCCATTTCATTATTGGTCGGCTGCTGCAGTGAAGGATTCTTGTTTCTGGCTGACCACAGTACTGTCTCACTACTCGCTCTTACCCCCATCCCTGCTCTCACTCATGTTGTAAGAATTGTAGATAGTCCTATCTTTTCTCTTTTGTGTAGCACCGGTTGCTTATTTCATTATTATCCTCTGAAGAATACAAAAGAAAAAAGGAAAGACTCATGGACATGCAGTGCAGCCTCGCTAAGCGAGATAGTGAGCTGACATTTTTTTAAATTGTTTTGCCCAGACACACAGGAAAAGTGGCCAATCTGAAGGCACGCTTAGGATGACATAGTGCCCAGAGTTGCGCTTGCGCTCTTGAATTTTGTTGATAATAGTATCATCCAGGTTCCGAACAATACTATTATAGCACCTGTATGATACTATTATCACTTTTGAAGGATATTATTACCACTGGGCAACAGTACTATTATCACTTTCTTTTCAGTGGTATTACCGTGATTTTTTTGTATACTTTACTATACTATTAAACTCAAAATCCATATATTAAAAATAGAATAATGGATAGATAAGTGTGTATTACAAGGCAATAATACTATTGAGAGGTTTTGGGGACATGAAACCTCCAGAGCGAAGCTCGAGAGGTCCTAAAGTCCCCAAAACCTCAAGATGGTATTATTGCCTTGTAAAACACTTCTCTTTCTGTTATTTTTTGTAATATATGGATCCATTGATAATACTACAGTTGGAGATGTCCTTTGCACTATAATAGTATTATCAGCAAAAACAATAGTATTATCACTTTTCAGGATAGTATTATTGAGAGTAGTGATGTATTACTGGGAAATGCTTGTTTAACTTAGTATAGTATTATTGAGGCTTATCCATATATTACAATATGATTATGATTACTGGTGACTCCTTGTTACACATGGAAACCATGTATAATTTCCTGTTAGAAATGGTTTTCCACATGTAGTTACCAGCTACAGTTCGATTCCTATGAGCAAGGCATATACCATACAGCTGAAAGGTATAAATTGGCACACAGTGTTTACATCTGGAGAGAGTTTGTTCTTGTCGCAACAAATGGAATTCACCACAAAGACAAATGAGTTTTTTTTTTTATATCAGAGCATTTCTACAGAAAGTATAAGTCTAACAACTGAAATTGCTATTACTTTTACAACTGTCTTTGCCTTTCTTTGTCTGCACTTGGCACATCACTAAAAAACAAAAATGGCATGGTTTTGTTTTCACACCAGCTATTATAAAAAAATTATCATGAGGTGTGGTGAAAAACAGATTTTGTAACACACCCTTGGTGTGTGATGCTTTGATAAACTCCTTGAGCTTCACTTTTGGGGTTTATGTGCATCACACACCTCGAGCGTGAAAAAATATAATTGTACACCTCACAACCATGTGTTGTTCTATATTTTTTGCTGTGTTTGGCTTAAACATAATGCTAAATGCAAAAAAAAAGAAATAGTAGTGCTGTAATTACACAAAAACACAAAGCTGTGTTTTTGTTCCTGCAGATGTGCTGACAATAAACATACAGCACTAAAGCTTTATGTGCCGAGTGGCATTTTTTAAGTGCATGGTATTTATTTTGTTTGTTTCTGCTATAATTCTTTGCTCCGACTATACACTTTCTGAATACAACGTGGAGTATGTAAGGTGCCAGGGCCACAAATATAGCTATGTATGCAACTGTTGGATGTGGGATATGGGGACCAACGAGGATTCTGCTGCACACATTTTATTTTCTCAGCTACACTCCTGTTATACATACGAATAAAAAAGTTTACAAACTAGGTTGTTTCACAGTCATTTTTAGTCCATAATGTCTCTTTAAATGGTTCTGTGAGGTGGCATGACTGAGAGGTCTGAAATGTATATCCATGGTTTGCACTATATTTTGTCATTTACTTATGCACCATATGTTATTATTATCTGTATGTTTTCTTCCTATTTCATGTAATTTATTCCACATCACTTACCTGGAAAAGGGACATCTCGTCTCAGTGAGCCTACCTAGTTACCAAAATCCAATAAAGATAAATGTTTCAAAAGGTTTTTTTTTCTTCTTCCTGGTTAAAAATCTTAGACTGAACTGATCGATGGCCTTGTTTAGCTTTCAATAGCCCTCAAAGCTTGTAGCAAGGGATTCTGGTAAAACACTCACCAAACCACTGATGTAGTAGAAAACTTCATATTTTTATTTGTAAGGCATAGCAGATACCAGAAAGAGATGTTATGTCAAGACCGCATGGTGAAAAACAGCATGGTCAATAACCGTGCCACGCGGTCAGTACAAAACCGCACGGTCCAAAACTACACTAGATTAGATATACTAACTCCAAAACTGTGTGGTGCTGCTATAATCACACAGTTTTTGACCATGCATATTTGCTGTCACAGTTTTGACTGGACACCCCCAGAGGACAGACTTCACTTCACATAGGGGTTAACCAATCACCCCCCAATCAATCATTTTCTGTTTCCACGCTTGCAAAATTGAGGGTCACTTAATTTTATTTTTTCCCTTTTGGAAGCCAAATACTTCCACCTCCATTATTTTGGAAGTTTGTGCTTTATTTGTGAAACTCAAACACTTCCAAAATGGAATTAACTAGAGCCTTGGGATTATATTTACTGCCCGCATAGGATTTGTAAACTATGTGTTAAGAAATGCAGTATCAGGTACCTTTGATATTCATAAATTATATGTATTTATAAAATGGTCTTCAGAATCTTTTAGAATCCTAGCAATTTTATTGGTCTAAACAGATCACCTGACCACTGATAAGTCTCTGGTATATGTGGTATACGCACAGTTCATAACTAACCTACCCTACTCTACCTAGCAAAAGCCTAACTGCTAACCAAACTATACAACTCAATAAATAGCAAACAGCTTCTCACCAATGTTCTGGAACCAATGGTTAATAAAATTAAAGAAGAGGTTTGCTGTAAATTAAAAAAATGTAAAACAAACTACATCAACCGGGTTGGATGAGATACAAGCTATATTAATCAATATAGTACACAATGAAATAGCCTCCTAACAGAAATATTTAACAAACTTCTGGAATCAGGTGAGGTGCCCACAACTGGAGGAGTGCTATAGTTATTCCAAAAAGAGAAACAAAGCACTTTACAAGCAATGCTAGACTGGTAGTGAAGTGACTGAATGTGTAGTGGCGGCCATATCACACACCAACACCCACACACAGCCTGGAAAATTGTATGATCCAGTTTATGGGAAGGGGAATATTGGCCAGGACATGAAGAACGTCCCCTACTCTTTGCGAAGAGTGCCCTGGGTTCTTTTACTTCCACCTGGACGCCCACCCGGACGGCACCAGGATGGGTAGAAGGAACCTCGGTTTAACGTCTCATCTGAAGGATGGCACACCCCAGCAGTACAACACCCCACTATTACTGCACTCGGATGCCAGCGTTTTAGGTATGAGTCCAATCCCTGTGTGGGACAAGAATCCAAGACCTTCTGGTCTAGAGGCAGATGTGCTACCAACTGAGCCAAATTGACGGCTACATAAGGTAAAGAAATCAATAATAAAAGCTAAGATCATCAAGTTATAAGTTCTTATAACCTCACTGATAAATATCAACATGACTTCAGATGTAATAGGTCATTTTTAATGAACCTCTTTGCGTTCTGTGAGTCAGTGAGTAAAATCCTGGAATCTGCTACCTCAGTGGATGTCATCCTACAGGATTTTTCAAAGGCCTTTGACACTATCCCTCATCAAGGCATCATTATGAAACTTAAAAGCTTAGGTCTAGACTCCCATATAATGGATTGAAGAATGGCTGAAATCCTGGACAGAAAGTTAGGCTTAAAGGATGTCTACTCATTCCTCCATCACTAGCGGTGTCCTGCAAGGGTTCGTTTTAGGCTATGTACTATTTATTTTATTTACATATGACATGGCAGAAGGGATACTGAGATGGTTTCAAAAGTTTGCTGATGACTCAAAACCTGGTTACAGAGTAGACAGCCCATCTAATGCTGATTCACTTCAAAAGGATCTGGACCAAATAGTCTAATGGACTGACAAATGGGATTTGTTACTAAACATTGATAAATGCAGAATAATACATATAGGCCTGAAAAAATCAAAAGTATAATTTTTCTATTAAAGAATCACCAATAACAGAATCAGCAGATGAAAGGGACGGAAGTATAACTATTTCAAGTCATTTCATTACCTCCAAGCACTGTGCTACTATTAGTACTAAGGCTTGGTAACTTATTGGATGAAGCAAATGACATTTTGTATCATGAAATAAAAATGTCATACCTCCCCAAATAGAAGTCTGGTTAGATCCCACATGGATAATGCCTCTCAATTCCCATCACCTTACCTTGAAAAGGGTTATTAGATTAATTAAGGGTATACAGAGAAAGGCTACCAAACATATTAGGGGACTGGTTCACCAAACCTATAAGGAAAGATTAGAGAACATTGGGCTTATGATATCAGAAATCAGAAGGGTAAGAGGGTATCTACTTCTTCTCTTTGTTATCCTTCACGATGACTTGCTTAAGGGGTTTCAGAGTTTGAAAAAAAGAAAGGGTAACTAGTGGTCACTCAAAGCAACTCGATCTGGATAAACCAAAAACAACAAACAGATCATACCTCTATACACAGAGAGTAGCAAATTCATCACACAAGGACATTCTCAGGACACGATTGGATGTGCTAATTCTAAATGGGTATTCACTACAGTGAATTGCTGTGTAGCGGGTAAGCAGCCTTGATCAACCACATGGTCTACTCCTGCCTATAATACCACAGTAAACATAGTAACCCATAATGGAAATTTAACCTTTTCCATTATTATAAAAACATTTCCCCTTTTTAAATGCAAAAACCCACAACATGGTATAGGTTTCTTTCAAATAAATGCACTTCACGATCACTTGGTCTTTGTTACCAAACTTACATTTTCTACCTAACAACAACCTAACAATAGGAAAAAAAAAAAAAACCTTTTTGCATTTTATAAGTGGAATAACCTACTCCAGAGCATGGGTTTCTTGAGGATTAATGCCTTTCCCATTAAAATTAAAATTCACTCAACCATTGACCTCATACCTTTCAATTCACTTGGGGCATGTATTTATTCTCCAGAAACCCCTGCCCTGGAGTGGGTTATTGCACTTATGCAATTTTTTGTTATGAAAAAAGATTTTATTTTCCCATTATTTTAGGTTATTGCTTACTTAGAGATCACACTAGATATAGATCAGCTACACCCTCCAGTTAAGAAGAGCTTGTGCTTCCACACTCTTTATCTTGCTTTGTTAGACTTGTTGTCCTACAGTCCCAAGGGACTGTCTAAGTAGTCGCAACAACCCCTTAGAGACAGTCCCTGATCTGTGCCCCATTGTATCATGCACAATGGTGGTTGTAAGCCTCTTTTGTCACTAAACACTGTGACAACATGAGGAAAGGGGCAAAGGTCATAATGCAAATGGTCCTTATAAAATGGATAGGTTAAATCCGGGTTGGTGTCTGTCACCCATACCCTAATCTCAACACAGATCCCCCTGAAAAAAAGTACTGGTACTGTACCAGCCTGCCTCAAGGTGAGACAAATCCATGTGCCTTCAGAATTTGTATAACTCCCCACCTAACACACACAGAGCACAGTTAGAAAAAACAACAATGCAGTATAACTTTTTGTATAACTGCTTAGCTTGCTGCATTTTGCTGGCTCTTTCTACAATCTATGTGTAAAGAAAAGTAAAACTCTCAACAATGGCACACAAAAGAAGGCACACCACAACCCAGAAAATGGAAATTGTTTCTATAGTGCCCTCTAGCGACAGTCATCGAGAGGAAGAACAATTTCGCGAAACAAATTTATAACATTTTTTAAAATTTATAAAAAACACATTTATAAACATTTTTAAAAATGTTTCTATTAATTTGTCAACAATGTGACATAAAACTCATAAGTCAGTTAAGCCATTCCAGAGTTGGATTTATGCTATGATAGCTGCATTTTCACAGGCTGTGGCATCTGGCTGCATCACATCCTTAGTTGTACAGTACTCTCAGCATAAATCCCACCCTGTCAAGTCTTATTGCTTACATGACATATTTACTCACCTGGGTATCTTTAGGTGGTTCTGTCAGCAAGCTAACCACCACAACAACCACAGCAGTCAAGGTGCAGAGAATGATCGCAAAATGGAGGTAATGGACATCTTTGATAACTGAAGGCCTTGGGTCATAGACACCACACCGAGGGCTTGGATACACAAACTCCAAGGTCATCCTGGTTAGACCAACCACCAGCCCTATCATCAGTCCCCAGAATGCACCCTAGGACACAAAATGCAATTACAGTTGGATCCAAAGGTAAACAGCATTGACCAGTCTATGACAAATGTGTTCCTGTGGAGAGTCAACAGATAACGTTCTATTGCTGCCTGTGGTGGTACAGCTGGGATACCATTAAAAGTTCATAAATGCAAAGATGTAGAGCTGTTTGCCATCAAACACCTGGGTCTCAGTGCCTCAGATTCGTCCAGTTTAAGTAGGTAGTTATATTTATTTGCTGCTGCTGTTCTTAAAATTCAGAGTGCCTTACAGCAGAAGACAAATACATAAAACACACAAAATCAGTAAATACAGTCAATAGCAGTAAATACATAAGGTATTTCAGCAGACAAAATAAACAGACTGCATGTCGGATAAAAAGGAAACAATAACACTGGGACAGGGAAGGCAGCACTGAAAAGCCACCTCACCACTGCTGCAACCTTTTCTTGATACCTTTGATTTTTTAGTTTTTGTATCCTTTTCTTGACACCTCTGATTCCTCTGTATCTCGGAATCCTGGCTCTCCTCAAGGATTCCAGACTCCAGTCAGTCCCTCCCTGGCTTCTTTTTCTATAGGCAGAACAGGAGAAAATGTGGAGGATGCATTGCTATATTTTGTTGTGTTTTTTTTTTTTGTCAGAGCTTCTAACGCTCCTTGGCTTTCAGGGAAGCTGTACGTTTCTCCCACAAATTCCTCCTCATCAGAATCACATTCACTTCATCCCTCCCCATCTACATTGGGGTCTACTATGCTTCCCACAAGATCACACCTGCTTCTCTGTTCGAGTCTCTCTCCAAGATAACCTAACTTTTTACCTCTGGCGAGATCATTCTCCTTGGTGACTTTAATGTTAATTAGCTCTCACCGACATCTAGACATCTAGAACTACCATCCAGAAGATTAAGTCCCTTAACTTGCACCAGTTTATCTTAGAGTCCACCCAGCTCAGTCTTCACTCTTCTAATCATACTCTGTTGGACTGTGTTCTGTCTTTCCACCCCCACCACACTGTAGCAGCAGGTATCGTACCTGACTCATTCACTGATCACTGCACAATGTTCTGTGTCAGGAAAATCTGCCACCATCCCCCACCACCCCCACTCCTAAATATATCTGGTCTAGATGCTTTTGCTCACTGAATACTGATGCTTTCCTGAGTGACCTTGCTGCTTCAGACTGGTCATCCATCCCACAGGCCTCTGACATTAATGTGGCCCTCTTCCTCTTTATTTCCAAATACTTCTCGGTCTGGGACTAGCATGCTCCCCCTTAAGAAAATCCAGGGTTAAATCATCCTATCCCATCTCCCCTGGATCTCCTCTGAAATCATCAACATGTATAAGTCCCACCATGACCATGCTTGGGGCAAGTACAAATTATCCCTTTCCCTTGCTGACCTTCTCTATTATATGGCCCTGAGAAATAAATGCAACAAGGCTGTTCGGGCTGCAAAACCAAATTACTTCAAATGCAACCTCCAGAACAACCTCAGCTACCCAGCCAAATTCTGGAAAGTAATCCATGCTCCTTTTGAACCTTCAACCCATTTTGCTCCACCTGTCCTCAGGGTTAATGATTCACAAGTATTTGACCCTTCTGCTGTTGCTACTCATTTCAATGAGTTCTTCACTGCTTATGCCCTTCCCTTTTTCCCCAGTACTGGCTTTACTCCTTTGCATCTTGCACCTGGTTCCTCTTCCTGTCATTCTATGTCAGGTTCCACTTCCCCTCATTACCACTCATGAAACACTGCTTGCCCTCTCCTCCCTTAATCAGTCTAGGTCTAGACCCGATGAACTTGATCCTAGACCCTGCTGCATCTATCCTCCTGTTATTGCTCTTCCACTCACTCACTCACCTCTCATTCTCCTGCAGCTCCATTTCACAGGCCTGGAAAATTGCCAAAGTTCTTCTGCTTCACAAAGTGGGGAGGGGACACCTCCTCTCCTGGAAACTACCACCCTACTTCACTCCTCCCCTCCCTTGCTAAACTGTAAGAGAAGCTGGTCTACTCTAAACTTCCTGACCACCTCACCTCCTCCAGTTTCCTCTCTCCATTTCAGTCTGATTTCTGGAAAAATAATTCCACCATTTTTTCCCTGTTGTGTGTCATTGACTTCATCCTTACTGGGATGGATCAGGGGTGGTATCACGTCATTTCAGCACAAAATTCTCAACACATGCATTACCACGCAACTAACTCAGCAAAAAACAACTACCACTAAAGCAACAATTTGTCGCTCTGCATTTTCAGCGCAATTTCAACATGCAATATTTTATTATACCACTCAGATGACTCATACATTGAAACAGCTGCAATAAACATTTACTGTGCTGCAAATATACTGTGATGCAAATATTTATAACACTTTGTTTCTCTTCTTACCACTCAGATCATTCAGAGCACTCAGCTGCATGAAATAAGAGGCAATGTGTCTTAAAGTCATTACTGTGCAGCAAATATTTTTAACAAATTTGTGATTCTTACCTTGCTGGACCTTGGCTGACCCTTCCCAAACTTTGTAACCTGACATGACTTGTCATTTAGTGCAAGGTGCATGCGTTCATCACAGGAGGCAGAGCTTTCAAAGTTGTCTTTAATATCACGAATAAAAGTCAAACCCACAAATTCAGATTGAGATTGTTGGTAGCACCTGCAACCACCTGATGAGTGGTCTCCTGTGAGCTGACAGCTCGCTCCTTTACAACATTAATAACTTTATGAACCTTTATTGTGCCAGCATCAGGAACATGGTTATGTGCCTGAATAAACCTCACAATTTTGTCCTCAGAGGTATGACACCTAGCTGGGCATTTAAAGGAGTCATACTGGAGGCACTTCCAGTATTGTTTTGCCCCATATGAGCGCTCCTTTCTGTACAGATAGCCATCATGGGAGAGCAGGGACTGCCCTCTAATACTTAACACAAAGTGCAGTGGCATATCAGCAAGAGAAGTACTGAGAAGAGGGAGCACAAAACTAGTATGCAATTTATGCAGGCAGATCTGCACTGTAATTGCTGATACTGGATGCAAGCTGCTAATTAAAGCAGCAGTACAACGAAAAAAGTTATTCCAAAAAGCACATTTTCTGCTATGGTTATAAAAAATATTGGCATAACTGTTGATTTGGGTTTTTTGGATGCTTCCTATGCTGTGTACTGTACATTTCCATTTTTGTTTGAATTCTTATCCTCCTTGGATCCTCAGTACTATTTCTATGCAAAAATGAGGCAGCCATCTTTTTTCTTGAGAAATAATTACTTTAAAATGTTCATAAAATTCTCAAATGATAATGAAAACTGAAAATGTAATTACCAAAATAAACTGGAAGACATCTGGCATCAATTAGGAAGAAAAAAGGTGGGGTTAAATTTTAACCCATTTTCGTTGCACTGCTGCTTTAAATTTCTAAGTCATTAACCAATTGACCGTTAGTAACCTTTGCACCACACTGCCAGCAAATGACTAGCACTGTACCACACTGAAAGTGCACAGTCTCCTAAATGTACCACACTGAAAGTGCAGTGACAGCAAGGTAGGAAGAAAAAACTGAATTCTAATTTCTTGTGGCACAGTACACGGAGAGTGTTTAGAGTGGTTGGATAAAATTGAAAATGTATTGCTATTTAGTACATGCAATTTACCACACAGGTTTAAGAAGGTTTAAGAAGATGGGGCTGCTGGAGATGTGGTCTCCTGCTGTACTGACAAGCACTGAAGTAAGCGGATGCTGAAAATGCATTCAGTGAAATAACCTTGTTGTAATATATTGCGGCAAAAGGAATTGCATGGACATGACATGGAACCATCAGGGGCATATCACTGCTGCCATCTTCATCTATCTGGCCAAAGCCTTTGACTCGCTGTCCCACTTGCTCCTCTTGGATAAGCTGAGCTTGGCCGGCCTCTCAACTCCTGCTACTGACTGGTACCAATCTTACTTAACTGGCTGCCAGCAAGCAGTTTAAGTTGAAAGATGTTATAACTTCCCATTCCCAATCAAGTTGGAGTCCCCTAGGGTTCTAGTCTAGGCCCTATCCTGTTTTCCATTTTCTTAAACAATCTTCCTTCCACCTGTGTCAACTCACATGTACACATGTATGCAGATGACACAGTCATCTTCGCCTCTGATATTTCTACTGTTTCTGTAGAAAATCAACTCCAACATAACTTCAGCAGTGTACTGCACTGGTTCCATCCCAACCATCTCAAGGTCAACACTAAAAAGATGTGTCTATGATCTTTGGTATCTGCCAAAAATTGGCCAGTCTAGTGAGATTTCTGGTCTTCACTATGCTGGATGGCTCCCCTCTTGATGTGGTCCCTTCCTTCAAGTACCCTGGTGTGTGTGTGGCTTAACAATAAGCTTTAATTCTCTGTTCCATTGATGCTATCCATGCAAAACTCCACCCTAAGCCTGTTGCATTGTACCATAACAAAGACTGTCTGTCCCTTTCAGTCCGCCATGAGCTGCTCACCAAAATGGTGCTACCAGTCTTTGATTATGCTGATGTGGTCTGTTGTACTGCCCCTTCCTCATCCCTTGCCAGACTGGAAACCCACTGCACTGCCTTTTGTTGCTTTGTGAGTAACTCCTCTCCATGCATGCACCACTGTTCCCTCTACTCCTCCCTTTCCACCCCTCCCATCATCATGTCATCAGTTACATAATGCTCTCTTTATCTCCAAGTACTGGTTTGGCTCCCTGACACCCTATTTAGCTTCTCTCCTCTCTCCAATCCCTCCTGCTCCATGCTCCATCTGCTCAACAGATCAGCGAACCTTCTCCACTCCTTACCCTTATTTCTTTGTTGGACAATCTGCCTTCTCCTATAATTTACCTTCACTCTAGAATCAGCTCCTTCATTCCTTTCGGCATTCCTCCTCAGTAGGTTCCCTTAGGCACCAGCAGAATCTCCTTGTTCCACCCTCCTGTGCCTGTTTTGACTGACTGTATATTGCTTGCTGTCTATCTTAATTTTCAACTTACATTTGTGCTTGTAAAACTTATTCTGCACTTTATTCCTTTCCACGTTTATACTAGTCGTGTTTTTTGCTGCTAAATGTTTGCACTTTATTTGCTTCATAAAATGTGCCATACTGTTACACTGTCTACTCCTGCTACCCCCTCTCCAGGTCGCACCTGGAAACAAGCCTCAGCTCAGTGTGCTTTTCCTGGTTACCAGTTTTCAGATAAATAAATACCTTTGATTCTTTCATTTTGCAGGGCTTACTGGAGACCGCTGCAGCCAACAGGAGCAGGATCACAGGACAGACTCCAAGATCTTTTCAGTAAAACAGCAATCTTATTTTTATTTTTTTAACTGCTTAACAGAACTCAGCAGGCTCAACACACAAGCTGGTGTCTTAGTTCAACACTGGCTCAAACTGATTACAGATGCAGTCCAGTTCCTGAGTGCATGACTCATACTGAAAGACTCTTAAACAGCTAGTGTATTGTCAAAAACTAATTTCAGTTTTCAAAAGCAGTCAACCATTACCTTTTATATCTAAAGTACTTTGCTTTTCCCTTTAGTTAATTAAAAGATAGTTTACCTGATGTTAGCAGGAGCAATGTGTGGAACAGCACCCTGCCTGGTAGCAGACGTATCTAGCTCTATTCCCCTACTACTGTGACCTCACTGACTATGACATCACTGCTGCTTAGGAACAGCAACTCAGTAGCTGCCAGGTCAGTCACCTGTGATGTCACAGTCAGTGAAAGCACAATGCTAATGATGTTGTGGGGGTGAATAAAGATAGATATATCAACTGCCAGGCTTAGAGCTATTGCACACATCCAGTACAATATTATCATACAGAAAACTTTATATGAACAAAAGGCAAAAGAAGAATACTTCAGAAATAAAAAGTTACAACTGACTACTTCTTAAAATTTTCATCTTTCTCCTGTCTGCCAGTTTTGGTTCCACTAGCTTTTTAAAGAGACTACAGCATATATTACAATTGTGTTTGCTTTAGCTTTGACTAAGACTCACAAACGTGGGTGTGTAACAAAAGCAGGTTCATGAGTCACACAAACAGGACCAGTTTTTGTGAGATGCAACAGTCTAATTTCATCAGTATTTTAAAAACTACTGTTTACCCCAAAAAAAACCTTCAAGAATGAACCTTACACCTGGCACTATCGGCAACATTAGTTCCAGCCTTAACTTCCAGAATATTTTCTTGTTTTGATGCATGAAGATTTCTCTTGTTTTTCGCACTTTTGTGACTGCTAACACTCTCGAGACCATGAATATTATCTCATAAAAAATGGATTCTTTTGACTGACAATAGTGACATACAACATACATCAGTTTCACAACAATCTAGTCAAAAAGTCTGTGAAAAAAATGAAATGCACTTGTTCAAAACTCATTCTTTTCTTCAGAATTTTAAATCTCCAAAATTATTGGTAAAGCCACCTATCAAATAATTATCCTTGGGCCAAACTCTAATGAACCATAAAGTTCCTTGTGTCAAGTCACAGCCAATTTTGAGCTATCAGTGAGCAAAGAAAAAAAAAGTCATAAAAACGTATTTGTTATGTATTGTCAGACTTCTAGAACTTTTAAACCATTGAACTGAGAATTACCAAATTTATAGAATCTAGAGATTACACACATGCTAAATTCTAGGTTATCCTGTCAAGGGACAGTTTTGTTATTAAGGTACAAAAACTAAGATTCAGCATTGAAATTATATCTCATTCCTCATATAGGAGTGCTACCATACTCCTGTAATAACAGATTTCCATTTGACTCGGAAGGCAACCAATCAGAAAAGATCAGTTTTTTAATGGACCCAGTTATCTAGAAATCTAAAGTTATCATGTGTAGCCAGAAGTTTATTCCTGTTCATCCTCTGTACAGTCCAGTCTTTATTAAATTACACCTGTGCAGTATTTGATATTGAGTAGCAAAAATTCACTTTTATGGATGCAAAAAAAAAATAAAAAAGACCAAAGAATAAACTTACCGCTTCATTTGCTCTTCTCCAGAAAACACCTAGAATGAAAATTGCTGTGATGGGAGGAGCGAGGTAGCTGGTTACAGACTGAATGTAAATGTATAGCTGCCCGCTGTTGGCATTCTGTAAAATGGGGATCCATACTACGCTGACAGCAACCAGGACTACAGTAACAATCCTAAGGGAGAAAATAGTCTGTATTTAGAATGTAGTAATTACAGTAGTCAACAATCTGTATTTTCCAAGTGTATCTGTAGCTCCCATGTATCTTAACAAAATATATGAAACAATGACTGGCAATGGAGCATTTTGGTTTGCTGACAGCATCCTAACAGGGCTACATCAACAGCTGGAAATGCTCATGTACAATAGAACAGTTAGAATTTTAACTTTTAAAGCATTCATGAAAAAAAAACATTTTAGCTTAATAACAGTGTTGGCACTCTAGGGGTTTGACTGCCTTTGTTAATCTAACCCTTGGTGCATAAAACACTCAGCTACACCTTGTACCTCATGACCTCCTAGAGCAGGGGTGCACAACATGTGGCCTGGGGGGCCACAAATGGCCCCCACAGCAGCTGTCTGTGGCCCCTGAGGACCTAGCAGCTTCCACTTGCAGTTTTAATTTTTTTGTTGTTTTTAGTTTCAGTAACATGTTGATAAATAAATCAACAAATAAATAGATAGATAAATGCATGTTTTGATTTGTTTTATGTATACATTTTATAATGCCTTGATGGACATTTGTCACCTTGTGCCATTTTACAGTGGCCCTCAGTCTGTGGCCCTTGGCCCTTGACCTAGACTCAAGTCTTCAGTCTGGCCCTTCCTTAAAAAAAGTTGTGCACCACTGCCCTAGAGTTATGTTAACATATGGTAACCCAACTTCCAGTCATGCCTTAATGCTTAATAAACATAAATCATTTTGATTAGTGAGTTCTATTGATCTGCATTCTACATGAGGTGCTCAACTCCCACGGACAGAGGATGATGCCAGGCCAAGCCCACACAATGCAGAGCACACTAAGGAGACAACAGGTTTGTAATGGATTTAGTAGTTGTGGTTTTATTAAAAAAACATACGATGAAGCACGATTTGACCACAGCGTGCCAGGGTTGCCATTGCCTGTGCCTTCAAGTTGCTTGCCTTGGTCCATGACTGATGATTGACTAAGGGTGGTCCATGACATGACTGACATGGTTTGTCCACAATGTGCCATGATCACCATAGCCTGTGCCTTCAGGATGGTTGCCTTGGTCCCTGCCTAGGTGGTTTGACTTAAATTGTGAGTATTTACTTACTTCGCATCTTTAAATAAAATCTCAGTAGCTATATCCTTTGTGTACCTGTTGTCTCCTTAGTGTGTCCTACATCATGTGGGGTTGTGTTTATTTACTTTTAGCATGAGCACCCATTCTTCCAAGTGCGGCTGAGTTTTGTGTTTTTTTGTTTTGGGTACCCCCTACCATTGGTACATCCCCTGTTAGCTGACCAAGAAGCAACATTGTCTTTGGCTATGAAGGCAAATACTCACTTGCCTTTCTTTTCCCAGTTACACTTTTTTCCTCCAGGCCTCTGGTCTTGCACCTTGTGTTGCCCCCCCCCCGCCCCATCACCAACCTTCTCAGAGACTTACTGGCTATCCACACTTGCCCAGGACCACAGTGTGGTGGTGGCTGTCCTGTAGGTTTTGCAGTGCCTGCTGGGGATACCAGCATGTAGCAGGCAGAACAGAGATTTCCCCCCTCTGGTTTTCTCCCCTATATGTCTGCATGCAATGACACACACACAGATGCATGCCAGTATCCATCAACTGCCAAGGACCTCACCTCTATATGGTGTCTCTGCTGCCACCCAGTCTCCTCTGGGTGGAAGTCAGACAGCAGGACAGTGAATCCCACCTCCCCACGGAAGGAGAGCAGTCCATGAGATGCTCGATCCACCCTCATCCGGCCAGTCCCTGAGCGACCCAAATCTATTCCAGAACCTGGATTAGCAGCATACAGAGCAGTAGCAGTGCTGCTGGGCATCTGAGCTGGCCATTCATCTGCCTTCCTGGCCAAAGGAAGAAGGATGAGGCAGTGATCCCAAATATCACAATGCATAACAAGAGGAGGAAAAACAAACTTCACCCCCCAAAATATTAATAATCTGAATTCATATTTGATTCCAAGGCAGTAGGCCATTTTGTTGTCCTCTAAAGAAGCTAAGACTATTTTGGGTGCAACATAGGATGTTGGCTGAAATGGTGGCCCTTACAGATCCAGATATGTAATGAAGCAGCACATGCTACCCCCCCCCCAGCCATCAAATAGTAGCAATACTAGTCTAATCTGAGCTTTAAAAGGGAACATTTCACATTTTTTTTGAGAATATGCTACCCTCCTGAAAAAATCTTAGATCCACCCTTAAATAGTTGTGTACACCTGTGTGAACTATTTCTGCCACATTTTGGAAATCTAATCATATCTGTATGTTGGAAATGAACTTTTGTGTAACTATATCTGTGACATGCTTACAGTCATGCTGCTAATTACCTTTTATTTAAATTTAGACAGTAGGAATGTTAGTAAGACTCTAGCAGTACAAATGTATTGTCACATTAACATCATGAGGGGATGAGCTACATAATGCCATGCAATGGTTATGTGGCAAGCATTAGAATGGAGGGTTTGTGATATTATGTTTAAAATGAAATGTAGATATTGTGTATAGTTAAGTATTTGGGGTATTGTCACGATAAAAGTAAGTCCCCCTTCTCAGAAATTCTTATCCCACAATACAAAGACAGTTTGCCAAAGAAATGGTATCAACTAAACATGGTGCTTTTAATTAAGTAAGATATAACCATGCCAGAACAGTAGCCAAACTGAGAACTTCATTAGCCTGGAGTAGCCATTTGACCACTGGTCACGTGACTCCCACGGGAGAATAAAAAGAGAGCGTGACTGGGGTGTCAGGTAATTCTGAGGAAGTCATGGCCGAAATGTGAGCATGTGTGAGTTGTATGCATGTGCCTGGATTCCCTCGAGTCAACAAAGTCCCAGAATGCACCTGTGGTAGCAAAGACATTTACTTATATATAGAATAATGGCAGGATAGGGGGCTATAATGAGAATTGTACACACCCCTGAGGTGTGGGATGCCACATAAACCCTGAGAGTGAAGCTCAATGGGCTTATAAAGGCATTCCAAAACAAGAGTGTGTGTAAAATTCAAGTTTTACACACCTACCCAGCTGATAGTTTATTTAATTGCTGGGGAGTATTTTTTCACCACAGCAATTATATAAAATATAGATACATCTCTCTTCAGCCATAGTCCAGTCTGGATGAAGTGTGATCAGTGACCAGAAGCAGCTGGAAACTTTCCTCCCTTTTTACTTTTCATTTTTACAGCTAGTTCTTTAGTAAATACAGGTAGTTTTCCTTTTTTTTTTTAATTTAACTTACCACTGAGTGCGAGTGGCCGTGAAGTGTCTGATGGTAAGTCATGGCATCTGCCACTGAAGAAGGGAAGACCGGAGGCTGATGCATGCGTGGAGTGTGGGAAACCTGGTGCATGTTTGCAGTTATAACCATCTTGTTATAATGGCAAATTATAACTGAGTTTCCCCAAGGGAAAAAAAGCTTACCATTAATAATATGGGTATAATGTCTTGGGAGATGACAACCTGCAAGAAATCTTGCAAGGTTCTTACGTGCTGCTTTGAATAAGGGATACGTACAAAGAACTACCATAGGCAAAGCGAAAATAATTCAGTGTGAGAACCTGAACTCATTAACTGTGTAAAGTGCGCTGCAGTTTGGGACCGCTGCTGTGCAGTGCTCTGTGAGCATATCTGTATGATCTGTAACTATATGTTGGAGTGATAATGATCTTGCACCAGATTAAAAGTCAGCAACCAGACCAACTACCAGAAGGTGCAAAAAAAAATACCCCTCCACCATCAGTTACAGAAAACGGCAGTGAATGGCAGTATAGCACAGAGGTTTAGGGCTCTGAGCTGCAAACCTGGAGACTTGGGTTTGAATCCCACAGCTCCCACTTGCATACTGTGTGACCCTAAGCAAGTCACTTAACTTTCTTGTGCTCCCAGGTCACACCTGGAAACAAGCTTCGGCTTAGTGTGCCTTTCCTAGTTAAACAATTTCCCCTTTCCCCCCTTTCCCTTACACACCTACTCCTAGCATAGACTCAGATTGCTGACTTGTAATTTTTGTCAGAACCCAAAACATTGTAAGTGTGAAGACTTAACTAGAGTTACTTGTATCCTGTTCTGCCATCTCTGCCTCTGTCTTGAGCAGAAATCCCTGTACAGTACATCACTTTGTGGCAAGTTTGCTTGTTGTGTGAATTGATTTAGCAAATGCTACACTCTTTGCAAACCAACTTTACGGCAATTTAACTACATCTTGATGTTATTAGCAATAAATACAAGAAAAAATTACTTACCACAGTAATATTGTTTTTTCCAGGGGAGCTCTCATTATGCTTAACTAATGCATTCAGCCTGAAAGGTTGAAGTGCCCAGAGGGAGTGGAATAATATGCAAATTATGGAACCTGGAATGCTATTCAAACCTCTGCCTCGAGGAGGTGCTGTGCTCTACAGCCTAACATCAGATCCTTTTGGAGTTGAATGAAAACTAGCTCACAGTTATGCTAGCCTGTAATAAAGTATACTAAACATAAAGTGACCAAAAGAGGAAATAAAGGGTTGGCCATGCAGGCCAAGCCATGGCAGAATTTAACAAGCCACATAAACATAATGATTATGAATAAACAATGAGTAATGCTCAAGCAACTTAACATAAGAGAAGAACTGATTGATGTAGAACCTTTTCTAGGTTCTGGAAGGGGAGGTAGGGTGGGAGGCTTAAGCATAATGAGGGATCCCCTGGATGATACGATATTAACATGGTAAGTATTTTTTTCTTCAAACCCCAGGAATCCCTCATTATGCTTAACTAATGCAGACTATGAAGCAGTACCTTGGGAGGCTGGGTACAGAACCTATTTGGGGAAAAGGTTCTGCAGTACAGCAGTGCCAAACCGGCATCTCTCCTGGACTATATATCCAGGCAATAGTGCTTTGTAAAGGTGTGTACAGTTTTCCATGTAGCTGCTTTACAGATTTCCAACAAGGGGACCTCCCTTGCAGCCTCCACAAAAGCAGCAGTGCCTTGAGTGGAGTTTATCCTGATGCCTTGAGGTGGCTGTTTTCCAGCTTTAGAGTGACAGAACTGGATACAGGAAACAATCCAGTAGGCAATGTTCCTCTTAGAAGCTGGTCTGCCCTTTGTCACTTCACCATACATGAGAGACAGCTGTGAGTGGGAGGAACTGAGGTCCTTTGTGTGATCCAGATAGTGTTCAAGTGACCTTTTAATAATAATAATAGTTTTATTTATTTAGCGCCTTTCAATTATCAAGGCGCTTTACAAAACATAAAATACAGCGTAAACTAATACAGGAATATAAAAACAGATAGGCAGTAATGTCCAGACTGTGCAGCATCTTCTCACCAGGACTGGACCCTTCTGTGAAGAACACTGGGAGAGAGATGGACTGGTTTAAATGAAACTCAGACTCCACCTTAGGCAGGAATTTCCTGTTAGTCCTGAAGACTACATTGTCTCTGTGAAAAATTATGTAATTAGGGTCAATGCAGAGAGCTTGCAGCTTGTACACCCTTCTGGCTGAAGTTATGGCCACCAGGAAGATTAACTGCAGAGGCCATGGGCTCAAACAGAGGTTCCATGAACTTGGCTATGCAGAGGTTCAAATCCCAGGGAGGGACTGAATCCCTAACAGGGTGATACAAATGCAGCAGATCTTTAAAGAACCTCTTGAAAATGGGGTGAGAAGCCACCATTTTCTGTTTGGCTGCTGACACGTTGGCAGACACAGCTGCTAAATGCACCTTTAGGTTCGAAGGCCTGAGACCGAAAGCTTGTAAGTGCACCAGATAGTCCAAAATGATAGGCAGGTCTGCTTGCAAGGGATTGGACTGCTTAGAAGCACACCACAAGGAAAAATGTTTCCAATTGGATTCAAACGCCTTTCTGGTGGTAAGCTTCCTAGAAACCTTGAGGACCCTGAGGGCCTCTTCTGAAAACTGAAAGTCGAATATTGTAACTCTTTAAGAACCAAGCCCTGAGGCAAATTGACTTGAGGTTTGGAAAGGTTACCCTGCCATGAGACATGGTCAGTAGAGTGTGTCTCAGAGGGAGACAAATGGACTGTTTAGTGGAGAGGGCCAGAATCAGGGGGTACCAGGGCTGTCTGGCCCAGCCTGGTGCTATCAGTATCATGGTTGCAGGCTGGCTCCTCAATTTCAGGAGGACTCGAAGCAGTAGAAGAAATAGGGGAAAAGCAAACAGAAACCTCCCTGACCAGTCCAGGATGACAGTGTCCATGGGGACTGTGCCCACTGCCGGAGGTCTGCAACAGAAGAGGGAAGCTGGAAATTTTCTTTGAAGGCGAACAGGTCTATTTATAGTGTGCCCCATGTTCAGAAGATTGTGGCTAACACCTGCTTGTTCAGAGACCATTCATGATGACCCTGGCTTATCCTGCTGAAGGAATCCACCAGAACATTGTCCTTTCCTGGCAGGTGGATTGCTGACAGCTTAACCTCTAGTAATAAGCCAGATTACAGAGTTTCATAGCTTCTGTGCACAGCTTTGAGGACCTTGTGCCTCCCTGCTTGTTGATGTAGTACATGGCGGTGGTGTTGTAGTCTCTCCTGACCTGGACCAACTGGCCCTTTATCTGAGGAGCAAATGGCTGGAGGGCAAGGAAGACTGCCCTTAGCTACAGGAGGTTTATATGCTTCCTGGACTCTCAGGGAGACCACACACCACTTACTGTTAGGTCATCAAGGTAGGCTCCCAAACCCAGGAGTGAAGCATCTGTTGTCAGGACAACCATTGGAGACCTGCTGAAAAGGCACCCTTTCTCTGAGGTTGTCGCTTTGTCACAGGTACTAGCCATGTTAGAGTGTGTCATTTCTGGGACCAC
The DNA here is from genome assembly GCA_016271365.2 of Neoceratodus forsteri. Taxonomy (NCBI): domain Eukaryota; kingdom Metazoa; phylum Chordata; order Ceratodontiformes; family Ceratodontidae; genus Neoceratodus; species Neoceratodus forsteri. The sequence continues at coordinate 199,649,566 of JADMNL010000025.1, forward strand.
TGGGCCCTTAAGTGATACTGAATGTCCCTCATTTGAAATCTGTCCCCTGGTATCACAGCTGTGGTGGAGGCCATATGCCCCAGAAGCTGAAGGAGGTGTTTCGATGGCCTGGGTTGGGCCATGCTAAAGGAGTCTGCCAGATCCAGAAGGCATACCAGCCTTTCTTGGGGCAGGAATGCCTTGCCTTGAAAGGCATCCAGATCTGCCCCTGTGAACTCTAGTACCTGTACCAGTTCTGTCTGGGACGTTTGCACATTTATGAGAAATCCCTGTGTCTCCAAGGTGCTCTGAGTTAAGTGGAGGGAATCCCTGACCTGTTGATGTGATTTTCATACAACTAGCCAGTCATCCAGATAAGGAGAAACCATCACTCCTTGTCTTCTGAGATGCATTGCCACCACAGCCAAGCACTTTGTGAACACCCTATGAGCAGATAACAGACTGAAGTAAAGGGTTGTGAACTGGTAGTGACCAGAAGGCAGCCTGAACCGTAGTTATTTTCTGTGACTGGACCTGACCAGGATGTGAAAATATGCATCTTCCAGGTCTAGAAATCCCAGCCAGTCTCCCTACTGTAGGGATAGGAGCATGCTTTGAATAAGACAATGAGTTTCATACATCACAATGTACAATCACAGTAAAAACAGGTCCTGGTGATAAGACAGAGCAGCAATGAGGCAATTTACATAATGCAACACTGCAACAATCTGCAGTAGGATGCATAAGACAATGGGTGTAGTACATCACAACATCCTATCACAGTAAAAACAGGTCCTGGCAACAAGATAGTGCAATAATGAGGCAAATTACATGATGCAACAATGTGGCAATCAGCAGTAGGATGCAGAGAAGGCAAGGAATGCAACAGAGGGAGGGGACCGGACAGGAGCGAATAAGGACTTGAAATAGTCAGTTAATAGGAAGGGGCATCAATAGCAGTCCTGGCTGTGTCTGCCAGATGTTGTGTGCGGTTTCCATGGACCTCGCTGCTCAGTGCCAGTACAGCATTCCAGAGGGCTTTCTGGTATTGGGCGGTGTAAACCAAGTAGACAGCCTGCCTTAGGAGTAGGGAGGCAGAGGTGTACACTTTCTTCCCCATGCTGTCCAGCTTCCTGGAGTTCTTGTCTGGGGGCTGGGAGGAGAGGTGATCCTTGGCTTTGTCATATGCAGCTGCCTGCACTATACCTTCATGGCCTGGGCATGAGTAGAGGTACTCAGCATCATGTTTATCCAGCTGGTACTTCTTGATTTGTTTGTCAGTCCCTGGTGTAGAAGTTGAGGATGGCACTTTGCAGCAGCTTGTAGGTTGCTCTCTAAAATAATTTGTGCATAAGCAAAAGCAACCTCTTAGAAGGGGTTAACCCCATCAAGTCCAGGTAATCAGCCTCCTCCTCCCCAGATTTCTGGGTGGAGAGAGCAAGGGTACCGACCATTTGTTTCACAAAGGCAGAGTGTGGGAAAAAAAATGCTCTGGACCCTGAGGAGGAGAACTAAACTCCTGGTCGGGGCCATCAGGCTCAATCAGTTCCACATCCTCCTCTTCTTGCTCATAATAAAACTCATCCCCATGGTCCCCTGGAGCTGGGGGGGGGGGAACCATAGGTTGAGGAGAAACTGATAAATCCATAAGGGTTCCCGTGGCTTGGAATGCCTGGAAAAATTGCCATGCTTTATTTATGTCCTCTTGAGAGGGCATTTTTGTCTTGTCCACTGACGTCTCCTTTGCTTTTTCAGTGGGAGTGGCAGCGATATATTTTTCTTTTTGTTTCTTTTTAGCAGGAACTGATTACAGAGCCTGCTCTGAAGATCTTTTGTGTTTATTATTGTCTGAATTCCCTTTTTCAGTCAGAGGGGGTTCTTAGAGTGTCTGTCCCTGGACTTAATAAGGGAGGAAGGACCTTCTTCCAAATGCTTTGGTGACATAGAGGTGGACTGAGAGGCCATAATGTTCTTCAGCTTTCTGGCCCTCTTTTTAGATGCTTTGGGGCAAAACTTGCTACAAAGTTCACAATTAGAAAAAGTATGACTGGGACCAAGGTACCTGAGACACAACTCGTGGCCGTCCGCCTTGGCCAAGTGATATAAACACTTTATACAATTCTTAAAGCCCGTAGATCCTGTTTTCTTTTTAGGTCTGTCTGACATGTCAGTTTGTCAGAACAGAGTGAGAGAAAGACCAGATCCCCGCAGGGAAGAGAAACACGCTGTTTGGTCCAATCGTATTTGAAATGTATTTTTTCAGTTTTTGTTTCAGTCAGAAAAACCAGACCAGGCAGAAAAACGTCTCATTTCCCAAAACTGTGGAACTGAGACAAAAAACACTTTGAAACCACAGATGAAAGAAATTATAAGAGAAAAGTTGTTAATATATATAAAAATTTAAGAATATAGAGCGGTTTAGTAAAAACTGCAAAAACGGAGCGCAGAGCTTCTCTGGTTCCAGGGAACCACTGAGGTACCGGAGAACTCGTGCAAAATGTACAGAAAAACCCACAAACTACTTTATCTAACTAAAGAGGCAGAGAAATGAAAATAAAAGTACAAAATATACTTATTGTATAACAAGTACTTTTCTTCAAGTGAAGTTGTCTGAAGAGAGCTCTTTGGAGTGATTTGTTATTTCAGGCAGAGAAAAGGATCTGACGTTAGGCTGTAAAACACAGCACCGCCTCAAGGCAATGGTTAGAACAGTATTCCAAATTCCATAATTTGCATATTATTCCACACACTCTGGGGCACTTCAACCTGTCAGGCTGAATGCATTAGTTAAGCATAATGAGAGATTCCTGGGGTTTGAATCACTCTAATATAGCAAATCACAAATCAAGGTAATTCACTCATTGCTTTTAAGTTTCAGGTGTTTTAAACCAGATTATACTATATGGTTAGGGCTTATTGTTGATGAAAACCAGTGGCTTTCTAAATCTTGTTGTAGGGCAGTTCAAAGGTCAAAAAAGTTGTTGTACCATCGACGTGACATCAGAACGATAGTACAACAGCTTCTAGCTTTGGACTGCCTTCTGGTTGGCTCATACTACCAAGCTCAACATAAAAAAATACTGGAAACATGGAGGTGGCAGTTTAATGAGCGCCGAGTAGAGGACTCTGCCCGTTTTGACACGAGAAGCTACGCCATGTCACAAAAGTGATTTTTTTTTATTTTAAAAAGTACTAATGCCAACACCGGAGGGAGCAGAAGTGGCAACAAGCAAAACAAGTGCCAACGGGAGCAGGGAGAAACAGGAGCGAGTGGCAGCAATAGTGGGACAAATTTGAAGCAAGTAGGAGAGGGGAGATGCTCGAGTCGAGTGAGAAACATGAGGTAAAACAAAAAAATCTTCATCAACAACAAGCCCTATGCCATATACTATATAAAACAGTGGATGATCGCCCATCCACAACTAAGGCTGTTTCCCCCGAGGGAGTTGATGGCATCAGAGAAACCTCTTGAGCTTCGCTCTCGAGGTCTCGATGATGTCATCAACTCCCTCAGGGGAAACACAGCCTTGTTGTGGATGGGCGACCAGCCACTATTCTATATACTATTGTTTGGATTTTCTAAGGTCATATACATTGAAGAAACACATTGTTTAATAATTCACTTCCTTTGAAGAGCAGCTGACGCCTTTGAAAAAAACATTAAAAAACATAATCGCTGGACACAATTCAACTTCTAGTTCACATGTCTTCTACAGAGTTCTCCTCTTCTTATTTGTTACTGAAGAAACTCCCACAAAAGCAAGATTGTTATTCCTTAAAGCATACCTGCCTTTCTAACTGACTCCCTACTTGACATCATAAAAGCTCTGTTGTGACATCACAATCTGTTGCCATGGGAATAACAGTGATGTCACAAGCACAGTATTATGACAGCAGGTTGGGAAGAGCAACAGAAACTGATGAACCCTCAGGGAATAGCTCTTCCATTTTCATGCACCTGAGATCAGTAATAAATAATGGAGGTGAGAAATTCAGAGCTAATAAGAAATATAAGCTGCTTTATGTTCAAATATTATGTTCTTCCAAATTCTTCTTGAGGCGTCGGTAGCTGTTTAAATACAGCCAGGCAGCCAGTGTTCAATGCAACATAGAAACATAGAAACGTAGATTTTGATGGCAGATAAGGACAGCCTGGCCCACCTAGTCTGCCCATTTCCCTACCTACTTAAACTCCAGATCCTAAATGATCCGACAAGGAATTCTTTTTTTTTTTTTCCTATGATATCATTATATTTTTTTACTCTTTTTATGTGCACTTTTTAGGTGCATTTTTTAGTTAATGTTTTTACTGGGAGCCCCATTTTATAAATGGAATAAAACACTCTGAGTCATGGTCTATGGCCTGATAAGAGCACTTCCCAGGTGCTAAACATAGCATCCTCATTTTAAAGTTCCTCCTGGTAGTCAAGCATGTTGCATGGTATTGTGATGTGTGATGTGTGTGTGTGTGTGTGTTGTAGAGAGGGATTATAATGGGTTTTAGGAAAATAATTTAGTTAATATAGCACTTTTCATACAAACTGTAACCTAAAGTATTTTACAATTCATGAACAGTTGCTGTCGTCAAAAGGCACACACTGGGAGGTTAAGCAAGCCTGAGAGAGGCAAAAAAAAGCTCAAAGAGGTTAAGGAAAGAGAGACAAGGAAAGAGAGACAGAAGGGCCATTCACATGGCATTTTCTGCACCATTCTGAGTGGTGCAGCGCTGTTGCAGCATTGCCGCTTTTATTGTGTGAACGCAATCCACATCACAGTGTTTGCAAGCATTGCATTTCAACATGATCCTTTTTTTCCTGGGATCGCATAGTATTGCAGGTATTTTGTGGGGCCGCCTGAACAGCTGGCACCACTCAATAAAGTGCCAGATAATTGCTGCAATCAAATTAGGTATTAGTGAGGTTAGAAATGACTCTGATGATTAACACTAGAAAAAGGCCAGAACGGCAGAAAAAGTGGATGTGAATGAATCCCGTACAGCAGTCCTGGAAGACACTTCCAGGACTCTATATGGTATTCATTCATTTCCACTTTTTCTGCTGTCTCACCCTTTATGTTTTGGTGTTAATCATCAGAGTCATTTTTAACCTCACTAATGTCTAATTTGATGGCAGTTAGTCTTTTATAGCTGAGAGGCCTGACTGTGTCCACTGGTACTGGCCTTACCATCACCACTGCCATCGTGTTACTGATGGTAAATTTAGGATTAACAAAATCTAAATAATAATCTCCAGTGGTACCATGCATATGCTCCCCCATTATTGCACATTTGAACTAATGTTTGCTCAAGTTTCACATTTGTCTATTGTGTCCATTTGTTTTATTTTGCAGTAATTGTGGTGGAAAAGGTACAACTCTACGATGCCAGTTCGACAACTATGTTGTTGACCAACATCACAGTGATGGATTTATGTCAACCGCAAGTTGTGGTTGACATAAATCTGGCAGGAGACCCCAGTTCTTTTTCTATCAGGGGGCTTTGCCCTCCCCCCATGCCCCCAATGTGGGGAGTTCTGCCCCTGCACCTCCCGCACTTAAGGATTATGAACTTTGAGTCAGAGTTGATTCAGGGAGGGGGTGCAGGACCAGGGGACAGAGTGCCAGGGTCTCAGGCAGACCATTACAGCAAACTGTGAATGTTGTTGGCATCGACGTGTTCGCTGTAATGGTGTCACTGTACAGGGGCATATCAAAAGGCATGCAGAGCTGTCACCTGAAGACTGAGCCTATTGTACCTGTGGACCAGTGAGAGGCATGACCGGGCCCCATGTAAGTTTGGCCAGAATGCTGGAAGGTCATTCACACCACTGTAGGGGGCTGCTGTGTGAATGGGAGCTGCGTTGCTGCAGATTGAATGGAGTAGCCTGCACCAGAATGCAACCGCGAACATGGTAAGTAGTGTGAGCACACCAAGAGAAAGCCAGTGAGAGAAAGAGAAAGTTAATTGGTTGCCAGCAGTGCAGATGAGTTGCACCAGTGAAAATCCAGCAGTGTAAACAGCTGCTAGAGCATTGTAAGACCCTCAATTGCAGCACAGAGCATTTACTGTTTTAGTGGAAACACGTACTGGTGTAGGTGCATTTTGCAAGTGTGTAAATATGCTGCTTCATCTGCACTGGTACACCACTCCCATGGTCTTCCTCAGAGTATGAGAAAAGGACACACAAATCATGTTTTTCTAATCTAATTTATAAAGGGAACTCCATCCTTTGCCCCTGATAACATCTTTTCTCTTCTGATGGTGCTAGTCCAATGAATTGGGAGAGGTGGCACTTTGTCATTATATCACTAGGTCCTGCTGCAGTATCTGATTCTGGGCAAAATGAGACCATGAGCTCACATTTTTTATATTTTTATGAATGTATGTATTTGTGTCTGTGATCTTGTTTCTCTCAGCTTTGTATACAGCAGCAGGACTTAGCGATATAAGGGCAACCCATCCACTCTCCAGTCTAGAATTTTGGCCAAAACACTGGGACTTCCCTAGCAATGATGTAAACTACCACCACGTAAACAAAAAGTGGCAGTGGTGCAGATGGAAGGGCTCCCATGAAGTGCAAAGTGTACTGCTCAGGTACATCTAAACACACCTTAAGAAATTTGCAATCAGAAAATGTATTTTCTTAATTTCCTTTTTAAATAAAGTTTGTTTTTATCTTGTTGATCCTAGAACCCCCTGCCTGCCATCCCAGTTGAAAACATATCCTTCTGTCCACTGGAGCTGAACCTCTGATGATGTCGGTGAGGTACCTAGCAGCAGGGGTAATCTAAGTTATGCATCTGCTTGTTAAGAATGATAGACAGTATTGTGGCATATTTCATCACTGATCCCTATCTGAAAAAACACCTGGGCTCAAATGAGAGAGGAGGTGCTCAGCCTTACGCAGTTCAAGGCTAGAGTACTGCAAAATTAAGACATAATCTTTTAGGTGTGTTCAAAACGCACCAATAAGGTGAGCACACAGGTCTGAGAAAAATGTATAGTCACACACTGAAATCATTCAAAATAAAGCTTTTGCTTTTTTTATTTTTCTTATTTTAAAATAATGTGTGCCATAAAAAAAATACATATGTACCATAGACCAACGCTATAAAGTGCATGTTGAAAATTGAGCCAACAAAGTACTTTAAGTGCATGAATGCTCTAGAATATTTCTAGCAAAGGTTACAAAAATAAGTTGCAGACCTGCCTAAGTCCCAAACCAGCCAGCCACCCCAGCAAGGAACCCCAGCACCGACCCTGCTGACACTGACCTGAGCCCTCAGGAAGGGTGACAGGCACCAGCAACAGTGTCAACACTGAAATGTACCACGACACCACACAGCACTTAAAATTACCCCCAGGGGCTGAGTCCCTTGCCAAAGTCATATGAGGCTCAGCCACTGGGGACTGTGGGATATGTTTTCAATCAGGGTGGGGAAAAGAATCAACTAGACAAAATGGTGCATTATAAAAAAAAAAGTAAGCTAAGAAAAGGAATTCTCATTGCCAATGTTTTATTCTGGACCTTCTAGTTCAATCAGGTCCCATCACAGTAGTTTGGGAGTGAAGAGAATTCTACAGGGAGGTTTAAAGACTTACTCAAGGTCCAGCTGAGTACTTAATGGTGCTAGGATTCAAACTTAAGTCTCACGATTTACAGCTTTGCACTATAATTCTACACTATACTACTTGGGAGCTGGGGTATATAGGCTGATATCAGGCAAAGCGTCAGGGTTGAATTTCTACAATTACAATGAAACTACTAATAACTGATACAATATTATTTAAGGACTTGCTAAATGAAATACATTGTTTCACAGAGACTATCTAATGCACAGCTGGCTAACTGGTTTAAGAGGTTAGACTGAAGAATGTCAGTTAAACAAATATTCCTTGTTGCCATAGAAAAAAAGAGCTTAACAAATCATCCATGTAGTATCACAAGGATTCTAGTGTCAGTACACCAAAATTGGAATTACTGTCAACCCTGGGCCACAACATCTGTATTCAGGTTGGGCTGGCAGTATAGCCTAGAGGTTAGAGAAAGAGGTATGAATGAGCTTGATACATCCAGCAGACCAGACCTGGGTTTGATTCTCACAACCTCCACTTGCATACTGTATGACTCTGAGCAAGTCACTAAACTGCCCAGTGCTCCCAGGTCACCCCTGAAAACAGGCACTTGTGCCTAGTGGGCCTTACCCGGTTACCAAAGACTAAGATAAGATAAGAAGGTGCCACACCTGGACTTGGACTCACACCCAAATACTGATGCTGAAGTGCAATATTGTGGATGTACTGTACTGTTGGAGGTGCCATGCTATGGACCAGACAGTAAACCCAGGTACTTATGCCCATTCCTACTCATTGATCAAGTGGGTTGTAAAGATCCAGAGACATTGCTTGACAAGAGTAGATAACAATTCTGCAGCCTTGCCTAACCATAGTGCAAACTGTGTCACTACACATACACAGGACACCCAGCAGAGGGGTCCCAGGAGGTTTCAGGTGTCCAACGTGCCCCTCTTTTACCCAGTTGCCTGTGTTTCTTTGTCCAGTGTTCCAAAGAGCAAACTGCTCTTTGTCCTTAACAACTGCTTTTTAACACTAGAAGAAATGTACAGGAAAAAACAAGAAACTGAATGGGGTGACATGAGCAGAAGGCAACTAATAGTGCAGATATTTTGGGGGGGTTCTTCACACTTGTTATGAGGCCCCCAGCACACACTGTCATAAAGGGCCCCTGAACCATTTGGAATGGTGCTATAACCCCGGTGTCCTGCCCAGCATTCCCTGTATCAGTCAACAAAACAGATACCATAGCAATTACTGGCGAAGAATGTCTGCCATGTTTACATACTTCACTGCTCTAAGATACCACATTTAAGAAAGCACCACGTAACTATAAAATGCAAATACATATACAGTATGTATTTTTAAAAACTAACATATAGGAGTTGGAGCCACTTTGACAGGCGAAATGCTAAGTGATGGCCTTGGTGTCATAATCCTATTACTTAGTGTCTTGTTAGTGGCACTTTATACTTTAATTAAAAAAAATGTTTATTGCAATTCTGGTTACTGTACCTCAGGCATCCTTCAACTTTTGAACCAGAAACTGAATTACTTTACAGGTTAGAGAAATTCTGAAATAGCAAAACAGTACCTGAGATACCCAGAAATTTGAAACCTTCAAAACAACGCCCTGACATTCTTTTGACAAAAACATAATGATGGTGTACAAGCATAGGAAGACAGTCACTGTTCTATTCTGGGTCAGAAACTAGCTATTCCATTGTTATGTATACTACACAATACTGGGCAGTTTCTTCAGTGCTCAGCTTTCCACTGTAGTTCAAAACATACACTAAGCACATCAAGTGGTGGTTACGGATGCATGTAAAGGCTTCAGTATACATTCTGCATATTTGTCTTCCATAGAGCTTTTTCATCCATAATGGTGCAGGCAGCCAACAGTCCTGTCCCAAGCTCCTCCAACCAGTAACCCACCAGGGAGTGGCTTACCTCACTCCCTGGGTTCTTCCAATAATTACCCCTTCCCCCTACTGGGGGGACCAGGAGAGGGAAGGCCATCCTTCCTCCCCCAGTGAACATATTCAGAAGTAGGGGAGGGCTTGTGCATTATGGGAGGAGAGCAGCTTGTTTTTTAAGAGTCCCAGATGCCAGCTACCTGGACCCTAGGAGCAGTGGTCACAAAAAACTAATCTGGTCCTAGTGTAAAGGTTGCAATATTGCTCTGGGTAAGCTAGCACCAGCTCTACTACGACAAGTGATATAGTCAGTCTTTAGTTTCTAATGGTCAGTTGAACACAGGTTGCTGAGCAAGACAAAACACTTGAGTTCAAACATTTAACACTATACAGGCCACAGGCTGGATAGAGGTTCAGTTTATTCAGTTTTAGAAATATAGACAAATTGTGGGCAGAAGGCCAGTTGGTCTATCTAGTCTGCCCTTTGTCCTACCGAATCAATTAGCTCAAATCCCCAATGATCGCTCTTCTCCCTCACACTTCCCCTTTCCTTTTCCCACAGTAACCCCCAAAACATCCATGTATATTCCACCCCTGTGTGAACCCAGCTACTATTTAGGTACAGACCACTTCACTTGGCAGGCTGTTCCACTTTTCTACTACTCTCGCAATGAAATGTATTTTCTCACATCTTTTTAGAACCTCCCCTACTAGTTTAATTTTCCTCTGAAATAAATAATCTGATAGCCAAGAACCCATGGAATGGTGAGACCAGTCCTGTTTAAATCTAAAACCATTTCTAGAACAGTAATTGCCAGAAACAGAGACTTCTGTGTTAGTAGCACCTCAAGGTACTAGGTCCTCAAATTAGTCAAGTAAATTAGCTATTATAGATTCAGTTTTAGTAGGCAACATCTTTAACTGAAATCTAAGAACTAAACCCATATAAAAAATGCCCCCCTCTCCCATCGATAAGGAGTGTACCAGCATTGGGTGTGGTGGCTGGAAGTGGTGGAGCAGCAACAAAGATGAAAGTATCCCTCCATCCAACATGGGGTTGGGCAGTTAGATGGAAGAACAAAACACAAGCACCATGTAACTATATTTTGTTTTTGTTTTTTTAATGCAATGCTTTTATGGGTAGGGAAAAGAGCCAGGGCAAGTGGGTGAATAGTGCAAGACTAGTGCTAAAAATGAATGGCCGCATGCAGGCATTTGGCAGTTTACTTTAATAAAATAGAATTTTATTTCTCTGGACATTTCATGCTGTTTAAAGTAAATTTATGTGGGTAGTGGGAATGTTAGGGCAATGGAGACAGTACTAGAGCAGTGGGGTCACTGTTTGTTCCCTAAGCAAGCAAAAAAATGGATGCCAGTTAACTTTTAAAACTGGTTTGTGGTCTCAACAGGAATATGGGCACAGGCATATCTTGGGGTGATGGGTACTGCGAGGTGGTACTTATTTTTTATTGGACATTGTTAAAAAATCAATGTATGGTTGTCAGGGGTTCTCAGCCAAACAGCTTCTAGGATTTCTAAAGCCCATTTTCTAAGAAATGCTAAAAATGACTTTCGGGGGATTTTATAGTATTTCTTAACCCTTCAGTGTGATGTTAGTCTTATCACACTGCATGAGTATTAACTTCCATTCCAGCTCTTCCAACATATGGATGGGTTGTGGTTCAAGCACGTATTTTCTGTAGCCAGGCAAGCTAGAGACCATGAACTGGACCCTGTCTTCGAGATGGACAGGGAGATGAGAAATATCTCAGCGGATCCTGTCATTTGGTCAGACCATGGCATCTTTTAGTTCCGCATCAGAGCTCCAGTTAAGCCACCTTCAACTGTGGTGGTTGTCTGCTAATGTGCTAAACAGTACCCATACCAAAATAGGTTTTATGGATTGGTAGACACCTTGTTTCTGGTTGAGGCCTCTGCCATAGGCTGCAGTGTGAGTTTGGTGACTTGAGATATATAACAAGGCCTTGTCCAGTGCACCAGACTCGCTTCCACTGATTCATTCTTACCTGGTCATCTAGCTGAAGCACTCCATGGTTTTCTGATAAGCTTAAGCAATTGAAGGTACAAGGCAGAAAGATAAAAGATGGTAGAATCTAGGGTACCTGCCAACAAACATTTCCTGGAGGCACATTATGCAAACTACTGTACTGGGAAGTTTTATGCTTTGAGAAGAAGACATTTTTCCTTGGTCCTTGTAGCTGCAGATATTAACAGACAAGGGGCACTTTTCTGCACAGTAAACAGTATTCTTCATCCTGACTGTGTGTGGGGCAAGGAGCTTGTCTACACCGAGAGATTTTACCAATTTCTTTAAAGCCAAGATTGTTGGCATCTGTGACCAGGTTTCTTCCATTGGTTGTGATAAAAGTGACAGCAGCAGCACAACCCTGATGACACAAAGGGTTATCACTCCTTAGTCAGAGTTTCTCCATATGGATGAGTAATATGCTGCTAGGGTGCTCACCAGCTTCTGACGCACCACTTGTAGGTTGGACCCAGCCCTAGCTCAGCTCAAGGTCAAGACTGGGATGTAGGTTCCTGCCTTTGTGGGTATTGTCAAGGCTTCTTTCGGCGAGGGCCTTTTCTACACCCCTTTGAAGGAGGTGTTACTAAGGATCTTATTCAAGACCTTTGAATCCTGGCAACCTTGAACATTATTGACTAGTCCCCAACCTGCCATTTTGGGTAAAGGTTATGGAGAAGGGGGTAGCAGAACAGCTGGGAGATACCCTAGAGGCTCAAGACATCTTTGAGCCACTGCAGTTAGGTTTCAGTCTGCACCAGAATATGGTGACTGCTTTGGTCAGAATATGCATTGATCTCTACCTAGTGAGGGATCAAGGGGAAGTGTCCAACCCTATTCTCTTTGACCTAACATCTGCATTTGGCACTTTTGCTCACAGGGAGTTGGTGGACAGACTGGAGATAAATGTTGGACTTTCTGGGACTATGTGACAGTTCTGATTGTTCCATTCAGAAAGGGTGCAATTGGTAATGATCAGGTTCTGCTGGTCAGACCCAGTTGCCATGGATTGTTATTTACCACAGGAGCCTGTCCTCTTTCGTATGTTGTATGCTGTGTACTAGCTTCTATTGAGAGAGCTTCACAAGGCAATACAGAGTTGGATGTTGCTGTTATTTAGATGATATACCCAGCTATGTCTGTCCTTCACTCTTGACCAGGGCTCACCCACATGTGGAGTAGAGAGGTGTCTGGAGGAGATTAGAATCTGGATGGCATCCAACTGGCTGAAGCTAAATCTGGGCAAGACAGACCTATTCCTGGTTGGCTTGAATAAGCAGATATCAGCAGTTAAAGAGCTAGAGTAGCACTGGAAATTATTATGAACTTTCAAAAGTAGTGAACTATTACTTCTTAAATCTGAAGTATTTGTTTCTTTACCCTTTTGCTAATAACATGATTTTTTACCTGGCAATACGTGGCAATACGTAGCGTGATATGTGAAACAATATGTTACCTGGAGACTGACACAGCCAGTTCCAGTTATATTTCTCCTCGTGCATCATCAGCCTTATGACCTCACTGTCTTGTGACATCACAACTGACCAAGAAGAGCCAATCACCTGCTGCCAGACTGGTCTCCTGTGATGTCACAATAAGTGAGGTCATGATGCTAATAAGGTATGAAGAGGAATAGAATTAGATATGTCACACTCCAGGTACTGTACTGTTCATTAAATCACACTGAATACTGTCAGGTAGAAAACCTAATGAGTAAATGGAAAAAGAAAAATACTTCAGAAATAAAGACAAACAATTGACTACTTTTAAGAGCTAATAACATTTTCTTCCTGCTAATTTTGGCACTGACACAGCCCATGTTAGATGGAGTTCAGCTTGAGGTTGTAAGACAGGTGTGCAGCATGGGTGGAGTTCTAGGTCACTGCCTTTCCCTTAACTGTCAGGTGTCAGCAGCTGTCAAGAGCTGTTTTTATTACCTTAGCAACATCATCAGGCTGTGACCCTTACTTGATCCTGCTGATCTATTGACATTGGTGCAAACCTTTGCTTCAATGAGGCTGGAGTACTGTAATATGCACTAGAAGAGCTTGCCTTGTAGCCCTGTTGATAGCAGTCGGTAGCAGTACATAAGCCCCGTTCACATGGCCAACTCTGAGCCATTGGTGGTGATGCACAGCTGCCAGATCAGTGCCACTGTGCGCGTCTGAACACCACTGTTTTCTGCATTAATGGTTGCGGAGTGTTGTGATCGTGATGCCTCTTTTTGTGGGATTGTGTGTTGGTGCCGGTATTTTGTGCTGTTCTTCTCAGCTGTATGAGCAGCCGGCACCACCAACAATGCTTTGACAGGCTTTTCCCAGCCTGCACTTAGAAGGCTCACAGATGGGTCTTCAGACCCGACTTCAGTTAAAAGTTCATATGCGCAGTTTAATTACAGCTGAACTTGGACAAGTGTTTCTGTTTGTAAACTGAGGGCTAAAAATGACAGAAAACACGGTCTCAGAATTGAGTTGTTACATTGGGCATGCACATATGCATATGTATGGTCACATGCCCAGTGTCACGGCCATATCCATGACTAATATAGGACCATTCAAGCTGCACTCAGTTCAGAAAGGATAAGAGGGGTTGTGCTGTATGTAAGGAAGGGTATTAAGGTGACAGAAATGCACGGGAATGGGGGAAGGAGGAGGGGCTGGAGGTACCATAGATCACTCTGAGGATAGAAGCCAGAGGCACCACTGACACTGGGGTGATATACAGACCTCCATCACAGGGCATGGAACTGGATAAGCCAATGGGGGAAGCCATCAACACAATGGCAGAAAAAGGGGAGGTGTTGCTGGTGGGAGACTTCAGTCTGCCGGATGTAGATTGCAGCTTCTCAGCTATAACCTCTGCTAGAAGCAGGGACATCCTAGACTCCCTGCAGGGGCATTTCTCAGGCAACTAGGCAAGGAGCGCACTCATGATTGGGCAATACTGAACTTGGTGCTCAAAAAAAGGGCCAGTATTGCAGATATCAAGTTGGGATGCCACCTGGGGACCAGCTATCACCTTACAGTGTGGTTCAATATTAGAACAGCAGCAGAGGCAAACCACACAAGAACAAAGGTCCTGGACTTCAGGAGGGCAGATTAAAAAAAAATAGGTGAATGCCTCAGCTATGACCTAGAGAGAGGGATTGCCTGTGTGAGGTGGAGGAACAGTGGGGGCAAACTAAGGGATGGCATAACCAAGGCAACAAACCTCTGTGCAAAAGAAGTGAGCAAGAATAGGAGAAAAAAAAGAGTCCACCATGGTTCTCAAGGGAAGTGACTGTAAAGATAAAGGCTAAAAGAGTAGCATTCTGAACGTACAAAGAGACAAAGAGAAAAGAGTATAGGGAAGTGTACAAGGAAAAGCAGAGAAAAGTAGAGGTGGGCGAGCCAGAGCAGGCTCGAGCTTAGCTTAAGCTTAGTGCCTGGCTCAGCTTGACTCAATCTGTATAAGCAATTGAGAGCCAAAGTCAAGCCAAGCCAGTTATAGTCAACGTAAGCATTTTTCCCGGCCTTAGTATTGTAGTGTACAGTAGTGTTTGAAACGTTCATCTCCTATGTGGAGAACAGCCTGCAGTAGCCAGGGCTTGGCATGGCTAGTGTTTTGACTCGTAGAGTCAAGCCAGACACGGTTTGGCTTTGACAGCTCTAGGTGAAAAATTCGCTTGCCCACCTCAGAGAAACGAGGGATCGGGCTGAAGGGCACAAAGGTAAAAGCTGGAGGAAAGGATAGGCAAGGAGTAACTCAGGGGGACAAGACCTTTTTAGGTACAATATATAAGTGATAAGAGGAAGACAAAGGGATGGATTGTGAGGTTAAGAAGGCCGGGGGAAACTGTGTGGAGGAGGATCAGGAAAAGCAGATATCCTGAACAGAAACTTCGCAGTGGTAGAGGAGGGGGGCAGACCACATAAAAACAGCAGGAACACTGTGCTCTGTTTTCCCCTTTCATTTTTTAGTTCTACCACTCCACATCTTCCTGTGTTAGCCCAGCTATTTACATTTATTCCACCTTTCAGCTCACTGTTTCACCTCTTTCTCTTGAGTTTATTTTTTTTAAGTTTTCACAATTAGGATTAGAAATGTGGGATCCTGTTCACTTATTTTTCTTTCTTGTTGATCTTTTTTTTGCTTGCCTTACATTTAATATGTACAGTATAACAAAATTGTACGTACTGCTTTAAGACTCTGACATAAATTGGTGGAAATCAGCACTGTAAATCCTCCCCCTGATGAAGCATCATGCTTACGAACCAAAGCACTGGGGATTTCAGTGATTCATTTTCAGCATGTTACTCTTTAATTTTGCATTAAAGTCTTGCTACTAATCACATAACATTGGCATTTGTCTCCTTTTTTGTGGATCAGAGTGCTACCTTGTTTGCTGTTGTTCAACAATGGGCTGGTCAACCAACGTCAGTGGTGGGGAAGTTAATGGAGACTCTTCTAAAAGAAAGGCTAGTGGAGTATCTTGAATCCAGCAGATTACAGGATCCAAAGCAGCACAGATTCCCGGAGGGGGAGGGCTGATTATGTTATATGAACCTGATCCATTTCTTCAACTTGGTGACCAGGGAAATAGATCAGAGCAGGGTGGTGGATGTGGCCTACATAGACTTCAGAAAGGCCTTTGGCACTGTATCATGTAGGAGGATCACAAGGAAACTGGCACAGTCCAGGGGTGGTTCCCAAAGTGGCAAACTGGGTATGAAATTGGTTGATGGATAGGTGACAGAGGGTGGTGGTAATTGGCACTCACTCAGGGGAGAGGACAGTGACCAGTGGGGTGCCTCATGACTCAGCACTGAGACCAGTCCTCTTTAATACCTTTATAAGTGACATTACAGTAGAACTGGAAGTGAAGTTATGCCTCTTTGCAGATGACACCAACATCTGAAATAAGGTAGCCACTCCAGAGGGAGTGGGGAGAATGTGTAGAGCCCTGAGAAAACTCAAGGAGCAGCCAGGGGGATAGCAGCTGGGTTTTGATGCGGAAAACTGCAAAACCATGCACCTAGAGCACAAAAATCCAGAGATAGAGTATAAAACAGGAGGAGGGGTATTGATAATCACTAAACAGGAACGCAACCTTAGGGTAATCATATCTGATGATCTCAAGGTGGTGAGGCAATGCAACAAGACAGCAGGTAGGGCCAGCATGATGCAGGAGTGCACAGGGAGGGGTTTCACCAACAGAAGGAAAGAGGTGGTATTACCACTGTATAGACTGTTGGTGAGATGCCACCTAGAGTACTGTGTCCAGTTCTAGAGATGGACATCTACAGGGTAGAGGCTGTCCAGAGGAGGGCAACTAAAATGGTGCTGAGGCTGCATCAAAAGCTCTATGAAGAGTGACCAAGGGATCTCAATATGTACACCCTGGAAGAGACAAGGTAGAGGAGGGACATAATAAAGATCTATAAATACCTCCTGGGGTGACTAAGGTACAGGAAGGGAATATTCTTCAAAGGAGAAGGTGCACAAGAACAAGGGGGCATGCAATGAAACTGAAAGGGGGGGAATTTAGAAGGGATCTGAGGAAGTACTTCTTCACAGAAAGAGTGGTGGATACCTGGAACAGTCTTTCAGCGGAGGTGGTGGTGGCAAAAACAGTAGTGTTCAGGTGTGCTTGAGATAGGCACAAAGTAATCTTGGAAGGTAAGCAGTGGGGGAGTAGCTGTCATGACAGTATAGGCAAAGAAAAATCGGCAAACTAGGTGGGTCAAGCGGTCCTTATCTGCCGACAAATTCTATATTTCTGTGTTACACTGCCTGCAGGTGTTCTAGAATGCAGCAGCAAGGCTTCTGACCTCCATTCGGAGGCTGGAGCGTATTTCTCCTTCATTATGTCCTCTGGGTTGCCTGCCAGTTAGGTGGGGAATTGACTAGAAGATACTTTCAGTCTACCCTTTAAATTGGTACGTTTGCACAGCATACTTGTTTAATTTGTGTTTGTGAAGCAGAGGAGGGCAATGGGCCTAGAGACCTTTCTGACATTTAATTGCAATCTTGCTTTTGTTGACATACTGTATCAAGCCCTCCTGCTCTAACCTCTAATGATGTCACAGTCCTGACTATGGCTTTTATTGTGGGATATAAACCATTGAGCAAAACTCATTTGCAATGGCATCCCAACAAGTTACATAACCAGTTACAACAAATACATATCATATTCACAATATATAGCTGTGGAAATGATTAACATGTCACAAACAGAGATTGTGACTTTATCAAGTATCAAAGCAGGTGAAACAGGGAACAAGGATCCTATTTTCATGCAAATATTCTCTGTAATAAAGAACAGGGGGAGATAGTTATGGAACATTAATTAAAACAGCAGTATTTGTGTTAGCAAGAAAACACTTCAGATGTACGCAGTTTTTAGTAATAATGTACATCTGGCAAAAAAAAATTCATATATTTATTTTTATTTCTATTGTATTTCAGTCCTTTAATGAGATGTGGGGTTTTGAAATGTTTTAAAAGTAATAGCTTTCTGGCCATTCCCACTCTAAATAAATTGAACACCTTAGTGTTCTATTGTACTATTTACCATCAAAAATTACCATCCTAATACATCCACAGTATGAATTCGACATGTAAAGTCAATTAGTAACCTCAAAGGACAGGGGCCCTGATTCCGAGATGGGCTACGCCGACGTCAGGCAAGATATATCAAACCCCATGGCATAACCCGTGACTTATGCCATGCCCAGTGGTATTCCAAGTGGTGACTTACACCATGGTGGATGCGGCTGTGACATCCATGAGTTACACCACCCACTATGCCGCAGCCCTTAATACCTGGCGCAAGTGCGGGTTATGACAGCGACTTCATCCAATTCTAGGAGGGTGGCTGTTGCAACCCACAACTGCCATTCTAGAAGGGGCACTGGTGGAGCTAAACTCTGACAGCCCAGAGCTGCTCTAAGTGGCAGCTGACAGTGCTATCCATTGGCTGTCCGCCCCGTGGTGCTGCAACACCAGTGCAACTGTGTTCTCCATGCCCCCACAGGCATACTCCAGTCCCCACCCACCCAAATGTCAGGGACCCCATGGGTCCATTTCTGGTGTGCCCCCCTCAGGATGCCTATGCCTTCTATTCTGCCCCTCCATGCCTCCTGGTGTGTGCCTGGTCCAAGGTGGGGGAGGTTTGGGGGTGGGCTGACCATCGCCAGCCACGATTTGCGACAAGCAAGTTCTATACACCAGGCATGTGGCAGTAGCCTACGCCTGGCGTATCCCACATGTCACAAGTGCCGGGACCCTGCTGCTCCTGGAACGCGGCGTAGAGTCCCTGGTGGAGCGGTGAATGGCGTAACTTGCAACCACATGCAAGTTACACCATTCATCTTGGAGTCAGCCCCAGGATTTTTAAGAACTGCTATTGGCAGCCATCTTTAATGACTTGAGTCATTAGTTATAAAATTGGTAATAAAAGCTGTTTTAGAAACATCAGAGAGAAATAAAGATGTACTGATGATGAATCTCATTATGTCAGAAATACTGTTATTAAAAAGCTATATGATGAATTTTTTGTTGAATAACAAATACTGCTGCTTTAAATGTAAGCTGAGTTATTTCCGAATATTATGGTTACATGTTTTCTTGGATGCAGGAAAACTGATTTAACCCTGTTCTTATCACCCTTTGATTCCAATAATTACTAATTTTGGCTCCACAGCTGCATGTGATGACATCAACTTTGGATCAATAACAAAAACAGATGGGATTTTCCCATGCTAGGCCATGGTGGTGGAAAAACTCAACGTCATTTGTACATGAAGTACAAGCAATATGCTCCACTGTTCTATTTCATTGCAGCATTACATGCATATACAGATTTCACATGTGAAGAAAAAACAGTCCTGAAGCTTGCCTTCCTTTCCTACTGGGATGCTGTTTGATTACCAGTTACCACTCTAGTGTAGCTGTGAAACTGACAAGACTTTGAACTGGAGCTCTTCAACTGAATGGACCAATATGTGCTTGCCCAACAAAGGCATGCTGAACAACAGTATACTCTACATCCATCTAATTAATGTTAAGATACTTATTGGAGATCAAAAATTAATTAAGCACTGTACATCTTGACTGTCATTAGCACTGTATAAATGAAATTACTTCCAACCAATTTATTTTTACTTTTAGTTCTTTTTTTAGCAAGGATAAGAGGAAGTAAGTTAATGACTTACATAGACTTTGTCAGCAGAAATGATAGGTAGGCCCATCAATTCTGTCCCTTTCCCTGACTATTTCCACACTTCTTTCCCTGTTTGGTCACTGGCGTCCCTCCCACCGCCCTTTCCTCTACCTAATTTGACAAATTTAGGGATTGGGGGAGCTCAACCTTTTTTTTTACAAAAGAACAAGCCAACACATCTTGTAACTGATTTTCAAATGGCTTTAATCTTGCCCCGACATTTTGCCAAAAGGTTTCTTCAGGGAACTTATTTTCTAAAATAAAAAAATACAATACTGTTAATTACTTTACTTTCAAATTCAAATTGACAATGTTGTCTGTTCAAATCTCCTTAATCAATTTCACATGATGAACATTGCTATCTTTGCAGGCTATCTTGAACTCCCAATATACTATAAATTCCATTTTTATCTTTTAGTCCTTGTCTGAAATAACTAGTCTTCCTGGAGAATGTATAGGATCTTTATAAATTTTTTGGTAGCGCATAAAAAAACAGAATTTTAGGATATTTTGGTTGTAATGCTTCCCCCACCCATGAATCTATCCATTTTCTTGCAACTGCTTCATCAATTATGGCACTGATATTCTCCTTTAAGAGCTCAAAAGGGATATTATTAACTCTCTCATAGTTAGTTGTATCACTTAACTGTGCACCGCATTCTCACAGATAGTCATCCCTATTGTGGATGACTATCCTTCCCCCCATCAGCTCCTTTAATTATTTTAGTCCTGTTGTTTTGTAATGACACCAACGTTTCCTCATTGACTAAGAGAGTGCTTGACAGTGGACAGCTTTAAAAACACATTTATTTGAGCTTGCCTTTGGTGATGATATATGAACTGTTTATAATGTGATGACTGCTGGCTTCATATATGTGTTTTTATGTATTTATTGTAATGGGCCCTATGATCATTGGAATAGCACCTTGTTAGAAACAAAGTTGATTTGATTTTTGATTTGATTTGATTAAAGACACAACAGTTCAAAGATTTTCTCACCGAGAAATTGGAGGAGATACAACATGACAATCCCCCAGAGGAGTCTGCCCCAGCAATACATTGAGACACATTAAAAACAGTCTTACGTGGACATATCATACAGTACACAGCAAAACAGTCACATGTCAGATGGGAACAACAGAAGGAGCTGGAGGATACTCTGCACTTCTTACAGATGGCACACAAGCAGGGAGATAACTTGGTGCTTGAGCAGCTTCAACAAACAAAGGCGGACCTTGACAGACTGATCAAGCACAACACTAAGATAGCCCTGTTGTACCCAAGGCAGAGTTACTATGAGGTAGGATCCAGAGGAATGTGTCTGTTGGCTTATCAGCAGTGCAAACAACAGAAAACATTGACCATGACATTCCTTTTATATCCCCGGGATGGACGCCATTAATAACATTGCAAAACATCACCCAAGGATTTACTGAATACTATAAATTATATAATCCTGATCTTAAACCAAGCCAGTGTACTATTAACACCTACCTACAAACCCTTGTTATGCCCCAATTAACCCAAGACCAGGGAGAACAACTCACTCAGCCCATTACGGAGATGGAGGTTGCTGCAGCTATAGCTAGAAGTAAGACCATGAAATCCCCAGGGCCCGATGGATACAGTGCAGAATTTTACAAGACACTCCAACCACAACTTACCCCAAAACCGGTGCAACAATTTAACTCAATCCTAGAGGGGGAGATTGTCCCACCCAGCTGGTCATATGCATCTATAGCAGTACTGCTTAAACCTGGAAAACTCTCACAACTCTGTAGTTCATACCGTCTAATCTCTGTCCTCAATGTGGACTATAAATTATTCATGAACCTATTAACACACTGATTAGCTACCTTATTGCCACAGTTTATCAGGATAGACCAGACTGGATTCATGCGGAGTAGAACCAATACCGATAATATCAAGAGAACACTGTATGTCCTGCATGAAATGGATATAAACAAGTCACCCTCTGCAGTCATTAGTCTTGACACCGAAAAGGCATTTCATAGAGTCTACTGGCCTTTCCTGTACTCGGTTTTGGCCAAGATGGGACTTCTGGGTGCCTTTATCCAGGTCATCAAGAACATATACAATTCCCCTAAGGCATGTGTGAACAATAATGGTCACCACTCTGACTACTTCCCACTCATCAGAAGGACCCAGCAGGGTTGCCCCCTCTCACCAATCTTTTTTGCCATGTACATGGAATCACTGGCACAAGCAATAAGAGATTCAAGGGACATTTAGGGCATTACAGTGTGGGTATGGAGCACAGAACTGCATTATATGCAGATGATGTCCTCCTGTACCTCAGTAATCCAGAGAACACTCTCCCACCTGTAAAGCACATCCTGGAGGAGTTTGGGGGGGGATCTCGGGTTAAGCACTCAACACCGAAAAGACAGAAGCACTTACATTCAAATACACCCCCACTCAATGGATAAGTTGATTATTCCCGTTCAGATAGGATCTACAAAAACTTGAATATTTGAGAATTTATCTTGCACGAAATCCCTCCCAAGCATATAAAAATAACTACTCCACATTCACTGCTCAACTTAACAATGACCTGGCCCAATGGAACACCATAGCACTGAACCTTTCCAGGAGGATAGACTTAATCTGGATGGTAACGCTGCCAAGGGCATTGTACCTCTTTCAAAATTTACCAATTACCATACCCCAGGCCACCTTCCAAAGCTGGAACCAGGCTATCTCAAGATTTATATGGGCTGGACAAAAAAAAACAAGGGTCCAATTTAAGACATTAACACTTCCATGGGACCAGGGAGGGTTATCCCTTCCTAACCTTCAGTTCTATTACTGGGCAGCACTACTGACCCATGTAATTGCCAGACAGAACTCTACCACACACACACATTGGATGGACATTGAAAAGCATTACTAACAGACCATGAATACTATGTGGCCCTCTACTACACTGGACCTAGACAGGAAGACCCAGCACTACTCAACCCATGGCTTAAATTTTATATCACTTGGTGGGTGACAATCAGGAAAGCACTACACCTTACCCAATTACTGACCCTCTTATGCCCAATAGCCCACCTCCCAGATTTCCAACCTGCCCTTCTGGATCATAAATTTCAAGAATAGCCACTATATTTACTAAAATAACTCAGCCAACTATGAGTGAGAGATACCTTCCAAGCATTCAGTAAGATATAGGGGACATATGGGCTCCCTAGACAGGACTTTTTCAGGTACCTGCAGCTCAATCACTACTATAGTGCCCTGCCCAGTAGTGTTCATGACCAGTCACGTCATCCCCCATAATAATTATGCTTACCAATCTGTTCACCCACCCAGGAGGGGGACATTTGATCTCTTTAGTATAGCAACCAATGTTATTCACCCTAGAGTATAACACCACTGTGACTATTATGGTATGGCAAGAAGAACTGGATACCCAGGTCAATAGGGAGTGTTGGAACAGGGCATGTTATAACTCATCCAAAGTTACTAGCTCTCACCAATGGAGAGAATATGTGTGGAAACACCTGATGAGATACTGCCGCACCCCGGTCATCACAGGACACTATGATCCAGAGAGGGGTATTAAATGTTGGTGCACATGTGGGGAAGACTGAGCACACTACACACATGTGATATGGTCCTGCTCAAGCATGCAACCCTTCCTCCAACAGATCCAGGGTGAAATAAGGAAGGTCCTGGGAGATGGGCTACAGCTTACAGTGGAAATGTTTGTGTTGTTGCAAGACTCGAGGGGATTTAGGGACCCCTGCACTAAGTACCTTTTGGGCAAACTCAGAACAGCAGCTAAGAAGGCCATCACCAAGGCCTGGTTAACCCCCAGAACCCCAAGAATACAGGAATGGAGGACAATAGTGAACCAAATATACCATCTAGAAATTATTAGCTATAGTCTTAATGACAAAAAAGAGAAGTGCACAGCCAGATGGACTAGGTGGATCATATATATATATAATGCTAAGAGATGCAACATTTGTTCCCTGAGGGAGATAGCAGTCCCTCAATATGAGGGAGGGATAAGACAACCTAATCACTGGGAGGCTACTTGGGGAATACCCTGGAGAATGAGATAACAGAAATACGCAGACAGTGGAAGGAGCAGGACAAGGAATGGGCCCACCATGGTGGGCTGGTCCTCCCAATTTGTTTCCCCCCAGCCCTCTCCCCAGAGAGACCCAGTCCCTATTTTTCCTCCCCACCCCCATCTGGGGAATGCAACTAATAGAGCAAACCTATCCAGCCTTTTTGTTAGATAATGTACTATTTAGTATGTATTAACTTCTGGATCAATCCTCTCCCACTCTGGTATAAGGGAAGAGGGGTACTGAAATCAAGTACTGTATCTTGCACCTGTTGGAATGTGTTGCTGGGGAGGGGGGACCAACTTGGGTGATCTCTATCACCTACAGCATGTATGTAACTAATTTATGTGCAAAGAATCTATTAACACTACAGATTGTTTGACTGTATGTTGAAATTTTCTGTAACAAAAATCATATTTAAAAAAGAGAACTGAAGACATCGTAATCAATCACCAACTCATGTAAACCTAGGCCCAGATATTCAAAAGGGTTGCGCCATGTGCAACAGGGTTCTTGGCGATGCGCAACTCAAAATGCGCCATTCTGCGATATTGAGAAGGGCCAGTTGCCGACCGAAAACACGCTTGAGCCACAGCGCAATGGAAATGAAGGCATGCGCAACCGAAGGGGCAGGTCCATGCATAAAGTGCGCAATCGCGATATTTGAACACTGCGCAATGCGCAAGAGTGGCTCAGCCGGAAGTTCGCAGATATCGGATTTGAGCCAAAATAAACGGCTCAAGGGAGCTGCGCGAGCGACCGAGCAGGCCGCAAACCGGGAGAGACAGAGAGAGAGAGAGACAGAGACAGAGACAGGAGCAGGAAGGACAGAGAGGGACAGTGGGTCCTGGAGGACAGAGAGGCCAGTGGGGTGCCGGTGCAGTGGAAGTAGCAGTGGGGGCAGTGGGGGTAACACAGGAACAGCAGCTGGGGGCAGAAGCCAGGGAGATGGACAGTGTCAGCTTCCACATGGAAGCTGTAATGAGGGTGAGACAGCATGCTGCAGGGGGACGTGGCCGTGGAGGGGCCCGTCGGCGGTATCCCCCGACAGGCGGTATCGTGCCCGCATCAGGTACGAGCTGTACAGTGATGTTGAGATCATGGCCCGGCACCGCCTGAACAGGGCAATACTGAGACGGCTCAGTGAGCTGTGCAGTGATGTGATGCAGGCACCCTCACGACGGAGTCACGCTCTGTCCGTGGAGACCACAGTGACAGCCTGCATGTGCCTGCTCACCACCGGGCACCTTCCAGAGGCCGACAGGGGACACCACAGGCATCACGCAGTCAGCCACGCCACGCATCCTCACCCAATTCCTCAGCGCCTGCTGCCTCATGCTGCGGAGTACATCCATTTCCCCAGCACCGCGGCAGAGTGTACACACACATGCAGGAGTTCCACAGGGTAGCACAAATGCCTGGCGTGCTAGGTGCCATAGACTGCACCCATGTGGCCATTCGCATGCCACCTGGCCCCGACGGGCAAGCATATCGGAACCGAAAAGGCTACTCGAGTGTCAACTGCCAGGTGGTGTGTGATGCCACTGGGCGCATCATCAATGTCTGTGCCACACACCCTGGCGGAGCACATGATGCCTTCATATGGCACCAATCTGCACTGTACCATCGATTCGAGAGGGAACATCCCCTATGGGTCATCTAGTGGTGAGTACACATGTATGGAATGCAAACTCTGTGCAAGGGTGGAATGACACAGGTGCCATGGTAGTGGCACACAAGGATATGGGCAATATGGACCTGACCTAACACTGATCTCCACTATCTCCACACAGGTGACTGTGGATACCCACTCCATCCCTGGCTGCTCACACCATACCGGCACCCCACGACCCCAGCGCAGCACGGTTTCAATGAGGCACACGCCGCAACACGGAACATCATAGAGCAGGTGTTCGGGATACTCAAGGCACGCTTCTGATGCCTGGACACCTCCGGCGGAGCCCTACAGTACAGCCCCCAAAAGGCCTGTGGGATATTCCTGGCCTGTTGCATCCTGCACAACATGGCCAAAGACCATGGGATAGCCATACAGGTCCAAGAGGGGGACAGCGATGGGGACGCCAGTGGCGCCGGTGATATGGGTGATGAGCCGCCCCCCCTAGGACGGAGGGACCCCCGACTGACCCGGCAGGCCCAGCTGCACCGGGACACCATTGCAGAAGAGCACTACGCACAACACAGGTAAGTCAAGGGGACATGTGCAGGCAACACTGTCTATGCGCAAACCACAGGCACACAGGGGAACACACCGTGCATGAAGGTCAGGGGAGTTGAAGGGTCTACGCATACCAACACATTAGCAGAGAGGGGTGAGCACTCAAATAAACACACACACACACCAGGCAGCATACAGGGCAGCAGCACAGCAATGCGGAAATTACACGCTATCACACAGCACCACCAACCACCCTCACCACCTGGACTGTCCACGACGTGTGTCAGGACCTGGGCAACCTGCACCTGGTGTACAGTGCAATGCAGGCATCATCATCCACACGCACAGTGGACAGCAGTTGGGAGAGTGTGCAGGTGGTCTGTGTGTCAGTATGGTGAGCAGAGCACCCAGCAGTGCACTGCCCACCATGACACATTGCACACAGGGCAGCACCAGACAGGGCCTGCATTCGAGAACAGCTCAGTCAGGGAGCACTGTCCCACGGCCACCACGGATGCGTGGCGGCCCCGCCGCGGGCCTAGCAGCACTGGCAGCGCAGGGGCTACATCGGGTGGCAATACTGCACCACCAGGGTCCCAGTGCGTGACCGCGACCTTGCCCGCACAGGGGTCTGCATCCCGCGAAAGAAACTTGCACCAGGGGTGCTCGGGATGCCCACAGCAGAACCCGGCGTCGACAGGCCTGGTGTCGCACGACGCCGGGAGCAGGGAGTGGAGTGCGCACTGTGTGGGGTGTGTGGTACAGGGTCACCAGACAGTGTGGTCAATGCGGTCGCCACAGAGACCACTGCCTGGGTCAGCCTGTCGATGGCAGCGGTCACATCCGTCCTCATATGGACCATCTCGCCCGGTCCCGAGCACACTCCCTGCTATGCGCTCCACGGACACAGTCAGTGCCTCCACGGACCTTGCAACCCGCCCCTGCAGCTGTACCGACTCCTGCAGCAGGCGGGTGTGCGCGTCAAGGGTACTGTGCCCAATGGCATCGTGGCCCCAGGGTGTGGATGGTCCTGGTGCACAGCACCCTTGAGGGTGGCCGCTGTCGCCAGGACCAGGTATGGGCTGATCCAAGGGTGGTGGACAAGTGCCACTGCCTGACGCTGTCCCCCAGGCCTGGTGTGCAACCGCTGCTGCTGCCCCTCCAACTGCTGAGCCCCAGGTCCACCTGTTCCACCCCTGTGCTGTCAACAGTGCCAGACACCTGCTCAGCCACGTGCTGCCCACGGTGCTGACAGGCCCAGCCTGTGACTGTGCCAGCATGCTGGTACACAGGTGTGGAGCTGGGACGGCCGGGGCACGTGCTGGCCTGCCGTGTGTCCTCGTGGGACACACACCTCACTGGCCATTGCAGGCCTGCCATCCTCAATAGTGCCGGTGCGTGCCACTGCCATAGGCACAGCATGCTGGCACACCTGCATGCCAGACTGCTGTGACACAGGCTGTGCACCCCCTGCACCCGTATCACTGCCGGCGGAGTTGTCAGCCCAGCCGGCCTGCTGCTGCAGTGCGTGCAGGCTGCTGGCGGAGGTGGAAGGTCCCTCCTCCTGGTCCAGCAGGTCTGCCTCACTGTCAGCACCCACCACCACCGTCTCCTGCAGACGAACAGGATCTGAAACAGAAAGAGAGTACATGTGAGTGCATGTGAGCAACAGCCGCCCCCACAACATCACCATGACATACCGTGCAGTGATGGGCTTCCACCTGTCTGGAATCCTCCGCCAGGAACACCCGCAATGGCACTTGGCTGCATGGCCGCGACCAGTGTCTCCTCGGTCGGGGTCAGCTGCAACACCACTGGTGGTCCCCCACCAGTGGCAGCACGTGCCACCCTGAAGGCTGCCACCTTCACCTTCAGCCTCCTGCGGTCAGTCCCCATCTTCTTGCGGCACTCCTGCATGGAGCACTGGTGGCTTCCTTGCAGGTTGACGGCCAGAGCTACCCCCTCCCATGCAGCTGCACGCTGCTGAGGGGTGCCCCTCCGCCCACTCAAAAGCGGCTCATCCTCCAGGTAGGCCTGGAAGAGGGCCTCGGTCTCTGCTGTGGTGAAGTTCGGCCTCCTCCTACGCCCGCCGTCCACACCCTCGGCCTGGTTCTCGTCAGTCATGCTGATCTGTATGGGTGGAAGTGGACACCTGTCACTCTGCAGTCCACAGCATTTCCCCATGAGCATAGCTGCAGGCCGGGGGCAAGCCCCCTTTCCTCGCTGCCTGGCAGATACTGATGAAAGGGTGCCCTCTGCCCCTTCTAAGTGCCCCTCATCATGCTCAGCCCCTCATCCCGTGACACTCTCCAGCACCCCTGCCCATGTGCATTGTCCTGAGCATCACACAGCATGTAACTCACCCTCAGCTGCAACAACCAAATCTGGCCGCCACAACCCAGTGTCAGTATTTTATAGCGCAACACATGCAAATGAGGTGTGGCGCACTTTAATGACATGCTAATCGCATACTGCGCCTTTGAATGGCTGATCGCCTGCTTTGCATATGTCGGCTGAATATCGCGAAATGCGCTTAGCGCAATAGGGAAGGTCCGCTGAGCCGATGGCGATGTTTGTGGTTGTGTGTTACACTGCATTGCGCAAGCCCAGACGGTTACGACGAGGGCCGATCGCCTGCAGAACTGCTGGAGCGCAATAGGCTATTCTGGACATGGCCACCATTGTGCCAGTGGCGCTGCAGCACTGGGCACTATATGGCGCTAATGGCACCTCTCGTGATAGTCCCTGTGGCACTGGTGCTGTGCCGCGGTCGCGCGGGATACTAGTGCATCCTATGGCCTGTGCGTAGCCTTGCGTCATTGCCGTGACCTGGTATGCCCTCTGACCCCTGGCGCTGAGTGCATGCCATGTGTACGTCCTATTGCGCTGTCTGGCTACAGCGCCATGTAAAGTGGCTGTGCGAACAGCGTGATAGGTGCCTGTGCTGGTCTACTGGCAACAACTCCACGTGGGGTCACAGCGCAGCGGCCATATTGCCTGATGTAAAGTCGGTGCCATGGCTAGGAGGAGGTGCCGTGGAGCCAAGTTGAGGTGGCCAACCTGGTGCCCTAGTGGAGCCCACTATGACCAACTGTATGGTGAGGCCCCCTCACGGACCGAGGACCCATGTGTGGCAGCAGGTGGCCACTGACCTGGTGGGGTCACTGGCGGGGCGGTCTGCGAAGCAGTGCCGGCACGGGTCAGTGATCTCCGCCCGAAGGACCGGAGCTGTTAGCGGCGGCTGCGTTCCCATGCCAGGCGGGGCCTGGTGCCTGAGCCGCGATGAGTGTACCATCTATTCACCTATATTCTCTGTAGGGTGTGTGTGTACCTGGGTGGCTGTGCATCGTGTGTCAGTGTGTGCAGCTGTGCGATGGATGGTTATGGCTGTGTGGGCAGGCAGTCTTACTGGGGCAGGGGGCACTGCTTTTGAGTCACACTGATGTTTGTCTCACCATATGTCTCCACAGGCCGGATGGTGGACGGCGCCGACGCGGCTGATGTGGGCCATGCCAGGGCCCCAGTCCCACAGGCCGCCAGCCCGCGGCGCAGCAGCATCAACAGCAGCAGCAGTGGCAGACTGAGCTGCTGGAGGAGTGTGAGTATCATTACGTCATGGATGCTATTGCATGCTGGGGGCAGGACCACCAACCATGATGGACACAACCAGATGGGTGGTAGTAGTTCCACTATCGTAACACTAGTGAGTCCCACACTGGGTACAGTGTACAGTTCCGGAACACATAGCTGCGTATGGACAGGGACTGGGTGGAGAGCGTTCACAGGAGGGCGACATGGATGGTGCATGGATTGCATCACATGTCCTATGCAGACAGGTTGACGGAACTGAACATGTACTCCCTGGAGGGGAGGAGGGTGTGGGGATATGATGGGGTCATACGAGTATTGTACAGGGGGGAACAGTGTGCAGGAACCAATATTTGTCAGCGTAGAGGATGTTCCAGGTGTAGAGGGCATGGGATGCAGTTGGAGGGGGCTCGTTTAAGGGAAACATGCGAATGTGTTTCCTCACATCATGGGTGGTGGACGAGTGGAACACCCTGCCAGAGGATGTGGTGGGGGCTGACTTGGTCACGGGAGATCTGTATGTGTGGGCTCGCCATGAGGGACTTCTGGAGGTCAGGGGTGAGGGGAATGGACTTATAGGACATGAGAGTGATGCAGTACAAGGCCAAATGGCCAGACTAGGTGTCCCATAGGCCTATCTGCCGACACTGTCTATGTATCCATGTATGTAGGCGTGACACAGGTGACCTGCATCACAGTGCAGCATCACGACACGTCTGTGTATGCATCACAGGTGGTCCAGGCATGCACTGGGCACATAGCTGTGTGACTGGCATCGCACCATGTTGCAACATCACATGACAGCCTAGTTTGTACTGTGATTGACATGGGCAGTGTGTGTGGGCGTGGTGCATGGCTGGTGCCGCCTGTTTGTGATGGCCATGCGCATGTTCACTGTGGGTGGGTGCATGCCATCACATGTGCAGCACATTGGGTTAGCTGGGTTGCAGGTTGGGTGGTGTTCAGGGTTGTGGTCAGTCTCAGCCATTGACTGTGTTCCCATTTTCCTAGGCCTCGGTGTGCTTCAGCGCATGGCGCCATGTCCGGCGCCTGACACAGCTGGCGGCGACAACAGAGAGCTCCTGCAAGCCCCTACAGCAACAGGGGGGGAGCAGCGGCACAGACACAGGAGGGGGAAGGCGGCAGGGGGAGAAGCAGGGAGCCTGCTGGGCGGCCAGCCCACCTTTGCCCCTTCCCCATCCCTTTCCACCTGACTTCCCTCTCCAAGTTGTTTTCCTCCCCTTGCACACCCCTGCCTTTTACCCGTCCCCCAACTTGTACATAGTTTTAGCTGTTTTGTTACCTCTTTTTGTTTGAATATAAAATTCTATTTTGGTACAACTGCTGTGTTGGTGTCTGCTTTGCAACTGGCTCTGGGTGCTCCGTTGCAGGGGTGTACATGCCATCTGGGCTACTATGGTCCTGGATATATGTGTGTGTGTGTCCATGGGGAGGTATCACCAGCATAGCATTGCCTTTCTGTTGCTCTCGCCATCTGCTGCCACCCACTGCTGGGTGCACAGGGTGGGTCTGGGTGGTCTGCTTCTCTGCGGCATGGGGTTGACATGTAGCCGCAGGGGGTGCATGGTGTTTCCTGCAGTGCCTGTCACTGCACATGGCGGTGTCTTGGGGGCACGGTGCATGCTGTGCTGTGCGTACAGGGGGACTGATGTGCTGTGGTTGTCAACCCCTGGGTGTGGCACTCTCTGCCTGCCAGTGGTTGTGCTGGGCGTCATGGCTCTGCTATGCTTTGGTTGGCTTGTCCCCATGGGCACGTGGATCAGCCATCCCACCCCAGTGATGCTGTGCTTGGGGTGTGCCAGTGTGGTGTGGGTTCTGCAGTGAGTTCCTGTGCCCATGTGTGGCATGGCTGACGGTGGGCCCCAGCCTGCCTCCCTGGATGTGCAGTTCCATTGCTTTCTGGGGGCTGTGCTTGCGCTATGGCAGCTCTGCACTGCTCAGCTGAGCTTCCATGGTTGCGCCATAGCGCCAGCATTTTAGCTCAGCTTCTCCTTCCCTGGTTGCGATGGCGCCAGTAATATGCGATATTCAGACATTGGTTGCTTAGCAATTTGCTCTGCTCCATGTTTGAATATCGCACCTGTTGCGATTCGGCGCAACTGGTTTGTGCTTGCTCCTGCTGTTGCACCAGTTTTGAGCGCAGTTTGAATATCTGGGCCCTAGTATATAAGTATCAATGTTAGCTAGTATTGGACCGGTGGGGGTGGGGGGTAAAAAAGATGATTTAACTTTCAAAGATTCCCTCAGAGCTCTATTTTTCTCTTTTTCAATAAATGTAATGGAGCCATCTACCATTTCGGCAGAATCAAAGTATTGTCGTATTCTTCATTTTCTAAAAAAAAAATCTTTCCATATCTAATTTTAACTCAAAACCATCAATTTTTTGTTAAGACAGAACCCAAGACTCTTGTTCAATACTGATGTCTCTAACTCTGTTAATATCCTCTCTGACAAATTAAATATTAAAGATGCCATCTGGTTTGTTGTCTCATGTTATGTATTTTTGGCTGACTGTCTCCTGAGACTGGAGTGGTTCTCCCTTGTCCTGATGTGGTTGGTGTTTTTCTTCTACTGTTGCATTTTGTACCCTCTCCCCAAAACCCGTCTGTCCCTCTGAAAATCCTTCTGATATGTTCTACTGTAACTCTAATAATAATAACTATTCTCACTTGGAAGGTCTGAGTGTTTGTCTCCCATAATTTCTATTCCTGTAGTATTGTGGTGTTGTTCTTGTGTCTCTATATTCATAACTACTGTCTGAGTCAAAATAATAAATATTAATTTCCAAATCTTGTAGGTTATATACCTATTTTTCATCTCTTTTTTTCCAGCAATATACTTTCCTGTCTCTATAATCATTAATGCATATTCTGAATTTCTTTAACTTGGTTTGTCTCCAGCTTTTCATTATATTCTGTTAAGCCTTTTGCAATCTTGGCTACTAATGTCCTAAGTTCATTCAAATCTATATTTGACTTCAAATTATTCTCTGTATCGGCAATCTCTTTCTGAACTCATTCTTGTTCTTTAACTAATGTTTCTGTAACCCACTTATTCCCAGGGGTTACTAGAATCCCAGTTAGAATCAGTGGCAGGCAGGGAAGGCAGCTTGTGAAATGCCAGGTAAATGGGTTTCACACTGTCACACTCTGTTTTCAGTCTCAGCAGAGCTGGAGTGATGATGTAGTCTTAGAACTCTCGCAGCAGCATAAGCCACAGTCTGGCAAGCAGTTGTCAACTAGAGTAGAATGTTAAGTAATCTGTGAGTGAGTCTTTCTGAAGGAGGCTGCAGCTTGCTGTGCAGCTCCTCATTTAGCTCTGACAAGAGCTACCTCTTTAGTTTTGGGTAGTTTGTTCTCACCCTAGAAGAAGAACATAGAAGACAGTGTCTGAAGTGGTGGAGACCTTGCTAAGTGGGTTTTCCTTTGCCCCATCCCAGGAGGGATGGTGGAGATCTTCAGGGTTCGGGGCAATCCTCTCAATCCATTCTGTCTGGTGAAGCTGCCCTGGACATCTTCATTTGTTGTGAGTACAACTTTTCTTCTGAGTAAGCCCAGGAGAGGCACCTGCAATACCTAGGGGTGAATTTCTCTGACAAAGGGACTCTGTCACCTTGACTTTCTGTGTTTTAAAAGTGTCTGCCTACATTGGAGTCCAGTATGTGACTGTCCAAGTACATAACTTTTACTTCTGACACCTCTTAGGTGTGTGTGTGTGTGTGTGTGTGTGTGTGTGTGTGTGTGTGTGTGTAGTATGTTAAGTGTGAAATGCATTTCAAGACAGCATCTACAGTTTTCTACAGTTGTGTGGTGTTTTTAACCTGATGAATGGTAGAGTTCAAACTTGGAAACAAAAGGTGGGAGACCCCCCACCATCTGGAGTGACCCTGTTTACCTCTCCAGGTTCAGTTTGGGCACTAGTACTTTTTCATTTAGTGCATCTGGCCAATGCCTAATGGAAGTAGTTACCCCTGGATGTGGGTTGTTTTCTCTCAGTTTATCCCAGTATGGTGGGTTCTGAAAGTTCCTGATCCTGGATGTGCTCTTTTGTGGTTGTGTGTACCACCTTCATTCCTCATGAAGTATGGGAAAGTGTCCTAGTACTGGCCATGTGTGCCTAGTCAATGGGAAATGTACCAGTTCTGGCCGTGTGTGCCAATCTCCATTTCAGAACCAGGGTGTTCGCTGTTTTGTGTTACTTCAGCCTATGCTAAATGGGAATGTCAGGAATTTCTGTAACCTGGAGAATCTGCAACACCAATATGTGTAGCGCTATGGGGGTCCATCTTCGCTTTGTGATTATTCCTACTTTGTTATGTGAATAAAAGCCACACTCTAGAATCCCAACCTGGTTTGGACAGTATTGTTATTGCTTCCTTGTGGATTTACTTGGGTGCCCCTGTCCATAAGTGCAATCTTAGCATAATTGTGGGCAAACGTTTTCTCTCAGGGACCTGGGTTGCTGGCCATGGTAATTCGTCCCCCCAGGTGTGAGCCAGGTAGCCACATTTGGGTTTTACTGTTCTAGTGTAACAGTCAGGTCACCTAGCCTAATGGTGGCCATTTCTCTGTTTTCCAAATCTGTATTCACTTATCTAAACCCCCACTCTCTCGTTTGCCCCTAAACATCTGTAGTGAGAGGAGCAGCCCTGCTAGTTAAACAAGGGGGGCTAGTGGGGGGGGTTACATTTCTGTTAACAGTAACATGAAATCAATATGCCATGATGGGACCACTGTTTGCGTGGTACTCCTGTTGTCCCAGCCCCAGGTCCCTACACAGAAATCACTTCTGAAAGATAGTCACCAGTCAGTAGGTTTATTAGAAAATATACAATTAAACAGTAAAGGCAGAGCACCCGGATAGTTTGGTGGTGCTAATTAGATCAACAGTAACAAAAAAATGATTATTTCAAAGCACCCACCAAAAAGCAGGGTGCTGTCCTTGCAAAACGTTAGTTCTTTTCTGTATTTTAGTACTGCTTTTAAATAAATGGTTTAAAGAATATAAAACCATTGATTCCATTTGTTTTTTGGTGGGTGCTTTGAAATAATCATTTTTTTGTTATTAGAAAATATGAATATTAAGAGCTGAGCTGATGATAAACATAAAAGGGATTAGTACATTAGTAGGGGTTATGACCATCGGTAAATGAGCAAGTGACCATGGCTAACCAGGTAGAGTAGTAAAAGAGTGAGGTAATATTAAAAAACATTGTAATATTCAGTGATAAAATCGGAGGTCAGGGATATGACCCAGAATAACACTTTTTTGGAGACAGTAAGAGGTTATGTATTTGTGACGTCAGATAGAAGTGCACCGATGGATACCCAGAAGAATCATTATAAAAGGCAGAGCAATATGTGTGGGTGGCTACTGCACAGCTGGGAACCAATAAGCCAGAGTAGACAGAGTGTGTTTGCCTTCCTTTTGCTTAAATAAATCACACGTAACAAATTAGTCCTGTAGCACAGGTTTTTAAGCACATGCTTCTAATATTGCATGCGGAGAACCTAAGACAAAGGGCAGTAGTGGGACCAGTTATATATCAAACAAGAGAACAGAGTCTCGTGTAAAATATAGTCGCCAGTGTACAGGCAGCTACTGTATGAGCAGCTTCAGTCATTATTTTTTAAGAAACAGTACTTTCTTGTTTTGGATTACTATATTAAATCAGCAGTGTGGGTTTCACTGATAAATGAGCAGTTTACATTTAAGCTTCCTAGTGTATAACTCTTTTGGACACAAAAGTGAAACACGAGCCAGCATACCCGTGCATTGAGGCTCTAATATTAGACTAAGAGAAGTTAACACTGAGAAATTTGGAAAGGACCAGATTAAGGAATTGCAAGGGTTTCCCTGTGAAAAATGCACTTTATTATGAATACCAAGATGAAGAGATAGATATATATTTGTTAATGTTATTACACAACCTATTACCACACTATGGCATGGTATCCTAGTCTGGCATGGCCTGCACCCATGTGCTTCATCACTATTGGCCCTGCCTTTACCAGTGGTGAAGACTAAGGGTAATTTTCATCACCCTGCTCATATCTAGCAAAGCAACTACGAGTGCCTTTCTGGTTCTGAAGGGCCAGTCAGCCAGACTAGTATACAAGAAGTACAGCTACCAGCATTCACATGATGAAATTTGGATTGTAATTTTACACATGCGGGGGGCCTAGTTGGACAGCATGGTGAACACACATTAGCGGGGCTCCTGCAAGCATCTGTATTAAAACAGTGAATTTATATATATAGAAGACTCCTTGTCTCTTGAAAACTGCATTTAACAGCATTGACAAAAAAGCAGACCACTATTTAGTTCGATGGCCCGAGGAAATCCACAACAGCTCCGGCAGAGGGATGCACCAAATCTCAGCTACTGGCTTGGGAGACAATTCAGGAATGAGGCAGTCAAGATCCTACTATAGTGACTCTACCAGCCTTAATTACTAACCTGCAAAATGAAGTCAGAGTCAGCTTCAAAAGCCTTACTGCCCAGGTAGCCCACATTCAAACTGTTGTTACTTGGCTAGCAGATACTTTGGCTGCACATGACTCCAGACTGGATGAATCTGAATGGCAGATTAGTGAACTTGAAAACTTAGTCACTGACCTGGCCAGGGAGAGAAAACTTTTGAAGGATCAAATGGAAAAATTGATCATCCGATCAGAGGACCAGGAGAACCAAGCCAGATGATCAAACATCAGAATTATCGGGCTACCAGAGGGCTTGGAAGGGAAGGAGGCAGGGTGGCAGAGCAGTCCAGAAGTAGCTTATGGAAAAGTTGGAGATGGAACAGGTTGCAGTAAACTATGAGATTCAGCGAGCCCATTGTACCGGACCCATGTCCAAGCCGGGGGAAAAGCCAAGGCATTACTCAATTAAATACCTGAAGTTCTCTGAAAAAGAGAAGGCAGCTCAAGCCCAAGGTCCTATCACCGTGGAGGGAGGTTGGGTATCTATTTTCCAGCACTATAACAAAGACCTCCAGATGCAATGGCAGAAGTCTGCAGAAGTCAAGACAAACCTACATTGATGTGGATGGGACTTTGCAGTTTTATACCCAGCCAAACTACAAATCACTAACATTGGTTGCACACCCCTTATATTTGAGAAGCTCCTGGATGCAGAACAATATGTCAATATAGAGGTAGCTGCAGGGGAGAGCAGATCTCATCCCCGTTCCACCGCACCAGCACAGTGAGCAAGATACCAACTATGGAAACTAATGTAAGTTGATTCTAGAGACTAATACACTTATGTTATCTATGGTGGCATCATGCTGGGAGCTGATTTGCCTTTTGATTTGTGGTGGCAGACTTGGTGACTCAGGCTGATTTTGCTCTTTGCCATTGGCTCTTGCTCTCAACCACATGGTGGCATGCTGAGGCAGGGGAACTTTCTTGGAAGACTTGAGTTTATATATTTAAATTATATATTTTTTTATATGTGGGGCTGGGCAATAGAGGCTGTGACTGGACTATGGGGGGCTGGTCTGGTGCCTTGTGACTGCTACTAGGATTAAGTGTCCATGTGGCTATCTGGCAATCGTCTTCATGGCAACATGCATGAAAAACAACATGGCCACTAAGTGGGAACTGGTAAAACCCTGCCCACATACCTGTCTATGTGGGTGGAACCTGACATCGTTGTAGCAGTAATCAACAAACTGTCATCTAGGAGAAACTGACAAAGTAAGTGAAATGACCAATCATAGGGGAGACCTGGTTATGCCCACTCTGTGTCTCATGCCTGCATGAATATGTGAACTCTTGAACACTGACACAATCCTTAAATAGCAATGGTCACTCTGATCTTGTACAGGGGAGACCCACACAACTGGCATTGGAGGTAAGTGGGTCGGAATACCCACTTGATGACGGATGGTCCGGGTTGACTTAAACTCTGCCCCAATCGTAGTCCACAACTAACCAGCAAAGTGTATTGCTTCCACCTCAGAGTGGGGTTACAATCTCTGTCTTTTCATGGCTGTACTGAACATTTTTGTATACAGCAGCTCCTTCGCCTGACTTGCCTGCTCTGTGTCAGTAATGGTATTGTCGTTTTTGATATCTACGAATTTGGCCTGCCTGCCTGTTTTAATATAAGCAATGCCATGGAAGATCCAGCTTTTGATTCCCACCACAACCACTCTCAACTGTGGCTGGGGCCATGGGTAGTGACGGGAGGCAGAAGAGATAGGAGGATAAGCTCTCTCAATTCATCTGTCAGTGACATGCTTGCAATGCTCCATGGGCAGAAAGTTGGAACACTTTGCTGAATTTTTATTTTTATATTTATTTTTTTCTTTCTCTTTTTTGACTGTGTGTCATGGATTTATCTGGGTGTTGCCCAGTTGAAGACAAACAAATTGGGAAGGGCTGCTGGGATTTTGTGGTGGCTGATGTACTCGGGTGGGTGAAGCCCTGCAGGTCTGTTTTCCTTTACTTACTATTTTATCCTCAGCCCTTCATGATGCTACTGTAGGGCTCTCTGGAGAGACTTCCAAGTGGGGAGTCTCCTTTTGAGCTGGAGCACCCCTTCAGAGTGGGAGGGGCATGTCCACATGTCATACACTACTCTAGCTGTCATTTATGTCTGAAGAATGCAGCAATGGGGGAGTTCATAATAATTTCAATTTGCAGGTATTCAAGGTTCCTGTTCCTATGCCTTGTTAGGGTTTTTTTTTTGAAATTTGCATCTGGAGCTTTATTCAGTTCTTGCCCAACCCCCCTCCCTGAGGGTGGGGGCCACGGCCACAAGATGGTACACCATTACTAAATGCTATTATTTTTTTATTGTAATATACTGGTTTTTAGGTGCTTATCTAACCAGATACCTAACCACCAAATTAACTGCAGGCGAAGTTGCATATGGTTTATGCATCTGGGGAAGGGGGGACAGATCCAGTATGTTCACTTATGTGTTTCTTTTTTGCGGATCTTAGCCTTATCTAGGGTGGGACCTCTACCGCAGGACTAAGGGGAGGTTTGTGGGTTAAAGGGGTTGGGGGAGATGGTTTTCCCTCTAGGCATCTACCTGTTGCACTCAGTTTTGTCTGTTGTGGAACCCCTCACTGGGTGGCCAGGGGGATGGGAGGGGAAAGGGGCTTCCAATGTTCGGGTTATTTTGTTCTGGTTCTGGTTATTGTTTGGTGTTATTTGTTACAAAACTTAGCTATCCTTTACAAAAAATTTACAATAAATCTTTAACTGGCTGGCCCGGTGGTGCAGAGGGCTGAGGCGCTGTGCCTTACCTCAACCCACACTGGCGATCCAGGTTCGGGAATGGACTCGGGACACTGGGGGCTAGCTGGGGAAGGAGAGGATTGAGCATCTGTAGGACTGCTCTCCTCTCCTGGGGTGGGTAGCGGGTTGATGTCACACTGTAGCAGCCTCTAGTGGAGACCAGGAGCACTACAGACACACGCAGGAGGGAACGTACCAGAAAAAGCAGAAATACCACTCCACATCAGCTGGATGACAGCTGCCCGGCTCTCTGGTGCCATTCATGTCCCTGCTGAGTCCTCCATCCCAGCAGCACTCTGGGGCCAAGTGTAGCACTGGCCCCCACCGGGGCTGGTGCATTCCCCCTCAGAAGAGGGGGACCCATCCAGCAAAGGGTTATGCTGGGTTACCCTGGTGGTGGCTGCCATGTGGGACCTGAGGCTCGGAGGGCAGATGAATCAGAGCAGCCTTGGTGAGCCTGAAGGAGAGGTTGATGTGGAGCATGTAGGAGGTAAAAGAGATGATACAAAAACAATTCTTTAACTACCCAAACTGTGCCAGATATCCAGAAGAAAGCATAAAGTATATGATTCCCATATTTAAAGGAGATAAGTCCAACAACCCATGTAACTATAGGCCAATATCACTTATCACTGATTGGTAAGATCCAGGACAGGCTGCTGCATTCACAGACTTCATATTATTAAGAGAAACACAATAAACTGACATCAGCTCAACATGGCTTCTGGGGGGGGGTGTAGCATGGCAACTGCCTTGGTCATGTTCACGAACGATCTGCAGACAAATATGGACACAGGATTACATACGGGAGAAGCATTCATGGACCTGACCAAGGCATTCAACCTTGTGGATCGTTCCCTACTGGAAGCAAAGTTATTACATTTTGGCTTTGGGGACCCTGTGTTAAATTGGGTACATAACTACTTAACAAACAGGAAACAGCAAGTCTGAGTAAATTGGATAATATCTAACTTTAAAGATGTACATTACGGGGTACCCCAGGGCTCAATATTGGGACCCATGTTGTTTTATTTGCATATTAATGAACTTCCAGCATTATGCTCATGCTCTCAAATGGTGTTGTATGCTGATGATGCCATGTTATACACGGCTAATAAAGACATTAAGAAATTAAAACAAAATTTAGAATGCAACTTTGAAAACATGGCAAAATGGTTACTGGAAAATAAACTTGTAATGAACAAAAAAAATACAAAAGGGATGTTATTTTGTTCTAATCATAAACAATAAACATGACAGTACCATTTGCAATCCTGATTGGAGATGTAATGAAATTAGACACAGTGTCTGATTTCAAATATTCGGGAGTTACCATAGATAGTTAAACTTCAACATACATGTAGAAAATATAGTAAAACAACTCCACAGGAAAATCGGAGCCCTATACACAGTAAGTGATTACTTAACAAATGAAACAAGAAAAATGATAGCACAAATGTGTCTAATTCCAGCACTAGAATATGGGAGTTTAGTTGGGGGCCAGCACTAGAGTATGGGAGTTTAGTTGGGGGGGGCCAGCACTAGAGTATGGGAGTTTAGTTGGGGGCGGAATCAGAAACAATTATACAACAAAGAATCTGCTTGTACAATACTATATGCAGATTTGCTCTAAAAGCTAAAATCAGAGAGCACCACTGTAGCTTATACAGTAGATTGAATTAGTTACCAATAGAACAAAAAGCTAGATTCCAAATGTCCTGTTTCATGTTTCATTTATTGCATTGTCTACCCAATGACTCCATGTCAACTTTCTTCAAACAGAAATAGAGCACAAGAGCTTTATCACAAAATACAGTTATCATAATAATACCCATGTGTAAAACCACAAAAAAGCAAAAATCACTCAAGCAAACTGCAATAAAATTATGAAATGGTTTACCAGATCATTTATGTAACTTGCAGAATAGTCATAATTTTAAGACCTCCTTAAAGGAACTACTCATAAAAGAGACGCTGTGTAAATGTACTTGATTTTGCTGTAGACTGGGATTTTAGCAATACAATAGAATTTTCTTTTTGATTCATTGTTGATTGTTTATACTGCTTTTGTCTTCACTTGTATTTTGCTGTAGACAGGGATTTTATGTGTTAGAATCTGTTTTCAATACTGTTTGTTAATACTGTCTTGTATATATAATATTTGTCATTTGAGAGATGTATTTCATGGTTATTGTAATGCATTGTCTTTCATTTTTTTATAACCTGAGTCAAGTCTGTAAAGGGGCCATGTGGTCCAATGCTTTTTACCTGGTCAACACATTTTAAATAAATAAATAGTTATTTTTGTACAGGTGCCTACTGGTATAACTTATAGAAAGGATAATGGATAATACTTAAGCAATGGTTTTCGGGGAATTTACCACGGCTGGGGTGGTTTGCCCACGAGGCATAGCCGAGTGGGTAAATCTGCCCCAGCTGTGGTAAATCCCACGATAACCCACACCCCCAAGTGGCTTATTGCGATTATACCATGGTAAATTGTTTTAGATTTAGGCAATTGTTGAGATTGTTGGTTAGTTTTATTAAAAAAAAATTTTTTATAGAGGAGATATTCATCCACTAGAGAAAAGTAGTCCATTGGTTGCAATAGAAAAATTAATTTATTGTGACAAGGAATACATAGGTGCACAGTTAAACAGATTTTAACAGAGGAATGTTGTAAGTGCAGTCTTTATTATTGGAAAGTGGAACACAGATGAACATTTAGGTATTTTTAACTCAGAACTGAGAAACTGTTATAAGTGCAGTCTTTATTTTGTAAAAGTTCATAACTTGTATGCAGAATTTGTAGGTTTTCAATTGCAGTCTTTGTTGTTTTAAATTTTGTCGACATTGTATGTGTGTGGTGTGACCTGTTGGAGAGGAGAAAAAGAAAGAGTGCTTATTTTTTTTTTTTTTAAATAGTGGAGCAGTTGTTCAAAAGGTATGCTGTCTTACTTGCTATTTGCAGATGAGATTTATAGTTCCATAACTAACTAGCTTTTCTATGGAGGGTATTTTCGGATGTGGCTCGTCATCTGGCTCATTGTTTCCGGTGGCTGCTTTGTGGATGGAAAGATGTGCCGCTTGTTGAGGTGGGTGAGGAACTGCTGCAAGATCTTCGTTTTTTTCTTCTTGGTTGGTTTTGTTTTTAGTTATGATGCTTGTTTGTGGTTCATCAGAAGTGCTTGGAGATGGAAGAGGTAGACTTGTTGGTGCAGTATTGATTTGTTTGCTACAGTGTGGTTCGTGTGGAGGATGTAGATATTCGTTGCTGCTTTCTCCACGGATGATTTCACCCCATTTTTTGAACTCTTGCAGATTTGGGCACCACTAGCTCCTTAGTGAAGCTTCGCTTTTGTGTCCTGCAATAGTCATTATTTGTCTGGCTTCCATGCCAGAATTGCTTAAAAGAGTGACTGCAGTGGTGCGGAGTGAGTGATTAGTGAAGATAGTGTCAAAATGTGCTTCTTTGCAGATGCGAGGCAGCATGTTAGCTAGGACGTTAACTCCCACGGATTCTGCTGTGTACTCCACTGGCATGTCATTGAGGAGTGCTTGATCACATTGTTTGGGATGGAGAAATAGAGAAGGTGGATTTGTAGGTAGTTTGGAAAGGTATTTTTTATAACTACTGAGTGGGCAGAGGGGATCGTTTGGTTGTGCGAACATACATCCTCTTGTAAATTGTTTTGTGGGGTCATTGATTTCTTTGTGGTTTTTACTTTGTTCGTTGAAACTTTTAGTTAGATATTCGTCACCATTTTCTGTGGTTTTTATTTTGAAGGATTTAGTTGTCAGCTGTCTTATACCTTTGTTTCCTCTGTGAGCAAAATGTAAAACTATGTCTAACCAGACTTTTTTTACAAGACCTGTGGTTGTGTCTGGTGCTAAGGCTGGATAATTTCTGAGTTGAGTGAGCTGATTGATTGTTAGTGGAGGGTGATGCTGAGTTTTGTCTTTACCTTCTTTTCTGAAGCACTTTACTACACCTTTGAAGATGTTGTTAGCAGTGCTAAATTCTGTGTCAGCCATTAGATTAAAGCTTCGACTTAGGGGAGGGATGTTTATATATCGATTTAGTCCAGCTCTTAGGCATGTGTAACTAGTGAGACAGTATTCATTGCCATCACTGTTATAGACTGTACTGTAGAATTCTCATAGTATGTTATTAAATTGTGATGCAGTTATGGTGCTTAAGTGTATTTCTTTACCTTTTTGTGTACACCAGTCAAAGAAAACGTTTATTGCCCATTGAGTTTGCTTTTGTGTTGCTATCTCATGCCTTTCTCTTTTGAGGTCTAACATTTCTTCATCTCTAACTTCCTGGTGACATTGTCTTTTTTTCCCCTCAGGATTGGCTGGTTGGACGACGATGGTGAGGACTGCGGATTTCGAGTTCTGCACTGCGGGGGATGGTGATGCTGTGGCAGGCACAGTGCCAGTGCAGATGCCAGTGGTTTCAGCCGCTGAAGACGGAGGGACTACCAGAGCATGTAAGTCATGGAAAACTACATTTGATTTGGGTATGGGGCTGTATAGCTGTTCGAGAGTATTGAAGATTGCGTCTAGCTCATCGTTGTCTATTAATTCAAAGGATGTGTCCTTTTTTTTTGTCAGTTTCGTCGTTACTGATCGGCTTTACTGCGAGCAAATATGGCACCGCTTTGATGTTGTTTTGGGTGTCGGAGTGATTTAAGTGATAGGGTGGCACAGGACAGTGGCAGGCTGGCACGTTTTGCATTGATTATCAGTGAATAATCAATGGGGTAAGGTGCCAGGCTGCCTCTGTGATTGGTCAGTGTTTGAGGTCCATGGTATAATATAACATATACTATAACAGTCTGCTCATAGAATGTTAATGGATTAAAAATGCATACTTAGAGGAAAAAGGTATTGGGGAAGGGTAAAGGTCTCTGTGCAGATAATCTCTGTCTCCAGGAAATCCACATGACAGCTGGGGAGTGTAATCATATTGCCAAAAATTGGGGAGTGAAATGGTAAGGCTTATATTTTACCTCAAAAGCAAGGGGGGCAGCCATATGACTCAGGTCTTGGTCCCCTGGTGCCGTTACCCAGGTATGCCTAGACAAGTCGGAGGGGGGCAATAGGTGCTGCTACAAGTACAACTGAATTTGGGTCAGAAAATAGCAGTCGGATACATTTAAGGACCAAACCTCAATTCATCTGACTTCTGCAACAGACTCTCAAGGGAGAAATCTGGTCTAGAGGGGCCTTTGATATTGTGTGTAGATTTCAACTGTGTATTACGAAATGACTGCACCAAATATATCCAGGATATGAAGACCACCTATTTCCATAATGCTCTCACTAACTCATGGGGCAATGGTAGGGACTTCTGGAATAACATTAAAGAAGTCACCGGGAAGTAATCTAAATCACCCCCATCAGTACTCAACATAAATGGTGAAACTACACTTGACCAGAAACTCATTGCTGATACATTCAATGACACCTTCACGGACCTCAGTGCTGTACTCCCACAGGGTTTTTTTGATGAGGTGGTTCACCTTGCCCCCCCCAGCCACCTCTAGCCACCCTCCCTTCTACTTTAAAGCTGTAAAAATGCATCAAGTCTGCAGCTACGTTACCAAAGCCATTTGCAACTCCAGAGCCAGCAGTGACTCCCTTGACCTCAAACTGCTATCACTCACACTTGAAGAAGTACTCCGACCACTGACCAGGATTTTCAACCTCTACCTCAGCCTCAGCCAGTTCCCTGAC
Organism: Neoceratodus forsteri; assembly: GCA_016271365.2. Classification (NCBI taxonomy): domain Eukaryota; kingdom Metazoa; phylum Chordata; order Ceratodontiformes; family Ceratodontidae; genus Neoceratodus; species Neoceratodus forsteri. Next base: position 199,694,172 of record JADMNL010000025.1, read on the forward strand.
TTATGGAAATCTGCCACGGTAACTCCAATTCATAAAAGTGGTGCCAAAACAGCTACTGAGAATTACCATCCAATTTCCATCCTATCTCCACTCTCCAAGGCATTAGAACAGATTGTATCAGACCAGCTCACTGACTTCCTAGACAATCACAACATCCTGTGCAAGGAGCAATATGTCTTTAGAAAAGGTCATAGCACCTCCACGGCGCTACATGAATTCACTGGTGCAATCCATCACTCACTCGATAACAGTCATCTTACTGGGTCCACCTTAATCGACTTAACTGAAGCCTTTGATACCGTCAACCACATCTCCTACTTGCCCAGCTTCGACTAGCAGGGCTCTCACCTAACTCGGTGAACTGGTTCAAAAGCTACTTAGACAACCGCTCCCAAAGAGTGAGAATTGCTGGCACACTCTCAGACCAAAGAACGGTCCGGTCCAGTGTTCCACATGGCTCAACCTTGGGCCCCCTCCTTTTCAGCCTTTTTCTGAACTCACTGCCAGAATCCTGCCCTGAACAGATCCTACTCTACGTGGATGATGCTGTCATCCTGGCATCCCACCATGATCCAGTCCATCTACAAGGTAACCTCCAACAGGCCTTCTCTGCAGTTGAAAACTGGTTCACAAAACACAGCCTTATCCTTAACCAGAAAAAAACAAAGACCATGATCTTCTGCAGCTCCCAAAACAAATACAAACAATGTCAGCTCTCCATTAAAACCAAGCAAGGAATCACCCTCGAACAAGTTCATACCTTCAGATACCTGGGCCTCACCCTCGACTGTAATCTCTCCTATGTCCCACACATCAATAACGTGCAAAAGTAGCCAACACCAGGATGGGCCTACTATTCCGACAGAGGAAACATCTAACCCCAGAAGCTCTGTCCATAGCTGTCCAGAGCTCCGTCATCAGCATCATTGACTACGGTCTCATTATCTATGGATCTGCCACAACCTCATCTCTCAGGCATGTTTCGACTTCCCTCAATCAAGCCTGCCGACTTGTTACTGGTTCCACCGTCTCACCCACACCTGCGACCTCTACTCCAAAACAGGCTGGCTGCAACTGATCAACCAAATCAAATACCAAACCTGCATCACTGCTAAGAAAATCATGATGGGAAAGGCACCACCAGGAGTCAGCACCCTCCTCAAACCCAAAATCATCAACCGCAACACCAGGAGCTCTAAGCCCCAAATCCTTCAAATCCCTCACTGCCGCATGTCCCAAGGCCAAAGGTCATTTGAATACAGGGCTCTGAGTTGGCTGAATGAGCTGTCTAGTGACACCTCATCCACAGTAACGCTTGGAGTGTTCAAAAAAAAGCTCCGCCACTCCATAACTGGCACCTCCACCTGTGCTTGCACCCCATAACATCTTCATTCCCTACGCTGCTTCTGACCTTACAGGTGTCAGTTTCTGCCCTCTCTTCTTGCACTTACCTGTCCAATGCAGCTTCTAATGCACTTGCCCTGTGTCTGTCCTGACAAGGCCCCTCAGCTGCCTCACCCTGACCCTCTACGCCTATGTCTTCCCCTACCCTCAGCCCTCTCCCCTTCTTGCCCTCTTCCTCCTATTGTTTCTTGAGTTACTCATCACTCAGTCTGATTTTGCCAAGCAAAGTGACTGTCTAAAACCATGTACCTGTAACTGTCTTATGTTTTAGTGTCTGTTACCCTGTAACCAGCATGATGTGGAACCTTTGTAAAAGAGCCTTGGATCAAAGGTACTTTGTAATCCTAGACACAAATAAATAAATAAATATATAAATAAAATTAGACAATATCATGGACTGTACTTCAAGGGTTGGGGGGGGTCAAGGTCTAGGAGTGCTCAAGCTCCCCAGTATGCCTCACCTTGGCCGGGATGGGCACCCCTAACACTCACAGGGTTTGGAGATTAGATGCTACTTTGCTTAAAAGATAGGGTTTTTCAACATTTTGTAAAAGAACAGATAGCAGATTATTTAGCCAATAATCTATCTGAGTAAACTTTTGCAGCCATGAGATGGGATGCCCTGATGGCAGTGCAAACAGGAGCTGTTATTTCATTTGCAGCGCATAAAAAACATAAAAGTGACCAGCAGTTAATCGACCTTGAGACCCAGGTTTCTGAGACAGAAAAGGCCCATATAGTACAGACATCCTCAGAATGGTAAAAGGCCCTCCAGCATTTAAGGTGGGACTATAGCGTAACACGGCTCATAGTGCCAAGATCGAGTGGGCGCTGCTCCTAAACCAGGCTGATAATTATTTTGAAAGTGATGCTGGGGGGAAGTGGCTAGTCTGGCAGTTGCAGAGTAGGAAGAAGGCAAAAAATGTAGCTAAGATTAAACATATGTTGTAGAAGAGCTGATCACAGACTCAGAGATAGGATAATGCGTTAGAATGTACTATAAAACATTATATACTGCTGAGGCCTCTCCCACAGATAGTCAAATCAGAGATTTCTTGGCTAGGGCTACCTTTTCCACTATTGATGCAGACAGCAGAGAAATGTTTACTGTGCTGCTACAATGGGCTGAGGTCAGGAAGGCCATATCACATCTCAAGGGGGGATGACCCGTGGCCCTGATGGCTTTCCCACTGACTTCTTTAAATGCTTTCAGAATGGCCTACAAGAGCTACTTACAGCCATGATTGAAAAATGATTGGTGACTGGAGCATTGCCCCCCCTCCATGCGCTCTGCTACCATTGTTGTTCTCCCCAAGTCAGGGAAGGAGCCCCAACAGTGCTCCTCCTATAGGCCGATCTCACTGTTAACAGACAACTACAAAATTGTGGCTCATATACTGGCCAGCTGGCTAGAGATGGTCCTTCCCAAAGTAACACATGAGGACCAAGCAGGATTTGCAAAAGGTAGACAAGGGAAATACAACATCAGAAGGTTGCTCACTATGGTTTGGCATTGGGCTGGGAGGAGCTGGGAGGAGCATCGGGGAAAGAACTACAATCCTAAGCTTGAATGTAGAAAAGGCCTTCGACTGTGTGGCGTGGAGGTATATGTTTGAAGCCCTAAGGAGCTTTGACATCAGAGATAACATGCTTCAGTGGATCAAGACCCTTTATAATCAACCAACAGCCCAAATTCTGGTTAACAGAATGCTTTTTAAGTCTTTCCAGTTAACAAGGGGTATGCGACAGGGCTGTCCGCTTTCCCCACACCTGTATGTAATGGTGTTGGAACCCTTGGCAGCTGCTTTGAGACATGATAAGCAGTTGGAAGACTTGCAGGCAGGCAGTTCAAAACATAAGGTGGCCCTGGTTGTGGACGATCTGCTAGTATAGTTGAAAGATGCCCAACAAGGCTTGCTCGCTCTACAGGACACATTGACAAAACATGGAAGGGTTGCTAGTCATAAAATTAATTAGACAAAATGTGAACTGCTGCTTTCAGATAAGGCAGATATCACCTTTCTGACTAACCTTTCATTGCAACCAAAGATAGTCAACTCCCTAAAATATCTGGGCATTCACATTCCAAATGAAGCAGCCCACCATTATAGGAAAAATTATCCCTTGCTTTTGGATAGTGTACGTAGGGATTGTGAGAGGTGGGAGGAGTTGCCTATAAGTCTTATTGATAAAACTCACACTATTAAAATGAATATCCTTCCCAACTGTATGTACCAATTTCAAAATATTCCCATTAGGGTCCCAGAGCTCTTCTTAAAACAGCTTAATAACACTTTGCATACATTTCCCCGGGGGGGGGGTCCTGCCAGAATCAAAAGAAGTATACTGCAATTGCCTTTGAAGGCAGGAGGACTGATGCTCCCTTGCTTCAAATATTATTACTGGGCAGCACAACTGGCATTTCTCCGAATCCCTGCCACAGGCTCCACTCCTTCTTGGTGGTGACTGGAAGAGGAACCTTTGGCCGGTGAGCTACTCCAAGGCCTTCTCTCCCCATGCCTTAGCAAACAATCCCTTCTAGCAGTACCTAATCCATTTACCCACCAGTTGGTCAGAATATGGAGAGGTGTACATCAATGCATTGGTCATAGTAGGGGACTATCACTAAATGCATCACTGCATGCTAGCTTTACTGTTCAAAAAGTCTAAATGTGTTTGTGCATCAAACACTTCTGCATTGGGGGAGAGCTGGGTTGAAGTGCATGGGAGGTCTTTATTACAGGGGGTCTCTTAAACCTTTCACTGAGCTAAGACAGCAATATGGCATATGATCAGGGGACTTCTTCGCCTATTTGTAGATAAGACAATATTTGGCTAGTGGGACTCCCACACTGTCTCCAATAGAAAAAGCTCTCTGCAGGCCGCACTCCAACACACCAATTTTAACCAGCCTTTATAGGTTGTTCTTTGGCACTAGCCACACTTCTGTAGTCAAGGCAAAAGTAGATTGGGAGCAGGCTCTAGGCATTACCATTGATACTGCAACATGGAAAGCTGCCATCCACCATGTTCATGACTGCCAAAGATCAAATAAATTGTACAGAATACAATTCAACTTTCTGTACAGAGTGTGACACTTGGCCAGCTGCTTATGATTGTTCTATGATATTTGTAATATAAAAATGTAGTGTGTGATTGTCTCACATAAGGCAGCTGTGACATGGGTGCCCCCCCCAGGTTTCAGTTACAATCAAGTGACCTGAAACCAGGAGGTAATTAAAAGACTAGAAAGACTTAATTAAGGGTCTCCTGTGTTTCTATCTTAATTAGAACTGACTCAGCTGCCAGGATATAGGGCTTGTAAACTTTTATGACGTCTTAGAGGAAAAACATTTTATACCAATGGTGTGGAAAGTTGTAAAATCTTTGATGTGCCCTGGGAACAGGAACTGCTCAAAGATCAAAGAGAAGGAACTGAGAAATCACAGACTTATAATTTGGGAAATTAGTTTTTGCTGAAGTCAAAGTATTTAAAATATCTCCTGATAGGAAAATCATTGTTTGTATAATTTATATATTCTAAAAGGAGGAGTTGGATGACATCATGGAAGGGGTGTGTGAGAGAGACACAGTTTAACCTAGGACTTGTGTCTGATCGTAGAGACATTTCTTTTTGGGCTCTAAAGAAACAACATCTAACTATAAGCACTATAGAGGTTGTACATTAGATAGAAAAAGTATAATTGTATTGCGGTAGGAGTTAGTCTGTAGTTTGCCTTGTTTTTCTTTATGTGCTTGTATGTTCTTTGATATATTGTTCTGTGTTTACATTTAACATATTTTTATTCATTTTTAAGTAAATATTTTATTCCAAAGACTGCCTGGGTGCATCTTCGAAGTTCTTTTTGCATGCGACGTATGGAGGTTTAAGACTGACAAAAACTGTTCATAAGTTTGATGGTGTTACTAAACTGGGAAAAGGTAAGCATATACCTAAGGTCTTTTATAGAGTTTTAAGGATTCATTTTTGGATACCTGGTTAGATGCCCTTAGGCGAAATATATCTGGCATCCCCCGAAGAGCAGATTATCTGAGCCTGTACATTTGGATACACCAGCATAAGGTTCACAGTTTGAATCCTACCAGAACTTGAGACTAAACATGATTCGGACCCACAAGCAGACAGGAGGGTTACCCTGTATGTTACCTGCTCACATTTCTGCGCTCAGAGGTTGGCATTGTGGGAGCAGAGGGCCTGACCTGCTGAGTGCGTTTGTGACACAGAGCACACCTAACTCCCTCAAAATTGCATATATTCAACATGACAGATTAATGCTCTGCCCTAGGTGCCATGTGGGGGTGGGAGATTTTATGCACATGGCCCTAATGAGCCCCAAAGTGGCACCCTTTTGGCACAGTGTGCACAATCAAATGCAGAAAGTCTTGAAAACCACCCTACCAAACTTGCCCCTGGAACTCATACTTGGGGCTGAACCTAAACCACCTGGGATGTATACAGATTGTAGAACATTGCAATGATCAATGGGGGGAAAACTATTATACAACACTGGGTTAGTGATACCCCACCCAGCACAGCCCACTGGCTAAACAATTTCCTACTACGTATGAAAATAGAAAGATACCAGCTAGCAGAACATGGGCAAGAAGCTTTATTTGACAGCACCTGGCTCCCTTTATTGGATGCCACAGAACAAGGCGTAATCACTGCCTGAAGCAATCTTGGCTGCTAATCACAAGTAGGAAACTCCCTCCTTCTTTAGTCTGAAAGTGGGCTGCCCACTGACTTAGACTTCTGCAGTGGTACAAAGTATTGTAAATGGGGTGGTTACAGAGGACAGAAGGGGGCTGTTGGTTAGAATTCAACTGACAATGCTATATACAATGGCTGCTACATGGGAGGACCCATAGCTTGTACATAGTTTGACTTTCGCACCTCAATTACCTAAGCTGGCATGGGACTATTTCCCCCATATTTCCTGCATCTAAGCAATGGCTTATGCTATGTTTCTGCCTATCCTTATCCTATTATTTGTAATTCGCAATATGTAATATGTACTCTAGTTGTTGTGTTACTGACAATGCCTATTAGCTGCTACTGTTTTTCCCCTCAGTTCATGTATTTTGCTTGTTCCCACACCCCATGTTTGGCAAGGATCCATTGTAAACGAGTGTTTAGCTCAAAGGTTGTAATTCTGATTTTTACAATAAATAAAATAAAAATAAATTCTGGAAATTATCTATGTTATTTGTTAGCTATTGATCTTCGATTAAATGTTTAGTTGTCACCTGCTGTAAGCAGTGTACATGGTTTCTGGTCTGTCTACACTATATCTGATTCATGTACCATGTATGTCTCAATTAACTGTATATGTTTATGCATGCTTGAAGCTTTTCAATAAAATGTTTACAAAAAAAATTGACATATGTGGTGAACACGCAGATTATGTGAGCGATAATTATGTTTTAGAGAATATCATGTCCAGAATCATTAAAAAGTGTTTTAAACCTGTGAACATTTTTAAATTAGGAGAGATATTATTATACTTGATGTGGCTGGAATTGCTGGGGATGTGGGGGTAATCTGTTCACAATACAGAGGTTCAATATATTGCCAATGGACTGTTACTACGTAATAAAGTCATAGAGGATATTTTTATTGGCTATATAGTTTAGTAAACAAAGAGTTTTAGCTCATTAATTTCAGACAATGAACAAAAAAATATAAATGGAATTTACAGTATATTGAGAGTTCAAGATAGCCAGAAAACACAGGTATGGATAGTAATGTTCATAGTAAGAAATTGATTAAAGAGATTTGAATGGACAACATTGTGAATTTAAATATGAAAGTGAAGTAATTATTGTATTTTTTAATTTTGTTTTAGAAAATAACTCCCCTGAAGAAGCTTTCTGGTGAAACATCAGGGCAAGATTAATGCCATTTGAAAATCAATTACAAGATTTGTTTATTTTTTCTTTTGTAAAAAAGAGGTTGCGCTCCCCCAATCCCAAAATTAATTGATAACATAGCTGACAGGGGGCAGCCTACAAAATTTAACGCATCAGTGTGCAGTTATCTATTGAGCTTTGGCTGTTTGGTACGCTACCTAATTTGCCTGTGTGCCTATCCCACACATGCTTGAAGCTCCCCACAGTCTATTTCCCATTATTTCTTCTGGCAAACTGTTCCAGTTGTATACAACTCTTTCTGTAAGGAAGTATTTCCTGACATTTCTCCATTGACATTGAGCCAAGTCCCAGTCCTAACCCTGCCTTACCCACTATCTCCCATTGCCTTTCCTAAAGGCCTAAATGTGGCTCACATTAGCCTTCACAGTTTCCTACTCAAAATTGAACTGCTACAACCTCTCATGTCCTCCCTCCCCCCTGATGTTCTAATAGTCTCTGAATCTTGGCTTTCTGCCAAAATTCATGACTCTGCCATTACCATCCCTGGTTGCTCCCTTTCTCACCAAGATCTTTCCACAAAGGGAGGCAGCATCTCCACCTATCTTTCCTCCACCATCCAAGCTACACCAGTGCTGTCTATATCATCCCCTGCTGCTTATGAACTTCTGATCCTTAAACTTTCCTTCCCCTTTTCCCTCCCCATTTTTGTGGCAGGAGTATACAGCCACCCTGGGCTCTCTCCTGCTTCTGTTACTGACCTACTAATCACTATCTCTACTCATACCTCCACCGGGGAACTTCTTTTCCTAGGTGATTTCAGCTTTGAGTGGCTTTCTCAATCCATCTCAAAATTCTGTCAAAATATAAAGTCCCTGCATCTTATGCAACTCATTTCAGTCCCTACCCGTTACATCCCCCACTCTCAAAAGCACTCACTTCTAGACTGGGTTCTTGCTACACACCCACAACAGATCATAGATGTTGGTAATCTCTCTGATGCACTCAGTGACCATCATATGGTTTACTGTGTATGCAAAATTCACCATCCAAAGTCCCCTCAAAAATCATCTAAATCAGGTCCTTCCATTCAATTGTTTTATCTTCACTTCACGTTGATCTGCTTTCCACTGACTGGTCACCTATCACTATGGCCAGTAATATCAATCTGGCATTCCAATATTTTCAATCTAAATTCTTATTAGTTTGGGATAAACATGACCCCTCAGAAATTTCAGGGTCAGTGGTTCTCACCTCCCCTGGATTTCAGCTGAACTTTTGGCCTGCCTCTGTGCACATTACCTTGCTTGGAAGCCTTACAAGTCCTCCCGCACAGCGTAGGACCATAACAAGTACCATGCCCTGAGGAACTCCTGTACTACAGCCACGGGGCTAGTCAAGGTGCAATTTTTCTCCTCTGCATTTCAGAACAATCTGAACAACCCCTCCAAGTTCTGGAATGTTATTCATGCCCTTTTCTCCCCTCCTACCCAGTCCCCCCCTTCTATTCTCACGGTGGGTGACTCCATAATTTCCGACCCTCCTTCTGCCATCTCAGCTTTCAACTCATATTTCACCACTTGCACTTCCTCTCTCTTCTCTGCACTCCCCGCCACTCCATCTCTCCCTCCTCTTCCCTCATCCCTCCCCTCTTCTACCTTCTCCTTCTCACTAGTCACCCCAGCTGACTCTCTAACCACTCTCCTGGCACTCATCCCCCAGAAAGAGGGGAGCCCTGATGGACTTGATCCCAAGCCCTTACACCTCTCTGCTCCTGCTATTGCTCTGCCCATCTCCTTCTTGCTCAGCCTATCATTCTCCCTTGCCACAGTCCCAGCTATCTGGAAGAATGCTACTGTCATTCCTCTCCCTAAAGTAGGTGATGCTTCCTGTCTTGGAAACATCTGCCCTATCTCTCTCCTCCCAAACCTATACAAACTTCAATAACACATAATTTTGCTCAGCTCACTTTCTTCCTTGAATCCTTTTCCTTTTTCACTGCCTTCCAGTCTGGCTTTCACAAACATCACTTCACCATGTCCTCTCTTCTCAGACTTACAGACTCCATCCTTACAGGCATGGAGCAAGGCCTCATCACTGCAGCCATCTTTGACAATCTTGCAAAAGCTTTCAGCACTGTCTTCCACCCTCTTCTCCTTGACAAACTAAGTTCAGCAGGCCTATCTGCCTGCTCAATCAGTTGGTTCAACTCCTACATTGTAGGCAGATCTCAATCAGTGAAAACTGGTGATTCCTTCCCCCCGCCTATACACACCAGTGTCTCCCAAGGTCCCATCCTCAGCCCTTTGCTTTACTCTATATTCCTCAATGGCCTTCCCACAGCCTGTTCCTCTGCTTCCATGCACATGTAAGTAGATGATACAGTTTTGTTTTCATCTGGCTCTTCTCCAACAGATTTAGCATTGAGGCTTCAACTTGGTTTTGACTCTGTCCAGAAATGGTTCAGAGCTAATCAGTTATCCCTCAATGCAAAGAAAATGGTCTCCATGTGTTTTGGCATACGTCAGAGACTTTCTAGACTCTCCCCCCTTCTTAAACCTAGATAGAGGTAAAATTGATGCCATACCCTCATTTAACTATTTTGGTGTTTGGCTGGACCGACACCTTGGTTTCTCTCAATACATCGATGCCATGTATCAAAAACTCCACTGTAAGCTAGGTGCCCTTTATAGAAACAAAGGCTGTATCCCTATATTTGCCCACCAAGACATCATCTCTAAGATGATCCTCCCCATTTTTTATTATGGCAACATAGTCTATGGTGCTGCACCTAAATCCACCCTGGCCAGACTGGATCAGCTCTTCCACTCATTTTGCCATTTTGCCTTGGCCTGTCCCCCTGAACTCACCACTGTTCTGTGTATATTGATCTCTCCCTCCCTTCATTGAATGACTGCCACCTCTCTCACTGTGCCTGTTTTATTTCTAAATACTGGTTGGCTTCCCTTCCTCCCTACCTAAGCTCTCTCTCTTCCCCTACACCCCCCTCCTTGTACTCTCTCTCTGCAACTCTGGTTATGATTCCCTCTTGCTCCCCTCCCTCAAAACCCTGGCTGGCCAATCTGGTTTCTCCTTCCACCTTCCTAATCTTTGGAACTCCCTTCTTCTTACAATTCACTCTGCCTCCTCCAAACGCTCTCTCTCTCTCTCTCTCCTCCCAGCTCCAACACCACATTGCCCCCTCCTGAAAATGCCCTTAGCTCTATGCCTTCCACCAATATTTCCCTTTTACCCCTACCTCTAACTGCCATTTCTCTCCTCATCCTTCCTCTCCCCTCCCCTCCACCTCCACCTCTTTACCCACTCCTGCTCCCATACTTCTTTATCTCTCACTTATACCACCATCTTTCACCCTTTCTACCTCTTTCTTCACCATTATCCTATTCTTTTTTCTTCATCCTTTCTCATCCACCCTACCCACCGACCCTTACTTTAAATCCCAAATCTGTTATTTTTCACTCTCTCTTCCTCTACAACCCATAACTCTTTTTTGTCCCCTCTCTAATCTCGCACTCTCTCTCTTCTACTTGCCTACTCTGTCCCATTTATTTTCCTGATGTTACAGTCTGATGAGTGCCTAGTACTTCTCACCTCTGAAGGCTACTTATCTGATGTCTGATATTTTTACCTCTATTATCATTGCTAGCCTATTTGCTATTGTATATTATAGTACCTAATGTTTATTATTGTATTACTGTGTATCTACTTGTTTTGCACTTCCCTTACCCTCTTCCCAGGACATATCCTGAAACTAGCCTGGTGGTTCAGTATGTCTTTCCTGGTAAATCACTTTTAAATAAATAAATACATTTCCTCCCACTTTAGCTTCATTGCATAACTCCTTGTTCTATTGCCTTCCTTCCTTCCTTCCTCTGAAAGAGACACCGACTTGCATCTTGTTCACCCGTGAGGTACATATACTTCTCACTCGTCTTTCCTCTAGGGAGTACATGTTGAGATCCCACAGTCTTTCCTTGTATGTTTTTTTTTTTGCAACCCTCACACCATTTTGATTGCCCTCCTCTGTACTACTTCCACCCTATCAATATCCTTGCAGAGGTGAGGCCTCCAGAACTGTACATAGTATTCCAGGTGGGGTCTCACTAGTAAGTGATACAGCACCACCTCCCACCTCTTGCTGGAAATACCCCACCCAGTTCACCCCAGAATCCAACTAGTCTTTTCTACTGCCTTATCACACATATTACCTACCTTGAGGTTATCAGATATGATGATCTCAAAGTCTCTTTCTTGATTGGTGACTATAAGTACTTCTCCCCCCATCTTATATACATTTCCTGAGTTTCTTCACCTAAAATGCATGGCCTTGCACTTTTTGGCATTGAAACCCACCTGCCACACTCTATACCTCTCCTCTAGTGTTCCCAGATCCCTTTGCATTCTCTCCACCCTTTCTTGAGTATTCACCCTATTGTAGATTTTGGTATCATCTGCAAAGAGGCACACCTTCTGCTCTAGCTGCTCAATGTCACTTATGAAGACATCAAAGAGGACTGGTCCCAGCACCAATCCCCTGGCACTCCACTAGTCACTCTCCCATCCCCTGAGTGTCTGCTATTTATGCCACCCTTTTCCTCTAATTCTTCAACCAGTTTGATAACCAGCTTACTACTCCCCCCTCCCCACCACCCTCCTGTGCGGCACAGTGTTGAAGGCCTTACTGAAGACCAGATAGGACACATCCACTGCTCTCCCTTGATCTGCCTCTGTAGTAACCCAGTCAAAGAAATCTATGAGATTTGCTTGACATGACCTTCCCCCATGAAACCATTCTGCCAGTGGGCCTGCAGCCCATTAGCCTCAAGGTACTTTATGAGCCTCTTCTTCAGCAGGGTCTCCATTAATTTCCCCACCACTGATGTGAGACTGACTGGCCTGTAGTTGTTATCCTCCATCCTGCTGCCACTTTTGTGCATAGAGATCACATCGTCCCTCCTCCAGTCCTCTGGAACTACCCCATCTCCAATGAGGTGCTGAATAGTGTTGCCAGATGGGTGGTTAGCACTGTGTTCAGTTCTTTTAGAATCCTTGGGTGATTCCTGTCTAGCCCCATTGCCTTATTCTCCTTTATGGCTTCTAATCCTTTCTGGACTCTTCCTACTGAAAATGGACTTCTGTGCACTCCCACTCACCCTGGTGCTAGCCATTACATGCTTGCCAGTCCCCCCTTGATCTTCCTCTACACAGTCCCCCAGCCCTACTGATTCTCGCTATTATTTTTTTTATTTTTATTATTTATTTATTTTGCCAGGAGAGACACACTAAGCTGAAAGCTTGTTTACAGGTGTGACCTGGGAGCACAAGGAAGTTAAGTGACTTGCTCAGGGTCACACAGTATGGAAGTGGGGGCTGTTGGATTCAAACCCAGGTCTCCAGGTGTGCAGCTCAGAGCCTTAAACCACAGCGCTATACAGCCTCATTATCCATCCCCTTGTCTTCCTCTTTCCAGTCATGTACCTTAAGAAGGTCTTGTCCCCTTTTTTGACCCCCTTAGTGATCCTCTCGTCTGTTTGTGCTTTAGCTACCCTCACCCTCCTTTCTGCCTCTCTCTGATTTACCTGATATACCTCCCTACCTTCTTACATCTAAGTCTCCTTGTACTTCTTAAATGCTGTTTTCTTCTCCTTCACTGCCTTTATCACCTCCTTAGAGAACCACAGTGGCCTCTTCCTCCTTCTTCCCTTGCTCACTTCCTTCAAACAGCATGGCATTGCCTTGGCTAGTCCTTCCTTATTCCTTCTAGATAAAGTACAAAATGGTGAGATGAGCAGCTAATTTACAGAGGTACAGTAGTATTATAACCCATTCTCATAATGTACCTTACTCAGCATTCTTTTAAAGAAAATACCAATGATTTGCAAATCTTTGATGCAAAAATGTTCTGACAGTTCAAAAGGCACTGTAGGAATCTCACTTTTCCTGTAGAAGGTCACATATACTGTACATATCTGGCTTGAGGCAACACCTGAACTAATTCCATCTGCCATCATCCCACCGTAGTCTGCAGCAGAGTCTTTGGTAGTACAATGTCAGTGATGACAGAAACAGTATCTACTTGGCTAATATGTAGACTTCCATGGTCCTGGCTGTTCTATATGCATAACAAAAACACAATTCTGCAAAAAGCATGAGAATGTTAATAAACGCTGTTACCCTAACTGAATTCCTAGAAATACCCCTTCCTTTCCATAGCATGGGATTGGCAGGGAATGCAGAACCTATTAATAAATGAGCATGCATGTTTAAATTATCACTTTATTCAAATTTGGGAAAGGCATGGATGCATGATTCATTCCAAAAATGAACCCCTTAGAACATAGCCTGTTAAAAAAACTAGAACCAAATGGAATGTCTGCTTAAAACCTTCTAAAGGTTTAAAATGATAATGGTTAATTTTCATACAATTAAAGCAGCAGTGCAACAAAATTGGGCAAAAAATTGGACCCTACATTTTTTTCTATGAAAGATGCCAGGCATTTTCCAGTTTTATTTGGTGGTAAAATTTCCTAGTTCTGCCAAAATGTCAGCATTATATAAATATTTCAATGTATTTTTTCTCATGAAAAAAATATGGCCACCACGTTTGGCTTAGAAACAGCATTGAGACCTTGCAATGTTAGGATCGTAAAAAATAAAATAAAATAATAAAATTAAAAAAAACTCATGCACAGGAGGTATCTGGAAAAGTAGATTTGTCAGGTATGCTAATATTTTAATTGCAACTGAAACTAGCTTTTTGAAAAAAATATTTTTTGTTGCACTGCTGCTTTAATATGTAAATGCATCTTAAAGGTGGTAGCAAATCTGGATTGCAACAAAATCCCAATGAACCCACTGTGTGTTCCGTTTCGTTGTCTGTATCAATCTGGATAATGATTTGGTTACATAGAGACAGAGTTGAATACAACAAGGGTCTTTCCCCTTTAGCCATGATTAGTGCAGAAACAGAATGTGTGAGAAGAGGCCAAGCTGAAAAAGCTGAAAAAGTCCTGTATGGGCAATCCTAATATTCAAAAAATAAAAATATTGTTACATGTGATTTTGGGGTACCAGAATATTTTTGAATTTATTATCTGTATGAATATCTTTAATCCTTCCATGACCAGGCATGGGATGGCTCCAGGACCATTTTCCTGCTAGTGTCATGGAGATTATCTAGAACAGCTGGAGATAAAGTCAAGTCCTTTGTTTATGCAGGTGTCTACTGTAGCGCCAAGCCACACATTCATGAAAATATCTGGATCAAAAAGTATACTCTGGCACCACAGATTTGCAATAAAAGCAGTCTGACTGGTATCAAAATAGAAAATGCACAGTAAAACAGGAACAGATGTTTTATGACCGCTGCATCAAAAGTTAGAAGAGTGGGTTAATCCACTAACTTAGCAATGGACCTCACTTGTTACCATGGTAACCTGGGTTCACTTTTTGAGATGAGGTCTCTGGCAAGGACCAGCAGGAGGACTGTGAATCACAGATGTTGCTCTTCTCCTCAGGGAAGGGAGGATGGTGACTAGTGTTGCAGTACTGTTATCTGGGTGCACACGGGCAGTAGAAAATTAAAGAGCATTGCTGGGGAAAGGACATATGTGGAGCACATCAGGCAGGTCAGCATGAGCATCTCAACCTCCTCAATAGCAGCATCTCAGAGAGTAAACTCAGGAAATAAAGGGATCTGAGTGACCTATGAGTAGTGCCCCTGTGCCCACCTCACCAGCTGGGAAGTCCACATTCTTAGGGCTTGCTATCCCCTCCTCCAACCACCACTCTGAATACTGGGTGATGCCCCTAGTTGAATTTTCCACCAGAGATGGAGAGTTCCAGGGGATGGGGCAGTATAGAACTAAGGGTGGAACAGTGTTCCACACTTCAGAGGACAGGGATTGAGGCATGCAGGTGGTCAAAGGAGCACTCCTTCCCCCAATGTAAGAAGAAAAACTAGAGTTACAAATGCTGACAAAAAGCAGTTCTTAACATAAAGGTAAGGAAAGCAAGCCAACTTTATTTGACATTCTTATGGTCATATCTCACCACTCATGGCATTGCACACATAACTAATAAAAATACCAAGCCTTGCTGCATGATAAGTAAATCTCAGCAAATAAAACATACACCAGAGATGGTATACCAATAAAATCCAAGAGATTTAAATAGAATAAGAATTTAAGGTTAGCTTTAAACTGTTACATATAATGCAAGCATGGTGTTTGAGGTATGTGAGAGCAAGAGAATGCCAAGGTTATGTTTATCAGGTTGGTAGACAATAAAGTAAACATTACCAGGGAGACTTGGTCACATGGTTTTTGGGACAATATAATGAGAGTTTTAACATTTTATTATTCAGTTCAATTTTTTTTTTTTTTATGTTTTCCTATCCTGTGTTTTTTTTTTTTGTTTGTTTTTTACTTGTTACAGTGAAATGTGTGTGCTCACTTTCAGGCGATTCCTTGTTTCCTAACCAAGATCAAATCAAAGAGACATTTGGACAAGCAGGACAAAAATTGTGTTCTTCATTTTGAGCTAAAAAAAAATAAAAACATAATTAAGTCCAGTAATCAAAATACAAAATAGGCCGGCACAGTAGCATAGAGAGTTGAAGTGCTGGTGCCTTACCTCGAGCCATTCTGACAACCCAGGTTCGGGAATGGACTCATGTGCCGGGGGGTCGGCAGGGGAGGCGAGGATTGAGCATCCAAAGGATTGCTCCCCTCGCCTGGGGTGGGCTAGGGAGATGCCTCGGCTTGTAGCAGCCTCCAGTGGAGACCAGGAGTACTACAGATGTAGCTCAAGTGAGGAAATCGGAGGCTACACCAGAAAAATGGCACTTCAAATGTCGATGATGGCCGCGACCAGCGCCTCTCATGTACTTCAGATGCTAACCTGACCTCAGCAGCACCTAGGGCCAATGTCATATTACCAAGCCCTTTCTCACTGAAAGGGAGGACCCACCCGATGAAAGGGTTATGTCGGGTTACCCTGTGGTGGCTGCGATTTGAGGTCAGGGATGGGCGACGGAGCCCCGGCGGTAGAGTCCTTGGCAGTGGCCTGAAGGAGTGGCAGGATGAGGTGCAGGGGAGATTAAAAAAAAAAAGATAATGCAAAATACAAAATAGTCCAGCAATCAAAATAACTGTTACTGGAATTGTTTAAAACATACAAAAAACATGGGGAACAATTATTGCACATGTAAATGAGTCCTTGGTGATGGAATACCAGTAAATGTGGATCCAGAAATTAAAAGCAGCAAAATGTGCAAATCAATGCCACATTTAGTTGCGTTGAAACAGTAATAAAAATCATTTTTGAACTAAAAAAAATACCAAACCTCATAGAATTGTGGATATGTAAGGGACCACACATAACAGGGTTATGCTCTGATATCTGCCCATCCCAAGTGCATTGCAAGGCATAAGGCATTGTGCCTTCAATCATTCAAGAAGTATTGGTATTTACTTGTTTTACCAGATAGTGGTTCCATCAAGCAATGCTCACTTAAAAGGAATCTTAGTTAGGACAGCAAAGTTACAGCAGTCAATACAGAGCAGTATATACATAACATAATTGTCACAGATATAGGATCATGAACTAGAAGTGTGCATTCTGACATATAGCCTACACTCCAGAAAGTATTATCCCATTTATATAATGAGTAATAATTAATAAAATAAAACATTAACAAATTGTTTTATTTTCATTAATAAAAATGTGGTTTAACAAAAGTAGTTCTGGATTATGGGTGCCCACACCACTCCTGTGTTAGTCTTTCTACTTTGCCAGCATTTCCTCCCTTACTCTATCTAGCCTGCCCACTCGACCATGCAGTTGCCAGAACTTCTCTTCCTTAAAAAATATGCTGCAATGCATCTTAATGCATCTTGTATCAGAGTGCATATGGGTTCTCCCATTTTTAATTTTTCTAAGTACAAAGTGCAGAGTGCAAGCTCTGTTTACATTTAAACTCAAAGTAGATTAAGTGCTATGACTAGAAGGGTATTCTCACTGAGTTTATTTAGAGGGGAAAACTTGATAGGTCAATAGTCATTATTTCCTTAAGTTAAGGAACTTTTTTCAAGCCCTGCAAACCTGTTGACCTCCTGCCACTGTCCTGATAGCTGGTTGTCTCTTAACAGTTTTAGCAAGGAATCTGCAGACTTAGCAAGAAGTTTGTTACATAACTCTGCTTGTATTTTGTAGAAGTAGCATTTAATTTTAGCCCAGTATAAATAACTGGATACCAGGGTGGTAGCCAGTTTCTGCTGTTAATTGCTGTGATCTGTTGTTAGGTACTTATTCGTGGAAACATAGAAACATAGGCCTATGGTTGCCTAAGAGACAACCTTAGTAACTTGACAGAAGGGAATGTTGAGGAATATTGGACAAGGCTGAAGAATGCAATAACCATGGTCACATCACAGTGTGTCCATCAGGTTAGTAAGAACAAAAGGAGGAAAAACCCACTATGGTTTTCCAAGGAGGTGGCAACCATGGTGAGAGAAAAGTGCATAGCCTTCAGAAAGTACAACGAGTCGGGGAACAAGAAAGACAAAACAGAATATAAACAGAAACTAAAAGAGACAGGGAAAGTGATAAGAAATGCAAAGGCTCAAACAGAGGTTAGGATAGCTCATGAAGTAAAAAAGGGTAACAAAACCTTCTACAAGTACATACGTGAAAAAAGGAAGACCAAAGGGGGAATAGTTAGAATCACAAAAAAAGAAGGACAAACCACAGAGCAAGACTGGGAGAAGGCAGAGGCACTCAATGAGTACTTCTGCTCAGTCTTCACACAGGGAGCAGATGATAACGGACTGACAATAGGCATAAAGAAGTGTCCGACTGAAGGAATAGACATGGCTCCCTTCACAGAGGAAAAGGTCCTGGAGGAAATAGACAAGTTAAAGGTAGATAAAACTATGGGGCCAGATGGGATACACCCAAGAATACTGAAAGAACCAGGGAGGGAACTGGCAGCCCCCTTAGCAGTGCTCTTCAACAAATCATTAAGGTGCAGGGAGGTGCCGGAGGATTGGAAGAGTACAACAGCAGTACTACTCCACAAGAGTGGAAGCAAGGAACAGCCAGGTAACTACCGTCCGGTTAATCTAACGTCAGTCATAGGAAAACTGATGGAGACCCTGCTGAAGGAAAAAATTATAGCTTTTTTGGAGCAAACTGGTCAGCTCAAGTAAAATCAACATGGTTTCATGGCAGGGAGGTCCTGCCAGAAAAACTTGGTTGATTTTTTCAATTGGGTCACCAAAACAGCAGATCAGGGTAGGGCAGGGCAGTGGATGTGGTTTACCTGGACTTCAGCAAAGCTTTTGACTCCATTCCGCACAGGAGACTAGTTAGAAAACTGGAGAACATGGGAACTGGGCCCAAGGTTACAAACTGGGGCAGAAACTGGTTACATGGGAGAACTCAGAGAGTATTAGTAAATGGCACTCTGGGGAGGGTGACTAGTGGGGTCCCGCAGGGCTCAGTTCTGGGGCTGATCCTCTTCAACATATTCATCAGTGACATTGCAGATGAATTGGAGGGAGAGGTGTGCCTGTTTGCAGACGACACCAAAATCGGCAACACGGTAGACACAACAGAGGGACAGCAAATCATGGAAACTGATCTTCGAAAACTGAAGAAGTGGTCCAAGACCTGGCAACTGAAATTCAATGCCAAAAAATGCAAGGTCGTGCACCTTGCAAAGCGTAACCAAGGGAAACTGTACTCAATAGGAGGGGAGCAGCTGGTGGCTACCAGGCAGGAGTGAGACCTCGGGTGATCATATCAGATGACCTCAAGGTCAGTAGACAATGTGAAAAGGCAGCACTAAAGGCTAGTGGCATCCTGGGATGCATAGGGAGGGGCATCACGAGCAGAAGGCATGAAGTAATCATGCCCCTGGTCAGGCCTTACCTGGAGTACCGTGTCCAATTCTGGAGGCCACAACTCAGGAAGGACATAGATAGGCTGGAGACGGTACAGAGAAGAGCAGCAAAGATGGTGCAGGACTTGCATCAGAAACTATATGAGGCAAGACAGGATGACCTCAAATTATACTCCCTAGAACAACGCAGGAATCATGGGGACATGATAGAAACATTCAAATACCTTAAAAGAAATGTGTACGATTCCCTTTAACATTATTTCAACAATTACTATAGTCATCCGGAAATTGGTTTGCTGGGATGCATTTAGCAAATGACTTTAGTAAAACACTGAACAATATTTTTTAAACCAGGATGTACAAGCATCCATTTTGTGGGCAGGAATGGTGCGCTGATGTCACTGCCTCACCAGTCTTAACAGTGTGCACTGCAGTTACATAGATACATAGACAGTGTCGGCAGATAAGGGCCTATGGCCCACCCAGTCTGCCCATTTGAGCTTGTAAGTTCAGTTTTATGTTTTCCTAGAAGTCTGTTGCCCCTTACCCCTGACCTCCAGAATTCCTTTATGTCTATCCCATGCATTCTTAAATCCCGTGATTGTTTCAGCCCCACCACTTCCTCTGGCAGGGTGTTCCACTCTCCACCACCCGTTCTGTGAAGAAATTCTTCCTCATGTTTCCTCTGAATCGTCCCTCCTCCAACTTCATCCCATGGCCTCTAGTCCTGGAACATCTTTTCACTTAAAATAGTGTATTCCTGCACCCTGTTCCTCCCTGTGAGATACTTGTATGTCTCTATCATATCCCTCTCTCTCCTCTCCTCCAGGGAGTACATGTTTAGTTCCTTCAACCTGTCTTCATAGGACTTGTGATGCAATCCATGCACCATCTTTGTTGCCCTCCTCTGAACCTTCTACCCTGTCTATGTCCTTACGTGAGGTATGGTCTCCAGAACTGTACACTGTACTCCAGGTGGGGCCTCACTAGTGTCTTGTATAGCGGAATTATGACCTCCCCTTTTCCAGCTGGTGATGCCCCTGCCTATACATCCCAGCATCCCATTTGCTTTACCTGCTGCCTTGTCACACTGTTTCCTACCTTGAGGTCATCAGAGATGATAACCCCAAGATCCCTTCCTGCTTGTGCATGCTATATCCTCACCCCAAATGATATATTGTGCCAGGGTTTTTGTGCCCCATATGCATTATCTTGCACTTCTTTGCATTGAATTTCAACTGCCAAACCCCTGACCATTCTTCAAGTTTCTGCAGGTCCCTTCTCATTCTGTCTACACCCTCTGGTGTGTCTACTCTGTTACAGAGCTTTGTGTCATCAGCGAACAGTGAACTTCTGCCTTCTAGGTTCTGTGCAATGTCACTGATGAAGATGTTGAATAGGACCGGTCCCAGCACTGATCCCCGTGGTACCCCACTGGTCACTCTTCCTCTGTGGAGTGACAGCCATTTACCACCACCCTCTGTGTCCTGCCACCCAGCCAGTTACCTACCCACCACACTACTGTCCTGCCCACACCATATTCCCCAGTTTGTGTAATAGTCTTCTATGTGGCACAGTGTCAAAGGCCTTGCTGAAGTCCAGATAGGCCATGTCCACTGCCCTCCCCTGATCCACCTCCCTAGTCACCCAGTCAAAAAATTCAACGAGGTTGGTCTAACATGACCTCCCCCTGGTGAAACCATGCTGCCTTGGGTCCTGTAGTCCATTGACAACCAGATGTTCCACCAATCTCTCCTTCAGTAGTGCTTCCATGATCTTCCCCACTACCGAGGTGAGGCTGACTGGTCTGTAGTTCCCTGCTTCCTCTTTGTTTCCGCTTTTGTATAAGGGGACTACATCTGCTGTCCTCCAGTCTTTGGGTACCTCCCCTGTTTCCAGTGATCGGCTAAACAGGATAGCCAGAGGTTCAGCCACCACCTCTCTTAGTTCTTTAAGGACCCTGGGGTGCACCCCATCTGGCCCCATTGCTTTATCAACTCTTATTACTTCCAGTTCCTTCAGGACCCTTTCTCGTGTAAAGGGACTTGTGTCCATTTCTGCACCATTCTCACCCCTTGTACTCCCTTTAGACCCATTACCCTCCTCTTCCTCAGTAAAGACTGAGCAGAAATACCTGTTCAATATGTCAGCTTTACTGTTGTCATCCTCCACACGGCCCCCATCCTCCCCTTCAGTCTCACTATCCCTCCCTTTGTCTTTCTTTTTTCACTTATGTACCTGTAAAAGGTTTTGTCCCTCTACCCACTGATTTTGCAATGTGTTCTTCTGTCTGAGCTTTGGCTTCCTTACTGACCTCCCTGCCTCCCTTTGCTTCTCCTGGTACTTCTTCCTATCCCTTCTGCCTGTGTCTTTTGTATTGCCTGAATGCAATCTTTTTGGCTTTCACTTTCTTTGCTACCTCTTTGGAAAACCATAATGGTCTCCTCTTCCTTTTCCTTTTGCTAACCTGCTTAATGCATAATTCTGTTGTTCTTGTAATCTCTATTTTAAATACTGCCCACTGTTCCTCAACCCCTGATTCCTGTCCCATTCCCCTTAATGCCTCTTTCAAGTATCTCCCCATTTTCCCAAAGTCTGCCCCCCTAAAATCCAGGATACGTGTTTTTATGTGGTTTGGTTCTGCTTTTTCTGTGATTTCAAACCACAATGACTGGTGGTCACTGTTCCCCAGGTGCTCCCCCACTGTTACCCCCATCACACTGTCCCTGTTTGTGAGCACAAGGTCCAGTATTGCCTTCTGCCAAGTTGGTTCCATGACCAGTTGCTTGAGGAAGGCACCCTGAAGGGATGAGAACAGTTGGGCTGTGCTGTTTGGGGTCCTATTACGCTATGAAGAAAACCCTGGATTTTATATTTGGCATGGTGTAACAAAAGAATCCAGGGCTTAGCTCACAGTTTGGCATGATCCCTGTCTGTAGGAGCAGTTTGTTTCAACCTGCTTCACTGCACACTGTAAGGCCTGGTGAGGCAATGACATCACCATAACACTCTTCTTATCAACAAAATGGATGCCTCTGCATCACAATTTTGAAGTAGTTTTCTGTTGTACTAAAGACATTTTCTAACTATAACCCTCCAGTTTACTTACTGGATCTATATAACAACTTTTGCAATAATCATGTAAGGAATGGCATGCATTCCCTTTAAAGGCAACAACAGGGTGCACATGCAGAACCTCCTTCAGGTAAAGGAGTACAGCAGAACTAGAGGGCACAACCTTCGACTTAAGGGAGGAAAGTTCAGAAGCAATACAAGGAAATTCTTCTTCACAGAGCATGTTGTGGAACCATGGACTAGCCTGTCGGAGGGGGTGGTGGGAGTCAAGACAGTGGAGGAATTCAAGTGGGTATGGGGCAGACACTGTGGGATACACAAGCAGGCAGCTAAGTAGGGAGGTAGGAAGCCAAGGGCAGACTTGATGGATCGTGGGGTCCCCATCTGCCGACAACTATGTTTCATAGAAGTTGACAGCAGATATAGACCGCAAGGCCCATCAAATCTGCTTATTTTTCCTACCTTATGAATGTGCCACAGGCCTTTACTCTGTCAATGGCCTATTCATTCATACTCATCTGTATTGCTCCCTTATGCCTATCCCATGCCTGTTTGAAGCCCTGCAGTGTATTCATATCCACCACTTCCTGAGGTAGGCCATTCCATGCATCCACCACCCTTTCTGTGAAAAAGAACTTCCTCACATTACCCTTTAATCAGCCTCCCTCTAATCTCATGCTGTGTCCTCTTATCCTGCTACTTTTCTTATATTGAAACATGTTAAACTCTTTCACCTTGTTCATGCCCTTAAGATGTCTCAATGTTTTGATTATATCACCTCTCTACCTCCTTCCTTTGCCGTAGGGTATACATATTGAACTCCGTTAATCTGTCCTCATATGTTTTCTGATACAGTCCCTGCACCATTCTGGACTGCCTCCATTTTGTTAATGTCCTTGTGCAGGTGCAGCCTCCAGTATTGCACCCAGTACTCCAGATGGGGCCTAACCAGTGTTTTGTAAAGAGGGATTATTACCTCCCTCTTATGACTTGTGATACCCCTACTAATACACCTCAACATCTCTCTAGTCTTACCTACTGCTTTAGTGGTCTGCTTGGATGATTTCAGGTCATCTTTGATGATGATGACAAAGTCCCCTCCTTCCCTTGTGATTGCCAGCAACTCCAGTCCCAACCTATAGGTAGCTTTAGGGTTTCTCTTCCCTATGTGCGTGATCTTGCACTTCTTTGCGTTAAACCTCAGTTGCCACTCTTCAGACTATTTTGTCAGTTTTTCCAGATCTCTTCTCATTCAGCCCAACCCATCTGGATCATCTACTCTGTTGCAGATCTTGGTGCCATCTGCAAACAGGCAAACCTTACCCTCCTGTCCATCTGCAATGTCACTGATGAAGATATTGAAGAGGACTGGCCCCAGGACTGATTCCTAAGGTACCCCACTTGTGACTTGCATCTCTTCTAACAGTATGATGTTTACCACCACTCTCTGTTTTCTCCCTGCCAACCAATTTGCCAACCAGTTGACCAACTTCTGACCCACCCCAAGTCTACCCAGCTTATTACTCAATCTTCTATGTGGAACAGTATCAAAAGCTTTGCTGAAGTCAAGGTAGGCAACATCAACTGCACCCTCTTGGTCCACCATTCTGGTTACCCAGCCAAAGAAATCTATGAGATTAGTTTGACAGGACCTTCCTGTTGTAAACCCATTCTGTCGTGGATCATGTGCTCCTATGGATTCCAGGTGTTGCACTATCCTTTCCTTAAGGAGCACCTCCATAATCTTGCCCACTACTAAGGTAAGACTGACTGGTCTGTAGTTCCCTACCTCCTCCCTGCTGCCACTCTTGTGGAGAGGGATCACATGAGCCCTTCTCAAGTCTTCTGGGACCTCTCCTGTGCTCAGAGACTCACTAAACATTTCTGCTAATGGCTCTGCTAGTTTTACCCTTAGCTCCTTTAGTACACTGGGATGTATGCCATCAGGTCATACTGCCTTGTCCAACCAGAGCTTAGCGAGCTCTTTTAGGACCCTTTCTTTTGTGAAGGACTTGTGCACACCTCCCTCCCCCATTGTTCATGGGGCTGAGCTGTGGGCCCTGCCCTATCTTCTCCTCAGTAAATACTGAGCAGAAGTATCTATTTAGGATAGATGATTTTCCTTGGTCCTCCTTCACACACTCCCCCTTATCCCCTTTGATCTTAGCAATACCCCCTCTGGATTTTCTCCTTTCACTAATGTATCTATAAAAAGCCTTGTCCCCTTCTTTTACTGTTTGTGCTAGTGTTTCCTTGGTTTGGCCCTTTGCAAGCCTTACTGCCTTCCCTGCTTCCCTTAGGGAAGTTTGGTATGCCTCCCTATCTTTGTCCGCTGCATTCCCTTATATTTCCTGAAAGCCAACCTTTTAGCTCTGACCTTTTCTGCTACTGTTTTTGAGAACCAAAGTGGTTTCCTTCTTCTTTTACTCTTGCTTTTCTCCCTAACACAATGGGATGTTGCTTCAAGTATTGCATCCTTAATGCCTGCCCACTTTGCCTGTCCCCCTCACCTGTATTTCTTTTTGCCAAGGCTAGCTTAACTCTGCTGGCCATCTTATCAAAGTCAGTTCCTCTGAAGTTCCATATTTTTGCCTTGGAATGGAACGATTTGGTTCTAGTGGCCAAATTGAAACATACCATGTGATGGTCACAGGCCCTCCGGTGACCTTCTAACTTGAGATCTGTGATCCTTTCCCCATTAGTCAGTACTAGATCAAGGATAGCCCTGTCTCTTGTGGGTTGATGTACCAATTGTTTGAGGCCTCCCCCCTGCAGGGAATCCACTATGTGTCTAGTTCTGGTGGATGTTCCTGCAGGTATTGACTAATCTGTATCTGGCATGTTGAAGTCTCCCATTATCAGAACCTCCCCTTCAGCTGTCATGTTTTGTATATCTTCTAACAGTAATGTGTCTATGTCCTCCCCCTGGCCTGGAGGCCTGTAGACAGCATCAGTTCGACAACCCCAGTTCATTTTGCTGTCCCATTTCCTGTTTCCAAGGTGACCCACAGTTCTTCTGACTCCTTATGTGTATTCTGAATTTCTGTAGCTTTGATATTTTCATTGACATAAAGGACCACTCCCCACCCCCCCTTTTTGTATCTCGGTCTCTTCTGAACACTACATAGCCATGTACTGAAGTCTCCCAAGTGTGGCTACTGGTGAACCATGTCTCGCTAATGGCTACTATGTCCAGTTTAGAATCTGTCATTGTTGCCTCCAGGTCTGGGATCTTGTTTCCCAGACTACAGGCATTTGTGTACATGATTTTCCATTGGCCAGATTTTGGTGTGTTAGTTATGGGGCGCGGTCCAGCATTTCCCCAGCGTATCGTATGGGGAGCCGGACCTTTTTCCTTACCTGGTGATGCAAATGAACTACAAGCATGCTGATCTTCTGTTTGATCACTAGCTGAGGGGGAAGGGGTGTTCTTCCTGTTTTATGTATCGGGTGCTGCACCCCTCTCCCCATTTGCTACTTTAAATATTCTGCAAAGGCATCACATTTCTTCCTCAATGCACTGACTCCCTCCTTAGTCAGATGCAGTCCATCGAATTTAAAGAACTTTTGCTCCCAAAACTGTTGCCAGTTACCTACAAATGTGTGTCCTTTTTCCTGGCACCAGCCCTTGAGCCACATGTTTAGCTCCCCTGTCTCCCCTACTCTATCTTCCAGTTTGTCCCACTCTTCCAGACTGGCAGGATCTCAAAGAAGGAGATGCCGGATGAAATGGATGACAGTTTGTCTCCCAGCCTGGTCAGGTGTTCCTTGGTCTCCACAACTGACTGGCTGGCAAGATCATTAGTCCCCATGTGTACCAGAACGTTGATGTTTTCTCCTGCTTCCTGCAAGATTTTAGCAATGTGTCAGTGTCTCTAAGCACTGATGTACCAAAGAGACATCTGACTATTACCACCAGCTGGAGGTAGGTATCAACTCCTCCAATCATGGAGTCTCCTATGATCAGAAGTGTTTTGGATTTCCTTTTTGTTTTGTTTTTTGTTTTGGTTCCTGTTTTGGGTGAGTTTTGCACTGCTAGCTCCTGTGCCGCAGTGTCCTGCTCTGCAGTGTCCTCTGCCCCTTTTCTTTGATTTCAGAGATAGAGGCAGATATCTGTTTGTTGGTTTTATATGGTTTGTGGAGGTGATATGTTGGTGAACACTGAGTGATGGGGCAGTTGATTTGCCCCTCCTAACCACCTGCCAACCTCCCAGACCAACTACCTGCTTGCGGTTGAGGTACTTCAGTTGAATGTTGAGGAAATGATGGATGGTTTCTGTAATATATTTCCTCCTGAATATGCGATTTGAGGCATGCAATCTCTGCCCATACTGCCCGGAGCTGAGCCCTTAGATCTCCGATGGTCCAGCATGTAGGACAGCGTCCTAAATCCTGTATAACTGCCTTTTTGAAAAGAGTCCCACAGTACCTGCAGTTAATAATATCTATTCCAGTTGAGTTGCCAAGTTTATGACCTGGTACAAGTAATTAGAAGGGAAAATGAAAGCAAAAGTTTGATTTTTTTTAAATAGTTTTCTTTGTTTTGTTTCTTTGTTTTTGTATAACTTTTTATAACAAGTTAAATTAATTGTGCCCCTGTAAGTGAGGTCACTGTGTGGATACCCCTCTGATCCTCCCCTTCCTGCTTTGCTACAGGAAATGTCACAACTGTGCTGCTCTATAAAAGGAGTGTAGCATGGGGTGGTTGAAGATGGGGATGGGGGTGGGTGGTTGGGCTCTTCCCATGCCAAAAAAGAAGAACCACAAATGAAAGAAACAAGGAGATAAAAGCAGAAACAATCAACCAACAACAAATGCTGTCGCTATCCCTCATTCTGTATCTCGTATGTGCTCCTGTAGTTAGCCTGAAAGCTTAGCCTAATGATAGATAAAACTGTAAAACCTGTAAGCACCACCTGTAACAATTTCACAGACGATATACCCTGCAAAAACACTTTGCTACAGAGAAAAATGAAGCAGTAAAAAAATAACAAAACCTGTAAGCACATCCTGCAGAACACTTTAACAGAAGATATACCTTGCAAAAACAATTTGAATCAGAGAAGATTACAGCAGTAATCTGTAAGCACAAAACAGTAACAAACCGGTAGGTACACCCTGTAACAATGCAGCAGAAAGCATACCCTGCAACAGCAATTTGAATCAGAGAACAAAATGTAAGCAAAAAACAGTAACAAAACCTGTAAGCACAAAAGAAAATAGTAACACACAGTAAATCTGCTTAGCCAAAAGAAGCCTAAACTTTTTTCCTTGCTCTGATAATGTTCCTTGCTCTGTCCTTACAAGCAAACCTAGAAGAAAAGAGCTCAGGTGAAGCTAGGTGCCTGGAGAGAGTGGTGAGTAAGTGGAATTCCTTACACAGTGGGATTGTTCACACAGAGATGGTAACTAGTTTCAGAGGAATGAGGGATAGATATAGGAGGTTGGTAAAAATATATGCAAGGGAAATGGGGGAGCGGCAGATACAATTGACACATTTTTGGAAGAAAAGTTGCCTCAGAGGCAAACACTATAGACAGAATTAACTCCCAGGCTGGGGTTTCAACTCTACAGTTAAAGAGCTGAGCTTCACTGCTGTGCCAGCTTGGTGGTACAGTGGAAAGATCTACAGCCTGATAAACAAAGCTCTGTGAGTTTGAATCCAGACAAGATCCACTCAGTGTTCTTTTACACAATTTCATTAGAGTGGTGGTCCATGGTGGCATGGAGTTAGAACAGTAAATATATGGAAAAAGGAGTTAAATGTGAGAGAATAAGTCCAATGGTAAAGCGCTGCTCCGGGGCAGCTCTTGTTGC
Organism: Neoceratodus forsteri; assembly: GCA_016271365.2. Taxonomy (NCBI): domain Eukaryota; kingdom Metazoa; phylum Chordata; order Ceratodontiformes; family Ceratodontidae; genus Neoceratodus; species Neoceratodus forsteri. The sequence goes on from JADMNL010000025.1 coordinate 199,722,283, forward strand.
AGAAATGTGTCCCTCACGGGGTCAGGCAGGTAATGTGGTAAAGCCAGTTATAGGGTGCTCAGCCTGGTCCAGACTAGTGCCAGGCTGGCACACCTCAGGTTGGATCAGGGAGGGCTCGATGCATCTTTGGTCTTTTCCTGCCGATAACTTTCTATGCTTCTATAACCAGAACACTGCAATATCTGTGATAGTAATGTGAAAAGAAGATAGGGGTTAGTTTTGAAGCAGGCACACAAGAAACATGGTTTAAGATAAACCTAGGACATTCCCATTTAAAATCAGTCTATCAACTAGAGAAGCACCAGGCTGTTAATATTGCCAGGAGAAACCAATTAGATTTGGGGGGGGGGGTTGATATATGTTAATTGTTTTATGTATTAAATTATGAACTGGTGACCATAAATGTAAGAAGCTGATTGGCTGACAGATCTTTGAAGCCGTGATGATATCTAGCTACATCATCACGGCTTCAAAAAGCCTCCGACTACCAGTCTTGTCACTGCCACAACATCCTCCTCCTCATGCCTACTATCGTATTCCCCACTGAAAGATTAGGCAGTTGCAGAACCTGTGGTATCTGTCCACAGGGTGGGATGGCATGAGTCGAGCCATGAGCGAGTATTCAAAAAAAAAGAAAAGTAAAGCATCCAAAACCTGCCTCACTATCTTTTTTTTTTTTAAACCACACTAACAGGCAGCCAGCAGTTTCAAATCCCACCTCTGTGCTCCTGCATGCCATAAATCATTAAATGAAAATTGAAGGACCACAAAACCAGACCACATGATGTGTGTGTGTGTGTGTGTGTGTGTGTGTGTGTCGGTAGCTTCAAATGTCTGCTCTTTACCATTTTACTTGTTCACTACCTATCCCTTCTAGAACCAGTGCGAGCAACTTACCGACTGGCAAACTGAAAATGTTCACCAGCATTCCTCTCATTCACATCGCGCCTCTCAGCAGATAGATTTCGAGGGAAAAAAAATCAACAAACATCTTTACCCGATCCCACAGCAAACATAGGCAAAAATACACTTCACATCCGGGAGTACCGCTGGAACGATTCACAGCTGCACCTCCTCTACAAATTCCACTTACAACAGTGCCACCTGCTGCCCAGAGCCTTCCGGGAACTATTTTTGGAAATATTCTCCTCCAACACCCCAAAAAGCCAATTTCAGAATGTTTTAGAAGTTTCATTTTAATTTTTTTGCTCATAAAACATTTAAGCCACTTCATAATAGCAAAAATGCACTCCAGGGTGTGGTATATCATGGGATATCTTCACTTCTTGGGTCGTTGGATGCACTTGTCCTATGCCATCATGCCCAACCACCCAAGGCATGACGATATCCCATGATATATCACACCCTGTTGTGCATTATTGCTTAATTGCACAATTCACAGAAAACTGCTACTCTTAAAGGATCATAAACCCTGTGGTTAACGTGTTTTCTATCATTATTAATTTATGTGTGAAGTCTGTGTAATATCCCCAGTGTATTTTGTGTGTTTGTCTTGAAATGGTCCTAGTATTTCCTTATTTAGATTCCCTTGTTAATGCTTTCTTTTTTTTCTTATCCAAAATTCATTTTTTAGGGCTGCAGGTGGGCGGATTCCTGTAGTATGTTTACAATCACAAAAAGGACTCCTTTCTGAATGAACAACATGGGTGGATTGCATTACAGCTGCCTCAGCATCTGTGAAACAATCCACCCATGTTGTCCCTACTGACTGCAGCACTGCATTATTTCACAGTGCCTGTGGTTTTTCTGCATCCTCCTCCCCTTGTGCTGCTGAAGAACATGCAGCCACATTCCTCCTAGGGCGAGTCTTTGGTCAGTAGTTGTATTTATTCCCCCCCTTCCAGAGATGAATATGGCTACAGATCAAAGACCCAGCAAGATGACCACATTGCTGCTCCTTTCCCCATAGCTTCACACTTCCCCCATACTGTTTTTGCCAACATCGGGGCACCCAGTCCCCAAGTCGGCATGGATCCCCCCAACCACCACTATTGTGGCACACTGGGAGCCCACCCCAGTGTGCCTAGATATTTTTTTTAAATTTTGTTTTCCTTTCCAACACCGGGATGCCTACTCCCAGTTTCATATGCCACCCACCCCACAAGCCCACTTTCATTAATGACGGGGTGCCCAATCCCCCTGTCAGCAGCATGTAACCCCCACCCAACTCATGTGGCACACTGGGAGCCCACCCCAGTGTGCCCAAAAGTACTTTTATTTTTTTTTACCTGTAAATACAGAAAACATCGTTGTCTCCCCAGTCCCCCATCCCCACCCTCCCACTGAGCACCCACCTCCCTGCACCCCCTTACCCCATACTTACCTCCAGAGGTCGGTGCTGTCATCTTCTCTGGACCGGGACACGTCTGCTCTCTTCAAAGCCCAATTACAAACTGAAGATTTCAAGGTAAGCCATATAATGTGAGTCAATGGGGTTTCAACTTATATTGATATTTCAGCCATTTTTAGGAATTTTGACCCAAAATTTTCAACATGGGGTTCTCTTGGGACCCCACCTCATGAACACTGGCACTGTCATTTCATTATTTGGTCCTGAAAGGTAATTTTGCAGTCACTGCATGGGATCACCTTTTGGGACTGATAAACAGAACGATAGTGCAAGTGTTCATGAGATGGGATCCCAAGAACCCCATGTTGAAAATCTGCTCGGAAATTTCTGAAAAAATGCCCTCGTTACAAATGTGCATTGTGTAGTTTCTACGCACACTCGTAACTTTGCCAATTTTTTGTATTTTCACTCCAGAGTTTCAACATTACCATTTTCTGACACTTCCTTATGACCAGTATAGCTGTAATTTTTCACATCCTGCCCAAAATGTGTTTTCATACCTGTATCACAGAATGGCGCTGTCGTTGTGCAAAATCAACTTTTGGGACAGACTAACAAAATGACAGCACCACTGTTCATCAGGGGGTCCCAAAGCACCCATGTTGAAAATTTGGGGAAAAAAATTCCAAAAAATGACCACGTTATACAAGTGTGCATTGTGCAGTTTCTATGCACGCTCGTAACTTTGCCAATTTACAATATTTTCACTCCAGCTTTTCAGCATTGCCATTTTTCATACCTCCTCATGAACAGTACAGCTGACATTTTTCACATCCTGCCCCAAACCTGTTTTCCCACCTGTGGTGCAGAATGGCACAGTCGCTGTGCGAAATCACCTTTTGGGATAAATTAATGTAATGACTGTGGCACATATCATGAGGTGGGGTCATAAAAAGTCAATGTTGAGAATTTAGTGAAAAAAATCCAAAAAATGGCCGAGTTACATGTGGTCGTTCAAACTTTTATACACATGCGTGTAACTTTGCTCATTTTCAATATTTTCACTCCAGATTTTTAATACAGTCATTTTATAACATCATATCATAAACAGCATGGCTATCATCTTTCACATCCTGCCCAAAATGTGTTTCACACCTGTGGTGTGGAATGCCATTTTCCGTGAATTTAAAAATTCTCACCTATGGGGTTTATGAAATGGGGCGTTAAGAAGACTATGTTCAACATTTGGGGTCAAAATATGAAAAAAACAACAGAGGTATGCCCATTCCTTACAAATGACAGGGTTTATGCCCTCACTCTCCCCCCCCCAAACCCATTTGGCATCACAATATAAAAAAATGACAAAGTTATGCCCATTCCTTGCAAATGATGGGATTTATGCACTCTTGTTCCCCCCACCCCACCCCAAGCCCAAGACACACACACATACACACACATCAAGTTACTGCATTAGCAGCCCTAGTGGCTCTGCCAGAGTTTGTTTCATTAGTTACCAGGTCCCTAACTCAGTTGAATGGAAGCATGCAATAAAGCTTTCCATACAGGACTTCTACACAATTGATGTTACTGGGTTCTAGAAATGCTAACTAATTGAAAAATTAATACTGGGAGAGGAAAAGGCTGCATTATAAAGGAATCCTAAATAAGGTAAAATTGATTTATTTATTTTACTTATTTATTTCATCTCGGTAACCGGTTAGACCCACTAAGACCAAAGGTCCCTTTTTCAGGGGTGACCTGGGATTAATTATAGATATATCATAATAAGTACATACAAAGGAAATACACATTACAGTAGTGTTTACAAGGTGAGCAAATGCATAGCAAACAGATGTTATTTAGTCTGTAATAAATAGGACAACATTACAGTAGAGGGGTTTAAGCCCAAAGTAAGCCAAGGCAAGAGATACATTTTCTTGAACAATAATCATATAACTTTCACAGAGCGAGCAAGTACCTTGTTAAGATAGGGTCTGTCATACAGTAATATATTAGATACTATGCTGGGGTTATAAAACAGACTCTAGGCATGCCCAGTTACAGTTACAGAAATGTACACAATGGGCCCCATATTCAGAGTCAGCCAGCTGTGCGTGTGCACACAGGTGTGTTGTGCAAAACAATAGGGTCAGCCAGCTCTGGCATCATTTTCAAACAGATAGCATGATCTGAACTGACCATGCTATCTGTCTGACTATGGTGACACAGTAGCATGATGCACAGCAGGCAGTCACCATGCTGTGTGCCATGTTAACAGAGCGCCAGGCCCAAGACTGCCCATAGGGGTACAGCACCGCACACACTGTTTAATGCTGCAGCCCCTATGGGTGATATTCAGTCCAAACATGCAGATGAGACCATTGGGCATGCATGGTGCTAAGGGGCCTTTTGCATGTCCATTAGGGGCTCATCTGCATGCTGCACATTGGCCGAGTGCGCCAGGCCAGGTCCCCCCTCCCTAGCCCTAATCCCTTCTCCAGTATAAGGTTAGAAATCCAAGTTGGTCCAGCAGTCCCTCCCTAGCCCCGATACCCTTGCTAGTATAATGTTAGAAATCCCTGGTGGTCAGCAGTCCCTCCCTAGCCCTGATCCTCTCCCATACCAGCTGTCGGTATTTCCTGGTGGTCTAGCGGTTTCCCCTTCCCTAACCACAGCCTGCCTGTATCTTGTCCCTGGTGGTCTAGTAGACTCCACCTCCCCACCTTGGCAGGTACTGTCCCACCACCCCACTCCCCCTCATCCCAACCCCAAGAGCCTGTGACTGGCACAGCCCTCCTCCTCCCACCACCATGGCCAGCCTCAGGTTGAGATGTCATGGAGCGCGTACGGTAAGTGCAGTACATGCTCCATAACATCTCAGTCTGTGGCCGACCATGGTGGTGAGAGGAGGGATGTGTTGGTCACAGGCTCTCAGGGTTGGGACAGGGGGGGAGTGGAGTGGTGGGACAGTACCTGCCAGGGTGGGGGGGTCTACTAGACCACCAGGGACAAGATTTGGGCAGGTTATGGAGGAGGGACTGATAGATTACCAGGGAATACTGACAATTAAGTACAGGAGGGGATCAGTGCCAAGGTGGGACCACTAGACCACCAGGGATTTCTAACATTATACTGGAGAGGGGGATCGGGCAAGGGAGGGACTACTGGACTACCAGGGGTTACTATCATTATACTGGAGAGGGAATCGGGGCTAGGGAGGGACTTCTGGATCACCAGAGAACCCAACCCTTACCAGTGCATGGATGGGGTGCAGGACACCCACCCCCTCTGCACACCATTAAGGGTTGGGTTTCAGAAACATTAAACTGCACCATGCACACTGGAGTTTAGCACTTCTGAAATCTCTGAATTGTGCACTGCGCCGCATATGCATGAAGGAGCCCTAATTTGTATGGGTGCAGCACTAATTCTGTGCACCGGTGCTGTCGAGGTTGTGCCATGCACAGTTGTCCTTTGAAAATGGGCAATGCCCCAGCAGCCAGCGCTATTCTAGTTAGCGTGGTGCACACCTGGTTTGGGACACACTAACCTTTTGAAAATGGGGTCCAATAGGGTTTATGTTCTCTTTAAGTTTCAGCTTTCATTTAGCAGGGTATACATTTATAGTCATGTTATGATATGTAGTAATTTGCTTCTATTGGTTACTAAATTTTAATGACTGATAAGTAAAAGGAATTGCTCCTGCTGCTTGCTGATGCTCCCTCTTAAATTTAACATGCTTCAGAAATTAGTAATATTCAGGAATCCTCCAAACAAGGCTGCACCCAGGCACACTCAAGTATGCACCCTGCATACCCTAAGTCTCTCAAGCATCATAACAGACAGCAGATAGTGAAAAAAAAATGTGCTTTACGTATTATTTTTAAAGGTCTGGGGGGCAGCCCTGCCTCCAAAGACATGGACTGAAACTTGGTTTGTAATATTTTCATATAAGGAATATTCCATCATTGGATTGTCTGAATGCACACAGTTTTGCTAACTGAAAAATAATGTTGCATAAGGAGCTAATAAAGTGTTGGCATGTTGATGTTGTATTGCTTATCTCACAGTAAGGAACAACAGGGAGTTGCTTATTATGAGGTAATCCTACTCCCCTCTGCATACCTAACCACTCGAGCCAAAGGTGAGGGTAGCTTTGGTCTTGTGACAGGATGACTTGTCCATGGTTAAGCCCCCTGGTGTCCCCTTGCTACTATTATGAAGGGTAAGGGCATTTGACTCTAGCACAAATAAAAACCTGCATTAGCAAAAGGCATTTGCTGTGTGATTGTTTATGTTGCCATAAGTGCTGTTATTGTGACTTTTCTACTATTATGAAACTGTGGCATTTTTTATTTTTGAAAATAAAAAAAAAATTACTTTCCCCCCATGTAAGTGCCCCTGCATCTAGTAACTGCAGAGCATGCACAATCCATATAAATACCAATACCGTGTGGTGTTCACATGGGTTTCAGTCAATCAGGAGGCTTGATTCCTAAGTCCAGCTTTATAATAAACAAGCATTTGTCAATGCCGAATGTTTGCTTGCTGGCATTGGCAGTGGTAGTGTAGAAGTTACAGAACTGCGTAATAGGAACAGCAGTGAAGTATTGAACTGAAGCCAACCCCACCACCACCACCCTACAGAGAGTGACAGGCATTGGGGTGTGCCTTTGGGTTGTCAGGCATAACGGCCACGCCATTTCACCACACCCCACCCTACAGACACTGACAAGTGTCACGGTGTTCCTTGGGGTCTTTGGCCCTTATGCGCACCCCATTCCATTAGAAAATATGGTGGGATGGGTGTACTATAGGAGAATGGGGTGAACTTTGGGGCCAAAGAGTCCAAGTCACACCCCTGATGTCTGTCATTCTCTACAGGGTTGGGCGTTATGGTTGGAAACCCTAATACCTCAGGCATTCGTTGGTATTTTCACTCCAAATTTTCAACATGTTTTTTTTGTGACCCCACCTCATGAACAGGGGGCATGTCAGTTTGTTAGCTGAAAGCTGCTTATGCACAGCGACTATGGCATTTAGCACCACAGGTGCAAAAACATTCTGAACAGGATGTAAAAAATGACAGCTGTACTGTTCATGGGGAGGTGTAAAAAATGGCAACGTTGCAAATCTGCAGAAAAAATATTTAAAAAAATGGTGAAGTGACGAGCGTACATAGAATCTGTGCAACGCACACCCATAATATAATTAGGTTGGGGATTTTGTACAGCAGATTGTCTACTCAGGCATTTTAGTGCCTCCGATCATGAACAGTGTCACTGTGATTTTCTTTATCTGTCCCGAACAATGATTTCCCACAGCGACCACGCATCTCTGTGCTGAAAGTGTGAAAACACACTTCAGCCATGTTGTGAAAAATGACAGCTGTACTGTTCATAAGGAAGTGTGGAAAAATGCCACTGGTGAAAATCTGGACTGAAAATATTACAAAGTCATGAACTTATGAGGGTGCGTGGAAACTGTGCAAAGCTCACTCGTAACACAGTCATTTTATGGACTTTTGTCACCAAATTTTCAACATAGCCATTTTAAGACCTCTGCTCATAAACAGTGTAACTGTGATTTTCTTAATCTGTCCCAAACATTGCTTTCGCACACCAACAGCACCATTGTGCGCTACATGTGCGAAAACACATTTTGGGTGACATATAAAAAATGGAAGCTGTACTATTCATAAGGAAGTGTAATAAAATGGCAATGTTGAAAATCTGGAGTGAAAATATTAAATTTACAAACTTACGAGCATGCATAGGAACTGCGCAACACACGCTCGTAAAACAGTCATTTTTAGGAATTTTTTCACCAAATTTTCAACATAGCCATTTTAAGACCTCTGCTCATGAACAGTGTCTCTGTGATTTTCTTAATGTGTTCCATACATTGATTTTGCACACTGACTGCGCCATTGTGCGCTACATGGGCGGAAACAAGTTTTGGGTGAGATGTGAAAAATGACAGCTATACTACTCATAAGAAGGTGTGGTAAAATGGCAATGTTGAAAATCTGGAATGAAAATATTGAAAATCTGAGAACTTACGAAAGGTGAGGAACTGCATAACGTGACGTCAGAAACAGTCATTTTTGGAATTTTTCATCAAATTTCAACATAGCCATTTTAAGACCTCTGCTCATGAACAGTGTCACTGTGATTTTCTTAATGTGTCCCTTACATTGATTTAAGCACATCAACTGCCTATTGCGCTATATGATGGAAACACATTTTGCCAAGATGTGGAAAATGACAGCTCTACTGCTCATAAGGAGGTGTGGTAAAATGGCAATGTTGAAAATCTGGAGTGAAAATATTGAAAATTACAACTTACGAAAGCGCAGCGTAGGAACTGCGCAACGACGCCGGAAACAGTCATGTTTAGGAATTTTTTCACCAAATTTTCAACATAGCCATTTTAAGACCTCTGCTCATGAATGGTGTCACTGTGATTTTCTTAATTTGTCCCATACATTGATTTTGCACACTGACTACGCCATTGTATGCACTACATGGAGGAAACAAGTTTTGGGTGAGATGTGAAAAATGACAGCTATACTACTTATAAGAAAGTGTGATAAAATGGCAATGTTGAAAATCTGGAATGAAAATATTGAAAAATCTGCGAACTTACGGTAGTAGGAACTGTACAGCGCGCATTTCATTAAAACAGTCATTTTGGAATTTTTCACCAAATTTTCAACATAGCCATTTTAAAACCTCTGCTCATGAATGGTGTCACTGTGATTTTCTTAATTTGTCCCGTACATTGATTTTGCACACTGACTGCGCCATTGTGCGCTACATGGGCGGAAACACATTTTGAGTGAGATGTGAAAAATGACAGCTATACTACTCATAAGAAGGTGTGGTAAAATGGCAATGTTGAAAATCTGGAATGAAAATATTGAAAATTTGTGAACTTACGAGCATGGTAGGAACTGTACAACATGCCTTCGTAAAACAGTCATTTTTGGAATTTTTCACCAAATTTTCAACATAGCCATTTTAAGACCTCTGCTATGAACAGTGTCACTGTGATTTTCTTATCGTGTCCTTTACATTGATTTTCAGACACCGATCGCGCATTAAAGCGCTACATGGCGGAAACACATTTGGATGAGATTGAAAATGGCAGCTATACTGTTCATAAGAAGGTGTGGTAAAATGGCAATGTTGAAAATCTGGAATGAAAATATTGAAAATTCGCGAACTTACAAGAGTGCATAGGAACTGCGCAACGCACGCTCGTAAAACAGTCATTTTTAAGAATTTTTCCACCAAATTTTCAAAATAGTCTTTTCAGAGCCCACCTTATGAACACTGGCAGTGTTGTTTCATTAATCATTCTGGAAAGGTGATTTCACACAGTGGCTGCGAAATCACCCTTCGGGCCCAAGTAACGCCATGACAGTGCAAGAATTCATGAGGAGGGGTCCCAAAAACCCCATGTTGAAAATTTGGTGCAAAAATTCCAAAAAATGCCTGAGATATGCAACAAAGTTGAAAAAACCCCATCTAGCCCATTATACAGCTTACCGGCATTTCCTCAGTTCGCGGTCGGCTTTGAAAAGTGCAGAGCGTGTTCCGGTCCAGTGAAGATCATCGCGCCGAGTCCGGGGTAAGTATGGGGTGAGGGTGTGGGGAGGCAGGGTGCACAGTGGGTGGGTGCGGGTTGTGGGAGGGGGCTGGGAGAAGCCCGTGGGACCGTTTTATTTTGCAGGTAAAAAAAAAGACAACGCGGGACGTTTGCCACGCTGGGGTGGGCTCCCAGCGTGGCACAAGGATGGCTTGGGGGATCGTGGAGCCGACGGGATTGGGCACCCCGTCTGGGCCATAGGACCAGTTGCCATGCTGGGGTGGGCCCCAGCGGCACCCAGTACTCGGGGAGAAGACAGTGAACCGATGGGGATTGGGCACCCCATCGGCTATACCGACCAGAGTTGCCACGCTGGGAGTGGGCACCCAGCATGGCATTTGGAAGAGCTTTGGGGGGAGTGCAGCACAGCCGACAGGATTAGGCACCCCCGCCGGGCTATAGAGTGTGCGTGGGGGGCAGCACACAGGCGCGCGGCGTTAGGTGTGTGTAGGGGAGCTGCGCATAAGCAGGTGATATCTTATCGCTGCTCACTGAAGCGTAGCTCCCCCTTTCAACTGTATGCCACTGCATTTTGGAGCTTGTCATAGACAGCTCCAGCATGCATTGGCTTACAGGGGCCACGCCTGCCAACACACTGACTGAATTGGAAGAGGGGGTGACACACCTCCGAAAACTCGGATGATCCCACTATGTTTCTTGCACATGCATGCAAGCAAACGTAACAATGCTATGCACAGATGAAAACCAAACAGGCTTCCTACCCCTGTAGCACTGACTTGGAGCTAACAGCTCACTAAAAAACAGAACAGCCTAATTTTGCTGTAGAGATGCTTTTATTAAAGTGCATTTGTGCCAAAGTACTCACCTCACAACAAAGCAAGTGCAGAGTGTAAAATGACAGCAGAACTAAAATATACATCATGAAAATAAAAATACCTCACTGGCTCCACATAGGGGCTTACAGAGTGGCAGAGAAAAAAATGACCAGGGAGCCGACAGACAGCATGCATGCACATGACGTACACTCACCAATCAGCTGTGCATAACATGCGTTCGCTGTTTCCTGTAAGCACCAAGCCTGCTGTACCAGTGAGGTGTGAGCTCCTCAACCTTTTGTTTGTTAACATTGTAATAAACACACACACAGTGTGTCATTTCTTTTCAGTCTTTCACTCCCAAAGGAGGTACATTTCTCCGTCTCCATTCCTTCCTGAGAACATTGAAGACCCAATTTCAGACAACTTCAGAGGGCCAGGACTTGCTGAAGTGCCATGGCATTAAGATTAGAGACACTGTGGTCTAGTGGTTATAGCACTAACTTTGGAACAAGGAGGTCACTGGTTCAAATACCACCAGAGCCAAATACTCGTTGTTTCTCCTTGAGTAAGTCATTTTGTCTCAGTGCTCAATTCCACCCAGCTGCAGAAATGGGTAGAAGCCCTGTTGGCCTGGTGGCACTGATGGCTGAGGCACTGGATGCCTTACCTCACACTACGTCAGCGATCCAGGTTCAGGAATGAACTAGGTTCATCAGGGTGCTTGCATGGGAGGGAGGGCAGGAGAAGGATTGAGCAGCCAGAAAGGCAGCGCTCCTCTCCTGAGGTTGTCGCTGCCCCCCCCATAGTCCTGCTGCCACTGGATGGAGGTCCGGTAGTTAGCATAATTGGAGGGGCGACATGTAGGGAGGGCATCTTGAGACACGGCATGCGCATGCCTCCACATGCACGCACACATCTGAGGCAGGGGATCAGGATCGGGGAGAAAAATGGAAAAAGTACAATAAAGTACCTATGGGAAAAAAGGAAATGGGTAGAAGCAGGACTGCACTGTAAACAGGATGTTGCATTTCAGCTGGGCAATCCTGGGTAAATAAATTGAGAAAAAAGATTTACGACATCTTGGTCAATGTAGTCGCACTCTTGCAAACATAACAGGAGAGAACTGTAACATGATTACATAGTTGACTCTCCTCCTTAGAAACATAGAAACATAGACTTTGATGGCAGATAAGGACCGCTAGGCCCATCTAGTCTGCCCATTTCCCTACCTACAGGATAGGCCGCAGATCCTAGTTGACCAACAGCCTATATCTTCCTGCCCCCCACAAGAATTGCCTTATGTCTGTCCCATGCATTCTTGAATTCTCCCATAGTTTTAGACCCCACAACCTCCCCAGTAAGGCTGTTCCATGCATCCACTACCCTCTCTGTGAAATAATACTTCCTCACATTGCCCCTGAACCGCCCTCCTTCTATCTTTAAATTGTGTCCCCTTGTTCTTGTAAGTCTCTTTTTCTGAAAGATGCTACCCTCTTGGACTTTGTTGATTCCACTGAGGTACTTAAAAGTTTCTATCATGTCCCCCTCTCCCTTCTTTCCTCAAGGGTATACATATTAAGCTCCTTTAGTCTCTCCTCATACGGCTTCTCTTGCAGACCCTGCACCATTTTAGTTGCCCTCCTCTGGACTGCCTCTATCCTGTCTATGTCCTTGCGGAGATGAGGTCTCCAGAACTGGACGCAGTACTCCAAATGGGGTCTCACCAACTGTCTGTACAGAGGGATAACAACTTCCTGTTTTCTGCTGCTGATGCCTCTCCCTATACATCCCAGTATACCCCCAGCCCTCCCTACTGCCTTCTCACATTGCTTGCTAACCTTAAGGTCATCTGATATGATTACCCCCAGGTCCCTTTCCTTTTTTGTTGTTGTTACTACCTCCCCACCCATTGTGTATTCTTCCCCTGGGTTCTTGTTTCCCAGGTGCATTATTTTGCACTTCTTTGCATTGAATCCTAGCTGCCATACTTCTGACCATTTCTCCAACCTTGCCAAGTCCCTTTTCATCCTTTCCACGCCTCCTTGTGTATCAACCCTGTTGCAGATCTTTGTGTCATCTGCAAAAGGCATACTTTTCCTTCCAGTCCCTCTGCAATGTCACTGATGAAGACATTAAAAAGGACTGGACCCAATACTGAACCCTGCGGTACCCCACTAGTAACCCCTCTTTCTTCAGAGTGGACTCCATTTACAATTACCTTCTGTGTCCTGTTGTGCAGCCAATGTTTTATCCAGGCTACCACCCTGGGACCCACTCCCAGGCTGGTTAATTTGACTATTAATCTTTTGTGTGGGACTGTGTCAAATGCCTTGCTTCCATGATGACATCTTGTTAACAAAGAGAGGAGTCTTATTTGCACAAGATAAACCTCTTTCAGGGTCAGTTAAATGTACTGAATTTATTATTTGTTTTAACAAAGAAGAAATAAGTAAATAAGGGTTACTACTCAAGGGTGCCCCACGGATCAGTGCTGGGACCAGTCCTTTTTAATGTCTTTATAAGTGACATTGCTGAAGGTCTGGAGGGGAAAGTTTGCCTATTTGCAGATGACACCAAGATCTGCAACAGGGTAGACACTCCAGAGGGGGTTGAGAAAATGATAAGGGACCTAGGAAAGCTGGAAGAGTGGTCCAAGGTGTGGCAAGTACAAATTAATGCCAAGAAATGCAGAATCATGCACATGGGGCACAGAAACCCTGTGGAGAGCTACATGATCGGGGGAAGTTGTTGACGGTTACCAGGGAAGAAAGGGATTTAGGGATAATCATCTCAGATGACCTAAAGTTGGCCAAACAGTGTAACAAGGTAGTGGGGAGGGCCAGTGGCATGTTGGAGTGCATAGGAAGGGGTATCACTAGTAGAAGAAGGGAGGTGGTGATGCCACTATACAAAACACTGGTAAGGCCACATCTAGAGTACAGAGTACAGTTCTGGAGGCCGCATCTCCGTAAAGACATAGACAGGGTGGAGGCAATCCAGAGAAGGGCAAAGATGGTAAAGGGTTTGCACCAGAATACACATGAGGAGAGACTAAAAGACCTTAATATGTATACACTGGAGAAGAGGAGAGAGCGAGGAGACATGATTGAAACCTTCAAGTATCATAAGGGCTTGAACAAAGTCCAGGTGGGTAGCATCTTTCAGTACAAGAGATGTACAAGGACGAGGAGACATGATATGAAATTGGAAGGGACAGGTTAAGGGGGAATGTGAGAACATTTTTCTTCACAGAAAGGGTGGTGGATGCTTGGAATAACCTACCCCAGGAGGTAGTGGGAGCCAGCACAGCAGTGGGTTTCAAACATGCATGGGATAGGCATAATGGAAACCTAGCGGTGGGAAGGAGAAGCAAAAGCCAATGATCAAGCAGGTCCAGCAGCCGCTGGTGCAGGCAGGGATTTTGGGCAGACTAGGTGGGCCTAGTGGTCCTTATCTGGCATCAATTACTATGTTACTATGACATTACACTCTGTCACAAGCCCAACCTCAGGGATGTGGCAGAACCTCCTGTTTGCAGGGAGGATCACCCTTTTACAGAACTCGTGAGCAGTTGTAGGGCTCAGAAAGCATTACCAACCTTCCTTTATCCCAGTGAGAGGGTAGAAACTGTAGTTTTGAGTCCCCTTGACTCTTTACTATGTTCAGGTTTGAATCCCACCACTGCCACTGCCAGCCTCTTGCCTATGTAGTTTAGTAGGATAGCTGAGCGGTCACTATCTTTGTTAACAAGGCATACAGTCTTTGCAAAAACCTTCTGTTAAAATGTTAGATCACAAAATCAGACCCCAGGCAGAGTTGATAAGAAAATTTATAAAAGTTTACTTATTAAAAACATCATAGTAAATTCTACAATTTGGAAGATCTTTGAACTGCAGATAATACCAAAAATAGCATTGGATGGTTTACAGAAAACAGTGTATACTGTTGTTCGAAATTATACCTTATTCAGAGGTTCAAAGTCCAGAAAATTGTCATTTTTGATAATAACCTTCTCTCTGTGTAGGTGAAGAAAAGTTATTTGGAAACACAAGATTTATTGGAATTAAAAATCAGTCTCTGAGTGTCCTTTTTAAAAATTCAGGTTTTATCTTGAAGAGTGAAGTCCTTGTTCCCAAATTCTAACTTAAAATCAGAATTTTTGTTTTGCATAGTAAAGTCAGGTTTCCACAAAAACACAGGTCTTGTTCTAAGGGTAGTCCCAAAAGAGCCGCATATACTTCAACCCAAGTACATAACAGCTTAAGTTCTCTCAGCTCTGAGACCCTCCAAGTCCTCAGGCTTTTGACTCCAAGCTAAACAGCACTGATGTGCAAAATGTGTGCCTGATAAATGCAGTCTGAATGGTCATTTTCAAGCCACACCCACCCCTTTTGGGATATAGAGTTCGGGGTGCAACAGTTTCACCTCATCCTGCAGGTGTCACTGTGGTTCCATGTCTAACCCCTGTAACATAGAGGATAATGGCTGAGGAATGGGTGATAACCATGCTGTAATCACCTCAAGTGGTTGCTAGGGCAACATGGTAAACCTTGAGAGCGCAGCTCGAGAGGTTTACTGTAGCCCTAGCAACCACGAGATCCCCAGCCATCATCTTTTATAGTGTATGGTCAAAAAAACACTGTTTGCATTCTATGTGTGAGAATTATGGAACTCTGGTGCATTCTGTTTTGTTATGCCACTGTTTGGAAGTTCTGAAGTGTGGTTAACAACTTTTAAAATTCTAAACAGTGCATAACAAAGCTGTGTGACTGCTGATTATGGTGGTTAATAGGCACTTACCATACATTATATAGAGAATAATGGATACCCAGCTATCGGTAACAAGCAGGTTAGTTTATCGAGAGGTTGCCATGGCGACCATTTGAACCTCGAGAGCGTAGATCAAGAGGTTCTGTCTCCATGGGCAGCCTCAAGATGAACTAACTCAGCTAGTTACCGTTCGCTGGGTATCCATTGTTTTTTATAGTGTAGGATGCCAGCTGCTAGGAAACGCGACTATTTGGGTGACTTACTTAGTTTTTTTCCTCCACTTTGCCGCTCTCTTCACAGTTGTTCTCACCACCGCGGCCGCTTCCTGGTCATATAATGCACATGCGCTAGCGCGTTCGATGTTGTTATGCTGTAGTAGCTATGCAGCTAGTGCAGCATTACAGCTGTGATGATGTAGCTACTACGCATAACAATATTTCGAAAGTGATGGATTTTTAATGCTAACAGTGTTCCATCATACATTATAAGGTAGTAATCTGCTTGATTTCAGTGGGTAATAAAGGCTACCCATACATTATATCTGGTTTCTGCATTTGTCTTGGGCCCCTGACCATAGGCCATCCTTCTGACCTCTTTTTGTTATTGGAAACTAAATGCCCAGTTTTATCTAAGAATTATGACTTTCATGGTCATAAATCTGTCTGTTCCTTATCTGGATAAGTACCAGATGCAAACTAGCTTTTGATAAGTCTGTTGTATTTTGTTTAGCTCTTTCTGGCCTTTTAAAGAAACAGTGTCTTACCTCTAAAGTACATTACAGGACATACAATAGGAACATTAATAAATGGTATAGACCCATTTTGCCACACACGCTCCAATTTTTTTTTTTTTTTTGTAATTATGGTGTACTGATGTTTTACTCTTGTACCTTATTGTACACAGCTTGTATAAAATTCTATTGTAATTGCTCTGTATCTACTGCCTTGCAGTCAACTCTTTACAAAACTCTAATGTAATTGATCTGTATCTATTGGCTTGCACTCGACCCTGCATTGCATCTCCATACACACCTTCTCTGGGTCGCACCTGGAAACAAGCCTCGGCTCAGTGTGCCTTTCCCAGTTATCAAATTTTAAATAAGTAAATAAATAACTATGTTACCTGTTAGGGATAATCAGCCCAACTGGAGTCAATAACTATTAAAATAGCAATTTAAAATGTTTTAGCCAAACAATATAGCAAGGACTACCACCAAGGGTGTGGTACCACTTGTAGGAATCAAACTCTGCACAATGGAATACCAAGCACCCACCACTCTACAAAAAAGGAAAAAAAAACAATATGACATTTGTTGCCTATGGGGGGGGGGCCCAATCCAACAGACAAACATGTATAAATATTTGGGTCTTTGAATCGACAGCTTATTATGTTGGGACATACATATTGGTAATTTGACAAGGAGTATAAATAAAAGAATAGGGGCTCTTTATAGGGTTAGATCATTAATGAGCATGGAAGTAAGAAAACAAGTAGTAAACACAATGATTATCCCTATGATTGATTATGGGGGCATATTTTATTTGTGTGGGAGAAAACAAGACTTAAGAAAGTTGGAAGCAAGTTATAACAGTTTAGCCAGGTTTATTCTAGGGGCCCCCAGATTAACCCATAGATGTTTGCTTTATGATCACTTAAGGTGGCCAACGCTGTATGAGCGTAACCATGTGCATTTACTAGCCTTTGTCTTTAAATGACTGAAGGGGAAGTATCCTGAGTATGTTGTAGAAAATCTGATCTATAGGGACAAGTTGGCCTCCTTGAGAAATTGTCACATGCCTAGCTTGGAGCTGCCTAGATGTAATTTGAACATAGGATGACAATCTATATATTATAGAGGGGTATTGTGTTAGAATGCAATTCCTGAGACCTTGTTCCTGTCTAACGTAAAAAACTACTGGCCTTTGATACAACGCTGGTATCATATCAGCTCACATCAAAAAAGGCAATGTTGTATTTGATATATAAAGGACATATGTATATTTACAGTATGGATTGTTATTATTAATTGAGAGTATATTGTATTACAGGGATGTTTTATTTTTTTATTTTATATTTATATTTTTTTTAATTTTATCCCTTTTCTATGTATTTTCTGTTTAGTTTTCTTCTTTGTTTTTTTTTAGTAATTCCGTTCCCCTTTTTTAGTCAAATGTTATTTAGTGGTATTGTATGTTATTGTAACATTTTCCTTTTAGATTGTACTTTTTTACTGAATGGGACCTCATTTAAAATGAGCTTTGTTCAATCAAGTTTATCCTTTATTCATTTGTATTTAAAATGAATAAAAAACATTTTACTACTACTACTCCATGCAGATAAAATACTCCTTTTTTAAGAGGAGTAAAATTGCGCCCATAGGGTTCATGAGGGTGTGGCTCAAAAAGACCTTGACAGAAAAAAGTAGGGGAAAAAATATTAAAATACAAAAAAATTATGAATTAAAGAAAAAGAAACATTGAAATGTATGGACCATTGAAACAATGAGATCAACTGCCAGAGGAGCAGCTCATCAAGCGAAACTGATGAGTCAGCATCAAGGGACATAGGAGACATGATGAGGGACAGAGATGGCTGTCAGTGCCCAAACAGCTGCCGGCTGCCAAGGCAGGCCATGCTGGTCTCTCCGCAGCAGCAGCAGGGACCCAATCAGCTACCTGCTATCAAGGATGGCCACTGCAATCCTAGCTCCATGCTAAGTTAGAAAACTCTGCAATTATCAAAGCATAGTACCACAATTCACAAATTAAAATTCTTGCAATTGCTAGAATTTTACTATACAAATTTCCACACCATGCACACACTATGCAGCTGCGACAAATTTTACTATACAATTTGTGGCAAAAATTCACTGCAAAGTGTGAATTGTGGCAATTTGCATAGTAAAATTTGCCACAACTGCGATGAATTGTGTATTGAGTACTATGTGAATGCTACGTGTAGCAGCTGAATTTGCCGCAATACACCAAAGCATTAGAAATTCCCAAAACACCTGCCCAGCCCCCTACAGAAGCAGTGATAGGAGTAATCCCATGACTTGTTCATCTCCATCCCACCAGCCCAAATAACTAAATAACATCCGGACCCACCGGTATCGCTACTCTCACAGTATAAAGGACTATTCAGACCCCCAATCCTATTTAATTAATGTCCTCCATGCCCTTGTCCACTCCACATTCACATTATAAAAACATGCAATCAAACATCCTTGAACAATACTTTTTAAACATTGTGGTGTTTGCAACAACTGTACTAACTGAGTATTGTTAAAGTGAATTTCCAAGTTTATGAACACAGGATTTGCCTTCCATTTTGTGGTACCTTATTTAGGCAAAATGCTGCCTCTGTACATTTCATTATATTCTGTGCTGCCATTTTGGAAGTGGAAGGCATTGTATCTTGGCCTGCCATGGTAGCCAGCAGATCCCTTCTTATTCTTGGTCTAGCGATTCACTCCTGAACCACCCCCGTGCTCAGGCATGTAATGATGTGTTCCCAGGGACAGCACGGGGTGCACTTCATTAAAGTCTATGGTGGGCAGTTTAAGAACATTTATATATATATATAGAGAGAGAGAGAGAGAGTGAGTGAGCGAGAGAGAGAGAGATAGATACTCATTGAATAAAAGCTTTGTTAATGCACCAGTTAGGGTTAAAGAAACAAATGTAGGGAAAGGTGATGTTAGAGTTCCTAACCCTAACACCACACCCCCACCCTGCAGGCAGCAACAAGAAAGCCCATTATGGTTTGACCTCTCCTGCGAGGCGCTGGCAATCAGAGGAGGGGACCACTACCACCGGGGATTCACTTTTTTTACAATAGGGGCTAGCAATTGGAGGATGGGACCACTACCACCAGAGATTCACTTATATTTACAGTATTGGCTGGCAATTGGAGGGGGGTGTTCACTACCACCAAGGATTCTCTTATTTTACAGTAGGGGCTGGTGATCAGATGGGGTGAACCACTAGCACCAAGAGTTTGCTTATGTTTACAGTACAGGCTGGTGATTGGGGGGGTCACTATCACCAGGGATTCATTTATTTTACAGTAGGGGCTGGCGATCAGAGGGGGGAACCATTAGCATCAGGGATTATTATTATTATTTTTTTTTTTACAGTAGGGGCTGACAATCAGATATCGGGCTCCAGATATTTTAGTATGTCACAGTAAAAGTGTAGTTGTTAAAAACATGATAGTTGCTCTAGACAAATACCTATTCTAAATCTGATAGAATTCCTCTTGTGACCATTACTGACAGGCACATCTGCAATCATGTCAGGCATTACAGATCCGCTGAGAAAAAATCCTTTTTCATGTGAAGGGATGGGTTTTTGTATCAAATGAAAGACCCATACAAAACATTACTCCTTTATATGCTAAAAGAATTGAGGGAAAAAAAAACTAAGTCCAAATTCTTTTTCCATATGAATCCATCATTTTCATATGAACAAAAAGCCTATAGAAAAAAAGGATTCCTTCACATGAAAAAGAATAGGGAAAAAAAGTCCAAATTCTTTTTTCATATGAAGGGATTCTTTTTTTGTATGGGGCAATATATTTTCGTATGGCCATATGAAAAAAAAATTGGCACACAAAAAATAATTTTTCAAAGAATACAAAATATATTTCTGGGTCTTTTTTTCCCACAAACTAAGTGCAGAAGCCACCAAAAGGGTTCACGATTAGCAAGATACATGTGTTGGTGTCATTTTTGTGGGTTTTGAAAATGTTTTTTTTAAACAACTGAAACAGGATGGTGACCTTACAAAGATTTTTTTCTTCACAAAAAAAGAATTGCCCCCATACAAAAAAGGATTTTTTTTCATATAGAGCAAATTATTTTTCATTCCAAGCAGCTATCCAAAAAACTGTACTGACCATGCTCAGAACTGAAATTTCAAAATTTAATAACCTTGGAATGGATTAATTTTTTTTTACCAAACCAGTGAATGGCACCACTGTGGGCCAAGCCCTTTTTACCATGAAAATGTCAGACCAAAATTCCAAACCATTTGGGTGTTAGGCAATTACAAAAAAAAACAGCAAAAATCTCTGGGGGTTTTGTTTTCACTTTTTTCACTATCCAGATCTTGGAATTCACACATCCGACTGAAAGAAAATTTGGCAGGTCAAGAGATCTGTCCTCCAAGACTGTGCATGCAAAATTTTATGCAAGTCTGTTGAACAATTGCAAAGCTATTAAAGTGTAATGTTTGAGGTTTAATATAGAAACCCCTGCTCAACCCTAACTATAGTGGCGCTACTGCACCACTATAATAATGGTCCTTTGTAGATTAATCAAGGGCACTAGTCAACTAACAAGGGCCTTGTTAGTCAACCACTGCCTTTTATTAATCTCCAAATGGCCATTTTTAGAGACATAAAAACATTCTTAAAACTGCCCCCATAGATTTTAATGGAGCTTGTCCCGCACTCTCCCTGGGCAAATGTCATTACGTGCCTGAGCACAGGGGAAGATCAGGATGGATTGATCAATTGGGAAGTAGAAGGGATCAGCTGGCTACCTCAGTGGGCCAAGATACCATCATATTTAGGGGTCCCCTGAGGAAGCTCTAGCGGAACAAAGTGCTGGGGCATTGTTCCTAGTCCTGCAGTGTTTTATGTCTCATGCATTGAATTTTGAATTAACAAGAATTTAAAAATTGTACCTTGTATTATTGTGTGATCAACTGGCAATTAAATACTGGCACTGTGCCTTTAAAATCTAAATATTGTGTTTTTGCCATGTTAATTTTCCTCAAAGTGCAGGTCAGTTTGTGCTGTGGTTCATCTCAATCGGATTTGCACACCCCAGACCTTGAACTAACCTTCATTATTGGGCACAGCTTTCTCTTGACTGGGGCCAAGATACAGTCCCTTCCTCTTCCAAAATGACAGCACAAAATATTATGAAATGTACTGAGATAGAATTTCACCAATATAAGGTACCAAAATAAGTAATGCATACCTTAATCCTGATAACTTTCCCATTTTTGGTCTTCTAAAATTTCACATAAGTTAGTGCTTATAACGCTGCTTATGTCAAAAACAAATGATTGTCAACAGCTATTCTCACAATTGCCACATTTGTGACTTTTGATGTGATATTATGAAAAAAGTCTTCCATGTTTGAAAATGATATGAAACACTGTTTTTGCATGATTGTTGTCATAAATTACTGGAGGGTTTGGCTATTTTCACTCATCAACAAAACTGTGCAAAAATTGCCCCTTTTCAAGCAAAATTGCTGTTTTTGTATGAAAATAAAATTACTCAGTTTCTCTTTTTTTATTAAGCTTTTTACCCCACCAGTGACCCCACTTCCATCCCCACCTCCCCCAGTTGGCACCCACCTCCCCAGACCTACTTGAAGCCAGTCACAGATTGCCCCCTGTGGCAAGGTTAAATGGGGGGCATCCTCCCCTCCCACAGTCAACAGCCAGAGTCACTCTGGGCACCTGGGAGGTGGCACAGTCCTGGGAAGGTGTGCAGAATGGTGGTCTGCTGTTGAGTCCCTATTTCCATTTTTTCCCCTGGTTCTCTGTTATGACAACATATCAGCACGTACATGTGGAGGCGTGCACACTCTGCGGGATTGCAGCTCCTCCCTTTGAGTTGCTGGTGCCCGCATCAGCATCGGGCCTTCACCCAGTGGCAGCCAAGGGCTGAGTCGGCTGGCCACCCCTCCCCCAGGAGAGAAGAACAGTCCCTGGGATGCTCAATCCTCTCCCACCTTGCTGATCCCCAGCAATCCATGTTCGTTCCCAAACATGGGTCGCTGGCATGGCAGGAGGTAAGGCAATCAATGCCTCTGCCCTCCATACCACTGGTCTGGCAAAACTATTAATTTTTAAGTGACAAATGGAGTTTTCCAAATTGTGGGTTTTACACAGTTATTAAAACTGTATAAGTTGGTTTTGCCCAGTCCTAGCCATGATGTCATAAACAACTGCACCATGAGGCCATAAAATCCACATTAAAACATTTCATACAGAGTTCATGGAGCAGCTGCTGAAAATTAATTGTAAACTCTGGGAAGGTCCAAAAAGTGTTTTTATTCACTACCATCCTGAGCTTCCCACCAAGCCTACCAAAGACAAGTTTTAATGCTATCACATGTCTAAAACTATCCCCTTCAATTTAAAAAAAAAAAAGGAGAGGGTCTCTCCCAGGGAAGGGTGCTGAGGTCCTATTGTATTAAATGGCACCAGAAAGGATCGAGCACTCTCTGCACAACAAACAAGCAAACACTTCTTTTGTGTTTACCTGATTACTTCATAGCATTTTATTGGCAGTTCCTTTGATAAAAACGGTGTAGCCCAGGGAGGCCACAAAACACCGTTTCACACCCCCCACACTGGATGCTTTCTCAAGGTGCCAACACCAACGTTTCATGCCTCACACTGGATGCTTTGTCAAAGAGTCCAGTGTGGGGCATGAAACGTTGATGCTGGGTGGCCTCCCTGGGCTACACTGTTTTCATCAAAGGGAACTGCTAATAAAATGCTATGAAGCAATCAGGTAAACACAAAAGAAGAGTTTGCTTGTTTTTTTGTGCACGAAGTGCTTGGTCCTTTCTGTTCCCCTTCATAAATCATTGTTTTTATGTCCCACTGATTATGACATCATAACTGACCAGTCAAGCAGCTGGCAATCAGTAATGCCAAAGTTGTTTTTATACACCATATTTTACTGAATAAAACCCACCGTTTCTATAAAAAATTTAGTATTTTGGCTTGTATTTAAGGGCAGCTTGTATTTGATGGTGGCTTGTTTGCAAAATCAAATTTTTAACAGCTGAAAATAAAATATTATACAACCTAGATTTGAGCAGGTATATTGGTACTGGTCTACTTAATTGCAAAAGAACCATCAAAATATCAACTAAGATCTTGGCCCCAAAATTAAGAAATTGGGGAAAGTGCAGCCATTTGTGTTGTACTTGTAATAGCCTGGCCCCAGTGATTTTCAGATGGATAACACTCATTGATGACGCAGCAGTATCCAACTGAATATCGGTCCATGTCAGCGTAGCACTAAGTGGAACTGCGCTACTTTGACATGGACCAGAGGTTTGCATATGACCCACAGGACTAGCACTGCCTGAAATGGGACAGTGCCAGGACCCCTGTGGACCATATTCAAGGGGCCAGCTGTATGCTCATTATGGCCTCATCTTCATGCAGCCCAGTGGCCCCTCAGCTCCCCTTTTCCATGACAGAAAGCCCTGGCAGCCTTATGGTTCTCCCCAATCACCCAGTACATATTTATTGTAAAGTCCCTTGTGGTCCAGTGGTTCTCCCCATTCCTGGTCATCTAGT
The DNA here is from genome assembly GCA_016271365.2 of Neoceratodus forsteri. NCBI lineage: Eukaryota > Metazoa > Chordata > Ceratodontiformes > Ceratodontidae > Neoceratodus > Neoceratodus forsteri. Next base: position 199,746,138 of record JADMNL010000025.1, read on the forward strand.
ATATCATTTATATAAAGTACCTGGTGGTCCAGTGGTCCCCCCACCCCCTTATTGCCAAGTACATCATTATTGTAACATCCCTGGTGGTTCAGTGGTTACTCCCAGCCCCTAATCATCCAGTCCATCTTTATTGTAAAGTCCCTAGTGGTCTAATGGTTCCCTCTACCCAGGAACGTACATCAACTCCCAACCCCGCACCCCCTTACCCCGAGTGCCATTATCTGACAGCCGCAGGTGGCACATGTTGTGATCACACTTCATGACTGTCAAACAGTGGCCATCTGTGGCGGTAAGAAGAGGGATGTGCTGGACTCCACTATTGGGGAACAGCACTCAGGGTGAGGGGGATGTGGGAATCATCAGTAGGTGGGAGGGTGGGGATCAACATAGGGTTGGTGTGGGGGGAAGCCACTGGACCACCAGGGACTTTACAATAAAGATATACTTGGTGATTAGGGGTAATCACTGAATCACAAGGGATAGTATGAAAAAGATGTACTGGGTGATCGGGGGTGGGGGTACCACTGGACCACCAGGGACTTTACAGTAATGATGCATTGGGTAATCAGGGGTGGGGAGAACTACTATGCCACCAGGAAAACTATAAAACATGTCATGGGGAAATCGGGGGGCAGCTTGACACAGGGGAGGGCAAATACAGTACAGCCACCCTGGCATCGCAGAGGTGGGAGCATGGGCTTAGCACCTGGATAAGAGGTGGCTTTGGGTGGCAGTAAATGACACCACTTAGGAGGGCAGTTTACCACCCACCACAAACCTTTGAAAATGCTGCTTCACCGGTATGCATTAGGGGACTCTTTCATTTGCAAAGGCACAGTGGTATTTTAGCACCTCAGCACTACCAGGTTTGGGGGGTGCTCTGGCAGACCTTGAATATGACTCCATCTAGAGCACCAGCGAAACCACATTCATGTCAGAATTAAGCTTTGAATATCAGGGTCCTTGAGTTTAAAATAAAATACAATTGTGATCATATTTACAAAGTATCTAATTTTCGAGGACGGCTTGTATTAAAATTATTCACTACGATGGTCACGTGATGCAAAGCACTAGGTAACAGCTTCCTCTGAGAGTTCAAGCCACCCGACTATTTAACTTTCGTTATACTTGTTCCTTACCTTGGATCTGTGGACCGGCATTGTTAGAACTTGTTCAGAAAACATACCTTAACTCTCTGTTGGGGTCCATGGAGGTGGAAATGAAAAAAGCCATGCCGAAACATACTCCACTGTATACTCTGGAGAAGGCCCCGAAAAAGCCTAAGGCCACTTCAGCTACACAAGCGCAAAGCACTGTTGTACCCAGTCTGGACCAAGAACCTCTCACACTTGCAAGATTTTTGGAGAAGTTTAAACCTCTTAAAGCAGAAATGCAACAAATCTCTGGAGAAATCAAGTCTTTTTCTCAAGCCCTGGAAGATCTCACTAAACGAACCTCAGATAATGAGGCTCGTATCCACTCCATACAGCGCAAACAAGAAAAATTCGAACCTGAACTGGTGCTTGCCCGTCAACGCATAGTTAAATTGGAAAATAAGGTCGAAGACCTGGAGGGCTGCAGCTGTTGCAACAATGCAGTACTGATAGGCTTACCGGAAAAAGAAGGTCTAGATCCGATTGTGTTCACACAGAAATTCTTTGAGAAAATTGCTGGACCATCTCCTTTTGGGCCCAAATATATAATTAAAAGAGCCCATCGTGCACTCCGCCTGATGCCAGCACAAGGTGCACTGCCCCGCACCTTTATTTTTCGATTTTTGAATTACCAAGAATGGCATCACTTTCTAACGAAGGCATGAGACATTCAAGAATTGAAATGGGAAGGGGCAAAAATCAGGGTAGCCCAAGACCTCCCGCTATCTGTGCGACAAAAACGGGCTTCCTTTCACCCGCTCATTACCAAGCTAGTGGCAGCTGTGCTTAAGTTTAAAATGGGGTACCCAGCTCAGCTTCAAGTATTCCTCTCTGGCTCCTGGGTTGTCTATGATGATGTAGAAGCTGCAACAGCCAGTTTCAAAGCAGCACTCCAGAACCTTTTCCGAGATCCTTGAATGCCCACTCACCCACATCAGGGCTGTAATTATATGCCCACATCAAGGATGCATCTGCAATTGGACTGACAGAGATTCTTACCTTGGTAAAGTTTGGAAGTATGCACGTTTTGGCATTGAGGTATAGCCCCTGTTGTATCTGGGATATCCCGACAAGAGCAACTTTGTTGAGGGGACTGATCGCGGTGGTAATTGCTTCGGTTCACACATTCTGGTGAAGTGCCATGCCCTCGGACACTTTATTAATTCAGAAGCTCTCCCCAAGCTATGGATTACTATTAGCTGAACTAACACACGCAGGTTCCTCTGTAACTTAACTTGTGCTACGTAACTGTGGCGAATCACCACTAGAGGGAACCAGAGACAGCTCTTCCCACACTGCTCCATATTAAAACGTTCATTTTCTTTACACCTGCCCAAAGAAAATTACCTCCAGGGATGTCGCATCCTGTTTTATGTTTTTAGCTCCATTACCACTTTTATTGGAGCAGGTGCAAGCCTTTCCTTGTCAGTGTTTGGCAGCCTAAGTAAGGATATCACCCTGAACTTACACATGTTGCATGAGTACTAGCAACATTTGCCTTCCCTGGAGATGGAGTCTCTCTTGTGTTCTCTGTTATCATCTAATGTATTGCACTTCCTGTCATTTTATGTTAGTCTCTGAATGCTAAGATGGAAAATTAACAATCAACTCTTAAAAGACCGGGAAGCTGCTAAATATATATTGGACCAAATTACACAGTTTACTTCAATTAACCATAACTCCATAGGCAAACCCGATGTAGAGTGATGTGCACTTAAAGCATATCTGAGAGGAGTTTTGATCAGCTTGGCCTCCCATAGGAAGAAAAAGTGACAGAAGCAATTATTGTCTCTCCTGTCTCAAATTCGGGATAGAGAATCCAAACTTACTCCTCACTCCTCTGAACAATATAGGCAGGAATTAGTAAAATGGAAAGACTCTTACTTAGATCTTCTAAGAGAGCAGGCTGAGTTTGCAATCCTTAAAACTAAAGCAGCCTATACTGATCAAGAAGAGAAAGGGGGCCACATGCTTGCACTACAAATCAAACAAGAGTCCTCCAGACTAATTGCTGCTGTTCACTCCACAAAGAAAAACTCCTTAAAAACTTCCCCGGCCAAAATTGTTGCAGAATTTAGTTGTTATTATAAACAGCCTTATGGTCCCATGGTAGACCCCCGACCTGAACAAATTCTGGACAAATACTTAGCAGTCCCATTTGCCTACCCTTTCAGAATCACAGCAACTTTCTCTCATATCTGCTATTTCTCAGGCTGAGTTAGCTAGAGTAATTAAAGATCTTCCCTCAGACAAGACCCCTGGTCCAGATGGATTTTCCTCTAGTTTCTACAAGGTATTTTCAAAACAACTAATCCCTGTTCTCTTGCCACTCTATCAACATGTCCTCTCTGGCACTGAGTCCGACAAATCTTTGTTTGAAGCTCTGATTGTTCTCTTACCCAAACCTGATAAGCCCCCAGAATTAGTGATAAGCTATAGACCAATATCACTTCTTAATCAAGATATTAAAACTTTGACAAAACTCTTGGCAGATTGTGTGAACAATGTCCTCCCAGATCTCATAGGGTCAGAACAGGTGGGTTTTATGAAAAGAAGGTCCTCTTTGGACCATCTATGTACTCTTGCCCACGTCTTCTCGGACTCCAGGGATGCTAAGTTTCCAGCAGCTTTGGTCTCCCTGGATGCCGACAAAGCATTTTATAGGGTTAACTGGAACTATCTACTAAGTACCCTGAAGGCATTTGGCTTCCCCTCGGAGTTTTCAGAAATGGATCAGTTCCCTCTACAAGTTCCCAACTGCACGGATATCTAGCAATGGGATAATATCTGACTTATTCCCGTTATACTCAGGGACAAGACAATGTTGCCCCTTGTCCACACTCCTTTTTAATATTTACTTAGAACCCCTAATATGCCTAACAGAATGCCAGGAGATCCAAGGTATACTCCTCCATGGTCAAGTAGTTAAGGTCTCTGCTTATGCAGACGATCTTCTTCTTCAACTGTCTCAACTAGCAGCATCTGTTCCACCAATGTTGAAATCATAGAGGGGTTTAGTTTCCAATTATAAATCAAATACTGAAAAAACAGTGGTTTTCCCTCTTAATCACAGAGTACAGAAATATGAAATATGAAACGGGCCAAGCCCTTTCTACCCTGTACATTTCAGACCAAAATTCCAAACCATCTGGGTGAATGGCAATGACAAAAAAAGAGCTTCAAAAACAAAAACAAGAATCCGCTCATCCGACTGGAACAAAACTGGGCACTTCAAAAGCCCCCCCCCCCCCCGACCATGCATGCAAATTTCGTACGAATCTGCTGAATGGTTGTGAAGCCATTAAAGTGCAAAATTTCAGGTTTAACATAGAAACCTCTGCTCAACCCTAACTTTAGTGGTGCTGCTGCACCACTATGATATATAAATGCGTCACACACACACACACACACACAGAGTATTTCATAGACTAGAAGCCACCCTCGAATGCAAGCCACCCTCGAATACAAGACAGAAGTCACAGTGAATAATTATTTTTTTTTTTTCCATTCAAAATTTATTAACGTTTTACAATACGGAGAGTAGATCTACAGTATACATGATTTGGTCAACAGATATTCAGATACATAAAGGATCTATTCTCTCCTTCCCATCTGCCCCCCCCCCATGTACCCAGCACAGAGCTATGTTCTGGTACCATATCAGTTAGAGGTAGAGGTATTGCTAGCAGTAGATTGTAGGGAATACAGGATTGCAGGGAACCCGAATTCTATTGAACCTCTTGGGCTTATTTTGGAGACTAGCAATGGCCCGTTCAGTTCTGAGATTTGCCAGGAGTTCTTGTAGCCACTCTGTATAAGTAATTTCCATGCTCTCCTTCCAGTGCCTCAGGACCACCTTTTTAATGGATAATGATATTAGTGCCATATGGTATTTTCTGTTAAGAACTGGAATAGCTGAAAAGTCCCCCAAGAGGCATATCTCCACGGTAAACAGGTCAGACAAACCTAATAGGGAACTGCCCTCTGTTTGATAATGGCCCAAATGGGGGCTACTTTTAAGCAACTGCAAAAGATATGAAGCAGATCTCCTTCATCCTGCTGACATCGAGTACAAATAGGGGAGGGTATAATATCTAGCCTAGCTAATTTTGGGGGAGAATAGTAAATATTAAGCAATATTTTAAATTGCATAAGCCGGAGTCTGTCTTGAATGAGGAATTTATGGCAATTTTGCCATAGGAGAGGCCAATTGAAGTCTTTGTCCGGGAAAAGAGAGGACCAAAAAGCTGAAGGAGCAAGACTGTTGGGACAGTTCCGGTTATAGAGGATGCCATGTATTTTGGAGACTGCTTGGTGGAAGCCTGCGAGAGGACTTAGTTCTGACTGGAAAGATAAATTTGCAAGTTGTGGGGGAGTGACCCCCATGACCTTTGTCAGAAGGTGGCATAATTGGAAAACCTTAAAAATACTGGTATGAGGAATATTACATTTGTTCATAAGCTCCGGAGAGGAGAGCCACTTCCCATCTTTCTTGACAAAATGTTTAAGTTGGCAATCCCCTAGTTGTGGGAGCCAGCCCAACGAGAGAGTTTTGCCATCTATTTTAAAATTAGGATTACTCCTTGGTGTTTGAGACAGGCCTATCGTGTGATTATATTTTAGAAAAGCACACAGCTGGGAATGGACCCTAATGGAAGTTGCTATAGGGGAAGTTCGTAAATATAAAGGAAGGGATTGTAGTTTTGTGTATAGCATTGCTGACGGGGAGAGGCCATGTGCTTTTATTAGAGCTAATTCAACCTTAAGCCAAACCGGGATGAAAGGGAGGTGGGACTGGGGGTCTTCCATAGTTATCCATCTGAGATATTTATTAGCATGGCTGGCCCAATAATACAGCCCCATACGTGGTAGCTGCAACCCTCCCTTCATTTTGGGTGCAGCTAGCTTATGAAATGCCATCCTAAGCTTTTTGTCCGCCCAGATAAAATCTATAAGAATGCTGTGAATTTTTTTAAACCAAGTTAAGGGAAGCCAAATGTTCAGCAGGTTAAGGGGTTAAAAAAGTTGAGAAAAAACATTCATTTTGATCAGGTTAATCCTTCCCCAAAGAGACATGGGGAGAAGGGACCATCTCTTTAAATCTTGGCTAATTGTGTGAACAAGTGAGTCTAAATTAAGCTGTTGAAGATGAGATAAATTCCTTGTGAGAACAAGTCCAAGATATCTCATAGAATCAGATTTACAGGAAAACCCGAGAGCGGAGTATGGGCATACAAAAAAGGAAATGGACCATTTGAAAAAGGATCCCATCATACAAAAAAAGAATCTGGAGTTAGTTTTTCTTCCAATTCTTTTTTCATATGAAGGCATTCTTTTTCATAAGAACAAAAAAAAACATACCGTACAAAAAAGGATCCTTTCATTCAAAAAAAAAGAACTGGGGAAAAAACTAAGTCCAAATTCTTTTTTCCTATAAAGGGATCTTTTTTCAACTGTTTTTTTTTTCATTCATATGAAAAAGGATGCCTTCATATGAAAAAAGATTTTGAATTAATTTTTTTCCCAATTCTGTTTTCATATGAGGGGATCCTTTATTGAATGCTTTTTTCATTCATACAAAAAAGGATTCCCTCATATGAAAAAAGATTTTGGACTAGGGTGTTTTTTTTTTCCAGATTCTTTTTTCATATGGGAAAAGATTTTGGACTTAGATTTTTTTTTTTCAGATTCTTTTTTATGAGGGGATCCTTTTTCATATATGTTTTTCATTCATATGAAAAAGGATGCCTTCATAAGAAAAAAGATTTTGGACTTAGTTTTTTTCCTGATTCTTTTTTCATATGAAGGAATCCTTCTTCGTATGGGTCTTTCCTTTAATACTAAAAAAAAAGGATCTTTTCATACAAAACAAATATTTTGAACTTAGTGGGACCCATTTTTAGAGCCAGCCAGCTGCATGTGCAAACAGGTGCGCTGTCCACAAAAATAGGGCTGGCTGACTGTGGCACCATATTCAAACAGATAGCATGATCTGAACTGACCACACTATTTGTTTGAATATTGGACTTTAGTAGCGCAGCCTACAGCAAGCAGTTGCCATGTTTGGTGCAGCATTACCAGAGAGCGGGACAAAAGACCTCCCATAAGGGTAAAGTGCAGCACACACCAGTGAGCATCGTGGCCCCCATGGTTGATATTCAGCCCAAACATGCAAATGAGCCAATTGGACATGCTCGGCAATAAGGGGCCATATGCATGCCCATTACGGGTTCATTTGCATGCTAACACCTGGTCAAGTGCGCTAGGCCAAGTCCCCCCCAAGCCGTGATCCCTGTTCACAGACATAAATAAAACCCCAATGGTAGTTCAGTGTCTCTCCCCTGCCCTGATTCCTGTTCACATACAGAAAGAAAACTCAGTGGTAGTTCAGTGTCCCTCCCCCAATCCCATTCATATACAAAAAGAAAAATCAGTGGTAGTTTGTTATCCTTCCCCTGCTCCGACCCCAGTTCACAGACATAAATAAACTCCAGTGGTAGTTCAGTGTCCATCCCCTGCCAAGATCCCCTTTCACATACAGAAAGAAAACTCAGTGATAGTTTGGTGTACCTTCTCTTCCCAAATCTCCATTCACATACAGAAAGTAAACTCAGTGGTAGTTCAGTGTTACTCCCCTCTCCTGCTCTGATCCCTGTACCCATATAAATATATATTCATATCGGTGGTCCAGTGGTCCCTCCACCTCCACCATTCACCAATCAGTGCCCTATCTCTCATAAATACATCTCTGATGGTCCAGTGGTCCCTCCCCCATTCCTTGATCACCACCCCCTTTCAAATGTAATAAACCCTGGTGGTCCAGTAGTTCCCCCTCATTCCCCGATCATGGTCCTGACCCAAAGAAATAAATTCCCTGGTAGTCCAGTGATTCACCACCCTGCCCCCCCCAACCCAACCGTACCAGTGAATAGCACAGCCTTACTCACACCACCATGGCCAGCCATAGACTGAACTGCCAATGAGCATGTACAGTACACAGTACACACTCATTGGTTGACCGGTCAGCCAATTTGTGTGTACTATGTACTGTACTGTACGTGCTCACTGACAGTTCAGTCAGTGGCTAGCCATGGTGGTGGTGTGAGGAGGGCTGTGCCAGTTGCTGGCATGGGTTGGGGCTGGGAGGAAGTGGGGTGGTAGCCACTACTTGCCAGGGTGGGGAGGGCAACTAGACTACCAGGGAATTTCTTTCTTTGGATCAAGATCACAATTGGGTAATGGGGGGAACCACTTGACCACCAGGGGTTGTTACATTTGAAATGGATGGTGATCGGGAAATGGGGAAGGGACCACTGGACCACCAATATGAATATATATTTACATGGGGACAGGGATCATGGCAGGGGAGGGACACTGAACTACCACTGGGTTTTTATTTATGTCTGTGAATGGGGAACAGCACAGGGGAGGGACACTGAACTGCCACTTGGTTTTTATTTATACCTGTAACTGGGGATCAGGGAAGGGGAGGGACACTGAACTACCACTGATTTTTCTTTCTGTATGTGAACGGGGATCAGGGTGGAGGAGGGACACTGAACCATTAGGGTGCCCAGCCCTTGACAGTGGGCAGATGGGTCTGTGCATTGTTAAGGGCTGGGTTTTAGATGCGTTAAACTGTGTCACTGCTGGCAGCCATTTAGCTCTTCTGAACACTCTCAGTATTGTGCTGTGCCGCATATGCATGAAGGAACCTCATTTGCATAGGCGCAGCACAATATTGTGCATGATGGCACTGTCAGGGGTGCATCGTGCATCTATCCCCTTTGAATATGGGCATGCCCAGGACAGCTGGCACTATTCCAGGTTAGCACAGCACAAACCCGGTTTGTGCCGCGCTAACTTTTTGAAAATGGGGTCCAGTGTTTTTTCCCACATTTAAGCTTCAACAAGCCATAACGCCCTCAATTTTTAGAAATAAGGGTCAATCTACACATCAAACAATGGTCTTAGTGAGTACTGCAAGAATAACACATAATCAAAAATATTTAGGGGCCATATAAGAAAAACATAAAAGTTAAAAAATCTAAATTCCCATAGAATAACACTGGAGCTTTAGCAAGCCATACAACGAACAAATACATTACTGTTTTGGCAGAAATGGAAGAGCAGGGTGCAGAGAGCTCTGCACTTCCACACCAGCATAGATGTATGCATCTAAGGAAGGATGGAAGCACAGGGTCCAGAGGGCTCTGCATTTCCACAGGCAAATGAGGATACGATTATACTATCTCAAAAAGAAAGGAATTAATTGCAAAAAACTTCATTAATGCACCAGTTAGGGTTAAAGCAACAAAAGCAGGGAAATGTGGTGTTAGGGTTCCCAACCCTAACACTCAACCCCCACCCTGCAGGCAACAACAGGAAAAAACATTATGTTTCACTTCTCCAACATCTTCGCAAATCAAGCGTGAGGTGTACCTTGGGGTTGTCAACCCTAACTCCCACCACATTCTCATATACTCTACACATCTGAGCTTATTTACTCATGGAATGGAGTGAGCATTAGGGATGACAACTCGAAGGTACACCACACGCCTGATTTGCAAAGATGTAGGAGAGGTGAAACATAAGGGTTTTTCCTGTAGCTGCCTGCAGGACAGGGATGGGGTGATAGGGCTGGGAACCCTAACACCACATTTCCCTACTTTTATCACTTTAACACTAACTGGTGTATTAACAAAGTTTTATGCAGTAAATGTATTCACATATATAGGTAGGTAGACAGACAGACAGACAGACAGATAGATAGATGGATGGATAGATAGACGGATGGACGGACAGATGGATGGATGGATGGACAGATAGTTTTTTATCCCTACCTACTGCTGGCACCCATTTAGCTTGACTGCCTTCTGAACCCAAAACCATAAACCTCTGGATAGTCCTCCATGATAAGCCTATGGGAAGGGGTCACTAGAAATCTCCAAAGTCCCTCCCAGGGTACTTAACTAGTGGTCAGGAGGCTGCATGGTGAGAGTGCTGTGACATCATTCTTTAGACAGCCGGCTGCTTTGTGTTCTAATTTCCCTCAGTCGACCCTCCATGCACATCACCATGCATAGCCAGATCTGAGCCTTTGCACATGCAATTGTGATACCAGGGCCTCTTCCTCATATGGGAGTTAGCTCCTCAGCCCACTGTGAGGGGTCACTGAAGGGATGGTCAGCAGTGCATCATCCCTGGGCTCAGACATGTTGTCATAGACAGTGCTATTTCCATCCCTGGCCATCTGGCTGCAGGCACCTGAGCCTACAGCCAAACCCATGTTGCCTGCATGCAAGTGAATCACACTTCTTCAGGACCACAAAGTGGCCTGAGTGATGTCAAGGGAATCATGCTTCCTCAGGACCACCAGGGGCTCCTAATGATGTCACAGTTCTTTTTCTTCATGCTCCCTTCTTCCCGCCTGCATCTATCAGCCACTCCCTGCTCCCAGCCCTGTCCCCTGCCATATCCCGGACTTACCCTGTTCTTCTTTGTTCCACCCTGGCTTACCCCCCCATGGGGGGGTTGACTGGGGTGTGGCAGAGGTACTGCCTGGTCTGGAGGTGGGTATCAAGTAAGCGGTACAGGGTCTGTGGAGTGGGGATCAACATCATAGAAACATAGAAATTGTCAGCAGATAAGGACTGCTAGGCCCATTCTGTCTGCCTGTAGGCCCTATACATTGCATGTGGCCACTGACCCTATGTAATCAATGGCTTTTCAGCACTCCCTCCCCTCTCAAGCTTCCCTTGTGCCTGTCCCAGGCATGCTTAAACCCCTGCACTGTGCTTTCCCCCACTACCTCCTGTGGCAGACTACTCCAAGTGTTGACTACCCTTTCTGTGTAGAAAAATGTCCTCACATTACCTCTTAATCTACCACCTTCCAATTTCAGATTTTGCCCCTTGTTCTAGTACTTTTTTCTACATTGAAAAAGGTCCCCCTCCTGCACCTTGTTTATGCCCTTGAGGTACTGGAAAGTTTCAATCATGCCTCCCTGCTGTCTCCTCTCCTCCAGTGAGTACATATTGAGGTCCTTTAGTCTCTCCTCATATGTTTTGTGGTACAGGCTCTGCACCATCTTTGTTGCCCTTCTCTGGATAGTCTCCACCTTATCTATTTCCTTGTGCAGGTGTGGCCTCCAGAACTACACACAGTACTCCAGGTGAGGCCTTACTAATGTTTTATACAATGGCATCACCACCTCCCACCTCCTGCTAGTGATACCCCTGCCTATGCACCCCCAGCATGCCACTGGCCCTCCCTGCTGCCTTTGTGCACTGCTTTGATACCTACCTTAAGGTTATCAGAGATGATAACCCCTAGGTCCTTCTCCTCTTTGGTGACAGTCAGCTCCTCCCCCCCAACCTGTAGTTCTCCTCAGGGTTCCCCCTACCCAGGTGCATTATTTTGCACTTCTTTGCATTGAACCTCAGTTGCCACATCTCTGACCATCTTACAAGCTTCTCCAGGTCCCTCTTCATTTTCTGTACCCCTTCTGGAGTATCCACCCTGTTGCAGATCTTGGTGTCATCTGCAAACAGGCAAACCTTTCCTTCCAGCTCCTCTGCAATGTCACTAATGAAGACATTGAACAGGACTGGTCCTGGTACTGATCCCTGTGGTAACACACTAGTCAACCCCCTCTCCCCAGATTGTACCTCATTTACCACCACCCTCTGTCTCCTGTCTGTTAACCAGTTCCTGACCCAGTTCACCACCTTGTCTCCCATGCCCAGATTACCCATCTTGTTAATCAGCCTTCTATGTGTGACGGTGTCAAAGGCCTTGCTGAAATCTAGGTAGGTGACATCAACCACCCTTCCCTGATTTATTTCCCTAGTCACTCAATAAAAAAAAATCTATTAGATTCATTTGACTTGACCTTCCTGCTGTGAATCCATGTTGCCTCAGATCCTGAGCACCTCTGGATTCCATATGTGCCACTATCCTTTCTTTCAGCAGTGTCTCCATGATCTTTCCTACCACTGAGGTGAGGCTGACTGGCCTGTAGTTCCCCGCTTCCTCCCTACTGCCTCTTTTGTGTAGTGAGACTACATGTACCCTCCTCTAGTCCTCTGGAATAACACCTGTGTTAAGTGACTCTGTGAACAGGGCCACCAGAGGCACTGCTAGTTCCCTTCACAGCTCCTTTAATATCCTCAGGTGGATGCCATCTGGCCCCATGGCCCTATCCACCTTCAGCTTTCTGAGTTCTTCCAGAACTATCTCCACTGTGAATGGACTGGTGTCCACTTCTCCCCCCCACCCCATTGCTTCTGCAACCCAACTGTGGTCCCTGATCCTCCTTAGTGAATACTGAGCAGAAGTATTTGTTCAGTATTTCTGCCTTGTCCAGTTCCTCCTCCTCCTCCTTACACTATCCCTTCTCCCCTTTGAGCCTCACAATCCCCCACATTTTTTCTTGTTTTACTGATGTACCAATGAAATGCCTTATCCCCTTTGTTTATAGACTGTGCTAAACCCTCTTCTGTCTGTGCCTTCGCCCTCCTAACAGCCTTCCCTGCTTTCCTTAGACATTCAAGGTACACCTCCTTGTCCTCCTTCCTTTGGCTCCCCTTATATTTCCTGAAACCCAGCCTTTTAGCCCTGACTTTGTCTCCCACCTCTTTGGAGAACCATAATGGTTTCCTTCTTCTTTTCCCTTTGGCCACTGTCCTAACGCATTGGTTTATTACCTCCACTATGGCTCCTTTCAGTTTCTCCCATTGTTCTTCCACCCCCTCTATTACTCCTCCCTTCCTCAGGACTGCTTGTATACATATACCAATTTCAGTGAAATCTGTCCTCCTGAAATCTAATACTCTTGCCCCTGTGTGGCTTAATTGAGTCCATGTCTCCATGCTGAACCACACCACGTGGTGGTCACTGGACCCCAGCTGCCCTTCCACCTGTATTTCTTTGACTCTGTTCTCATTGGCCCATACCAGATCCAGAATTGACTTGTCCCTGGTTGGCTCATAAACCAGCTGCCTGAGTCCAACCCCCTGCAGGGATTCTAGGATGGCTATGCTTCTGGCTGAAGCAGCCACCTGGGTGGCCCAATCCACATCCAGCATATTGAAATCCCCCAGTAGCAGTATTTCGCCTTTAGCTGCCGTGTCATATATGTTCTCCACTAGTTCCCTGTCTACTTCCTCCCTCTGTGCTGGAGAGCTGCAGATCACCCCTGTGAGTATTGCTGTTCCATTCCCTGGCTCCAGGGTGACCCACATTACCTCGGCCTCCCCCTGTCTTCTCTGAACTTTTGTAGCCTTTATACCATCTCTGATGTACAGGGCCACTCCCCCACCCATTTTACCCTCCCTTTCCCTCCTGAACAGTGTATAGCCTGGTACACTCACTCCCCAGTCATGATTAGCAGAGTACCACATTTCTGTTATTGCTGCTATGTCATGGTCTACATCTGCCAAAATCCAGAGATCCAAGGGAAATTCTATAATATTAATCAATCTTCAATGTGGAGCTGGTTGCGTGGTATGAAACTTCAAAACCAGACACTTTCTGTTCAACCGCTGATTTGGTGAGGTTAATCGCATTCTACAATTTTTCATTTAAGGTACATTTTGTATTTATATTAACAAGGATGTGTTACAAGTGGAAACAGCTTGTCTGAGGTTAAAATTCAATGAATTCTAAATGTTACAGTTTTTATTGAATTAAAATAATTATTCTGTGATGGTAAGAGTTGTTGTAAGCACTCGTGACAAGTAGGTAGCCTAGGGCACATTGAACATTATGGGGCTCTTTATATTTAGATTTTTCACAACTTTGGGATAGTCAGTTTCATTATTTTATTTGTTTGAACTTTGGAATATAAAGTTTGTTTTCAATAACAGTTAACATAGAAGCTTTGCAGTCTATATGTAGAGATTATGGTATGAAATTAATTAAGATGATGATACACAGATATACAGATACACAGAAATGTGACGGCAGAGAAAGGCACCATGGCCCATCTAGTCTGCCCAACACCCTACCTTCCCCCTTCTGTTATGCTTCCACCCTCTTTTCCCAACCCCTTAAATCTATCCCAAGCCCTCTTGAACCCCTCCACCATTTCAGCTGCCACTACCTCCTCCGGCAGCTTGTTCCAGGCCTCCACCACCCTCTCTGTGAAAAACTGCCCCCTGACATTACCTCTGTATTGCCCACCTTCCAGTTTGAGGCTATGTCCCCTCGTGTTCACTCCCTTCTTCAGTTTGAGCAAGCTGTTACCCTCTACCTTATTTATTCCCTTCAGATACTTAAAGGTCTCAGTCATGTCCCCCCTCTCCCTCCTAGTCTCCAGAGGGTACAAATTCAGCCCTCTCAATCTTCTCCAATAGGGTACATCCTGCATCCCTCGTACCATTTTGATTGCCCTTCTCTGCACCCTCACCATCAGCTCAACATCTTTTCGTAGGTGAGGCCTCCAGAACTGCACCCATACTCCAGATACGGCCTAACCATGGTTCTGTATAATGGCATTAGCACCTCCCTCTTTCTGCTATTAAAACCCCTCGCAATGCAGGCCAACATTCCATTTGCCTTTCCCACCGCCCTGCTACACTGGCTGTCCACCTTGAGGTCACGCGATACCATAATCCCCAGGTCCCTTTCTGTTTCCTTCTCCTTAATCACCAACCCCCAAAGGGAGTAAGTTTCCCCTCCTATTCTTCCTCCCCAGGTGCATCAGCAAGCACTTTTGTGTATTAAACTTCAATTTCCAGGTATCAGACCATCTCTCCAGCCTCTCCAGGTCCCGCCTCATGGCTTGCACCCCACTAGGTGAACCCACCCTATTGCAAACCTTTGTATCGTGTGCGAACAGGCACACCCGTCCTTCCAGACCCTCCGCTAGGTCACTAACATAGATGTTAAAGAGTATTGGTCCTAGTACTGACCCCTGTGGCACCCCACTGGTCACTGCCCGTTCCTTGGAATGTGTCCCATTTACCACCACCATCTGACTCCTTCTCTTCCACCAGTTTTCAACCCACCTGGTGATCCTGTTGTCCACCCCTAGTCTGTCCAGATTATGTACCATTCCACCACGTGGAATGGTGTTGAAGGCCTTATTGAAATCCAGATAGACCACGTCCACTGCTCCTCCCTGGTCCACTATCTGTGTCTCCCCATCAAAAAACTCTATCAGGTTAGTCTGACAAGACCTTCCCTTGGTGAAGCCATGCTGCCTGTCATCCTGCATGCCATTCATCTCCAAGTATTCTATCAACCTGATCTTAAGTAGTGTGTCCATTACCTTCCCCACCACCGAGGTAAGACTAATAGGACGGTAGTTATGACTTCGTCCTTCTGCCCCCCTTATGAAGTGTGTCCACCTCTGCCCTCTTACAGTCCATTGGCACTACCCCTGTGACCAAGGACAAGTTAAACAGCCTCGCTAGTTGCAACGCTAGTTCATCCTTCGCCTCCTTGAGAACCCTTGGGTGTATTCCATCAGGCCCCATTGCCTTGTCTACCCTAAGTCTACCCAGCTCTTCCCTTACTCCTTCAGCAGTGAATTCTGCCACAGTCACCTGCCTGTGGCTGTCACCCTCCCCACCCCATCCTGGTTCCCTACTCTCCCTTTCCTCCATGAAGATTGAGGCGAAATAGCTGTTTAATGCCTCTGCTTTTTCGAAGTCCCCTTCCAGTATTGTTACACTTTCCCCCCTTATCCTTCCAATCCCATGCTGTGCCCTCCTCCTTTCTCCAACGTACCTAAAGAAGGTTTTGTCCCCCCTCCTTGCCTGCTTCGCTATCCTCTCCTCAGTGGCCTCCTTAGCCCTCCTTATCTTTTGTCCAGCCTCCTTTCTTTTTTCCCTGTAGGTTTCCCTGTCCTCATCCTTTTGTGTCCTCCTATACATCTTGAATGCTCTAGTCTTCTCCTTGACCCCTAATGCCACCATAGAGGTCTTTTCTGTCTTCTATTCTTTTTTACCCTTTTTACACATGAGTCCATGGCTTTTAATACCCCTCTCTTGATGGCTGCCCATAATTCCTCCACCCCCTGCACATCCCCTATCCTCAACATTTCTTCCCCAACTACATTCCTCATTCCATGAAAGTCAGCCTTTCTGAAGTCCGTTACCTTGGTTCTTGTCCTAACCTTCTCCCTGCGCGCTCTCACCCTGAGCCTGACAGCCCTGTGGTCACTGGTGCCAAGCTCTTCACCCACCTCCACCTCCTCCACGCTGACCCCATTTGTGAGGACCACATCCAACAGGTTCACACCCCTGGTGGGCTCACTGACCCTTTGTTGCAGGAATATGCCCTGAAGAGCCGCCTCTAAGATGCCCCTGCTCCTTGCGGAGATTGCTGTCTGGGCCTCCCAGTTGATGTCCGGAAGGTTTAAGTCCCCAACTAGAACAATTTCCCTTTCCATGCCATCCTCGCTACTGATTCTACAAAGTGTCTATCCCTTTCCCCCCCTCGCATAGGAGGCCTGTAGACTACCCCAACATGCAGGTTTTCTCCCGTCCCCTGTCTAGGGTGACCCACATTATCTCTGTTTCCCCCTCCTCATCCTGCCCTTCCATGGCCCCAATCCCATCCCTGATATATAATGCCACCTCCCCTTCCCTCCCGATCTTTCCTAAACAACCGATACCCTGGGATCACCGTCTCCCAGGCGTAGTGCTTATTCCACCAAGTCTCACTCACTGCTACAATGTCTAGGTTCTCCTCCATCATGGTGGCCTCCAGTTCTCCCATTTTGTTCCCCAGGCTCCTGGCATTTGCAACCAAAGCCCTCCAACATGTAGCCCCATCCCATCCTTCCCTGCTGTTAAGTGTTCCCTTGATGAGTGTTGTGACTTAGGGGGGAAGCTGATAGCCTTTCTGCTCTGCCTCACGTAAGGCTGACCCTGTCTTTAGCCACCCCCCCATTTAGTTTAAATTGAACTTCCTTGCCATGAAGTCCCCCAGTTTACTCTTTAGTGCAGCTGCCCCTGAAGAGCTCAGGTGCCGCCCGTCTTGGGCATACAGCCCCTCCTCCTCCTCCCATGTAGAGCTCCAGTCACCTATCCAGCCAAACCCCATCCAACTGCATCAACTTTGTAGCAAATTGTTGAATACCCTTATCTTCTCCTTTCTGGGTGTGCTTGCTCTTGGTACTGGCAACACCTCAGAGAAGGAAATGGAAGGAAAAACAGTGTTGCTCCTACAGAACCTAGCAAGTTCCTCGAACCTTGCTTCTACCTCCATCAGGCTGTTCCCTTCCAAGTCATTTGTGCCCAAGTGAAACACCAGATGTGTCCTTTCATCCTACTGCTTACCCCAGGAAGGAATATGATGCCTCACCTCCAGCACCGTCATCTTTGGCATGCACTGTACCCATACTGCATTGTTTTTTGCTCCCTTCCTTCCCCATTTTAGCCCTTTAATTATTGAGTCCCGCAAGAGTGCCACTCTCCTGCCCCCTGCTTCCTGGGTGTCCTTTTGGCCTCTAGCTTTGTGTCGTGGGGTTTGGCTCCCTTTGGACTCCTCCTCATGTTCCATCCTGACTTGGTTTCTGCCCTGGCTCATCTTTTGTTCCCCATCACCTAGCCTATCCTGATTTTTACCCACACCCAGCATCTGTACCTCTTCACCCTCTCCCTTTAGCCTTTCATCAGACTCCCCCCTCCTGTACTTCTTCATCCCTTGTACTTCTGCCTGGCTTCCTTCATCCCTGCAGACCCCTCCTGCATCACTGCTTGAACATGATCCAATTTCACCTGACCCTACTCTAACTGCTCCTGGTCTTCCCTCATCTGCATCACTGTGTGAGATTGTGCCAACTGTGCTTGATCCCCTTCCAACTGTTCCTGTCCTGCCCATCTTTGCAGAAGGTTTTGAGCACCGTACCCCACTTGGGGAAGTCTTCCTCCTTACCACCTGCCCTGTCTGCATATATCCCCTCTCCTGCACCCTGCCCGGTGCATGCCCCAGCCTCCTACTGCACCTCCTACTCTGCAGGGTTTCCTCCAGTTCATTTTCAGCCTCACAGAAGCTCAACTCCAGCTCTTTCAGTGCTTCCTTCCTGCCCCTTTTCTTATGCCACAGTTCCTCTAATGCCACATTTTGGTGTGTCCCTAATGTGCCCGTCCCCTCCTCCACCCCTTCTCCTGCATGCGATGTGCCTGCCCCCTCCTCCCCCTTCCACTGCACCTGAGATCTTTCCCCCCACATCCCCCAGCCACTCTGCACCCCTTCTCTGATAATCTGATAATCATGAGATTATTATAAACTATATTAAACTGATTTTGATACAATATTATTATTATGTTTTTACAGTCCCCCAGAAGAAGCCATTGTTTGGCGAAACTTTGGGGCATCTAGTGAAACACATAAAAATTCAAGAAATTTTACATTTGTATGTGTTTGGCATTGTCTGTGAGTGACTGAACAGAAGGTGTCAAGGTCTACATCTGCCAACAAGGCTTCCAGGTCTGGAACCTTATTTCCTAGGCTACAGGCTTTTGTTAGGATGATCTTCCATATTTTACAGTCAACCCTCCCTCTGCTCTTGTTCTCCCTCTCCAGCATCTTCTCCCAACCCCGGTCTCCTTTCCTATGTACTGTCACCCCCTGTATCACTCGTTATACATTCTTCGCCTGCCTGGCCCTCCCTGCCTGCTTTAGCTGTTCCAGTAGTCAACTTATGTTCCTGCATGTTCCCATGGGGGGTGT
Source organism: Neoceratodus forsteri (assembly GCA_016271365.2). Classification (NCBI taxonomy): domain Eukaryota; kingdom Metazoa; phylum Chordata; order Ceratodontiformes; family Ceratodontidae; genus Neoceratodus; species Neoceratodus forsteri. The sequence goes on from JADMNL010000025.1 coordinate 199,764,980, forward strand.
TTCTAAGCCTCCTGACCCTCCTGGCTTTCCCCTCTTGGCCAGTTTAAATGCTCACAGCTGAAGCATTTAAACTTCTCACAAAGGACCAAGGTCCCCTTCTTGGACAGATGCAGGCAATCCTCCTTATATAAGCTTGCATCTGCCCAGGTCAGACCCCAGTCCCCTGTGAAGCCAAAACCCTCCCTTCCACACCAATCCTTCAACCAGGAGTTGAAGGTACAGATGTGGAATGCCCTAGCGTCCCCTGTGCCCTGGACAGGTAGCACTTCCAAGAATGAGACGGAGCATGCTATCTGTTTCAGGTTCCCCCCCAGCTTCCTGAAATCCTCCTGGACTCTGGCTAACTCCACCCTTCTCCTGGCCAGGTCATTGGTCCCCAGGTGGACAATGACATCCAGCTGCTCCCTCCTAGCTATTGCCATAGTGATCCTATGGATCCGCTTCCCATCCCTCCACTCAGTGCTTCCCGGGAGGCACTTGACTCCCTCTCTCCTCTGCTAGGTGTTCCTAACTCCACTCCCTGAACAATAGAGTCCCCCACTAGGAGAAGTGTCCACCTCCCATGGGGTTCCCTGCCTCTCTTCCTTCCCTGGGGCTCCATCCTGGAGGACTCTCACATCCTTCCTGGTCCCAGCCTCGGGTTCATGAGTGGGGCTTTCCTGTTCCTCCGAAACAGTGTAGGAGTTACTAAGGGGGACTGGTTGGGGGATGTGCTTTTGAGCCCCTTCCCTCACCCTCCCTGAACCCACTGTAGTCTAATCACTCCTCTTCCCTGGCATCCTTTGAGGTACAAGTTGTGGACCTGGTGGTCTTTGGGTGGGGGTGGATGATGCCTTTAGCTTGGCCTACTCTGCTCAGAGACAGGCAACCTCCTCCCTCAGCCCAGAGAGGTGCCTGTAGATAGGGCAGCATTGCAGCCTCCAGAACGTCTCTCAGAAGACAGCTGTTCCACAACCACTGCACTGCACCACTCCCATTATGTCTGTTTTCCTCCTCAATCTACTGCCTGCTTAAGATGGCTATTTGTTATCTCCCAAATTTTTGTGTTTTTCTTTGGATTTTGTTATGCTATCTCTCTTCGCTATTCCTATATGGATGCAGGATGTTGCAAGGCCCTATGGGACCCACCCTATAAATATAGGGTGAGCCCTGTGGTGGTGGGTTGCGGGATGGGAGGGTAGGACTACACTACAGGCTGTGTCCAAAAACAATCAGCCAAGGAGTCTTCTGGCAGTGACTCCTCACTCCACTCACACAGCTGATTACAAACACACAGTCACTAACTTTTCAGCTAGAATCCCTCAATCCTGCCCAAACTAAATGGAAAAGCACACTGAAATGGCAGTTAAGAAAAGACCTCAAATTAAATTTCAAACACATAGACACAAACTTACCAGCTGGAATACCTCAATCCTGCCCAAGCTAAATGAAGAAGCACACTGAAATGGCAGTTAAGACCTCACATTCAAACTACACTAATCCTGTAATTTGATGCCTGCACTTAAAGTTCAGACACAGCCAGTTACAAACACATAGTCACAAACTTATCAGCTAGAATCCCTCAATCCTGCCCAAACTAAATGGAAAAGCACACTGAAATGGCAGTTAAGAAAAGACCTCAAATTCAATTTCAAACACACAGTTACAGACTTACCAGCTAGAATCCCTCAATCCTGCCCAAGCTAAATGAAGAAGCATCATCCTACATCAGGGACCCTGGGACACTGACTGGCCAGAGCTAGCAACACTCATCAGAACGTCAAAGTTCTCTTGGTGTCCCCCATCCCTAAGCACAACTCTGCAAGTATGGCACCTGTGGACACCCAGATAGTGGTAGTGCAGCAGAGGCTGGGAAACCTCCTTCCCCAGGAGGTGAGAGTCCTCTGGGATGCTTGAACTCCCCCCCCGGCTGACCCTCTGACGACTCAGGCTCAGTTCTGTACCCGACTCACTGGCAACATAAGTGGTAGTTCTACCAATGTGCTGATGGGCTGGTCCATGACATCACCATTCTATTGAGATATGACAAGGAATAGCTTTAGATACATCAGCCTCTAAAAAGGCTGATATTCGACATTTCATAACTTCTGCTGTCAGATAGAAAATCTTCTAATTGGCAAGAAAGAAACAAAAATAACACCTGGCTGATCCAGTGGTGTGGTGGGCTGAGGCACAGTCACCTTGCTGCCTGCTTCACCCAGGGTCAAAAATGGACCAGGGTTGCTCTGGGGTTGGCTGGCTGAAGGAACAACAGAGTGTCCTATGGACTGCTCTCCTCCATTGGAGTGGGGGAATCCTGTACTCCACTACATGACTGCCACCTGGTGGAGGCTGGATGGCAGTGATGGTGGGAGCAGTCAGATGTGGGGGGCATCAGCAAGCACACTGCATCATTGCACATCAATGGCTTGAGAAGAAAATCAGAAGGAAAAAGACCTGGACCACTCTGCTTCCCTTGCAGGCCCCCACAACTCTAAGTGGCAGGCCACCCTTAGTGCTAGATAACCAGGAAGGCTACTAGACAGGTCAGTAATGGGGTTGGGGATGGAAGCCACTGGGACTGAGGGACAAGGCACCTAAAGTATGAAGGCACTTGAGAATCAGCATTTTCAAGCTGCATTTCAAAGCTGTGCTAGTTCTTCAAAAGGTTTGTTGTGCATCACGCATACAAATAAGATGATACCCAGCTATACCTGTCTTGTGCACCTGATTCCCAGATGGCAGTATCTGTATTTAACAACTGCCTAGAGGAAATCCAGTCCTATATGTCCCAAAACTGGCTTAGACTCAACTCTGACAAGACTGAGGTGCTAGTAGTGGATCCAGGTTGTTGCGGTGGAAGAGGGGGCATGGGAAACCCACATGGCCTTATGCTGGGGGGTCTCCTTGTACCTTCCAGTCAGGTAAGGAATCTAGGTGTGATCCTTGTTGACAGTCTGATACTTGAAATATAGGTGTCGGCCGTCACGAAAAGTGGTTTCTACCATCTTAGGAACATTGCCCAGATCAGGAACCTGATTTTGCCTGAGGACTTGCCTACTCTGGTACATGCTTTCATTACGTCCAAGCTGGACTACTGTAATGCCCTGTATCTGGGGTTGTCAGGAGGCAACCTCCATTGTCTGCAGCTGGTGCAGAATGCAGCAGCATGATTGCTTACTGGAATAAGAAGAAATAACCATATTACCCCAGTTTTCTGTGAGCTGCAGTGGCTGCTGGTTAAATGGAGGACTGTCTTCAAGGTAGGTCTTTTGACATACAAGACCCTACATGAATGGGGGCCAGTCTATCTGCAAGATCTCCTTGTTCCCTACCGCCCACCCCATTCTGCCAAGAGTTGCCTCCTAGAAGTTCCCAGGGCTAGGCTGTGGCACTCAGGAGACAGTGCATTTTTGGTGGCCATGCCTGCCCTGTAGAACTCACTTCCAAGGCATCTTAGGGAGGCATCCTCAGCAGATGCCTTTAAAAGAAGTCTCAAATCCTATTTAGTCCAGCAATCTTTTAATTAATTTATATGTTTAACCCCCCCATTTGGGGCCTTACCTTGTGCCCATTAGCTCCTGTTTTCTGCTCCTCCTTCAAGCACCTCCTAAATGCCTGCTATTTTTTGTTTGCAGCCCAAGTTCTGTATGTGCCCCTGATGCCCCAGGGATAGCCCCAGTGCAAATTTAGCCCATGCGGGCTCCAAAACTTCAGCTGCACCTCCCCGCTGCTCACTCCACACTCTGGTGCCATGGAGATTACGCATGCGCAATGGTGCACCCTTAATCTCCTGACCACTTGGTTTGTGGTCAAGCGGGAGAGTGTTTGGTGGTCCCAGTCCCTGTGATGGCCAAAGTGGGGACCGGTGACCAAAGCAAGGAGCATGAGAGCTCATCATTTAAATTATTTGAAGAGATCCACAAAGTGTTGGTGATCGGGGTTCATAAATATTAATGAGCAAAGGGGGATTCGGACTCCCCTGGTTCAAAGGCTACCTCTGGGCTTTCCAAATGGCCCAAACCATTAAATGGTTTCAGAAACCCTCCCCTCACTCACCACTATGGGTTGCAATGAAATCCGCATTGCGCCCGGGAGGAGTTCCCACTTCCTTCATTTTTAATCCCATTTCCTCTAAACTAAAATCTCACCAGACTATATCATCCTCTGTTCTTTATTGGAAGCTAACCCACAAATTCCTGAAATCCAATCCAACACCCTGGTTTTATGCCCCCTTATGGGACAATCCACTGCTCACTCTAGAAGATCACCCAATTTTCTATCGTACATGGAGGAACAAAGGGATTTTCTTTCTCAGAGATATCTTGGACCAGTATTCACTCACTCTTAGATCATTCTCAGACTTGCAGGTCACATGGAAACTTCCTAAACAGGACTTCTGGAAGCTTTTACTAATTCAGGCAGCTTATAACTCTCTCTCTAGTTTAGTGTATAGGCATACTCTTCTAAACCCATACATTTCGCACTTGACTAATTTATCAGTACAATTAAATAGCTCCATTTACAAAGACATTATTGATAATCTACCTGATCAGTCTATACAGGCTAAAAATAAATGGAGTACTCTTGCTAACTACAATATTTCAGATGCACAATGGAGTAATTGTTGGCATATTGAACATAATACCTTTAAAGATACCCGTAGTTCTTTAATACAAACTACAATCCTACATCTTTGGTATAGAACCCCCTCTGTGCTTCAACGAATGGGCCCATTAAATAATAATAATTGCTGGCGCTGCAATTTGGCCAATGGGGATCTACTTCATATCTTGTGGACTTGTACTTCCATTAATAAACTCTGGCATAAAGTCTGTTTACTTGCCTCCAGAGTAACAGGACAAAAACTACCTTTTGACCCCAAGTTATTCTTTCTAGACATCCTTATCTCCAATAGCTCTCTCCTCTCACATGCACATTTTAGATGGCTAAACATACTTTTTCTTCTGGTCAAACGTCTGATTCTTATGAAATGGAAATCAACTCTGGTGTCTTCTCTTTCAGTTGTTCTTCAAAGCCTCTCAGTATGCCTTTCTAGACCGATTATTTCATGTTACTCATAACCGACTCACTGTATATGACAGATGTTAGCAGGATTACTTCAAGTACATGAACCTAGTTCTTCTAGACCCTAATTCTTAGGGATATTTAGCCCTCCTTCTTATTTTGCTCTCAGATTATGTTTTCTCGAAACTTTTGTGCACAGATTTCTCCTCTTTTTTCCCCCTCTTCCCTGTTTTCTCCCTCTCTTCTTCCCTTCTTCCTTGCTTTTTTATCTCTTCTTTCTTTCCTTGCACACTTTTCTCTTATCTTCACCTCATTATTACTGAACATCGTTCATAGTACCACATTTATCACTTTTTGCAATTTACTGAATGCCTTGCCATAGCCTGCCCTAGCATGTATTTCGTACATGGTTGCTATTTCTGATCCTATAATACCCTATTGATTGTAACCCTTCTGCTCTCCACTTACATCCTGTCTAGGTTTGTGTTTTATTATCAATACATGTATATAAGGCTTCTCCCATAAGTTAACCCTAAATACTGTGTTTTGTTAAGTGATATTTTATACCTTACATGGAGGATAGTCTTCTATTGTGTAAGATGTGTGCTTTCTTATATACTCAAATTTCAATAAAAAGATAAAGTGAAAAAAAAAAAGAAAAAGAAAATAAATAAATATTAATGAGCAGTGCCCCCATCCTTATAAATATTCATGAGGATGTCTGCCTTCAGGGAACTGATTTTGGTGGCTGCTGGAAAAAAAAATGTAAATAAATAATGTAGCAGCTGCCAAAGACATACGGGGACAAATAGTTTAAAGAAAAAATGTGTAATGGGGAAAAGATTTAAATAAATAAATAACTAAACCCTGGCTGCACCAGTATTGTTGGGACTCAGGGATAACAGCCTGCCTGCTGCAAGAGGAGGGTACAAAATATTGGTAGCAGTGACAGGCAAACAGACTGAGCAAATAATTAAAGCTGGGCAGCGACTAAAAGGACACACAAGTGGCTATTGAACTGTGGGGCAAGTGAGCAAATATATTAATTATTCTGGCTGCACCAGGATTTTATTTGGGACTGCGTTAATTCTGTTTAAGGAGACTGTGTGTTCAGCAGCCATTGCAGAGCATCAACAGCCAATCGGAAAGCTGGAATTTTTAAGCCAGGACTTGTGGAACTTTTGCCAAAGCTCATGAGAAATGTTCAAGTGCTTATGGGGAACTGCAGGGATCTAAATTAATGTGCCAAAACAACAAACCAACTGTGCATCGAGGGAGGTTAATGAATAATTAATTTTTGTGATTGACAAGCCTTCCAGCCAATCAGAGCCAAAGCAACCAATAGCCTCAGCCAATAAGGAGCGTCAAGAGGGTCCCATAAAAGACAGTTTTGCAGCAGAGCTGAGAGATCTGAGTGGGAGCCCACCACAGGGTTGGGGGCTCAGGCCCCCAGCAAACTAAATGAGTCTGGAGATCCAGTGCAAGCCTCTCCACAGGGGAGAGGAGCTTTGTTCTTCTTTGTAAGTAAATCAGTGTAGTTTAAAGTAAAACCTGCTAGCCTGGAGGTTGCCAGAAGAATGTCCTCCAGGGCCTAGCTAAGTCCTTTCCATGTGTAGGGAAAACATGGGTCCTGCAACTTGATGCCAAGCCAGCTGTGAGAGAGCTGAACCTGCCTCAGTAGTGAGAGTGCTGATGTCTTCAGGAACCTTAGATGATGGACAGCCATTCTGTGAGGATTCCTGAGTGAGTAAAATTGTACCTGCCAGAGCAATTAAAGAGAAAGATTATTGGTGTCGCCAAGCCATACAGACTTTTTAGCTGTTTAGAACTGTTTGTTGGTCTGCACCCTGCATCTGCTGCATTTAATCATTGCCCAGCAAGGGTGGACCTTTATAAGTTGAACGACCATGGAATGGTCCAGATTATATAAATGTGCTTGAACTAACAAAGCCCAAGTGTGCTAATGTTTAAACGTGAATTTAAAGTGAAAGTGCCCGAGTGAGCTAAAGTTAAAGGAAAGAGCCCATGTGAGCTAAAGTTAAATTTAAAGAGCCCATGAGAGCTAATGGAACTGTTATTACCATGAGCGTGGTTTGATTTTAAAAGAATATAATTGTGCCAGAAGATGTCCTTGGTTTGGACAATTGCCAGGATTATAAATGTGCTGAATGTTCAGAAAATGCAAATGTATTAAATAGAATGTAACTGACTGGTTACACTCGAGTGCTTCTAGCCCAGAAGAGGGGCACAAACTTTCAAAATGCAGGGCCTTCCCTGCACAAACCCAAGAAAGTGTAAATAGTTCAGGTGTTTAATGTTTTCAAGCTAAGCCTTAATCTTCTTAATTAAGCCAGCCAACGTACAGCTGCACCGTTCATCAGGCCTGCACCATTTTGGACTAAAGTAACTGGGTACCCAGGTTAAGGTTGGGATTGCGGGGGTCTCATACAGAAGGCTGGAGACTGGTACCAGTGTGAGTAAAGCAATGTATACTGTGTCAATGATTTATGCAGCTTAGTTAGATAGCCAGGGCTCTGGTTATGCTAAAGGTTGGTGGGCAAATATGAATAATGTGTGATTTAAAATGCAATATGAGTAATGTGTGATTTAAAATGCAACTTACCTATCCAGCTGGAGGGTTTCACCAGCACTAATCAAAACCATTACTCTAAATGTAAATGTAAATATTGTAAATGCATAACCTCTATTCCTTTCTTCCCCATCCTAAGTCCTTCCCCACGTAAATAAACTATGTTGCTGTTGTTTTGCAGATGCCTGTGTCTTGAGCATATTATTAGGATCCAGCCAATAATTGATAAAATGTATTGAAATGTTGGGAAATGCTATTGGGTCATATCTGGGGTGGCTTGTGTTAATAGTGGGTGGGTACAGCATCCCAGGGGGTTGTACCAGGTTAGAGCTGGCAAACTTTAAGCTAAACTCGGTGGAGGTGCCATACACATGTAGCATCATGGATAAGAACCAGTTTAAAAGCAGATCTTGGGAACCCAGGTCCCTCAACCTTGTTCAGGCCTGCAAGGCAGGGGTAGTAGCCCTTGGAGTAGCGCCGCCTAGGGGGTTACATATGTTTTACAGTAATGTTAGATTGCTAATTGCTGACTCCCATTTACTTATTTATTTACTTATTTGTGTATATATTGATTTATTTATTGCATTAATGTATTTGTTGTTTTAATTGTACAGTGCTCTGAGTCTACGGAAAGGGGCATTTTATAAATAAAGAGCCTATCTATCTAATTTATTAAACACCTTATATTAAGAAAACCATTGTTTGAATCATTCACTGACAGTTAAATTAGGCATCTGGAACTTTCGTTGCCTGCAGGGAGTAAAAAAGATGCAGCTAAAAGAAAAAAAAAGACCACATGTAGGAAGGGAAGCTTCTTGCATTTCATCAGGTTTCTGTGCTCCATGTGGAGACACATACACAAGACGTAACACAGACTTGACTCACCTTCCGAGTCTCATCTAAGGATATGCAAAAGGTGTTAGTCATATGCCGTACCCTCTTTCAGATCTGAATGTGCTTGCATGATTTCAAGATGAATTTGTGATAAGATTCATGGTGTAACAGCACACACTCAGAAAAGCAAGAGACTGAATCAGAGATTGCTTTGATCAGGCATACCCTCAACAGCAACAAAAAATGTTGCCCTAAGATATCACATTCCTAATTAGAAAAATGTACTCTTTCATCACTGCTGTGTCAGGCCATTGTGTGATTCATGATATAAGGCATTTTCTTGTGTTTTTTTATAAAGGATTGGAATAAGTAAAAGTGGATGGTTGCTAAATCCTACAGTGTTAGGCTGCAGCACATCTAACTACATTTCATTTGGTTTTAACGTGATGCTGGGACATCTGAGGTCAGAAAAATTAATATTTATGGTGGGTGGGAGAGTGGCCTGAGATGAAGACATAACAGTGGCAGGCACTGCTAGCCATCCTGGCAACCTGGGTTGCCACACTGAGCCCAGGCCATCATGCTGGGCTGTAAGGAACATGTAGGTGCAAGCCAGAGGGCAGACTCATCCATCCTTCGGGTTGGAGGGATCCACTTCCTTCTGCAATACTGCCACCTGTGTGACCACAGGTACTGGAGAAGTTGGAGGAGAATGGGAGAGAGAAAGAAAGATACGTTAGTGCATCTGGTTGCTGGCACGAGGACATCCCTGCATTTTTATGGGTGTGTTTCCTGGGAAGTAAAATGGAAATTATACAATGGCAAGGAAATTTCTGCCCTCTGATTGGTCAGTGGGTGCTGGAACACTGATGTTATTTCACAATAACATTACTGTATAAAGTCCAGGCACACAGATGACTGCATAACACAGTCAGAAATCATGGCACAGCTATTTCAGCCTGCTGTTTTCCCACCCTGAACCAAACAGCTTCACTGAAATGCATAGACTGTAACTGCCAGTCATGTGCATCAGTGACACCGCTCGATTAGGCAGAGAAAATCTGTAAAACTACTGTACACCTCTCTGTTATTAACAATGGCATTTAAACACAATCTTCAGAAACAGAAAAAAGTCATGGCTCCATATAGCTTTTCTGTCCCCTGTTCGACACTACAAATGTGACAGCATGTGCTGCACAGTTGCTCAGTGACAATTGTGTCCTCCGATTCCTGTCATGCCCCTCTCTCCTTGTTTGTCCAGTCTGATGTCAATATTTAACACAAAAAAGGCTATAGACAGGCCCTTTTTCTCCTGCTCTGTCCCAGGTCCCAATTCCTCTTTCACCCAGTCTGACTGCACTGTGCTATTCGGTTTGTTCATGTGGTTCACTTCGTCACTTCATTGAAGAAAAACAATGAATGAACACCTTCAATATGAAATGCAGACTCCGTCTGTACACTCTGTATCTATGTAACAGGAGGGGGAAACTGCAACAGAACAAGGGGGCACAGGGGATCAGAAACACACAAACAAAGCCACAAAGAGAGACCTACAAGGGAATGCAGAGCAACCATGTAGGGGCAACGTCACCTGCTGGACAAGATAGAAACTATGGACTTTTTTCAATAGGTATACCTTCCCTAACAAAAAAGTTAAAAACAAAGTATTTTAAACATATTTTCCTGTTTTCTTCTTCTTAAAACAAAACGAGCCATTGTATAATATCAGTAAGGCACTCCAGGGTGTGTGTTATTGTGTAATGATGTCACTTCTCAAGTGTTCAACACACTCGGCCTGTGAGTGTTCAACACACTCAGTCTGTGGTCTTATGCTTCAGCCACTTGAGGTATGATGTTATTACACACTAACATACACCCTGTCATGCGTCAGTGCTTAAATAACATATGTACACTGATTGGCCAAATGATGATCTGCTTTACCCAGCCACAGCATCCATCCGGGCTTCATTTCCCTACCCTAGCGGTGGCCTCAGGCACCTCTGCGCCTCCTGCTGACAACTGGATATGAACTGTGCTCATCATAGTGTGAAAGCCCATGAAAAGCTTTTAAATGAGTTATACTGTTACCTGTAGCTGGCAGCATGCCAGAGATATTGATGACTATGCCTGCCCCATACTGATACCATATTACCATTTTTAGAACCTTATGATGTCAGTGACAATCCAGATCTGGCTAATCACATTGTAGTCAAGTATCAACTGTCTGTGATATCACAGTGTTCTAAAAATGGTGACAAGTAGTACCAATCTGCTGCAGACTTATTTATCAATATCTCTGAACTGCTGCCAGCTACAAAAGAGCTCAATGCCTCATTTAAAAGATTGTTTTATGTACAGTCATGAAGGGTGTGCACAAGGACTGTGGTGCTGGGACAAAACGGGTACAAGCAAAATCATAGAAGTCAAGCACTCAACACCACAACGACTTGCCTGAAGCACTTTCAATAAAAGATTTGTTGCACACTACATTTCGTGTGGACAGCACTTCATTGTGGTGGTGAGTGCAGGACTTCTCTGATTTTGATTGTTTTATACAGTTTAAAACTATGATGAGCACTGCTCAAAATGTAACCCTCTAATTTCAGGCACTACACTAGCTCGTTAACTAGGAACCTCACTATGCAGTTTGAGTTCATGAAAACTATGATGCTTTACATTCTACTAAGTGTATGATCCATCATGTGTTTGTTCCAGCGGCTTTTTTTTCTGTTGCACACATGATCACACAACTACTGTAACCACTGCCAGTGATATAAATGTGTGCCACGTGGCAGAAAGCAGGTGTAAATCTGTGCTCAATTGTTGTTGATCAACATACGACATCATCTTTTCACAGTGTGCTCATTTCTTTTTTTTTTTTGAAATTAGCCTTTTATTGATTATTTAACAATTACAACAGGACATGACACTGGCACCAAATGAAAGGTTTACAAAATTACATGACATACAGTTCAAGGACAGCAGTGACATGTCCCCCCTCCCTCCACCCACCTCCCTCTACCTAAACCCTCCCACTTACTATCCCCCAAAAACTTCTACCATGCTCTCCCCCTTACCACCCACCTCGGCTTAGATGTCTTTAGAACAATCCATACAGGAATCAAGGGGCAACACAAAGAAGAGCATTGTACTGATTCGTACAAAAAGGGGCATTCATACGTATACAATAAGGAGAGGTACTATCCTGGGATTCCCTAAACTAAGTGAACACCAGTTTGAAGCATGTAAATTGTATGCATACCAGCCCAATTTTTTTTACGTCCGGAAGAAGAGTACCCCGGAACTATTTTGAACTGCTCCACATTTAAATTAAACAAAAGGTCTTGAAGCCACTCTGTATAAGTGAGCTTTAGTGCGTCAAGTGCACTCATTTTCAACATGCGGGTTATAAGCATGACCTGCTGTCACGTAGTATTTTTTTCTCATAAGCAGCTAGACACCATCATCTTCGGTGTAACAGTGTCAGAAATTAGGAAATGATCCAGATTCAGACATTAACATCAAACAGTAATTTGTTTTAACGTGTGGTATAAACTTCGTGTTAAAGCCAGAAAGACACCTTTTTATGGTAGGACTCAGCATGTGCTAGGGGATTGAAGATTTCCAGTTAGAACACTGTACTTTCCAATTCAGTAACCACAAAAGAAGGATGCCTCTGGTATGGGGTACTGGTAGAAAAAAGGTAAAACTGATAAACAGAAAACACTGCAGTCACAGTCTCCTTAAAGCAGGTTAAAAGACAACCCACATACAAGTAAGTACAACATTTTTTTTTTACTTACTTTTAAGGTGCCAACACATAAATCAAGCAGTGATAGCCCACACAATCCAGCACTCAACATTTCATGCCTGCTGTTTCAAAAACACGCTTGTGCAAGCTTGAAACATCAGATGTTTGATTGTGTGGGGTATCACTGCTTGCTCTGTCTGTTTACACCTCAAAGAAAGTAAAAGAAAACACACTTATACTTACTTGTTGTGTGTGGGTTATCTTTTAACCTGTTGTATGTGGATTATTTAACTTATTTTTATGGCTGTGTGCCGAGCCTACAGTCATTTTGCTTTGTTTCCTAAAATGGACGATCATGGCATGCTTCCATTGGACTTTTGGAAGTATGCTTCCGAAAGTTCAACAGAGCTTGGAGCAGTGATCAGCCATTATGGAATAACAACTGAAACAGCCGCACTATTTTGGCTGTTACTTCCGCATTCCAGGACAGGAACTGAGCACGCGCAGTTCCACCGGCACTGTCATCTTGGGAATGGCAGAATTCTATTCACCACAACTACGCATGTGCGGCACGAGGTTGTGAGTGCAATGTTTTCTGTTTTCCACTTTCGGATTCAGCTGGAGTACTTTTCCTGGGAGCAATAACAGTCCTATATTAATTTATCTGAGTTAACATAGAAAACATTGAGTTAATGCTGATACACAGATTTAGACATGAGAGCCACAAGCACCCAAACATTATAATTTCCACTATTTCTGTACCTCCCAACTAGCAGTAATTCTCGCTCATTTGCATTCTTCCTGATTTTCTTCCATATGTCAATGGTGAAGAGGGTGCTGCTGCTGTTAAAGATGGAGGTTAAAGATGACATGAGAGCCGCCATCATTACCGCAATCATCAACCCGCGTAGGCCTAAGTAAATTAGAAAATTGAAAATGTTAAGATAGCCAACTGCCAAAAACATAAACTATTTAAATGCCAGATGTACTTTGATTGTTTTGATTCTGTTACATGTTTTTTTCACATTCAACCATGATATAGATTCATAATGGCAATCACCAGACAGGACAAATGAAGCACTCTGATTATTTAAAGGGAATATAAACCCGACTTCACTTGCTTACTATAATGAGAAATTTGGGCATATGAATAGTCTGCTAATTACCCACTGTGCTGCTTCACGTACTCATTTGTAAATTGTCCTGCTTGTTTGTTTTTTCAGATATTAGTGTCCCTCACTGTTGCTGCCTTTTTCCCACCCCATATTAATTTTTTCATTACCAATTGGTTCTAGAACCCAGTGACATTAGTTAAGTTAAATCCAGCGGGAACAGTTTAATTCACGGGTTCCAGTAAAAGGATATCACTGAGTTCTGCAATGTATTGGTAACTGGGTAAAGGATAGCACATTACATAAAAGCCTGCCTTGGGTAGCTCTTAGGCACGGAAGTACATTATTCCCTTATGACCACATATTCTAGTGTATTAGGTACAGAAGTACATTATTCCCTTATGACCACATATTCTAGTGTATTAGGCACAGAAGTACATTATTCCCTTATGACCACATATTCTAGTGTAGGGGTGGGCAAAGTGGATGAAATTTGCTTATTAAATTTAGCAAAATTTGCAAACTGCAAATTCACCGAATCAGTAAAATTTTGCCTGTCAAAGTGGCCATTTTCTAAGCAAATTAACAAAACTTCACTCACAAAGTGTCCAATTTGCCAAACAGATGGTCACTTTGTGGTGAAACCTTCCAATTTGGTGAAGCTGAAGTTGCTGAGGTCAGTGTAAACTTCGCAAAGTTTTGTGAAGGTGAATTTTGGCCACTTTGCAGCCACTTCTTGGGCAAAGTTTAAATTCGCAACACCTCTACTCTGGTGTGGGTCATCCCACTCATAAAACGGGCTTCTATTTGTTAAAAAAATTTAGTTCAGTGAGGTGTGCAGTTGTCTGAAAATAATCAATGATCATGTGATGTGTTCCGACCAATAAAGTCACATGATTTTCATGGCCCATTTTATCAGAAATTATACTTTCTCACACCAGAGCAGCTGGGAGCCAGGATAGTCACAGAGGTGAAGCCCTCATCTCCTGGTGAAGAAGGGTGTGAGTCATGCAGCAGTCATGCATCCTCTACTTGCTTATCATGGAGGAGGGGCATCGGCCCCAGCTATGAAGGTAGCAACTTGTCTGTGCTTCTGACCAGAGAAAGAACTGATCACTGCAGTGAGGAACAAGGGGAAAATGGGTAAATAAGGATAACCAAAAAACTATCATGTAGGAGAAAATACAACACTAGCGAGGGACCCTAAAAACACATGATTTCAATGCTAACACAAGAAGTAGCTTAATAGAGAGATAAAACAGATTCAAGATGAGCCGGCCCAGTGGTGCTGAGGGTTGAGGCACTGGATGCCACACCTCACGCCACTGTGACCCAGGTTAGGAATGGACTTGGGTCGCTCGGGGGGTCGGCAGGGGGAGGAAGAATTGAGTGTCCGTAGACAGTTCTCCTTCTTCGAGGAGGGGGGACAGTGCACTATAGACTGACACTCAGTGGTGGCTGGGTGTCAGCACAGGCACGTCACCCAGAAAGGGGAGGGCACGTTTACAGGTGTATGGCTGCTTCCATGGAGGCAGGGGCAGCTGCCTTACCTATTACACAGTTCAAGTTACCAGGGGAGAAAAGTGGAATAAGGTCAGGAGCCGATGGGGTCCATGATGACCCGACAAATTCAGGTCAGAGAACAAGTCCCTCCAAAGGAGGGCCAGAGCTACCCATCAGCTCTGTGGAGGAGCGATAAAGTATTAAAAAAAAATTAAAAAATTCAAGATATGCTGAAATTGCCAATTATAATAAAAGAAAGTCAGATTTATGTCCCATTACAAATGACCAACAAAAATGAGATAGCACAGGAACGTCATGCACTGGCGTACAAAGTAATAATAAGTAGCCCTGTATCATGGATATTAAGTTTGGAAACCTAGACCTACTGACCCAGTTGGGAGCTACATTTTCAGGGTTATGTGGTGCACTTCTGTGGCTTCTCTAAGTGAGACTGGAATGAAATAAATCCTGCCCTTGCTTTGCTTGAGGAATGCTAAAAGGCAGAGCTATACAAGCAGGCAAATTTAGCCAGACAGGCCAGTTTCGAGACTGGTTGGGTCACACCTGAATTGGTCCGATTCAGCCAAAATTAAATTAAGGATTAAGGAGGGGTATTTTTTCATGGCATTTGTCAAGCAGGATGTCCTGCCAACACCAGAAACAACCTCCCTGTATGATTGGCTAGGCTATGAGAGGGGGCTGTTAATCATCAAAATCCCCACCTCTAATCTACATCTTTAAATGTGCAGCAAGGGCTCTTAAGCCTTACCAATATAAAAATAATTGTGGGCTGCTTTTTGGTTTTTTGTTTTTCAAGTGAAACCCAATTTATCCTGTTTCACCAAAATACCCCTAAACCCAAATAGCCCAAACCTGTGGCCCGCTCCATTCCCAGCCCTACTAAAAAGCCACCCAACTACATCTTAATGCTGTTAAAATGCTGGTGGTTGCCATATAAAACCACCCACCCCTCTCCAAGACCCAAAGGCTGCCTTAACAATGCTCAAATCCATCAAAGGGCAGAATGTATCCCAACAGAGCCACTTTATTAAAGATACTATAAACCCAGTTGTTTAAATTTTTTACATAATTGTAAATGTGGCCACATGTACATTTTATTTAATAAGCTCAGTGTACTGTTTGGTGTGCTTGTTTTGAAATAGTCTTATTGTTGCGTATTTTAGATCCCTTGCTATAATACAAGCTTTTCACTACCCAGTATTCATTTTTTAATTACCTAGCAGTTCCAGACCTGGTGATATCAGTTCAGTGAAAGCCCTGCATAGCAAGCTTCATTAAAGGCCTCTGCTCAACTGATGTCACTGGCTTCCAGAGCTCAAAAGAAATTAAAGCATGACTACTGGGCAGAATAAAAAGCACCATTAACAAAGGACCTAACAAAGGAAAAAATATGACTAATTCAAAAGGAAGACATGAAACAATACATTGGCATTATTAAACAGGATTCACACATGCCCACATTTACAGTTATATTAAAAAATGTAAACAACAGGATGTATGTTTCCTTTAAGTGACAGCAAACTATAAGTTGTTGATTTTAAAAAAATGGATTTGTTTGGCTGCCTAAAATAGGTCTTGAAGGTAAGGGTATCATTCGTGTTTACCTGAATAAGTCCTAAATGTTTTGAAGCATTTTTTATTATACTTTCTGTATCACCTAAACTGTATCAGATCCCATCTCCCACAGCTAACACCAATAGCCAATATCCCAACTTGCCCTACAGTGGCTTGATATCCTGATCTGTGCCATTCCTGCAACCACATATCCCCTGACCCCCACAGCAGGGCTTTCCTCCAAACACCAGGATCCACTGGATGTAGAGGGCAGCAAGGGCTCATCAGGAACACCAGGCAGGGCCAATGGAGCATCTGCAGGTCAGGCCAGAATCTTCCTGAATGTGTTTAACCAATTTCTCTCTCTATGGTAGCCAAACCACCCAGTACTATGATCCACCCATACCTGAACTGCACATTGGAGGAGTAAGACATTGTGTGATCACCCACAACATTCAGTTCCATGCCAAAGTCAGCTAAGGGTATACTGATGTGGCAGGTCAAGCCGCAACCTACAAAAACAAAACAGGAGGTGTCTTTGGAAGAATACAGTGCAGCTGAGCACCTGGTTAGGAACAAACACAGTACCTAAAATGAATGGAGTACTCAAAAGGCAAATGACTGCTTTAGAAAATACATTCTTAAATATTTATATCGAGCAACAGTGGAGCAGAAGGTAGCCAGAAGTTCCAGTCAAGGCCCCAACATTTTGCAAACGCAGTTGCACTTCAGTTAGAATCTTATATATACATATAGCTACCTCAGCAGAGACAACAAAATGTGTAACTTACCACTAGGCATCAGTTCCATGACCAGTTTGGGGTATGCAATATTGGAGCATCCTACCTCAGCTCCACATACTTTGATGCATTCCTCAGGGTCAACACAAGCCACAGCATCTGAAAACAATTGGGAGGTGAGCAAAAAATCTGAAGAGGACTGTCCATCTTTAGGCAATATCTGAACAAACTCATTACATTACATTACGGTACCAGTACAGATTGACAGAACTCCATTAGAATTACAGTTTAGACATACTATGTGGACAGTGCCCACTGCCAACACTCCTTGACGAGGAGCAGGGGCGCTGAGCTTTTGGAAGTTCACTAGGCATTCAAAGCTTTTGCACCCAGTTTGCTTCCCTGAATTATCAGTGTTGGCCTATAGGTATTAACGGGCCAAATTTCTAAGCTGATGTCTAGGGACATATGAGCCTAAAGATTAGCATTACTACAATAATTGATCTATGTTCTTAAGCACATCTGGGTCAGTAAAACTAATGTTTAGCCAATGCATCTTTGAACATGTACTAAGGACTTTGAGTCATTGAAACTAATGGGCTTGTGTATCCAGAGCTGGCCTTGGGCACCCTCAGTCTGAGCAGCCAGTGGGAGCCCCTACTCAGCGGGCCCCAGTCTGACCCAGTACAAGTCATCAGTTTTTGAGATTTAATTTTTTTTTAATTATTAGTTACTGTGCCCCAGTGAAATAGCACACAAAGGGCATCTGTGCTCTTTGCAGAAATGTCCCAAATGGCATCTTTGTTTTCCTAAGTGTTTGAGTGAATTAAGTGGTTACTAGATTCACAACACTAGAGGGAAGTCCTCTGCTGATCTACATGGCATGTACAGTATGGGTAATTACAGTGCATGCTTTCTTACACTGCCCTACCAGTGTGCCTCAGTCCTGTAATGGTGGAGATTACCACATAGGTAGGAGCGTAGTACACATTCCATGCCCTTTTAGTCCTTGGCCTCTTAGTGTATATGACTCTGCCAACAAGGAAGCCCACTAGTGACAGCTGTGATGGTGGTTTTGAGATGTGTCCACTAGGAACTCTGCTGAAATCCTCCATTACTCTGTTTGCATAAGAAACTAAACAACCATTAGATGTGTCAGAACCTGTCCATGCTCAAGACACAGTCTGCAACAGGTTGGCAAGTTTTTCAACCCTCAGCACCTATAAAGGTACCTCAGTAGCTGCCACCACTCAGAAGTGATTCTCTTACCTGGGGGCTTTCTTTGTCCAAATCCCACCAAAGCCATTGCTCACACAGTACAGTGGTCCTTTTGCTAAGAACAAATAGCTTTCCCTGTCACTCACTCCTGAGAAACACTCTACTTCTAGAATATGGTAATTGTAATCATCTTCTCCCTCTTCAGAGACAGATTCTGGATTTGTCAATACCAAGTTAGTTATTCCCCCAAAAGATTCAGTCACAGAGGCATGAAGTATATAAAAATAATATTTACTACTTCACAGTATTTACACATCTACAGGATATCACAATACACAAGACTATTGGAATTACAGGGTTACTGCAGAAAGTAAAAAGAAATGGTTAGTGCTGGCTCATTGGCATAGCGCTTAGATTTCCACTTGCGATGCCAGCGACCCAGGTTCAGGAACAGACTCAGCTCGCTGGAGAGCCAGCTGGGAGTAGAATGATTGAGTGTCCCATGACTGCTTGCCTTCTCTGTGGGGAGGGAGAGGACACGGCTCACTGTCTTCTGCCTCCTGGCGGAGGCCGGGAGTGTGACAGTTCAGCAAGCCCCACTGCACACAGGGGCATGGTGGACATTGGCATCTGCCCTGATGTCTGTGACACACCATGCCCCCAGAGAGAAAAGTGGAAACCCTGACACCTCAGAAACCACCTCAGCAGCTCCCAGAGACTGACTGCCTAGCATGTTGGTTGCCCCTCCTGGCACCTTCTCCCTCGGAGGAGAGGGACCCATTCAGTGAAGGGATACACCGAGCCACCCCTGGGATGACTGCAATCTGAGGTAGGTGGAAGGGGGTCAGGGTGAGGGGATCGATGAGGGTCTATGTGCAGCCAGAAGGAGAGGCGGGCTAAGGAAGCAAACATAGAGGAAAAAAAAAAGAAATGGTTTGAACATAACAGGAGAAACAAACATAAAAAGCTTCTTATAACTTCTTAAATCTAACAGAATTGTCTCTTACCACACATGATATTTTAGTGAGCCATGGCAGACTCTGGCCTTATATGGTGTAGTTATGAAACCCCAACACAGACTGCCCTGCTAGGGCTGGGCATAGAACTCAAAAGCCTTAAGCTGCCAAACCACCTTGTGCTGCATCATCAAATGTGTCACTCTGACATCATGGATTTGACACTTTATTTCTTTCCCAGGCATACCACCTCTCTGGAAAGCTGGCCTAAGCCGGAACCTTGGATTTTGTGGACTCAGGACACCTCTCACTGTTCTGAGACATGTCTGCTTCTGCAGGGGGTGCTCAAATGGCCAGGACAGTTTCCTGACATGAAAGACCTTGGGCTATTTGAAACCCCCTCCGTTAACCAGCCAGGTGGTCCTGTCATTATAGGACAAAGGGACCGAAATTACTTATCAGGGCAGCTGGTTTGCCTCTAGCAACAATTTTAATCAAATTTTTCCAGCCCATCTCTATCCCTTTCACTGCCTAGAGTCTACTGTTATCCATTCAGCTATTTTATAGTTAAATTAAAAAAGTACAAAATAAAATAGTAAGTTGTTACAAGATGAAAATGACATCATAATCCTGTGAAATAACATGTAATACTGTTTTTCAACATGGTGAAGTTGATCCCTCACAAAGCTAAACTGTGTGAGTAGGAAGCCTGCATGAGCAGTGCATACTAGAAGTGTGTACCGATGAGGTAAGGAGTTCTGGATTATGAAACAGACTGGGATAATCCTCTACTGTGATTGGTAGAATCTGATCACATGACCATTAATTACTTCATCACAGCAGCAGAGGTCAGACATAAATGTGTACCAAACAAGCAGACACGCGAAAGACCGTTAGGCCTATTCTGCTGGCATTTTAGTATGTTAGTATTACTCAGTTGCAAAATTAAAAATCACAGGACCCTATTTATAATTACAGTATGGCACTGCAGGGTGTGCAAAACCGTAGGATTATGGAAGCAAATAGACTGGTGGATGCCAGGCAACACAGGTTCTCTGCAGGATGATCCTGCCAAACTAATCTGATCGATTTCTTTGACTGGGTGACAAAGGCAGTAGACCAGGGGGGCCGTTAGATATTGCCTACCTCGATTTCAGTAAAGCCTTTGATATGGTCCCACATAGGAGACTGGTCAACAAGCTAGGCAGCCTGGGGTTGGGATGCAAGTTCATGAACTGGATTGGAAACTGGTTAAGGGACAGAAAACAGAGGGTAGTGGTGAATGGAACCCAATCAGATGAAAGGAAGGTGACCAGTGGGGTACCTCAGGGGTCAGTTCTGGGGCCAGTCCTCTTCAATGTCTTCATTAGTGACACTGCAGATGGGCTGGAGGGAAAGGTTTGCCTGTTTGTGGGTGACACCAAGATCTGCAACAGGGTGGATACTCCGGAGGGGGTAGAAAGGATGAGATGCCAGAAGCCTCAGAAACAAAATGGTAAAATTGCTGTCACTAATGGCTGAGGGAGAGGTGGACATAATGGCCATCCCAGAAACATGCACCACACAAAACCATAACTGGGACTGCACAGTTCCCAGAAATAAATTTTATAGAAAGGATAACGGGACAGGAAGGGGAAGCGGCCCTGTATGTGAAGGAGGGGATTATTTGTACCAGAGAGGAAGACTGAAACATTGTGGGTATAGGTACAATCCCCTTGGGGGAGGAAACTAAGGATGGGGGGGTCTACAGGCCACCTTCCTGGGAAAAGGAGTTGGACAGGGTACTAGGGTCTCAAATCACAGAAATGGCCAGTAAGGTGGAAGTAGTAATAATGGCAAATCTCAATCTATCAGGAGTGGACTGGAAAATCCCAGCTACCTCCTGTACAAGGGAAGCAAGTACTGCTGGATGCCTTTCATGGTGGTTTCCTGGCCAAGGCTGGTCCTGTCCAACTGTGAGCATGCTCAGGATGTGAAAGTGGAAGCGCCACTTGCAGGTAGTGACTACCTCACAGTGTGATTCCACCTGGACATGGGCAGGGGGGGTAGTCAGGACTAGGATAAGGGTTTTTGGACTTTAAGAGGGCAGACTTTGGTAGGATGGGAGAAATTCTAGAAGGACACCTTGCTGGGATCAGAAGGCAGATGGATGTGTAACAGAAATGGGCAATAATAAAGGAGGGAATGGAGGCCACTAGTGAGTGTGCCAAAATCATAAGTAAGAGAACTAAGGCCAATAAGCCCAGCTGGTTCAGTCAGGAGGTGGCAAAAGCTATAGATGACATGATAGCAGCCTTTCAGAAGTACAAACATACTCAAAAAGAGGAGGATAGGGTAGATTACTCTGCTAAATCAAGGGAAGCGAGCAAAGTAGTTAGGGTGGCAAAGGCTACAAGGGAAGTGCACCTAGCACAGGGTGTAAAAACAGGGGAGAAGGCCTTTTTCCAGTATATAAGGGAGAAAAGGAACATAAAAGATGAGATAGATTAAAAAAAGGGTGATTTGGCAGAGGATAGTGAAGAGACAGCGGAGGTACTTAACAAGTACTTCTGTTCAGTCTTCACTAGAGAGAAAGACGGACCAGTGCCACAAAGGAACAGGAGGACCAGAAAGGGGGAAGTCTTGGACAACGTCATTCAAGCTGATGGGCTACTTAAGGGTCTAAGGGCCCTGAAGGTGGACAAATCCCAAGGACCAGATGGCATGCACCCAAGGGTCCTAAGGGAACTGGCAAAGGTTCTGGCGGATCCCCTAGCAGACCTGCTTAACACCTCCTTGGAGTCAGCGATCATGCCTCAGAACTGGAGAACTACACATGTGGGCCTCTCCATAAAAATGGACTAAGGAATAAACCAGGGCTCTACAGGCCAGTCAGCCTGACCTCAGTAGTGGGCAAGCTGATGTAGACCATCCTGAAAGAGAGATTTGTGAACTTTCAGGAGGATAATGGGCTCCAAGATATGAGGCAACATGGGTTTGTGTTGGGGAGGTCCTGCCAGAATAAAATAATTTAATTATTCAACTGGGTCACCAGGACAGTGGACAGGGGCCAAGCAATTGATGATCTCTATATGGACTTCAGCAAGGCATTTGACTCTAAACCTCACAGGAGACTGGTGAGGAAGCTAGAAGACCTAGGAATGACAGCTAAGCTCATTGCTTGAGTCAGAAGCTGGCTGCAGGACAGAAGCCAAAAGGTGGTAGTCGGGTGGGGGAGGGCATTTTCAGAAGACAGGCCTGTGACCACTGGGGTTCCACAGGGCTCTGTGCTTGGTCTGGTGTTGTTTAACATATTCATAAGTGGCATCGCAAATGGGATCAAGGATAAGATCTACCTGTTTGTAGAGGACACAAAGCTCTGTGGAAGGGTGGACACTGAGAAGGGGAGACAGGAACTCAGGGAAGACCTGACTAGGCTAGTGAAGCAGTCTGGCATTTGGTAACTGGGGTTCAATACTAAAAAGTGTAAAGTTATGCACTTGGGGCCAAAAACACCTACGGACCAAATACTACTTGGGCGGTGTGCAGGTAAGCAGGTCAGAGGAAGAAAAGGACCTGGGTGTAATTATCATGAGTAACCTGAAACACTCAGAACACTGCAGAAAAGCTGCGGACAAAGCAAATCGGATGCTGGACTGCATAGCCAGGGGGATTACCAGCAGGAAGGCGGAGGTCATTCTGTTGCTTTGCAGGTTTCTAGTGAGTCTGCACCTAGAGTACAGTATGCAGTACTGGTGCCCTTATCTTAAGAAATAGATCAATTTCCTGGAAATGGTCCAGAGAAGGGCAACCCAGATTATTCAGAACCAGTATGGCAACACCTATGAGGAGAGGCTCAGGGGGCTCAACATGTACTCTCTTGGGGACAGAAGGGAGAGGGAGGACATGTCTGAGACCTTCAAGTACCTTAAAGGTATAAGCAGAGTGTGCACCGAGGGCCTCTTCGGCCTTAGGGGAGAGGGGAATGGGGCACAAAAGAGTAGATCACCCTTGGGTGCATGCTTGTTAAGTGAGGACAGGGTAAGAGAGGAACTAGGAAGACTGAAGGTGGATAAGGTCATGGGTCCGGATGCCCTACACCCTAGAGTACTCCGGGAACTAAGCGAAGAGCTGGCTGTACATCTGGTGAGGCTGTTCAACTTGTCCCTAGATACAGATTGGATGCCTGAAGACTAGAAGAGGGAAAACGTGGTGCCACTTCACAAGGGTGGCCGCAGGGAGGAGGCAGAAAATTATCGTCCGGTCAGCCTCACCTCAGTGGTGGGTAAGGTGATGGAGGTACTATTAAAGCAAAGGGTAGTCAGTTACATTGCAGACAGCAGACTACAGGCTGAGAGACAGAATGGCTTAACACAAGGGAGCTCATGCCGATTAACTTAATTGAGTTTTTTCATTGGGTGACGAGGGTGGTTGTTCAGGAAGGGGCAGTGGACATGGCCTACCTGGACTTCAGAAAGGCTTTTAACACCATCCCTCACAGAAGGTTGGTAAATAAACTGGAAAGTTTAGGGGTGGGATCTAAAATAACAAGGTGGGTGGAGAACTGGTTGTGGGACAGAAGCCAGAGGGTGGTGGTAAATGGGATGCATTCCAGGGAGGTACGGGTGACAAGCGGGGTGCCCCAGGGGTTGCTACTGGGACCCATCCTTTTTAATATCTATATAAGCAATATTGTGGAGAGACTTGGGGAAGGGTGTGCCTATTTGCAGATGATACAAAAATCTGCAGTAGGGTGGACACCCTGGGGGGGGGGGTGGAGGCAATGAGGGTGAGTCTAAAGATCCTAGAGGGGTGGTCGGTAAAACGTGGCAGCTGAAATTAAATGCCAAAAAGTGCACAGTAATGTACTTTGGACTTAATAACCCACAAGCCATTTACACACTCTACACACTCGGGGGGATTAAGGCAATTGAGCAAGAAAGGGACCTGGGGATTATAATCTCAGACAACCCTGGCACGGGGTCATAATGTCATATTATGCCACATGGCAAAATCGCACTGCCAGTACAGCGTGATATTGTCATGTGGCATAAGTCTTTTTTCTGTGGGGGGCTCTGCATCCCACACCCTCTGTTATGGGGGGGCTGCATCCCCCAGACCCCCCACTAAAGATTCTCAACTCCAGAGGGGGTCCAACTCGGAGAGCACACAATTTGTGGCAAAAAATTAAATGTCTGGGACTGGGAATCAAATCTGGTGCCAGACGCAATGCCTGGGTTCCTGCTGCTGCTGTGGCTCAGTCCAGTGAGCCCAGCGGAACCCACTCCCAGCAGAGGTCTTATCCTCTGCCTGGGATTATGTGAATGGTGCAATACCATGTACAGCAGTATACACGGTATTGCACCATTCACTGTCATGGACAGTGCTGTTTAGGGTTAGCTATAATGTCATCGCTATTAGCGTGTGACATTATATTCACAAAGGACAACCTTAAGGTAGGGAAACAATGTAGTAAGGCAGTGAGCAAAGCAAATAGAATGCTAGTGTGCATAGGGAGGGTTATAACAAGCAGAAGGAGCGAGGTGCTGATGCCACTTTATAAAACCATAGTGAGGCCTCGCCTGGAGTACGGGGTCCAGTTCTGGAGATCTCACCTACGCAAGGATATAGATGGGATTGAAAGGGTTCAGAGGAGGGCAACTAAGATGGTGCAAGGTATGCATAGAAAGCCCTATAAGGTAAGATTGAGGGAACTGGATCTGTATCCACTGGAGACTAGAAGGGAGCAGGGGGACATGATAGAAACATTTTAAGTACATGAAAGGTAAGAATCAGGGTGAAAGAGGGGAGCTTATTTACAAGGAAAGTAGGTACTAAAACTAGGGGTCATAGTCTAAGATTGGTAGGAGGAAGGTACAAGGGCAATGTGAGGGGGCATTACTTCACTGAGAGGGTGGTGGAGTCCTGGAACAGACTGCGCGAAGAGGTGGGGGGAGATGAAACAGTGGAGGGATTCAAGAGGGAGTGGGACAGACATAAGGGCTGGCCAGGGGGTGGTGTGGGAGGTCTCTGGACAAAGGGGATGAGTAAGTGGGAGGGTAAGGGGCAGAATCGATGAGCCAACTGGGTCCTTTTCTGCTGCCAGATTTCTATGATCCTATGGTTCTTAGTGAAAACAAGACCACTAGAGGTACAGCCTAAAGCTGGGGGGGAGGGGGTTAGAAGGGAGATGAGGAGGCACTTTTTCACTGAGAAGGTGGTAGCCAGGTGGAATGAGTTACCGGAAAAAGTAATATCCTTAAAAATGGTGGATTGCCTCAAGAGAGGATGGAACAGGATAAGGGGAAAAGTTGTAGGGAGAGGAGTGGAGTGGAGATAGGGGGAGGGGGTATTTGAGAGGGGGGGTCAAGGGAGATATGGGGAGGGGGCAGTTCCCTCTGTAAACAAAGTGGGAACTGCACACTTAAGTAGACTAGAGAGACCCTAAGGCCTTTATCTGCTGGCACATTTGTATGCTCACATATTCATACTGTAAATCAACTGTAGCTGTTCAAAAGGAACAGACAAAAAGTGTTGTAAAAATCATGCAATCACTAAATAACAGTCAGACGTCAGAGCCCATATCTAGTTTTCAGTGGTATCCTGCTGCTAGACATTTTTCTGCTGAAAAGTGAACCAAAGCACTGAGGGTCACATAGCAGGTTTCCAAACGGAGCCTTTAGAAACAAATAACCAGTGTACAAAATGTACTAGCCATTTATCCTGTACACGTCTCTTTCTTTATCAAAGTAAGGGATTTTTATTCGTTTTCATTTCTTCTGCTTTCCCCCACTGTCACCTCATCTTGACAAATCAGGTCCACAATGGCTGTACAGTTCCCATCCTCCAATCAGACCGGCAAATGGGGAGCACCTACCTTCACAGCTGATGCAAATGCAGCTGTTTGAGCAGCAGGCAGGGGGCACGCAGCAGCAGAGAGCTGAATATCTCCCATCCCTATTGTGCTCAGCTCCTAGGAAGGCTCCACGTGGGACTCCAAGGAAACATCATAGGTTAGTTTGCCACTGCTAAGCTCCAGTCTCATTTTATTAGTGTTTACCTATCAGATAATTTGGTAACTAAATCATTAAAAGTACATTTAATTGGTTGAAAAAAACATAACTAATGTAGACACAAAGGGCAGTATTTTCTAAGTGATCCGACCAAGATGCATCCCCCCACTATTTTCAAAACAGAAATGCATCCAAACTGCTAGACTTGCTATTAGGTGGTCAAACATTTTCAGACAAAGAAAGAAGTAATTACTGATGAAAAAAAAAGACGCAAGCCACATTTGTAAATTTTTTTCTATTTTTTTCAGCACATGCTGACTTTTGTCTAAATGGCTGCACCTTTCAAAACAACAGCTGGCTGTTTAATGCAGTCGGCAGACACAGTAGACGTGACGTATTTGCATCCGTATCCACCCCTTTGGAAATCCTGCCCGTCTCTGAAAAGCCGCATTCTCTCATTTTAATTTTCATCCATTTGCAATAAACAAGTAATCTTAATCAAGAAATGACCGTATTGTTTAACAGTCACTGTAGTGCGCCCATGCTTCACAGAGGAGTAGCAACAGGGCCAGACGTACCTGTACAGCTCCTTAATAAACAGGAACAAGCAATTTATTTTCACTTCTCTTTAGAGAAACACAAGTAAAAATAATTAGGGAACTTCCATGATGACAGAAAAATCCCACTGTAACACTTACATGGTTCCTAGAAAAATGTCTAATTTTCTAAGCTGCAGCTTTGGGGAATTCCGGCAGAACTGGTCTAGCTACGGTAGTTGTAGTTCTGTTTCTATAGTAATGTTTTCTCACTACTGTAGACAATTGCCACAACAACTTTATTTGAATTAGATTATCAAAATACATAAATATGTGTATGAATCAACAGGGAGTGTGTTATGTGTATTACCCCATTTAGGCAGATGCAACTCCAGACTTGTCTGGGAATAAACCCAGGGGTCCCTGGGGCTGGAAGGCAGCAACTATTAATATTCAGCTTGCAGAAATTTCACCCTAACTGCTAGGTTAGATGGTTCCTTTAACTTTCATATACTTGTCCCATGGGCCATTTCTAGGGGTCTCTAGCTGTTAGTCTGCTCAGCATCTTTTTTGACTGCTGTTTGTAGCCTTCACTACAAGATAGCAGTGCTTCACTGGACTGGACCAGATTGAGGACTACAGCTTTGGCCGATGGAGAAGGGATGGGTCGGCCAGTTCTTTTGAGTGGTGGAGATAGTTAAGATGACTGAAGGGTCTTGTTGCCCCATTGGCTGTCCTCCCGTAGAGTGTTTCCTGGGCAGGGCTCTTACTGCAGACAGCCCAATAAGTTGTGACTGCAATGACCCAGGCTCTTTGAGTTAGGGCCCATTACATAAAATAGTGAAGCTGGGCATTTTGCAGGAGGATTGTGCTTCTGGTTTGGCCATGGGAGAGAGGTGTTGTTCCCTTGAATACCCAGGACTTTGGTGATGATCGTCAGGCTGTGAGAGGGCCATGGATTCTGCTCAATTTCTGGATCTCTTTGGGACTTACAAACTTGCAACCCATTTCCATAATCTACCAGGACTAAACTGGTGGTGCAATCATTAGACTAAGGTGAGCAAAAGGCTGTGAGAGCATCCGTTGTTCCAGTGAGATCTGTGACTGGCCGGTAGCAGCAGTTTGGGGGGGTGAGAGCCCCTGTTGCTGTTTCAGTGTTGCCTTAGTATTGCTCCGGCAGCTACTGCTCTCTCTGTGTTTGAATGTAAATAGACTGTCCTCTTAACTGAAGATTTGTTCCTTGTTGCTGGGACTATTGTCCTTATAAGAACTTTGAAAATTGATTAACTGTCCTGATCTTTGGAGCCCCTATATAATCAGCGAATTTACTGAGCTATTTTAGTTTATTGGGCTTAGGGAGGGGGGAAGTTTTTTTGTGTTACTGGTTGTTTATGTTTGAGTGAGTGAGTGTTGTGTGTATGGAATTTGGGATTGTGTGTTACTGAGGTTTATTTGATTTTAATTACGTTCGCTTGCGCGCATACGCAAGGAACGT
The DNA here is from genome assembly GCA_016271365.2 of Neoceratodus forsteri. Classification (NCBI taxonomy): domain Eukaryota; kingdom Metazoa; phylum Chordata; order Ceratodontiformes; family Ceratodontidae; genus Neoceratodus; species Neoceratodus forsteri. The sequence goes on from JADMNL010000025.1 coordinate 199,793,289, forward strand.
TTTGGGAGAGTAGCACACTTGGAGGTGTGCCTCTCCCATCCAATGCACTGCTCCCTTGAGCAGGCGTGGCGGTCTTGCACCAATGGGTGCAGGAGCTCAATATGACAGCGGTGTTCCTCTGCTTCAAAGGAAAGCACGCTGCCATACCTGGCGCCCGCCCGCCCGTCCCTCTGTCCGCTTCCGACGCCGGCGCCCACCCAAAGCTTTCCTGCCACGCTGAGCCCATCCAGCGTGGCAAACTGTTGCTTGTTTTGCCGGCGGGGTGCCCAATCCCCGTCGGCTCCTCCTCCACATCATCCTGCCATGCTGGAGGCCACCCAGCATGGAAAGCGTCCCACGTCGTCTTTTTGTTTTTCCTGCAAAACAAAAACGGTCCCACGGCGCGCTCCCAACCTCCCCCCACAACCCGCACCCACCCACTGCACACCAGCCTCCCCACCCCCACCTCATACTTACCTCCGGACTCTGGCGTGACGATCTTCGGTGGGACGGGAACACGTCTGCACTCTTCAAAGCCGACCGCGAACTAAGGAAATGCCGGTAAGCTGTATAATGGGCTACATAGGGGGGTTTCAACTTTATTGCATATCTCAGTCATTTTTTGGAATTTTTGCACCAAATTTTCAACATGGGGTTTTTTGGGACCCCTTCTCATGAATGATGTCACTGTCATGGCGTTATTCAGGCCCGAAGTGTGATTTCGCAGGCACTGCGCAGTCACTGCAGAAATCACCCTTTGGACTTGAATAACACCATGACAGTGACATCATTCATAAGAAGGTCCTAAACACCCTATGTTTGGTAAAAATTCCAAAAATGACTGTTTTACAAGCGTGCGTTGTGCAGTTCCTACGCAGGCTCGTAAGTTCACGAATTTTCAATATTTTCACTCCAGATTTTCAAAATTGCCATTTTATCACACCTTCTTATGAGTTATATAGCTGTCATTTTTCACATCTCACCCAAAATGTGTTTCCGCCCATGTAGCGCACAATGGCGCAGTCGGTGTGCGAACTCAGTGTATGGGACACATTAAGAAAATCACAGTGTCACTGTTCATGAGCAGAGATCTTAAAATGGCTATGTTGAAAATTTGGCAAAAAATTCCTACAAATAACTGTTTTACGAACGTGCGTTGTGCAGTTCCTATGCAGGCTCGTAAGTTTGCGAATTTCCAATATTTTCACTCCAGATTTTCAACATTGCCATTTTATCACACCTCCTTATGAGCAGTACAGCTGTCATTTTTCACATCTTGCCCAAAATGTCTTTTCCCCCATGTAGTGCACAATGGCGCACTCGGTGTGCGAAATCAATGTATGGGACACAGTAAGAAAATCACAGTGACACTGTTCATTAACAGAGGTTTTAAAATGGCATTGTTGAAAATTTGGTGAAAAATTCTAAAAATAGATGTTTCTGAGCGATGCATTGCACAGTTCCACGCTTATGGCTTCGTAGGTTTGCGAATTTTCAATATTTCCACTCCAGATTTTCAACATTGGCATTTTACCACACTTCCTTATGAGCAGTACAGCTGTCATTTTTCACATCCTGCCCAAAATGTGTTTCCGCCTATGTAGCGCACAATGGGGGTAACAAAAAGATCATGCTGACAATTTATTGTGCAAATACCAGCAATCACACAGGGCATTAGGGTAAAGCACCATACATGCCAAACACCACTGCAAATACCTGCAAGCGAATGTTTGGCATTGACAAATGCTTGTTAGTATAGTAGTAGAAATACTATTGGATTGAGTATTGGGGTGGATTTTAGAAATGGGTTTTTGACTCAGGCCCCTGAGCTCTGCTACTTCCCTTCCCTTTTAAAGGCCTTGTACCCCTTCCAAGACCCACCCCTTTTTACCACAGTTTCACAGAGATGTAAGGAGTTGGGTATTGTAAGAAGGAGTGGAAGGGGGTGGTGTGAAGAGGGATGAGGTTGGAGAGAGGTCGATTCTGGTTGTGGGGACCAGAAGATGCCCTGGGATGAGAAAGCAATTGGAACAGGGTCCCCCATGCCTTGTTTCTCTAACCAGGGAGCCCTCTGGACTGAGGGGGCAGGTAGTTGAGGGACTGGCCTCAGCTATTCATTCTCTTCGGGCAGTGTTGTGCAATGCCAGGTCGATGACCAACAAGACCACCATAATAGCAGAGCTTGTGGCATCGGTCAACTTGACATGCATTACGGAGACCTGGCTGGTGGACGCTTCTGGCCTTCTGCTATAGGCGTCTGCCCCAGCTGGGTTCTCTGTAGTTCCCTGCCTGAGAAAGGAACGCAGGGGAGGGGGGGCCATTTGTTTCAGGTTGGAACTGGGCCTGGCAGTGAACCCAGTGGGGAACACCAGTCTTTTTGAGTGTGTGACGGTGCGTGGGGGTCCCGGAGTGGAGTTCAGGTTTCTTCTTGTCTACCATCCATACCAATTTCCTGCAAGAGATGATTGCCTTTGTTGCCGAGAGGGTGTTGGAGTCTCCAAGATGGCTTATTCTCAGCAACCTCGACACCTGGGTGGATGATGAGGCTTAGTCTGGGGCCAGGGACTTCCTGTCCAGTATGGAGGCTCTTACTCTTGAGATAATGGCTGAGACCCACTGCTCCGGGCATGTGCTCAATCTGGTGTTCTCCCTGGCACTCAAGAGTAACACCCTCAAGATAGATAGGGAGGCAGTATAGTGCAGTGGTTTAAGGCTCTGAGTTGCAAATCTGGAGACCTAGGTTTGAATTCCACAGCCCCCACTTGCATACTGTGTAACCCTGAGCAAGTCACTTAATTTCCCTTTGCTCCCAAGTTGCATCTGTAAACAAGCTTTCAGCTTAGTGTGCCACTCCTGGTTAAACAATTGAAAAAAAAAAAATCATTTGGTCAGATCATTGCACCATCAGGTTCAGCTTCAGAGCCCCCCTGGATGTCCCTTCCCCTGTGGAAATGGTTCAGTTCAGCCCTTTGAAAGGGTTATGAACAGAGGGATTGATGGTGGAACTGCACATTTCATCTGTGCTGGAGGCTTGCACAGATGGTCCAGGGGATGCCGTGACAGCCTATAATAGGGCTGCTGTGGAGGCCCTGCATCGTCTGGCACTGATCTGTGTATGCCCGCTGATTTTGCACCTCAGCTCACATTGGTTTGATGGTGAGCTGAGGACACTGAAAACCAGGAGGTGGAGGCACTGGAGGAAGGCCAGGTCCCACAAGGACAAGCTGGTTCTGATTGCTCATTATGATGGTATCAGAATGCAACTACCCCAAAAAAGGCAGCTTTTATGTCTAGGATGATTGCAACTGGGAAGAATTGCCCAGCTCAGCTCTTTCAGGTTGTAGACAGTCTAATACATCTGGCTTGTCTGGAACCCATTAGAACTTTTTCAGCTCAAAAGTGTGAGGAGTTTGCTCAGTTCTTCTCAGAAAGTGTCTTCTGTTAGGGCTGGGATTTCTCCAGGCGGAATACCATCATCCAACAGTGGTGGACATCGAGTGAGCGGGCGAGTTTGCTCACCCTGGGGAGAGTTCCAGCTGATGACGATGGCAGAGGTCTGTGGGGGTGATCTCACGGCTTAAACCAATGTTCTGTGACCTGGACCTGGGCCCAGTGCAATTACTTGTTAGTTGCATTGGGGTCCTGGGCCTGGTTTTTGCCAAGATTGTCGTGTGTTCTCTAGCAACAGGGGTCATCCCTGAGTCCCTTAAACAAGCTCTAGTGAAGCCCCTGTTGAAAAAAACATCTTTGGATCCTGATGTATTGGCTAATTACTGGCCTATCTCAAACCTTCCCTTTTCAGGGAAGATTCTCGAGAAGGTGGTCACAGAACAGCTCGAGAGTCACCTCATGGACTTCCAGATCTACAGTATGAACCATTCCAGTCCGGGGTTTGGGCTATGCATAGCATGGAGACCACATTAGTTAAGTGTTGAATGACCTGCTCAGGGTGAAGAATGGAAGAGAGCAATCAGTTCTAGGTCTTCTTAATCTCTCATCAGCATTTGACACTGTGGACCATGCAGTGATGTTGGACATTCTGAGGGAATACATTGGACTCACCAGCAAAATCATCAGCTGGTTCAAGTCCTTCTTCCGGAGCATGTCCCAGAGGGTGGTACTGGGGAATTATTCCTCAGGCCAGATTGCCTGCCTGTGGAATACCCCAAGGCTCCGTCCTCACTATTGTTTGCAGTGTACATGCTGTCCTTGGGCAAGGTCATAAGAAGGTATGAGCTGAGTTTTCACTGCTATGCTGATGATACTCAGTTCTACCTGTCCTTCACACCGTGAAGATCTGATGCAGTCGACATGCTGAATAAGTGCTTGTCCAAGATCCAGGCTTGGACATCATTGAACTGGCTGGGGCTCAACCAGGGGAAGACTAAAGTACCGGTTATTGAGCTGGGTCAAAGGGAGGATTGGGGACCTCTTGGGAAGGGTTAGGGCTTTTTATTGGTCCAACCTAACTAGAGGCCTCCTTTAAGGCGAGGAATTTGGGCGTTGTTCTGGACAATGAGCTGATACTTGAAGCTTAGCTGTCAGCTGTGGTCCGGACCAGTTTTTACCATCTCTGAAACAGTGCCCGATTTAAATCCCTTATTCCCCTTGATGACCTGGCCACACTGGTACACGCATTTGTCACCTTGAGGCTCGACTACTGTAGTGCACTCTACCTCGGGGTCAGAGAAGGTGTGAGTGAAGCGGCATCTGCAGCTTCTGCAGAATGCAGTGGCCCAGCTATTGATGGGCCAGTCAAGGTTCAGTCACATTACGCCAGTGCTGCATGAACTGCACTGGCTGCCAGTGCACTGGCACATCACCTTTAAAATAGGTCTTTTGACCTATAAGGCCCTACATGTGTTGGCTCCAGGCTACCTTAAGGAGCTTCTGCATCCCTACACCATGAGTTGCTCTCTCGGATTGGCAGGGGAGGCCCTCCTGGATATCCCCAGATCAAGGCTGAAATCTTCCGGAGACCGGGCATTCAAGGTGGCTGCCCCTGTCTTTTGTAACTCATTGCTGGGGTACCTCCAGGAGGCGCAATCCCTTGAGGTATTTAAAAAGCACTTAAAAACATTCCTCTTCCAACAGGCCATTGGTGCCTGAGGAACATATCTAATCTGTTATACAGCTTAAGAATTGATTAATATGAATTTTAAAGGTTGGAATTTTATGATTTTTCTAGTTCTTGTATTATTAGCTTTGTGTATGTTCCTATGCTGCTTGTCATTTGTACTTTGTAAGGGCACCCTGAGCCTATGGGGAAGGGCGCCCAAAACAAAGAAACTCTTCTACTACTACTACTACTACTACTACTTCTACTTCTACTACTACTACTACTGCTACTATTACTACTACTGCTACTGCTTCTACTACTACTACTTCTACTACTACTTCTTCAACTACTACTACTACTTCTACTACTACTACTTCTACTATTACTACTACTGCTACTACTTCTACTACTACTTCTACTACTTCTACTACTATTTCAACTACTACTACTACTTCTACTACTACTACTTCTACTGCTACTATTACTACTTCTACTACTACTTCTACTACTATTTCAACTACTACTACTACTTCTACTACTACTACTACTTCTACTACTACTACTTCTACTACTACTACTACTTCTACTATTTATTTATTTAGCTTTTGTTTACTGGGTAAGCACACTAGACAAAGAATGCCTATTTTCAGGTGCGACCCAGGGTAGTACTGCTACTACTACTTCACATAGACTTTCCTTCCTAATATACAATTTAGTGGAAAATACTGTGGTGTTGTATAAGTAAGTGATGTACCACAATAGGATGTGCAATAAATGATTTTAATGCATGCCACTGGGCAATGAGGCACAGCGCCAAAGGCTGAGTGTCCTTATGGTCCTGAGAAGTGCATTCAAATTCTTTAAAGCATACCCTGAAGTGGATTATTGCGCTTATAAAGTGGCTTGCTGCTGTTATGTATTATATGTAAAATTACACATTTTTAAAAGGTTTTACATAAAGTGATTTATTTTTTTTTATTTTGAAATGTAAAAAAATATTTAAATACAGTTGAAATGACAAAACTGTAAATACAACAAAGTCCCTGATTTAATAGATAATGAGGCTTTGTTTACTTGGTAATGAGATCTGGCACCTGACCATGCATCACTAGTCTTTAATGAATAGACTGTGATGTCTGTCAGCCAATGAGGTTTCAGAATTTTTCCTTACCATTTTATAATATTTGGTAAATTAAAACAGTAGCATACTGCTGCTATAGTTAAGACCCATATGAATGAGGGCAGTTATTAATGCTACTCTCTCTCTCTGATGTCAGTTTAAAATTTGTACAGTACCGCTTGACTACTGAATAATCCAGAAGATTTCATGAATATGGTTTCAGTTTGTGCGATATAAAAGATAAACTGACTTGAACCTTTTGATACAGTTTTTTTTAGACATTCATAACAATAAACAGCTATAATTTAAAACATCAAATTTCCCTGAAGAGTAATCTCTAGCTCACAGTAAAATCCCTTTAGTTCTTTCAGAAAGACTGATAAGTTAAATGCTGAGATATTTCAGAGTCCAAAGTTTATATATGCACGTGTCATAAACAGAACTGTGTATGCCCTGTCATGCTATATGGTACGTATTATATGCACCTCATGGTCCTGGTAACCTCAGTGTAAGCAAGTAAGAATTAGAGGGCAAAGAGATTTACCTGATAAAGATGCCAGGAAGACATTATAAACCCAGCAATAACTTAGGTTGCAAATGAGACAGTGACAAGAGGAAAATACTGTATGCAGAAATGAAAGAAAAGAAACTGCACCAACAACCTTCAGAAAGCAAAGAATATACAAGGAGCTGACTTGCAGTTCAAAAAAGATTCATTAAATATTTTACTTGTACTATGACAAACTGTTACACAAAGGACACCCCAAAAAACACCCAGTGTTTCAAGCCCTCCTGAGAAAGAGCAATACCTTGAAACATGGGAGTGTTTATTTGTGGTGCATCTTGTGTGTAATTAGGTGTAGTTGCTCAGGCCACTGCAATTTAAACAGCTCTGTTGCAATCACATGCATGTGAGAAAACATTCACATGTGCAAAATGTGGGGTGGTGGGTACTCAGCTGGTGGAACATTGCAGTTGACACTGCAAGCGATTAGGTGGTGACATACTTCGCAATTAAAAAAACAGCAGTAATCCTGACTGGATGGCTTAGTCCATATGAAAATGGTAGCCCACTCTGTGCTGCTATCTCTTTAACTAGAATGGTCTGATTGCAGGACCTGTTGTTCCTGGTATGGTACTCATAGTTCACTTGCTCATTAAGCCGTCACCCTCACATGCAGTCCTGGCTGGATTTACTGGCTAAGATCTACATCTTAAAAAAATTAAAAATTAATAATTAACATCCAAAGTTATTATTATTTTCTTATTGCTACAATATTATCTCATTTCTCCCTACTTGGTATATCCAAACATAACATATCCCTTATCCCTTATCTCCATCATAAATTCAGTAGCATATCTCAAAATATTTCAAATATTTCTCAGAATGTTGTATAAATACAGTCTTGATGGTACCCAATTAGTATATGCATTATAACATCATTGCGGTGTTATGTCCTGTACCTGGGTTGTCACGTGATATAGACAGTGATCTAGGTGATCCAGTTATTTAGTATTCAAAGTTTTTCTACAAGGATGCCAAAATAGATGTACGAGGTTCTAATCTACCTCATACTGTACTCACATATGGCAGTGTCAGTGGCTCAGTAGGTAGCACACTCGCCTCTGAGGCTGGGAGATCAGAGGACTGTGGGTTCAGTTCCCACATCTGGCACTTGGGGTAACATCCCAGTACTGACACTGTAGTGCGGCATGAGAGGGGTGCAGCACTTCTGAGGTGTCATCTTTTGGTTGAGATGTTAAATCAAGGTCCCATCTGCCTGGATTGGTGGTAGTTCATGTGGATGTTAAAGATCCCATGGCACTTGTCAAAAAGAGCAGGGGAATTTCCCTGGTGTCCTGGCCAAATTTCCCTCATTCACTAAAAATACCACCAACAGCTTAATCTGGTTCAAGGTCAGTTGGCATTCATCTGTATTCCCTCTCCCCCAGGTCGTGCCTGAAAATAGGCAGGATTTGTCTAGTGCACTTACCCGGTCAACAAAAACTAAATAAATAAAAATAAATAAACATAATCACAAAGTCCCAATGGTTCAGAATTTCTCTGTTCACAGTTTTACAACAATTCTTACGGAAGTTACTGTATATTCCACTTATAATTCCATCTATACTAATTAGCTGTTTCTCATTACTGCTAGTATTCTGTAAAGTTCATGTAAACAAATTGATGATACTAATAGATATATAGCTTCATGGTTCAAATCAATACCTGGATATCACATCTTGCAGCTAGCATCAAGGTTGTAGAGTTAGTTTCCCCCCCCCCCTTTCTCTCTCTCTCTCTCCCTCTCCCTCTCTCTCTCAGTTTATGGTTTTGCAGTCCAAAAGCTGATCACACTGACTAGTTCTTTTTCATTTCTTCATTCGTTGTTATATTGGCTTGCCGCACTTGAGCACAAGTCAACATCTTGTGGTAGTGCAGATTTGGAGGCGCGGCCGCTATTGGGCGAATGCAGGGCATGCATCAGTAGGTGCGTCCCTCATTCCCCAATCAGCCTGCATGCCCCATGCATGCTAATGTGGTGAGCACATCTAAGGAAAGGTCCGCTGCAATCCAAGTAAAGCTCGTCAGACGCAGTGGACCCTTCCTGTGTGCTCGCCACATGAGCAACATGTGACGGCCCATCCCATGGCAGCCAACCTGGGATGCCCAATCCCCAGTGGCTTACTGTGCTGTACAAGCAGCCCCCCATTTCCTATATGCTGAGGGGATATCCAATCCCCTCGGTTCTGCGCCCCCCGCTTATTATGTGCCGACGGGGAGCCCAATCCCCATCGGCATTAATCAGCCACCACCCCTGCATTTCTTATATGCTGAGGGGGGTGCCCAATCTCCCTCGGCTCTTGCCTCCCCCCCATCTTTCATTGTGTGCTGACAGGGGTGCACAATCCCCGTCGGCATAAATTCACCCCCCCCATTTTCTGCTGACGAGGGTGCCCAATCCCCTGTCGGCTGTAGCACCACCCCAAAAACAGTTAGGCGGCATGCTGGGAGCCCACCCCAGCATGTCACATCCCCTGAAAAAAAAAAACTGTCCTGCGATGTAATTATTATTTTGTTTTCTTCCCTGCAACAAAAAAAGGTCCCTCATGGTCTGCTGCCCCCACCCGCACCCACCCACTGCGCACCCTGCCTCCCCACACCCCCCTCACCCCATACTTACCTCCGGAGTCTGGCATGATGATCTTCAGTGGATCGGGAACATGTCTGCACTCTTCAAAGCCGACTGCAAACTGAGGAAATGCCGGTAAGCTGTATAATGGAATGAATAGGGTTTTTTCATCTTTGCTGCATATCTCGGGCATTTGTTGGAATTTTGGCACCAAATTTTCAACATGGGGTTTTTGGGGCCCCTCCTCATTAATTCTATCACTGTCATGGCGTTAATTGGCCTCAAAAGATGATTTCGCAGTCACTGTGCAAAATCACTTTTTGGGACCCATTAACAAAATGACAGTGCCAGTTTTCATGAGGTGGCCTCTCCAAAAGCCCATGTTCCAAATTTGGTGGAAAAAATCCAAAAAATGCCTGTTTTGCGAGCGTGCGTTGCGCAGTTGCTATGCAGGCTCGTAACTTCGCGCATTCACAATATTTTAATGCTGAATTTTCAGCATAGTCATTTTTGTACACCTCCTTGTGAACAGTACAGCTGTCATTTTCCACATCCTGCCCGAAATGTGTTTCCACACTTCCGGCGCACAATAGCGCAGTCGCTGTGGGAAATCAGTGTTTGGGCCAGATTATGAAAATAACAGTGACACAGTTCATGAGCAGAGGTCCTAAAATGTGTATGTTGAAAATTTGGTGATGATAATCCATAAAGTGACTGTGTTACGAGCGTGCGTTGGTAGATTGCACACACACTCGTACCGTGGTGCATTTGTGATATTTTCACTCTGGATTTCCACCATTGCCATTTTTCTACACCTCTTGATGAACAGTACAGCCATCATGTCACATATCCTGCCCAAAATGTGTTTTCACACTTCCGGCGCAGAATAGCGTGCTCGCTGTGCGAAATCACTTCTTGGGACACTTTGAGGAAATAACAGTGACACTGTACATGAGCAGAGGTGCTAAAATGCCTATGCTGAAAATGTGGTGCCGAACGCCCATATGTAGAGACTGACAGGTGTCAGGGGTGTGACTTGGGATTGTCACACGTAATGCTCACGCCATTTCACCTCCACCCCCACCCTGCAGCCAGTGACAATCATCAAGATGTGCCTTGGATGTTCTGGCTCAAAAGTTCACCCCACTGTCCTATACTGCACCCATCTCAGTGTATTTGCTTATGGAATGGGGTAAGTGTAAAGCCCGAAGACCCCAATGCACACTGTTCCACTTGTCAGTGTCTGCAGGATAAGGAGAGGTGAAATGTCATGAGCACCATGGCCAACACCCAAAGGGACATCCCAATGTCTGTCAGTCTCTGCAGGGTGGGGGTGGGTTAACATCAGTTCAATACTTCACTGCCATTCCTATTATGCATCTCTCTGACTCCTGCACTACCAATGCCAATGCCAGCAAGACAACATTCGGCATCGACAAATGCTTGTTTTTTATGTGTGCCTACTATTTAGTTTATTTACCTCAAAGTAAGACTGACTGGGGGGGTGGATTTGGACGGCAGCCAACTCGTTCACTAGGCAAGAGAAAAAAATGGTGGCAGATTGACTTTGAAAATTCGGGGTGCCCAATGATACCCTAACTAATGGGGCATTCAGAATTGGCACTGGTAAAAATAAATGCCTGCCTGACCATGGCTTTCAGCCACTCAGCATGCTTTATTTTTCAAGCCCATTTTCTAAATCTCTATTGGTATCATCAATTTGTTCACATAAACTTTACAGAATACTAGCCGTAATGAAAAACAGTTAATTAGTATAGCTGGAATTATCAGTATAATAAAACTTATAAGAATTGTTGTAAGGTAGTGCCTTTATACAAGGGAGGTAGTAAGAAGGTGAAGGGAACTACTGACCTGTCAGCCTCATGTCAGTGGTGGGGAAGGTAATGGAGACATTGACCAAGGAGAGGGTGGTGAATTACCTGGAGGAGACTGGCTTGCAGGACAGCAGACAGCATGGCTTCATGAGGGGGAAGTCTCACTAGACAAAACTAATTCAGTTCTTTGATTGGGTGACTCAGGTAAGTGACCGGGGGGGCGGTGGACGTGGCCTATCTGGACTTCAGTAAGACCTCTGACATCAACCCCATAGGAGGCTGGTGAACAAGATGGAAAGCCTGGAGTTGGGTGGGAAAATAACAAGCTGGGTGGAGGCCTGGCTGTCAGGAAGAACTCAGAGGGTGGCACTCAACAGGGTGCACTCCGGAAAGGCAAGGATAAAGAGTGGCATGCCACAGGGGGCAGTTTTGGGTCCACTTCTCTTCAACATCTAAATCAGTGATATTGCTGAGGGTTTGAGGAGGAGGGTGTGCCTATTTGCCCATGATATGAAAATATTCAATAGGGTGGACACCCCGGATGGGGTGGAGGACATGAGGGAGGACTTAAAGATGCTTGAAAAATTGTCTGGGATGTGACAGCTGAAATTTAATGCCAAGAAGTGCACTGTGATGCACTTGGGGAATAGGAAAAGAAGAGCAGGGTAAACTCTAGGCTGGGTGGAATTTAAAGTAACAGATCAGGAGAGGGATCTGGGGATCATAGTCTCCTCGAACCCTAAGGTAGGAATCCAGTGTAGCCAGGCAGCGGGAAAGGCCAATGGAATGTTGGCATGCATAGGCAGGGGCATTACTAGCAGAAAGAGGGAGGTAATAATGCCCCTTTATAAAGCCATGGTGAGGCCGCACCTGGAGTATGGGGTTCAGCTCTGGAGGCCTCATCTCCGCAAGGATATGGATGCATTGGAGAGGGTTCAGAGAAGGGCAACCAAGATGGTGCAAGGTATGCAGGGAAAGTCATATGAGCAGAGATGTAAGGAGCTGGATCTGTACACACTGGAGGCAAGGAGGGAAAGGGGAGACATGATTGAAACTTTTAAATATGTAAAGGGGCTCAATAAAGTGGGAGAAGAGTGTTTACTTAAGAGGAAGAAGGGGGTCAAAACTGGAGGGCACAGCTTCAGACTGCAAGGAAAAAGATACAGGGGCAATGTGATAGGGCATTTCTTCACAGAGAGGGTGGTGGAGCCCTGGAACAGACCACCAGATGGAGTGGTGGGGGCTAAATCGATGGAAGAATTCAAGAGGCCATGGGACAAGCATATGGGGCTGAGTATGGGGGGGTGGGGGCTGGCAGGAAGGGGGAGGTGTGGGGGGGGAAGGGCAGACTGGATGGGCCGGTATGGTCCTTTTCTGCCATTAAGCTTCTATGAGTCTATGATACTGTGAACAAAGGTATTTTGAACCATGGGAGCTTTGTGATTATGCGAGCACTGTAGGAGGTAGATTAGAACCTAATGCATCTTTTTTTCAGTATCTTTATAGAAAAACATTGAACACTAAAAAACTGGATCACCTAGATCATGACAACCCAGGTGTGGGACATCACACTACAATGATGTTATAGCACGTATACTAACTGGGTACTATCACAGCTGTAATTATACAACATTTTGAGGAATATCTGAAATATTATGAAATATGCTACTGAATCTATGATGGAGGTAAGGAATATGTTATGTTTGGATATATCAAGTAGAGAGAAATTAGATAATATTGTAGCAATAACAAAATAATAACTCTAGATAATTATTCATTTTTATGTTTCAGGATGTTGATCATAGACCACAAAGATGTCCATGAAGGATGAAACATTGGGCATGATCAGAGGATCGTAGTGTGAATTGTTTGAAATAAAAAATAAACTGATGTTACTCCTTGGAGTGCGGTGGGTACTTCTCTGATTCTTATTGCTATGTTTTAAACCCACGCTGCTATCAGTTCTGTTCAAAACAAGTGCACACGAGTATGGGTTGAAGCCCTCAGTGGCTTAAGCAATAAGGCACAACAGGGCATGGGTTATTGTGGGTTTACCCGCGCCTTGTGCGGTGTGCCATAAGGCGCAGTCGAGTGACTTAACCACACAAGAAGTGGGTAAATCCCCAATAACTCACATCCTGGAGTGCCTTATTACAATTATACAATGGACCCATGTCTAAAATAAGTGTAAAATGTGTTTATATTTTGTATAAATGCAATTCCTCAGCTGTGGGTAATGCAAGATTTACCCACAGTCATGTGACATGTTTTGACCAATGAGGTTACAGGATTTTCACACACCATTGTATAATAGAAATTAAATATCAAATATTGACAGACATAGCATGTATAAAGACCTTTCTGAACTGTCACAGCAGAAGATGAAGTGGGAGCAAGAACTACAGGTCGGCATCTCAGAGCAGAAATGAGGAGACCTATGTAGTTTGTAGAGGGTCTCTGTTAATAAACTTGAATCAGATACAGTTCTATATATTTCATAGAATTTATTACGCACCATGCCCCTCTACAAATTTAACCCTAGCATTCTGCATGTCTGTAACAGATGTAGAGTCAAAATACATACACTTTTTCTTGTTGTGGTGTCTTGCAAATATATTACCTCATTTTGGAAATCCATTTTCAGTACCATAAATGTAATTATTTTTATGAATTAGTAATTGAGCCAGAACTATACCTATTGGACTCGTATAAATCCCAAATTCTCCCAGCTAGTCCCAATATAAACAATTAATGTGCATGGCTCTTATTGATGCCTGCTAGTGTATAACAGGGCTATAGAAAGATACCCCACCACACCCCACACCCACATGGGAACTATAGAAAATGTTGCTTTTGGACTGTATCAAAGTGGAAAAATGTATCAGTATACTATGAATGATGATAAAATCTGTTCTTCAGGCCAAAACCCTTTGCAAGATACCATTAATAATAATTTGATGCAACTAATATCTTCATTTATACTACTTCATAAAATATTACACCCCACTACATTATTATGGGGTGTGAAGCAAACAGCCTTTTTGTAACCATTATTGAGACGATGGTATGTATAATATTTATCAAGATTTATCATTTGTACAACAGAAGTGTTTCCTATGTATATGACACCGATTCTTAAGGTATACAGTTTATTTACTCTGTTTCCTCTCTGGTCATAAATAAAATAGCAGAAAAAAACAAAAAATGATATCGGCATTAGTCAACTCAAATTAAAACTTTATCTTAGAAGGAAAATATACATTGCTTCCCTCAGCCTATTCAAACCAAGCTGCACATGGAGCAGGTTAACCCACACAGACAACATTCTTGTCCTGTGGCTATCAGCTTGTTTTTATCTGTGAAGAGGGCTGTGTGGCCCAGAGCTTCGGTGAGAAAAAAAATGTTTTACAAGGAAATGTGATCCTACGTCGAGCACACATGTACACACATGAAAAAATAATTTCTCAATCCCTCTGAGTTTTGCTTAGGCACACTCCCATAGGCATATAAACATCTACCAGGAAAAGTATGCTTTGCACTAACTTATGAAATGTAGGTTTTGAAATCCCCCAAGTCAGACTCCACCCTTCCCTGCCCAAGAGGGAATTCTGCATGTTACCACAGTGGCATGACATTAGTGTTTGATGAGTGTACAAACCCTTCAAACGTACAGAGTTTGCTTTGAACAAAACTGCTATGCATTCAAATATGTTTCTCAAAGATTGTTCATAATTTAGGAATTTTTACCTTCTTTTTTCCCTTCTTAGCCAGTGGTCCAGATCCTTCTTTAGCCTGTCACCAAGGCCTTTATCTTACTCCTACTTTTTGCAAAAGCAAAAATGATTTAGAATGAAAGGGGTGCCGAGTAATGTGGCGTAATTTATGACATGTTGTCAAAGTGATAAAAATCTATTAGAATCTGTCTGATTAAAGTGATTTTCAGTTTCCAGGAAAAAAAAAAACACAACACTTGGAATCGGCAGAACTGAAATCTCATAGCAGTCCCCAAAAATGGCATTTTGGAACATTCCATTTATCACTACTAAAGTCATTTGCCCCCAGACAGCCACTGCATGTCCCCTTATACAGTACGCAGTGTAGGAGTCACCTCTCTAAGTGGAGCTGGCTGGCTAAGACCAGAGATGAATGACTGGGGCAGTCAATGGACCCATAGATTCAGGCTCCATAACTTGGTGGGGGGAGAGTATGGCAGTGCCATCCACCCAGAGAGCCACGTTAGTTTTCACCACTTTTTCATCCTTGTGCCCCACCCCCTCATCACTGGGGTATGGCCTGAGATGGAAGACTTTTCTGGCCAGTTAGAAACGGGCCAAGACCAAGCCCACCACAACTACACTCTGACTGACATTCACTGGACATATGTTGCCACTGTGTAATATATTAGCATAATTTGCATTATACCAGCAGCAGGATTTGACCCCTCTCTGAAAGCACATATAGTAGTCCTATCCATACCTATTCTATTCTGCCTCTTAGCTGCATGCCTAACTGAAGTATCTAAGCACACCTTGTTTCATGTTAAAGGGGAACAGTTACCACTACGAGTGCCACATGTAAATGTAGTTCTGGTCCCGGTTTGCACTTTGTGTGCAAAAACAGATATTTTTTTTGTAACATACTGTTTACTGCAGTATAGTAGATTGTTTCAGATTAATTTTACTTATGTCCAGGCTGACATTTTTTGTAACTACAAATCACAGAATCCCCAGCAACTGGCATTAGAGCAGGACTGCAGCAGTGGAAAACTCAATAGCCTGCAGTGCATGTTAGAGTTTATATAAACTCTGATCTTTTGTTTGCCAGCCCCACTGTCCTTACTGGGCTATGGACAGTCCCAGAGGACTGCACTTAGTGCCAGGAGAACAGCAGGACTGGCAAACATCTGGTCAGGGCTTATGAAAGTTCTAACATGCACTGCAGGCTATAGAATCTCCCACTGCTGCAGCCCTCCTCTTATGCCAACTGCAGGGAATTCTGAGATTGGTAGTTACAGAAAATGTCAGCACGGAAGTAAGCAAAATTAGTCTGATACAATCTACTATACTGCAGTAAACAGCAATAAAAAAAAATTTTCTGCACACAAAATACAAATTGAGACCAGCCCCCCACTTGAGTATGGAGCTCTTAGTGCTGACTGTTCTCATTTAAAGTGCATTCATAATTGCATGTATTCATCGGCTCAGGGCCACAGGTTCATACATCCAGCTCTACAGTTTACACTTTTGCAAGAGATGGCCACCAGTGGTTCAGAGTTCACTCATGCATCTGTCTTAGTATTTAAAGTAGGGATGTTCAAAACTGGTCGACTCTGATCTGCCAGAGACTTTTTAGGACTTTAGGGATTTCCAATTCCAAATCGGATTCACATTCTCATTGCAAAAATGACATTGGAATCAGACATGGATTTGTAATCCTAAGTCCTAAATTCTAAATTACAATTTCCTATGTAAAAACATATTTTAGCTCTTAATTCGGGAATTAGGGTCTTCAAACTGCAATTTTGAAAATCCTAATTCCGAAAGTCAGGTTGGAATATGACAAATCTGATTCCATGACTCAGAATCTGAGCAACCCTAATTTAAAGATGCAGGGCTAAATTCAGGAAGCTGAAAGTAGCACATGGTAAATAAAGAGACCACTACCTTTTCTGCAGTACCACAAGTTTTAAGAAGCAACAGGAGCACTGCTAACAGGCATGGTAGTTCATGAATCCAGTGGTGCAGTTTTGATAGCATATTAATATTCATGAGGTCATCATCTTATTATCTAGGCTGCAGAAAGATGATATCACAGGCATTACTGCATCGGAGCTTACAGTAGTGCAAGCACCATGTGATTCAGAATAGGCAAAGTGCACTCACTGTCTGCCATTAAAAGCACAGCTATGCAGTATGCAGTAGCCAGGCTATTTCCTGGACACACAGGGCTGTGGTATCTTGTGTGGTCTCTTGGCTTCTTGACTTGGGAACTGGAAGAACACAGGTGTAAACCCTGCTAGAGCCATATTGTCACTGTGTGACCCTGGGCAAGTCATTTAACCTCTCAGTGCTCCAGACCACCCAGTTGTGGAAATGGGTAGAGGCAAGACCCACTGAAAACAGTATGTTGCAGCTCAGCTGGGCTATTCTGGGTGAATAATTCACGAATAATTAAAATAAACCTCTGCATCCCTTTCTTCCACCTCATGGGCTGCTGCCAGTATGTAGGCAGCTGTACAATTGCCATTTTGTGACACTGTTGCATCCTTGGGCAATGTAAAGAGTGCTTTAGAACCCCCTTATTTAGCACAGCAGGAACAGTGTGCTATTTGCTTCCTGGATGCTGTGCTGCAGTGTTTTGGTGAGGTGGCTGGTATGCTAATCATGGCCATGCTAGTGAAGGCAGCTCCGTTTGCAGAAATTCTGTGTGTTGCAGTGCTTGCATCCTTCATGAACTATGTCATGTGTGCATGTTTTCTTACTGTGTCTGCATTGCTGGCTGTGTTTTTTGTTCTCAGTGGCAGTGATGTCCTGCCCTGCTTTCCTTCAGCTGATGGACCCCTCCAGTTAGTATGTGCTACTTCCATAGTGTTGGGCTGGAGTGCTGGTGTGTCCCCACTAATTGCTGCTGTTTTTGCAGGTGCTATATCTACCAGAAACTGGGGCACTTATCTTAAGACTGTTAAAAAAATGAGAAAAAAGGATATAATGCAGCAGGAGGGGATAGCTCGGGAAGCTCCCCACAGTTAGTAGTCTGTACACAGAGGGCAGTGCCCTCTAATTCCACTGCACACATGCCCCTTGTTTGTGTAAATAGGATGGTGATCCAGGGCTTGAGGGACACTGGGGCCTCCATTTCTTTGGTGAAGCTGGATGTGATTCAAAAGGAACAGATCTTGCCAGGCCAGTTTTCTAGGATTAGAAGAGTAATGGATCGTGCAGTCTCAGTGCCAATGACATGGATCTTTCTAAGCTGCGAGGGTGGCCAGGGCTGGGAGGGTGGCAGGGCATACAGGAGGTAGGCGTTGTACCAGACCTGACCGTGAATGTAATCATGGGTAATGACTTTGATAGTACAGCCAATATTGTGTGCATCACTACCCACAGCAAGGTAGGGGAACTGATTTTTGAGGACACAGACGGGGCAGTGCATGAGGAAGAAAAGCCTACACCAGTAGAAAGAGGAGCCATAGCTGACGAATGAGCAGGGAGTAGCAGTTCTGAGCCACAGCTACAGACCGAGGATAGAGCCCAGCCATGAGCAGCTCTCCCACAGCTGAATGTGTTCTAGGGAAGGTCGGGCATGCGGAGCTAGGGAGAGCTCAGCAAGCTGACCCATTTCTGCAAAAGCTAAGTGAGTCAGCCACCAGTCTGGAAGGTGACTCTCTGAATTCTGGAAAAAGGGAGGTGTAGTGGAAAAATGGGCTCCTGTACTGTGAGTTGGGTTCTTAAGGGGGAATCAGAGGATTGGGGATTGGGTATTGTGGCAGGTTGTGGTTTCTAGAGAGGTATAGGAAGCAGCTTCTGGCCTTAGCTCATGACATACCCTTTTCAGGACACCTAAAGGTCAGTCATATAAAAAGCCAGCTGACTACTCATTTTTACTGGCCCAGTAATTTTGCAGATGTGGTAAAGTACTGATGGACTTGTCTTCAGTGCCAGAGGGTAAGAAAGGTTGGGTACAATGCTAAAGTGGCTTTGAGTTCCCCGCCTGTTATCAAAGACCCATTTTGGTGAGTTACCACAGACACTGTGGGGCCCCTTAACGCAGCAAGTCACACCAGCAAGCTAGTGCATTTTGGTGGTCATAGATTACACCACTAGGTATCCAGAGGCAGTGCCCTTGTCCTCTATCAGAAATAACAATGTGCTGATGAATTGTTGGGAATATTCATTTGGGTGGGTTTGCTCTAGGAGATTCTGTTGGACCAGGGCACAAACCTCATGTCTGATATGACGGTTAGTCTCTGGAAGTAGTGTGTAAGGTAGTTCAGGGCCTCACAGTATCACACTCAGACTAATGGTGTGGTACAGCCATTCAATGGGTCCCTTAAGACAATGTTAAGGGCATTCACTGATCAGCATGTGAGAGAGAGGGACAAGTACCTTTCCCATCTTCTATTCGCATATAGTGAAGTCCCCCTGGAGTTAACAGTGTTCTTACCATTCAAGTTCCTGTTTGGCCATAGGGTAAGAGGCACCCTTGATTTGGTAAGGGAAGAATGGGAGGGTGAGATTGCTCCCCAAGGGAAATCTGTTGTGGAGTATGTCCTTAATTTCAGGTCATAGATCAAGGAGCTCATGGGGTTTTCCCAGGAGAACCTAGCCACTGTACAATGGGGCAGAAGACATGGCACAACCGTGGAGCCAGAGACTGGGAGTACAAAGTTGGCTTATGGACTGTATTCTACAGGGGGCAGTAGATTTCACTCTGGCATACATGGATGACATCGTCATCTATAGCCAGACCTTGAAGGATCATGTCAGGCACATGACCAAGGTGTTCCACTGACTGCAAGCCACTGGGCTGACAGTCAAGGTAGAGAAGTGCCAGACAGGAATGGCAGAAGTATCATACCTTGGGCAATGGATGATGAGTGGGTACATCCAGAATGAGCCACTGAAAATTGAGGCCACCCAGGGATGGGCCATGCCCATGGCCAAGAGAAAAGATTGGTCCTTCCTAGGGATGGTGGGGTACTACCACAAGTTTGTGCCAAACTTCAGCCAAACCCCCATCCACTCTCACCAGGGGGAAAATTCTGGAACAGGTTCAGTGGATGGAAACCTGTGATACTGCATTGTGCCAGCTGAAGGAGACGTTATGTCAGGCATCTGTCCTCACAAGCCCAGGCTATTCTCTTAGGTTCATTGTACACAGATGCATCTAATCATGTATTAGGTATGGTTCCTAGTCAGGTTATGTACTCGGGAGAAGAGTTCCCAATCATGTACTTGAGCAGAAAGTTGCTGCCCAGAGAAGAAGCTTACACCACAATAGAGAAAGAGTGTCTTTGCAAAAGCTGCAACCTTATCTGTATGGGAGGAAGTTCAGCCCTGATTACTTATCACAACCCCCTTACATGGTTGCATAGGACCAGTGGTCAGAACTCAAAATGACTAAAATGGAGTCTGAAGCTGCAGTCCTATAACATGGGCATTAGGCACCACCACCACAGTGGGTTGCAGCATGGCAATGTGGACAGGCTGTCCAGACAATAGGGAAAGGGGAAATGATTTAACCAGAAAAGGCACACTAAGCCGAAGCCTGTTTCCAGGTGCCACCTGGGAGCACAAGGAAGTTAAATGACTTGCTCAGGGTCATACAGTCTGCAAGTGGGGGCTTGGGGATTCAAACCCAGGTCTCCAGGTTTGCAGCTTGTGCCCTAAACCACAGCGCTATACTGCCTCCTATAATAATAGATAGTGCCCTTGTTTTTTTTTTCCTTAACTAGTAGAGACACTAGAAGAAACTAAGGTGGAGGTTTACACAAAGAGTGAACTGAGGACATAGCAGATGGATTCAGCCAGCTCACACACAAAAAAAAATGGGCTAGTGCTGTTAAACAAGATTTTTTCTTCTTTCTTCAGGGGGGGGGGTATAAAAATTTGCTATGTATACCTGTCATTGTATTTTTTGTATTATGTTCAGTTCTTTCTGCAGGGGTATCAGAGACACTAGCAGCTAAAGGGAAAAGTTAAGATTTGTACCAGGGACAGACCAAATGGCTTCAAGGTCAGTTTACAATCTGTGCTGTCTAGTATCACAGCAGGACCCCTGAACAATTGATAGTAAAGCTTAGATAGTGTGTTTTGATGTCAGGAAGCTTCTAGATAAAGCAAACATCCTCTTGGACACATGTTTTGGTATAGAAAAAATGATGTCTTTGTCTGAAAGGCTAGTTCTGACTGGTTTTCCAGCCCAGCTCAGGACAAAGGATTTTAAATCTATTATGTCAGAGTGACATACTGGATGACATGTCATGGCAGGGGCAACTGGATGGGTCTTTAGGTCTGGCAGGGCCCAAAAGAGTCCATCAGGTTTGGGACTACGAACTGTTGTCATCTAAGGGTTTGAGTCTGCCCTGATTCATCAAAGCGTCTTGTGGGATACCATTCTACCTTGCTAGAGAGAGAGGGAAAGATAATTTTTTTGTGTGTGTGAACCCAACTGTTAAACATTTTCCTTTCCATTTCTATAAAATTACTGTTCCCTATAGTCTTGCTGTAATATCCTGTATTATCTTATATCGAAATATTAAGAATATTATTTTTATATAGTTCATGTTTCTGTGGCTGAATCCTTTCAGGTACAGCTAACAGATTTATAACTGACGATAACTGTATTTCCACCACTGAAGAGACAGCTACAGTTGCCATAAATTGTGTAATTGTGTAAGAAGGTCTCAGCTGTGGTAGAGAGGGATGGGTCTTGTGTCCCTGAGGGCAGAGTGCTGTACTGTGTGAACACTGACTCTGAAGGGATTCAGACCTAGAAATACCCTGAAAGAGTGTCTATGCTGAGTGGTGGCAGCAACTGAATACCCTTGCAGGAGTCTGAAGGGTTAGAGAAAGCTGGTAACAGTCACATGTTAGTCAGGAACAGACTAGTTTGTCATATAGGCACACTGGAGAGGATATGGAAATCTGAGTAAAGATTCTGAAGGAGGCATCAGAGGAGAACCAGCTTGTGAGAGCAGGCAGGATAATCACCTGCCACCCAACAAGAAGGGGGGAAGAAGGGAGAGCTTTGGCTCAGCAGAGAAGATTCTCTCGAAGTGCTACTGTTAAGGTAATTATTCTATCTTCTTCAAGGACATATCCCTCCTTTCAGCCACATCATGGAACACTTCCCAAGCAGTACCAAGCAGGATCTAAAGGCTCTGAGTAAGAAAACCTTGCAGAACAGTAAGACCAAAGCCAGCACGTCTACAACAGCCACTGTCCAGTCTGTAGTGTTTAGTAAATGTAAGAACAGTACTCCATGTGGCAGCAGCACGTTTGTCAGCAGCAGACACACTATGGAAACAACCACTGAAGTAGTCACCCCACAGGTGGAGATAGCATGGGCAGGACTGAGAAGCTGCTCACCACAGTAATAGAATGTAACACAGCAGGGCAACCATTTGGAGAGGCCCTGCTTTGAAATGAGAGCACCCACCATTCGGAGTATGAAAGCCACAAACACTTCTAAGGATTTTCTTCAATCTTTAGTATGGTCCAAGTACCAATACAGCATCCTGCAGATGCCCAGTGTATGTAAATGATGTTCCCCACTATCTGTGGGAGTCGAAAAATAAACAGGAAGGGCTTGATTTAATGTTCACTCAGACACGACCTTCAGCAGAAAACAAGGATTAATATGTACTGTAACCTCATCTTTGTGTACATAAGAAAATAATGATCTGCAACCAGAGCCTGCAGTTCAGAAATGTGTCTGACAGACATCACTGCCACTAGGAACAGTGTCTTCCAAGAGAGGAAGCACAGTTCACACATAGCATCAGGCTCGATGGGAAGCACAGTAAGAGTCTCTAGGACCAAATTAAAGTCCCACACCAGAAACAGATAGTGGACCGGGGGGGGGGTGCAGATGTAGGATACCTCTCAGGACCCTACAGCCACAGTCTTGCCATCTGTGAGTGTATGAAAAGCCAACACCATGGCCAACTGGACCTTTATCAAGGACTACCCAAGGCCCAACTCCTTAAAGGACAAGAGGTAGTCAAGTACTAGATTAACTGGACATATAAAGGGGTCTAGGACACAGGCAGCACACTTAACTGTAAAATGTGTCAATTTTTGTAAGTAGGTGGACCGTGAAGGTGGTTTTGTAGCTGCCAAGAGAACAGCGGCAACCGCCATGGAAACCCTGAAGTGGGAGAGCTCAGCATCTTAAGGAACCAGGCATGGAAGGCAGGCACTATGGATCTGGATGCACCACAGCACCCTGCTTCTGCATCAGAAATCCTACCCACAGTGTGAGCAAGATGGGACTTCCACTGCTGACTGCTGAAGCAGAAGACACCAATTTTTTCTGGGTCAGTATGAGATCACTAGAATCAGGGTGGCCAGTTCGGTCCTCAGCTTGATGAACACCCTCTATATGAGAAGGGATGGGGAAAAGGCATACATGAACCAGCCTTTCCAGGAGAGGAATAACACATCTCACCCAAAAAAATCCAGATCATGGAGCGAGCAAGAAAAACACAGCAGTTTGCATTGTATGAAGATGTAAACAGATCTATGTCTAGGTGACCCTAGTTTACAGAGAGGTTATCCACAATGGAGTCTAGGAGTTCCCACTCATGCCAGGGTGCCTGGGACTGATTCAGGTGATCTGCCAGGGCATTCAGGGAAGTGGAAAGGAACACTGTGGGTAGATACATGTTGCATTCTATCGCCCAGTGCCTAACTCACAATGCCTCTCTGCAAAGATGATACGAGTGGACTCTTCCCTGTCTGTTGATGTAGCGCATTATTGAAATATTGTCTGCATGGATCAGCAGTTGACTCCCTGGGAAGAGGGTGGTGAAGGCCTGTAGGCCATGTAGAACAGCCCTCATCTCCAGAATGGTGCTGTGCAGAACTGAATCTACAGGGGTCCATTGGTACTGAGTTCCAAAGATACCCAGATGGGCACCACATCCCAAATCAAGGCATCTGTCATCATCATCAGGTACAGGGAAAGATCGAGAAGTGGGGACCCTGTCTCTAGGTTGGAGTGGTACAACCACCAGAGCAGAGAGTGACACAGAGAAGTAGACAACCAATATTAGACACTTTAAATCACTGGAATGCTGAGTCCACTGAGCCTGGAGAAACCACTGTGGGATCCTCATGTGCAGACAAGCCATATGAACAGTCAGAGTGGCTGCAGCCATGTAGCCCATATGCTATAGCATGCATCTGGCCTATACAAAGTTGCTGGATGGGACCGGCTGAGCTTGGACTACCAGGGCAGTGGCCTGGTTGGTGGGCAGAAATGCCCAACCCAACCCAACCCTGTGTCTGGAACAGCCCCTATGTATTACAAGTACTGGCATGGAGTGAGGACCAACTTCAGCTCATTCACCAGTATACCTAACTGGTCAAATAGCTGTCTGGACAGAAACAGGGTATGGACTATGGCCTCCCACAAGGGGGCCTTAAGAAGCCAGTCACCTATTAACAGGAAGACATAGGGATCCTCTCTGCAGAGGGCAGCTGCCACTATGGCAAAACCATTGGTAAAGACAAGCAGTGAAGAACATAAACCAAAGGGGAAGACATGAAACTGAAGCACTGGAGCATGAGCCACAAATACTGGCAATGGGACTTGCAAATCTTGACATGAAAGTATGCACCCTTCATATCCAGAGCAACCGACCATTCCCTTTTTAGTAGGAGGGGAAGGACGGACTGCAGAGAGACCATTCGTAACTTTTTGTATTTGACAAATTGATTCAGTCCATGAATGTCTACTACGGCCTTAAATCCCCAGTCCATTTTGGTACCAGGAAGTACCAGAATTATAGCTCAGATTTTGTTTCAAAACTGGACCAGACTCTACAACCCTCTTGCAGAGAAGGGTTTGAACCTCCTCTGGCAGTAGAATAAGATGGCCCGGAGGATGTCTGTTTGGTAAAGGAGTGATCACTGAAGGGACAGAAAGGAGCTCTATGTTTCTATGTTTCTAGGACGTGTCCTAGTCGAACTATACCCAGGACCCAGGCATCAATTGTGATATCCCTCCATTTTTGTAATAAGAGGGAGATCTGGACTACCACAGAACTTCCTGAGACAGTGAGGCTAGAGGAAGGGAAGGGAAGGGAAGTGGAGTTTTCAGGAAATGCTGGGGTGGGGGTGCCAGTAATGGTCTGACCTTTTGTAAGTCTGGCATGGGCACTGGGAGACATGTTTGTGGCCTGGGAAGTAGAAGGCTGAGATCTTTGGGAACTGCATCCCAGACCTCTGAAATAGCCACCACTGGAATGGGCACAGGGCTGATGAAAAGAATCTCGGCCCCTTCCTCGGGGCCCAGGGTTCAGTATGTGCAGGGACCTCAGGGACATTTTTAAGAACTGAAGATCCCACACAGCATTTTCTACATCAGAGCCAAATAATTGCCTTCCTCTGAATGGGGCATTAAGTACTGATTGTTGAACATCAGAGGCAAAGCATACCACCCTTATCCAAGAGTGGCAGTGAAGGCAGATCCCAGAAGTTGCGGCTCCAGCAGCAGCATCCGAGGCATCATAAGCAGACCTGAGCAGGTGCTTTCCTGCATCCAGGCCTTTGACAATGGTCTGTTGAGCCAATATTTTGTCACAATCATCCAGCATTTTATCAGCCAGAGAGGCCATGGTTTTCCATAGGCAATTCTGATATTCAGTCATATATGTTTGATAATCTGCAATCTGCAGGCCCAGGAAAGCAAATGTCCTCTTCCCTATTACATCCAATCCCCCCAGCTTCTTAGCAGGAGGAACAGAACTCATGTGCTTGGGTGCCTTACATCTATCAAGAGCAGCCAGAATGACTACTGAACCTGTTTCAGGCTGAGAAGAATAATAAACCTCAGCCACAGGAGCAGGATATTGTTTATCTTCCTTCCTAGGAACTGCAAGTAGTTGAGCAGGTCTATGCCAGGCAGCCAAACTAGCATCCTTTAATGCTGAACGTATTGGAGGGATAATGACAGTAGGGGAGGCAGACATCTTCAGGAACTTATCAAGGTTCTTCTTGGAGGGATCTTCTTCCTCTGCATCAAAGCCCAGCTTGACCTGCACCAACTTGAAACTAGAAAGCCTAGAAAGAGACATCATCAGGGGGAGATCTGGGAGTGTTTCTCAAACTCTCCTCAGAGCAGAAAGAGAGTGTGGAGCGTGAGCCAGCCACATCAATCACATCCTTTTCTTCATCCATGGCCTCCTCCTTCATACACTGTACTCCAGATTGTACTATGATTTATTGTTGACTGTTACTGGAAGGAGGTCAATGGGACATGGAGACAGTGGAGGAAGCATCAGTGATGGATGCACTGTCGACAGAGGCGAGTCTGGGCCTCGCACTACTACGGGGACCTTAAACTGCTGTATCAATGATAATTACGATAAAGGCATAGCTAAGGACACTGATGGAGGTGGCAAAGGTGGCAGGAGAAGGTGCTGAAACAGCTCCAACATAATTTGATGTAAGAGCTGTGCATCAACGCACCCTGACGGGGCCAATGATGATGGAACCAGTGACAGGACTGTTCACAACAGCAGTATCGGCTACAAATCCTCCAGTGGAGGAAATGATCTAGCACCAGACCCTGACCTTGATGTCTGAGAGATGGTCAGGAGGGTGGAAGGACCCAAAGCCTTGGCCTAGATCTGTCTTTTTCAGAAGACTTACTTCTTTTCGGAGGAGATCATAAACGGCCCAGGGAAGCAGGTTTAGATCTCCTTTTCCAAGTGGTGGTGTTTTTCCACCGATTTATTAAACATTTCCTTTTTCTTTGGAGAATCAGCAATGCATGCCATTGATCATAGGGAGCAGTGGGTCAACAGTGAACTGGGAATAGAGGAGGTTTTTGTTTATTTTCCTCTTGCTCCTCTGGTCGGTTCCCTTCAGCCTACATGATCCCCCAACCCTATCACCTGCTGTCTTCAGGATTTGCCTTCGGGGCTGTCGATTCCTCCACAGATTATCCCCTGTGGTGGGGTGATCAGTGGATCCCTCAAACCCCCTCCAGTGCCATGCTTATTTCAGCAGTCCTCAGAGCCCAGTAGGTGGTGTGGAGTCTGTAAGGATTCACGTGGCAGCATCCTGCCACTGGAAGTGCTTTCTGTTCTTCTTACCCTGACCCACAGCTGCTTCTTGGGGCCTATGCTTTTAACACATGCATGCCGAGGACATGCTAGGCATCCTTCCATTAGGGAGCATCCCACCTCCTGGAACTGCTGCTCCAACCTTGCATTGCCACCTATAGTAACCAAGGTGGTGATGTTGCAGTGGCGCAGACCTCCATCCCTCACTGAAGGAGGAGAGCATCCCTTGGGACACTCAATCCCCCCCCTCCAGCTGACCCCTGAGTGACCCAGGCTTGTCACCGATCCTGGGTCACTGACGTGACGCAGGCAAGGCATGGATGCCTCTGCCCTCCATGCCACTGGGCCAGTTAGGAATGGAGAAGGCTGATGAAGACGACACTGCCTTGGATGCAGTCTGCTTCCCCTCTATTACTTTTAGCTTCAGATGGATGTCTAAAGCCTTCTTTTGATATCTCCTGGTTGCCTGGTTAAAACTTTGGCAGATAGTGCAGGCCACAATGTCATGATCTGTGCCAAGGCAATGGATACACATGAAGTGGTTGTTGTCTTTATAAATTTTAATGCCGCCACAATGGCAATAACTGAACAACGGTTCCTTTCTTTTGTCTGGCAGCATAAAAGAAAAGATTTTAAAATAATACACTTTGAAGAGCAGCAGCAGTAGCGAAGATTTGCAAATGTTCAATGATGTTCTTCAGCAGGAGTGGACTGGTGAGCAGTTGATGACAGGAGAAAGAACTGAAACATGCTGGAAAAGCCCACATTATATAGGTGCTGACAAGGCACGTCAACAAGGGTGGCCCCAGCCAGAAAAAAGTTACAGTTGGTCCTGATGCTGGCAGCTTACAGTTCCATGATACGGTTCAATGAAGAGAGAGAGATATCCTTGAAGAAGATCTTGGGGTTATCATGTCTGATTACCTAAAAGGGGCAGAGCAGTGTGACAAAGCAGTGGTCAGGGCCAGTGGGATGCCAGGGTGCATCGGGAGAGGTATCATCAGCTGGAGGAGGGAAGAACTGTTACCACTGTATCAGTTGCTGGTGAGACCCCACCTGGAGCATTATGTCCAGCTCCAAATGGCGCACCCAAGACAGGACACAGACAGGGTGGAGGCAGTCCAAAGGAGGACAACTAAAATGGTGCTAGGATTGTTTCAAAAGCTCTATGAGGAGAGACTGAGGGATCTCAACATTTACACTGAAGAGGAGAGGAGAGCAAGAGAGGACAAGCTAGAGAACTACAAGTACCTGACAGGGTGAACAAGGTGCAGGAGGGGAGTGTCTTTCAAATGAGCAAGAAAACTAGGTACAGAAAGTATTTGATGAAGCTGGGGGAAGTTTTGGACGGATGTAAGGAAGTACTTCTTCACTGAAAGAGTGGTAGACACCTGGAAAAGACTGCCAGCAGAAGTGGTGGTGGTGAAAACAATGATGGCCTTCAAGCATGCATGAGCTAGACATTGTGGACTATAAGTAAATAAGCAAAGAGGAGGGAGGGTCGCCAGAGACCAGGTAGGATCTACAGAGACAGACTAGGCAGGGATCATATGGGCAGACTGGGTGGACCAAGCAGTCCATTCTGCCAACAAATTCTATGTTTTTCTGTTTCTTTTACAGTACTTGAGAAACTGGCTGGCATTTCTTACAGCAGGTCCAGCACACCAACTACTCTTGTCATGGTGCTGATGTTTCAATGTTCTTTGACATCTTCAGAGCAGAGAGGTGAAGAAGACATCATAGAACACAATGACAGCATGACACAACACTCTGAAATGCATGGAGCCTTTAAAAAGTATGCTGCCTGAACTAAATGTCAGCCTTTCTTTCTGCTTATCGGTGGGGCAACTGGCGCATTTGCTGTTGTCATGCTGCACCTGTTTTTGATTAGTGGCAAAACACAGAGCCTTGACAAATAAAACAAGAATAAGTGGGTTTTTTTTTGGTGCTTTGAGTGCTTATTTTGCTATGCTATTCATTGCCACTGAACTGTGCTACCACCATGCAGTTTTCAATACAGACGTATAGTGTGTGTCTGGCACTTATCATTGATTCACACTCCTGGAATAGTGACTGCACCACCAAATCTACCAGCGTTTGTCTGGTAAGCCACATGTAAGGGTAACAGTGGCTCTCTCTGAGCTGGTGCAGCCCCTCTCTATGCTGGGCCACATGTAGAGGTAACAGCAGCCCCTCTCTAAGCTTGGCAGCACCTCTCTGAACTGGGCTACACATCAGGGTAACAGCAGTCCCTCTCTATGCTTGGCAACCTCTCTCTGAGCTGGGCTACTGGGCTACACATCAGGGTAAGTGGGTAATGGCAGCCTCTCTCTCTGAGCTAGGCCACTTTTCAAGGAAACACTAGCCTCTGTCTGAGCTGGGCTACATTAAAGGGTGATGCAGTGGTTTGTAAGCTGGTAAGGCAGCATAACCCCTTAAATATTCAAATTGTAGCTTCACTTTTTGGAGAGGTATAAAAGAACATTTTTAAAACAATGAAAAGTTATACCATTGGGAATCTGACAGCCAGCCCTAGTTATATACAAGTGAAAGCATTAGACATTAAAATATTTTTTTAATGGCTAGTAAGAGATCCTGTATAAAGGGACAGGCAGTGCAATGATGAAGCCGAATTCTGTGAATGTATGCTAAAGAACATAAAAAGCTTTGCTGCTTTTCCCAAAGCCCACTTCCTTGCTTACTTGTTCCTTTCTGTACTGCTCCGCTGTTAAATATAAACCGGCTTCTCTCCAAACAGCAGTTTGGACAGAGCTACTAACACTGTGTGGCTGGAGCTCGGTGGATGAAGTAGGCAGGCATTAAATTGTAAAACAAAAGTCAGAGCAAGGGGCAGCTTTAGTGGTGTCACAGGGTGGAGTTTGCTTAGTCAGTCTACACAGCAGATTAGGTAATCTGATCCCCAGCTCAAACAGTGTGGCTACAAATCCATCTGCAGCATCAAACTACAGGGAAATTCTGCTCGCTCATGTAAGGATCATGTGACCTAGGTGAGGCAGGGAGGAGCATTGCGTTACACTCTTTGTCCATTTACCTGTCTGTTTCTACAGAGCCGGTTAGTGCACTGAAACAGATCATCTCTTCCTCCCACAGCAAGGGCAGTGAAAGTTACTTAAGAGCTTGGACAAACAGACAGTCTGCTGGGGGACGATGAATTAAATCAACATGCTCTCACCATAGACTTAAAACAGGATTTACTAATCTGACGAAAAGAGTGGGAACTTTTGTTTTATTGTGGTTTGAAGTGCAGCAGCTTGGAAGTGAAGGAAAAACTATCACATGGTTAACTGGCTCACAATGAAACAGCTCTTGTCCCTATGAACTTATTACACTATTCTGTTGTCTTCTGATCAGGAAAAACAAAAGAAGAACAAAAACAGACACTGAGCTAAAAAAAAATTATTATCATCTGATAATTTGTGGTCTTTGTGTATTTAAAGGCAAAATTCTGGACTGTGGATATTGGGGATTTGAGGGACGTTAATATCAGGAAAACTTTAAAGATCTGTTTACTTCTTTCAGTATTAATTTTTAAGCGTTGCACTTTATAATTCTGGAACTGCTGGATAAAAAGGACAATTTTGTATTTTTCTTTTCAAATTCCTTATTGAATTTATCAAGTATTGTAAGGCATCTGCTTGGGAGGTGAAGAAATGGCTCTGTCACAAGTACAGTGCTTAGATGAGAATCATATAAACTGGAGATTAACAGAGTCCAAGCCTGAATTTTTCTTCAGTGAGGAACAAAGGGTAGCAGTTGAAAGTCTGCTTTCCAAGGGACTTGAAGCCTTCTATGAAGTTATCAAGAAGGAAAACATCAGAAACTTCCTATCTGAGTTGGAAATACAAAGGCTTCTGCAAGTTGTGGAAAAGTATCAGCCTGGATCGGAGAATGTACAGGGGAACACTGAACAAAGTGAAGTGACTTCCTTGGAATACTGGCCGGCTAGATCAGATATCACCATCCCAGCACTGGACATGGGGTGGCCAGACAGTGCTGCTTACAGGGGAGTGACAAGAGCTAACGTGTATACACAGCCCCCTATGGATGGGCAAACTCATATAAAAGAGGTGGTAAGAAAGATGATCGGTCAGGCACAGAAGGTGAGAATTGGATTTTTTTATAGTTTCAGATGGTACAGAATTCTAATGCTGGACGCTAAAAAAAAGGACAGGGCCATCCTTATGAAAGAAAATATTTTTATGTCTATCCTGTCTTATAGTCAGTTCTCTTATTTGTTTGTAACTAGCATTTCCAGTGGTACGAGTGACATGGTGTAAGTCCTAACAAGGCTAGTCTGTTCCTGTCATATCTGTATGTTTACAACAAGTGAAACAAACCAAATTGAGGTGCTTGATTCACTCACGCTGAATACTTCTGATCTGGTGCAAGAAGGTATCAGAGTTAAACAGTTCAGACCATTACTTTTGAAGACACAAAAGCAAAACCAACTGCACTTTACCCACTAGTAGGCCCAAAACAGATTTAGATTTTTTAATACTGATAGAAGTGATCTTTTACAACCGAAAGTTATAAATGATAATTCTTCTCAAGGTGTCATTAACTTCGTAACAGAATTTTCTAATCAAGCAGAAGAAATCGCAAATATAGTGAAAAAACATTGGATGGTATTGCAGGGAGATCCTGTTTTCAGAAAAGATGTGTACAGAAAGCCCAGAATTACATATAAGAGGGGTAGAAATATTAAAGACCGTTTGGTACACAGTGTACAAGATCCTGAAAAATTGAGAACTACTTGGATTCCTGCATTTCCAAAGGGGAATTATAAGTGTGGTAATTGTGCACAATGTAACAACACAAACAATAGTAAATATTTTAAATATCCTCACACAAACCAGAAATTTGAGATAAAGGATTTCATTAATTGTAGAAGTACTGGGGTAATATATATGCTTACGTGTCCATGTGGCTTGAATTATGTGGGACAAACAAAACGCCAACTTAGGGAAAGAATCAGTGAACATAAATCAGCCATTCGCAATAATGTACAGACCAATGCTATGGCACGACATTTTTCAGCTGTGGGTCATGGGTCTCCTGCGAATTTAAAGTTTGTTGGAATTGAGAAAGTTTGTGTTGGACTCCGTGGTGGGAGTCTAGCAAATAAATTGGATCAGAGAGAATGCTTCTGGATCTTTAAACTTGAGACTTTACAACCAAAGGGACTAAATGAGGAATTATTACTACATTGTTATTTATGATTTGGTAGTTTTTATTATGTGATGTGTGAGTGAATGTGTAAATATTTATGAGTGGAGGTTGGTTTAATTATGGATGGATAATGAATATGTATGTTTTTTTTGCCCTATAAAAGTTGATGCAGATTTTGACCAATCAGCTCTGAGGAAGGCGTAAGCCGAAACGTCAGCTGATCCTATGCGTCATCACGCACCTGGGCTGCTCTGCTCGGCTGGCCTGGTCAAAACCGTGTTTAGCTAGTAACACCGAGATGGTGAAAATATATTTTTTAAACTAATCGAGTGGTCGCCGCCTATGCACTCTATGTTCTGCTGCATGTTTCAACAGTTTTGTCACCTGAATAAAATGTGATGATATGGTAAGCCGTGCCTTCTAAATCTGTTTTGGGCCTACTGGTGGGTAAAGTGCAGTTGGTTTTGCTTTTGTTTCTTCAAAAGTAATGGTCATATCTGTGTGTTTGCCTGCTCTTTGGCATGGCAATCCCACTTAAACTGCAGGCCAAACAGAATCATTTTCAAGAGGTGACTGTCCTCTGACCCATGACCCATATAAATCAAGCATTCAAGGCCAAAACACTTTTATTTAAACAACAAAGCCTGTCATCAGGGCTTTCTCATGAAACATTGTTCTACCTCTCTGGCACTTAATGGTCCTGAATCAAAGGTGAAGGCCCTAAAGGAACAGAGAGGACGTTTGATTACATGACTGGGGAGTAGGATTTTCAGAGTCCTGCATCCCATGTATCCAGCGAGATTTTCAAAAGAATCTGAAAATGGGCACTTGTGTCAGTTCCACTTGTGCCTGATTCTCACAGCAAATCAGATGCATGTTTAACAGAGTAAGTGCAGACAATCCTTTGGATGGTACAGGACATACTCCAGACTTGAAATCCTCTACCGACACAAGTACAGCATGACTTCTGAGGCATTACGGTTAGCTGTCACTAGCTCAATACATAGCTCCACATCCGTAGACACATCCACAGCATCAGGACCACAGCGAAATTCTGGTCACAGTCCCTTCCCCCCTACCTTACATCTGCCCTCTCAGTCCCACCACAATCCACCTACTCCCTCAGGAGTGGTAGCTCCCGACTACTATATGGCCACTTCAAGGGGCCAAGTGGCGTTCAGATACCTCATGCCGAAACTTTGGAACGCACTCCCAGTAGGCATTCGTGACTTCGCTAACTCATTGCACCTAAATCTCCTCCTCAAGGCACACTTCTCCAGTATTTGCGCCTGTACATAGGGTCACCTAGGAGTTGAAACCTCAAGTCCCCTACTTGTGTTTAGGTCCTCCTGTCGTTACTCTTAGCACACCATCCCTGTGTTTTGCTTTCATGCTATGTAGAGTATAATGTAGGAGTTACAGATGGCAGTCCTCCATCTAATCCATGTATATCCTCTCTATTTTCCCTTGTTGCTTGATGTCATAGCTAATTCTGCAAATTGACAATAGTTACATGCACTATTTCCCCAAAGTTTGTAAAATGTATCTGCTTTCATGTGATTCTGCTTATGTCATGTACTTGCACGCTCCAGTTTCTCCCCTGGAGGTCTGTAACACTCTGTATAGTGTAACTGTAATCATGTACAATCCTCCTCTACTGTACTGCATATGAAATCACATTCATGTACTCCCTATTTGTGTTTATGTTATATACTCCAATTGTCCCTTTCCCCCAGGACGCGTCTGGAATCGAGCGGAAACCTGCTCAGTATGTCATTCCTGGTAAAACGCTTAAATAAATAAATAAATAGTGGACTATGGATTAGTCATTTATGGCTCTGCCACTGACACTACACTTAAAATAATAAGTACGGCACTCAACAAATCATGTCGTCTGGTCTCCGGTGCTTGCAGTCATACCCATACTTGTGACCTATACACCCTGACCAACTGGTTGTACCTTAAAGGGAGGATTTCATATTAGATCTGCCTGCTTGTGAAAAAAAATCAGTCTAGGGCTCACCCTGCCAACCACCCAGCATCTTCTCATACACACACCTAACTCGGGTAGCACCAGGAATGCGTCTATGCACACTTACCTGGTACCTTTCTGTCAGACCACCCAGGCTCAATGCTTTTTCATGTTCTGAGTTCCTAGCAGCTTAAACAACCTCCCCCAAGATATCCTTGATGAACCCATTTGGTTTCTTCAAACAGAAACTCCAAACAGCACCTTACTGCACTTAGCAACTGTGACTGTCCCAACTAGCTTTTTACCCTAGTAGAACTTTGCCACCCCATTCCCTATTTTACGCTAGCACCCTACTACTCCTTCCCTCCAACAGCTCCCCTTCCCTTCACTGGTCACTCCCTCCCCACTCCCCCCATCCTCACCCCCTGACAGCTCCCAGATTTTCTACACTCTCCCCTGATCCTTCTCTCTGTCACCGCCATGTCCTCTGTCCTCCCTCCTCCCCTCCCACTCTCCCCATACCACTCCAGAGTCCACTCCCCTCCCTTCAGCCCTTCATCCGACAAAGTTTCCTTGCTGACTGCTTTGCTTTTGCCCCTTCTCTCCACTCTGTTACTTGACAATACCAATAGTCTGACTGCTCAAACGTTGCTGCATCACACTATGATGCACCAACCTGTAATTCATATTGTAAACTTGTATTTTCTACCTGTATACCCCCTTACCTGTTTCTCTGTACACGTTCATGCTGTTACCTTTCCTTGTTATTTATCAATTTGCACTGGGATTGGAACCTCATGCTCTTTTGACAATGTCTGCTCACTGATGGCTCAAGTGTCATCTGATGTTCTTATTGTCTGTGCCCTCTATTATCGTCTGCACCTACCATATCCACAAATGTACACAATGCCAACTGTTACCCAAATGTGTATACATTAGTTTACCACATACTGTAATTCTGCCTTGTGATTCAATATCCCATTGTCTGTACTATTTTATTGTACTTTGCCTGTATTCTAACCTACTGTATGCTCAGACGTGGAACCTTTGTAAAGGAGTCTCTGACTCAAAGGTATTTGTAATTCTGAGAAAAAAATAAAATAAATACATCCAAAATGGCAGCAGATATCAAAAGTGGGGCATATGCTACCACAGAGTTCAGACTGTCACTGCCCATTTGAGCTGCTGAAGATGGGACCTACCTGCGTGGACAGCTCACAGACAGAAACAGCAGGGAGATGGGTCCCAGACTATTGTTTTGAAAATTTAACCCAAGTAAGTAAATTTACACTGCAACTGGCAAAGGAAAGAGTTATGATTCAAACAAAGAGCTGAGTTTAACATTCCAATGGCTTTTGCATATCTCTTTAAGTATTTATATACCATATAAATTGAAGCCACGGTCTATTACAAGCCGCCATCTATTAGAAGCCACATTTACAGATTGCTGTTTGGGTGGCACGCAGTTCTGGCAACTCTGAAATGGCGAGTGCACAAGTCAGTGTGGCAATTAGGGCAAGGACGAAATGGTGACATATGTTTTACCCCCTCCCTGGGCAGCTACTTTGGAGTTCGTTATTTAAGTAAGGAAAATGTGGGGGGCAAAGCCCCCTGAAAAAAAAAGTTGCCCTTTCTGTCATTGCTGAAATTGCTTCACGATTACGGACTCGCTGTTCCGGAGTTGCTATGATCACATACAACCGTTGTTTGTAATACAAGCTGCCCTCCAATAGAAGCCATGCTTATATTACAGGGTGATTTCACGCTTGTCACATGGTCTGGCTTTCTTAGTTATCTTTCACTCTCACTCCCTGTCAGTGCAGACAATGCAAAGGAAGTTTATTAACAAGATTATTTACAGGTACAGGTTAAACTCAAACAGCCTCAGCTTGGTTTACCTCATGGGCTGTCCATCTGTCAGCCAACATTACACTCACTCCTGCATCCCTCATCTGTCCCCCATTAGTCACTGAAGTGATCAGCAGATAATACCAATATCCATAAAAGAAAGAAAACACTTTTATTATCCTTAAAGTGACACTGCCAACCCTTTTTACATCATATTATTTATAGTTGAAAACCCACGTTATGATCGCTTACCTTCTCTAAAATTCATTGATGTTGCTGGTTGTTTTAACTGCTGCCTGTCTTAGTAGAACTGGAATATGTGGCAGTGGTGCAATTATACCAAGCCTTGTCTTGTTTCCAATCCTTGATCAACTCTTATTGCATACTTCCTGAACATTAGGAGCACCCCAAACAGTGTAGCCACTCCTGATGCAATAGTTCCCCTTCTCCCACAGTATTATGAGAGGCTAGTTTTGTTAGGGGTGTTCCGAAGTCCAGGAAAGACGTGGTGACATTTGATCAAGAAATGTAAACACACATTTTTGTGCGGTAACACCAGTATGGTGCACAGTCTGTTTTTCACTTTTAAAAAGAAAAAAAGGAATCAGAATTAAACAATCAGGTACATCAACAATCTTTAGAGAATGTAAGCAATCATAAAATTAGTTTTTTAAAGAAGGGACAATCTGAGACCTAAGAGGGTTGACAGTGTCCTTTTAAGAAAAACAAAAAAAAACTTGTGGTGCTCATAAGGCTTAGCTGTGCTTAGCTGGTGATGCTCTGCTCATGCTCCATGTACA
This sequence comes from Neoceratodus forsteri, assembly GCA_016271365.2. NCBI lineage: Eukaryota > Metazoa > Chordata > Ceratodontiformes > Ceratodontidae > Neoceratodus > Neoceratodus forsteri. Next base: position 199,830,022 of record JADMNL010000025.1, read on the forward strand.
GACATAAGGTCACACGCGGTCACGCCAGTCTCTCTCCCCAACTCCTTCTCAGCGTTCAGCTCACAGCCTCTTCCATGTAATCTTTACTATTACCCATAATTCTGTTTGCACACTGCCATGGCAGGCAAACTAAGGATAGAGAGCAGCAGAGTTAGAGAAACATTTTGTTAATGTCAGGCATTGCTTTTCTCGAGTTACTGATTTAAATCTGACTCTTAAGCCCCGTTTACACTGCCCTATTTGCAGCACATCAACCCTTGCGCAGAGGTTGATGCACTGCAAATATTGCCATGTAGACATTTTCCAGAGCGCATTATGTGCCATTCGGATCAGTTGTTTGATCTGACTCAGTTGAGGGATCAGCATCGTAGCGACCACATTAAATGATGTTGTAGATGCTTTACTGTACTTGCTCCAATAGTCTCCCTCGATTCCTCTGTGAATTTACAGCCCCCTCCTTGGAGCAACCAGCAGTGCTGCGAGGGTGGACTGTGTAAACATCACTGCAGCAAGTGCAGCAGGAAGGGAGCGGAGCAGATTTCTGAGCACTGCTGCCGTACAAACATAGCTTTTTTCTCTTTCTGCCAGACACATTCGGCTCTCTCTCTCTCTCTTTTTCTCATCACCTGACCCCGCTCTGCTCAAGATCGTATGCTAAATATAATAAAAGCTTAAATAAAAGCCTTGAAATTACATAAGGGAACTTTGACACTGCAGTAGTTACCCATTTGTTACTGGAGAAAAACAGCTACTTCCCTGATGCATTGCTAGAGCAGTTTGAAGAGAAGCCGGCATGTATGGTGCCCAGAGCCCCTGGGATTGGGCACCCAATAAATAAATTAATTCTTACTTACTAACTGAAGTCATGGCTTTGTACACACACAAGTAAGAGAAGTTGTGGCTTTAATTAGAAGATATATGGTATTTAAGGTTTTCACACCAGAATAGCCTAATCTTGGTGAAACACCTAGTAAACATGAGGGTCCAAGAAGGCAGGCAGCAGCCAAGGTTACAACTACATTTCGTTAGATATGGAACCCCCAGTTGTTCCTCCACAATTGATATATATCTGCACAAAGATGGCATTGCATTTATTTTGCAGTTTATTTTTACCTTAGCTAGCCCAACTGAGAGGAATGATCTCTGATTCCATGGGTACCTACTTCTACTGTAGGTCAATGAACTTGCTTAAGGTCACACAGGAAGTCAGCGGCCGTGTTGGTACTGAAACTGTGGTATGTTTTACATGACCCTACTGTCACAATGATACCACACTGGACACTGCCATCCCTAAACATTGCCTAAAAATGTCAGTGGCATGCTAAGTAAGGGTGCAGAATAACATGCAAGAGGGCTATCATTCAGTGTATTTGTAAATGTAATTATTCACATAAAAAGGATACAGATTGAGTAATAAATGTAATCATCAGTAGAGTCTACTACTCCATTGGGGATTCTGGTGGCATCATAAAATACAAAAAGCAAAGCTTGAGTGGTTTATGATGTCACAGGAATCCTGAGACGGAATGACAAGCCTAGTTTCTAATCATCTCCTAGTTGTCAATTTTTTGTTTTTACTACGTGAAACTAGCTGAACATTTCCATCCCATGATAACATGGATCTGAAGTAAGAACAATCATATAATTAAGAATATTGCACAAATGCAGCCAAGAAGTGATATCCCACGAAATGATACACCCTGGAGTGTATTATTGGTATCATACAGTGAAAGAAGAGGACTTGAAACTGTCATAATTTTCAATTTAATAGCATTTATTTAAGAAAAATAGTCCCAACTTTAACGGTAAAGAAACTTAAAGTTAACAATAAAAAGTTAAATTTACTTCAGGTGTGCCTGTTATGCAGTGACTCAAAGGTAAGCACCTCCGAAGAGAATGTGTAGTGATTTATTATTCATGTTACAAGGTGTCTGACTGGAACTTTTTTCCCCGTTGTTATGTGCTGGTATTTAGACCAGCTCTCAGCTAGTGAGGTTTCCCTATTAAGACTGTTGTGCCATAAGTTTCTGATGTCACTGATTCCCTACTAGAAAAAATGACCACTCATATACTGTACTATATTAAAAATAACCAGTGCTGATTCAGCCAATCAGCACTGAGGAATTACATGCACATGAGGTCCTCTTATGACCAGTACGTTTTTATTAACCTGTTGAAAACCAGCATGTTTGCGACCAGTAAAAACTGCATCATAACATAGTTGCTTTGGAGACTCTCCCACTAAGTTTGCCTTTGTGTATGGCAGAACTAGGGAGCCTGTTTGCCCAGTGTGTTGAGCTGTCACTAATTGCAACTGTGAATGGAGTCCTAGCATGTTTTCATCATGCAGACAAAATGTAGCCAATCAAGCTGTGGTTTATAATCGGTAACAAAAAACACTAAATTGTAGCCTTCATCTTGGAATTCAAATCAACTGAGAAGCAGGTGGCAGCCTATTCTAAGATTTGAAAGAGAAGTGCAAACATTGTCAGCCACACACAGTATGCTTTGTCCTTGGTGCTATACGTTGACATATAATTCTAGCATTGAAAACTGATGAAGTTATGGCTTATCTAGAACTTTAGGAGCGGACTAATTTGGAAATTCAAAAGTAATTCCAGCTCCAACCATCCTCCAACTGGAGTAACAACCTGCAGCGATGAACCAATTGTTTTACATTGAGGATAGGATACAGAACAGCATTTCTCCTTTAGTACTATTATAAAATGGATAGAACAAATCCTGAATGCTGATTGTCTGAAACAATATGTGATCCATTAAGATATCTCAGTATATCATCACAGGTCAGAATGAATTGTCAAGATCCTCAATATCCCAATGCCTGTGGGCCAATTATAATCGCAATAATGTACTTAGACACAAAGCCTACATTCAGCAGGGAAAAATAAAACATTAAGGAGAGCAGGGAAGAATACGGGAGAAGGAATAAGAAAAAGGAAGAGGAATCAGGGGAAAGAAGGAAAGGGGTCTGCCTTAATGCCAGGAGTCTGGGAAATAAAATTAGTGAGCTCCAGGCAATGGTGGCATACCCTGAGATGAATCTGGTAGCCATCACAGAAACTTGGGCCACAGAGAATAACAATTGGGGCCTGACATTCCCAGGTTCCACTATGTTTAGATGGGATAGAGGAAAAGGAGACGGTGTCGCCCTTTATGTCAGAGAGGGCACAGAGGCAGTGGAGGATAAAAACATCAAGAGAGGCAGTCTAGTGGTACCCCACCGCCCCAGCCCCGATCGTGGTAAATTGCTGTAGAAAAATTCCCCTGGTGATCCAGTGGCACCCCATCCCTCCCACCAGACAGGACTGACCCTTGCCCCACTCCCCTCCTGTCATTGGCAGGTGGCTGCAACACGCCCACATACGCCCAGCCGCCCGCCAATGACAGTGACAGTATAGTAGGCATATTGTATTAGACAGTTCAAATATGTGAATGACTTCATTCACATTTGGGACTGTCTAGTACAGTATGCCCTGCAAGCCCATACTGTACCTGTCATTCATCAGGCAGCTGGGTAATATGCGAGCAGGTTGCAGCCACCAGCTGATGATGGGGGGGAGCGGGTGGGCAAGGGGTCCTGTCTGGGTTGGAGGGGTGGGGGTGCCACTGGATCACCAGGGGAATTTTTCTATGGCGATTTACCATGATCGGGGCTAGGGGAGGGGGGCACCACTAGACTACCAAGGATTTTAGACATTACTATCTCATGGCGATCACAGCAATGGGGGAGGGTACCATTAGACTACCAGAGAGATGTAGGTGCTTATGGATGGTGTTCTGGGTGGGCGGGTGGCCACCCACAGCTGGCAGCTGCTGTGTTGCGCCCTGCAATACAACAGCCCACCTATGGGTGGCCAGGAGTTGTTCCACCAATTCACGGGCTCAACTTTGAGTTCCCCTATGCGGTGCAATACAGGGTTGTGCCAGCATATGCACCACACATCCCGGGCTGAATATCAGAATGTGCCGCATATGCATGGACACGCCCCCTGCATCTGCGCCGCATACATTAATATTGCGCCTCAGCACATTGGGACTTGTGCTGTGCCTTGCCTTGCAGCCTTTTCAATATCCCACCAGGGTGCAGTGTGGGGTTGCACAGGTGCAAATCTGTTGCACCATGCGCAACCCCTTTGAATATCTGGGCCCTTATGTTCACAATATACAAAATACATAAATGTCAACAATTAAGTTTAAAATAAATACACTGATACACTTAAACATTAACAGACCAATAACATCATAAATTCCTCTACCTATAACCCCCAAGGTGTTTCTACATCGTTTCACCCATTGCACATACTGTACATCCAACTCTCAGTTCTTCTTTTAGGAAATTCACAAACAAAGAAGGTTTATAGTCAATTTTCATCTGAGTATAATTTACCAAAGGGCAATTTGAGGCATAAACTGCCTTGAATGTCATATGAGTAAAGGATGTTTCTCTTTTTGGCCTAAAAGATGTGTTTTTAGTTTTTTTAACTGTTACTTATGTTTAATGGTGTTTCCTTCTATTTTATCCATTAAATATTTAGGTTTCCCCATCTTTAAAAGTTTATGTATATAAGTGGCCAAAATTAGTTTCCTCCTATTTTCAGGCATTAACCATCCCACGTTTTGGTACCTGTCACAATGGTGAGTTCTAGGGTCACACCAGAGAATAAAATCTAGCTAAATTGTTGTAAGTGACATCTAACTTTTTTAAGAAGGGTTTGGTAGCCAATCCATATATATGGCTGCCATGATCAATGTTAGGAATAAGTAACTGACTTACAATTGTTTTACGCATTTTTATGTCGCTACAGAAACTGGTCCTTCAAAAGGACCCAAGTTTGTTATTTATTGTATTTATCGTGTCTGTTATACATACCTCAGATTTAAGTCCCTTATCAACCCACACCCCTACATATTTATAATAATGGACCTGTTCCAAAACTTCATGTTTTTATGTCATTATGTTTAACCCTTGTTTTACTAGGATTCATACTTGGAGTCATACTTGGATGTATAGGACAACAGAAGGTGTATGCCCATATAAGTTGTCCCCACTACTCAGTGGAGGTAACTGAATTGCCAACTGTAATGTATCTGTCCAATCTAGCCTTAAAGGACTGAAATGTAGATGCATTGGCCACCTCATCTGGCAGTTGATTCCACAGTCTAATAGACCTAGACACAAAACCACGTTTCCATGCCTCAAATCTATATGTCTTTTCATTGATCTGTTTTTATGGCCTCTCGTATCATACCTGTAGCCCTTAAAAACTAAACCCAAATCATTCCTCAACATGTCATCACTGAGGATTTTATATAATATTAAAATGTCTCCCTTTTATTTATAACTTCCAAGGGCCATAGACCTAAATGAATAAGTCTATCCTGTTACCAGTTTTGTAAGAGACCTTTGTAGTTTTTCAGTCATCTTCTTTTAAATCCTATTTTCCCTTCCTCAATGATTTAAAGGTCATTGTTTTTGTTTGTTGCTGTTTAATACTAACTTTGAGTGAGCTAACCAATTTTCTAATCCTAGAAAGTCGGTTTGAAGTCCACTTTCTACCTCACTGATGTTTTCCCCATGTGCAAGCAGGACTGTGTGATCCACATATAGTTTAATAGTAGTTTGGGTTGCAATTTTCACTAGATCATTTACATAAATTAAAAACTGGGTTGGCCCCAATATGCAGCCCTGTGAAATTCCTCTAATTACTTTGACCTGTTTAGAGATGGTATCCCCGAGTTGTACCTGTTGAGTTCTCTCCATTAAATAGGATGTAAACAACCTATTGATTCGGAATCCACACCAAGAGACCCCAGTCTCTGGAGTAGAACCCTGTGGTCCACAGTGTCGAAGGCCTTAGACAAATCCACAAACACTGCACCCACCACCCTGTCCTCTTCTAATTGAGAAGAGACATAGGGTGGGATACTCAGAAATGCACCAGGCAGGGGCGCAAGCTGGGTGCAGCACAACTGGGATGTGCCAGGGCATGGACTGGGCGATATTCAATGGTGCTGTGCCATGGCTCAGCACCATTGAATATGGCAATGTGGCCTCCTGCATTGCACATAGCACAGTGGCACTGTGCCAGTGCAAGTGGCAAGAGAGGAGCAGAGGATGTGCCAGTGCAAGTGTGGTTGCGCTAGGTGAAAGAACCACGATATTCAGTGGTGGATATGCAAATGGGGCCATAATGCATGCAAGGTGCAACTGGGGCCATTAGCATGTCATTATGGCCCCATTTACATGCAGGTGCGTTGATCCCTGGCGACTTGCACCTGGCGCCCTGCCAGGCTGCAGCCGTCATGGACCGATGCCCCCTGCACATTGCGGCAAAGTGCCCCAATGCCTGATCGCAGGCATATGTATACTAAAACACATGTCCAATATCCCTGGTGATCCAGTGGACCACTTCCAGCCCGATTGCCTGCATAAGTATAAAATAAAACATGTCCACTATCCCTGGTTGCCCAGTGGACCGCTTCCAGCTCGACAGATATAAGAGAAATATTTTAAAATATGGTCTCTGGTTAGTAGTACTCCCTCTTCCCATCTGCCCATTTTGTTTCGTTACCCCGCTTTCTCCCACGGGTCAGCGGCGGAGAGTTGCCTTCACCCGCAGCTGCTCTGGCCACCTGCCAACCAACTGTGTACAGTATAGTTGTGCGCCATTGGTCCACAGCGTGGCTATGGTGTAGATTATACTATACTATTATTAATCCAGATATGTGAATTGATCCATTCACAATCGGGACTGTGTAGTATGGCATTGCTCGTATGCCCATTGGCTCCACGCCAGGACCAATGGGGTACAGCTGTACTGTATGCAGTCAGTCACCAGACGGCCAGGTGGTTCAGGTGGTGAGCTGCCGCCCACCGCTGACCAGGAGGGAGCAGGTGGCAGGGGCTTACTGGGCGTGGTGGGGAGGGGCACCGCTAGACCACCAGGGATAATTTAAAATGTTTGTTTCTATACTTATGCTCGTGATCTGGCTGGATGCAGTCCACTGGACCACCAGGGATATCATAACTATTACAATGCCTATGATCAGGCATGGGGGGGCGCAATGCTGACAGACCCTGGCTCCAGAGTTCGGGTGGCCACCCACAGCTGGTGGCTGCTGTGTTGCGCCCTGCAATACAGCAAGCTCACTTGTGGGTGGCCGGCCCTTGCTCCTATTTCTTTTTGGCTCAACTTTGAGCACCAGTGTGCGGCGCAAGTAGGGGTTGCACCAGCATATGCACCGCACATCCCAGGCTGAATATCGGGATGTGCGGAATATGCGTGGGCATGCCCCCTGCACTTCATAGGTTTCATAGGTTTTTTCAAGCTAGAGAACAATAGTCCATAATGCTTGCCTGATATTTTGGTGTATTAGATATATTTGTCTTTATCTGTCATTACTGAATCCAAATTTTTTTTGAATGCATCCATGTTTGTACTTTATACTACAATTGTAGGAAGATTATTCCATATTGAAATTGATCTTATGCTAAACCAGTTTTTCCTCCTTGATGAATTCCTTTTCCCAATCAGTAACTGTTTGTTATGTCTACAGTTACTTTGTCTAAATTTGGATTCGAATAATCCTGTTCCATTCAAGAGTGTAGAGTCTTGTAGTAAGCCATATATAAGGCATAAGTCTCCCCTAAGCCTTCTATATTTTAAAGAATACAATTTCAAATCCTTAAGCCTATTTTCATAGTCCTTTCCCTTCATTCCTGTTAATGCCCTACTAAATTGTCTCTGTCCTCTTTCGATATTATTAATTTCTTCCTTTATATATGGGGACCACACTTGGACACAATACTCAAGGTGGGGTCTTACCAGAGCATTATACAATGGCAGTATAACCTCACTAGTCCTGCTTGCCACATGTCTAAATATACAATTTAGATTCTGATTCGCTCTTTTGATTTGTTTGGAACAATGCAATTTGAATTTCAAATTCGGGGTGATGGTAAGCCCAAGATCCCCTTCTTCCATAGTCTGATGTAATGTTTGGTTCGCCAGTTTATATGTAAATTTAGAATTATGTTTACCCAAGTGCATCACCTTACACTTATCGCTATTCAATACCAATTTCTTCTCTTGGGCCCAGTTGGTAACTTCATCTAAGAAGTTTTGCAGGATACTGTTTTCCTTACTGTTGTTAATAATAGAACCTATACGGCAATCGTCTGCAAATTAAAGTAGCCAAATATTATTTATGTTTGATTCTAGGGAGGAAATGTAAATATTAAATAGACATGGTCCCAACACTGATCCCTGGGGAACACCACTAGTCACACTAGCCCATTCTGACAATTCTCCATTTATGGCCACTCTCTGCTTCCTATTCCTAAGCCACTACGTTATCCAGTTTATTATATTTTGGTTTAATTTAACTTCTTTTAAAGCATTTATAAGTTCAAATGAGGGATTTTGTCAAATGCTTTAGCAAAATCTATAAACACTAGATCAACTGAGTTGCCGTTATCGATTTCTTTCTGTGACTTTATTATAAAAGGTCAAAAGGTTAGTTAGACATGATCTTGATTTTGTAAATCCATGTTGGTTCTTATCAGTAAGTTTATTACTGTTAAGATGTTCCAAAATAATTTCCTTGACAAACTGTTCAAATATTTTGCCAATCAATGATGTAAGACTTATAGGTCTAAAATGTTCTGGCTTGTTGGTAGGTCCTTTTTTGTGGATAGGTACAACTGTTGCTATTTTCCAATCATTTGGAACTTCACCGTTGTCTAATGAATGTTGAAATATATTAGTTAGGGGCAAGTGGATTTCATTAGCAAGTTCTTTTAATACCTTTGGATGAATGTCGTCCGGGCCCGGGGACTTATTAATATTTATTTTATTAAGTTTATCTAAGACTTCTTTAGGATTAATTGTAAATGTACCAGGTATGGAGCACTCTGATTCAATTATTTTATCATGTGAATTATTATTAAATACAGATGAAAAATATTGATTCTGAATATTAGCTATTACATGTTTATCAGTTACACAATCAGATTGTGTGGTAAATGGGCCTATGGTCATAGAATTACCTCTGGTTTTGTTTATGTAAGAGAAAAAGGATTTCTTGTTATCTTTTACCCTTGATGCTAATTTAAGTTCAAATTGTGTTTTTTCTAATCTTATTTTAGTTTTTATTGTTTTTAATAAATCCCTGTATTTTGGATTAAGATGTGTGAAACCCTTTGGATTTGTTTATAAAGTTGATTTTTTTATTAATTAGGGATTTAATTTTAGAAGACATCCATCCTGGTGTAGGTTTATCCTTTGGTTCATATTTACTTTTAGTCGGAATATTGGTTTTAATAAGGTCCTTGCGCCACATACATTACTGGTGTGCCCCAGTGCATCGGGATCTGTGTGGTGCAACATCCCCTTTTGAATATCACTCCGGGGTGCATCAGTGGGTTGCACATGGTGCAAAAGTGTTGCGCCATGCGCAACCCCTTTGAATATCCCACCCCAGATCTATCAGATCAGTGAGCATGGTGTCCATGGAATGTCCCTTTTGAAAACCAGATTGGGACTCAGACAGCAGGTGGTTTTTCTCCAAATAGTCACACAGCTGTTTCTATAACAACCTCTCCATTACCTTCAACACCGTAGACAACAGGGCTATGGGTCTAATGTTTGTGGGATTTGTTGGTTCCCCCTTTATGAACTGGAACAATTTTAGCTCTTTTCCAGCTAGATGGAAATTTCCTTTCAATTATGCTCCAGTTAAATAATTTTGTTAAGATAGGAGCCATTAAATCAATGGAGTCTTTTAAAAGGCAAATCTATCCCAGCTCATACATGAACCCACAAGGGTCTCACTTGGGGGCAACTGTGCCACCCTCCTTGACTGGATACTTACTAACAGGACGGAATATGTTGCCCCAGCCGGTGTGCTACCTGACACAATTAGTGACCATTATCCCATCTACTGTGTCTGGAACACTGTCATTCCTCCCTTCCCTGCTAAAACTGTAACCTTTCCTAATCTCTCCCGCCTTAGTCATGAGGACTTCTTAACTGACCTTAACCAGGTTGACTGGTCCCCTCTCTACCAAACAGAGGCCATTAACATAGCCACAGAATATTTCAACTCCATCCTCCTCTCTCTTCAAAACCTTCACATCCCGTCACCACACGAGGATGCAGGGAAAGTAACCAAGGCTAACACGCCTGCTTCAACTTCTCAAATCTAGGGATAAACTTTGCTCCAGGTGGAAGATCTCCACCTCCGTGCAGACTTTGAAGACTATCGTGCATTACGTAACAACTGCAAAGACAAATTCATATTGCCAAAAGCAACTACTATAGGAACCTACTAATAACATCCTCTACAACTGCTGCGAGGTACTGGTCCAAAATTAAGGACATTCCAACGACAAGCAACAGAATCCAGCTGACTATGAAATATCCAAGGTGTTCACTGCACCAACCATGACACCATTGCCAACGCCTTCAATGCCTTTTTCTTCTCCACCAGTCACTACTCTAACTAGCCCACAACCTGACTGTCCTCTTCTTCCCTCGCCTCCCACCCCTCCCTTTCATTCTGGCTCCAACCACATACCTTGAAGTTCGCAAGCTACTTAACTCACTTCCAGCACGCGGGGGTCAAGGGCCTGAGGGCATCCATCCTTGCATACTTAAGCAGTAGGCACCTTGGCTGACCAGACCTATCACCTGGCTTTTTAACCTCTTGATTTGTACGTCTACTGTCCCATCCACCTGGAAAACTGCCAGAACCATCCCTATACACAAAAAGGGCGATGTCAAACTCATGTCCAACTACTGCCCTATATCTCTTCTGCCCACTCTCAGTGAGCTGCTTGAAAACATAGTCCACCGCCAGCTTGCTGCTCACCTTGACATGTTTAATCTTCAAACCCTGTGCCAACATGGTTTCCGCCCGTCACAGTACCACCTCTGCACTTACACAACTTACAAATTATATCAGAAATAATATGACCGTGTCACTATCAAATAGTCTTTATCGACTCCGTCTAAAGTCTTCAACATGGTACACCATCCTCTCATGCTAAAGAAGCTCCAATCCATTGGAGCATCTGACCAAGCCTCTCCTGGTTCCATAGCTATCTTGACAATCGGACTCAGGCTGTAGCATTTCACAAGGCCCTTTCCTCCCTAAACATCTCCGTGGAGTTCCCAGGATCCACTCTTGGACCTCTACTCTTCTCCCTCTTCCTAAATGATATTCCCACCATGTCCCAGCATAGCTGTACTCACGACGCAGATGACCTTCTCTCTACTCTGTCAAAAATCGGTTGCTGCCATCAACTCCACCTCACTAATGACTTCCAATTCCTGAAGACCTGGCTCTCTAGCAACCACCAAGTCCTGAACCTAGAAAACCTGTGCTATGCTATTCGGATCCTCTAAGAAACTGTCTGCCCCATGAACAGGCTCCGGGTTCAATGCCTTGATGGCTCCCTCATCTCAAACACTGAGTCCTTCAAGTACCTTGGGGTCACTTTGGATCCCACACTTGACCTGTCTCAACATGTCAATATGGTGTGCCGCGTCCGTCAATGCTAAAATTGGCGGAGCTTCTCAGCGTGCGCCACTCCCTCACTCCTTAGCTTAGACTTTCTGTTGCGAGAGGTATTCTCTACTCCAGCCAACATGCTCTGCCCCTCCTCTTGCTGCAAACTGCACACTCCACAAATGGGACACTGTCTACAACAACATCTGTAGATTCGCTTAACTGCCCCATGTCTTACCCATCATTGTCTCCCTTTACACTGGCTTAAATTGGCTGTCACCTAAGGATATCTGAGCTCACCCCTGGGCTGCTTTATCGACTCCCTGTCTAGACTCTCTGCCCTGTCTATCTTGCCAACCTCCTGACTCCTGCCTCCACAGCTGTGCCCTCAGGTCTTCCTCTGTCCCCATGCTCTCCACTAGACCTTGCATGACAAAATGGGTGAACAGGCATTGCCCATTTTGCTCCCAAATTCTGGAACTCACTCCCCTTATGGTGAAAACTTCAGCCTCCCATCGAGAATTCAAAAACTCGCTGTTCACCCACCTCCTAGCCTCTGGCCAATGCAAATGCTCTTAATTTGCTTTGTCCCACTGCAGGCTGTCGGGTCTGACCCTAAGTACTACACTAATGTTCTCCCATGCAATACATTTGTCTAGGTGGCTATGAACCTTGATGTCTTTACTGTCCTCAGCTGTCTTATGGTTACCCTAATTGCTTTATTTTACATCCTTATTATGATCTATGCCTAAGATGTACCCTTATGTAACTATTACTGTGCTACCCAATGTATATCTTGTTTTGCTCCTGTACACCTATATTATGTCTGTGCATTTCTGCATATTGTAACCAATGTCCTGTGCTCTCCCGGGTTGCTGCCTGAAAATAGGCAGGTTTGTTGCCTAGCTCACTTACCCGGTTACCAAAATCTAATAAATAAATAAATAAGAACGTTAGTGCACAAAGATCGCGACGCACCTAGGCAGGTCGTGCTTGGGTTTAAACAATAATGTAATGAAGGCAGATGGAAAACCAGCACCGTGACCAAGGCTCATATGAAAGAAGTCTCACTTGAGACTAAAAGTTCTTTAAATGACTCACCGACTCTGGAATCGTGAATGACTGTATCCACAGTATATTTTAATAATCCAAATAGAGTAAAATCCACGGTGAAATACAAGAAAGAACAAACAACTCGGCACACAGCTATACACTTCCTGGTATGATGTCTCGTCACCTGACACGTTTCGCCCAATCAGGGGCTTTCTCAAAAGTATTTTAAAAACCTATTTTCAATGGCATCTGAACCATATGCTTTATGTATTTTTAATCTACATATTTTCTTCAAAGGCTGAAGTCCTAGATTTCAAAAGGACAGACTTCAACCAGATGAGAGAGATGGTCTGGGACAAGTTAGTCAGAGCAGACAGCATCAATGATGTTCAGGAAAGATGGGGGCAATGAAGGGAGCCATTTTTGAGGCAACAAAGTCTTGCATGAGAATGGTAATCAAAAGAAAAAGGTGCAAGAGACAGATGTGATTCTCTGGAAAGGTTAGGGAAGCAGTGAAAGCCAAAAACAAGGCCTTTATCAGGTACAAGGAAAAACAAGGAAAAGAAAGGAACAAAATGGGTGGTTAGAGATCAAAGGCAGACACAGATCTGTGTATTGCAGAAAGGGTCAAGAGTGGTTAAATAAGTTCTTTAGATATTGTAGGTAAAAATAAAAGAAGGAGGGAGGAGGAATTGTTAGGCTAACAGAGGAAGGTAGGGAAAGTGAGGGGGATGGGCAGAAAACAGCCATTCTTAAAGAGCCACCGTCACCTTGAGAAGAACTTTGAAAAATATATTTGGACACAAAGCAGCTTATATTTCTCATTAAGTCTATAGTTCTTATCCCCTTTTTTATTACTGAGGTTATACAGTATGTATGAAACAAGGAAAGTTGTTCATTGAGGGTTCATCATCTCCTGTTGCTTCTTCCCAACCTGATATCACAGTTCTCTGCTTATGACATCACAGTTATTCCCATGGCAACAGACTGTGATGCCACAACAGACCGTTATAATTTCAAGTAGTGAATAAGTTATAGAGGCAGATGAACTCCAAGGGATAAAGATCTTGTTTTGGCTGGTATTTCTTCAATAGTAAATAATGAAGAGGAGGAATATATGCAAGAGATATGAAATGCAAGCTGAATTGTTTCTAAATACTGGGTGCTATGCACGAATGGAGTGGATTAGTAACTTGCATGTATATGGGGCACATAGCCACTCTGCACCCAGTGCGCCCCCCCAATGTGGCATGCTCAAAGAGGGGGCACACAGACTCACCACACCAGATCCCCCGCATCCGTGGACAGCACCACACTGTGGGCATTCCAGGGGAGTGCCAGCGCTACGTGGTATTCACTAAACCATGTAGTGCTGGCCACATGGGTGTGGAGGGGGGCACAGGGTACACCAGGGTAGACCCTCTGCATGCCCCCAGGGACACAGTTTGCCAGACCAGGGGACCTGGACAGTGCACTCCATGGTGCTTCCCCTGCTCATTAGGCAGCCAGTGAGGGCAGGGGCAGTGGGATGGGCAAGTGTCCAACATGTCCGATTGGTGGTGGCACCAGAATGTTGTGGGGGGGACCATAGCACATGCCAGCCTACCAGGGGCATGGGGGTATGGCCACAGTGTGGTCAGGGAAAAGCTGCCATTGTGGGCATGCGGGCCGGAGGCAGGTCCTAGTGCCAGGGACCTGCAGTGTGCCAGGAGGGTACCATTCATTGTGGCTTGGTTGGTGAACTGACCGGCCATAGGGGCCATGCCGCGTGGGTCCAGGTGCCTAGACGGCATGCACAAGCCCAGACCCGCACATCGTGATACGAGTGATCCACTAGTGGACCTGGGATGGGCACCCCATTGGATGCCTATCCAGGTCCACGACTCCACCCCTGGCTGCCCAGCAGAGTCCTGTATGCTGGGGGGAAGAGCCATGGACAGGTGGCCAGTGTTGGTGATGGCCAGTATGGGCACACCTGTCCACAGGGCACAGGGGCACAGGCGGGGTGCATGACTTTTCCATGTACCCCCACCGGCTTAGTGTATAGCACCCATTATGTTTTCCAAAGTTTTTCCAAAGGTGTCAGCTGCTTTTTAATGAATACTTTTGCTCTGTATTCAGAAGGGAAAATAGAGGGCCTCTGCCAGAGAGTGGCATTAAGGCGGCTATAAGGGGGATTCCTGAGATAAGGCAGCAAGTATTTATCAGTGAAAGGGTTTGGAAAGGGCTAGCAACCCTAAAGATAGATAAGGCACCAAGGTCAGATGGGATGCATCCAAGGATGCTCAAGGAACTGGCAACAGAAATAACTGAACCCCTGGTGGGGATATTCAGTAGTCAATTCAGACAAGAGTAGTTCCAAAGGACTGGAGGGTAGCAGATGTAGTCCTGCTCCATGAGGGGGGGCAAGGAGCAACCGAGTAACTACAAACCTGTAAGTCTTACCTCTATTATGGGTAAACTGATGGAGACACTCATCAAAGAGAACCTCATAAACTACCTGGAGAGCAATGGACTCCAAGACATTAAACAACACGGGTCTGGGGCAGGAAGGTCTTGTCAGACCAGCCTGATAGTATTGTTTGACTAGATAACGAAGGTAGTGGATAAGGGCCATGCTGTAGGTTTACAGTACTTTGATTTCAGCAAGGTTTTCAACTTGGTGCCCCACAGAAGGTTGATGAAGAAGCTAGGGGATCTGGGTACAGCAAACGACACAATTTTATGGATGAGAAACTGGTTGGAAGTGAGACAGGAGAGGGTTGTGGTAAACGGAGTAAAATCAGAACAGAGGGAGGTCACCAGTAGGGGGCCACAAGGATTGGTCCTGGGTCCAGTCCTTTTCAATATGTTCATTAGCGACATGGGAGAAGGAATCCAGGGCAAGATGTGTCTCTTTGCAGATTACACTAAGCTCTGTGGCAGACTAGTCAGCAAAGAGGGGGTTGAGGAGATGCAGAGAGATTTGCAAAAGCTAGAGAGGTGGTCAAAGCTTTGGTTGTTGAAATTCAGTGCCAAAAAGTGCAAGGTGATGCAAATAGGGAACAAGAACCCGAGAGAAGAATACTGGATTGGGGGGGTAAAACTGTGCATGACCTCTGAGGAAAGAGTCCTAGGGGTCATCATCAGTGACTCCCTAAAACAATCAAACCAGTGTAACAAGGCCTACAGTGAGGCAAACCGGATTCTGGGGTGTAGAGCATGGGGTATTTACAGCAGAGGGAAGGATCTATTACTACCTCTTCTACAGATCACTGGTGAGGCCATACCTGGAGTGCTGTGCCCAGTTCTGAAGTCCTCACCTAAAGAAAGATAGGGACAGGCTGGACACAGTGCAGTGTAGACTGACCAAAACGATTCAGGTCCACCAGGGCAGATCTTGTGAGGATCAGCTCAAGGCACTGAACATGTACTTGCCGGAAGCCAGACAAGAGAGAGAATATATGATAAAGACCTCAAGTTCCTAAAAGGAATGAACAAGGTAAACTGGGAGGAACTATTTAGCAAAAGTAGTAGATCAAGAACACGGGGGAACAAGTGGAAACTGACTGGGGGAGATTCAAGAGGGAAGTGAGAATATTTTGTTTTACAGAAAGGTGGTGGAGCCATGGATCAGTCTGTGAGCTGTCTGGTGGGTGCCAAAAGTATCAATGGTTTCAAACATGGCTTGGACAGAGTAATGGGCTCAGTGGTTGCTTGGAGTGGTAGCAGTAGGGTGGGAAGCATAGGGGTGGATAGTGTGGGTTGGAACCCTGTATGGACAATAGGTCCTGGGTCTGTTAGGGTTTATGGGCAGACTGGATGGACCAGTTATCTTTTTCTGCCATAATTGTCTATGTTTCCATGTTTCTGTAACCTTACAATGCACCAAAGGCATGATGATATCCCATGATATATGACACCCAGTTGTGTATTGTTGCTTAATAAAATTGCCTTATTACCACATCTTACTATTATGGGAGTTTATAGTATGTGAAAAAAGTTAGGATTATTCCTACAAGTGATAGTAAGCCTAAAGTGAGTCCTGACAGTTATTCTGTCTAGGATAACATCAGTTTTATTCCGTCTCCCAGGTTACAGTCTATAGGTAACCTTTACGATCTGACCGTTGTAAAGCCAACATTGTAATAGCATTATGCTGACACTGTGCAAAAGTTAAACTTTTTTTCTAAATTTTGTTACACACAAAAAGGAGATTTAACATAGAAAAATACTTCTAAAATAGGAAGATTAGTTAACAATCATAGCCTCAATAATGAGAAATGCAGAGGTCAGCCTGACATTGTAACTTGCGCCAACTGTACTAGCTAAACAATGTAATACTTCAAGTTAGTGCAGGCTATGGACTATGAGAGTCCACCCCCACCCCCCAACCATCACTCCCACCACCTCTGCCGAGGTCTCATAGAAAAGATCCTTTCCCAGGGTCTCATAATCAAGCAGATGTTAGCTTTCTTCTCCTGTCCCCCTCCCACTCCCTCTATCAGCAGAGCATATCTAATGCAAAATAAGTCCCTGGACAGCCACTACAGTGTGATAAGGAGTCCCAGCTAACTTTGTGCCTCCCTTAACAGTGTACTTATTAACTGGTTACATAGCTTAAGTCATTAGTCAAGGATGTTTGATCCGCAAAGCAAATTGTTTTGGCTTCCTTGCTAACAAGACAAAGCATTTATTTAAAAAAAATGTGTTCTGTTTGGGGGACACCGGTTGCCACCATTTTTTTGCTGGGCCCCAGGTGGCTACAAGGTACATGTTATGCGTATGTTTTAAAATTAATAAATGAAGGAAATGCTGTTCAATAGTTAGATCGCAATGGTTTGAACCAGGTTTGACTCCGCCTAGTGCCACTTACTTACTTACTTATGTGACTTACATGAGCAAGTCACTTGACAGCCCTGTGTTTCACCTCTCCTAGAATGACATGGGAAAGAAGAAGAAATTTAGCATTGCATAGGCATTGCTCCTTGGGGCTGATCCAGATGACAAGCTTTTGTTTTGGCTGTGGGCAAAATGGGAGGGCTTGATTAGAGGACCACAAAAATTAAATCAGAATAAAAAATTAAAAATCCTTTGGAAACTGAACCTTTACAACACTGAAACTCACCACACAAGATGCAAGGCAAAGATTTAACAGCAAAGATTATGTATTATTTATTTATTTTATTTGCTTTTGGCTAACCAGGTGGGTGCACTAGACATAGAGATGCCTATTTTCAGGCACGACCCAGGAGAATACAAGTGAAAAAAAAATACATGAGCTGCACAATGTGACACAGCACAAGGAAGAGATAAACAATGGAACTGAGTGCAATACAAACAACTGACAACTGGATGAAACAGAGTAAGATAATGTCAAAAATATAAACAGTACTGTTTCAAAAACACAAAACAAGTGAAAACAAATTTGTACTGGAGCTGGCTGGAAAGTACATTAGAAATGGTAAGTGTCATTACAAGGCTCAGTATAGAGAGAAGGAAAGAAGGGGGATGGGGAAGATGGAAGAACAGGAGAAGGGGTGAGAGGGAAAGAGGGAGAGCGAGCAAAGAACAAAGGTGAAAAGTGGAAGGATTGAAAGGACTAAGGTGGATGGAAGCATGTGCAAGGATTAGAGGCCAGTAGATGTTCATGGTGGAGTTTCTTGAAACCAGCATGGGTAGTAGCAAGGCGAAGAGCTTGAGGGCTAGAATTCCAATACTTAGGGGCTGAGTAGGAGAAAGCCCGTGCACCCATGGAAGTTTTGCATCTGGGGATGAAGAGAGAGGCATTGTCACTAGATCGGAGACCATAGGAGGGGGGTTGGGAGTGTAGCAAGGAGGCAAGGGATTTGGGGAGACCTGATCTAGTTATACCATCAAGTAGCGAGCCAAGGGCCAGTAGTCAGTGGGCAGAAGGGTTGGGCCATTTTAGGTCAGCATAAACTGACAGTGATGTTTGAAACGTGGTGATCCAGAGGCATAGCGGCAGATGTTATTATAGGTGGTGTCCCATTTATTTAGGGAGGTCTTTGATGCTCCTAGGTATGTGACCAAGCCATAAGCAAAGGCCGGGAGCAGTAGGCCTTGAGCCACTGCAAGCCGAGCAGATGGTGTAAGGGCATAGCTAGTACGGTAGGCACCTCCAATTTTTGCGTTGACCAATTTGCAGGTGGCAGTGATATGGAGGTCAAAGTCCAAGGATTCGTCTAGGAGGATACCCAGGTATTTGAAGGAGCTAGTGCTAACTACCGGGGAACCATCGGCACACAAAATTTGAAAGGAGTTGCGATTTGATTTGAGTCTAGCTGGAAAGCCGAAAAGCATGGAGTGAGTTTTGCTTGCATTAAGAACAAGATTGTTTTCTATTATGCAGGGCTGAATACTTAAGAAGTCATTAGTAAGAGAGCGGTTGATAGCCACGATATTACTTCCACTACGGTAAATGACAAGGTCATCCTCATACAGCAGGGAAGAGCAGTCAGGTGCAAACGATGGGAGGTGATTTATAAAAATAGAGAAAATTAGCGGGCCAAGTATGGAGCCTTGAGGAACTCCCATTATGTATGGGAGAAATATTGGACAGAGCTGAGTTAAAGGTGACACCTTGCATCTGGTTGGATAGATAGCACTTGAACCAGGCAACTGTTTCAATGGAGAAACTGAATGAGCGGAGTTTAGCAAGGAGAAGGGTGTGGTTTACCAGGTCAAATGCCTTAGTTAAGTCAATAAAGATAGCACCTGTCAAAAAGCCAGATTTCATTGCACCGTAGATGTCATTTGTAAGTTTTAGGATGGCAGTGGTAGTACTATGGCCTTTGCGGATGCCATGCTGGGAAACTGCAAGGAAGTTATGCTTCTGGAGGTATGCTGTGGTTTGGGTTGCTACAAATTTTTCCAGGATTTTACTGAGCATGGGGAGAATGGCAATAGGTCGATAGTTAGACATGCCTTGAGGATCACCTTTCATAAGGATAGGAGTGATTCTGGCTATCTTCCAGATGTTGGGAGCCATGCCATGACATATGGATAAGTTAAAGATTTTCATAAGAGGGGAGGCAATGAGAGGGGCAGCGATTTTCAGTAGCCTGGGTTCCAATCCATCTGCACCAGTACTAGTGCTGTCAGAGATGGATAGTAACAGCTTTAGAACTTCTTGTCTGGTGATGGTCCGAAGCCAGAAAGGTGGGTGAGAGAAAGAGACGGTTCTGTGTCAGTGGAGCTGGAAGTGGGGGGACAAGGGGGGAAGGAGGCAGAGTAGCTCGATAGGTCCGAGAAATGGTAGTTCAGTGCATTAGTTATGGTCACTGGATTATTACAATGTATTTAGTTTATCAACATGTCATTAGTGGTAGATGTATTGTTTGCTCCAAGGAGAGTTTTTATGATGGACCAGAATTTCTTGGAGTCACCAGCAGATTTCATTAACAAGTTCTTACAGAAGGAGCTTTTTGCTAGGTGACTACTCCTTTTACAGGAATTTCTCTTGGCTCTATAGTCATTAAAATCTGCTTGCAGCCCTGAGGCCTTGAAATGCCACCAACTTTTATCCCTTGTCCTGAGTTGAGTAAGAAGGTCTTTAGTGAGCCACTTTGTTTGTGTTCCTCGTATGCATTGTGTGACTCTGGGGGCATGGCTGTCCTGTAGGTATCCAAACCTTGTCAGGAAGTAGTCAAGGGCTAATTGAGCATCCGAGGAGGCAAAGATGGGAGACCAATCAATAATTGAGAGGTCAAGCAAAAAATGTGCCTGATTAAGATTGGCCAGATTACGGAAGGTGATGAGTTTGTGAGGAGGAGATGGTTGTCTAGCAGAACATCAGATGCAGAAGATCGGGGAGTGATCACTTATAGCATCTGCCAGGGTGCCGGCAGAGACCATACTGTCAAGACGGTTAGTGAGAGCCCAGTCAATTAGTGAACTAGAACGAGGCGGGGGGGGCCATGACCCTAGTTGGGTCAGTGATTAATTGGTGGAGGTTATGACCATGTACCATGGTGTGAAAGGACTGATTTACTTTGCTAGTCCAATTTAGATTTAGATCACCCAAAATAAGGACCTCATTATGACCAACGACTGTGCTCACCTGGGATAATAGTTCCTTGAGTCCAGCAATGCCACCAATGGGGGGGGGTTATAGGCACACACTATGTGCAGTTTCTTAGAGCCTAATTGTAGGGTAGCATGAATGGCTTCACAGTGAGAGACGGTGAGAGAGACATTACGGTGTAGAGATAGGTGAGTTTTAAAGAGGATAGCAACACCACCACCACGTTTAGATGTGGACCTATTTTGCCAGAGTATTTTGTAGTTAGGTAACATACACAGGTGATCAGGTGTGGAGGGTTTTAGCCGGGTTTCAGAGAGATACAGAATGTCAGGGTTATATTGAGTAGTCCAGGCCTCAAGTTCAGTTAAGTTGTGGAGAAGACTCCGGATATTAAGGTGAACAATACGCAGCCCTTTTAAGTCTTTCCAAGCTGTGTCATAATGGGGAATGTTAACGGCAGGACCTGGATTGAGTTCAACATCTCCCGCTAACATTAATGATAGGAGGAGCAGGTACCACAGTTTACGATGAAAGAAAGGTGAGGGCAGGAAGGAGTTTAGAGGAGGGGAGTTAAGGAGCATAAAAGCAACATGGTAGGTGATCCTATCTGAGACAAAAAGAGGGAAGGTGGCAAGGGGCAAATGGGATAGTGAACGCATGTTGGAAGGCACATTAGGATATGAAGAGGTGCCCTCCCAGGACAGGGGCATCACTAGGAGAAGAGCCATAATGGAGAGTAATAGAGAGATAGCGCAGGGATTTGGGGTCATATAGCTAAAAGAAGAGCATGCCATAGTCAGGATAAGGTATGTGACAGCTAGATAGCTATTTGAAGAGGAACCAAATGCTGCACAGATCAGAGGAATCTGGGCAGAAAACACTGACTGCACAACAGAAATGCAGACCAAGAAATGAGATACTGATAAGATTGAAGAGGTTTCAGAGAGCTCTCTAGTGGTGAAATGGTATAGGCTGCAAATGATATGGGCATAACAGTAGGTGGGCAGGGACCGCTATATAACAAATGCAAGAAAGGGTGGGTGTGGTGGGCGGTGGGAGCAGCCGCATAGCAGCTGCGGGGCAGAGCGCTTAGCAGCAAGGGGCAAAGATCCGAGTCACGGAGAACCCTGCAGCTCTGTTGCAAGTGCTGCTACACATGTAGCCTGGATTAGCTTTTCTGCACTGAAGTCAGGAACAGTTTTAAATAAAATGAGAGCTCCACACACGTCTGGTGAGCTGGAACAGGTACTTTACAGTACAGCAGACAAGCAGAGTTTTAAAACTGGCACCCGAATAACTCAGATTTGGTTGGTCAAAAGATCTTCACCAAAAGGGCGCCAAGATTTAAACGGACAAAGGCTGACGAAGCTTGGTGTGGCGCAGATTCAGCGGCGCTAACAGCTGACGGAAAGATTACCTTGTGGGAGTGCGGACAGTGGCTCAGCTTGCTCCAGGGCAGGGTACCCTCTGGCAGGGCTTGTGGGAGTGCAGACAGTGGCTCGGCTTGCTCCAGGGCAGGGTACCCTCTGGCAGGGCTTGTGGGAGTACATTGCACTTGTCATTTCATTTGATATTGTACAGTACATAACATTTGTCACTTTTTGTTTACCATATTTTTTATCTTCTTCCATGTACAAAATACAATAAACTGACATCAGCTCAACATGGCTTCAGGAAGGGGTGTAGCATGGCAATTGCCTTGGTCAACTTTATGAATGATCTGCAGGAAAATATGGAGGCAGGATCATTACGGGAGCAGCATTCATGGACCTGGCCAAGGCATTTGACCTTGTGGATCATCCCCTACTGGAAGAAAAGTTATCAAATATTGGCTTTGGGGACCCTGTGTTAAATTGGGTACATATCTACTTAACAAACAGGAAACAACAAGTCCAAGTAAACAGCATAATATCTGACTTTAAAGATGTACATTATGGTATACCCCAGGGCTCAATATTGGGACCCATGTTGTATATTAATGAACTTCCAGCAATATGCTCAAGATTTAAATGGTGTTATATGCTGATGATGCCATGTTATATACGGCTAACAAAGATATTAAGATATTAAAACAAAATTTAAAATACGAATTCAAAAACATTGCAAAATGGTTATTGGAAAATAAACTTGTATCGAGAAAAACACACACGAAAGAGATGTTATTTTGTTCTAACTATAAACAAAAAACCATGACAGAACCATCTGAGATCCTGATTGGAGACGGAATGCAGTTAGACACTGGCTGCCTTACCCCACTCAGTAGCCGGTTTATATGCATTTTTACAGTCGGCTGATCCCACTGCCTTGGCTGGTGTTTGCTTTTATTGGCAACAGGTCTTTAACTGGCAATATGACCCCAAGCGGTGGCAACATATTTGGTGGAATCTTTATAAATTTAGTAAAAAAGACTGATATCACTGGACTCAGTTCCGCATACTGCACAACCTCTACTTACACCCCTTTTAAATTATTTAAGATGGGCAGGTCAGGCTCGCCACTCTGCTCTCGATGTGGGAGTGAAGAGGGCAATGCCCAAAGGTATCCCTTTTTTATTCTAAAATTAAGGACTTGCTTGACCCGTTATTGGGCCTTAATGATGCCTTCACTCCTGAGATACGTTCGGTCGGGGACTTCCCGCCACACCTGTTTGGTCACTGCAAAGTTCATATTGTACTGATCTCGATGGTGGTTATTATCCTTCGGCATTGGTGAGATGATTGTTCCCAACCTTACAGAGAGTGGCATGACAAAATAATGCAGGCCATAATGGTGGAGCAGCAGATTGCCAGGCTACACCAATGTGTGGACCTTTACCGAGACAGACGGGAGCAATTGCATACCCTTCTGTCTATTCAGACACTGACTGACTAGGTTGAGGTCGGGAGTGGTGACCTTTCTTCTGTGCTTATTTTCTGGTATGACCCGGGAGAAATATAGCAATATGATAGAATTTTCTTTTTTGATTCACTGTTGTTTGTTTATACTGCTTTTGTATTTACTTGTACTTCGCTGTAGACAGAGATTTTAGTAATGTGTTAGAATTTTGTTTCATTATTGTTTGTTAATACTGCCTTGTATGTATAATATTTGTCATCTGAGAGATGTATTTCATGGTTAATGTACTATATTCTCATTCGTCTTTTATAACCTAGATCAAGCCTCCAAAAGGGCCATATGGCCCAGTGCTTCTAACCCAATCAACACATTTTAAATAAATAAATAAACTGTACCCCCCTCCCCAATCACACCTGGAAACAAGCTCCACTTCAGTGTACCTGCCACAGTCAGCACATCATAAACAAGTAAGTCTGAGACTTATAGACAGCATGAAATTGACCTCATTCTGAACACTGACATCAGAGTGAGGGATAGCTATACTGACTGTGATATATTTCTGCAACGCTTTCCCTTGGGTTCCATCTCAAGTTCCTGAGTTTCCATTATTAACTTGTGAAAAGTGAAACCAAACGTTATTATTCATGTCAGCAGAAAACGGAACACTAGTTACATGATCCTCCCTTTCCACAGCTATGTCCAAAGTTCACCATTCTCCCATATTCTATTCTGACTATGGGTAATTCTCTACTGCTTTTTTTTCCCACAGTAGAGCTATTTTCTCGCAGCCCCATGTCATTCTGCAGGGATATACCCTGTTTACATGAATATACCCTGATCAGGCCCATTTGCCCCTTGTCTTACTAGGACCACAGCTCAACCCAGAGCCTCCCACGGGTCTGCCCCAAGTGACGGGGACCACAGGGGGCCATCCTCCCTACCCCTGAGGCAGTCCATCACGTGGACTGGGATCCAATGGCTAGGCACCAGGGTCTAGAGGAGTCCTTCAGAGCCCAGGCTGTCATATAGCCAGCCATGGGATTTGAACCCTGGTTTACTCCCAGACTCCTCCCAACCCCCCAGGCATGGACATTGCCTCTGTGGGCCTTAGCTGCACACAGTGATGTCTTGCAGATGGAGCAAGCCCCCTTGGCTCACCACAGGGGTCACTATGGTGCTGGTGCCCAACACTGTACCTCTCTGACTGTAACACACTGCTGAGTGGGAGCTGCTGTAGCCAGGCCTCCCACCCAACATGGTGACCCGAGCTGACTCCCACACTCAGGTCACCTGCACGGCCAAACAGGCCAGTGGGTTGGCACGCCACTGCTTTCTATGAAAGGGACAACCAGTTTTAGTGGAGCAGAATTTGCCAGTCTGGTGTCTCTGGTGAACTATATCTTACAAAATTAACTGCATCTGAGACAGTACTGTCGTGATTGCCTCTCAACAAATCAAACTCCTACTTTATGCACTATCATTGTAGCCAACACTTTGCTTCATGACAAACAAACTGCTTGGCTCCAAAGGACTGTAGTGATACAACACTGGTTACAGGGTCAGGTTTAGGGCTAGTCTCACTTTCTCACTCTCACTGTCCTTATTTTTCAGCCCCTAACTCATATTAAGGTGACTCAGTGAAAGTTTCTGAATGACGTCATAAGGGAATAACAGTTCATGAAGGAACGTGAAAGCTTCTTCAAAGCTGCAAACTTAGAGAAAGCCCTGGATTTATCTGCTCCATTGCTAGATTAGAACATTTACTAATCATAATTTCAAAAAAGAACTGAATAAGAGAGGTACAAAAAGGAAAGTAATTTGAGTTTATAGTATGTCTTCCACACAGACAATGGGGGTTATTCACAAAGGTGCTGAGTGGGTACGCGCCATGTAACACCAGCACGTGACCCATCCCACACCTGCCTGCACCCACCCATGGCCACTGAGCCCCCTCCATTTGATTCACGAAACAAATATGCCACCCTATACACTCAATTCCCTGGCTGATCATGCAGCTCCACACCGGAGTGGGCAAGGAGGTGGGACAGAGGCCATGCCAGCATTCCACACAATTCACAAAACTGCAGAGTGCAGCACATGATGGCCGGCAGCTATGTGAACTCAGGGCAGATGTAACCCCAAGTGGCTGGTTATGTGCCCCCTAGGGATGCAGCCACCGGCTGCGCTGGGAATGGTGGTGGGCATTGCCCCCCCAAAATGGATGCCCCAGCTGTTAGGGCACACTGGGAGGGCCAGGGATGGTCAACCAGGGTACCCCCCTCAAATCGCAGTCAGCGCTCTGTGCGCCGGCAGGCAACATGGTGCCCCATGGGCGCAAGGGATCCACTGTGGGACCCAGACCATGCAGACAATTGGCTGCCTGCCTGGGTCCACTGCTCCATACCCATCTTCTCCCCATGGACCTGCACACTGGGGGAGCAGGGCCACATCAGGGAGCTGGGTGGGGGCTGGTGTTAGTGAATGCAGTCCCCACGTGGAACTCCCGAGGGTGTGGAGCTGTGTGGGCAATATTCATGTCTTTGGCGCATATGTTCCACCCATTTGAGAATAGCCCCCCTATATCCCTAAGTGCTTTACAAGCCATGGGCAACTGCATCAATCATTAAGTGATAAGAGCACAGAGATCTGTGTGAGAAGACACAGGTCTGACTCTGACCAGAGCCTCTTACTCAGTGTTTGACCTTGAGCAGGAAGCCAAAGGCAGAATACAAAATGGGGGACATAGTGTTAAAAAATGACAGAGAAGAATATGGGAGTCTTAATAACAGCACAGTGCAATAGAGCAGTGTAGAAGGCAACTAGGATGCCAGGGAGCATTAGCAGAAGGATTGGCAGCAGAAGGAAGGAGATGATGCTGCCCCTGTACAGATCCAAGGTATGGCTGCATTTGGAGTACTGCATGCAGTTCTGGAGTCAGTACTTAAAGAAAGGAATAGGGCCAAGATGGTGAAGAGGACGGCTATAAAAATGATTCATGAGCAGCATGAGAAATCTTACATGGAGAGGCTTGAGGACCTCAGCATGCATACACTGGAGACCAGACAAGAGAGCGGGGACATGACCGAGATGTTCAAGTTTCTTCATGGGATGAACAAGGTATACACCAGGGAACAGTTCACAAAGAGCAGAATCACAGGCACAAGGGAACACAAAGAAACTGGTGGGAAGAAGATTCAGAAAGGATATCAGAAAGTATTTCTTTACAGAGAGATTGGTGGTTAAGGGGAACCAGCATCCAGAGGGGTTGATGTGTGCAAATCCATGGTGGGATTCAAGCGAGGGTGGGACAGACATATGGGGCTGGTGAGGACAGCAGGAGAGGATGACATGGAGGGAGGGGAGGGAGTTATCACTAGGACATTTGCATCATACTATACAGTAAGTAGGGCCTGGCAGACTAGATGGGCCAGTGAGCCTTTCTGTGCCATGAATAGCCATGTTTCCATAAGCACACTTAACCTCTCATTCTGTTGCTTAAACCTTCTCTCTTTCTCTCTCTCTGTTTCTCTCTCTTTTGCCCTGTTTACACAGCAGCAACAGCTTACTTGCCAATCCGTTTCCTTCCTGGCATGCTGTGACTTCATGGGGTGCTGTTCTATTTACACTCCTGAGCTTGATGCGCTGCAGATCATGCTGAGAGGAGTGTCTGGGGGCTTCTGGGGAAATGACATCCCCGGTGACTTGTGTCTGGGAAATAGGGGGTCACAGCGGATCGAGCGCATCGATCGTTCACACCGCGGGGTAATGTGCTCGATCAAGTATGCATCCCCTGTTTTCCATTGGATTAAAAACCCAAGTTTGAGCATACTTAGGGTGATGTGGTGAGTGCCCACACTACTTTCTTTGCAGCGCATCAACCGGAGCGCATGAGTTGATGCACTGCAAATACAGTGGTGTAAACGGAGCTTTTAGTTCAAATGTTTTACCAGAAAGGGCATATTGAGCTGGTAACAGCTCATTTCTAGATGCATCCTGGGGAAGGGGACTTGGGAACAAAAGCCTGTTTATACGACCACATTTGCACCACCACAGCAACCCAAGCTCTTGGGTTGCTGTGGTGCAAATACAGCCATGTGGACGCTTACCCAATCACACTAAGTCCATCCTCTCTCCTCTCCTAGAACTGTGGCAGGGCTGGGGATTTGTTCCAGAGTGAACGGTATAAGCCGCCATGTGGGCAGGCTGCACTGCTCATTCTGGTGCACCCAGCTGATGCCCACACACAACTGACCACACCCCAGCATGCATTGCCCCTTCCAGCATGGCTTGCATCAGTACTGAGAGGGGCCATCTAAACATGAATCAGTCAGTGTGGGACATCTTGATGGCACCAAAGTAGTCCAGCATGGACCAGGTGATGGTTTTGTAAACAGGCCTAAAGAGTACAGAGATAGCATCAGTACAAAAGTAGCCTCCATCTGTCTCTATAGACTTTCATTCCTTCCAAGATTAGTACATGGAGGTAATGTGAGATTGGGGGATGTTAGCAAAACCTCAGGAAGGTTACACTACCTTTGTTAAATGAATAAGCCATGAACTGAATACTCAGTAAAATGGACACCACTTAGACAACTACTGCTTGCACATTTGTGTCTGTTATAAGTGGTGTATACTGCAAACCATTAGGCCAAGTTTTCTGCAGTCTAAAGGCATACATTTGCCAAGTTAATTCAGTTCAAGAGCACAACTGTCCACAGGGGCAGGTTTAAAGGGCACTGTACAATTTATTTTTTGGCTTTTGAGAGGGCAGGCATTCTGCTGTGAACCACTGCACTCCAAGTTCATACAGCTGGAAAAAATTAAATGGTGAGCGAGCATAATTACTGATGTGCTGCAAGTTAAGCCCCCCTGCCCCAACCCCTAAAACAATTATCCGACTGATTTCATGTTGTCTGGTCCAGGTAGATGGTGCAACCAGGACTTAAAACAGGGCAGAAACCCATAAGGCTCCATTCCCCCTCCTCTTAGAATTGTATGGAAATGCCTGCCCTTCTGCCATCATTCTGCACTGAGTACCATAGGAGAGTTCTACCACCTAGAGATGACCTCCTCCACACAATTCAAAAGATAAGAGTTGTTCCTAACATTTCAGATTGAACCACTGAGCACAGATGTCAATATTAATGGGCACAGACTCCAGGGAAGCTCTCTGGTAATTCTTTCTCAGGTTCTGGTAGAGGCAGTTGCTGCAAATCCAGGGGCCCAATTTTTCTGAGGACTGAGAATGGTCCAGGGACTAAGTCCCTGTATGCATCTCACTGTCGTGGGGACAAATCCCTGCACTGTTTAAAAAAATGCTATTTAACAACATTTTTTTGTGCATAACTGGCATTTTCCTGCATTTGTACAAATGCTACACTTGGTATTACCAGGCATAGTATCTCCTCAAAAATTTAGTGCAAGCTGTCATGAACAGTGAAAAAGGCTACTAAAATGTAACCTTTTTGAAAATTGTACACATGCAGCAAAAACTGCAGTTGCACAACAGCATCCCTCCCATGCAATGTTTTCTTTTTTATCACTATTTTTGCTCCCTGCAGCCACTGACCTGCCTCGTAATCCAGATACCGCTCCACCTCCACCACCGACCACGGAGTTGCATGCCCAGCTGGCATACGCAACTATACCTGCGATAGGGGCACCCCCAATTGCCCCCACACCCAGCAAGGATCCAATAACAGCACGTGACTATCCAGGCATTGTTGGCTGATGGGAGTAGCAGCCATCAAGCTGCCGTGGTCTGTGCGGCCATTTTTCCTGTGTTCTTTATGTCCCAGGGAGTGCCATGTTCAATGACTTTGGGCACATACATGCCTATGCCTGCCTCAATCCCCATTCACCGCACCATCTCTAGCAGTGTCCCCAGTCATCACCAGGGGCCGCTGCAAAGCGGTGGCACCCTGGATCCCACCCTGGGATAGGAGAGCAGTCCCCCGGACACTCAGTTCTATCCCCCTCCCCACCGAGCGCTGATACCCCGGGCTTGCATCCGAACCCAGGTCACCAGCAGGGCACGAGGTGTGGCGTCCAGCGCCTCAACCCTCAGCACCACTGGGCAGGCCCGTGCAACATTTTCTTGCTGTACTTGTCTTGCACATTTTTTTTTTCCGGCTTTAAGAATCTGGACCTT
The DNA here is from genome assembly GCA_016271365.2 of Neoceratodus forsteri. NCBI lineage: Eukaryota > Metazoa > Chordata > Ceratodontiformes > Ceratodontidae > Neoceratodus > Neoceratodus forsteri. The sequence goes on from JADMNL010000025.1 coordinate 199,859,619, forward strand.
GGAGCAAGGGGTTCAGATGATTCTAAATGGGTGATAAAAGACCAGACTTAAGAAGGCAAGGAGGTAGCACTACTGCTTGTGACACTGGTGACTCAGGTTCAAGAATGTGCCCGAAACATCAGAGGGCTGGCCGGGGGGAGGTTAGATGAGTGTCTGCAGGTCTGCTCTCCTCCTCTTGGGGGGATGGGCTGTGGTTTCTGGTGTAAGTGTGACTCCCAGTGGAGGCTGGGAGTACAGTGCCAGCATTGGACCATGTAGTTGGGAGGAGATGCTGGTGGACGTCTGTAAGGCACATGCAGAAGCACGGGCACCCTGCATTAACAACACTGCACATCCACATTCCAGCAGCAACTTAAGCAGAAACCCCCTGAAGCAGCCATACAATGGCACCAGGGCCCTCGCAAATGCCACCTCTAGCCTGCTTTGGGGGATGCCGGGGGGTAGTGGATTAGCATGTCATCTTCCCCATTTGGGTTTGGGGGAGCCTCACCACGGGAGCAAGCCACAGTCTCCCAGATTCCCCCAGTAGATCCCCAGAGCTGGCACTGCACAGAGATGAACCTGAAAGGGGTTCACTGGCAGATATGGGATATATCCCCCAACCTCCTCCAGGAGAATAATGAACAAATAAAACAATTCTACAAGTCCCTGAGCATGCCTTTTCATTCGGCTAGTCTTGAAGACTGAGGTTACAGAGGCATGACCAGCTGGTCAGGCTAATTATTATGTTTGCTTGCACACATGTGCAAGAAACATAGTGCCATCATCCGAGTTTTCGGAGGTGTGTCACCCCCTCTTCCAATTCAGTCAGTGTGTTGGCAGGCCCGGCCCCAGTCCTCCAATGCATGCTGGAGCTGTCTATGACAGCTCCAAAATGCAGTGGCGTACGGTTGGAAGGGGGAGCTACGCTTCAATGAGCAGCGATCAGATATCGCCTGCTCCGCGCGCAGCCCCCTACACACACACACACACACACACACGCACATACTGTGTGCCCCCCATGCACACACTGTATAGCTGGCAGGGGTGCCCAATTCCCCGTCGGCTGTGCTCACGCTCCCCCAAAGCCTTCCACATGCCACGCTGGGTGCCCACCCCCAGCGTGGCAACTCATGACAGCCGATGGCGGTGCCCAATCCCGTTGGCTCCACTGTCCTCACCCCCCAGAGTAAGTAGGTGCCATGCTGGGGCCCACCCCAGCATGGCAAACGCCCCACGCCGTCATAATAAAAACCTGTAAAGAAAATGGTCCCACGCAGTCTCCTGCCCCCCACAACCCGCACCCACCCACTGCGCACCTGCCTCCCCACACCCCCTCACCCCATACTTACCTCCAGAGCTCGGGCGGACGATCATCGGTGGACCGGGAACATGTCTGCACTCTTCAAAGCCGACCGCGAACTGAGGAAATGCCGGTGAGCTGTATAATGGGATAGATAGGGTTTTTTCAACTTTGTCGCATATCTCAGGCATTTTTTGGAATTTTTGCACCGAATTTTCAACATGGGGTTTTTGGGACCCCTTCTCATGAATGCTATCACTGTTATGGCGTTATTCGGGCCCGAAGGGTGATTTCGCAGTCACTGCGTGAAATCACCTTTCAGGACTGATTAACCAAATGACACTGCCAGTGTTCATAAGGTGGGCTCTCAAGAAGCCTATTTTGAAAATTTGGTGGAAAAATTCCAAAAAATGACTGTTTTACGAGCGCGCGTTGCGCAGTTCCTACACACGCTCGTAAGTTCACGAGTTTTCAATATTTTCACTCCAGATTTTCAACATTGCCATTTTACCACACCCCTTATGAGCAGTACAGCTGTCATTTTTCACATCTTGCCCAAAATGTGTTTCCGCCCATGTAGCGCACAATGGCGCAGTTGATGTGCGAAATCAATGTATGGGACACATTAAGAAAATCACAGTGACACTGTTCATGAGCAGACATCTTAAAATGGCTATGTTGAAAATTTGGTGAAAAAATTCCTAAAAATGACGGTTTTACGAGCGTGCGTTGCGCAGTTCCTATGCATGCTCGTAAGTTTGCGAATTTAATATTTTCACTGCAGATTTTCAACATTGCCATTTTAGTACGCTTCCTTCTGAACAGTACAGCTGCCATATTTCATATGTCACCCAAAATGTGTTTTCGCACATGTAGCGCACAATGGTGCTGTTGGTGTGCGAAAGCAATGTTTGGGACAGAGTACGAAAATCACAGTTACACTGTTCATGAGCAGAGGTCTTAAAATGGCTATGTTGAAAATTTGGTGACAAAAGTCCATAAAATGACTGTGTTATGAGTGAGCATTGCGCAGTTTCCACGCACCTTCGTAAGTTCATGACTTTGTAATATTTTCAGTCCAGATTTTCACCAGAGGCATTTTTCCACACTTCCTTATGAACAGTACAGCTGTCATTTTTCACAACATGGCCAAAGTGTGTTTTCATACTTTCAGCGCAGAGATGCGTGGTCGCTGTGGGAAATCATTGTTCGGGACAGATAAAGAAAATCACAGTGACACTGTTCATGATCGGAGGCACCAAAATGCCTGAGTTGACAATCTGCTGTAAAAAATCCCCAACCTAATTATATTACGAGTGTGCATTGCACAGTTTCTATGTACTCTCGTGACTTCACCAGTTTTTTAATATTTTACTGCAGATTTGCAACATTGCCATTTTTTACACCTCCCCATGAACAGTACAGCTGTCATTTTTTACATCCTGTTCGGAATGTTTTTGCACCTGTGGTGCTAAATACTGTAGTCGCTGTGCAAAAGCAGCTTTCGGCTAACAAACTGATATTGCCACTGTTCATGAGGTGGGGTCACAAAAAATCCAAGTTGAAAATTTGGAATGAAAATACCAACGAATGCCTGAGGTATTAGGGTTTCCAGCCATAACGCCCAACCCTGTAGAGAATGACAGGCATCAGGGGTGTGACTTGGGATTCTTGCCTGTAATGCTCATACCATTCCACACCCTGCAGCCAGTGAGAGGCATCGAGATATGCCTTGTACTCTTCGGCCCCAAAGTTCACCCATTCTCCTATATCGCACCCATCTAACCGTATTCTAATGAAATGGGTACATAAGGGCCAAAGACCAATAAGGAACACCGTGACACTTGTCAGTGTCTGCAGGGTGCGGTGTGGTGAAATGGCGTGGCCGTTATGCCTGACGACCCAAAGGCACACCCCAATGCCTGTGACTCTCTGCAGGGTGGTGGTGGGGTTGGCTTCAGTTCAATACTTCACTGCCATTCCTATTACGCAGCTCTGTAACTTCTACACTACCACTGCCAATGCCAGCAAGCAAACAATCGGCATTGACAAATGCTTGCTCAAGTTGTGATGGTAGAGGATGAAGGCCGGGGTCAAGATTTCATCTTATCTATGGACTTGAGACACAGCACAGCTAGGATGTCCTGCAACTATCTGCTACCAACAGAAAGCCAGTTCCACAAGTTTGTGAAAAAACAAAATTGAAAAATTAGGTTTTGTGATATATAAAGAAACACAATACTGCTGGCCTCTGGTTGGATGACAGTTATTGGTCTTTTGGCCTGATAACCTGTCAGCCATCTGTCTCTGTTAGGGAGGTGACCTTGTCTGACCAGTGTTAAGCTTCCACAGGTGCAGTCAAAGTATGTTGCTTTTAGACTGAGCTTTTGTTTGCTTGTTCTAAAGGATAGTCATTAAAGTTCACACAATGAAGTGCAAAGTTCACACAACGAAATGCAAAGTAATGCACCTGGGAAACAAAAACTGGGGAGTACACAATGGGAGGGGGAGGTACTAACAACAACAAAAATGGAACGGGACCTGAGGTTTGTTATATATCAAATGATCTAAAGGTAAGCAAGCAATGTGAGAAGGCAGTAAGGAGGGCTGGGGGATACTGAGATAGGGATAGTCATCACCAGTAGAAAACAGGAAGCTGTTATCCCTCTGTACAGACAGTTGGTGAGACCCCATCTAGAGTACTGCGTGCAGTTCTAGAGACCCCATCTCCGCAAGGACATAGACAGGATGGTCGGAGGAAGTCCAGAGGAGGGCAACTAAAGTGGTGCAGGGTCTGCACCAGAAGCCATACGAAGAGAGACTAAAGGAGCTTAATATGTATACCCTCGAGGAAAGGGGGGGCATGATAGAAACTTTCAAGTACCTCAAGGGAAACAAAAAAGTCCAAGAGGGTAGCATCTTTCAGAAAAAGAGATGTGCAAGAACAAGGGGGCACAATTTAAAGATAATGGGGGACAGCTCCGGGGCAACATGAGGAAGTATTTTTTCACGGAAAGGGTGGTGGATGCATGGAACGGCCTTCCTGAGGAGGTCATAGGGTCAAAAACAGTAGGGAATTCAAGAATGTATGGGACAGACATAAGGCAGTTCTGGTGTGGGGGTAGTAAGAAGCAGGCTGTTGGTTAACTAGGATTTGCAAGTTATCCAATAGGTAGGGAAATGGGCAAACTTGGAGGGCCAAGCAGTCCTTATCTGCCGTCAAAGTCTGTTTCTATGTTTCTGTGTTTCAATGGCAGTGTGAACTGTGCTGCAATGAATTAATCACTTTATGCATTTTATGTGTATTTAAGACAAATACAGTACTAGAAAAAGACAACACTGAAAAGATTTGATTTGCAGTATTAAAGTTAAGAAAAACAGAAACTCTCGAAATTGTTTAGCAATACGGAGTTCACAAGAATATTTGTAGCTGTGTTGCACCTTGGTAAGCTGATTGTATAATCTGATACCTTTTTTTGAAACCACATATAGTATATATTATCTGAAGATATTCCAGAACAGAAGTTTACAGGGCATTATGGGTCCTGTTTTGTCATATGATATAACACACTGAACAATCCACTTGTGTGATCCTGTAAGCTCGTGTAAGTAACTACGGTAGCTTGTGAATCATAATGTACAGTGTGCCTTTGTCTGAAGTGCTGTAAGTAGTGCCCTGCCTCAGTGTTGCATTGAATTGCACTGTATTCACCTGTTATTTGTCCTGTTGATGCTGACTCTAAACCCTCTGTAATAGGCCCTGCCTAAAGGGTTTTATGTGGAATGAATAAAATAAATAAATATATTTGTTTGATAGCGAGGATAAACTGATAGACAGACAAACAGTGTTGAGTAGGCACTTCATAGAATCATAGAATCATAGAATCTTGTCGGCAGAAAAAGACCCTCTGGCCCATTTAGTCTGCCCTTCCCACCCCATTTATTCGGTTCCCTTCCCTGCAGCCCCCTTCTTGTTTCCACACAGCCCTTATGCCTGTCCCATGTCATCTTAAATTCTGTCACTGTTTTGGCACCTACCACATCCTCTGGAAGCCTGTTCCATGCTTCCACCACCCTCTCTGTGAAGAACTGTCCTCTTATGTCTCTCCTGAATCCCCCTTCCCGTAGTCTCAGACTATGGCCCCTAGTTACTGCACCGTCCTTTCTGTGGAATAGAGTCCCTGCCTTAACCCTATTGATCCCCTTGACATATTTGAACATTTTGACCATGTCCGCTCTTTCCTTTCCAGTTTCCAAGGAGTACAGTCCCAGTTCCCTGCATCTCTGCTTGTACGATTTGCCCTGCATACCTGCACCATCTTTGTTGCCCTTCTCTGAACCCCCTCCAACCTGTCTCTGTCCTTGCATAAATGTGGCCTCCAGAACTGGACTCCATACTCCATGTGCAGCCTTAACATGGCTTTGTAAAGAGGTATCAGTACCTCACTTCGCCTGCTAGTGATACCCCTGCCAAGACATGCCAGCATCCCATTTGCCTTTCCTATCGCCTTGCTGCACTGGTTACCTGCCTTGTGGTTGCTGGATACTTTTACTCCCAAATCCTTCTCCTGCTCTGTCACCCTAATGTCGTCTAACTCCCTAGCATGTATCTTGCTTCCGGGTTGTTGTGCCCTAGGTACATCATGGCACACTTTTTGACATTGAACTTCAACTGCCATGTATCTGCCCATGCTTCTAAAGTCCTCAAGTCCTGACTCGTCTTCCACCCCCCCACTGAGTCCACCCAGTTGCAGATCTTTGTATCATCTGCAAAAAAAACCACCCACCCTCTCAGTCCTTCAGCTGTCCCCTATGTAGATGTTGAAAAGGAGGGAATCCAGTACTGATCCCTTGGGTACCCCACTCATCATCCCCCTGTCCCTAAGTACATCCCATTTACCACCACTTTCTGGCTTCTTCCTGCCAACCAGTTTTCTACCCACCTGGTTATTTTATCATCCACACCTGTGCTTTCCAACTTGTTCACTAGCCTCCTACAGGGGGATGGTGTTGAATGCCTTGCTGAAATCCAGGTAGACCATGTCCACCGCCCCCAACTCCCCCCTTGGTCAATTTTCTGTGTCATCCAGACAAAAACTTCAATTAGGTTTGTCTGGCATGACCTCCCTTTCACAAATCCATGCCGTCTGTCATCTAGGAATCCATTTTCCTCCAGATATTCAATCACCCTCTCCTTAATGAGTGCCTCCATGACCTTCCCCACCACAGAGGTGAGTCTGACCAGGCAGTAATTTTCTTTCAAATCCCTGCAGCCCCCCTTATGCAACGGCATCACGTTTGCCTTCTTCCAGTTCTCTGGCACCCTTCCCAAATCCAGTGGCAGGTTGAACAGCCTTGTCAACGGGGTAGCCAACTCTTCCCCCAACTCCCGATCACCCTAGGGTGCAGTCCATCCAGCCCCATGGCTTTATCCACCCACAGCCTGCCTAATTCCTCCCTAACCCTCTCGACTCTGAACAGACTTGGGTTAATCCCACCACCCCACCTCCCCTTCCCCCTGAGCTCTGGCCCCCTGCGCTCACCTTCCACCATGAAAACTGAGCAAAAGTACTTGTTTAGTCCTTCTGCTTTCCTACTGTCCTTTTCAATTTGAGTTCCTCCCTCTCCCTCTCCCTCTAGCCTTGTAATCCCCTGTTTAGCCTTCCTCCTGTACCCCACATATCTAAAAATGTTTTGTCCCTTCTTTTCTCACTTCTACTGTATGTTAAATCTCAATTTCTGGCAACTTATAACTTTGTCACCCTTGGACCAAAGGTCCTGAAATGTGACATGCAAACCCATTGTGGTAGGATCGCATAATCTGGTAAATTAGGTAAATCTGGATTTAGCCGCTTTTGAGTTACAGAGTGTGCAAAATATGTATAAATGTGAAAAATAAGATTTTTTGCTCACCTATAAGTCAAATATGTCTCAGATTTGAAACCTCACTCATTCAGATTAGATCATGTTCGAGTGTGATGTTTTTGGTGTTTTAGAAACAAAAAGTGAAATAGTTTTAATGTTATAAAAATGTAATAATAATGTGGTGGCCACGCATGCACAAAAGGATTTTGCTCAAAATTTTCAAGAGCTATTTTCTGTTCACTTATATGTGTGAGCAGAAAAATACAACTAATAGTAATACAGATAATGCTTTGCAGAAATATTCTGCAACAATGTGCAAAACTATTTCTTCGGAATGAGGAAGAGTATTTCTGGTGGCTTTTAATTTAAGGAAAGTGATGTGTGTTTGAGACTAATGGGTGCACTCCCTTACCATGCACATACGACAATTACACTGTAGTGTGTGTCTCTCATGCACAGGTGCCTGAGAAATGACAACATTCGGATGAGGATTTTTAGATTTTTCATATATTATTGATTGCCCTTGATCAATGATATAGTAATACGTCCTCTGAGACCACTGTTATGGTTGTAAGACTGGTCTCACTTATATTCTTAGGATGTCAAAATTGCTCACCTGTGGTTCACAGTTTCCATTCCCTAAGAATGTGCATGAGGCCACTCTTACAGCCATCAGACTGGTCACAGAGGACATATTCACACATAGAAGGGGCTACAAAGTGGCCATAGTAGCAGATCAGAGATGTTGGGGGGCTGACGTTATAACTGACTTGGCATGGCAGCACAATCCATGTATTGTTTTGAACTAAACCTACTTGCACAACCCAAAATATTAACAGGCAGCAAGTGAAACATTATTCAAGACACCATCTTATTGGTAATGTTGTATCACAGTGTGACTGAATTATACCAGTGTGTGATGTAAAGTTAAATGTTGTCTTATTATTAAATTGCTCATTATCTTATATGTTTTGTTTCCCCTGCGTTGTGCGTGCTTTGTGTTGTTTGGCTTATCCTGCAATTCGCTGTTGTCCTAACATTACAACTCTTCAAGGTTGTACCAGAAAACAGGCATCCACTTGTCTTGTGAACAAAAACAAATAAACAAACATCTGCGTGCTTGAACCACACCACTTTGTTTTTTTTTAATTTATTTTTCTCTCGATTTATGCCAAGTTAACATTTAAGTCATACATAGGTTGTAATACTAAGAATATAGCACACCCACATAGCATTTCTAGATAAGTAGCATTTCCAAATGTTTGTCACAATTAATATAGTAGATTTTTTAAAATTAATTTTACAGTTTCTTCTAAAAGTAATGTGCCATCAAGGGTGTGTATAAAAATTTGAGTCTGACACAGTTCGCCAGGCTTTATTTTACGTAGTTGCTGGACTCCGTTTTTCACCTCAAGCCCCCTCTCCCAACCAAAAAGTGCAGGCCACAGCCTGAGCTCTGTACAAGCTGGGAGCTGAAAGTGACAGCTGGCACTTTCCTTTTCCAACCACATAGGTTGCAGCAGCAAGTATGTGTGCGGGCTGTTTGGGAAATCCAGCGCATGAATGCAGTTACAACAAGCTGATTATAATGGCAAATTATAACCAGATTTCCCTATGGGAAAAAATGGAGCCCAGTTACTATAACATATTATACAATGGCAAAGATATTTCCTGCACTTTGATTGGTCAGCAGCCACCCTGTGCAGTGATGCTATCCCAGCACAACATCTCTGTATCAAGGTCCAGCACACACATGACCTCTTCACATGTTCAGCATAAAACGTACTATTACTTTCAACTTCCCTTGCAAGCTGCCATCCATACAACCTCACCTCCCAAAAACAAAAATAAAATTGTTCACCAGCCTTCTTGACAGAGTGTAACACGCACTTCAAAATCACTGCCATGCCAAACCAGAATTTTTGTTTTAAACTGCCGCTATGAGTGGCTTGACAGACTCTCAGTGCTCATGTTTATTGAGCACATGCATGCTTGCCTTGCAGCCTTCATTCGACCAGGATGGGAGACTTACTTCTTCTTCGCTTCTGAGAACCCACTCTGTTGCCGATAAACAGAGTTGATTTATTTAAAAAACAATGCTGGCTTGTTGCCAGCACAATCATGTGCAAAAGCAAACCTGTTGCACTCCAACAAGCTCAACGTTCACTTTCAGAGCATCTGCTTTTCAAAAGCAGACAGCGCGAGTGCCAATTACTGATCGCCAGCTACTTATCTGTCTCTTTCTCCTTTCCACATTACATGCTGTAGAAGGGCAAAAACAAGCTTACCACTTGTCACTGTAATAATTGAGTGCTTTGTCTTGTTTCCCATCCCTCCTTCCTTCCATCCCTGGGTGGATGGCTACTGCTAAATGTATGTTTTCTGCTTCGCCGACTACCCCTTCGAGGATATCACCTGTTTTTTGTATTATTTGCTGCTTAGTACTTTACCATTGTCCTGTTTTTGCAAACTGTATACTGTACTGTCCTGGGTCGTGCTTGAAAATAGGCAGGGTTTTTGCCTAATGCACCTACCTGGTCAACAAAAGCTAATAAATAAATGAATAAAAACAATAGATTGAGGGGAGGGAGAGTGCGAGAGAGACAGTAACTGACAAACCATTAAAGTACAGCACCACCTAATGGATGAAAAGAAAACAGGAACTTCTTTTTTTTAAATATGCTTCCACTGTCAAAAAAACTGCTTTCAAATTTTTAAAATTGCATTTTTTTATTGTATATAAAATGAGCCATTGCATAATAGCACTAATGCACTCCAGGGGTGTGTGTCACGTGGGATAACTGCATCACTTCTGGGGCAGTGTTGGAATTACACTTTTTGAGCTTTGGGAACTATGGGACCTGTAAGGGCACTATCTTTAAACTGAGCCCCCCTTCTCATTATAAGTCAGTGGTAGTCAAGTGTGACCTACTGAGGCTCACTTCAGAGCTAGGTGGGCCGAGCCTTGGCAAGATCCTCTGTAATTCCAATAGTGTTCTGAGCTGCTGAACATATCTGGCCTGCAGCCTCATGCTTCAACCACCTAAGGCATGACATTATCCCAGCATGACACTCACCTTTGTCATGCATTATTGCTTAATTAAACCAACCCCGGAGGGTTGTGATGCTGTTTTTGCAATGTGGTAGTCTAAAAAAAAGTGTTTCCCCCTATTGTTTATGGTTCTAAGGTTACAGTCAAGGGGTTTCTTACTGGTGACACTTTGAGAGTCTTTGTAACCAGTCCAGTTGCTTTATATATGAGTATGCATAAGCACATGCCCAGTTTCACAGTGCCAGTTTCGGAGCACTTTTCATGTACTTTTAACCCCCCATTTCTGAAAATTAATTAGTTTCCCAAGTTCAGCTTTCTTTCTAGTTACTGATATATTTAGCTGAACTCAGGTAGGACACTGAAATTGATGAAATCTCAGGCTCTCTTGGCTAGCTGAAAACACAGCTAAGACACAGGAAGGGCCAAGAGAGTGATACAGAGATTGGCATATAAAGCCAGGCACAGAGTGCAGCACTGGGAGAGGAGTGAAACACTTAGGGACCATAGCATTTCAGGTAGGCACTAGTATCTACACAGCAGCCTTTGCACCAGAGCAACACAAGTAATCATATTGCTCCAGTGCAAATGTGACCATGCAAATGGGGCTAACTGGAAATGATCCTTTGGAAAGCACTGTAAATGAGCCCCTGAGTGTATCAGTTTCTGATGAATAAAATAGATCATTATTATTTATTTTGACTGTGCTATTTAATTTATATCCTAGCACTTTATCTTCAGGCGCTTTTACACAGGACGTTCGTGTCGTGAGGACGCCTTGGTCCACTCGGTCTGTTGCAGAGCGGATTGCCTTTAGACGCTGTGATCTGTATTGCAATGAGTGGTAGAGATCAACTGTAACATTACCCCTTTTGTGCAGTGTACAGTACAGGTGATCCACTCCAGAACAACCAAAAAAGCATATGATTCCCTGTTGTCCTGGCTCCCTCCTGGCACCGAAATGAATAGAAGGGCACTATTACATGGCCAGATGGAATGGAAGAAAACTCTGTGAACCCAGGAAAGCAGGGAATGCAGAACTGGTGAATGTTCAGTTCTCTTTCAGAACTGCTCACCTGTATGCGACAAAACAGTAACGTTACAGCTGATCTGTATCGCTCATCGCAATACAGATTTCTGCGTGTAAAGATGTGTGCCTTTTAATGCATAGAAAATAAATCTGAATGTGAAATGTAGAAACATCTGAGAATTGAGAGTGAGGAAACCTGGCATACAACCCCCCTGCCCCACCCTTCAGAAGTGCAGCTATTGAAAACCAGAGAGTACACCTTACATTTCAAAATGGTACACTGTTTTTGAGTAGCACTTCATGTACTATGTCAAAAAACCTTTTTTTGTAATCTGAAATTATACCACTAATTGCTGTCCACTTGCTCTTTTATACAAAGACATGTGGTGCTTTAGTGCTCTATCGAATCACATCTGTTACAGTCACAATCTTACTAACCAAAGGATCCAACTATGAAATAGAGTAGGGCCCTTCCCCCACCTCTTGAGGTCAGTCAACAGTAGCTGTTTTACCCTTGTCTGAGTTTTAAAAGGGAACATTTTCCACTGGGGACATACTACCCATTGATAAATTTGCTACCCCTTAAAAATGTTATGGGTCAACCCCTGGCCACACTTTGCCATGTCTACCTATAGAGTAAAAGTGCCACTTTAGGATAATTTCTCCCTGTAGAGTGACAGTTAGGCTCTATAACCATATACTCCTGCTGATTTAAAGTGCTCCTCTAAAGTCATATCTCCCTGCAAAGTGACAGTGCCACACTATAGCCATGTCTCACTGCTGAGTTACGGTACCACTCTATAGCCACATCTCCCTGAATAGTGACAATACCACTCTACAGCCACATCTCCCTGCAGAGTGACAGTGCCACTCTATAGCCATGTCTCTCTGCTGAGTTACAGTGACACTCTATAGCCACATGTCCCTGAATAGTGACAGTACCACTCTACAGCCACATCTCCCTGTAGAGTGACAGTGCCACTCTATAGACATGCCTCCCTGCTGAGTAACAGTACCACTCTATAGCCACATCTCCCTGAATAGTGTCAGTACCACTCTACAGCCACATCTCCCTGCAGAGTGATAGTGCCACTCAATAGCCATGTCTCCCTGCTGAGTTACAGTGCCACTCTACAGACACATCTTCCTGTAGAGTGACAGCACCACTCTATAGCCACATCTCCCTGCAGAGTGACAGCACCACTCTACAGCCACATCTGCCTGCAGAATGACAGTGCCACTCTATAGCCATGTCTTCCTGCAGAGTTACAGTACCACTCTGCAGCCACATCTCCCTTCAGAGTGACAGCACCACTCTACAGCCACATCTTCCTGCAGAGTGACAGTGCCACTCTATAGCCATGTCTCCCTGCTGAGTTACATTACCACTATACAGCCATGTCTCCCTGCTGAGTTACAGTACCACTGTATAACCATGTCTCCCTGCTGAGTTACAGTATCACTGTACAGCTGTATCTCCCTACTGAGTTACAGTGCCACTGTATAGCCATGTCTCCCTGCTGAGTGACTGAGCCCCTTTATGGTCATGTTTCCTTCCAGAGTGCCAGTACCACTTAATAGCCACATTGCCTTGTGCTCTGACAGCACCACTGTACAGTTATGTCTCGCTGTGGAGTGACAGTACCCCTCTAAAGTCATGTCTCCTTGTGGAATGACAGTGCCCCTCCAAAGTCTTGTCTCCCTGTGGAATGGCAGTGCCCCTCTAAAGTCATGTCTCTCTGTGGAGTGATAGTGCCCTTCTAAAGTCATGTTTCCTTGTGGAATGACAGTGCCCCTCTAAAGTCATGTCTCCTTGTGGAATGACAGTGCCCCTTTGAAGTCATGTCTCCCTATGGAATGACAGTGCCTCTCTAAAGTCATGTCTCCCTGAGAAATGACAGTGCCCCTCTAAAGTCATGTCTCCCTGTGGAGTGATAGTGCCCTTCTAAAGTCATGTTTCCTTGTGGAATGACAGTGCCCCTCTAAAGTCATGTCTCCTTGTCGAGTGACAGTGCCCCTCTAAAGTCATGTCTCCCTGTGGAATGACAGTGCCCCTCTAAAGTCATGTCTCTCTGTGGAATGACAATGCCCCTTCAAAGTCATGTCTCTCTGTGGAATGACAGTGCCCCTTTGAAGTTATGTCTCCCTACAAAGTGATGGTGCCACTTTATTGCCATGTCTCCCTGTGGAGACACAATATCACTAAACTGATACACCTCTGTGCTGTGTGTCTTGTGCGACATCTTCTTTATCCACTTTTGCATGATTGCCACATCCTCTTTTTCAGAGCCCATTTTCTTGCATTACTAGCTTAGTCCCCTAAATTTTTCTTAGATTAGCAATTTGCTACACAGTGTTCTTTTTTGTGCTGTGTTGTTGGTTGCGTTCATCTCATTGTGTGATTTTAGAAAACTCACTATTAGTTACCAGTATCCATACAAAACTGCTGCATAAGCCTAAAATTAAAGGCAGACAGTTAACCAGCTTGGCAGAGCTAAACACATCCAAGATCACACTGGGCAGATGACACCATGTCAGTCAGCTGAAGTAAGTTTGCCCTTTGGCCATCATGTCGATGTGTTCTTAGTTGACTATAGGTAACAGAGTCCATTTAATAGTTGCCATCAAGGACTGCTGTTGCTTATGTAACTCATTTTACTGTCTCAGAGTACCAATAATCCATTCACGTGGCTTTCACAGATAACTGTGATGTCCCCACTACCCACAGCTTGGCATTTACAAAATGAAATAGCTCATTAGTCATTTGTTTTAGCCAGGGATGTGGAGAAGCTTTCCCAAGCACCAAAATAGTACAAAGTCTAATTGGTAGTGAGCTTTTGCTGCATTCAGACTTTCCACTGTTTTGGTGGGTTTTCATAGTCATTTTGAGTTTGTCTTACTTTTCATGTAAGCATGTTTTACATGCAACACCCCACCCCCACTCCCATTTTGTATGTTTTCTTTTATCCATCCCTGATACAAATAATCAGGGTTCCCCAGCTAAACCCTAGCTTTGGCCAGGAGGATGAAAGAGTGTCTGCTTTTGCAGCCAATGACAATATCTTTTTGTGACTGGCCTGTAACATCACATTTTGCTTCCTCATCTGATTTTCCAGTTAGTAGTGAACTATTATGCTGCCCAGTCCCTGTTAGAGTAGATTTATAATTCAAACTCCACACCGTTATAGACTATGATTAACGTATGAAGTGCAGTGCAAGGGAGTATGTGAATGCTGTACAGCCTCCAACTTGACAAAGTGGTAGGAAAGCTCAAATCACTGGGGCTTAGATGTTCATAGAAACACAGAAACATAGACCTTGACGGCAGATAAGGACCGCTTGGCCCATCTAGTCTGCCCATATCCCTACCTACAGGATAAGCTGCAGATCCTAGTTAACCAACAGCCTATTTCTTCCTACCCCACACAAGAATTGCCTTATGTCTGTCCCATGAATTCTTGAATTCTCCCACAGTTTTAGACCCCACAACCTCCTCAGGAAGGCTGTTCCATGCATCCACCACCCTCTCTGTGAAAAAATACTTCCTCACATTGCCCCTGAGCCATCCCCCCTCTATCTTCAAATTGTGTCCCCTTGTTCTTGCACACTCTTTTTCTGAAAGATGCTACCCTCTTAGACTTTGTTGATTCCACTGAGGTACTTAAAAGTTTCTATCATGCCCCCCTCTCCCCCTTCCCTCAAGGGTATACATATTAAGCTCCTTTAGTCTCTCCACATATGGATTCTCTTGCAGGCCCTGCACCATTTTAGTTGCCCTCCTCTGGACTGCCTCCATCCTGTTTATGTCCTTGCGGAGATGGGGTCTCCAGAACTGGATGCAGTACTCCAGATGGGGTCTCACCAACTGTCTGTACAGAGGGATAGCAACTTCTTGTTTTCTGCTGGTGATGCCTCTCCCTATACATCCCAATATCCTCCCAGCCCTCCCTGCAGCCTTCTCACATTGCTTGCTAACATTAAGGTCATCTGATATGATTACCCCGAGGTCCCTTTCCATTTTTGTTGTTACTACCCCCCCCCAATTGTGTAATCTTCCCTTGGGTTTTTGTTTCCCAGGTGCATTATTTTGCAGTTCTTTGCATTGAATCCAAGCTGCCATACTTCTGACCATTCCTCCAACCTTGCCAGGTCCCTTCTCATCCTTTCCTTCACCTCCTTGTGTATCAACCCTGTTGCAGATCTTTGTGCCATCTGCAAAGAGGCATACTTTTCCTTCCAGTCCCTCTGCAATGTCACTTATAAAGACATTAAAAGGACTGGACCCAGTACTGAACCCTGCGGTACCCCACTAGTAACACCTTTTTCTTCGGAGTGGACTCCATTTACAATTACCTTCTGTGTCCTGTTGTCCAGCCAATGTTTTACCCAGGCTACCACCCTGGGACCCACTCCCAGGCTGGTTAATTTGATTGTCAATCTTTTGTGTGGGACTGTGTCAAATGCCTTGCTAAAGTCTAGGTAGGCCATGTCCACAGCCCCTCCCTGGTCTACTACTTTGGTCACCCAGTCAACTAAATTAATTAGATTCGTCTGACATGACCTTCCCACTGTGAACCCATGCTGCCTTGGGTCCTGTTCCCCACTGGCTTCTAGGTACTCAACAATTCTTTCCTTCAGAAGTGATTCCATCACTTTCCCTACCACAGAGGTCAAACTGACAGGTCTGTAGTTTCCTGTCTCTGTCTTGCTCCCACTTTTGTGAAGGAGAATCACATCTGCCTTCCTCCAGTCCTCATGTACTACACCATCCTCCCATAATTTGTTAAAAAGGGTAGTCAGTGGTGTCACTAGTTCTCCCCTTAATTCTTTTAGAATTCTGGTGTGAATTCCATCAGGTCCCATTGCTTTGTCCACCTTCAGTTTTAGGAGTTCTTTCAGAACCCTTTCTTCTTTGAAAGGACTGCGATTGACCCCCCTATCCAGAGTGCTTCTGTCAATTGGATTAGTCACCTCCCCCTCCTCCTCTTTTGTGAATACTGATCAGAAGTATTCGTTCAGTATCCCTGCTTTTTCACTGTCCCTCTCTGCCCACCCATCGTCCATTCTATTCAGCCTCACTATCTCTCCCTTTGTCTTTCTATGCTCCCTGATGTACCTATAAAAGGTTTTATCCCCCTTCTTAACCGAGTTGGCTATCTTTTCCTCAGTTTGGGCCTTTGCTATTCTGACTTCCCTCCCTGCTTCCTTCTGCCTTACCTGGTACAGTTCTCTGTCTGCTCCTTCTGTGTTTCCTTATACTTCCTAAATGCTATCTTTTTCTCCTTAACCTTCCCTGCCACCTCTTTTGAGAACCATAGTGGCTTTTTCTTTCATTTTGATTTGTTTATTTGCTTAACACAAAGGCTTGTTGCCTCTGTGATGGCAGTTTTGATGTTTCCCCATTTTGCTCCACCCCTCCTTCTAGCCTGTTTGCTAGTGCTTTTCTAAGGCACTCTCCCAACTTGACAAAGTCAGCCCTCCTGAAGTCCAGTACCCTCACATTTGTATGGCTTGATTCTGTAGCTGAGTTTATCGTGAACCACACTGTTTGGTGGTCACTTGTTCCCAGATGGCTACCCACTTCTAGATCTGAGATCCTCTTACTGTCCCCATTTGAGAGTATGAGGTCTAAGAATGTTCCCTCATGAGTGGGTTCCAAAACTAGCTGTCTGAGGCATGCCACCTATAGGGCATCAAGAATGGTCCTGCTCTTGGATATGGCTGCAGCAAAGGTGCTCCAGTTAACATCTGGCATATTCAGGTCCCCCATCAACAGTATCTCCCCTTTCTCTGCCATCCTAAGGATACCTTCTATCATATCCTTGTCCATTCCTTCCCCCTGACATGGGGGTCTGTATATAACCCCTGTGCAGATTGTGGTGCCATTTCCAGTCTCTGAGGTGATCCACAGTGCCTCCTCTCCTCCCTGTTTACTCTTTTGTTCCATTGCTTTTATCTCTTCTTACATAGAGAGCTACTTCTCCCCCTCTTCTACCCTCCCTGTCTTTCCTGTAGGTTGTGTACCCTGGTATGTTAACATCCCAGTCATGGTTCTCTGTGTACCATGTTTCTGTGACTGCTATAATATGCAGGCTTCCCTCTTCCATCAAGGCCACCAGTTCAGGGAGCTTGTTGCCCAGACTATGGGCACTGGTACTCATTACCCTCCATGCAAGCAATGTGAGAGGGCAGCAAGGAGGGCTGGGGGGATACTGGGATGCATAGGGAGAGGCATCACCAGTAGAAAACAGGAAGTTATTATCCTCTGTACAGACAGCTGGTGAGACCCCATCTGGAGTAATGTGTGCAGTTCTGGAGACCCAATCTCCGCAAAGACATAGACAGGATGGAAGCTGTCCAGAGGAGGGCAACTAAAATGGTGCAGGGTCTATACCAGAAGACATATGAAGAGAGAGACTTAAGGAGCTTAATATGTATAGCCTCGAGGAAAGGAGGGAGGGGGGAACATGATAGAAACTTTCAAGTACCTCAAGGGAATTAACAAAGTCCAAGAGGGTAGCACCTTTCAAAAAAAGAGATGTGCAAGAACAAGGGGGCACAATTTGAAAATAGAGGTGGGGCAGCTCAGAGGTAATTTAAGGAAGTATTTTTTTCACAGAGAGGGTTGTGGATGCATGAAACAGCCTTCCTGAGGAGGTTGTGGAGTCAAAAACAGTGGTGGAATTCTAGCATGCATGGGACAGTCATAAGGCAATTCTAGGGGGTGGGGGTAGGAAGAAGTAGGCTGCTGGTTAACTAGGATCTGCAGCTTATCCATTAGGTAGGAAAATGGGCAGACTGGGTGGGCCAAGTGGTCCTTATCTGCCGTCAAATTCTGTATTTCTGTGTCTCTATTTCTTGATGGCCTTACCCCTTTTTTCCCCATCCCCGTCCTTATTGCCTTTGTCATTTTCTCCATTTAAACCTGCCCTTCTCACTATTGACATCTCTATTTTGGTGTTTCCTTCACTTACTACCCTGATTTTTTTTGGGGGGGAGCTAGGATTTCCCTGCTCCTTTCCAGTGCCCCCCTGGCTAGCTTAAATGCTTGCCAATGAAGCATTTAAACCTATCACCTAGGATCCTGGTTCCCCCTCCTGGAAAGATGCAGACCATCATGCAAGTATAGGCCTGCATCACTCCAGGTTCAATTACTTTATATTTTCTAGATTAAATGAGAGTGTACTGGAGTTTGCATCTCCTGTCTTGGTGTACCTCCTTCTGTGGTTTCTGGTGACTGAACTGCTTGGGGAGCATCCCACATTTTCCTTAGTGCAGTCTGACACTGTGTTTGATGGAAACTGAATATGAGACTACCCATGCCTTTCTTCCTCAGAAACCAAGCCCCTAACCCCAATTAAAGTGCTCAGCCTCCAGCCAGCCTCAGCACTGGATTCTGGGGTTTGGAAGGTTATGGCTGCCACCTTGGCAAGCTTACAAATATTCAAAGTTGAAACGTTTTTGACCCACACAGCAAAAAAAAGGCTGCATGCAGTCCAAGCATTCAAAATTGCCACAAGAAGACCGGGGGTAGGTGCGTAGGGGAATCACAATGGGCACAGCTTACAGCAGATGGGGAAGGGTTGTCCATGTAAGAGTAATCTACAGACTCCCCCAGTCAGTTAGAGGAGGTAGACAGGGTTCTGTCTGAAGAGACCAGCAGAGCAGCAGCTGAATGGGAATTAGTCTTGTTAGGAGACTTCAACATCCTAGATGTAGGTGAAAAACTGCAAAAAACAGTGCTATACACCTGGGCATAGTCCATGTGTTATTTTATTATGGTCCAAAACATATAGAGAAATGTTGGGCCACACTGCCCCTATGTATTGCTTTCCAATAAAGTTTCATCAGGGGATCATAATAAAATAATACATGGACTGAACCCAGGTGTGTTGTACTGTTTTTGCAGTTTTTCTCATGGTTTCATTGGCAGCAGCACCTATGGGGAAGTTTTGTAGTGCACAGCTTCTTTTCTCTTATTAACATCCTAGATACAGACTGAAGCATCCCAGCATGAAGCACTAGAAATCAGGAATTGGTTAACACCTTTCAGGACTGCTTCCTGACTCAAAATGTAGAGGAGCAGATGAGGAATGGGACCATACCAGACCTAGTTCAAACCAACTGAGATAACATCGGAGGGTGGTGTTAACCATGGATGACCTGCTGGAGTCTGGCAACCACAACACAGTGTAGCTCAATATAACCCTGAAAGTACAAATGCCATTGACTAGACATTGGTCCTGGACTTTAGGAGGGCAGACTTTACAAGGATGGAGGACGCACTTAGGGAAAGGCTTGTGGGGTATCAACTGGAAGGGATAGAGAGCATGTGGCAACATGTCAGAGAAGGGGTTCTAGCAATAGCAAAATGTTACCTCAGGCAAGTGAGCAAGAGGAAGAGGTAAAACAAGGCCTATAGTTTTCTAAGGAGGCTGTGGTAGCAATGAGAGCATAGAAGGCAGCCTTCAAAGTGTATAAGGCTTAAGCAGATGGAGGCATGCAGGGAGCTCCACCTCAACAAAACAAGGGAAACTAGCAAAGCACTAAGGAGGGCCAAGGCAGAGGTGTAGCTTAAGATTGCAAGAGAGGAGAGGGAGAATGGTAAGGCAAGGTAATTTTATTTATATTGCACCCAATCCCAGGGGCTCTGAGCACCTCACAGTCAGAGCTACAAAACCATGGACATACACAACAGATTTAAAATTTATAAATACTATTAAAGGATGATTTAAAAAACAGTGCCAGACCCAAAACTCAAAATAAACAGGTGAGTTTTAAGATGAGATTTTAAAAGTTCAAGCAATGGGGCTCCTCTTAACTCTGAGGCCTTCTTCATGTATCTTATGGAAAGGAGAAAGAACAACGTGCATATAGAGAGTATGCAAAAGGGTGAGACATGGGGGTAAGAAGATGAACAGAAACCCAATATTCTGAATGAATACTTCTGCTCGGTCTTTACAGTTGAGTGGGGAAGGTGCACTTTCCATGTGCAGCATCCAGGTCAGATGGGAAACAAATATGGTAACCGGTAGTACTACAGACCGAACAGGTTGCACCCATGGGTGCTCACAGAGTTAGGGCAGGCTCTAACAGCCCCCTTGGAAGACCTTTTCAATTGCTCAATTGAGACTGGTGCAGTTACCGGGGACTGAAGGGTAGCAGACGTCATCCACCTGCACAGGAATGGAAACAGCTGAGCCCTCACAAAGTCTAAACCCTTATTATACGGTATTTTGTTTGTTTCTTTTCACAGCGGTGAAGGGTATTACATAATAGAACTGAGTGATTTGCTCCCAGTATGCATGAAAGAGAACATCACTTTTGGATATTTGCTATTTTGGTTGACTACCCACAAGGTTAAGCTATCCACTTCTATGTTTGACCTTCAAGGACTCATACACTGGCTACCAATCTTGCATGGCCAATCTTTTAGTTTTGCAAAGCCAGCAATGGGAACAGAGATCAGTGTCTAACAATTTATTCTGTACCATGTGTATGAAAGTAAATATGGGGCATCGCTGATTTACTTACTCAGCTCCAATAGTCTTGGACTCTCTGCCCCCTAACTTGAGGCTATGCCAGGTATACAGTATGATATATTTACACTGGGTCTCATGAAGTCTCTAACTGAGCACATATTTGTACATGTTTCTGTTAATGTGTGGGGTACCTGCTATTTATATTGCAATACACTCATGAGAAATCTGTATGTGAACTACTCATTTACAGATGTTTCTGATGATATGTGGGGCACATGCTGTATATTGTAATGCTGTTTAAAAATGTCAGTCTGCTTGCTGTTGTATGCCACAGGCAGTATAGGCAGTCAGAGATGCAGTATAAACAAGAGGTTTAAAGCACCATGCTGTGAACCTCGAGACTCAGCAGACCTGGGCTTCAAACCCACAGCTGCCACTTGCATACTTTGCATGACTCTAAGCAAGTCACTTAACCTGTCTGTGCTTCTGGGATGCACCTGGAAATTGGTTGCAGCTCAGTGTGCCTTTTCTGGGAATAAATTCTAAAATAAAGTATCCAGATAATCACTGAAAATAACTATTCCCCAATAGGCTTATCTAGGTTTTCAAAATTAAGACAGTAACTAAATAAAATAGTATAGCAACTGCCCTATGGTGTGAAGTTGAATAAGTCATTTGACCTTCCTGTGTTCCTTGCTTCAGTTCTTCCAGTGGTAAAATTAGGTAAAAGCAGGCCTCCACTGGAAATTAAATGTTGCCTTTCAGCTAGGTTATCCTTGGTTACTAAATTGTGAATAACCTTTTAGCACAGCATCAACTCATTTACATTCTGCCTTTCCCCAGGTCATCGCTGTTGTGATGGACATCTTTACAGATGTGGATATCTTCAAGGATATGCTAGATGTCAGTTTCAAGAAGAAAGTGCCCGTCTATATTATCCTCGATGGGGACAATGTGAAGCAGTTCTTACAGATGTGTGAAAGAGCAGGAATGCACGTGGGGCACCTCAAGGTATGTGATATGACAGCTGCCTTCTCATATGTACACAGTGCTCTGTCAGCAAAAAAAATAAATTCCATCAAATAGTTTTTAGTACTAATATATTTCAGTCATAGTTAAGTTCATCATCAGTATATTTTTATTTCTCTCAGAGGTTATTATGGCAGCTTGTATTACTAATTTTAAAATTAATGACTCAAATCATTAAATATGGCCACAGCTAACAATTTTTAAAAATCCCTTCCCTCAAGATTACTTTGTGACTTTACATACTGGATTCATACTGTGGATGTATTAGGAAGGTGCTAGCGGACATTTCCGATGGCAAACCGCATGGCACCACACCAAGATGTTTAATTTATTCATAGTGGGTGTGGCTAGAGACCAGGGACTTTTGAAAACTTTCAAACCCCATATCTCAGTTCAGGAAAGTTTTTTTCCAGAAATTCATTATTACTAAAAAACTATATGATGATTTTTTTTATGCTAGCAAATAGTGTTGCTTTAAGCAATACCTATGGGGTACAAACCATTTAACCACTGTGAGTTCCTCATAATACATGCCCTGAGCTTCATGGTTTCTTCTAACTGTAAGCATTTTTGTTAAACAAAAGGGCTTTCAAACAATGTTTGCTTCTATAGCTGTATTTACTGCTTCAGAATGGCAAGTTATATTTTGTGACTCAAAATATAACTAAAACAAGTAACACATGATAAACAATTACCGATCACAAGAAATAAACTTCTAGGGTGAAACGAGTACATCCTAATTAGTGATCTGTATAAAATGGAAATTTAGAAAAGTTTACAGGCCTTTATACAAAGCTGCTGGTTACTTGCTGTTTGTATGTGCATATAACTCACTGCTTAGAGCGAGTGACATGGATACCCAAACAGGTCTGAGCCAGAACATCACCTTTGGAACCTATAAAAAAGCAGGGCCAACATCATTCTGTACAGCTCTCAACAATTGATGGACATGTATAACACTTCCAATTTGAGAAATCACCAAAGATGCACTTTTCAAATGGAGAGACGGCTGTTTTTCAGCTATACTCCCACTTTTAAAAAGCCACATACTATATGTAGTAACTTTGTAACTTACAAAAAATATACCAGTCCTCACCTCCCCACCACCATTCCGATATTGTTTCACATGCAGCTATTCATACCTCTCAACCTATTGTCACTGAAATTGTAATATGATTATTGTAAAATGAACAGTTTTGTATGTGTATGCAAGACAAAAAATGTTTCTGCTGCGCTTTAATTACTGTATGAAAATTGAAAAAGTTATAAATAAAGTTTGCAAAAAAAAGAGAAAAAAATGAGGGACATGGACACTCAAAATAAGAAACAATAATGGACACTGACCCTGTGCTTGCACCCCATAACATCTTCATTCCCTACGCTGCTTCTGACCTTATAGGTGTCAGTTTCTGCCCTCTCTTCTTGCACTTACCTGTCCAATGCAACTTCTAATGCACTTGCCCTGTGTCTGTCCTGACAAGGCCCCTCGGCTGCCTCACCCTGACCCTCTACACCTATGCCTTCCCCTACCCTCAGCCCTCTCCCCTTCTTGCCCTCTTCCTCCTATTGTTTCTTGAGTCACTCGTCCCTCAGTCTGATTTTGTCAAGCAAAGTTACTGTCTAAAACCATGTACCTGTAACTGTTTGATGTTTTAGTGTCTGTTACCCTGTAACCACCATGACGTGGAACCTTTGTAAAAGAGCCTTGGCTAAGGTACTTTGTAATCCTAGACACAAATAAATAAATAAATAAAATAAGGAAGGATGCAGCTTCAAACACAGAGACACAAGCTCAGAACACTGGAAACCATTGTATTTACTTGTACATTGTTTATTTTTTGATTTGCCATCTTGGAATACAAATTTCTGCTTTAATGTCTGTATGTGGGCAGGACTTTGTCCATGAGGAATAGATGAGGGATGGAGCAGTTTTGAGGAATAAAACGAGGGATGTCCCTTGTAATTAGGGACAGTTGAGAGGTATTCAGTTACTGAGGGGCATGGCTGAAAAAGAACCTGTCACTGCCCATGTTTGGTCCATCATTTCTCAGTGAACAATAAATAAGGCATAGTTTGGAACTAAACTACATAAAATCCCCCACCCCCCATAAGTAACATATTGCAGAGGATGGCACAATGAAGGCAGGATTAAATTTGTGTTTTTTACCCCTAGATAAAAAACAAACTAAATTAGACTAAAATCATTCTGCCTCTGTGACTCTAACAAGTCATGCTCTATGCATTCTACAGTACTACTTTTTTCTTTTTCTCATTGTATATCTTGTTGTATCCTGGGGCTGCCCAACCAGACCTGTATGTGTGTAGGGTGGTATCCAGACATCCTCCTAATTAGTTTTCTTTAAGAAAGTGCACTGAATGCATGCTAGCGCAAGGCACAGCTCTGTTCTAATAGACTTCCGGAATGTTGAATGGTGAAAAGTTGCAGACTGTTTACATCTGCTTTGTTATCAGTACATCACCTTGCTGCACTCGATGTCGTTTGATCATGGCCCTGTCTACATATTATCTGGGTTATCTTTTGATGCTGTGCAGGCTTGCACATTACTTCAAGTCTTAGGATATATTTAAAGAAGCTGACAGGCCATGAAGGTCAGAAAAACAATTAAAAAAATCAGGAACCAAAGTCAAACCACAGTATGTATAGTCCCAAAGACTGGCCCTATACATTGGTTTATAATTTAAATTTTGTTTTTGTTGCCTATATGTGCACTTTTTATTGGAGCCCTGTAATGACCCTTGCCTTGTCCAAAAGAAACAGCAAGCCCTAGCAAGGAAGGACTGTGCGGACTGCGCTCTGCCCTCCATGAGTTTTTCCTTCACCGAACAACTGCTATGTGTTAATACTGCCATGGAGATCACTCTTATGGTTGTCAGAGTGGCCTCACAAGACTCATAGGGTATGAGCCAAAGGTGAATGGTTGTGATACCCTAAGAATGTAAGTGAAACCGCTCTTGCAACCATAACAGTGGTCTCCGTGGCAATATTAATCTGTTATAAATCAAGGCTGATCAACAATATATTAAAAAATGTAAGACCTTTCCCCCAAATGAGACTCTTTCTAGGACACTTCTCCATGAGACACTCCTTATAGAATCAAAGTGTCTCACACGTTGGAAAAAGGAGCAGTCCAATTGGTCAAGAGTGTTGAGCACTTCCTCAGTCTCTAAGGCAGATCCACAGGTCAAATGGCAATACTGAGGAAAGCACTTAAAACCTGGGGGGGGGGACTCCACAGTTACAGGATAAGGTCTCCATTACTCAAGAAGAAGAACTAAAAGAGAAATGTTATGGAATTGTCGGCATTATTAGCCTGTTATGGTCTACAAATATATGTTTTTTAATAATGGTTTTAGTGGTACTGCTGCCAATATGATTGTTGCTGCAAGAATTCCAATGCTGCATACTAGCTGTCACAGTGCAATACACAATTATTGTGGTGCTAGCCAAAGAACATGTAAAAACCAGGTGACAGAGCCTCAGCGTGTCCTCATGCAGCATGCTGCTGTTTAGCAAATTTTGCATTAGTATACAAAGCATGACCATAAATGCTGGGGACCATTTCTGAACAGATTTGAAAGCAGAGAATATAATAAACTGTATGCTATCCCATGTCATTTGCCACAAACTCAGTTAAAGAGGAGTCATTCAATTTAAATTTACATCCAGGACTTTTAACTGAAGGTCTCAAGATCTTTCCACCGAACCAAAAAATACCATATTAAGCAGCATAAAAAAACAGTGCTATGTATTATAGCTCATGTATTGTTTCTTACTGTAGATGAGAGTCCAATGAAAGGTATCATCTCACCTACATACTGTATTTCTATCCTAACGCCCTTCCCTAGGGTATTATTTCAGGAGATATTTAGTGCAGGGTTGGTGTGGAACAGCAACTCCTTGACCTTGTACTCACAGATTGTGAATTATGATATGGCATCTTTATGACATTCAACAAGTCTGGAGTCCAAATGATGGCACTACATGCTATTAACCTGTCAAGCGGGGGGCATCACCCTGTAAAGCAGCTGTCCATAGGATGGGACATGTTCATGTGGGTTACAGTGAGAACTGGTGTGCACCACTTGATACAAGGGAAGGAGTTGAACAGCTAATATAAAGGAAGAACCTAGGAAATGAAGTTGGCACTAATCTGAAATTATTTTTATTTTAAGAAATTAGCCATTTTTTAAAATACACCCAAGAGCTCAGAGAAGATACCAGTAAATAATTAATTACTAGTGCTTCAACTGAGAAAAACATGAATGCATAACTTTAAATTGTATTTTGTCATTTGAGCGGTTCTTCAAAAACTGTTCTTTTACAGAGCTATAGTATAAACGTAAATGAAAGGTTGCTTTAATTATTGGCTTGGGTAGTCAGTACAGCCTGCTTTATCCCTTACTAACAAGGTGCTTTGTGTTAAGAGGTCGTGAACAACTATACATTCCCAGCAATTTTCTTTTCTGTAATGATGGTTTTTGAACCAGTTTACACTTGTTAAGAATCCTGTGAGTCTACTGGAAGTGTGAGAAATAAATTAACTTGTGGAATAAATAATAACTTGAGAAATGTTTGCTCACCCACTCAAAGAATTTCCTGTTGGGCCAATAGATCCAGAAAAAAAGAGATGATTTGATACTTTTTTATTGGACTTACATAGATGTTACAAAAGAAAATAGGTGTTTGAGCTTTTGGAGTACATAGAATCCTTCATCAAAAAGCAATAATAGCAGGGCGGCCTAGTGGCGCTGAGGTTGGCGTGGCTAGATGAACACCTGCATCATGCCAGCGACCGGTTGGTTAGGGAATGAGCTTGGGTCGCCGGAGGTCAGCCGGGGCGGGGAAGGATAGAGCGCCTGATGGCAGCTCTCCTTCTCTGGGGGGGGACTTCAGGCTCCCACTGCAATGCTACCACCTAGGGGAGCCCGGGTGGATAGCGTGGTAGATGGAGCAGCAGCAGCAAGTGGATTAGGAGGATGTCGGCAGAGGGGCAGAGCAAAGAGGTACGTCTCAGCGTGCCTCCTAGCTCATAGCCCCTCATTGCACGCCGACATCAGAGGGGGAGAGGAAAGAAACCAGAAAACCACCTTGGCTTCTCCTAGGCGATGGCACCTCACCGGCAGGTCTCCGGGCTCGTCGAAAAGACTCCACTGCACCAACTCCACAAGTTCAGAGTGTTGGTTTGGGGAGGTAAAGGGCGTTCCTCCTCGCCCCTACATGGGGGGTATACCTGGGGTATGATTGTGTGTGGTGTCGGGTGCTCTAGGGGTAGATCTCGATGGGGAGTGAGCCCTGCAGGTAGTAGGATGCTGGAGAGAGTGGAGAAGGGAGGCAAGTAGGAGTATAAACACATAGCTAAAAAAAAAAAAAGCAATAACAGTTGGTTTGGAAGAATACACTTTCTTAAAGTCCAGATCATACATAAAAAAACAGACAAAAAGGTTTTAAAAATCTCATTGGCCTAAACTGCTTTTAAAAATCAACACAGCACCAAAAAGCAAGAGTTACATCAAGAGAGATTTGATGTCAGAGGTCGCAGGATAGATAAGTTTTTATTCTGTGACATCTGACCTGACATACCTTTCTTTGATGGAACTCTGTTGTCTTTTTATGGTGCTGTGTTGATTTTTAAAAGCTGTTTAGGCCAATGGGATTCTTAAAACCTTTTTATCTGTTTTTTTAAGTATGATCTGGACTTTAAGAAAGTATATTCTTCCAAACCAACTGTTTGCTTTTTGATGAAGGATTCTATGTAATCCGAAAGCTCAAGCACCTGTTTTGATTTTTTGTAACTTCTATGTTGGTCCAATAAAAAATAAAAAATTATCTATTTTTTTCTGGATCTTTTGTCACATGGACCAATACGGCAACAGAACAAATTTTCTCTATTGGGCCAACAGAAGATATTAAATCACCTGCCTTGTCTATTTGTACATACCAGGAAAACATTTCCTTCAGTGATACTTCCCTTGATGTTCAGCTTCCTTTTAGGGACTGGGATCCATCCAAACCCACTGTCATTTCTGGTTCTGTCAGATAGTTGTGCAAGGCGCTACTACCCTACTACCCTACTATCATGCCATGGAGGCAGCTTGCTCTCCAGATTTAAAGAAAACTATATCTTGCAGTGAAATTCCAATCTGTCACTTAAAGACTTCTTTTTCTATAAACTTACTTTACTGACAGTTCAGAATTTCAGTCCACTATCATTTTTCTGTTGTTTTTACAGAAAGCAGATGTCCTTCCCCCTCCACTGACTGACAGCTGGTCATTCCAGTCATTGTGATTAAAGGGGAAAATTCATACACTGTGTTTGTCATAGCCTGAAAGCCCTGGAAAAGTGCATTTAAAGCAGCAGTGCAACAAAAAATGTTTTTCCAAAAACGTTAGTTTCAGGTATGATTCAGAAAAATATTAGCATACATGTCAAATACAGTTGTCTAGGTACCTCATATGCTGCACACCATGAGTCAGTCTTTATTTTTTCAATCCTAACTCTTGCCACGTCTACAATGTTATGTCTATGCAAAATGTGGGGACATCTTTTTTTTCTTGAGAAAAAAATAAATTAAAATGTTTATAAAATACTCAGATTTTGGTGGAACTAGAAAAGTGTACCACCAAATAAAACTGGAAGATACCTAAAATCTTTTATAGTGTAAAAAAGGTAGGGTTTGCCCAGTTTCGTTGCAGTGCTGCTTTAAATGAGGTACTGGGCTCACCAGCAGTTGCAAGCAGTCCTGATGTATGACTAAAGTCTATTCAATATTAATGCAACATTGGCATCATTTTATGGGACACTGTGATGTCACGGAGGAAAAAGCAAAACCTACCTACATGCAGTCAAGCACAGCTTGTTAATCTGTGATACCAAAATATCCATAAAATGATGACAGTGTAGGTGTAGCATCAATATTTCAGAAGAAGAAGAAGAATCAGCATTTATATAGCACTTTTCATACACAATGGGCCAGATATTCAGACTGCGCCAGGCAGGGGTGCAAGCCTGGGCGCAGCGCAACTGGGATGCACCAGGGCGTGGACTGGGTGATATTCAACGGTGCTGCGCCATGGCTCAGCACTGTTGAATATGGCACCGTGGCTGCCCGCATTGCAAATGGTGCAGTGGCACTGCACCAGCACAAGTGGCAAGAGAGGAGCAGGGGGATGCACCAGCGCAAGTGCAGTTGCGCTAGGCACAGGAACCACGATATTCAGCAGTGTGTATGCAAATGGGGCCATTATTCATGCAAGGCACAAATGGGGCCATTTGTATGTCATTATGGCCCCATTTGCATGCAGGTGTGCCAATCCCCGGCGACTTGCGCCTGGCACCCTGCCAGGCTGCAGCCACCGGGGAACAACGCCCCCTGCCCCTCAGTGGCAACGCGCCCCAATGTCTGCTCGCAGGCTTTGCAAACTATATTTATCCCTGGTGGTCCAGTGGACCTGCCCCAGCCCCACCACTGGGGTGGCAGGTCCACTGGACCACCAGGGATAAATATACTTTTACAAAGCCCGTGATCGGGCTGGGGAGCAGGTCCATTGGACCACCAGGGAGTTTCTTCTTACTGAAGCCCGTGGGCGAGTGGGGGGGTGCGACGACAACAGACTGTGGCTCTGGCAGTCGGGTGGCCACCCACAGCTGGCGGCAGTCGTGTTGCACCCTGCAATACGGCAGCTCACCTGTGGGTGGCCAGGCCTTGCTCCTTTTTTTTCCGGTGGCTCTTTGTGCCCCCTGTGCGGTGCAAGGCAGGTGTGTGCATGCATATGCTCCACACATCCTGGGCTGAATATCGGGATGTGCCGAATATGCATGGGCACGCCCCCTGCACTTGCGCCACATACATTACTGGTGCACCCTGGCACATCAGGATTTGCACAGCGCACCATCCCCCTTTGAATAATTCACCAGGGCGCATCAGTGGGTTGCGCATGGTGTAACACTGTTGCGCCATGCGCAACCCCTTTGAATATCCCGGCCAGTGTATTCCAAAATGCTTTACAGGCAATGCTAGACTGGTAGTGAAGTGATTGAGTGTATAGTGGCAGCCACATCGCACAACACCACCTACACACAGCCTGGACAATTGCACAAACCAGTTTTATGGGAAGGGGAAAGTTGGCCAGGGCACTGGGAATGGCTCCTACTCTTAGCAAAGAATGCCCCAAGTTCTTTTACTTCCACCTGGACACCCATCAGGACAGCACCAGGATGGGTAGCAGGGACCTTGGTTTAATGTCTCATCCGAAGGACAGCACGCCCCAACAGTACAGCAACCCCCTAATACTGCACCCAAGTGCCAGTGTTTAGGTAAGAGTCCAATCCTAGTGTGGGATGAGAACCCACAGCCTTCTGGTCCAGAGGCAGATGTGCTACCAACTGAGCCACGCTGCCACATTTCACAGACTTAGTCATATTTCAGCTAAAAGTGAGCCCAACACCTGGTTTGCTTGACCTTTTCATGGGCTTTCAATCAACGATGACCACTGTGCACAAATGTTCCCTGTAAATGCCATCAGGATCACATTTGCATGACCCTTAAGCCAACGGTTTGATCAGATATCTTTACTGCTACAAGCCCATTCCAGATAAAGAAAAGGGCAGGTTTCTGCCATAAAGTTATTTAGACATTCCTAAAGGATACTCAAGGTTCCATTTTCCTCCACAATTCATTTTCATTTAATTCATTCATTTTTCTTTTAAACTGATAAGGAGATTAGCAGAACTGCCATTTTTCACGGTGGCCAGAATACATAAATAACATATACATATACACCAGTTTAATAATGAAGTGCGACTGTGGCTAATATGGATTTGCATATCCATGATGCCTTGCTCTTGGAGTAAGGGTGGAGAGTATGTGTATGGTTTGGAGAGGTACAAAAACAAACAATTTTGCAGATGTAAATGAGAGAAAATCAGAGTATGTTTAACCTCGCTATTAGAGGATATCCTCCCTATTCATGTAATGTAAAGACTCAGGTGTTTCATTCTGTCCTGGCTTTATATTTATATTCAGAAACATAAAACAGAAATTGAATTGAATAGTATGACTTCAGTGTAAAGCCCAATAAAAGTGCTGTGCATATATCGGATGTATCATGAGCTGGCAGCATGAGACAAATAGAACAGTTGGTAGATTTCAGGTTTTGTGATTAGCCCCATCCACCATTGAGTCTGGTATACCACAGGGACTGATTTTGTCTCTGTTTTTGCTTGCTGTCTATATACAGACACTTGAGGC
Source organism: Neoceratodus forsteri (assembly GCA_016271365.2). Lineage (NCBI taxonomy): Eukaryota > Metazoa > Chordata > Ceratodontiformes > Ceratodontidae > Neoceratodus > Neoceratodus forsteri. The sequence continues at coordinate 199,890,626 of JADMNL010000025.1, forward strand.
AGTGATCTGAAAGTACAGCTTGAGTTTTTACTATTACATTACACGTATGATACCGAGCTGTGTCTTTCGTCTGCACCTGGCAAGAGTGACCTGTTTTCTTGGCTGGAAAACTGTGCTGCCAAGTTCAATGAATGGAAGGCATTAGTAGACTGAGACTGAGCCCACAAAAAAGCAGAGTTGCTACTAGAGGGCTCTAGCCACCTCTTGTCATATGTCAGGCATAGCTTCAGATGTTTGGTTGCATGAAACCTAGCTGTAGCTCTGGTTGCCAAACTGGGCAATTGTATAGATTATCAGACATGCATAGGACCTGCGCTATTAGCGTAGAGCTCAAGTTACGCTACTTGATCAAATCACCTGTTCCGTTACTTTTTATTAGTTTATTTCATTTGATTCTCCCTCACACCCCCCTTTAAAAATACACAAGGGGGTGTTAGGGGAGAATCGCCCCAACTCAAATAAACTGGCAAAACTAAAATTAACAGGAGGCACAAGCACTTGACCAAATCACCTGTTCCATTACTATTTATTAGTTTATTTGAGTCTGGGGGCTTCATCCCCCACACACCCTTGTTTTTTTAAAGGAGGTGTGGGTGGCAAAGCCCCCCAACTCAGATAAACTAATAAAGAGTAACATAACAGAGGCATGTAACCAAAACAGCTCTGTATTGAGGAAGATTTTACAGCAAGCTTCCTACGCATGTCCGATAATCTACACAATCACTGCCAAACTGCATCCTTTATGGAAAACTAAACTGGTTGTCTCTAGCAGACAGAAGAGCTATGCATACTCTAACTTTTATTTACAAATGTTTTGTCAAAATTTCCATGCAATGTTTTAAATCTGTTAACTCCACATAAGCTATAACCAGGTGTCAGATCTGTTGTTTGATTTTAATTTTTGATTCCTAAACTGAAAATATTGAAATGCAGAACAAGTCTTTATTCCTCCAATGCTAAGACCTCAGATCAGCCATATTGTTCCCTTTAGTCACATTATTCAGTGATTAAGGCCTAATCCTCCTTACCTCCTCGGTGCTGTAAAGGAATAGTTAGTATATTGTGATATTTTACTATATAGTGGTTAGTTTGTTTAAAGAGCCCTGCCCCCTGTCAATATTGGGAAACCTTTGCAAAATGTAAGATTTGTAGACACATCTCAGTTTGCATTTCCTATATTTTCTCTCATTAATTCCCTCTTCTGTCTTTTTATCTGGGGCGAGATGCATGGAAACATGATCACTGTCCCCTAGATGTTATCTGACTGGGCTTCTTGCCTTTACATGACATCATTATCCTGTGCTTATGACATCATAGTCATCTCCAGTTAGTCACACCAAGGAAAAAAGGGCTGACAATGACCACTCACTGACTCTGACATTATGTTGTTATTTTTTTTAAATCAATAACAAATATAACCTTCCAGATAGTAAAATTGCCTTAGAGCAGTACATTTTATATCTGAGAATAGCCTCGGGCTCTGGTTCATCTTTTAAGGGAGCTTCATGATGATTTGTATTGAATATTAGCCAGTCAATCAATCAATCGAAATCTTTATTTAACCAGGAAAACACCATTGAGCAAGGCTCATTTGCGAGGTGGACCTGGGGGGAAGGGGTACAACAATACATATAATACACAAAATAACAATAATGATAATAACATGCAATACCAGTGTACTGCTTATCCAGGACAGGCAAAAGCAATGGTAAGGCTGAGTCGGACAGATTCAAACCAAGTAACAGTTTTGTACATACAGACCATTGTAATAGCAACTCCCTACAGGAGCTGTCTAGGAGAAGGGACAGGAGGAGGACAGGGCAAGAGTAGGAAAGGTGGGGACAAGAGAGAGTGAGACGGGGGGAGAGAGATACAGAAAGAGAGGGAGGGAGGGAAGGAGGGGGGGAAGAGAGAGAGAGAGAGAGAGAGAGGGAGGACTTGGAGGTGCTCGACTGATAACTAAAGGGGCCATGGAGGAGTAGTGGACTCAATGTGAATAAGGGAATCCGTGATCAGGAGTAGCAGGCCCAGAACTCTGTAAAGTAGTGAGAGTATAGTGCTTTGAAAAATGCCAAACTGATGACAAGCTTTAGTCTTAGGGGTTTTTTGCAATTTATTCCACAATTGAGGTAGCACGCAACTAATAGCAGCACAGCCAAAGCTAGACCTGGCCTTGTGAACCTTCAAGAGGAGATTGGAGGTGCTTCTCAGAGCATACCTATTGGAAGTGCAAGATGGAAGGCAGTCCGAGATATAGTTAGGCAATTTATTTAGGAAAATTTTGTATGTCCACAAGGCAGCGTTCCTTTGGCGTCTGAAGTTGAGGGAGGACCACCCAACTGCCTTGTACAACAGACAGTGAAGGGTGGAGTTTGGGAGATCCATTATGAACCTTAAGGCCCTGTGAAAAAGAGTATCCAATTTAGAAAGAACTCCGGCAGGACCTTGGTTGTACAGGAAATCAGCATAATCAAGGAGAGAAAGAAAGGTGGTTTGGACTAGCCTCCTCCTGGCCTCCCTGGGGAGAAGATCTTTGATCCTGAAGAAGAGTCCAAGCCTTTGGCGAAGTTTCTTTGTTAGTTCTTCAAAATGTGCCAGGAAGGAGAGTTTATTGTCAAGCCACACCCCTAAATATTTGAATTTGGTCACGTACTCCAAATTCTCACCAAGTAGGGTAGTTACCAGGGGAAGGGATCCATTTGAAGCGGGGTTTGGTAGGTTAGGGAAAGGCAAGAGGAACATAGCTTTTGTTTTCTTGGCGTTCAGAAGCAGCTTCTGGTTTATGAGCTGATACTGTAGTAGACTGAATTCTTCCTGAAGGACTGAAAGCGTTGCATTGGGAGAGAGTCCACTGACATAAAGCATGGTATCATCTGCAAAAAGATGTATTTGAGCCTTACTGATATTGACATCTATCCTGTTAATATAAATTGCAAATAGCAGGGGACCCAGGATGGAACCTTGAGGAACTCCTCTCAGAAGGGGCTTTAAGGGAGAGACTTCATCTTCAGCTTTTACCTGCTGTGAGCGCCCTATGAGGTAATTCTCAAACCACTTGATGGATAGTGCATCTAGGCCAATGTGTCAGAGGGACATAAGGAGCAGGCAGTGATCGACTATATCAAAGGCCTTATTTAGGTCCAAGAATACAGCGCCAACGAAGTTCTTAATGTCCAACCTCACACTGCCAATCATTGGTTACTTTGGCTAGGGCCAAGATCATGTTGTGTTATGCTCTGAAACCTGACTGTAAGGGATTGAGCAAATTTGCCAAGTCCAGGAATTTCCTAAGCTGAGAATTCACGATTTTTTTCCAGCATCTTGGACAGGACTGGTAAAAGGGAAATAGGCCTATAATTATTCACATCACTAGGATCGGCAGATTTGAACAGAGGGATGACATGGGCTGTTTTCCAGATAGCAGGAAGGTCCCCCTGGGAGAGGGACAGGTTAAACAAATGTGTAATGGGTACTGCCCGGGTGTGGTAACCTAGTTTTAAGAAATAAGACCCAATGAGATCTGCCCCAGCACTTTTTCTAACATCTAGCTGGAGCAAGAGGTCTTCGATTTCCTTCAGGGTAGTCAGTTGGAGGGAGAAGGATGGTTTAGAAAGGGAGCTTCCTTGATCATTGAGGCCGAATTGTGAGCGAAGTGCACTGGCTGGAGAAGTATCAAAGGCTAACCCTGCTGTGGCAAAGTGATTGTTGAAGGAACCTAATATAGAATGCTTGTCAGTAATTATGGTAGAGCCTATCGAGATTTTTGTAGGCAGGCTGGCACCAGGGGAGTGGCCTTCGATATCCTTAATTAGTTTCCAGAATTTGGAGGAGCAATTGGAAGAAAGGTCAAGTTGAACATGATAGAAGTTAGCCTTTGTGTCTCTGACCATTTTGGTACACTGATTCCTCACCCTCCTGAACAGATCCCAATCCTTCCCAAGTTTTGTCTTGCGAGCTTTTTCCACAAATGATCCCTGTTGCGCAAGGCATCTTTCAACTCATTGGAAAACCACTGGCAGATTTTTCTTTTGACTCGAGTATTCACTAGTGGTGCATGTTTATTGATAACGTTTAGTATAATGGCTTGGAAAATATCATAGGCAGAAGCCACAGATTTTGCTAGGTAGAAATCTGGCCAGTACACAGAGTGGTTTAGGTCTGAGATGAATGCACTGGGGTAGAAATTGCGTAGGCACCTTCTAGTGGAGAATTTGGAGCCCGAGGAAGAGGTCCAGTTGGATCTTACAGAGGCAATGAAGCAGTGGTCACTAATATCTGAGAAGAAGACACCAGCATGAGTGAATAAATGAGGTTCGCTAACAAGGATAATGTCTAGTAGGGTGCTATTAGCAGGGTTGGTCTTATTTGGTCGTGTGGTTTCACTGATAAGTTGAGTCAGCCCTAGTGAGTCACTGTGGCATTTTAATGATGAAGATGCACTGGTTAGCCAGTCTAGGTTGAGATCACCTAAAAGTATTGTCTTGATGGTCCTATGACCTAAGATAGAGGTTAAATGACTCAACAGCTGCAACCCATAAGATGGAGGTCTATAGCAACCTATCACACAGAGCGATGCACCAGGTACAATCTCTACCTGCAGGGAGAGGCATTCAAATTCACTCAGGATTGAGGCTGAATCAATGATAGAAACCGAGAATTTGTCCTTAATGTGGATGGCCACGCCACCAGCTCTGGTGCGTCTATCTGTTCGGAACAAGGAATAGGAGGGAATGTTTACTTCGTTGTTACTTGTAGCCGGGTGAACCCAAGTCTCAGTGACAACCAATACATCAGAGGCAGTGTGACATATCCATGCCTGAATAGAGGAGTTTTTTTTCAGCAGGCTACAAGCGTTAATGTGCATGAAGCTTAACCCTTTCAGGTTCGAAAGGTCTGTAGGAGATCTGATGGGTGCTGGAGGACCAGGGTTGAGTTCAATGTTTCCAGAACACAATAGTAGGAGGATCAGGATTTTCTTAAGTGCTTCAAGAAGCAACCTTGCAAGCTTAGTCTGTATTAGCTTTCGGGGACTGTGGTTAAGGCATGGAGGGACCCTAGGGTTGAATCCGAGCTGCTTGACAGTTATGTAAAACAGGACTTTGCCAGTGAAGGACAGGGTGAGGTGAGCAGAATGGGGAGGCACGTTTAAATCCATTAGGGAGGGCAGGTCTAAAGGGGTGGTCTGCTGTGGTGAATAGGTATTCGGTAACACATACGAGGGATTGAGGGTACCTATAAGATGATCCAGTAACTTCGATAAGTTGCTATCAGGCATATGGATAGAACCCACAGCTGTCAACATGCACAATGAGAAATTAGGATAAGAGGAGATACAGAGCAGCAAATACAAGGAGAAAAACACCCACACTCATAACAGAAGTTGGCCTGCGTCCATGTTCAGAAATTCCTGGATAGTTGACAGATGGGGCGAACGAGGCTTAGCAACTAGTGAGGGCACTGAGGTAGGGTTCCACTGAGAATCTAGTTTATCTGAAGTTAGGGGTGAGACATTGAGCCAATATGTGAGGAGGGAGTTAAGTATGGGGATTGGATAATAAGCCAATGTGGGCTAGGTAGAGAGCCAAAGAGAAGAGGCTTAGCAAAGTGGGTGGGGAGCAAGGGGCATTTAAGGTGGCCTAGGGCGGGGTGGGGTGGTGCACAGTTTGAATCTGAAGAGACAGTCCAGAAACTACCCAGAGGAGCCGGGTTGGAGCACTGTACTCCTGCACTGTTGCTGGGCAGCTGGGCTTCTGAGCACCATGGGCACTCTGCAGGTCTGATCCTGAACCACAGCTGCGGTCACAGCCCGAGGGGGCTATGGAGACCTGAAGTGGAAGGACAAGCAGGAGTTAATAAAGCCCCAGGGAAAGGGGAGGGTACACTGAGAAACAGGGGCACAAAAGAGCTGAGCACTTAAGTGACTCTATAAATCTGGGGGTGTAATCAGACTGCAGTCAAGGCGCCGGCTCTGTCTGAGAGCTTTAGGTCAAATAACAAAGGAAAGAAAGGAAAGTCAGGTCAGTCAAGCTGGCCTTTTGTTACCCACAGCTGAATGATGCAACTAACAGGCTTGCCAGGGGATCACAATCAGGCAATGAGCAGTCAATGCACAATTTAATAAAATTGGCTAAGTTTAAGGCAGAGGTCCGAGTGGAGACCGTCGCTTCCCAGGAGTGAGGGGACTTAATCAAATGCAGCCATGGATTACTTTGGTGCACAGAGTACCAGTGCATTTTCGGCCAGCCTACTGCACCATCAACACCTCACTGGTAACTGGCAAGCAGTAGCATGAGTGTGGAGAGCTGCCACAAACATTAATTAATTAAGCCTACACAATAAATTTTAACAATGGCAGAGGTATAACTTGAAAGTCCCATTAGAGAAAGACGGGCCAATCGGGGAATACTGCTTGACAAAATAGCCAATGAGTGTGGGTCCCAGTCTGGCACCCAAAATTTGAATCTGAAGAGACAGTTCAGAAGCTCCCCCGAGGAGCCAGGGTTGGAGCACTGTACTCCATACCGGTTGCTGGGTGGCTGGGCTTCTGAGCGCCTGACCTGCACTATTGGGTATATATTTTAACTGGGTATATATTTTAACAGTTTACCTACATTAGACACATTTAGGCTCTGTACACACTAGGGAATCATTTTTATTTATTTATTGAGTACTAGGATTACAATGACCTTTGAACCAGAGGTTCTTTTGCAAAGGTTCCACGTCAATAAAGAGAGTAACAACAAATCGGGGTACAACTTGGTGCATTACAGAGTAAAAACACAGGCTGAGTTACAAAAAACACATGGCATTACAATGACTAGCTAAAAATTGCATATACAATGAGCAAATTAGAGGTTACAGATTTCAAAGCACAGGATTGCAGTTTGATAAACACAGTGTTACAAAGACAAGAGAAATTGCATGTACAGTGAGCAGTCAGAGGTATGACCTAGTCTAGAGATAAGTGCAAGGAGGTGGGCTGAAAGTGCAGTATGAGGAGGTGGGGGGATAAAATAGGGAGAGGGTTGGAAGGGAGGAGACAGAGGAGGAGGAGAGGGTTTGAGTGTACTTGGGGCCCAGAGAAGGGATGAGGAGGGAGACACAGAGATAAGGGGGGAAGGGGACTTTGGAATAGGAGATGGCAGGGGGGAGGAGCAGTGTGGGGAGGGGACGGATAGAGAGAGATACTGTAAGCAGGAAGCTAGGAGGTGCAGGTAGTAGATGGGGAGGGGCAGGGGAGGTTGTAGGATAAAATAGCAGAGGAGGAAGACATGGGTAGCGAGAAGGTTGGAGGAAGGGGGAGAGTGGGGAGGTAGGGTTGATGGGGGGAACCGGATACAGACCTAGGTAAAGCAATCACAGTGGCTCTGAGTTAGAAGGTGTTGATGAAGTTTTAGTTTGAAAGATCCCAGTTTTGGTTCAGTCACAACGTCCGACTGTTCTTTAAAACGGCTTAACGCTAACCGTGTTTCTGTGGCCGCATTAATTTTATTCAAACTCAACATGGTTTGTAGATTGTTTTTAAACATGCTTTGTGTACATACTTACTTATTCTCTTCCTTGTCTTCCACCACGATGTGCACCATAGGTCTATGTATCCCATCAGCCCCACACATATGCCAGCATGCATCGTGCTGTTGTTAGGCACACACCACAGTAGTGTACAAATGGCATCCCACTTTGTGAGAATAGCTGTCACTCTGGCAGCATTACATTGTATGGCTAGAAAACAGTTCTTCCAGCAAGGAAACCAAGAGAGAGGAGAGCAGCTGAGCTCTGGTTCAGCCTTTCTGAAGTGTAGTGTAGCATACAGAATTTGAACGCACGCGCTGCTGTCTTGGAGCATCTGCAAACAGAACAGTGTGGATGGTGGGTTGCACAGATAGATGGTGGTAGGAAATAGTACTTAGTATACCACATGGAATAATAGCAAATGGGTTGCCAACTTTAGAGTGTCAAAAGAGACATTTTTACACGATTTGCACTGAGATTGGTCCTTTGAGACACCAACAGACTAGAACACTCAGAGATGCAATTGCAGTTGCAAAACGATTGGCAATAGCATTGTGATAGCATTGTGGCGAATAGCCACCAGTGTTGAATATCAGAACCCGAGTCATTTGTTTAATGCAAGCTGGTCTACTGTGGGGCATATTGTGATTGCTGTTTGCAAAGCGATAAGTGAAACTGCTAATACACAGAGTTATAGCAGTACTGCATATGGAGGAGATAATACCTGGCTTTGAAAATGACTGGGGTTTCCCAAATTGTGCAAGAGCAATTGATGGCTCACATGTGCAATCATTTGCCCTCCCCCACAATGCCGCTGAGTATTATAAACAGGAATGTTACTATTCAATTATAATGCAAGCTCCAGTGAACCATAGGTACAGATTTATATGAACACAAATGTTCGATGGCCTGGCAAAGTACGCAATGCTTGAGTTTTCCACAATACAGTGCTATATGAAAAGAAGCAGAAGGAGCAACTGTTCCCAGCACTACCATGTCAGATTGTAAACGCACAAGTACCAGTTATGATTCTTGGCAATCCTGATTACCCTTTGTTGCCATGGGTTATGAAACCCTACTCAGACTATGAGAATCCCGTCAAGAGACAGTTTAACTATCGACTCTCCGCAAGACAGCAAGACATGCATGGTCGTTGAATGTGCCTTTGGGAGATTAAAGGGTAGATGGTGTCGCCTTCTTAACTGGAATTATTTTACCATTGAAAATGTCCCTGTTCTTATTTGTAGCATGTTGTGTCCTGCACAGCATTTGTGAGATGAAAGGGGAACAGTTTAACGCAGCCTGGATGTCACAAGAAGAGCGTGACATGGTGCAGCGGCATAAAACAGACACTGCCTCCCATGATGGCGTGTCAATGGCAGCACAGTGCAGACAGGCTACTGCAATTCAGGATGCACTGGCAGATTGTTTTGGTGTACAAGGGTAATTGTGGACAGATGGACAAACATGACACGATGCTTTACAAAAAAAAAAGATTTAATAAAACATGTAAAGTTATTGCTATAAATGTGCAGTGGCACAAGAGTTAGAATTGTAGGCTATTAATATGCATTAAAAGTTTCTGATACAGTTTTGCAACAGTTTAAAACATATTCAGTTTAACTGTTATGAAGTTGTAGCAACTCACTGTTAGTAAAATTAGTTTATTAAAATATTTACATTTAATGCTCAAGTAGTAGAAATCAGAAACAGGACATCAGCACTGAATTATTTGCTTTGTATGTACATACTGTAGACTACATAGGTGGATGTCATTAACCACCTAGGTACTAATGACCTGGCAAATGGGGAGCCTAAGGAAGTTCAGAAAGAGTTTAAGAAATTGGGAAGGGGTCTCCAGCAAGTAGCTACTTCTGTCACCTTCTCGGAAGTACTACCTGTGAGAGGCATGGGAGAATGTAGTGGCACATGCACCAGGAACTTTAACTCATGGTTGAAGAACTGGTGCTGTGAGGAAGGGTTTGGATTCATTGGTGACTGGGGACCTACCAGGAGGGATGGAAGCTTGTTCAAGCCTGATGGCCTGCATCCATCCTGGAGGGAAATCCAAGCACTCAATGATACGTTTAAATGCTAAATGGACAAGCATTTAAACTAGCCAAGGGGGGGTAGCAGGCCAGCAATGAGGGTACCTAATTGCCTACCCCCCACAGCTAGCAGTGGAACCAGTGAACAGGAGGAGCGGATATCTCAACAAAGCAGTGTGCAAAAGATGGAGATGAGCACCCAAGAGGTGGATAGGCAGAAAATGAGCAAAATTCAACAGAAGGGCAGACAGCATGGAGAACCAGGGATAAAGGACAACCAGGGAGTGGGCTGGAGTAGAACAACTCAACAGTCCAGGGAGTTCAAATCATGGAAAGCCATGTGTGCCAATGCCAGGAGCCTTAGCAACAAGATGGAGGATCTGGAGGCTGTCATGGTGCAGTTGGACCTGGACATTGTGGCCATCACAGAAGCCTGGTGTAATGATAACAATGACTGGGAGATGGCCATACCTGGCTACAACATATTCAGAAGAGACAGGGCAGGTAGGAAGGGAGGAGGAGTGGCACTTTATGTGAAAGATGGCATAAAGGCCACAGAGATCCAGGAGGAACAACATGGGGGAGAGATACTGTGGGTTAAGCTGGAAAGGAAAATGGGGCCAGCGATCCGCACAGGGGTGGTCTATAGACCACCAGCCCAAGAGGAAGAAACAGATAGGGAACTGATGCTAGCCATCCAAAGGATGGCAGACAAGGGTGAGGTGGTGCTGGTTGGAGACCTCATTAATCCAGATGTGGGCTGGAGCCTCCCAGCAGCAGCATCAACCAGGAGCAGATTTATCCTGGACTCCCGTCAAGGTGTCTTCTTCAAGCAACTGGTCATGGAACCAACTCGGCAGAAGGCAATATTGAACCTTATGCTCATAAACGGGGACAGTGTGATGGGGGTAACAGTGGAGGAACACCTGTGGAACAGTGACCACCAGTCATTGTGGTTTGAAATCACAGAAGCAGCAGAACCAAACTGCACAAAAACACGTATCCTGGATTTTAGGGGGGCAGACTTGGGAAAATGGGAAGATGCTTGAAAGAGGCATTAATGGGAATTTAGCGAGAATCAGGGTTTGGGGAACAATTGGCAATATTTAAAATGGGGATTACAAGAGCAACAGAATTATGCATTAAGCAGATTAGCAAGGGGAAAAGGAAGAGGAGGCCATTATGGTTTTCCAAGGAGGCAGCGGAGAAAGTGAAAGCCAAAAAGATTGCATTCAGGCAATACAAAAAGACGCAGGCAGAAGAGGATAGGAAGAAGTACCAGGAGAAGAAGAAAAGGGAGGCAGGGAGGTCAGTAAAGGAAGCCAAAGCTCAGACAGAACAGCGCATTGCAAAATCAGTGGGTAGAGGGGACAAAACCTTTTACAGGTACATAAGTGAAAAAAGAAAGGCAAAGGGAGGGATAGTGAGACTGAAGGGGGATGATCAGGGCCACATGGAGGATAACAACAGTAAAGCTGACATATTGAACAGGTATTTCTGCTCAGCCTTTACTGAGGAAGAGGAGGGTAATGGGCCTGAAGGGAGTACAAGGGGTGGGAACGGTGCAGAGAGGGACACAAGTCCCTTTACATGAGAAAGGGTCCTGAAGGAACTAGAAGGAATAAGAGTTGATAAAGCAATGGGGCCAGATGGGGTGCACCCCAGGGTCCTTAAAGAACTTAGAGAAATGGTGTCTGAACCTCTGGCAATCCTGTTTAGCCGATCACTGGAAACAGAGGTGGTACCCAAAGACTGGAGGACAGCAGATGTAGTCCCCTTATACAAAAGCGGGAACAAAGAGGAAGCGGGGAACTACAGATCAGTCAGCCTCACCTCGGTAGTGGGGAAGATCATGGAAGCACTACTGAAGGAGAGAGATTGGTGGAACATGTGGTTGCCAACAGACTACAGAACCCAAGGCAGCATGATTTCACCAGGGGAAGGTCATGTCAGTCCAACCTCATTGAATTTTTCGATTGGGTGACTAGGGAGGTGGATCAGGGGAGGGTAGTAAATGTGGCCTATCTGGACTTCAGCAAGGCCTTTGGCACTGTGCCACACACATAGAAACATAGAAACATAGAATTTGACGGCAGATAAGGACCGCTTGGCCCACCTAGTCTGCCCATTTTCCTACCTAACAGATAAGCAGCAGATCCTAGTTAACCGACAGCCTACTTCCTCCTACCCCCCACTAGGACTGCCTTATGTCTGTCCCATGCATTCTTGAATTCCCCCACTGTTCTTGACTCCACGACCTCCTCAGGGAGGCTGTTCCATGCATCCACAACCCTCTCTGTGAAAAAATACTTCCTCACATTACCTCTGAGCCGTCCCCCCTCTATCTTCAAATTGTGCCCCCTTGTTCTTGCACATCTCTTTTTCTGAAAGATGCTACCCTCTTGGACTTTATTGATTCCCTTGAGGTACTTGAACATTTCTATTATGTCCCCTCTCTCCCTTCTTCTCTCAAGGGTATACATATTAAGCTCCTTTAGTCTTTCTTCGTATGTCTTCTGGTGCAGACCCTGCACCATTTTGGTTGCCCTCCTCTGGACAGCCTCCACTCTGTCTATGTCTTTGTGGAGATGGGGTCTCCGGAACTGCACACAGTACTCCAGATGGGGTCTCGCCAACTGTCTGTATAGAGGGATAACAACTTCCTGTTTTCTACTATTGATGCCTCTCCCTATGCATAACAGTATCCCCCCATAGAAGGCTATTACACAAACTGGGGAATATGGGAGTGGGCAGGACAGTAGTGTGGTGAGTAGGTAACTGACTGGGCAGCAGGACACAGAGGGTGGTGGTAAATGGCTGTCACTCCACAGAGGGAAGAGTGACCAGTGGGGTACCTCAGGGATCAGTGCTGGGACCGGTCCTATTCAACATCTTCATCAGTGACATTGTGCAGGACCTAGAAGGCAGAATTTCCCTGTTCACTGATGACACACAGCTCTGTAACACAGTGGACATGCCAGAGGATGTAGACAGAATGAGGAGGGACCTACAGAAACTTGAAGAATGGTCAGGGGTTTGGCAGTTGAAATTCAATGCAAAGAAGTGCAAGATGATGCATATGGGGCACAAAAACCCAGGCACAATATATCAGTTGGGGGGTGAGGATATAGCATGCACCAAGCAGGAAAGGGATCTTAGGGTTACCATCTCTGATGACCTCAAGGTAGGGAAACAGTGCAACAGGGCAGCAGGTAAAGCAAATAGGATGCTGGGCTGCACAGGCAGGGGCATCACCAGCAGGAAAAGGCACATCATAATTCCACTATACAAGACACTAGTGAGCCCCACCTGGAGTACAGTGTATAGTTCTGAAGACCTTACCTATGTAAGGACATAGGGTAGAGAAGGTTCAGAGGAGGGCAACAAAGATGGTACATGGATTGCATCACAAGTCCTATGAGGACAAGTTGAAGGACTTGAATATGTACTCACTGGAGGAAAGGAGGGAGAAAGAGGATATGATAGAGACATACAGGTATCTTATAGGGAGGAACAGGGTGCAGGAATACACTAGAGGGCATGGGATGAAGTTGGAGGGAGGATGATTCAGAGGAAACATGAGAAAGAATTTCTTCACAGAACAGGTGGTGGACAAGTGGAACACCCTGCCAGAGGAAGTAGTGGGGGCTGAAACAATCACGGGATTTAAGAATGCATGGGATAGACATAAGAGCATTCTGGAGGTCAGGGGTAAGGGGCAACGGACTTCTAGGAAAACATAAAGTGAACTTACAAGCTCAAATGGGCAGACTGGGTGGGCCATAGGCCCTTATCTGCCGACAGTGTCTATGTATCTATATATATATTTCCTTACACCGTACTATGTGAGAGGTATCACAGCATATGAACATAACAGACAGTTCCTAAATCCTGAAATGTTGCTTTAAAATATTGGGTTTCAGCCATTATTAATTAGAACACCGGATATTGAACATTGCACTGCATTATGTGCAAACATTGGGCCCTATTCATGACAGTGCAGAAACTGTGCAGAAATGTAACATAATGCAGGTGCACAGCTATGTGCCCCGGACAGCTGGCAAAAACACGTGGCAGTCACAAAAGCATGCACAGCAGGTGCTGAGACAGAGGTGTGGCAAATTGAGCCACACAGTGCCACATGGAGGGACAGTGGGGCATCCCAAACATATGCGTTCCTGATCCTTGACACTACCATATATGGGCATGTGCACCACCACACGTGGACACATGGAAGTGAATACCACAATAAAGAAGCATGCAATAGCAGAACACAGAGATGGAGGTGCTGTGCTGGTGCCAAATACATCCCCGCTAGAGGCCAGACACCTGACCAAGGATGGGCCAAGAGCCATGGCAGGCAGACATTGCAGGGTACCACCATGGCCTGGTCTGGCAATTACATGGGTGGCCAGGTAGCAGCCATGGTCTCAAACATCCAAGACAATTATGGAGTGCCGTATAGAGTGGAGTCCCTGAAGACCCCGGCTGAGGTCAACGTCTGGATATGGGATGACATCGCACAGGTCATAAAGTCATACGCTTAATAGCATCGACGTGTAATAAAACCCGGACCTGCGCCTCCGAGTTGGCCCCAGAGATGGAATCTTTGTGGGAGGTCTGGTGTAGGGGCGGAGCCCCCACAGAACAATAACACACATCACGCAACGCTGACAGCCGCACGGCATTCTGCCATGTAACATATTGACCCCATGCCACATGGCATCCAAGCCGCTATTAAATGCAGCCAGCCCGGAGGCATGGACACCTGCAGCAAAAAGCACAATTCATGTAACCACCAGTCAGTCATGAAGCGAAAGCTTGCTGCCATAGAACAGGCTCAGCATGGCACAAGCAGGGGACTGCCTACGCAGGTGCCAACACTGTTGCCCATCAAGAGGATGGTGGCTGACACCCTCTCTGAGGTCATCCTACACGGGTAGATGGAGGGCATTGATACAATGCCAGGTATGGGGCACAGTGCAGGGGACACAGGGTGGGGGTATAGGACTGAACAGCATATTTGACAGCCTTGTTCTGCACCCTGCAGATCAGGATACCATTGCCAGTATCCATGCACTGCCAGTGACCGCTGTGGAGGAGGTTACACAGGGGGACACAGACACAGATGGCACAGGTATGTGGTCCCCACCATGGCCAGCTGAATGCATGCTACTACCTGTCGATGCACCTGAATGTAACCAGCCAATGTTCACTCATCCACAGATACAACATAAGACACACAGGACACGGCACTGGAGATGGGCACCATGACATTGAGACCACGCTGGGGATACCAGTAGCCATGCAGGGCCTGGCCTAGATGCCTACCAGAAGCCAGCAAACACCCCCCACTGTGAACCAACCCTACAGCCATCACACAGCTGGCCATCCAGTGCCATGGGACAGGGCCCTGAGGAGCAGCCACAGCCGCAGGTCTTCTTATATATGGAATGTGACCCGACATGCCCACAGAGTAATGGACATCATTGGGCATCACCACCCAACATGACAGTCTGCATCTCACTATAAAGGCTGTAAGTGCTCCACAATGGAGGTGTGTCTGCACCTGAGGGCAGTTGGGGGTGTACCCCCACAAACTGCGGTGGGTGTCTACGACCAGGTACACCAATGATCCCCAGAGGGGAACCCTCAAGGAGGCAACAGAGCCTGGGGAGGTGAATAGATGTGTTCATACCCTACTGTATGCCACTGTGCTGTCCATGTCCCACAGGTCCTGGTCATATGGGGCAGCTGTGATGTGTACACCTACTACCTGTTGCATACCCTACCCACCTGTGGTGTACAACCTTGTGCTGTCCACCACTGGTGCCTCTATGAGTTGTGCACTGTGTGTGGCCCCTACTGGCGGTGTCCATGTGTGTCCAGGGTGTTTGGCACTATGCTGCTAGCCTTTTGCTCTTCCTTTGTGTCTCTGCTCAACTTCTAGTTGTGGCAGAACATCATCATTTTGGAGTGGCAGGCGCAGCTGTGTGAGGTTGTGTCACTCCTGATAGTGTCGCGGTGTCACAGAGTACCCCTCAATCTCCCACACAACCTGTCCTGGAGGGTACGCATTGGCAACATCCACTACAAGGACAAGGTGGAGGATAAGTGGGCCATTGCCAACCCACCCAAGGTATGTTGTGTCAGTGACTGTGGTGCATGTGTGTCTGCTGTTGCCAGCATCATCCAGACATGTCCCAATCACTCATGGCTGTCTTCTCACCTTTGTCTTCCAGAGAATCATGGATCAATGTGATGCCTGGTGCTGCACCTTTGGGGATACATTGACACCACCCCTCCAGGCTCCAGTGGGGACTCTGAGGATGAGGAGGACTAGGGAGGCAGTGGTCACTGTAATTCTGTTGTCCTGTGTGGCCCCATGTGCTGTTTAGAGTGCCTCTATCATCATTAAAGATATCTATTATGCATACACTGGGGTCCTCATCATTCCCAGCGATGGTGTGTGGGTGCTGTTAGGGTTTAGGGGGTTCATTATACATCTCTGTTGGCAGCCCACTGTATCTGGTGGGGGGAATGGGTGTGGGGGAACTGCAGTGAAGCTGGGTGGGTGAATGGGTGTGGGGACTGCAGGGCAGCTGGGGGTGGGTGGGAATGCTGAGTGACTGGGTGGGTATGGGAGCAATGCAGTGTGGACTGTGTGTAGAGGGGGCTATGACCATGGCCATTGTGTGTGTATGGCCAGTGGTGCAGCCATGCCCATGTGCTGTTCACAGAGCCACAGAGATGTACTGTACATGGCAGTGACACACCTGTTTGCAGATGTCCATGGCCACTGTTTCCCACAGTGTGGTCAGTAGCAAGTCATGGTTTACACAATTCTATGGGCTTGTATTGCCATGTTTGGGGATTTGTCCCTCACTATGTGGGTTGGTGTCCCTCCTTTTGTGTGTGTCTGTGCCTCTCATGTCTGTGACAGACAGTTGAGTGGTGTGGTCCCAATCCCTGTCAGCCACCACTCTGTAGGTGCTGCTACCTGCCACAGTGCGCTGCTTCTTACAGCAGCCCTCCACCTGCTGTAGCAGTACATGCCTTGTGGCATGCACCTGGCAGATGTATCTGCTTTGGTGCATGTGAGTTTGGGGGTGGCATGCTCGCTGTTCCATGGCCACACACATGCAACTCACAACAGCAGCCTATGCATGCCTTCGTGTGTGGTTCATGCATGTCATTTGGTCGTGTGGTGCGTGCATTCCACACGTGTGTAAATATACATGTGTGTTGCATGCAGCATGCACGCTGCATATTGTTCATGCATAGAGCCCATTATTGTTAACTGTTGTGACTTGTTATTTAAATTTTAAACATTTTTAAAGTTGTTGCTATGAACAATGAAAAACTTGTTAAATGCAATTTTCCACAATGCTGTGTGCCTGGAGTACAGCCAAGTGCACATGAAAACTTGCAACATACATTACAAATACAGAATAAAGGATTATATAAGGATTATAATCCATATATATATATATATGGATTTGTCAGTGTCAGTGGCTCAGTAGGTAGCACCCTCGCCTCTGAGACCAGGAGATCAGAGGGCTGTGGGTTCAGTTCCTACATCTGACACTTGGGTTAATATCCTAGTACTGACACTGTAGTACAGCATGAGAGGGGAGCTGCACTTCTGAGGTGCTGTCTTTTGGATGAGATGTTAAACCAAGGTCCCATCTGCCTGGATTAGTGGTAGTTCAGGTGGATGTTAAAGATCCCATGGCACTTATCGAAAAGAGTAGGGGAAATTTTTACTGAAACACATGAAGAGAAAACCAACCAGAATTTCTAAATAAAAAACAGAAAACATGATCAAACATGTGGTCAATTCATGAAACATACAAAAGAAAATACCAAATCCCAAAATGTAAAAAAATGCTATACAAAACCTAAAACACCATTCTATTTATATTTGATTAAAAAGGTGAGACCCTTCCACCACATCAAAACCTGCTGTGCAGAAAAAATTAAACAATGTGATTTATAGATATTCCAAAGCTCATTGCTGATTAGGATGCTCAGACAATCATATGACATCCCCTTTTGCTGTAACACCCATTGACATCGGCCCTGCCATAGATAAAATCTAAGGCAGCAGCAAAAAATATTTAAGGTATCAGAGTGAAATTTAGAGAAACCTGTCCCATATTTGCACACTACGAATATGTCATAAATTAAAAAACGGAGCCAGGGTAAATGCCATTTGTGTGCTAGATAATCCCATAAAGCCATAGTATAAGAACAATGTAATAGGAAATGTTCCATCATTTCTGTCTGTGCTATGTACTCCATATAGGGATAATTTTGTTCATTTATGCTTTTACGTTTCACATTAACCCTCAAGTATAATCTGCCATAAACCGTTAACCAAAGGTTTTCCCACATTTTCTGTGGTATCCTTGAGAGCGTTAATTGGTGTAGAATATAATGATTATTAACTGAGAGGCAATTTTTTAAAACAAGGTTCCCTAGGGTAGTTAATTTTTTTGTAGAGAAAGTTATTAAACTGTGTTTCTTATACTCCATTTGTATAATTTCTGAGCAGCAGGTAAAAAATAGGGGGGATCTGTAGACGAGGATGAGGTTTAGGTGCTAACTGTGACCGTGCTTCAAGATAGACGGCTAAGGCTTTCCTCAGCCAGGCATCAGGAAATATACTAGTGTGTTGTAATAAAGTACTAAAAGAGTGTTTAAAGAATAAAGCATGGAAGAACACGACAGGCTCAACCATGTTAAGACCTCCTTTGCTTAATTCCAAATAGGTGTAATGCCTTTTAATGGGGTTTGGTTTTGAACCCCATAGCATTTGAAAACATAAACTATAAAGTTGTGTCTCCAATTTAGTGGGTAATGGGTATAATGATGCTATGAACTGTAAAAGTGTCAGGATAAACTTTTTTAAAATAGCTATACGTTTTAATTTGGAGATCTTCCACTGTCGCCCATCTATTTACTTTTTGTTCTGCTTTGCTGAAACCCAAATCCAAATTTCTTTCTGGCAGATTTTGTGGTCCAAAACTAATACCCAAAATATCCAAATGGGCAGAGGAAATGGAGAGTCCATACCAAATAGAGTCCGGCTGAACCATGGGCCCTATAAAGAGACCTCTACTTTTATCTAAATTCAATTTGGCATTAGAAACTAATTGGTACTTTTCAATTTCATGTAAAAAAAAACGGATTTGTTCTGGCTTTGAAAAAAAAGCACAAATGTCATCCGCATAAGCTTGGATATGTAAAGTTTGTGGGACGCTGAGACCTGTGAGGCCAGTCCACTTCGGGGATGATAAAACTGTGTAAAGTAGAGGGTCAAGGGAAAAAATGTATAACAAAGGGCTTAAAGGGCATCCTTGACAGACCCCACAATGTACCGAAAAACTATGCCCTACTGTACCTTTTATCATAGGTCTAACTGAAAAAGGGAATATAGTAACCTTAATTGGTTTATAAAAACCAGAGGTATTCTATAGGTTTGTAATATGGAGAATAAATAGTTGTGAAGAACCCTATCAAAAGCTTTTTCCTGGTCTACGGCCACCACACAACCAAGAAGCCCTGAAACATTGCAGTGATATATCACATCCCGCATGGTGCGTAAGGCCTGCTGAATATTCCTGTTGGATAAACCAAAGTACTGAACTGGAGAAATCATGAAAACAGCATAAGCTTTCAAATGGGCATTTAGAATATGTGCCAGCACCTTATAATCAGTGTTCATAAGCACTACAGGTCTCCAATTTTGTATTTGTGAATGGTCCCTTTTTTAAACAGGTAGTACAGTAGTCCTTCAGAAAATGATGGGTGCATAGTGTCAGTTGAAAACCAATGAGTGTAAGTTAAAAATAAACATTCTATTAATTGAAGAAGAAAAGTTTTACAGAATGCGTGGGGGATGCCATCCAACCCTGGAGCTGGATGAAGCCGTAAGGCTTTAATAGCTTGTAAAATTTCTTCTTTAGTAATGGGAGTTTGTAATTTTATTATTTCTCCTGGGAAACCTGGAATATGTACTGATTGCAAATACTGAGTTATCTTGGCTGATGAAATATGGACCTTCGGACTAAGAGAGCCGCAATGCCTCTGAATTTCAGTTTCTAAATCTGAGAAAGAAGAAACTGACCTACCATCTGGGGTATTTAGGGTTTCCAGTTTTTACAGATTTAGAGGCCGCGTAGGGGCCACCTATGGGGGAGATCTTTATATTATGACAAAACATTGACTGAATCGAGTTTGCTCTAACTGTTTCAAACAACTTCATAGCATCTTTTATAGTAGCAATCTGAGAAGTATAATCATACTTACAAAGATTTGCCAGAGAGATTAGTTTATATAACTGTTGTCGGAGGGATAAATATTGTAAAAAATCAGTATTTCCCTTTTTTTTCCCATATTTGGAAAACCAGTTCTTAATGTCCATTTTGGTGTACATCCACCATTCACCTTTACCAACACAGAGAAATTCAACAGATAATCTAGCCTGAAGTAAGGCTGTGACTTCCTGAATAACCCATTTGTCTTGTAAAACAGATACATTAAGCTTCCATCGTCCATGTAAAGTAGTCCTGGGAACAAAATGATGTACTGAAAAAAACAATAAATGATCAGAAAAAGTGACTGGAATAATAGAGAACGAGCCTTTGGGAACATTTGTAGACATAAAAATATAATCGATAATAGATACATAAATATTACGCTTATAAGTAAACTTAGGACCTTTAGAATGTAATTGCTGGCAATTATATGACCTAGCTGTGGAAACCATATGAGACAGGGCATTTGAATCACAGTATAATTTTTTTGTGTCACCTTTTTTCCGCTTATCCCCTGAGGGTAGGGTACAATTAAAATCTCCACAGAGAAAAAGTTTATAATGTGTAACCAAAACAGGTTGAATTAAAGTTATAAGGAACACCTTTTCTGCTTTTATTTGAGAAGCATAGACTGAAATAAACCGACAGTCCATATTATTCCAGAGACCATCAAGAACCAAAATCCTCCCAGGCATTAAGTCATACAATCTGCGTGAAGTAAAATTGAAAGAATGAAAAAGAAAACCTACCCCATCAGCAGAGTCGTGGCCAAAGGACCAATAAGATGGACCCCAGACCCATTATCGCTGAAAAAGACATACCTGTTCTGCTGTATAAATCCAAGTCTCCTGTATCAAACATACATCAATAGCCTTATCATGTACACACTGAAAAAAACATATTTCGTTTCTCATAATTCAATAAACTATGTACATTCAAAGAGCCAACCAAACCACCAGCCATTCAAAGTTTCCAGATGAACCTACTACTAAGTTGTTTTCCTTTTTTTCTTCTTTTTCCCTTTATAATCACCCTCTGCAATTTTTTGCTGACCCTGATCAGTCATGGATTTCTGGGAGTCCGAATCCCCACCTCCATTTCGGAAGTGCCCCAGGAGGTAAACAAAGTGGCATAAGAATTCTTAGAGTCAATCGGGGTGGGAGGGTCTGAGGAAAATGATTTGGAAAATCTAGAAGATCTTCTGCAAGGTAAGGGGTCGGGGAAGGCCAGACTATCAACCTCTTTCCGAGAAGAGGAGATGTCTGTATAACAAACTGGGGTCAGCATATCAGATTCCAGAAGGACCTGAACAGGGTTCTGGGGAACCTCCTTCTTTAATTCCGGAATAGTGGGTTTACCAACTGGGTTTTCAGGGCCTTCAGAAGGAGCGGGAAAAGAAGAAGGGAGAGGAGGAGGTAAAGGTGCCAAAGGAGGAGGGGGAAGGGGGCACAGGGATGAGATGGAGAAGGAAGTGCTTGATGGTTCTGAGGAACTCCCTGTGGGACCTCATGATTAGATGAAACAAGCTCAGCCAGGTCTTGTGCCTGTTGAATAAGAAGCTCAGGGCTTATACAACTAGCCTTATTGTGTGCTGCCCCAGGGCATTTCCCAAAATTGTGACCATAGTCTTCACAAAGGTCACAGCGATTGTGGTTCACACATTGTATCGTACTGTGACCGATTTCACCACAATTGTTACAGCGGGGTTTGTCACAAGTACTGGAGAGATGGGTGCGGGATCCACATCTATAGCAGGCTCGAGGCTGTCCTGCATAAAAACAGACCCCCCGATCTCTCCCTAGGAGGAAGGAATTAGGTATATGTTCTACACCTGTTTCCCCCTGTCGCAGTTTGACCTTATACTTCCAGCCTCCCGTCCAGAAAAGCTCACTGTCAAGGATAGCCTCAGGTGCACCAAGAACCACACATTTTTGAGATAGCCAATATGATATATCTTCAACATGAACCCCCTTCATTACGAAACATAATAGTAACATATTTAATTAAGGGTTTCATCAGTGGAATTACTACAAAAGGGGTCCATGTTGGAGATGTCTTTACTTGCCATCCCTCTCCCAAAACAGTTCTAATGCATAGGAGGTTCTAAAACTGACATCATAATTATCTTCACTGGAAATATTAATAAATGCATAGACTTCTTTAGGAGAGAAATGCAGAGAATCTTTCAACAAAGTTTTCCTAACATGGTATCTGTCTGTCCTGTCCACCAACCCCCCCCCCATATTGTATCCTGACAGCATTCCTCCGAGGAGCAGCAACTAGCTTCGAGTTGGAAAATAATTCCAATAATAAAGGTTTAGGGTCCTGAACAGGAGCTGATACTGAGGAAGGGGGGAGCCCCTTTTCTACATTAGATCCTGATGGTAGAGGTGGAAAAGAGTCAGAATCTGGAGGACTTAACAGAGTCGAGGCTGGATGAGATACTCCTAAGTCCTGAGGGATGGAAAGTACAGGAGGGTTAGTTGCCAATCTCGAGGAAACCCCAGGCTTCCAGTCTACTGTGGACTGTGAAAAGGGAATATCCCATGAAGGGTCTGGGGTCCAATTTCCTGCTGTTGTTCTGGTCCAACCTGCCCCTGTCAGTGCTTTTTGGGGTGACCAGTCATCAATGTGCTGAGGAACTCTAGAAAAATCAAGCCCAGAATCAGTGTGAATGATATTTTTATTGTGGGGGTTGTCAGCCTGGGTTTGCCTAATAGTACCCTTCTGTCTGTCGAAACTGTCCTGTTGCAGTCTGGAAGCTGCATGACTGTCCATTTTAGACAGAGTTTTTGATGGAAAGAAGAAATCTGTGACACCTTTCTGAGAGGTAGGCTGAGTACTGGATATGCACCCCTTGATCCACCGCCATAGGTTGTTTAAACACAAACCCTGCCATTTTTGACAAGATAACCCCTGAGGTATTTTGCACACAAGATTCAATCTGGGGGCGTACAGTACTGCAAGAGCAAGCACTTGGACCTGTAGAGAGGCTGTCTGCATTTCCTGTTGTAAGACTTGCATTTGCATTTTCTGCTTCACAAGCTGTAACTAAGGAAGCCTCCTGATTAACCATAAGCAGCTGTGCCGGTGAAGACTGCAGCTCTGAGCAGACTGGGAGCTGCAAATCCTCTGGTGGGTGAGACTCAACTTTGTCATTTATTTTTACATTGTATAGAGGAGACGACTCACTATCAGTAGGCTCTGGGCACATACCAGACACGGTATTGTCACTGCCAGCCTTAGAAAAAAACAGTTTTGCATTTAAAAGGAGTGACTCACCCAATTCTTTTGGGCCAGTTTCTGAGACAGCTGAACCCTGTAAGGATTTGACAGGCATGGGAGCTGGAATGACAGCCAGCAGGCCAGCCTGCAATGTTGCAAGTTGATTAACCAGACATTGCTTTTCCAATAAATGCCGTTCCTCCTCAAAACAGATTAGTTGTAGGAGCTCTTGCTGTTGTACTTCCAAATTAACCTCTAGAGATAAATCCGTAGTTAAAACGGCTTCCATACACAAATCCTCCGTTGAAACATAGACCTCCATGATGTCTTCCACAGAACCATGTGAAATAACTTTGAAACATCCATCTTCAGCCTCTACCAAACGCAGATCAGGAGATGAGGCCTGCTCCCCTGTCTGTAGCATGACCGCACCTCCGGTGCTCCAGGTGAAGTGGCCATCTTGCAGACTAACAGCCTATCCCCCTACTGGCCAACAGTAGGTGGATTTCCCCGGTGTCATGGCCAAATTTCCCTCATTCACTAAAAATACCACCAACAGCTTAATCTGCTTCAAGGTCAGTTGGCATTCATCTGTATCCCCCTCCCCCGGGTCGTGCCTGAAAATAGGCAGGATTTGTCTAGTGCACTTACCCGGTCAACAAAAACTAAATAAATAAATAACAGTGCACAGAAGCACTCACTCTATGAACTCCCTACAGCTCAGTCCAATGTCAGACTCTCTTACATTAAATATTTGGTCATGCTGGAACTAGGGGTTGAGGTCATATATGAAGTGCTCTGATTAGAAGGAATGGAAGTTGATGTTGGTGGAGTTTGATAATGCAGCATTTCCACGTGCTGAGGGACTAACTGAAATCGAAACTGATGATTACCGTGATAAAACTGACTGTTCGGCAAAAGAGCTTGAGATTGTGGGGCAAACTACTGTGCATGGACACTGGATGGTGCCAGAATCTGTATTAGAGTTTGAAAACAATTGAGCATTTTGCTCTATCTCCTGCCTTCATAGCCTCTCCTCCATCACCTGTTTTGCAACTGCTCTTTCCCTCTCCAATTCCAGCATTTTGTTATGTTGTCCCAGGATCATTTGTGGTGTGGGCTCAAAAAGAGCCTCCATAAGCTTTTGCATACACGAGAACTTTTTCTGTTGGCAAACAGTGGTAAGAGGCTCCTTAGCTCGCTTTCATTCTGACGCTGGTATCCAGATGTCGACTGCTGTTCAGGTGCATTTGGCATATCTGCACTTACGTCAGTTGCACTTGCACATGCATCATTTTCATTCAGTATTCTGATTCTGGCTGATCCTGTGATTGATGGTCATTGATCATGTTTCCATTTGAGATGTCATTGTCTAGGTGAAAATAATAACAGAAACATATGTGTGTGTATATATATATATATATATATATATATATATATATATATATATATATATGCCTTACTCTTAACCTTATCATAAATACATTTTAATAATAGTATATAAATGTATCATACATGGTATGCATGTATTAGTTATACATCATATATTACATGGCCAAACACTCCCCGCCCCAAAAACACACAGCAGCTGCCATGAGCTTATTATGTCAGCAGGGGCAAAAGATAACAAGGTTTCACTGGGAAACTGGTACATCACAAGGGGAGAAAACAAGCATGTCAATAACCAACACAGCACACAAGGGTCTACAGTGCATATATCATGGGCTCATATACAGAACAACCTGTGGGTTGTCATTTTGGTGTGCCCACACATAGTAATGCAAAAACAAAATCGCATACGCCTTGTGTCATTTTGCAGACATAAGTGATGTAATGCAAGCAGTACAGCAGCACAGTTCGCACCAGCAGCACAGCAATAATCACATTTAAGTGGACATGCAGACTACTAAAGTACATACCTTTGTTAGCAGAAAACACTTCAAAGGTGGCATCTTGGAGGACAAGGTCATCTTCCTCAAATCGACCTTCACCACTCTGTGTTACATTTAGTGGTGCTGATATTGGTTGGGTGCCCACGAAGCAATCAAGATCATCAAAAAATGGGCATGTCGCCCTACTAGAACCAGATTTTTGTTTTATTATTATCTTTGTTTTTGCGATAGTGTACTTTCAGTTATTTCATTTTCTCTCTGCATTACTAAATAGTGTGATCATGACCACTGACTATAAAGTGGTCAGAGATTATTTGGAATATTTTTTTGCTATTCCATATGTAATTGTTCAGGTCTTCCCAAACAGACTCCATAGACTAGCAGTCTGTTAGAAGTTTGGTCACCTCCTCAGACCAACTGGTTGCCCTATCTGACATAATTATAGCTAACAGTGTAATTTGGCAGCTCCTCAAATGCTTTAAAGAACCCTTCTTCATGTCCCTGTTCTTGGCTGCAAAGGATCATGGATTCTGACAGCATCATGGGATACTGGATGAGCATGGCAATGGGGACTAAACTCAGCAGCACATACACACTCTCCAGGTAATTCATGTTCGATTTAAAACATTTTTAAATCCATGCTAAAGCCTAAGTATTGAGCAGGGTTTAAACACGGTTTTTAAAATTGTTTTAAATCGTGTTTGAATATGGCCACAAACCATGTTACAAGGGCTTTAAATGGTTTAAGTCTCTTAAACTGTTTTGTGTGTATAGGGCCTTAGAGTTACACTCATTCAAAAGCACTCATGTATGTATGCATATTTGTAGTATGTGTTTGGGTGGTATAGTGCGTCATCTGTCCTGGCATCTAGTGACCTAACAACATTGTGTCTTTGTTGGTCATGAGCAATGGAAGGAGAGTTTGTTATTAATAATGCTTACTGCATCAACGGGCTATGAAAACGGAAGCCTCACCCATGGGAAAGAAGTATGAACAGCATGTGCTGTAAAAGCTTTAGTCACACAGCTTATTGTTTGTTCAGAGATTACATTATTTTGAAGTGCAGTTTATAATTTATAGAACTAGATGTGGAGGATTTACTGAAGTTGCCATCTTCCCCTACATTCAGTGTTACTTGATTTTGTCGGGAGTTTGCAGTTTGCTGATGCTATGGGTTGCATAGGTGCCATAGATGTAGATATCTGCCAGAAGGCCTTTTGCTTTTTTGGTCTTGGTTGATTTACTATTTAAAGAGGTCCTTCCAGTTCAAAACACAGGCCTAAGAAACCAGGAAGTCTATTTACAATACATTACATTACATAATTTTTTATGTTCATTATCATGTTATGAATGCCTTCTTTTTCTTGCTCATTTATTTCTTGTTCCCTTACTGCATTCATTTAAAGAGCAGCTCACGCCTTTGGGAAAACACTGAAAGACATAATATTTAGATGCAAATCAGTTGTTATTTTGTACATCCTCTATCGTTTTCTATAGATCTCTACTCTCCATTACGTATTACTGAAGAAATACCAACACAACTAGATCTTTATCCCTTGGTGTTGATCTACTTCTGTAGCTTATTCCCTACTTGAAATTATAATGCTCTGTTGTGACATCACAGTTTGTTGCCATGGGAATAACTGTGGTGTCACAATCAGAGTATTGTGACATCAGGTTGGGAAGAAGCAGTAAAAGCTGATGAACCCTCAAGGAACAGAAATCCTGTTTTCTTGTATGTGACCTCAGTAATAAATAATGGGGATAAGAAATACAAAGTTAATGAGAAATATAAAGCTGTTTTGAGTCCAAATATTACATTTCTAAACGTTCTTCTTGAGGCGTTGGGGGATTTTTAAATTCCCATATTCTTGATCCTTGTTTTGTTTTCCTTTCCCTTTATTATACAGTTCTGTAGTTCTTATTTTTATCTTCACCATCTTCATATCTTCCACCATTCTGTGCCTTACCCTGGTTTTTCAGTTTGATTATATATGCCTCTCTGTTCTCTCCTACCTTTTCACTGATGTCTTTTTCTATACCACCTCATTCAGTTTACATGACTGTACTTGCTGCCTTTTCAAGTAAAAAAAATGCCATTTCATCTGATGGGTACCCCAGGCCTATACAGGTAGTTATCTCTCTTGCTCGGCTCACCTATTGATAAGGATCACAATATAATTAACAGCTATAAATTATTACAGTCCTCCTGTTGGGGTTATATAGGGGGCACATAGGTTATGAATGTAAGATTATCCTTAAGAACCAGTTAATAGGCCATCCCAATAGTATCATAACTGGGGAGCTGCTTGCTGTAACCACAAAACAGAATCTTCTACCAAGCTTGGTAATGCTGTATGGTCCAGCAGAAAAAGAAATCAGGCATCCTGGAAGATGGTCCCCTCCACCAGTGTGGAGGTCTGCAGCTCGTGCTGCTTTGCTACCACCTGAGTGACCACAAGTAGCATTGCAGTTGGGAGTGCAAGTAAGCTGGGTGGACCTATGACACCAGTGGGTGGGATTTCAGAGGAAAATGAGAGGGGTATGGAGAGACAGCACCCCCACATCCCACATCTCTAGTGGGGCCCACCAACTGTCTCAAGTCACTCTGCCAGGAGGCAAGCCCTAGAGGAAAGAGGGGCTAGTGATGCACCACCATTGAAGAAGTGGCTGTGGGTTTCCATGGATGGGAGACAGACTTGTGGAGAACCTCAAAAAAAGGTCCAGAGTACTCCCAAAACAACAAGCATGATAAAGAAAGAGGTTAGAAAAATAACAAAAAAAAACTTTGAAATGAAAAAAAAACCTATTCTGGAAATGTATTTTGTGGTATTGCTATTGCATTATGATTGCACTGCTGAGAGAACAGTTTGAAAGGCAGGCTGTTCTGAAAGTTAAGTCCGTGGGACACTTGCAAATGTACTCAGTTTCTTAAAACGCCTTGAATTTAACTTATTGTTTTTCCAGGGAGCCTTACAGCATATCAGCCTAAGTGGAAGCAACTTTTAGGATTTGGTACCTATATTAATATAAGCTCAAGACTCCCAACTTAATGATTTGTCTGTTTATCTATCTATCTTATTGTATCTATCTATCTATCTCTTGTACCTATCTATCTATCTTTCTATCTATTGTATCTATCTATCTGTCTATCGTATCTATCTATCTATCTATCTAGCTAGCTGTCTGTCTGTCTGTCTGTCTGTCTGTCTGTCTGTCTGTCTGTCTGTCTGTCCATCCATCCATCCATCCATCTATCTATCTATCTATCTATCTATCTATCTATCTATCTATCTATCTACCTATCTATCGATCCCTCTATCATTCTATTTATTTATTAACATTTTTAATTATTTGGTGTAGGTTTATTACAGCACTGCAATCACCAAAAAGGCAGTAGGTGAAGTTCATATTTTTTAAAAGAGGTAGAGAACACAAATAGGACAAGAATAAATACAAACACATCAAATGTAAATAGTCCAAAAAACAGTAAGTGACAACATAGTCCTATTGCTGGAAGCCCTTCCCCCCAAACAAATCAGTTCCAGCAGTGTAATAGTCCAAACCAGTGTCCACAGAACTCTGTGGTTGGAGGGGCAGCATCCCTAAGTTCAGAAATCCAAAGCAAGTCCACCCCAATTTCGATTCAGCAAGGCCAACTTACCCCAGCGGAAGTCCCCAGCACAAGGGCAACAGATATATTATTCCTCTCACTGGGCCACAGTTTCAGTCTCCCAAAACAAGCACCACTCTCAGCGTGAGATCCCTCAATACCACAGTGAGAGACTGCTGCTTGACAGACTCCACATCTGACTCAAAGCCAATCTGTGCTGAAACAGGAAACTGCAGCTGGGGTGTCTCCGCTTCTGACCTGAAAGCCCCACAACCAAGGATTCCTTATGGGCCGAAACATACAGTGCCACTACCAACACTGCTCTTGGTCTAAAGATGATGCCACTTCAGGATGAAACAAGCTGCCACTCAATGCAACCACAAAGATGGCACAGGAAGCCATGGACAGTTACTCAGAACAATGAAATCTGACGAACTGTGCAATGTATTGCCTCACAAAGGATGCAGTGGCAGCAACAGAGGGGCTATCACAAAAATGGGAACCACTACCACAGCTCCTACTCAGCCCACTGCAGCGCCATCTTGACATATTGGAATGGGAGGCACCCCTCTAGGACAACAGACACTTTACAGAGAGGTTCTGATGAGAATACATATTTGTATTGCGTACAATCATCAGTAATTAGACAAGTGACGCATAATAGGAAAGAACACACAGAAAAGTAAAACCTAGATTAAAAATTCCAGAACTTATTGTATGCCCTAATAAGCCTCATTAGTCATAGACTATGTAAATCCTATAATAACATAGTATTTTAAGTTTGCAAGGCACTCATGGTCCATCATGGTCCCCACACTTTATAGGCAAGAATGAAATAAGTATAAAGTCTACCCACTCTACCACACCCGGGGTGTGCCCGGTGAGCAACTTGGTAAGCAGACATTTGTCCAGACTTACCTTAAAGAACTACTGATGCTTAAAAGAAAACTTTAAAAACATAATAATTAGGTGCAATTCTGCTTGCATTTCATTTATATTTTATATATTTCTCCTCCCCATAGTTTATTACTAAGGAACTGTATATGAATATATCCTTCTTGTCGCTTAGAGTTTATTTTGAGTTCATCTGCCTATATAGCTTATTCCCTACTCCAAGTCATAATCCTCTATTGTAACGTCACTCTCTGTTGCCATGGGAGTAACTGTGAGGTCACAAGCATTGCTCTATGACCTCAGGTAGAAAGGAAGCAGAAGGAATAGATGAACTCTTCAGGAGTAAAGACTCTGTTTTCATGCACATTATCTCTGTAATAAATAACAGAGAGGACAAATACAGAACTAATTTGCAATACATGCTGGACTGTGTCTAAATATTATGTTTTGTTAAAGTTCTCCTGAATGTGTCACCAGCTCTTTAAAGGCCTGTGCTTTCTTCATGTCTACAACCTACCCTGGTAGCCTGTTCCAAAGGTTCACCACCATCTGGTAGAAAAAGTGCTTCCTAATGTAATCTCAAAATTTACCACCTCTGTGCTTAATGGGAAGCTCTTATTATCTGAACTGTCCCACCCCTGAAAGCTTTAGCCCCCGATTAAGCTTTTGGCATATTAAAGAAATTGTTTTTCTGTACTGGGGCTAGCGGTGCAGCACCACAACTTCAGCTGAAATGGAGCCGCACACCTTCTGCCATGTTTGGGAAGTGCAGATGAAGGATGTGAAATCCGAAACATGTCAGATGCTATGCTATGCCTGCTGTGTGCTTGGAAGCTTTTAATTTATTAAAATATGGACTGAGTCCTTGATCCATGGCTTGAATATTTTTTGATGCGTCCCAGCTTTGTGGTTTGTGTGTGCTGGAAACCATTTTGGAAATACTTTTCAAAAGTTAAATTCTGTAAGTAATCATGCTAAAAAAAAAGTCTTTAATGTGCCAAAAGCTCAATCGGGGGGGGCTAAAGCTTTTGGTGGTGGGACAGTTCAGATAATGAGAGTTTTCACCATGTCCTGCAGCAAGACAACAGATCAAATATCTCTGACCTTTTGATCTTGTCAATACCATTCAGTGTGTGAAAGTCTGAAACCATGTCCCCTCTCAGCCTCCTTGTCTTGAGGGTAAACCTGTAAAGGGTATCTAGCCCTCCTCATAGGTTTTGTGCCCAATACCACTGATTATTTTGGTGACCTTGCGTTACACACTCTCGACTGCCTCACCGTCCCTTTGGTATTGAGGGGTCCAGAATCGCATGCAGTACTTCAGGCGGGTCCTAACAGGGCCTTGTAAAGTAGCAGGATGACTTTCCCTGTTCTGCTGGTTACACCCCTTTTCAATCAATCAATACTTTATTTATAAAGTGCCTTTCGAAATCAAGGTGCTGTACAGCCATAAGCCACAGTATATAAAAACAAACAACAATCGTAAGTTATTTAAAATCAGTCTGGATAAGCTTGAAAAAATAAATACGTTTTTAACATAGTTCTAAAACTACTGATGGTCAGGCATTCTCTTAACCAACGAGGTAGAGAATTCCACAGGGTCAGTGCTGCAAATGAAAAAGCATTGTGGATAGTGGGCACTCACTGCTTGCCCTGCTTCAGCCCATTGTCTGTTATGAGCCCCCCCAGGTCCCTCTCTCCCTTGACTGCAGCAAGAAGAGCCCTGCACAGTGTATAGGTCCTACTCCTTCTAATCCACCCAGATGTAGCACCTTGCATGTGATTACACTGAATCTGAGGCACAAGGAGTCAGACAAATCATCCAGCCTCTTCTGGGCCTCCTGACATTTGTCCTCATCCTCAAGGAAGTTCGCTGTCGAGGCCAGCTTAATGTCATGCACAAACTTATGCAGTCTGCTGGAGATTCCAGCTTCCAGATCATTGATGAAGATGTTTAAGAGCAGTGATCACAGCACTGATCCCTGAGGGATGCTGCCAAGTACCCCTCTCCACTTGAAGGAGCGCCCATCCACCACCACCCTCTACTTACTGCCGCTGAGCCAGTTCACGATCTGATCCACCTTGTAAATCCCAAAACCCCATAGCCCCCCTTTTGATTTTATCTGAGGATCATTTTTTTGTTTGCTTTGTCCTTAGTGGGAACTTTATATATTGCTATGTTAAGAGTACTTTACACACTAAAAAATAATCCCTGAAAACACTAATATCTGGTAACATCCCAAAACGTTGGCCTTTCAAAAAGGTTATGAAATTTGACATTTAAAAAATCTGGGTATAGCTAATCCAGTGATACAGTGGGTTAAAAACTGACTGCAGGATGGAAGCACAGTATTATAATAAATGGCAATCTGTCTCTATGGAAACATGTGACCAGTGGGGTGCCACTGGGGTCTGTTCTGGGACCAGCACTCTCCAATATATTTGCAAGTAAGTTGGGCACCTGCACAATATCTCCGTTGTTAAGTTTGCCTGTGACACCAAAACGGAAAGAACTGTTGCAATACAGGAGGCGATGGGATGCAACTAGACCGGGAACAGCATAGGAGTGGACAGAAGGATGACAGATGAATTGTAAAACAATTAAATGCCAGTTTATTCACATTGGAAAGAAGAATTTAAAGACAAAATGTTACCTAAATGATATAGAGCTACAAATGGCCATCAGGAATTGATCTGGGTAACTAGACCAGCATTACTTTCAATTGGGGTGAACAGGGCGGAGCAGCAGTAGCAAAGCAAACAGAATCATGCCATGCATCAAGAGAAACTTCATAGCAGGCTGAGAGACTTTATAAAGTTCATGTGCAGATCTTTGGTCAGGCAGGCCCCATCTCAAGTATAGGATTCGGTCCTGGTCTCCATATTTGAGAAAAATATGAACATGATCTGATTGGGCTGGCAGTATAGCCTGGAGGTTAGAGCAACAAGCTGTGAATGAGCTTGGTACATCCAGCAGACCTGGGTTTGATTCCCACAGCCTCCACTTTCATACTGTGGGACTCTGAGCAAGTCACTTAACTACCCCAGTGCTCCCGGTTTTCCTCTGAAAACAGACACTTGTGCCTAATGTGCCCCATAAAAACAATGCTTCCAGGTCTCCCCTGAAAACAGGCACTTGTGCCTAGTGGGTCCCATAAAAACAATGCTTCCAGGTCTCCCCCTGAAAACAGACACTGTGCCTAGTGGGTCCCATAAAAACAATGCTTCCAGGTCTCCCCTGAAAACAGGCACTTGTGCATAGTGGGCTTTACCCAGTTACCAAAAGGATAAATTTAAAAAAAAGCCCAGAGAAGAAAGCCAAGGTGGTTGAGGGCTTAGGAAATATGTGCTATGTGGACTGACTGATTTAACTGGGTCTTTTTTCCTGGATAGAGATGACTCAAAGAGATATGATCATGGTATTCTGATACCTGAAATGGATATCACCATCAGATAAAATACAGCTCTTGAGAATGGCCAAGGATGAGAGAACCAGGGGGGATACACAATGTGTCAGATATTTAGGCAATAAGGCAGGACAGGGTGTGTTGTACTGTGTATACGCCTGGGGTGATTAGGCACCCAGGTCGCAGGCCGAGTAGCGTACAATCACCCCAGAAGTGACGTTATCCCAGCACAACACACACCCTGGAGTGCCTTATTGCTATTATACAATGGTTCGTTTTATTTTAAGTAGAAAAGATAGGAAAACCTGTTTAAAATATAAATTTATTTCATTTTTTGTTAGGCAGGTATACTTTATTGAAAAAAAAGTGCAGTTCCAGTTCTGTGTTAGGAGGTGGCGCTGCCCCTGGCATGGTTTCTCTGTATTCGCTTTAATGTTAATTCAGGGTTTTATTGCTTTCAGCGACAGGGATTTATCGTTTATTATTTGGTTCGTTTTCACACGAGTTAGCATTGGGGAAGAGCGACATCGAATAACTGCTCCTGTTGCCTGATAAAATAGTTCACGTTGAACTTGCATTAAGATGGAGCCATTAAACAGCGACCATGCGTGCCTACCATAACGCCGCTGAGTCCTCTCTCTTGCTATAACGCCGCTGGCTCCTCGAATACATTTCTTGTACATCTAGAAAGACGCTATGGTGCATTTCATCGCCAATGTGGTGATTCAGTTCACTCGCTCAGTGTGAGGAGTCAGCGAGCTGCTATGGCAAGAGAGGACCTCAGTGAGCATATGAGTAGAGCCATGTCACTGTTTAAAATGCAGGCTCACTGGCCTGAAATTACAGGTTCCTGATGTAGTTTTTCTTTTATCGGGTATCTTAGGAGCAGATTTGAACTCGGTGTTCAGTAAACACAGTGTTGTCAGTGTAGGGGCAGACCAGGTAGTGAGACTGACCGTCCTGTCAGCAAGGAGGGTAGTGGGGCAGTCAATCGCGTCGTGGAGTGATTTTTTTTTTTTTAACATTTGATGCGGTCTTTTCTGTGGTGGGACTGGGATAACATCACGGGTCCAGTCCCAGACTGACGAATCAGCGCCCAAGATTTTTTTTTGCCATTGTATAATGGTAGCTGACTCACAGAAAACTTAGACTGTTTGTTTTGTGGACATCTCTCCAAACCATACACATACTGTAAAGCCTCAGTCTTGACTTGAAGAAAAAAAGGTGAACGTATTCTTACTAAGCAGCTGAGGAAAGAGCTCAATGAACCAATTGCCCTCTTCTATCCAAAAATGTTATTTTTGTAAATGTGCAGCCTGTACCCAACATAGAGTGATTAACTAAAGGTGTTTAGGCTATGGTAAGAAAAAAAAACAGTACATTCTGGGCTCGATGCACAATCACTAGCAGTGCAGTTACAAAACAGATTGTGAGCAGGTGCCCTGCTGTGACCACACAGCCAATGGCTATCCACAAAGGGCTGTCTTAACTACTGGTGGAGGAGTCCCTTCTGTGTCTAAGTCAGAAGGCGAAGTTAACATTCCATATTCTAGTGTGTGCAAACAAGGTTGGTGCTGGCTAACACCTGATTAAGGACACCCATGGCCTTCTGTGGATGACAGAGCACAACCTGCATGGTGCCGAATCCTCCACAGATAACTGTAGACAAGGCACTACAACATAACTTGTCCCCCTACCACACCATAACCTGTACATCGAGGCCCACTTATTGGCCAAAGTGTTTGTTTTAACAGGCCTCTTGTGGCCCTCCTGATGATTTAGTGGCCCCCTCCCACTCCCTAACCTGTTAGCCCCTGGTGTCCAATGGAACTCCTCTCCTTAGCCCTGTTCTCCACTGCACAGCTGCTTCAGGTATGATCCCCTCATTGCTCTCTGTCTCCTGCCAGCTCTCAATTGCTGCACTGCTCTTTAGAAGCAACCTTTTGACTGGCTTGTAACAGCTCTTAAGGAGCATTGCTAAAGATTCAACTGCATATTGCAACGGTATCCATACTTGACGATGACACTGTGCACCATTTGCATAGGGAACCCATTCCCTTTCCCACACAGTTGCAGTCCAGTTTGTGACTTCACAGGGAT
Source organism: Neoceratodus forsteri (assembly GCA_016271365.2). NCBI lineage: Eukaryota > Metazoa > Chordata > Ceratodontiformes > Ceratodontidae > Neoceratodus > Neoceratodus forsteri. The sequence goes on from JADMNL010000025.1 coordinate 199,925,640, forward strand.
GGGCTGCAACCCCCTTTAAGGGTGACTCGTGGGGGATTGTAGGTAAGGGACTAAAGCAAAATCACTGTTGCAATGGTTTTATGGCAGACTCTTGCACTATATGAATCAGACATTTTTTAAACAATATTAACAATGGATAGTTCCACAAAGGGCTGACTTAGTCAATGGGGGCATGGTGTATGGTTCCTTTTCATCTCCATTGTTATAGAGTTGTGGCCCCTACCCTGCTGGATGTGCTCCACCTTTTCTACCAAAGTTTTAACATGGCAGACAAAGGTTTCCCATTTCCCCTCTTTGGGCAGCTAACTTTGAACTTGGACATTGCCTGCTAAGCACCTGGGTTAATCACTGTTCACACCTGCAATGTGGCTTTTGCTAGATGTGCTGGTTTCCTGGATCCAGCTAACAAACTCTGATGGTTTATTTTGAGTTTCAAAGATGAACTGTGCCTTGCTCAACCTCTCAGGATTTGCTAGACATTGAATCATTGTTTTTCTGCATCACCATTGGCCCTTGCTATTGTTTGAAACTTATCTGTATCAGCACTGTCTACATAATTTATCATTCAAAGTTCAGTAATAAAAACAATTGTTTTTCTGAAACCTGTATAGAGCCTTCAGCTGTCAGACCTCTTCAAAGAACAGCAATCTTTTCACCAGCACATAGATTGCCACACCTGTAGTGGGTGTTTGAAGCGCCTGGCCCTCCTTTCCCTTAAGCCATGCAGGCTAGAGCTTGTTTTTGACATTCCTTTAACCACACTTCCTCTCTTAAACTCTGCTTAGGTCAAATGAATCAGAGCTACATATAATACTTTGTACCATTCTTTCTTCTTATTCATTTTTCATAAAATGAGCATGAGAAGCCCTGCACTGTGATTGGTGAAATCCAGTCACATTACTATGAGATCATTTAAGTAATATGACATGACTGGGGGGCGGGGGGTATTGGGGATTTTCCCATGTATCGAATGGTGTGTCGTAAGGTGCAGCTGAGTGACTGAACCACAAGAGAGGCTGGTAATCCCCAAGTACCTACATCCTGGAGTGCCTTATTGTGATTCTATAATGAATCCATGTGTAAAATAAATGTATTTAATTACATTTTGTTTTTTGTAAATGCCCTTCCTCAGCCATGGATTATTCCAGGATTTACCCATGGGTAAGGACCTTAGCTGACCAGTCAGGTTACAGAATTTGTCGTGTCAATTGTACGTTATAGTATAACTGCACAGGTCAGTTAAAATGTATTTTGTTTGTTCATTTTTGTTTTTGTTTTTTGTTCAGCTTTTCTGTTTTTTTCTTTTTGGTCTTTTCTCACAAAAGTCAGGCTGACCCATGTCCCTCAAGGGTGCTCAATTTTCATGTAGTGAGAGTGACTTCCAAACTACCACAACATAAATAATAAGCACAGGGGGCCCACACACTGTTCCTGTTATGGCAGATCAGCCTGTATCCTACTAGTCACACCAGAGGTGGGAGAAGTAACAATATGCCATGACAGAAATTTCATATAGACCCAACCAATTCTCATGAGTAAGCTGTACAAGCAAAACATTGAGAACCCAGTGGCCATCAATAACTATCTGGTAGTGACTGAGTAGGCCTCCTATGCTTATTATTTACACTTATTTATAAGCAACATAACACAGTCCAGGGTGCTCAGTTATGGTGTAAGAATGTACAGTTGCGTAAGAACTTACCGTAACAGTAGATCTTCGAGAGTATCTCTTGCAGCAGGTCATAACACATGGAAACCTTCTACCAGAGGCACTTGTTTCTGGAAGACTTCTTAGCAGTTGTACCTGGGGCCGTCCCCTCATGCACCACATGACCAGGTCTGTGCACTATAAAAGGGAGGGCGGTCCTGATACTCCTCAATTCTTGTCCTCATTAGCGACCTTATTATGATGCCGCCAAGGGAACCGAGGAGAAATATATAAAACATCACGTGTTTTGGCTATAACCTAAAATAATCACCCTTGGTATAAATATATATATATATATATATATATATATACGTATATATATATATATATATATATATATATATATATATATATATATATATATATATATATATATATACACAAGAGTTGGAAAGTAAAGACAAACTCTGCCCCCTAGTATAGACAGAAAAAAGGGAGATGGATGGAGGGAGGGGCTGCATGACCTGCTGCAAGACACACTCTCGAAAATCTACTGTTATGGTAAGTTCTTATGCAACTGTACTATCTTCTTCGAGACAATCTCTTGCAGCAGATTATAACACATGGGAAGATTCCCAAGCAGTTATTTGTAAAGCAGGGCAGCAGGCAAGTCTATCTGTGTGAAAGCAGACCTTGGAGGACAGTACGTCTAAAGATAGTCCTCGTGTAAAAAGCCAAGCCCATCAATGGTAATGTATAGGGGAAGGCCAGATCCTGGAAACAGGAGCCTTATCCCCCAGTACAGCCATCTGTAAACCTGCTGTGGTGGTAGCCAGTGCTCATGTGGAGTTTTGACCATAGCCAGGAGCGGCAGTATATATGTCATTTTTGTTATAACAAAGAAAACAATGGAGGTGGACACCTAAGTTTTGACAGACACTGTACCAAAACAGCATTTTCCCTTCACTATCCATGGGAAATGAAACAAAAGGTGGCACCATTGTGCACTGTGGCCTCATTCATTAAGAACGGAAGGGACTGTGAACAACTAAGATGCGAATTAGAGCAGCCTCAGGAGCCTCATGTCCTGCATAAGAGACTGGTGGCTGAACGGTTATTGATACACAGGAACAACTGAGACCACCTTGGTGAAAAAGGTAAGGTTGGGTCACAGAACGACATTCTTTCCTTAGGAAAGGCAGATAGGGCCATGTATGCACAGAGCCTAGAATGAAGCAATGCAGCAATGCAGCCAGCTGATGAAACTGCAACACAGAGTAAAAGGTTCCAAAATAGGAAGCGTAGGCCTCATGGAACTATGGGCCCAAAAGGGACTAATCATCAGTCAGTCTAGGACTTAATTGAGAACCCCCAGAGGTAGGTGGAGTCTTACCGGGGTGCAGGGGGAAGAATATCCCTTAAGAACAGTCATAAATACCCAATGGAGGCAGAGACCTTTCTCCCATCAGAGAAGGAAAGGCAAAAGTCTGCTGACAAAGGGAACCCCAAACACCGAAATAGGGAGTAAATAGTCCAGTATGTGCAGAGGAGGACATGAAAATGGTACAACTCAATCCATTCCCCCTCAGAGAGAGACATGGTACCTGTTCTGTGAAGAAAGAGACATGGTATGAAACATCCAGGTTAGCATAAAGACACCAGTCATCATAGAGGTGACTCTGGAACCAAGAGAGGGGTAAACCCTCCAGAACCAAGCATGGAGGAGCAGAAAATGCAGAATTTGATTGAAGGAGTGTTTACCAAAAGAGAAGGGCAGGAGGGTGGGCATAAAGAAGGAGAGATATCAGTACCAGAACCCTCAACTGTACCTGTGGGAACCACACCAGTCCTAACCCCAGAGGTGCCTCCAGTAAAGAGAGAAAACGTTCCAGCTAGACCATGTCCAGGTCTGTCCATAGTGGGCAGCAGTGAAGCAGTAGGATATGGAGCGGAGAGACAAATAGATCTCTGTCAGGATGAGCCCAGCGGACAAAGATGTCTTTGAGTACATCCTGTGGAATTTTCCATTCATGCCCCCGCTGCTTTGAAAAGGCTGAGGTTATCCCGCCGTGTATGCCTGCTGCGAGGGATCTGTACCTCTAATGAGGTATAGTCCATTATGCGCACCCCAGAACCCTATATGCACATTTTTTATGCATATAGACAAAGGACTGGGTAATGTTTCCAGGTCAGGTAACATACAGTGGGGAAATAACCAATTGAATTATGAGACATATCCTCCATAGGAGGCACCCGAAAGTATGGAGAGCATAGAAATGGCTCTTCCAAGACAAGGATGCGCAGATGGACACTACCCAGCTGCCAAACACCTTGGCAGATTTTTAGACCTTTAAAAGGAATACCCACATCCTCTGGAGTTGAGGTATGCATTGTAAGAATGGTCATGCACCTTTATACCCAGAGAAATTTGATAGTGGGTGATAAGGCACTGGTATTCGTTTGCAGGTAGATCCCTGAAGGCACAATCATTGTAGAGTGCCCTGGAACAAGGTCTCAGGTATTACTGGGGATGTCTAATCAATTATGATGGCCGCAGCAAAGTATCCCCAAAAAGTCAGCAGGCGAAGCCTGGCCAAGACACCTCTGGTGTGGCAGATAATGGGAAGATAGTTAGCCCAGGCGTGTCCATCGAGATACAGGAATGAAAGTGTTTCCAACTGAATGTATGCCATAAAGGAGTATGTTCATACCCAGAGACTTGAACCATACTTCGGGTACTGACCGGTGCAAGGAGGACGTCTGATGACGTTTCTGAAAAGCAAAATATCCAGGCATATAATGGAAAAAAAACACAGAGGCCTATTTTGCAAAGAATCGCACAGATCAAGGCCCGGTATTATTGGAAGACTTCGGTGGCAGAGTCTATCTTGAATGGGAATTTCACTGCCTTTTGTAGCATAGGGTGAAGGTCTACCATGATCATTGTCCAGAAGGAAAGAGAAAACATACCCTGACCTTTGAGGAGGGGGATGCACAGGCAAAACGGGCATTATTCAAGTAGGAAAAAGCCTGGATCCTGGACATCAGGACAGATACTGTAACCATGGATTTTAGAGAACCTTCAGGCTGTGGGCAGTCCCAGGCAGGGAACCAACAGAACAGCACTCGTTAACCTCAGAATCAAATACAGGGAAGGCTAATAGAGGTAGTGAACTCATGTTAGGGAGGGCCCCACAAGGTATCAGTGGGGTCCAAAAAAGGACTTTCGTAAAAGAATTCTCCTGAAGCAAAAAATGACATGGAATGCACCAAAGTACAGTACAACCAGAGACAGTGGGTCTCGTAGAGAGACCTTGAAAAGCAGCATCAAGAAGAAAACTTAGAAAGATGGGAGCAAAAGGTCTGACATATCATGTGAGACGTATTTTCACAGTAGAGGTCATGTAAACCATAGCCACCAGAGGTTCCAAGCAGCGAGTATAGTGGCTGTGGAAGCATCCCCAAGAAGGGGGACAACCACTGTGAGGACGTTTTCAAATAATAGGCCAATTCGTGCCTAGGGGCATGCAGCTCCTACACCTGGGCCTCAGATGGTAGAACTGATCTGGTCTCTAGTCTTGAGCAAGAAAAAAGGGGGCTCCACCACAACAATTGTAGACAGAGCCTGGTGTACAGCAGAGCTACAGGTGGAGACCGGGATGGGATTCAGAGGTGGGGCCACCAGGCCACAAGAATAGACACGTCCACCTATACCCTAGAGGCCCAACTAGGAGCTCCAAAGAGACACGGACACACTCCACTGGTAATAATGGGGAGAAGAAAACTGGTGGGGAAATAAACCCCAGCAGGTTCAAAGAGTAGACCCAAAGGAGCCAGCACTGTTGGAAAAAAATCCCTCGGTTGTCAAGGAGGACATCGGTGATGTTGAAGCAGTGGAATAAATAACCATATACCCAGTATGAGGGCAGAGTTTCACTTAAGGACCAAACAGGGTCTGGGTGGATTACAGAGGACCCCCCCTTAGCCGAAGCCGCCAGTCAGTTGGCACATAAATCATGCTCTCTTAAGAGATAAGGAGGCCAACAGTGAGGCAAAAAGGCAAGGGCACCTGGATCTAGGCCCACAGATCATTCTGGGGTCCATTGTGGACAAGAGGGTCCATGTTCTGATCGCGGAGACTGGTGAAGCCTATCGCAATAAGACATTATTGGCAACGAAAGACCCAATGCCAGTGTCGACCTAAGGGCGAAACCCATGGCGACCAGGGGGCCAAAGTCTTTTCTTTTTTCAAACTGTTTAACAAGGAGGAGTGGCACACTAAGCTGAGAGTTTGCTTACAGGTGTGACCTGGGAGCACAGGGAAGTTAAATGACTTGCTCAGGGTCACACAGTATGCAAGTGGGGGCTGTGGGATTTAAACCCAGGTCTCTAGATTTGCAGCTCAAAGCCTTATACCACTGTGCTATACTGCCTTCGCCGATAACAGCAGGGAAGTCTATCAAAGCCAGTGGCAACAAGAGGGTGCAGGAGTCACCGTCGACGAGAGTCCATTGTTGATTGTGAGGGCAAGAGCCCATGACAACAAGAGGGCTGAAGCCCAGAGCAAGGAGAGGGCTGAAGCCCTCATCAGCGAGGCCCTCATCCATGAGAGGGCTGAAGTCATTGTCTACAAAATGGTAAATGCCACCATCAATGTGAGGGCAAAAGCCAACGTCAACGGGAGGGCAGAAGCCATCATTGACTAGAGGGCAAAAGCCATATTCAATGAGAGGGCAGAAGCCATCAGCAATGACAGAGCAGAAGCCATCGTGATGAGAGGGCTGAAGCCATCACCAACATGATGGTAGAAGCCACCGTCGATGAGAGGGCAGAAACCACAGCTGACAAGTAAGGAAAAAAGCCATTGTCAATGAGAGGGTGAAGCCATCGTTGACGAGAGGGCGAAGCCCTTGGTGATGAGAGGGCAGAAGCCAATCATCAATGAGAGGGCAGAAGCTATCACAATGAGAAGGCTGATGCCATCATCAATGAGAGGGCTGAGGCCATCGTTAACAAGAGGGCAGAAGCCTTCATCAATGAGAGAGCAGAAGCCATCGTCAATGAGAGGGCAGAAGCCATTGTTGATGAGAGGGCAGAAGCCATTGTCAATGACAGGGCAGAAGCCATTGTCAACCAGATGGCAGAAGCCATTGTCAACAAGAGGGCAGAAGCCATCGCCAATGAGAGGGCAAAGCCAACATCAACAAAAGGGCAAAGACATCATCAATGAGAAGGTGAAGCCATCATTGACAAGAGGGCTGAGGCCATCATCAATGAGAGGGCAAAATCATTGTCGGTGAGAGGGCAAAAGCCACCATTGACGAGAGTGGCAGAAGCCACCATCGATGAGAGGGCAGAAGCCATCATTAACTACAGAGCAAAAGCCATAGTCAATGAGCGGGCAGAAGCCATCAGCAATGAGACGGCAGAAGCCATCATGATGAGAGGGCTGAAACCATCACCAATACGATGGTAAAAGCCACCGTCTACGAGAGGGCAGAAGCCACCGTTGATGAGAGAGAGAGAAAAAAGCCATCATCGATGAGAGGGCAAAGCCATCATTGACAAGAGGGTGAAGCCCTTATCAACAAGAAGGCAGAAGCCATCATAATGAGAGGTCTGATGCAATCCTCAACGAGAAGGTTGAGGCTATCATCAACAAGAGGGCAGAAGCCATCATTGATGAGAGGGCAGAAGCCATCACAACAAGAGGGCTGAGGCCATTATCAATGAGAGGGCCAAGGCCATCGTCAATGAGAGGGCAGAAGCCACGATCAATGAGAGGGCAAAGGTCACCATCAATGACAGGCTGAAGCCATCGTCAATGAGAGGGCACAAGCCATCATTAATGAGAGGGCAGAAGCCATTGTCAATGAGAGGGCCAAGCCATCATCAACGAGAGGGTGAAGCCATCGTTGAATAGAGGGCTGAGGACATCATCAACAAGAGGGCAAAGCCATCGTCAACAAGAGAGCAAAAGCCATTGTCGATGAGAGGGCTGAAGCCACATTCAGCGATGCTGAAGATGTAATTACACTTACGAAAATTCGAAGTATCTTCATCATCGTCAGTCTAGCAAAGATGGTCAGCAACAACAAAAGTTTGTAGAAAAAGATAAAATGTTAAAAGGCGAAGGTACTGATGAGCCGATCTCCAGGAGAGATGTATGCAGGTCGTGGAAAAGAAAGAACTGAGGAGTATCAGGGCAGCCCTCTCTTTTATAGTGCACAGACCTGGTCATGTGGTGAATGAGGGAGCAGTCCCGGGTATGACTGCTAAGAAGTCTTCCGGAAACAAGGGCCTCTGGCAGAAGGTTCCCATGTGTTATGACCTGCTGCAAGAGATTGTCTCGAAGAAGATCTGCACTCCCCTGGTGGTTAAAGTGCCCTGTGTCTCACAACCCACCCAATGTGTGTTTTTTACAACATAACTTCACATCCCATTGTGCATTATCATTTTCTTAAACTTAAAAATTATTATTTACCTGGATTAGCCCAACTGAGATGCAGTGTCTGATTTCCAGTACAGTTCTGTGTCTACCTAATTTTGGAAGGATGAGGGGCTGAAGTACAAGAAGGGCAAGTGATCTGCTGAAGTTTGCCAGTGGCCTTAATGGGATTTGAATTTGGAATCCCTTGGTTCACAGTTATGCATACTTAACTACTAGAACACCGTGGCCTCCTAAGGTTTGTAGCTATGTAGAGCTATTGCCATTAAAATACACATTAGTTAAGCATGACCTAGGGCCTTTAGATTCAACACAGATAAATATTTAGCATGCAGATGTGCAGTGTTTTACAATTATATCATTCCACTGTCCAGAAGCATTTAGACACTGCAGATTCAGGTCACTCAATTCACAGTCATAAGGGAATGTCTGAAAATTGTAGTGCCTACAATTTTGCAACGGTCCCTTGTCTACGACACCCCAAGCCATTCTCCTAGGTGTCACAGCCCTTCTTGTGTGGTCATGAACTCCACTGTGATCCTGCAGTGAAAGGGGAGGGGTTCACCATGCAACTGGCTCACAGGAACACCCACAATATGTGGTAAACCTCACAAAGCTGGTCACATCTTTAGCAATGCCATCTGCCTATAGAAGTATTACAGGCAGTTCTTAGGAGTGTTTCTAAAGAGTGATGCAGAACCTAAGATCTGCTGGGGGACAGAGGTCAGTTAGGGACTGAACTGATAGACCCACACATAGGGGAAAGAGACTAGGGAGATTAGACCCAGTGGAGGTTAGGGATGGAAATGTGAGCTAGGGTTGGAGATGGGCACCACTGGATGACCAGTGGTGAGTGACCAACATGGAGATGTTACCAAATCTCATAAGTAGGCCTTAAGGTAACAGTTAAGTGGAGGGGAGGTTGAAGAGATCACACTTGTGCCACTGGCATCAGTAGATGGCACTGTGACACCCACAGAAGTCAGTGCATGTTCTAAATTAGGTATTATCCTTATTAGTATTCCAATTTAGTTGCAGGGGAACTCCTCCACCCAAAGACTAAGTCATCCCCCTGAAACATAGAAACATAGACTTTGATGGCAGATAAGGACCGCTTGGCCCACCTAGTCTGCCCATTTCCTTACCTACAGGATAAGCTGCAGATCCTAGTTAACCAACAGCCTATTTCTTCCTACCCTCCCACAAAAATTGCCTTATGTCTGTCCCATGCATTCTTGAATTCTCCCACAGTTTTAGACCCCACAACCTCCTCAGGAAGGCTGTTCCATGCGTCCACCACCCTCTCTGTGAAAAATTCTTCCTCACATTGCCCCTAAGCCATCCCCCCTCTATCTTCAAATTGTGTCCCCTTGTTCTTGCACATCTCATTTTCTGAAATATGCTACCCTCTTGGACTTTGTTGATTCCACTAAGGTACTTAAACGTTTCTATCATGTCCCCTCTCCTCCTTTCCTCAAGGGTACACATATTAAGCTCCTTTAGCCTCTCCTCGTGATGGCTTCTCTTGCAGACCCTGCACCATTTTAGTTGCCCTCCTCTGAACTGCCTCCATCCTGTCTATGTCCTTTCAGAGATGGGGTCTCCAGAACTGGACACAGTACTCCAGATGGGATCTCACCATCTGTCTGTACAGGGGGATAACAACTTCCTGTTTTCTGCTGGTGATGCCTCTCCCTATACATCCCAGTATTCCCCCAGCCCTCCCTACTACCTTCTCACATTGCTTGCCAACCTTAAGGTCATCTGATATGATGGCCACTGAGAATCAGGCCAAGGATGTCCACACCAGGGTTGTGTATACACATGACACCTTAAGTCTCTAGCATAGCAAGATAAGAAAATACCAGGAAATTAGGACCAAAGTTTGCCTTTTGGGAGCCTAGCATTACAAGAGAAACACATCATGATAGATCATTAACTGATTGCGACTTGAATCCAGTGGTATGCTATAAAAAGGCAATGAGGTCTCCTTTCTCTTGTCACGCTACCACAAACATTTAAGCTGAATGGTGGCCGATGTTTCTGAGGTACTAGAAGATGATTTTGTTAGAGAAAAATCTAAATTAGCTTCTTTATAATGAGGGCTTGTTAAGACAGAAAAAAAGGGGGCTTTGGTTTTATACAGTGCCTTTCATGCAAACTTTATCCCAAAGCCCTTTATAATCCACAAGCGGTAAGAACAAGAATGTCGTTACCATTGCTATAGCAACACCATTCTCTGTTACAGATAATTAAAACAATTTATATTGCACCATTTATGATGTTGTTTGATTGTTTTACTGCTTAACTGTTTTATGTGCTGGTGAATTTTATTCTGCACATTAAATATTATTTAAAAAGCTGTGTAAATATGGAGAATACTAGATGGGCAACTATGCACAACCAGTGTGTTCTGCCACAGAGATGCTCTGATTTCCTCTGACCTCAAGAGCGAAGCTTGAGAGGTCCATGGGAATCAGAACACTGAGGTGGCAGAATACACTGGTTGTGCATAAAGTTGCTCATCCTGTATTTTTTATAGAGTATACTACTGTGTTTAATGTGCACATGCCAATTCTTTCACTTTCAAAACTACATTGACTCATGCAGTCTCTAAAGGTCTCAGAATACTTTTGTACCACAGAAAGGTACAATCCCATTCCATGACCTTTGCACTGTACTACAACAGCATTTTGAAAGGGACAGAATTCTATACAGAACAACCCTCTACTATACACCGTAAAGATTATTACTATTTATTAGGTCTACTAGTCTATTAATCTTAATAATTGTTAGCAGGGTCAATGAGAGATTTATACAACACAGAGATACCGTAGATTAGTGAGAAAGAGAGAGAGAGACTACAGAGAGGTTAAGGACAGATGGTTTAAGCGACTGGACTTGTATTAAGTGGAGGACATAACTGAAACAGAAATACCTACAGTACACAGGGTGCACAACGTGGATAATGCGGCTTTGTTCACATTGAGTGGGAACACAAACACCAGAGGAAACTCCATGAAGCTGAAGGGGGCAAATTCAAGAAAGATATCAGGAAATAGTTTTCTACAGAGAGGGTGGTAGTGGAGGGATGAAATAAGGTGCAGGAAGAGGTGGTCTGTGAAAAGATAGCCGGGGGGGGGTCAAATGTGGGTGGGACAGATACATGGGCCTGGTAAAGACATTGCAAAAAAGGGAGGGGAGGCAGAGGGGGTTCCAGAAAATGCCACAATGCCACAACTTGCCAGGCTGCCTCCTCCTTTAAACGGAGTCGCACGTGTTTTTTTATTTCTTGGGATGCCCTCACTGATCTAGCACATATAATTCAAACACAAAACTATAAAAGGTGAGCATAGAATGAAGGGCATGACAAAAGGTCAGAGCCCCTGAAACATCACACAAATATGTACCAAAGTGCCATGTGTCATGCAATAATTGAAGAAGAAGAGAAAACTTTTCTTGCATGTGGAGAGCACCCTTCTGTTTCTTTGTATACAAGAGAGGTGGAGTGAAGCTACTAGGCTTCTCACCACAGTCCACATTGGATAGACAGATCTGGGGCAAATGCAGCGTGCTATGGGACTTTTTTCTGCTGACAAATTTTATGTTTTTATGATTGACTCAGGGTCAAACAATAAGTAGGTGGCAGTGGTGGGATTCAATCCCAGGTCTCTAAGTTCATAGTGATTAGCTCACTAGGCCAAATTGCCTCAAAATTAGATGGTATCTGTCACAGGAGAACAATTTCAACGTACTACTAATGCTACCCTGACTTCAGCTAACTGCATGTCCCCCAAAAATGTAATTTAGGGCAGGAATTATCATCTTTTAGATTTCTGCAGGTTACATTTCTCAAACAGAATGAAACCATTTTAGCACTTAAATTATGTCATCCCAAACTGCTGGGTAAAGCACTCTGCTCCTTGGCTGTTTAACAGCATAGCGCCTTGCTTCAGTCCTGTACAGAATCATTTCACTGCGGTTGCACATCACATGACAGGTTTTATATAGACTAGCTTGGGTAGTAAATACGCTGTGGTATACACTAAGAATTACAGGTATGCATGATGAGGGAGAAAAACTGGAATGATTTCTGATGGGGACAGTTAGCAGTGGTTGTCTTGCGGCTAGGAAGTACAGGTGAAGTACTTTGCTTGGTAACCATAGGTGCTTTTAGGCACAAGCAAACCAAGCAGTCATTTGGGGTGCCAGCACAGAAGAGGCACACTAAAGCAGAAGATATAAGCAGAGATCAGCTTGAAATACAAAAAATATTACTATGAAAACAAAAGTTATTGCAGTCATCATCGTATTCATATAAGTTTTATCACTTTTTGGATGTATGGTGGGACAGAAAGGTGGAAAGGGGGCAGTGGGGGGGTGGTGAAGGGGGCACCACAAATATTTCTCCTTGGGGTGCCTTTAGGTTTAAAACCAGTCCTGTTGGTAACATAGTAACATAAGGTCAGAAGATGTTCTAGGTCCGTCATGTCTGCCCTCCACTTAATAAGAAGTATAAGTAAGTTGTCTGAACGTGTACTAATTTAAAGGGATTTATGTTACCAAAAAGTCTGTTTAATAATGTCTCTCTGATGATATTCACAGTAAGATGAATCAAAAGTAACAGATTGAATGATAAACAGACTAGATATCTCATAAGACCAGACCAGACAGACTGTGCCTTGCGCCTAGAACATTTGCAGGTCATTCTACCCAGCAAACATAACATAGCTGCCAGCTTGTTGCTATACAATAAGAAAGAAAATCCTTTAAGAATTAAAGATATTTGCAAAAACAAAGTAAACATTTTATTTTTATTTATTTATTTAAAGTTTAGTAACCGGGAGAAGCACACTGAGCCAAGGCTTGTTTCCAGGTGCGACCCAGAGGAGGGGAACAAAGGAGGTGAGGTTACAGATTACTAGGCAGGTTACAATGAGCCTGGGTGAGAGTAAAGTACAATTTCAGTATACAATATGCACATATAACACAAGAGATAAGACTAAACATCGAGGTTTGTTTGATTTATAATGCAATGAGTACAACAAAGAGCACTAAGTTGGGACAAAAAATATGCTACATTTAGCTAATATGCCACTAGTATCCAGATAGGTGACCAGATAGGCAGCAGGGGACTTAGCCTGGTTGATAACAAGAGCAGGAGGGTGGAGGAGAGTGTGAGAGAGTATGTTTAAAAAGATTTAATCATAACAGGGTAATACATTTATTTGCCAGCTAACAGTTACCGCTGTCTGCCTAAATAGTATTTTATGTCACTATTTTGGTCACCAGTTATTTTGTCTCAGTAGCCATTTGCCTGTAAGCCAGTTATTGACTGTCTGTCAATTACAGTGAGAAGATAGCAATGTGAAAAATGTATTTTGACAGAATTCAACTTATATTTCCAAAAGTTCCTGTGTCCCACTCCCACCCTCAATTCTTTATTACTAAGGATATTTTCATAGAATCTGGATTCTCTACCACTTTGTCATCAGTAGCCACAGCTGCTTGTCTGCAGGTGACATCTTAACTCTCTGCTTGTGACCAGGTATACTCGGAATTGGCTGCTTCTGATCTGATAGGATTTTGTAGGAATTTATTTATCTAGGAATTTCCAAATCTGATCCGATTCCAGTTCCAAGAAGAACTGCAGAATCAGATTTGGAATCCTAATTTCCTATCTGAAAACATATTTCAACCTTTAGTTTCATAATCAGGATTTTCAGTCTCCAATGCCGAAAATCCTAATTCCGAAAATCAGATAAAAATTAATCGCATCCAATTCCACAACTCAGAATCTGAGCAACCCTACCTTTGACTTCATAATCATTTCTACAGCAGCCTTCTGTGATGTCACAAACAGAGGATTATGCAATGCCTTAAAAAATACTGCCTTTTGATTGGCTGGCTGGCACAATTTACACATAAATCGTAGTATGACCGACAGGTAAAAGTGACATCCAGCCGCATTTGCCCCAAAATTAATCCGACACACTAAAATCAAACAAAAACACTGCAACATTAATTCTCCACTAAAGTGCGAAGGGAATACAAGAGAAAGGAAGCATTACAATTTATAACAGATGAACCCCAACAGTCCCCAAGCCCACTTCACATACCCTATTTAAAAAGACAAAACATTTTCACCTCAAGGGTCACCAACTCCTCGGTGCAGCACACTCACTCCCTGCTAATCAGCAACAGAGTAACCCAAGATGCAAACAGACTGCTTCTTTTTTACCTCACAGACACTAACACTGCCGTGGGAAAATACCAACAACACTCAACATGTACATGCAATACTGTTCCCAAAACAGTCAGGCAACAAACTTATGGACCAACACACTATAAAAACTCCTTATCCATAACTCCCCAGACTGCACCCACACCTCACCTCTACTGAGTCTCCACTGCACTTCCGCTCTGCTCCATTCCCAGTCTCTCTTGGAAGTGCAGTCCCACTGTCACTCTGTCTCCCACCACTTGCAGCAAACAAAAACTGCACATTAAAAAGCCAAAAAAAAAGCAAAACAAAATTCCCCCCTAGTAACATTATTACTGTGTCCTGACCGTGAGGTTGAACCTGGAAGTACACGCTGTCCAACGGCACCAGTGACAGTTCTATCTTTTAAAACAAACAACCAATAGCCGCACTACAGTGACAGTTCTCTCTTTTAAAACAAATAATGAGCCCACAACTCACAGACTTTCTCTTTAAGGACAAAATAAAATACATGACATATAATGCAACTCTCTGTATATGGAGCTCCATCATAATGCATTGGAAGCAATACCACACCCATAGCAACAGCCCTAGCAACCAAGGACTATTTCTTCTGGCAGAGTAACAAATGGAGTATAACAAAATTAATATGTCAAAAAAAATCATTTGTTTTGTATTTCAAACAAAGGGGGACATTGTATAATCGCAATATATCACTCCAGGGCGTGGGTTATGCTGGGATTTACCCACTTCTGGTGTGGTTACTCACGAGGCCACACCACACCATGCATAAATCCCAGCATAACCCAATGATTGTATATTGCTTAATTATGATACTACATGTGGACAAGCTGCCAGACCAGATAAAGACCAAGTGACACAGATTCAGGCTTCAGGAAAATTCCATAAGACATAAAGCATGAGAGTACAGTAAGTATATGACATATAGTAAACTACAAGGATGATTAATTCAGAAGTGATGGTCTACTGTGAATTAATCCATGGTTGGGGGGGTCCAACCAATCAACCATGGATTAATTCCACTGTAGACCCATCCTTTCGAATGGCTTAATCTGCTTGTAACATGGTAATGATTGTATGACTAATATTCTCTGAATAAACGAGTACAATCACACTGATTTACTTTCAGAATGCTCTATGTTGAGTTGTTATACATGGTGTACATATACTTCGAACAATTGGAACACACCTATTGGAAATATCGTGGCTGCTATTTCACTTTTGTTAAAATAACTTTCATTACAAGCTTTAAGCTTTCTAACATCAAAACATATTTTACAACTTTTCAAAAAGTTGCAATTCACTTTCTATGTGCTTTGATTTTCCTCTGTGTGTATTACAAGATATGGGCTGCACTGCATGATGGGAGTGTGCTATGGTACATCTTTGTTTTCTTCCTGCAGTTCCTTTGCAGACCAATAGGTGGCTGTCAAACAATCCTAGCAGCACAAGCACCGTTTCTCCAAATGTACTGAATTAAGCCAATTTGAAAAACACTTTATTGAACTACTATTTTGCGGAATATTATTTTCACTTTTTTCCTCTCTAAACTATCTAACTCAGCAGGACATAGAACAACAAAACGTTTACTGCTTTCACCTTTCAAATACTTTTGACTAGTATTGTTAGTCTGTTTTTTTGATTTCTTTTTGTTTCTCTCAGTTTATTTTTCTTTTCACCCACAGAAGTATCCTCTCTCTTTGATTTTGCTTTGTTTATCTCACTGTCTGTTATTTTTGCTTTTGGTTATAGACGCTGCATGCTCATCTTTACACTGTGTATTCACCAAGAAAAGGCTAGGACAGATAATGTTATTCAGTCTACACAATGCATTGCACCCACAGTGGCTTAGAAAGCAGTAGATCAGAAGGGATAGTAACACAGTATGTAAATGTTCACTTCTAAATAAATATGTTGCAGCATAATTAACAGTATATGTGGAGTTTAAATGTACAATCTTTAGTAAGTCATGAACTTGTGTGGCAGTTACAACATATAACAATCTTGAAAATGTCAAAAATCCTGTGCCAGGAACCACCTTAGCAAAAATAAGTTGGAACAACTATTAACTATTTGCATATTGCTTTCACTTGTATACTGCTTTTTGCCCGTAGTGGATTACCAAGGTATTACATCACAAACCATGGTCTACTGTTATTTGTGGTGACCTAGGCGGACTGTGAAAATAGACACTTGAATGTTTCTCAGCCTCACCTGAAAAAAACACAACAAAAACTAATTACACAACTCTGAGCTGAAGGGGGTTTCCACCTTGGAAATGAGAGTTAGTTGGCCTCAGAACAAAAGTTTTAAAACAAACCATGAAATCAGACAATGCGCCCTGTGCCTCTACTGTAACAATGTTCCATGTTCAGCATGGTTGCAACATTACAAGGTTGCAGAACTAGTTAGGGCAGATAGTTGCTTCACTGGTTTGCTTTCAGAATAAGGTGGTTGTTCCCTCAGGGCAGAATTCTTATGATCTTTCTAAAGCTGCCACGCCTTGTAGCTCCCAAGATTG